>OX637398.1:0-2400000 GCA_951799425.1 Ilex aquifolium | reverse complement strand
TGGCCCACCCAATTTGCACCCCTAGGACCCAACTTCTTTCCCCTATGTCATCAAGCTTGTTCTGGCACCAACTGTTTGATAACGTGTCTATACAAAACAAAATAGGGAGTGAGGAAGTGGGAATCGAAACAAAATAGGGGCAAAACTTACAGCAAACAAGAGAAAAAAAAAAAAGAAAAGAAAAAGGGATACCACTGATTTCCACCGCGACCATCATCTCCTTCATTACAAAGTTGTGATGCCAGCTACAAAAATAGAAACAAAAAAAGCGGCAAATTTGTAAATTAATACAAGTAGGAGAGAAAATTGACACCAACACTTTTATAAAAGGTAGAGTAACATATGTTTGAATGTAGAGACTTTACATAAATTGACAGAATTAATACTCTTTCACATTATCATGGGTAATAGACTTGCATAAGATCATAGGAAGACTTTTCAGGAACTTCTCAGAATAATCAAAGAGAAGTTCAATATAAATCCTAACTTGAATTCTTAAATTCTCAATAGTAATTAAAGGTGGGTTGTTGCATGGTTCTGGTGTTTAGTTTACATAAAATTGATCTTTTTATGGGTATCTTACAATATGGTTCTGATCTCATTTAATCCTTTTTATTGTTGAGTTTTCTATATTGCACCCTTTACTATTTAATTGGTTTCACATAATCGCAAAGCTAAACAACGTGTCTTCGGGATATCATGAAACAAAAGTTGTAATATCGCAATAATTTTTTTCAAATAAAAATATATCTCCTGTTGTGATCTAGCTCATACGAACACAACGTCTGTGGTTATTAAATAGAAAGCCATTTTTTCAATACATGTAATCCTTTTATTTCCATTAATTATCACTTTATGATGTATTTTTCTTAGGGTTTTTATAAGCTTCCCAAGGAATTTAAACCTACAAATACTTGTACCAGTCTACTAGAGGATGACTTTTATCTTTCAGATACTTTATTTCACAAATTATTTTTCAGATAATACTATAAGAATAATTCATACTTCTTTTCTTTGATTGTTGAATTTAAGTAGGTGGAAAATTACCCTCTGGATTCCTTAGCTGCCATAGAGAAATTGTGTGAAAGGGTTTGGCCGGTGGTGTCCTACGAGCAAGAAATTCTTGAGATACTCGTTGCATTGTTGGACGAGATTCTGGTTCAGAACGCAGGCATGCAAAAGCCAATGTAGAAACAAGAACAACATCTCTGGCAACCAATGGATCAGTTGGTGGTGAGAGGCGTGGGTCTAACACCTCATTTAGCATTATATTTTGAGCAGAGGATGATGATAGTGATGAGAGCAGCTCTCCTGGATGCCTTCCCATAATTGTTTCCAATGCCACCACTCCAAATCTATAGACATCACATTTCTCTGTCACAACCATGGTGTATGCAAGCTCTACACGAGGAATGAAGATCGCTAAAAAATTGGTTAAAAAAAATTAATAATGAATAATCTCTTAAACATATTACCCCAAAGCTTATTAAGAGAGACTTTATTGTTTTAACAAATATTGTTAGCCTAGAAAAAAGAAGAACAGTTTACCTGGAGCAACATATCCATAAGTCCCTACAATGAGAGTTCGATTTGAAGAATCAGGACATAGCAATTTGGCACAACCAAAGTCAGCTACAAAAGCCTCTAGATTCGAGTTCAACAAAATGTTGTTGCTTGATATGTCTCGGTGAACAACTGGTGAGGCGCAATAATGATGCATATAAGATAGAGCATGTGCAATGCCCTTAACGATGTTCACCCTTGTAGTCCAATTCAATTCTACAGCCTCATCATCATATGATAGTGCACAAAATAAGCTTCCCTTTTCCATGTACTCGTAGACCAAGAACATGCAACGTTTGTGTAAACAAAACCCGTAAAGCTTCACAATGTTTTTGTGGCGAAGATTTGTCAACATTTGCACCTCATTCCTGAAACTTTTGTCAAATGTTGGTTCTTCAGCCTCTAAATGGTGAAGTTTCTTCAAGGCAAATACTTGGCCGCTAGGCAACTGGGCTTTGTAAACACTGCGGTTCCAATGCAATTTGCGAAGTCAAAGTCATTTGTTGCTCGAATGATGTCTTCATACGCAATGCATCCATCATAATTCCATATTGAGCACATGTTGCCATTCTTCATTGCCCTTGCCTCACAAGGGGTTTTCTTGATCTTACTCCGACAAGAGTAAATAAATCCATAAACTAAGAAGGCGAGGAAAATAGACATGGCAAGGAAAATGGCAAGAAAATGTGAATTTCCCTTTGCCTTATTGTGTGGTGGATGAGTCAAGGTACACTCTAGATAGGTGTCTGACAAATCAAGTGGGCATGAACCGCAAGGACAATTAGGGACGGTGCCAGAGAGATTATTATGGGAGAGACTCAAGTGTTCTAACCTTGACATGAGGAATACAAGTTCAGCAGGTATGTTTCCACTCAAATTATTGTTGCTCATTCCCAAGTATCGCAAACTGTGGCATCTGTTTAGTTCTTTTGGAATAGGTCCACTCAGAAAATTCTGAGAGAGATCTAAATAATCTAGGGTGGAAAGATTGCCAAGTTCAAGTGGTATTGAGCCGTTGATTTGATTCGCAGACAATTCAATACTTTCTAAGTTTACCAAATGGCCAACAGATGAAGGAATTGGACCAAAAAGAGGTTATGACAAAGGTTCAAATCAATCAAATTCGCGAGTTCCCCTATCTCTATAGGGATCACATTGTTGATTAGATTTACAGACAAGTTTAAATACTTCAGATTTTTCAATTTACCAATGCTGGGTGGAATAGAATCATTGATATAATTTGAATCAAGGCACAAAGAATCGAGCTTAGTCAAATTACCAATGGATGAAGGAATTAAGCCAATGAGGTTGTTCCAACTCATCTCCAAATGTAACAACTGCATCAGGTTCCCTATTTTTGGAAGGAGGAAACCGTTGATATGATTTGAAGCAAAGTTCAAATAGTTGAGCTTGGTCAAATTAGCTACAAATAAAGGAATTGGACCAATGACGTCGTTATTGGCCATCTCCCATCCAAATAATTGCACCAAGTTCCCGATTTCTGAAGGGATGGAACCGTTGATTTGATTTGAATCAAGGTACAAATAGTTGAGCTTGGTCAAATTAACTATAGATAATGGGATTGGACCAGTGAGATGATTACTTCTGAGACTTAGATAAACTAAATTACTCAGGCTCCCCAGTGTTATGGGGATGAATTCAGCGAGTCAATTGCGATCAAGGACCAAATGAGTCAAATGAATCAAGAGACCTATAGATGAGGGGATTGAACCTATGAGATTGTTATAAATGAGATCAAGGTTAACCAAATTACTCAGATTCCCTAATTCTGAAGGGATGAATCGGTCTAGTCGATTGCGAGCAAGGTTCAAATGGGTCAAATTGGTCAAGAGACTAATAGACGAGGGGATTAAACCGGTAATCAAGTTGTCACTCAAGTCCAGAGAAACCAAATTTGTAAGTATACCAATTTGGCTGGGAAGACTTCCATGGAGATGACAGTTGCTGAGATCGAGAAGCTCAAGGTTTGGAAAGGATGGCAAATTCAATTTCTCGAGCGCAGCTCCGACAGTGAGGATGTAATCAGTGGCGTGTATCTGAATCACGCTTCCTGTCTTATTGCAACTGATACCGACCCACTCGCAATGATTTGTTGTGGTAGTATTCCTCTGCCACCAACCGCTATTGAGTAGAGCTTCTGCCTCTCTCGACGGCAGCGATGATAGAGTTGAGGTGGCCATTATCATATTAACTGCTGCTGCCACCACCACCACCCATGCTACTAATACAACCGCAGGATTAGTGATCAATGACTTCATTCTTATATATATGAGGGATAGAATAGATTCTGTTGCTCCAATGACTTCATGCTATGCTATGATGAAAAAATACAAAGACTTTGAAATGCATATTGCCATATTAGTCTACGGGGAGTAAAAGATGAAATTAGCAACAAGGAAAAACACACAAGTCTTGGTTGTCTATAGCTATCATGGGGTGGGCTTAGTTGCTAATGAGATGGGTGACTTGATCCGAAATGTGTACACCCAAGTGCAGGCGGTCAAGTTGTAGTAATAATCTGGTTTGAGTCCAGAGTCGAATCCTCAGGGAACTATGGTTGGTGTTCTTTGAAGTAAATAGTGAGAAAGACTTGTAACTGGAAATATTATGATTTTGAAGTTGTGGGAAGTTTTGGATAGAATGTAAAATTCTTTCCAATGGGTATTTTTCTAGACAAAATATAAGATGATTAAATGTAACAAACACTCTTTGGTTCGGGAATCAGAATATGTAGTTGATTATCCGGTGCATTATGTTTATGCTTTATAACTCAATTAACTCCCGTGTCAACGGCAAATTAATCGGAAGATAAGAATGAAGTGCAATAATGGTGGACATTGAAATTTTGTCATGAAGAGTTAGTTAGGGTACTTGCCTTGAATCAATGAATCTTTCCATGTAGGAGTCATCCATTTATCATAGAAAGATCCGTTGATTATACAAAGTACCTTTACTTTGCTAGGTGCATTCAATCACCCAAAAATCAAGTGGAGTATAGAACATTTAAGCATAAAGGTGATACACAAACATAATGTCCGGATTAATCTTTTACATATCTATCATCCCTTCCCAAAGAGTGAATGAGGACTACTCACCCTTCATAGCTATGGTAAAGCTAGAATGATGAATGGTACTCATCCCCAAAAGGTGTTACAAAGTAAAATACTCTAAAGTAAAATATCTAAAAAAGGAGTCGTTCTTCGACAAAGAACAAGTGAATCACGTTCCACCCTTCACGGCTTTGGTAAAGCTCTAGAAAAGTGGAAGAGTTTCACTCCTCTAAGGGGAAGAAGGAAGCTCCAACAATGGAAGTAAAAGAAAACAATACTTAAATTAAAAGAAAGCAATAAATACTTGGTGTTTAATTCACAACCAAGAGATAAAAATACATAAAAGAAAACAATAACTACTTGGTGTTTAATTCACAACCAAGAAATAAAAATACATAAAAGAAAACAATAACTACTTGGTGTTTAATTCACAACCAAGATATAAAAATACATAAAAGAAAATAATAAAAGCTATAAAGAAATGACAATTAGAAGAGGAGGCTCAGCCTTCCATTATATTTATACAAGCAAGTAAATATAAAAGCTATAAAGAAATGACAATTAGAAGAAAGAACTCTTACCATAAGAACATAAGCATAAAATCTTCAATACATGAATTGAAATGGAAGCTACAAAAGATGAAAGAAAATTTGCTCTCTAAAAACTCTTCTAAAATCTCTCCTAACTCTTAGTTCCTCTCTTGGTTTTTCCACCAATTCCACCCTCAGATCCCCCCTCCTTTGAAAGCTGAAGAGGCAGCCTATTTATAGGCGTAGGAAGGCTGGGCAAGTGGGCAAGTGGGCAAGTGGGCAAGTGGAGAATGAACGGTGGTGTTGCTGAATGCTGATTTTTCAAATGCTTTTATTACACTTTGTCCTTCTTTTATTACACTTTGTCCTTCATTCTTTGCATTCTCCTGACATTGCTCCCTTGGTCTTGCGTTAATTCGGCATTTGTCCCTCAGATGTACTTCTTGGATGCCTTTGGACTTTCCTTCACTATAGAACCTAAAATATCATCATTTAAATTCCATCAAAGTATAATTAGTCCAAAAAGAGCGTAACAAAATGCTACTTTTGAGTGCTAATCACACCCCCCAACCTAAACATTGCTGGTCTCTAGCAATAAATAACAGCATAACAAAATCACTTTCGTAGATAACACGATTGCATTTAGCATATGCAATAAGCCGTTAAACCCCTAGGTGATTCCTAGTGGACGAGTTTTGTCTCGTGAAGGTTTTCAGTGAAGCTACCTACAAACTCCATTGTGAAAAAAAAATGTGTATATGCATTAGCACCATGATAGTTGAAACTTTTTTTTTTTTTTTTTTTTTTTAGAACATAGAACACTTCTCTGTCATTGGTACGTAATATACGCAAAAATAAACACTTGTTATATTGGTATTTGAAATTCCCTATGTAGTAAGAATGATCATTCTAGCAACAAGAATTGTTATATAACAAACACTCCACTTTACTACCTTCCATGGATAGCTTCGATTTCACAAACCTCTCGTAGAATGCTCTCAGCAAAAATTCACTCCGATTATAGTGACTTGTCTCTCACGGGGCATGTGATCAGAAGGTGGCCAATCGAAAAATCACATGCACAATTAGGAAGGAAGTGAAGTTTACGGAAACAAACTAATCATGTTTGGCATAATCTCATGAAAGAATATTGATGCAATTTAAAGAAATACTATTTACCATACCCCAATTTTGATTAACAACACACACATGTAACAGACTTGAGATCAATTAGGGCTTTTCATAGGTTGTAGCGTGGCCAGAGGTCAGTGGCTAATGAAATGACGTCAGAGGTTTTCAAAAGCTATCTTTTCATTCTGTAATGTAGCACACTTCTTTCTAGCTTTTCGACATTTTGCCCAGAAATGATTTCTTTTTTTTTTTTTCTTTTTTTTTTTTTCATTGATTCTCCTTATCATCGAAAAGTAATCTCCACAGTTTTCCCATTTCTTTGCATTTCTGTGTCATATTAATTAATAAGAGTGTGCAAGAAAATTAGATAGCAATGGTGTGTCCAGTATGTTTTCTTGTGGCTTGGTAAATATTTGGGTTTATCAAAGAAGAAATCATACATTGAGGGCTCAAACATGGCTGACTAGGGAAATAATTTTGCAGAAAAAATGGCTAAGGCTCAATATCAAATCAAAGATGGCCTAAAATCCTTTCTCAAGTATGTGAACATGTATGTGTCGTATGAACAGATTTCTTGGGGATATGTCAACAGATTACCTTAGTTGCGTCAATCAAAGCAAATTTAATGAGATTATTCAAAAATAGAGAATGAAAGACCTTACTTGAATAAATGTTAATTATCTCTCAAAAGTATGATAAGGCTCAAAACTTACCATGGTATTCTTTATCATCTCCACTGGTAATGTCAGGTTTTTCATGGAATGTCGGTTATATACCGATTCTATTTTTGAGTCTGGTCATTCTTTACCTTAAGAATAACAAATAGCAATATACATTTGACATTTAAGCATAGAGAAAATACCATTTTTCAAGGAAGTGGTTTTTTTTTTTTTTTTTTTTTTTTCAGAAAACAAGAAAAATAAAATTCAAAATTATAAACATACTCATTTATCTATGAAAATTGAAAGAAGATAAAATGCACAAATTGAACTTGGAAATTTATAGCGTCTCAGGATAAGTCCCTACCCACACTACAGGTTGGCATTTTAGGACATTCCTTACTCCGCCCACATACTCATTTATCTATGAGAATTGAAAGAAGATAAAATGCACAAATTGAACTTGGAAATTTATGGCGTCTCAGGATCAAATCCCTACCTACACTGTTAGTTGGTAGTTCGGGACGTTCCTTACTCGGCCCATATTTTTATTTCAACAACCAGACTTTGTACAAAAATATTTTACAAAAGAGTTCAGACCCTTAACCTTCATTCCAAAACACATTTTTCCACAGCTTTGTTTTTATAGTCAAAATCTAATCCGAGTCATCGCTTGGATCTATGTCATTATCAGTGACCCTTCCAACTTCTTGTCGCACATAACTTGTAAGTCCCGGACTGGCATAAGATGGTGTGTCAGGATAATCCTTACTCAGCCCATACACTATCCAGTTTAATCGATCGGTTGCACGACCCGAAATTGGTTCAGAACACTGATTATGTTTTTTCATATGAAATATCCTGCCACAATAGTAACAAGCACCCAGTCGTTTGGAACGACGATGTTTAGCAAAATTGCTTCTGCCACACAATGGTTGTTGTTGTTTCTCTCGGATCTCAATTTTTCTCACATCCCTTGCTTTTCTCATTATCACAGTATGCACATCAGATGGGAAAATGCGTAGAACTCCTAGACTAAACCAAAAAAGTTTAGGATCCATGCTTGCTAAGACTAAAGACATTCTATCTGGTTCTTTAACGTCTGCCAGTCACAAAGACAGTTGAAGCTGCATCCGATGTGATCATGAAATACAGGTACAAATACTAAAAAAACGCGATCCAAAAAAAATAAATTTTTTTTTTTTTTTTTTCAGATCTAAAACTAAATACGAAACTAGAGAAAGTATACCAAAATACAAGCGGAAGGAAGAAGATTTAGGATGAAACAAACAAATTAACGAAGAAGGAATAAACCCAGAATACATAGGATTGAGGAGGATTATTTGGCAAATTATCAGATCTTACTGTAACAGCAATTACAACATAGTCATTGGAGGGCATAGCAAATTCACAAGGAATCTTATAAAGACAAATAGCCATGAGAATCACAAGCTGTAGATATCAAATTTCAAATATATATATAAATGAAATTACAAACAAGCAATACTTACAACACTAGCACTAGTGGGCTAGTGGAGATAAGGTTGTAAGGTACAGATCTGTTCATCTGCCGAAACCTACAAACAAAATACAACAATTACTCAACTCAAGGAATATCTGGGTTTCTCTGGAAACTCCTCATCCTAAGTGTGAGAACACAAAGAGCACCCAGGTACACATACAAACATATAAGACAAATTATTAAACAAAAGACTGGATCGTCGGCGTATATGGTCATGGATTTACAGGGGGTGAGTTGTTTTTACAGAGAACAGAAAGAACGACGACGAAGAAGAAGAGAAGAAAAAGAAAGAGAAGAAGATAAGGGAAAGAGAAAAGGGGGAAACCAACACCGGTGATGGTGGAAGAAAAAGAAAAAGGTGGAAGGCCTAATAAAGGCATTCCTCAGATTTTTTTTTTTTTTTTTTTTTTAACTTTACTTTCGGCAGTGTCGGCAGGCGCAATAATGGCAGCAGGCGCAATAATGGTGCATAGTAATAAAAATGAGTAGGGTAAGAGAACACCTCGCACTTGAGCTTTGACCCATGCACCGATATCTGAAACTAGGAACAACAAAATTATACAACAAAATAAAGTGACATGCATTAAAAATAACATTTAATAAATAAAAGCAACTGTACTTCACTCACGGTTCCAACAAAGAACCAGACACACACTAAATTTTATACCATTAATTGCACACACCCACATTTTCTAAAATGTAATGAATGAACGGCTGCCTACTTTTGACTTTTTTTTTTTTTTTTTTTTTTCATTTTTTGCCAGTCTTCACGTGGCTGAAGACTCAATTATCATAAAAGTTAAAATAGTTATACTTTGCTCCCCTATATTTCACTTATTATATATATCAACCACAAAACTTAATTATTCCTTATACTTTCCCATCAAAACTCATAATATATATACTTAAACCATTTTCAAAAATTTCAAAAATTTGGGATCTCACAATCTACCCTCCTCAAAAGAATTTCGTCCCTGAAATTCCTTAATTCACCAAGAATCCCAAAATTTGTAGGGGTACAAAGTGTAACACAAGAAAGAAAAAAAATATAAAGTGTTTATTATTCAAAAGAAAGGGGTGTTATTAAATTTTTTTCAATAAAGTTGTAATTATTCTCAATTCACTAAACCGAATGAATATAAAATTTCAGATTTTACACTACTAACCCCTTTATTTTACTTATTATATATTTCAACCTCTCTATTTTACTTATTATATATTCCAACCCCTTTTTTTTTTTTTTTTTTTTATGCATCCTAAAAGGAATCAAAATAAACATTCTTAAGCCAAAAGAGTTTGTACAGAACATAAAAAAAAAATAAAATAAAATAAAATAAAATAAAATTTACAGACTCGGACCTTCAGCTTTCATTCCCAACCTCAGTACACTTTTCCACAGAGGTCAATCCGATTCCCCCTCCGTATCTGTGTAAAATGGACAACTAGTAACTCTCCCAACTTCCTCTCTCACAAATCGGTTAAGCACAGTACCGGAATAGCATGGCGTATCAGGGTAATCCTTACTCAGCCCATGTTTTATCCAGTTTAATCGATCGGTTGCGCGACCGGAAATTGGTTCAGAACATTTGTTGTATCTTTTCTCATGAAAGTATCTGCCACACTGTTTACAGGCACCAAGTCGTGTAGCACGACGACGTTTAGAATAACTGCTTCGGCCACAGAGGGGTTTCGCTTGTTTTTCTTTGATTTCAGCCTTCCTTACTAATCTTGCTTTTCTCATGATCATGGTATGTACATCAGATGGAAAAGTACGTAGGACTCCTAGACTAAACCAAAAAAGATTTACATCCATGATTGATACTCTATGACCCATTATCTGGTTTTTTTACGTCTTCCAGTCACAAAGACGATCAAAACTGACCCACAGATATTATCATTAATACAAGGTACATAATATGAACAGATACAACAATAAAAACAAAAAAAATTTACAGAAAATTTTACGGGTTCAACCTGCGCAGATCAACTACTGTAAACTGCAGATCAACTATTGTAAACTGTAGATCTCACCCCCCAACCTAGACTGAACATTGTCCCCAATGTTTCGAGTTTTTCGGTTTGTAGAGCTTGAATACGCAGTTAACTGTGGAGATCTGTTCAATCGCCGATGACCTATAAAAAAAAAAAAGAGATTAAGCATCTTTGGGGTGGTCTGGGTTTTCATTGGGACAAAAACCCTTGATCATCAGTGCGGCCCGAAGAAGAACAGCCATAAGTAAATAATACAAACAAATGTAGATCATGAGAAGGAGGATAGGGTCATCGAAAAATGCAGACATGGTACTGTTATGGGTTGGATCGTGGTACAGAAGACAGGATGCAGTGGAGAAGAAGAAGAAAAGAGAAGAAGCAGAAGAAGAAAAAGAAAAGAAAAGAGTAAAGGTGTGGTGAGGAAAAGAAAAAAAAGAAAAAAAAAGCGATGGGAGCCTTATAAAGGCAGTCCATCGTGTCGGGTGTCTGACTGACCCGACCCTTTTTTGTGTCGGCAAGCGTAATCTCCGGAGTGATATCCGGAGATACTTTCTGGATCCATTAAAAAAATGGTCTCCACATTTTGGACAAAATTCTCCACAAAGGGTTTTAATCTCTGACCATTGACGGTAAAAATGTTACCGTTTGATGGGTTCTCCACTTCCACTGCCCCATGTTCAAATACTTTTTTAACAATGTATGGTCCAGTCCATCTTGATTTCAACTTACCAGGAAATAGGCGAAGTCTCGAATTGAAAAGTAGAACCTTTTGATCAGGTTCAAAAGATTTTCGCACTATGTTCTTGTCATGAAAAATTTTCATCCTGGTTTTTGCAATCTTAGCATTTTCATATGCTTCATTTCTCAATTCCTCCAATTCATTAATCTGAAGCTTCCGTGACAGTCCAGCCTTGTCTAAGTCAAAATTCATTGCTTTAATAGCCCAGTATGCCCTATGTTCCAATTCCACAGGCAAGTGACATGGCTTTCCATAGACTAATCGATAGGGAGACATGCCCAAAATTGTTTTAAAAGCAGTTCGGTATGCCCAGAGCGCATCAGTTAGTCTTAATGACCAATCTTTGCGATCTGGGTTCACCGTTTTTTCCAAAATTAATTTGATCTCCCGATTAGCTAACTCAGCTTGTCCACTGGTCTGTGGATGATAAGGGGTTGCAATTTTGTGAAAAATCAAGTATTTTTTCATTAAATTCCAGAAGGGACGATTGCAAAAATGAGAACCCCCATCACTTATAATGGATTTTGGAATTCCAAACCGAGATAAAATATTTTCTTTTAAAAACTTGATCACTGTTTGATGATCATTATTTCGGCATGGAATTGCTTCAACCCATTTGGATACATAGTCTACGGCTACTAAAATGTATAGATAGCCAAAGGAGGGGGGAAATGGTCCCATAAAATCGATACCCCAACAGTCAAAAATTTCGATCACCAAAATTGGGTTTAAGGGCATCATGTTTCTTTTTGAAATGTTTCCCAACCTTTGACATCTATCGCAAGTTACGCAAAAAGCATGGACATCTTGGAAAAGTGTGGGCCAGTAAAATCCACACTGCAAGATTTTTGCAGCGGTTTTTCGAGATGAAAAATGACCACCGCATGCTTCTGAATGACAAAATGTTATTACCTGTCTACTTTCCTGAGCGGGGATGCAACGTCTTATGATCTGATCCTTACAGTACTTGAATACGTAGGGATCTTCCCAAAAGAAATTGCGGACCTCCCTCAGAAACTTCTTTTTGTCCATGGGAGTGAAAAATGGAGGAAGTGTTCCGGTAGCAAGGAAATTAGCAATATCAGCGTACCATGGGGTCTCATCAATCCTGAATAGTTGTTCATCAGGGAATTTTTCATTGATTGGCAGTCCATCCTCATGAAATTCATAAGTTAATCTTGACAGATGATCTGCCACCACATTTTCCACACCCTTTTTGTCCTTAATGACTAAGTCAAATTCTTGGAGCAAGAGGATCCATCTCAAGAGCCTTGGTTTGGCATCTTTTTTTGTAAGCAAAAATTTCAGTGCTGCATGGTCAGTAAATACAGTAACAGAAGAACCAACAAGATAAGATCGAAATTTTTCCAATGCAAATACTACAGCAAGTAATTCCTTTTCAGTTGTTGAGTAATTCATTTGGGCATCATTTAAAGTTTTACTTGCATAGTAAATCACATGTGGCTTCTTATCTTTTCTTTGTCCCAAAACAGCACCTACAGCATAGTCACTAGCATCACACATCAATTCAAAGGGTAGAGTCCAGTCAGGAGGTTGCATTATTGGGGCAGAAATTAACATGCCTTTGAGTTTGTCAAAGGATTTTTGGCACGCTTCATTCCAGTCGAAAATGACATCCTGACACAAAAGATGACACATAGGTTTTGCTATGGTGCTGAAGTCTTTTATGAACCTTCTGTAGAATCCTGCATGACCTAAGAATGATCGAACATCCTTCACAACCCTAGGAGCAGGAAGATTCCTTATCAAATCAATTTTTGCTTTATCAACTTTCATGCCTTCAGACGACACAATGTGACCCAAGACAATGCCTTGATTCACCATGAAATGACATTTCTCCCAGTTAAGCACCAGATTTGCCTCTTTGCATCTCATCAAAACTTTTTCTAGGTTAGCTAGACACAAATCAAATGAGTCACCATATACCGAGAAATCATCCATGAAGATTTCCAAAAATTTTTCGACCATGTCACTGAACAAGCTTAGCATACATCTTTGAAATGTTGCAGGAGCGTTACAAAGTCCGAATGGCATCCTTTTGAATGCAAAGGTGCCAAATGGACATGTGAATGTGGTCTTTTCTTGGTCATTCAGAGCTATCTCAATTTGATTGTATCCGGAATACCCATCCAGGAAACAGTAAAATTCATGGCCTGCTATTCTCTCGAGGACTTGGTCAAGGAAGGGAAGAGGAAAATGGTCTTTTCTAGTCACCAGATTGAGTTTTCGATAGTCAATGCACATTCGCCATCCTGTGACGACTCGTGTTGGCACGAGTTCATTTGCATCATTTTTGACTACTGTGACTCCAGATTTCTTTGGTACAACTTGGGTTGGACTAACCCATTTGCTATCGGAGATAGGAAAAATTATCCCTGCATCCAGGAGTTTGAGCACTTCCAGTCTCACAACCTCTTTCATGTGAGGATTCAATCGTCGCTGCATTTGACGAGAGGGTTTTGAGTCCTCTTCAAGGTATATGGCATGATTACATATTAACGGGCTTATACCTTTCAAATCAGCGATGGTCCACCCAATGATGCTTTTATGACTTTTAAGAACTTCAATTAATTGAGCTTCTTGCAAGTCTGTGATTTTTGAAGAAATTACCACTGGGTAAGATTTATCCTCACCTAAAAATGCATACTTGAGATCAGAAGGGAGCGGTTTCAGTTCAGGCTTTGGTGGCCTGTCACTTGAAGATAGTGGTTTTGTACCACTTGATGAAATTTCTTCAAATTTAGGAGCCCATGTCCCCACATTGAAGGTAGGACACTCAATGGAGTTTTGTTCCAGAGAGTCAGATGAGTCAGATTTTGACAAAGTTGATTCACTAAGATCCTCACAGAATGAGTCATTCAGATGTGCTTGTATCAATGACTCAATGGAATTTATTTCTCCTACCTCCTCGTACTCTCTTGGGTGTTTTGCAATGTCAAAGACGTTCATTTCGAGAGTCATATCCCCAAAAGTCAATTTCATAATACCATTCCTGCAATTGATTAGTGCATTGGAGGTTGCTAGAAAAGGTCGACCAAGAATGACAGGAATTGGAGTTTCTGAATGAACTTCTGGATGAGTATCTAGAACAATGAAGTCTACAGGGAAGACAAAATTATCCACTTGGACAAGTACATCTTCAACAATACCCCTAGGAATTTTTACAGATCTATCTGCCAATTGGAGTGTGGTGCAAGTGGGTTTCAGTTCACCTAAACCCAACTGCTGGTAGACAGAGAAAGGAAGCAAGTTGACACTAGCTCCAAGGTCTAACAATGCTTGCTCAATTTTGAAATTTCCAATGACACATGACACAGTGGGACACCCTGGATCTTCGCACTTTGAAGGGATTTTGTGTTGAAGTAGGGCACTGGCTTGCTCTGTGAGGAAGGCTCTTTTTTGAACATTTTGGCTTCTTTTGACTGTGCACAAGTCTTTTAGAAACTTGGCATAAGCTGGAACCTGTTGGATTGCATCCAGAAGTGGGATGTTGATTTTTACTTGCTTGAAAAGCTCGTAAATTTCAGACTGATTGTTTGCTTTCTGTATGCTCTTGAGTCTATGAGGGAAAGGAGCAGGAATAGAACACGAGAGTTCTTCTTCCCTTGATGGCTCTGGTTCTTGTTCAATCATGGGATCACAGTCATTTTTTTTTTCAAGTTCTGGCTCACTTAATGGGTTGGCTGGAATTGAGACTGGTTTTGGGTCTGGAATCAGCATGTTTCTGATGGACTTGTCAATCTTTTTGCCACTTCTCAATGTGGTGACAGTTTTGGCTTGGTCTTGTGGAGTTTCCATAGTTGATGGATTTCCCACCTGAAATTGGCCTTGTGGAGGCTTTGGTTGGGCAGGAAATTTTCCTTTCTCATGTGTGCTCATGGACTGGGTCAGCTTTTGAATGTGGCCTTTGAGATCCTCAAAAGATTGTGTGGTCTGGGCCTTGAAATCAATAAAAGCCTGAGTAGAACTATTGTTATAGCTCATTTGGGTTTGCATGAATTGATTCAATGTATCTTCAAGGCTCCTTTTGTGTGGTGGTTGATATGGAGGATATTGTGGAGGTACTTGAGGTGGATGTGGTGGCCCTTGTTGATGAGGATATTGTGGAGGTCCTTGAGGTGGTTGTTGTGGACCTTGTTGCTGATTCATGGGGGTTGGTTGTGTGTTTCTCCAACTGAAATTTGGGTGGTTCCGCCACCCTGGATTGTATGTTTCAGAGTATGGGTTGGAGTAAGGCTTGTTGAAATTGGAAATGGCATTTGTTTGTTCCAACAAAACTTCTTTGAATGCCGGAATGGTCGGACATTCCCCAGTAGGATGCCCTGTTAGTGCACAAATCCCACACACTTGTTCTGTGGGAGGGACAACATCAACTTGATGGACCTTTTTCATCTCTAAAGCTTCAAGCTTTCGAGACAAAGTGGACATTTTTGCTCTAAGATCATCATCTTCTCTCAAGACATACTTACCCCCTTGGAAAGTAGGTGGTTTGGCTTCTACAGTGGTAGGAGAGGCTGAGTCCCACATTTGAGAACTGTCAGATATGGTATCAAAAAAATTGAATGCCTCCTCCGGACTTTTTCCCATGAACTCTCCTTGAGCCATCATTTCGACAAACTGTCGTAACCTAGTGGGCAAGGAATCATAGAAAAAACCTGCCAAAGTCCAATTTTCAAAAGCATGGTGTGGACAAGATTGGAGAAGATCTTTGAATCTCTCCCAGCTTTGATAAAAAGTTTCCCCTTCTTTGACCGAAAAATTCATGATTTGTCTTTTGAGTGTATTAGTGCGGTGCAGAGGAAAGAATTTTCTGAAAAATTCATTCTGTAGAGCCTGCCAATTAGGGATTGAAAGAGATTTTAAAGAATGTAACCATTGTTTGGCTTTATCCCTCAAAGAGAAAGAAAACAATTTCATTTTTGTCAATTCAGAATTGTCTTGAAATGTTCCACACACTTCTTCGAAGTCTTTGATATGCAGATACGGATTTTCTGCATCCAATCCATGAAACACGGGCAATAACTGCACTGTCCCCGGCTTTACAGTAAAGAGGGGAGCATTTTCAGGAAAAATAAAACAAGAGGGGACACTATTCCTTGTGGGATGTAAGTAATCCCGCAATGTTCGAATGTTGGGTACTTCCCCCTCTCTCACATGATCTTCACCCTGCCTGTCAATATTTGCCATATTGAAGTTACAAGAATCGGCTTCTGATTTGGGTGAAGGTGGTTCAAGTTGATTTACAGACCCAGAAGATTCAGCAGGCAAATTTTGAAAGAGGCGATTGGTGTCAGTCATAAAACAAAATTATTCACAATAAGGCAAAAATATAAACAAAAAGAGAGGTTTTTTTTTTTTTTTTCACCTTTTTCTAAAAAGAGCACCTTTTATGGTTCCCCGGCAACGGCGCCAAAAACTTGACTTGATCCGAAATGTGTACACCCAAGTGCAGGCGGTCAAGTTGTAGTAATAATCTGGTTTGAGTCCAGAGTCGAATCCTCAGGGAACTATGGTTGGTGTTCTTTGAAGTAAATAGTGAGAAAGACTTGTAACTGGAAATATTATGATTTTGAAGTTGTGGGAAGTTTTGGATAGAATGTAAAATTCTTTCCAATGGGTATTTTTCTAGACAAAATATAAGATGATTAAATGTAACAAACACTCTTTGGTTCGGGAATCAGAATATGTAGTTGATTATCCGGTGCATTATGTTTATGCTTTATAACTCAATTAACTCCCGTGTCAACGGCAAATTAATCGGAAGATAAGAATGAAGTGCAATAATGGTGGACATTGAAATTTTGTCATGAAGAGTTAGTTAGGGTACTTGCCTTGAATCAATGGATCTTTCCATGTAGGAGTCATCCATTTATCATAGAAAGATCCGTTGATTATACAAAGTACCTTTACTTTGCTAGGTGCATTCAATCACCCAAAAATCAAGTGGAGTATAGAACATTTAAGCATAAAGGTGATACACAAACATAATGTCCGGATTAATCTTTTACATATCTATCATCCCTTCCCAAAGAGTGAATGAGGACTACTCACCCTTCATAGCTATGGTAAAGCTAGAATGATGAATGGTACTCATCCCCAAAAGGTGTTACAAAGTAAAATACTCTAAAGTAAAATATCTAAACAAGGAGTCGTTCTTCGACAAAGAACAAGTGAATCACGTTCCACCCTTCACGGCTTTGGTAAAGCTCTAGAAAAGTGGAAGAGTTTCACTCCTCTAAGGGGAAGAAGGAAGCTCCAACAATGGAAGTAAAAGAAAACAATACTTAAATTAAAAGAAAGCAATAAATACTTGGTGTTTAATTCACAACCAAGAGATAAAAATACATAAAAGAAAACAATAACTACTTGGTGTTTAATTCACAACCAAGAAATAAAAATACATAAAAGAAAACAATAACTACTTGGTGTTTAATTCACAACCAAGATATAAAAATACATAAAAGAAAATAATAAAAGCTATAAAGAAATGACAATTAGAAGAGGAGGCTCAGCCTTCCATTATATTTATACAAGCAAGTAAATATAAAAGCTATAAAGAAATGACAATTAGAAGAAAGAACTCTTACCATAAGAACATAAGCATAAAATCTTCAATACATGAATTGAAATGGAAGCTACAAAAGATGAAAGAAAATTTGCTCTCTAAAAACTCTTCTAAAATCTCTCCTAACTCTTAGTTCCTCTCTTGGTTTTTCCACCAATTCCACCCTCAGATCCCCCCTCCTTTGAAAGCTGAAGAGGCAGCCTATTTATAGGCGTAGGAAGGCTGGGCAAGTGGGCAAGTGGGCAAGTGGGCAAGTGGAGAATGAACGGTGGTGTTGCTGAATGCTGATTTTTCAAATGCTTTTATTACACTTTGTCCTTCTTTTATTACACTTTGTCCTTCATTCTTTGCATTCTCCTGACATTGCTCCCTTGGTCTTGCGTTAATTCGGCATTTGTCCCTCAGATGTACTTCTTGGATGCCTTTGGACTTTCCTTCACTATAGAACCTAAAATATCATCATTTAAATTCCATCAAAGTATAATTAGTCCAAAAAGAGCGTAACAAAATGCTACTTTTGAGTGCTAATCAATGGGTATAGAAATGGTGGATCTAGTAATTTGATAATGAGAAATTAAATGAGGTGGAAATGGAGATTTGTGGAGTAGGAATAACTCCACCTAAAAAATAAAATCAAAGCAAACAGGAGAGAAAATCGACATAAACTTATTAGATTATCATTATCACATCATTATGTTAACAAATTAAGTTAATTTTTTAAGTCTTAATAACGTTACTCTTAAAATAACTGTGTTTAAAGGTAAAGACTTTTCATAAATGGACAGACTTGTTAGTCTACCACCCCTCCTAGTCCTTCTTGAATAGTATCACAGGATGGTTCTTGAGGAACCTATCACAATCATATTTACAATTGGACCATTGAATCCCTATTGTTTTGATTTAAGAAAGTACATTAAAATTTCATAACAAGGTAATTTCACATGTACCCTATTTCACGAGCAAATATTTATGATAATGGTGACACTGCGGTATCATAGTTGTATAGTGTCCCGACTTAATAAAAAGTGTACAAGTGGACAATGTGAATACAATTTTTTTATATGGGGTAGTTATTTTTTTATGTAGATATGGTAGTTACTAAATTATGTCGGGTTAAGTGGCTAACATATTGGTTTATTATTGAATGATGATAACACGTGACCGTTACATTGAATATTTTCTCATATTTAACTTATAAAAAAAATGCTCGACATAAATACAAATTAAGCAAAGAGAAGTTTATTGCATACCTTAGGGGCGGAGCACGGATTCAACACTAGATAGGGCAAAATTCAAATAAAAAAATCACCAATAAATACGAAAAAATGTAAAAGTTAAAATGGACAATTTATTCCAGCCTAATACTTCTTATGAACTAGCTCTTACCAGATATAGACGGACATTGGGTTGATTTTCATTCTTTTTCATTTATTTTCCTCGGCTCATTTGTTTTCTGCCAAGGGAAAGAGTTGATTTGTAATGCTAAACATGCCAGGGTGGCTCTTACCTTTTTCAAAAAAGTGAGTGGGATTGCTATACTCTGTTCTGTTTACTGGTGATGGATTGGGGAAGAAGCCATGGAAATAGCCAACCTTGTGAGGCGCTCAGTTGTTTTACACATGAAAACTTGGCCGTAATCTTCCTTTTTTTTTTTTTTTTTTGGTGTTGAAATAACTTATTTAAAATGAAATAATCTTAGAGGACGATTTAATCGATATAGGTTGCGTTTAAGATGATTTATGAAATCTAAAAGTTACTTTTTCAACAAGTACTTCTAATTAGTCATCTCAAACAATACTTTTTATTTTTATTTTATGCAAGTACTTACGATATTCATCTTTTAAGATTGAAAGTAATTTTCATCTAAGTTTCATGTCTTTTGTTTCATGAGCTCTTGGTAGAGAATGTCATTAAACTCAGCTACATGATTATTGGTTATGTCATTAAGCTTTCTGCATTATTTTATTTTTATCACCTAATGTGATACAATCTCAATCATTAAACATTTAATAGATTTAATAAAATTTTTAGCCAAATTATAACCAACATTTGAAATTAAGGAAATATAAAACTAATAAACATATAAAGTTGGAAGTGTAATATGAAAAACATAAAAGTTGAGAGATAATGTAAGATAGAGATAGTTGATGCGATCAAAGTGTAATTTTTAGCATTGGTAATTTCTTTCTATGTTCCAGATGAAATGAAATGTTGTATTAATTCCTTAAAAGATTTATTTACCCAAATATGGGAATAAATTGTCAATTCCATTACAACAATTAACATTAGTTGTTAGCAAATATCGATATTTGTGGGGGGTGGAGATAGCCCACTCATTGTGTTTAGAATATACTTATATATTTTCATTAATTTGTTTCCTTGTACCTATTTCTTTTTTGTTCCCTTCAAACACACGTAATAAAATATTCAATTTAACAATAACACCACATCATCAACGTCATGTAGTATCTCGCCAACTACTTATAGAATACCATGTAGACTTTGTAAGTCCCACTATTTTAATAACTATTGCTAATCACTCCATCTAATAATTATCAAATTAAAATAATAGGATTCACCAATTTTATTTTGGTGTTTTATTATTGGTCGTTGATATTATTGTGTTTTAAAAGAATGCACACAGGATTGCTTCAAAAAAATGGACAACCAACCCGGAGCCTCTCCATACCAAATGGTCCAAAGGACTCTCCATATCACCATAATTAACCATCTTCACAGGTCACCGATACCTAACGTTAGACAATCAGAACATTGACCCATCCTTAAGTTCTTTTCCTCGCTCACTTGTTCTCTTCCAAGAAAATGAGTTGATTCTGTAAAGCTGAAACATGCCAGGGTGGGTCTTCAAGTTTTTGGTGGTGTGTTCTGTTGCAGAGGTGAGAATGGTTGCACTGCTCTGTTGCTTAGTTTGCTGGTGATAGACAGTCCTGGAAAGAGCCTCTCTTGTGTGTCATATAGTTGTTTTAGACATGAAAACTTGGCTGCTAATGTTTCCCTTTTTTTTTATTAATGTTTCCCATTTCATAAATACTTTAAAAAAAAAAAATAGTGTTTGAAACCGCCCCACCACTACCTCTACCACCACCACCACCATCACCACCGCCACAACCCCCACCACCGACGTCGCCCCCACCTCCACCTCCACCACCACCACCACCACCACCGTCGCCACACCCACCGCCACCACCGCCGCTGCTGCCGCCACCACCACCAGGGGCGGAGCCAGACTTTTTCGACAGTGGGGGCAACTTCAAAGTTCAATTTTTTCATAAGAAAATGACAATTCGAGGTGCAATTCATATAGATAAGTACATCAAAAAAATAAAAAAATAAAAACTCAATAAAATTCATCAAAAAACTCTTGCACCCAAAAAAAATGCTTACCATGCCGTTACTTAGAACAATGTTGTATGTTACTACTAAGATTATCACTTTCTTAAATAAGGGGTTGTTTCAACATTGATCGCCTTTAAGAATTCTACCATAGCCAATTCAAAGGTTAATTCCTTTAGTTGGATAAAATCAATATTTATCATCAAATTTGACAAACAATTTATAAGGACTATAAATAACAAAATAAGTAAAAAAAAATAGTAGAAATAATTTAGAAAAACAAAATTTAGCATGAGTTTTTAAATTTAGGAATAACATAATTTATCATAATCAAATTATTAATCAAAAAATAGGACCTATAGGCGATCAAATCATCACTGTTAAATTGAGATTAAGACTTAAAGCTCTATAGAAAAATATTAAATGGGTAAAATTATTGTAGATACACTAAGAACCCAATAAAAAAAAAGTGAATAATTTATAAAAACTATTGAAATTGAAGATACAGTTTTATGCCCCACTCAATAGACTGGATAAACCACACTCAATAGACTGGATAAACACTCAATAGACTGGATAAACACTCAATAGACTGGATAAACACCTTGTTCAAAAAAATTAAAAAAAAAAGACTGGATAAACACTAAATGATGTCAAAAACAGAGGAAAACATTAGAGGGAATTAAGGGAGAGGAAAGATTGAGGAGAGTAAAGTTGGACGTAACCCAGAAAAGATGAATGCAACAACTCTGAGGAACACTCAAATTGAAGAAGAAAGAGATGTAGTTGTCTTCACTCCCACTGCCGCGTGTAATCTATAAGCCTGCCTCTAAAAAGTATAAAGGATGCTCAACTGTGGGGGCAATTCTAAATACAAATAAACCCCCAGTTTTTTGGATCTTTTCCGGGGGGGCAATTTTTTAAAAGTCCTCTAACACATTAAGAATTCTAACTACACCCCAACATTTTTCAAAATTCCAGTGGGGGCAGCTGCCCCCACTGCCCCCACTGCAAATCCGCCCCTGACCACCACCGCCACCGTCACTACCATCATCGTCACTCAAAACCCACCACCACCATCACCATTCCCACCCACGACTGCTACCACCACCACGGTCATCGTCTTACCCACCACAATCATCACCGTTGTCACCCACCACTGCTCACCCCCACTACAATCGATACTAAATTTTTTTGTCTCTCCTCTATGTTTGCGATTTGATTTTGGGTGTAAATACAAATATGTTGACCTTTTATTTATTACTCCGTGCCTTCAGGCACGGGAAATAACTAGTCTATATAATAAAGTAGCTTACAATTCTGTTGGGTTTTCTTTGTGGAGTCTAGTTTTGTGTGTTGACCCGACCCGAAATAATGTTGTGTGGATCTTAATGGGAAATTTAATGAGGCTTAGTCCATGGAGCGAAGGATTGGCCCGAACCACGTAAAATCTGTGTGTCTTGTTCTTTCTTGTTTCTTATTGCTTTATGTTATTGGTTTGTTCTTCGATTGTGTGTGTTTTTGTCTGTGGGTTTAAAACGATTCAAATCCTAACAAATTCAAATCTCAAAAGATAAACAAAATGACTTTTGCTATTCGCGGTTGAGATCGCTTTAAATTTTACTTTAAAGTTAATCTAACGGCTAATATTAACACCCTAAATTTAATAAGAAAAATAGGCCGCTAAGGGTGTGTTTGGAGTGATTTTTTAAAAGTACTTCTAAAAATTATTTCTCACAAGTATTTAAAAAAAATAATAGTATGTGAAGCCGCCCTACCACTACCTCTACCACCATCACCACCACCACCACCACCCCCACCGCCGCTGCTTCCACCACTGCCACCGCAATCGACACCATGGTCATTGTCACCCACCACAACCATTACCGTCTCCTACAACCACCACTGCCGCCCACCACCTCTCACATCTACTACAAACCGATGCTTAAATTCATTTATTTCTTCTCTATGTTTGTGATTTAATTTTGGATATGAATATAAATATGTTTATTGGTTACCATTTTTTATTACATTGTGCCTTCAGGCACAGGCAATAACTAGTACTTATATATTTTCTTTAATTTGTTTCCTTTTACCTATTTTTTTTTTGTTCCCTTCAAACACACGCAAGAAAATATTCAATTTAACGATAACATTACATCATCAACGTCCCGTAGTATCGCCAACTACTTACAGAATATCATGTAGACTTTGTAAGTCCCACTATTTTAATAACTATTGCCAACCACTCCATCTAATCATTTTCATGTTGAAATAATAGGATTCACCAATCGTATTTTGGTGTTTTATTATTAGTCGTTGATATTATTGGTGTTTTAATAGAATGCACACAGGATTGCTCCCAAAGAATGGACAACCAACCCGGAGCCTCTCCATACCAAATGGTCCAAAGGTCTCTCCATATCACCATAACCATCTTCACAGGTCACCGATACCTAAGGTTAGACAATCAGAACATTGAGTCATCCTTAAGTTCTTTTCCTCGCTCACTTGTTCTCTTCCAAGAAAATAAGTTGATTTTGTAAAGCTGAAACATGCCAGGGTGGGTCTTCAAGTTTTTGGTGGTGTGTTCTGTTGCAGAGGTGAGAAAGGTTGCACTGCTCTGTTGCTTAGTTTGCTGGTGATAGATAGTCCTGGAAAGAGCCTCTCTTGTGTGTCATATAGTTGTTTTAGACATGAAAACTTGGCTGCTAATGTTTCCCTTTTTTTTTTATTAAGCTTCCTTTTTAAAAAATTGGAATACCCTTAACCGATCTTGTAAGCGATATGATTGCTTTATTAATCTGTTAAGATTGAAGTATTTTTCATCCATGTTTAGTATCTTGTGTTTCCTGAGCTCTGGGTGGAGACTTCCATTATGCCTAAATAGCCAAAACCCAGCTATTTGCTTTTTTTGTAGGTCATGCCGTTAAGCTTGTTCTGACATTATCTGTTTTAACAATATTCACTTTACTATGTAAATGTACAAATTCTGACAATTTAGTATACTGTGTTGGAAGACACCATATGATAATAGAAGCATCGGTACTATTATACATATTGGATTAACTTGAACTCAATGAAGTGGAAACAGTCTCTATGGGTTCCTTTTCCTTAGCTGCCATACAGAAATTGTGTGAAGAGGTTTGGCTAGTGTTGTCCTGCGAGCAAGAAATTCTTGAGACACTCGTTGCATTGTCGGACGGTATTTTGGTTCAGGACACAGGCATGCAAACGCTAGTGTAGCAACCAGAACAATATCCCGTGCAACCAGTGGGTCAGCCGGTGGGGAGAGGCGTGGGTCTAACATCTCATTTAACATTATATTTTGAGCAGATAATGATGATGACGATAGTGATGATAGGAGGTCTCCTGGATGCCGTCCCATAATTGTTTCCAATGCCACCACCCCAAAGCTATAGACGTCACATTTCTCAGTCACGACCAAGGTGTATGCAAGCTCTGCACGAGAATTGGAGATCATTGAGTAATCGGTTAATGAAGGTTAATTATGAACATTCTATTAGACGAATTACCCCAAAAGATTACTAAGAAATACATCCTTGTTTTAGCATATATTGTTAGACTGGCAAAAAGGATGAACAATTTACCTGGAGCAATGTATCCATAAGTCCCTGCAACGAGAGTTTGATTCGAAGAATCAGGAGATAGCAGCCTAGCTGTGCCAAAGTCTGCTACAAAAGCCTCCATTTTAGAATTCAACAAAATGTTGTTGCTTGATATATCTCGGTGAACGATTGGTGAGGCACAATCATGATGCATATAAGACAGAGCATGTGCGGTGCCTTTGACGATGTTCACTCTCGTAGTCCAACTCAATTCTACAGCCACCTCATCATATCTTAGTGCACAAAATAAGCTTCCCTTTTCCATGTACTCGTAGACCAAAAATATGCAGCGACTGTGCAAACAGAACCCGTAAAGCTTCACAATATTTCTGTGTCTTAGATTTGTCAACATTTGCACCTCATTCCTGAAACTCTTGTCAAATGTTGGCTCCTCAGCTTCCAAACGATGAAGTTTCTTCAAAGCAAACACTTGGCCGCCGGGCAGCTGTGCTTTGTAAACGCTACCATACCTGCCAGTTCCAATGCAATGCCTAATGTCAAAGTCGTCTGTTGCTTTGATTATGTCTTCATATGCAATGTGTCCATCGTAATTCCATATTGAGCACATATCACCATTCTTCATTGCCCTTTCCTCACTTGGAATTTTTTTACTCTTACTCCAAATAAAGTAAATAAATCCGAAAATTGAGAAGGCAAGGAAAATGGTGATGGGAAGGAAAATGACAAGAAAGTATGAGTTTTGTTTCAACTTCTTGTCTGATTTTCTTTGTTCTTGTTGGTTTGTCTTGTTACACTCCAGATGGGTGTTTGATAAATCAAGTGGGCATAAACCGCAAGTGCAATAGGGCATCGTGCCAGAGAGATTATTGTGGGAGAGGTTCAAGAATTTTACCCGTACCATGATGTATGCAACTTCAGCAGGTATCCTTCCACTCAAATTGTTTTCACTCAATCCCAAGTGTTGCAACATCCGACATCCGCGTAGTTCTTTCGGGATAGGACCGCTCAACAAATTTTGGGAGAGACCCAAATAAAAAAGGGAAGATAAGTTGCCAAATTCAGGTGGTATTGAACCGCTGATTCGATTGGCAGATAGGTCAAGTATGCGTATGGCTTTCCAATGCCCAATTGATGGAGGGATTGGACCAGAAAGATTGTTATCATGGAGGTCGAGAACACTCAAACTCGTGAGTTTCCCCATTTCTGGAGGGATCACATGGTGGAGTAGATTGGCTGATAGGTTTAAAACTTGCACATTTATCAATTCAACAATGCCTGGTGGTATGAAATCATTGATATAATTTGAATCAAGGGACAAATAATTGAGGCTGGTCAAATTATTTATAGATGATGGGATTTGGCCAGTGAGGATGTTATTACTTAAAAATAAATTAAATAAATGCGCCAAGTTCCCTATTTCTATAGGAATGGAACCGCTAATTTGATTTGAACTAAGAGACAAATAATTGAGGTTGGTCAAATTAACAATAGATGATGGGATTGGACCAGTGAGATAATTTGCTTCGAGATCTAGGTAAGCCAAGTTACTCAGGCCCCCTAAAGCTGAGGGGATCAATCCAGCGACTCCACTATTCCGACTGGTCAAACGGGTCAGATTAGCCAAGAGACCTAGAGATGAGGGGATTGGACCTATGAAATTATTATAACTGAGATGTAGCTCAACCAAATTACTCAGGTTCCCCAACTCTAAGGGGATGAATCCAGCAAGTGCATTCTTACAAAAGTCTAGAAAAACCAGTTTTTTCAGATTGCCAATCTCAGGGGGGATTGAGCCATTGATGGAATTGAGTGACAAATCAAGGTGGACTAGTTGGGTGAGGTTAGCCAAGGAAAGAGGTAGCTCACCTTTGAATCTATTGCGACGGAGATCAAGATGAGTGAGTTTTGTAAGCCTACCAATTTGGCTGGGTATGCTTCCATGGAGACCGCAGTAGCTGAGATCCAGATGCTCAAGGTGTGGAAAGGCAGACATGTTCAATTTCTCGACCGGAGCTCTTGTAGTGTGGCTGTTAGTGGTAACCTGTATCACAATGACGTTTCCTGCTTCGTTGCAAACGATACCTTGCCACTGGCAGTGATTTGTTACGTTAGTGTTCGGCCACCAACCGCTATTGTGCAAAGCTTCTCCCTCTATCATCCATGACGATGGCGGGTATGGTGATAATGATGATGATGATATAGAAGTAGATGTAGCCATTACCATAGTAGCTGCCACCACCACCAGGACCCATGCTAATACCGCAACTGCAGAATTAACGAATGGCTTCATTTTTTATGAGGCATAGATAGGATTGATTCTGTTGCTCTAAAGCATAAACACAGGTCTATATATAATGTATTGCATGCTCTGATGAGAACTAAAAAAAAAGACTTTGGAAAGTGTATTGGTCTTCAGTGTTGACCCATCTACAGGGAGCCAAGGTAGAATTTGAAGGACCCAAAAATGTAGGTGGGTCTACTCAAAGATGAAGTTGACGGCTGTGATTCAAATGTGGTGGAGGTTAAACGACACAAGTCTTGGTTGCCGACTTGTAATGATGTTAAAATATGACTCCAAGTAATGATGTAATTTCATAAGAATCATTGGATCAACACCAAGTTTTAATATTTGATGGGGTCTACAGTGAATCTAATGGTCTCAGTGAATTAGGTCAATAAATTATGTTAATAAATTAGGTCCCAATAACATTACTCTTTTCACTTTGTACCTTAGAAGTGGAGCACGGATTCAACACTAGATAGGGCAAAATTCAAATAAAAAAATAACCAACAAATACTTCTTAATTTTGTTATTTCAATGAACTAGCTCTTACCAGATATAGACAGACGTTGATTTCATTTTCATGCTTTTTCATTTCTTTTTCTCGGCTCATTTGTTTTCTTCCAAGGGAATGGGTTGATTTGTAAACATGCCAGAGTGGCTCTGACCTTTTTTCAAAAAAGTGAGTGGGATTGCTATGCTCTGCTCTGTTTACTGGTGATATATTGGAGAAGAATCCATTGAAATAGCCAATCTTGTGAGGCGCTCAGTTGTTTTACACATGAAAATTTGGCCGTAATATTCCTTTTTTTTTTCTTTTCTTTTTTCTTTTTTTGTGTTGAAATCACCTTTTTAACAATGAAATAACCTTAGTGTACGGTTTAATCAATATAGGTTGCGATTATGATGATTTATGAAATCTAAAAATTACTTTTTTTATAGGTACTTCTAATTCGTCATCTCAAACACTATTTTTTTTTTTTTTTTTATGAAAATACTTACGGTATTCATCTTTTAAGATTGAAAGTAATTTTCATCTAAGTTTCATGTCTTTTGTTTCATGAGCTCTTGGTAGAGAATGCCATTAAGTCCCAGTAAATAAATTGAACACTTTTTAGTTTAGGTTGAGTGAATAATTACCCACTCTGATCAAAAAATAATTACCCACTCACCCTAAACTCAGCTACATGATTGTTTGCTATGTCATTAAGCTTTCTGCATTATCTTATGTTTATCACCTGATATGCCACCTTAAAATACTAACAAATCGATGAAACAAACTATTATAATCTTTACACCACTTTTTTGCATTATCTTATTTTTATCACCTGATGTGGTACAATCTCAATCATTAAACATTTAATAGATTTAATACGACCTACTACCCTAATCATAATAAGAAGGTTTAAATTAATGCAACCAAGAGACAAAAAAAAATGACACCAACGTTTTCCAACACCACCATCATCTACTTCAATTCCAGAGTCAAGACACCATCTTTTAGGTTATGAATGGGAAATAGAAACAAAATTGGGGGCAAATTTGTAAATTAATGCAAGCAGGAGAGAAAATCAATTCCAACACTGTGAGTAACGTAGGTTTGGGGGAAGAGACTTTGCATAAAGATGGAAAGAATTATTAGTGTTTCACCCCTCTCACGGGTAGTAGACTTGAATAAGATCATAGGAAGACTCGTGAGGTTAAGCTGTCAGTTACAATCATATATATATTTACTTTTGGACCACTAAACTTAACAGAAGACTTTTCATAACCGTGATTTACACTTTGCATCATTAAACTATAGTCCCCATTTTACTTTTCTCTTTTATTATGGAGTTTTTTATACTGTTTCATTATCTAATTGAATTAGTTTCAAATCACTCCAAAACCAAACATCTGTTATATTTTTAGATATAAAATATCCACGTGCCATTGGATTGTGAAATAAAATCAAAATAATTCGAGGGACAAAATTGTCACAACCTTTTAGCCAAATTATAATGAACATTTGTAATTAAGGAAATATAAAACTATAAAACTAATAAATATATAAAGTTGAAAGTACAATATGAAAAAACATAAAAATTGAGAGATAATGTAAGATAGAGTGTAATTTTTAGCATTGGTAATTTCTTTCTATGTTCCAGATGAAATGAAATGTTGTATCACTTCATTAAAAGATTTACCCAAATATGGAATTAAATTGTCAATTCCATTACAACAATTAACATTAGTTGTTAGCAAATATCGGAATCCACATTGAGGTAATGCACAAAGATAGTGAATGTAGTAACATTGCTGATCAAAATAGGGGCAAAATTGTAAATTATTGCAAATATAAGGAGAAAAGTGCCACCATCATCTCTTGTTCTAGAGTCCTAGAGTGAGCTTCGGGGTTATGAATGTAAAATAGAAACAAAAATATGGCCAAAAAATTAAATCAAAGCAAACGGGAGAGAAAATCGATACCAACTTATTAGATTATATCTTTGTCACATTATTAGATCAATAACTTAAGTTAATTTTCTCAGTCTTAATAACATTACTCTTAAAATAACGTGTCTTTAAAGGTAGAAACTTTTCATAAATCAACAGACTTATTAGTCTTTCACCCCTCCCACGGGCCATAGACTTTGGGAAGGCTCTTGAGGAACCTATCACAATCATATTTACTATTGGAACATTGAATTCCTATTGTTTTGGTTTAGGAAAGTATATTAAAATTTCATAACAAGGTTATTCCACGTGTATCCTATTCACGAGCAAATACTCATGGTAACGGTGACATCATGTCACCATGGTAACGGTCATGGGTGGAGCCAGTACTAGCCCAGAGGGGGCACTGGCCCACCCTAAAAGTTCTCTTGTTATTACCCATGTATTATAATCCTTAGCTTATTTTAGTGGTGCTAGTTAATGGTGCCCACCCATGATGCAGTGGTGTCCACCTGTGAAGGCCATGACCCATATAATGAGCCCACTTTCTATTTACTTATACTTTTTGGGCCATTTTTTTTTGTGAAAATTGGAAGTGAGTCCCCCTAGATGTACTTGTTTGGAGATAAGTCCTGCAAGGAAATTTATAAGGGGCTAAGTCCATATTTAAAATTATATGTAATGACTTAAGTCCACTTTTTTTTTTTTATCTCAAAAATACCCTTCCTTGAAAGGAAGTTAAATTAATTTCCTATTTTGGAAATTGTTATCCCTTAATTCTAGGTCAATTAAAATATGCCAATAAAATCTCCATCATAAATTTAAAATTCAAATTCAAATTCAAAACTCTCTCTCTCTCTCTCTCTCTCTCTATATATATATATATATAAAATCTCCATCATAAATTTAAAATTCAAATTCAAAGCTCTCTCTCTCTCTCTCTGTATATATATATATATATATATATATATATATATATATATATATATATATATATATATATATATATCAAATTCAAAACTCTCTCTCTCTCTCTCTCTCTCTCTATATATATATATATATATATATATATATATATATATTCAAATTCATGTTAGTATTTTTTTTTATTATGTTACTGTTCATGTTACTATTTTTGTTGAGTATGTTACTGTTCATGTTACTATTATTTTGAGCAAGTTACTGTTTTTGTTGAGTATGTTACTACTATTAGGGCATGTTTGGTAGGAGTATAAGGGTGGTATAAGAGGGTGGTATAAAGAAAATAGTACGTGGGGCCTACCTTATACCTTGTTTGTTTGACTTTTTTTGGTCGGTATTAATTTGCGGGTCGCAATACCGACCCGCTATGAACAGTGCCGTTAATGCCTTGTACAAGGTGCTATTCAATACCACCTACCCGGTGGTATAAAATGTTGGAAGGAGGTATTAAAGTGGTAAAAGACTCAAATGCCCTCAACTACAAAGCCAGCCGCAATTGTTGACTTTGATTTATAAGGATAAAATTGTCTTTTTACACCCCAGCCGCAATTGTTGACTTTTTTAAATAGGTATTACATAGATAATATTTGTGATACACAAACAAGGGGAATGATGGGATTATAGTTTAAGATCGGGTATAATATACTATTGGATTGGAGTGGAATGGAGATAAATCTAATACCGGACTTATTTTATACTCAAAACAAACGGGCCCTTATTTTACTAAATATTAATATTTAATGTTACTATTTGTTTTGTTTTTGAATATTACTATTTTTTGTGTTTGAATGATACTATTTTTTGCGTTTGAATTTGAGAGAAATAATTATTGTTAAGTATGTTACAGTTTTTGTTAAGCATGTTATTATTTTTGTTGAACATATTACTGTTGTTATTTTTTAAAAATATTAATATTGAATGTTTCAATTTTTTTTATGTTTAAATGTTACTATTTTTTTGTGTTTAAATGTATTATTTTTTATGTCGAAATGATAACTTTTTTTTATATTTGAATGTTACTATTTTTTATTTTTAATGTTACTATATATATATACACACACCTAACCTATATATGTATATAAATAGATAAGAGAGAGGAAAAATTTTAATGTTAGTCAAACTCTTAACCTATATATGGATATAGATAGATATGAGAGAGAAATAATTTTAATGTTAGTCAAACTCCTAAGTTTTAGGAGTTTTTAATTTTTAGTTTTATTTCACTTCTAAAGGGAAGGGATAGTATGGTAAAATTGACAAAAAATGGACTTCATAACAAATAAGTTTTCTTGACGGACTTAAGTCCAAACAAGTCCATATAGGGGGACCGGCCTCCAAATTTCCCTTTTTTTTTTGGGGTAAAAGGGACTTAAATTAGCAGTAAGTAATACACATCAATCTTGGGTAACAGACACCCATAGCATTAGCATTAAGCTGTTCTTTAATACAGTCAATAGCATCAACAAAAACATGGCATCCTTCTCCGGTCTGGGCACCTTTCCTTGCCAGCAGATCAGCACTCTTGTTGGTTTCCCTCGTTTCCTGCTTCAAAATGGTGTCTTGGAATTGCCCCAGCAGCCACCTCAACGAAGGCTTGAATCTCCTGCTCCATCTTCTGGAGTGTGGTCACCTGTACCTCCTGTGTATTCCACAGCAACAGATTCCCCCCATGTAGCCAATCAGATCAACCCTATAAATACCTTCCAATTGGAATGATGTGCTGATATCAGTTGCTCTCTCACCCCCTACCCTTGTTTCGGACAGAACCACCATAGCTGGGTCCTGATCAGGTCCATTAGCGTTCCTTTAAACCCCATATGTTGGGCACCACGGCAATTCCAAACAAATAACTTTCATTTCAGACATTGCATGAGTTTGGCCTATCCTGGGCCTCACTTGTTTGGGGCCATTCATTGTAACTTATTCACACTTCCTAGCCAGTCTACTATTTATTTATAGTGAAAATTGAGACTGAGTTCTCCTTAGAACATCTCCAACTATGACTCAAATTTAAATTAACATTTGAGTAAAAAATTTGATTTGATATAAATGACTGCAATAGACAAATTCAAATTTAAATTTTTAGACTTTAAATTCCCTTAAATTTAAATTGAAGTTTGATTCAATGATTGGAGCAAGTTTTTTAGACTTTTTTACTCAAATTTAAATTTGAGTCTAAATTTGAGTAAGGATTGAAGATGCCCTTAAGAGACTTATAATGACTTGAATTCGTCAAAGAAACTTATTTGATGATAAGTCCATTTTTTATCTTAATAATAAATAGTTAAGTCAACTATTTTTTTAAAACTCCAAAATGTCCTTCTTATAATGTTTCAATAGTATTAGATCTTAATTCTGGTTCCTAATTGGGAAACACTCAAATTCTTTACCCCTTAATTCTACCCTTAATTCATGCTCATAAGATTTGACCATAAAATTTAAAATTCAAATTCATGATCCACATTATTCTAATTGTTCCCCAACAATTATGAGTTTTTTCTTCCCAACATGAACGAAGATGTTGCCGCCGAAGATCACCACCAAAAAAGCTCTTGATTCCATTAATATGCACCCCACCATGAGTAGAGCTTTGATTCCATCCAAATTGCCTTCAAATTTTGTCGAAATGCCAATTCTGAGTTACTATTTTTTATTGAGTATGTTATTACTGTTATTTTTTCAAATATTAATATACAATATTATTATTTTTTATTTTAATTTTTTTTGGTCAAAGAGACAAATAACACACACACAGTCCACACATCGTAACAGCTCAAGCACATGTGACAGAGAGGGACCCACAAGCCCACACCATCGAGGCAATTGCTGACTGGAGGGACGGAGAGCAGACCACTTATACTCACGCCTAAAGTGCTAAGCAACCGATGTGGGACAAAGGACATTGGTTATTTTTTATTTTTGAATGATACTATTTTTGTGTTTAAATGGTATTATTTTTTATGTTTAAATGATACTTTTTTTTTGTATTTGAATGTTACTTTTTTTTGTATTTGAATGTTACTATTTTTTATTTTTAATGTTACTATATATATACACACACACACACACACACATACACACACACACACACACACACACACATATATATATATATATATATATATGAGAGAGATATAATCTTAACCTATATATGGATATAGATAGATATGAGAAAGAAAAATTTTAATGTTAGTCAAATTCTTAAAATTTAGGATTTTTTAGTTTTTAGTTTGACTTCACTTCTAAAGGGAAGGGATAATGTGACAAAATTGACAAAAAACGGACTTCATAGTAAATAAGTTTCATTGGCGGACTTAAGTTCAAATAAGTTCATATAGAGGGATCGGCCTCCAAATTTCCCTTATTTATTTAGGGTTAATTACAAAATGCCCCCTCCATGTTTGAGTCATGTTGCAATCGACTCCCTCAGGTTTTAAATTCGACAATTTGCCCCTCCAAATTTGAATAATTTTCAATTAACTCTTACCGTTAGTTGAAAATGTGAACTTCCTAAATTACCCCAGCATCAGTTTTTTTTTTTTCCATTTTTGCTTTGTACTCAACTTCATCCCAACTCCAACAGTGCCCTCAATTTTCTTCCCAGCTCTGGCCCTTCCTTCCCCCCACATACCAACTCCAACGAAGCTCTCAACCCCTTCTCTCTCTCTCTCTCTCTCCAAATGGGTGTTGCCCAATAGAGAGTAGATTTCTTATAGGGTTGGGGCTGTTTGGGGGCTATTACTAGGGGTGGGTTTCGGTTTCACCGAAGGAAGGAATGAAGGGTAGTTGTTTAAGGGTGGTGTGTATGGATGTTTCGGTTTTACCGGTGTTTCGATGTATTGGTGTTTCGGTTTCACTGGAGGGATTTCAATTGTTTGGGTAAGGGTGGGTTTTGATTTCACTGGAAGGGGAGGGAAGTGGGTTTACTGGAGGGGAAGAGAGGTGGGTTTCGGTTTCACTGGGGATGTGGGTTCACCGGAGGGGGAGGGAGGTGGATTGTTTGAGTGGTGGTGGGTTTTGGTTTCACTGGAGGGGTAATGAGTTGGTTTCATCGGAAGGGGAGGGAAGTGGGTTTCGGTTTCACTGAGGAGGTGGGTTCACCGGAAGGAGAGGGAGGTTGGTTCATCGAAGGGGGAAGGAGGTGGGTTCACCAGAGGGGGAAAGAGGAGGGAGGTGGATTGTTTGGGTGGGGGTGGGTTTCGGTTTCACCAGAAGGGTAGGGAGGTGGGTTCACCAGAGGGAGAGGGAGATGGGTTTTGGTTTCACTGGGGAGGTAGGTTCACCGGAAGAGGAGGGAGGTGGATTCACCGAAAGGGGATGGAGGTTTTATTTTTATTTTTATTTTTACATAAAATATTAAGATGATGGTAGTTCTGGGCTTTTAATAAACTTCCGTTATTTTTAACGGTGGTCAACTAACAGTAAGAGTTAATTGAAAATTATTCAAATTTGGAGGGGGCAAATTGTCGAATTTAAAACCTGAGGGAGTCGATTGTAACATGACCTAAACATGGAGGGGGCATTTTGTAATTAACCCTATTTATATACATTATTATTATATGTCCAAGCTCATGTAGAATTTTTTTCTTTTTAAAATTATTTTATTTGTTAAGTTGGTATTACATTAATGTGTTTAAAGACTTCTTAAACTCCACATTTAGTTGTTGCGTAACCTATCAGGGGTCTCCTTGATTCTTGAAGCGCAAATATCTTCCTTCAATAGTAATACAATGTTTCGACAATATTTTTCTTTCATCTTCAATATTTTATATTGGGTGCTTGATTTTGAAAGCCTCCATTGAGAAAATTCGGCTAAATGCTTTCAAATGGCACCATTTTTTTTTTTAACAAAACGCTTGTAATTAATTTTTTGTTTTGTTTTGATTGTATACAATCTGCTTATCTATTTTTGGCATTTTGTCTTTAAGGAAATTTTGAAGTATTAAATGTAGCATAATCAAAAAATTAAATGTATTATCTTACTTTTGTAGATTGTGAGAAAAAAAAAATTAAAACCTTATTAAGATGTCCGGTACCCACTCAGAATCGATTTTCTGGCTCCGCCCCTGATAACGGTAAATTAAGCACTTTTCAGTTCAAGTTGAATGAACCCACTCACCCTAAACTCATTTGTTTTATGCCATGCTCTACTCTGTTCTGTTTAATGGGATTAAAAAATGTAGGTGGGTTTGTCAAAATATATGATGAGGTTGAAGGCAGCATTCAAATGTGGTGGAGGGTAATAACCAACAACACAAGTCTTGGTTGCCCTCCAACTCATCAATTGGGAGTATTTCCTTCTTCTGCTTCCTTCCTTGTTCTTATATTCTCCTCTCTTTTTTCCTTTCTTTGATTTTTCTTTTTCCTCCTCCACCCCTTTTCTCACTTCTGCTCCTTTTCAATGTCTTCATACCTGAAAAGCCATAACCCACCACGTCCCCGCCTCCTTCCCCAGGTTTTACACGTTGATGTAAAAAGGTGGCCGCCACCACTGCGGGACCAGTTCAGCAACTACCACCACCACCTCCTTAGTTCTTGCCTTCTTTTATTTCATCAGGGCCCACCCGCGTGTCATCCATTTTTCAACCATTTCACTTCTTTCCTTACAACAATCATATCATACCTTGACCGCAAAAACATTTATATATAATTTTGTTACTCACTAATCAACCTACCTCATCATCATTTGTTCATCGGGGGATTTACATGAGTCCGTGGAACAGGGTATAACAAATGAGGGCAGAGAGACAAATAAGTGTGACTGCTGAGTAGATAAAAATGCAAAATATAAAAAACAAATTCTCTTATTGGTGTAATTTCTATTTCTTTGTGGCAAATTTTGACGATATCTGAGAATTGGATAGTCTTCTACAACACCCCACCCCAACACATAAACCCACACTTTTGGCATTTGCAATTATTTTTCCCGGACACTACCAAAAAAAAAAGAGATTTACCGGTGTTTGTTAAATGCCACTTATTACTTTTTTCGGTATTTGTTTTAAAAGTCGCCTAAAGTTCCGTCGGGAATTTTGCCAGCATTTTTGTAAATGCCGGGAAAGTTATGCCTGACGTTTACACAAACGCCACTTAGCTAGTTTAACTCAGGTGACCGGAAAGTTATAACTGACGTTTATCCAAACGCCGAAAATTTATTCATTGCTTTGTGGCAGTTAAATAAACGCCAGGTATTGCTTTTCATATTTTTCTTTTTATCTGGATTGTTTTTCATATCTAAACACCAACCATTGAACAAATTCGGTCACATCATCCAAAATATATTAATCAATTAACATTCTAATGTTCCTAAAAAAATAATTAACAGTCAAATACACAAACAATTCTAGTACAAGAAATGCATCAAAAATTCATTGAAGAACATTTGTACATCAGCGTTGAAGCAATTGTTATTGTGAAAATTTAGTGTTCACTGTAAGCATTTAATAATCATCCCAATGACTTGTCCAATTGTATTACTTATTTTGGATAACCTGCAATTAAAGGAGAAAAATATAATTAATCAAAAGCACGAGAACTTATTACTATATCAACATGAGAACCACCATACGATATCTTTATAGCAAAAATTCAATAAACTTGACTGTTGAAAACCTAGAATGTGATTTTTGCTTGAATGACTATGTCGCTCATCTTTCTAATCTGGGACCTGTTGTCCGTGTCCTCTTGCCGAATACACATGAGGAAAATAACCCAACTCATAAAAAAAATGAAATAATTTTAGTGGACGTTTTAATCGATATAGGTTACGTTTATGATGACTTATGAAATCTAAAAATTACTTTTTCAATAAGTACTTTTAATTAGTCATCTCAAACACTATTTTTTATTTTTTATTTTTTATGAAAGTACTTAGGATATTCATCTTTTAAGATTGAAAGTAATTTTCATCCAAGTTTCATGTATTTTGTTTCAGGAGCTCTTGGTAGAGAATGCCATTATCTCCCAAGCAGATAAATTGAACACTTTTCAGTTCAGGTTGAGTGAATAATTACCCACTCACCCTAAACCCAACTACATAATTGATTGCTATATTATTAAGCTTGCTTAGGCATTATTTGTTTTAATGATAATTGGGACATTATGCTACAAATGCACATATTCTAATGATTTAGTAGACTACATTTTGAAATAACTTTAGTTGCAGACACCGTATTGTAATAGAAGAACCGACATTGATACATATATCTGATTCACTTGGATTTAATCAAATCGAAAAACTCTCTCTTGAATAATTTTTTAGACTTGTTTAGAAAACGAGCTTAAAGGCTCAACTCGAGCTCATAAAATTCAGTTCGTTTATATGTAAAATAATCGAGTTATTCGGACTCGGCTCGGAGCCGAATTTCAACAATTTTTTAGATTTACTTAAAAAAATGAGCTCGATAAACTCGACTCAAATATGATTGAGTTAGTTATGTAATTGCCAGGTGGACATGCAAAACTTATAAATTGTGGTATGAAATGCCAGGTTCAGGATGAACAATCACTTGCCTCACAGTTCGGATTTTTTACTCTTTTGATCAAGAACTTTGCCGAGGAAATAAAAATAAATGATAATAAAAAGTAAAAGTAAAAGTAAAATTCGTAAAAATATAAGAATACGTACCACCATATTTACGAATACATCTATAAAACAAACTATAATACTAATACTTTATGTCAAATCTATTTAATATTATAATTATAAAGTTGAATTATCAACTTATAAAAATACAACAACAATTAAGATTGATCTAGTTTTTGTCTGCTTTGATCCAATGATACAACATTCATTCCAATTTTATTTTTTTCACTCAAAAACATCAACTCAATCAACAGACTCCTCAATATTAGATCAATTAGTCCTTAATTTAGGTGCTTAGTGTCACACCCCCGACCCCAACTCTCGCACCGATCAGGAATCCAACTAGATTACTTATTAAATTTCAGTTAACTTAGCATTTCAAACCTCAACTTGAGCAAATACAACACTTAATACTCTTATTATTACAACACAAAAACAACACTCTCAAGCTCTAAATTCAACATAAATAAAACAGTTTGGATCCATACTCCATCAGTAGTTCCCATTCTGATCCTCTAAACTCTGAAAAGAAAATGATAACCTGGGATGAGTGACAACTAGTTTGGTAGTTTAATCAATTCTGAAATAAATATTTTGCTGTGATTGAGATTTAAAACACATTTACCGATACATAATCATAAATAAAAAATAACTAAGTATTGAAAAACTGAGTTATAATCAAGAGCAAATACCATACCACTCAGGGTCTACATCATATCATACAGTCCAATAAACTTTTTAAGGAACTTTCACTCCAAAAAAGATACGTTCTCTCAATTCAAATTCAATACCTAAGTTTGAAGACTATTAGGCCACCGAAACACTTACGAACTCAATAAAATCCTAAGTCCTCTAAGGCTCAATCTTGCTTGCATATACTTTCATAAAATGGATCCCGAAAATGATTGTAAGCAAAACCAATCACAACCACAACCTCGTCAGTTACTCAATTCCAAAGAAATACAATCTGGATCCGAAATCACCCACCCACCGAAATAACCTACCGCAATCTCGGCTTCGGATTCTAACCCACTCCAAAAAATTAAACAGATGAATTTTTCAGTGGCAACTCAAATACATAGAAATATTTTTAGTTTGATCAAAAAGTGCATAAGGTGCCCAAACTGGATCCGAAAAAGGGCAAATGGTTAGTTTTTGTAGAATATGCAAACGGTGTCGGATTTTTCTCCATAATCCCTTTTCGGAAGATGCTCAGAAAATGGAGTGTAATGGGTACCAACCAGGCCAGCAGAAACCACTGCATACACCCCTCCTACACGCTGACGGGGTGGTTGGTGATTGATTCCCCCATTTCCTCCCTCATCTTCCCAACAAAGCTGGCTTTTGGACCCAATAACATTGTGCAACTTGGGTGGGTTAGGCAAGTTGAGAGATCAACCTTAGCTCAACCTTAGGTATAAAATTTTCAACCCTAACCTTACTTCAATCCTAGTATTGGCCAAATTGATTTCAGGCAAGCTCGAGTTGAAATCGGATTACCCAATTTGAGTCTAATTCGGGTTGACAATTTGGGCTCAACAAACAATAATTATAAATTCAAGTGTGAACTTTTGCATAATGTTGAACTATTACATAGGCCTACATGACCCACTAAGATAAAACTTATCAACACAACTTATTAAGGGTATAAGGGTGAGCTTTCTTTACATAGGAGAAAGGAGAGATGTTATTTGAGTTATGTATCCAATGTGGGATGACAACTACTTGTCTTTCTTTGGCCTTTTTTTCTTATCCCATATCGGTTGTGTAAATTTCTTTCACCATCTATAGTCCTTATAAATCATGTTTCACTCCCACTTTAAATAATAATAATTACAAAATATGTATTTATATGATTTCATCAACTCGGGTTGGGTTCAAGTTGAACCAGTGAACCCGAGCTCTTAGCCCGAGCCTTGTCCAAATTCAATTCGGGTTGAAGCTTTTCAACCCTAGCCCTAACTCTAATCTTAAAAACCTCAACTTTAACACTATATTTAATGTAATAGGGGCAAAACTTATAGCAAACAAGACCCAAAAAAAAAGGGATACCACTGATTTCCACCGCCACCCTCATCTCCTTCATTCCAAAGTTGTGATGCCAGCTTCAAAAATAGAGGCAAATTTGTAAATTAACGCAAGTAGGAGAGAAAATTGACACCAACACTCTTTCACATTATCATGGGTAATAGACTTGCAGAAGATCATAGGAAGACTTTTCAGGAACTTCTCAGAATAATCAAAGAGAAGTTCAATATAAATCCTAACTTGAATTCTTAAATTCTCAATAGTAATTAAAGGTGGGTCGTTGCATGGTTCTGGTGTTTAGCTTACATAAAATTGATCTTTTTATGGGTATCTTACAATATGGTTATGTTATCACTTAATCCTTTTTATTGTTGAGTTTTCTATATTGCGCCCTTTACTATTTAATTGGTTTCACATAATCGCAAAGCTAAACATATCCACGTGTCTTTGGGATATCATGAAACAAAAGTTGTAATATCGCAATAATTTGTTTCAAATAAAAATATATCTCCTGTCGTGATCTAGCTCATCTGAACACAGCGTCTGTGGTTATTAAATAGCAAGCCATTTTTTTCAATACATGTAATCCTTTTATTTCCATTAATTATCACTTTATGATGTATTTTTCTTAGAGTTTTTATAAGCTTTCCAAGGAATTTAAACCTACAAATACTTGTACCAGTCTACCAGAGGATGACTTTTATCTTTCTGATACTTTATTTCACAAATTATTTTTCAGATAATAGTATAAGAATAATCCATACTTCCTTTCTTTGATTGTTGAATTTAAGGAGGTGGAAAATTACCCTCTGGAATCCTTAGCTGCAATAGAGAAATTGTGTGAAAGGGTTTGGCCGGTGGTGTCCTACGAGCAAGAAATTCTTGAGATACTCGTTGCATTGTTGGACGGGATTCTGGTTCAGAACGCAGGCATGCAAAAGCCAATGTAGAAACAAGAACAACATCTCTGGCAACCAATGGATCAGTTGGTGGTGAGAGCGCGTGGGTCTAACACCTCATTCAGCATTATATTTTGAGCAGACGATGATGATAGTGATGAGAGCAGCACTCCTGGATGCCTTCCCATAATTGTTTCCAATGCCACCACTCCAAAGCTATAGACATCACATTTCTCTATCACAACCATGGTGTATGCAAGCTCTACAAAAGGAATGAAGATCGTTAAAAAATTGGTTAAAAAAAATTAATAATGAATAATCTCTTAAACAGATTACCCCAAAGCTTATTAAGAGAGACTTTATTGTTTTAACAAATATTGTTAGCCTAGAAAAAAAAAGAACAGTTTACCTGGAGCAACATATCCATAAGTCCCTACAATGAGAGTTCGATTCGAAGAATCAGGACATAGCAATTTGGCACAACCAAAGTCAGCTACAAAAGTCTCTAGATTCGAGTTCAACAAACTGTTGTTGTTTGATATGTCTCAGTGAACAACTGGTGAGGCGCAATCATGATGCATATAAGATAGAGCATGTGCAATGCCCTTAACGATGTTCACCCTTGTAGTCCAATTCAATTCTACAGCCTCATCATCATATGATAGTGTACAAAATAAGCTTCCCTTTTCCATGTACTCGTAGACCAAGAACATGCAACGTTTGTGTAAACAAAACCCGTAAAGCTTCACAATGTTTTTGTGGCGAAGATTTGTCAACATTTGCACCTCATTCCTGAAACTCTCGTCAAATGTTGGTTCTTCATCTCTAAATGGTGAAGTTTCTTCAAGGCAAATACTTGGCCGCTAGGCAACTGGGCTTTGTAAACACTGCCATAACCACCGGTTCCAATTCAATTCTACAGCCTCATCATCATATGATAGTGTACAAAATAAGCTTCCCTTTTCCATGTACTCGTAGACCAAGAACATGCAACGTTTGTGAAAACAAAACCCGTAAAGCTTCACAATGTTTTTGTGGCGAAGATTTGTCAACATTTGCACCTCATTCCTGAAACTCTTGTCAAATGTTGGTTCTTCAGCCTCTAAATGGTGAAGTTTCTTCAAGGCAAATACTTGGCCGCTAGGCAACTGGGCTTTGTAAACACTGCCATAACCACCGGTTCCAATGCAATTTGCGATGTCAAAGCCATTTGTTGCTTGAATGATGTCTTCATACGCAATACATCCATCGTAATTCCATATTGAGCACATGTTGCCATTCTTCATTGCCCTTGCCTCATAGGGGGTTTTCTTAATCTTACTCCGACAAGAGTAAATAAATCTAGAAACTAAGACGGCGAGGAAAATAGACATGGCAAGGAAAATGGCAAGAAAATGTGAATTTCCCTTTGCCTTATTGTGTGGTGGATGAGTCAAGGTACACTCTAGATAGGTGTCTGACAAATCAAGTGGGCACGACCCGCAAGGACAATTAGGGACTGTGCCAGAGAGATTATTATGGGAGAGACTCAAGTGTTCTAATCTTGACATGAGGAATACAAGTTCAGCAGGTATGTTTCCACTCAAATTATTGTTGCTCATTCCCAAGTATCGCAAACTGTGGCATCTGTTTAGTTCTTTTGGGATAGGTCCACTTAGAAAATTTTAAGAGAGATCTAAATAATCTAGGGTGGAAAGATTGCCAAGTTCAGGTGGTATTGAGCCGTTGATTTGATTCGTTGACAATTCAATACTTTCTAAGTTTGCCAAAAGGCCAACAGATGAAGGAATTGGACCAAAAATATGGTTATGACAAAGGTTCAAATCAATCAAATTCGCGAGTTCCCCTATCTCTATAGGGATCACATTGTTGATTAGATTTACGGACAAGTTTAAATACTTCAGATTTTTCAATTTAGCAATGTTGGGTGGAATAGAATCATTGATATAATTTGAATCAAGGCACAAAGAATCGAGCTTAGTCAAATTACCAATGGATGAAGGAATTGAGCCAATGAGGTTGTTCCAACTCATCTCCAAATGTAACAACTGCATCAGGTTCCCTATTTCTGGAAGGAGGAAACCGTTGATATGATTTGAAGCAAAGTTCAAATAGTTGAGTTTGGTCAAATTAGCTACAGATAAAGGAATTGGACCAATGACGTCGTTATTGGCCATCTCCCATCCAAATAATTACACCAGGTTTCCGATTTCTGAAGGGATGCAACCGTTGATTTGATTTGAATCAAGGTACAAATAGTTGAGCTTGGTCAAATTAACTATAGATAATGGGATTGGACCAGTGGGATGATTACTTCTGAGACTTAGAAAAACTAAATTGCTCAGGCTCCCCAGTGTTACGGGGATGAATCCAGCGAGTCGATTGCGATCGAGGACCAAATGAGTCAAATGAATCAAGAGACCTATAGATGAAGGGATTGAACCTATGAGATTGTTATAACTGAGATCAAGGTTAACCAAATTACTCAGATTCCCTAATTCTGAAGGGATGAATCGAGCTAGTCGATTGCGAGCAAGGTTCAAATGGGTCAAATTGGTCAAGAGACCAATAGATGAGGGGATTAAACCAGTGTTACGGGGATAACATCACCCTTAAAATAACTGTGTTTGAAGGTAAAGACTTTTCATAAATGGACAGACTTGTTAGTCTTTCACCCCTCCCAGTCCTACTCAAATAGTATCACAGGAAGGCTCTTGGGTAACCTATCACAATCATATTTACAATTGCACCATTGAATCCCTATTGTTTTGATTTAGGAAAGTACATTAAAATTTCATAACAAGGTAATTCCACATGTACCCTATTTCACAAGCAAATATTTATGGTAACGGTGACACCACATCACCATGATTGCATAATGTCCCGACTTAAATTTTCTGTAGTATCTTATTTTTATCACCTGATGTGTCACCTTAAAATACTAATAAATCAAAAAAACCGTTATACTCTTCAAACCACCTTTCTGCATTATATTATTTTATCACCTGATGTGGTATAATCTCAATCATTAAACATTTAATATATTTAATGGGACACACTACCCTAATCATAATAAGAAGGTTTCAATTAATGCAACCAGGAGAAAAAAAAAAGAAAGTGACACCAACGTTTTCCAAGGCCACCATCATCTACTTCAATTCCAGAGTCAAGACACCATCTTCAGGGTTATGAATGGGAAATAGAAACAAAATTGGGGGCAAAATTATAAATTAATGCAAGCAGGAGAGAATATCAACGCCAACACTTTGAGTAACGTAGGTTTGGGGGAAGAGACTTTGCATAAAGATGGACATAATTATTAGTCTTTCACCCCTCTCAGGGGTAGTGGTAGACTTGAATAAGATCCTACGAAGACTCATGAGGTTAAGACTTTTCATAACGGTGATTTGCATTTTGCATCATTAAACTATAGTCCCTATCTTACTTTTCTCCTTTATTAGTTTCAAATCACTCCAAAACTAAACATCTATTATATTTTTGGATAGAAAATATCCACGTGCCATTGGATTGTGGAATAAAATGAAGTAAAATCAAATAATTCGAGAAACAAAATTGTCACAACTTTTTAGCCAAATTATAACGAACATTTGTAATTAAGGCAATATAAAACTAATAAACATATAAAGTTGGAAGCAGGGTTTTAAAACCCGGCCCGGCCCGGTCCGGCGGGTCAATCCAGTGAACCGGTCCCCTAATCGGGCCAAGTTTATTAAAAGACTGTTTATGTAAAGAACCCGGATAAACCTGTTGAACCGGTCAAAAACCGGTAAACCCGTGAGAATCATACGAGTTCATTAAACCGGCCGGTTTAATTTCTTTAGTATAAATATGAGATTTTTTTATCACTTGGCATTTTCCCCTTCTGTTTTGCCCTAAATCTTTCCAGACCAGACCAGACGGCTGACCACCAGCAGCCTCCACCACCAACGACTGACCACGAGCAGCAGCGATCAACTCCAGCGATCAACTGCAGCAGCGATCACCAGCGATCCAGTCTAGAGTCCAGGACTCCAGTCAGCGACCATCGAGGTTTTTTAGGTTGATTTTCAGTTTTTGATACTTTATTATTTCTGAGATTTCAGAACTCCCAATGGAACTTATTCATCCATATCCCTCATGTTCTCATTCAGTTCTTTGCCATGGAGGAATGCCCACTTTAACAAAGCAACAGATCAGAATCAAGCAAAGGAGGCCCATCAATGTTATTTGCATCAATTCGAAAACCATAGAGGTTCATGAAAATCAACGGCGATCAGCTAACTGTCATCCTACCATTTGGGATCCCAAGCACATCGAGTCATTTAGCACACCCTATACAGTTAAGTCCCACTATTTTAAATTATTATTTTTTTGTCAATTTTCTGATATTTTTCTTATATAGAGTTACTGGGGGTTGCCTTCATTCTCGCAATGGTTTTGGGCAGAACTAATCATGAGACTAGTTTTGCCCAAAACTAATGAAGTATATAAGAAAAAATAAATAAATAAAGAGGTGGGAAGTGACGAGTATTAATATTTATTTGGCCCTTAAACGTGTCAATCAAATCCTTGAATTATATTTTGTTTTAATTTAGCCCCTGACTTATACTATTTATGTCAATATGTTTGTTTAAGATTGTGAACTTGTGGATTGTTTATTGCAGTAAGAGCATTATGAATTGTGATATTGAACTTGTGGCTTGTTTGGGATTCTTATTGTTCATTATATATAATTGGGTTGTAGATTAGTTAATTGATAGTAGTGGTAATATTTGTATTTTCAAGTGGAACTAGGCTGTGGTTGGATAATTTATTTTCAGTTTCGTTTATTTGAGTCTTTATGCTATGCTCATGTGCTTTGTTTTGTTTTGTTTTCCTGTGTCTTGCTTACTACAGTTTGAGTTTGAAGTTTGAACTTTGAAGAGTGCAAATTACATGGATTATGTTTAGATTGATACATTGTCGAAGAGTTGGACTTAGACTTGGAGCCTTGAACTTCAATAGAGGTATTTTTCTCTACTTAACTTTACAAGTTGTATTAAAAATTGAATACATTAAAATTGGATACATGTTTGATGTTATTTTTATAATTATTGTGATTTTTTAGCCTATTTATTATTATTTATAAATATTTTTTAATTTTTTATTATATTACCGGTTCGACCAGTGACCCAATAGGTTGAACCAGTGACCCATTGACCCGGTCCCTTCACCGGATTGATGTCCGGGCCGGTTTTAAAACTATGGTTGGAAGTGTAATATGAAAAACATAAAAGTTGAGAGATAATGTAAGATAGAGATAGTTGATGCGATTAAAGTGTAATTTTTAGCATTGGTAATTTCTTTCTATGTTCCAGATGAAATGAAATGTTGTATTAATTCATTAAAAGATTTATTTACCCAAATATGGGAATAAATTGTCAATTCCATTACAACAATTAACATTAGTTGTTAGCAAATATCGATATTTGTGGGGGGTGGAGATAGCCAACTCATTGTGTTTAGAATATACTTATATATTTTCTTTAATTTGTTTCCTTTTACCTATTTCTTTTTTGTTCCCTTCATACACACGCAAGAAAATATTCAATTTAACGATAACACTACATCATCAACGTCCCGTAGTATCGCCAACTACTTATAGAATATCATGTAGACTTTGTAAGTCTCACTATTTTAATAACTATTGCTAACCACTCCATCTAATCATTATCATGTTGAAATAATAGGATTCACCAATCTTATTTTGGTGTTTTATTATTGGTCGTTGATATTATTGGTGTTTTAATAGAATGCACACAGGATTGCTCCCAAATAATGGACAACCAACCCGGAGCCTCTCCATACCAAATGGTCCAAAGGTCTCTCCATATCACCATAACCATCTTCACAGGTCACCGATACCTAACATTAGACAATCAGAACATTGAGTCATCCTTAAGTTCTTTTCCTCGCTCACTTGTTCTCCTCCAAGAAAATGAGTTGATTCTGTAAAGCTGAAACATGCCAGGGTGGGTCTTCAAGTTTTTTGTGGTGTGTTCTGTTGCAGAGGTGAGAAAGGTTGCACTGCTCTGTTGCTTAGTTTGCTGGTGATAGATAGTTCTGGAAAGAGCCTCTCTTGTGTGTCATATAGTTGTTTTAGACATGAAAACTTGGCTGCTAATGTTTCCCTTTTTTTTACTAAGCTTCCTTTTTAAAAAATTGGAATACCCTTAACCGATCTTGTAAGCGATATGATTGCTTTATTAATTTGTTAAGATTGAAGTATTTTTCATCCGTGTTTAGTATCTTGTGTTTCCTGACCTCTGGGTGGAGACTTCCATTATGCCTAACTGATTAATTGTACATATTTCAGTACAGGGTAATTAAAAAAAAATCTGAGCGATTATTATATAGCCAAAACCCAGCTATTTGCTTGTTTGTAGGTCATGCCGTTAAGCTTGTTCTGACATTATCTGTTTTAACAATATTCACTTTACTATGTAAATGTACAAATTCCGACAATTTATTATACTGTGTTGGAAGACACCATATGATAATAGAAGCATCGATACTATTATACATATTGGATTAACTTGAACTAAGTGAAGTGGAAACAGTCTCTATGGGTTCCTTAGCTGCCATACATAAATTGTGTGAAGAGGTTTGGCTAGTGTTGTCCTGCGAGCAAGAAATTCTTGAGACACTCGTTGCATTGTCGGACGGTATTTTGGTTCAGGATACAGGCATGCAAACGCTAGTGTAGCAACCAGAATAATATCCCGTGCAACCAGTGGGTCAGCCGGTGGGGAGAGGCGTGGGTCTAACATCTCATTTAGCATTATATTTTGAGCAGATAATGATGACGACGATAGTGATGATAGGAGGTCTCCTGGATGCCGTCCCATAATTGTTTCCAATGCCACCACCCCAAAGCTATAGACGTCACATTTCTCAGTCACAACCATGGTGTATGCAAGCTCTGCACGAGAATTGGAGATCATTGAGCAATCGGTTAATGAAGGTTAATTATGAACATTCTATTTGACGAATTACCCCAAAAGATTACGAAGAAATACATCCTTGTTTTAGCATATATTGGTAGACTGGCAAAAAGGATGAACAATTTACCTGGAGCAATGTATCCATAAGTCCCTGCAACAAGAGTTTGATTCGAAGAATCAGGACATAGCAGCTTAGCTGTGCCAAAGTCTGCTACAAAAGCCTCCATTTTCGAATTCAACAAAATGTTGTTGCTTGATATATCCCGGTGAACGATTGCTGAGGCACAATCATGATGCATATAAGACAGAGCATGTGCGGTGCCTTTGACGATGTTCACTCTCGTAGTCCAACTCAATTCTACAGCCACCTCATCATATCTTAGCGCACAAAATAAGCTTCCCTTTTCCATGTACTCATAAACCAAGAACATGCAACGTTTGTGTAAGCAAAACCCGTAAACCTTTACAATGTTTCTGTGTCTTAGATTTGTCAACATTTGCACCTCATTCCTGAAACTCTTGTCAAATGCTGGCTCCTCGGCTTCCAAACGATGAAGTTTCTTCAAAGCGAACACTTGGCCGCTGGGCAGTTGTGCTTTGTAAACGCTACCATACCCGCCAGTTCCAATGCAATGCCTGATGTCAAAGTCGTCTGTTGCTCTGATTATGTCTTCATATGCAATGTGTCCATCGTAATTCCATATTGAGCACATATCACCATTCTTCATTGCCCTTTCCTCACTTGGAACTTTTTTACTCTTACTCCAAAAAAAGTAAATAAATCCGAAAATTGAGAAGGCAAGGAAAATGGTGAGGGGAAGGAAAATGACAAGAAAGTATGAGTTTTGTTTCAACTTCTTGTATGGTTTTTTTGGTTCTTGTTGGTTTGTCTTGTTATACGACGAATTGTTATACGACGAATTGTTATATGACGAATCAAGCGGGGAACACTCCAGATAGGTGTTTGATAAATCAAGTGGGCATAATCCGCAAGTACAATAGGGCATCGTGCCAGAGAGATTATTGTGGGAGAGGTTCAAGAATTTTACCACCCTTAACATGAAGTATGCAACTTCAGCAGGTATGATTCCACTCAAATTGTTTTCACTCAATCCCAAGTGGTGCAACGTAGCACATCCGCGTAGTTCTTTCGGGATAGGACCGCTCAACAAATTTTGGGAGAGATCCAAATAAAAAAGGGAAGATAAGTTGCCAAGTTCAGGTGGTATTGAACCGTTGATTCGATTGGCAGATAGGTCAAGTATGTTCATGTCTTTCCAATGCCCAATTGATGGAGGGATTGGACCAGAAAGATTGTTATCACGAAGGTCGAGAACACTCAAACTCGTGAGTTTCCCCATTTCTGGAGGGATGACATGGTGGAGTAGATTGGCAGATAGGTTTAAAACTTGCATGTTTATCAATTTATCAATGCCCGGTGGTATGAAACCATTGATAGAATTTGAATCAAGGGACAAATAATTGAGGCTGGTCAAATTATTTATAGATGATGGAATTGGGCCAGTGAGATTGTTATTACTTAAAAATAAATTAGATAAATGGGCCAAGTTCCCTATTTCTGGAGGAATGGAACCGCTAATTTTATTTGAACCAAGATACAAATAATTGAGGTTGGTCAAATTACCAATAGATGATGGGATTGGACCAGTGAGATGATTTGCTCTAAGATTTAGGTAAGCCAAGTTACTCAGGCCCCCTAAAGCTGAGGGGATCAATCCAGCGAGTCCATTGTTCCAAATGGACAAATCGGTCAGCTTAGTCAAGAGACCTAGAGATGAGGGGATTGGACCTGTGAAATTATTAGAACTGAGATGTAGCTCAACCAAATTACTCAGGTTCCCTAACTCTAAGGGGATGAATCCAGCAAGTGCATTCCTACTAAATTCTAGATAAACCAGTTTTTTCAGATTGCCAATCTCAGCGGTAATTGTCTGACAAATCAAGCTTGACTAGTTGGGTGAGGTTACCCAAGGAAAGAGGTAGCTCACCTGTCACACTATTGTCATGGAGATCAAGATGAGTGAGTTTTGTAAGCCTCCCAATTTGGTTGGGTATGCTTCCACGGAGACCGCAGTTGCTGAGATCGAGATGCTCAAGGTGTGGAAAGACAGACACGTTCAATTTCTCGACCGGAGCTCCTATAGTGAGGCTGTTATCGGTAACCTGTATCGCAATGACGTTTCCTGCTTCGTTGCAAATGATACCTTGCCACTGGCAGTGATTTTTTACATTAGTGTTCCGCCACCAACCGCTATTGTGCAAAGCTTCTCCCTCTATCATCCATGACGATGGCGGGTATGGTGATAATGCTACTGATGATATAGAAGTAGATGTGGCCATTACCATAGTAGCTGCCACCACCACCAGGACCCATGCTAATACCGCAACTGCAGAATTAACGAATGACTTCATTTTTTATGAGGCATAGATAGGGTTGATTCTGTTGCTCTAAAGCATATACACAGGTCTATATATAATGTATTGTATGCTCTGATGAGAACTAAAACAAAAAAAAAAAAAAAGACTTTGGAAAGTGTATTGATCTTCAGTGTTGACCCATCTACAGGGAGTCAAGATAGAGTTTGAAGGACCCAAAATTGTGGGTGGGTCTATTCAAAGATGAAGTTGAAGGCAGTACGTTTCAAATGTGGTGGAGGGTAAACCACACAAGTCTTGGTTGCCGACGACAATTAAGTAGTACCCATTGCTAGGAAATGAAGTTGAAAACAACAATGATTTGACCTCACCCTCCAAGGCATTGTATGACAAAGAAAATGTAGCTCCAGGATAGGCAGTGAGGCCAGAGAGAGAGAGAGAGAGAGAGAGAGAGAAACAATCTGTGATTACTGATAGGGATTGAAGATGACGGAGTAAAGTTAAGAAATCTTTTGTAACTGCAAGGACATGCAAAACTTCTGTGTAATGGATAAATTGTGGTATCAAATGCCATGTTGAAGATGAACAATCACTTACTTCACAGTTCGGGGCTTTTACTCTTTTGGTCAAGCTCTTTGCTGAGGAAATAAAAAATGAAAAATGTTAAAAGTGTACCCACCACAAAAAAAATAAAAAATAAAAAAAGATAAGGGTATCACCGTAAATACCAAAAAACAAACTATTATATTACTTATACTACCATGCTTATTACAATGTGACGTGGTGCCATCACAATCATAAAAATATTACTAGAGTTAAGCTGATTCACAAATCCAATGGTCCATAATGAAGTGAAAGTAAGTGTAGTAATAATGCTGATCAAAATAAGACTCCAAGGGCTAGTTTGTTTCAAGGATTTGGGGTGGTATAGAGGGTGGGATTAGGGACATAGTACGTGGGGTCCATCTTATACCTTGTTTGTTTAGTATTTTTCGTTCAATATTATTTTTCGGGTCGTAGTACCGACCCGATGTGAACAGTGACTTAAATATCTTCTATATGGTACTAAGCAATACCACCTACCTGATGGTATTATATTCCCGGTACAAATGAAAGGGCGGTATAATAGAGTAAAAAGACACAAATGCCCTCCTATGTGAAGAGTTCACATGTAAAAAATTTATTTTAAATTTTTTCCTTATATTATGTTTAAGCGTATGATGTCACCGGTTTTTTTTTTTTTTAAATTATTTTGAATTTTTTTCTTATATTATATTTAAGCGTACGGTGTTAACGGTTTTTTTTTTAAAAAATTATTTTGAATTTTTTCTTTTTATTATGTTTAAACGTACGGTGTTACCAGTTTTTTTTAAAATTTTTTTTAAAAAAATTATTTTGAATTTTTCTTTGTATTATGTTTAAGCGTACAGTGTCACCTGTATTTTTTTTTAATTTTTTTTTTTAAAAATTATTTTGAATGGAATGGATGATGTTAAGGGTAAAATGGTATATTTGTTATATAAGATGTGATAGAATAGATAGTTGTTTGTGGGATCCACTATAATACATATTGAATAAACAAACATGGGATGAGATTAGAATAATTTTTATTACCGGTACTAATATCCATTGGTATTAAAAATGTAAGGAATACATTTCTAATACCAGGCTTATATAATACTTGAAACAAACATGTCCCAACTTGGTAATTTTTTTTGAAAGAGTAGAAAGGGGAGGGGGGCGACTAATAGGTAGTGACCCCCCTAGGCGTGACCATGAGGGCCTCCCCCAGATGTGAAATGTTCGATTAACCATAACTACATACCCTTTTGGAGTAGCCCAACTTGGTAATTGGGTAATAGAATAACGTGTGTGTGTTTTTGCTGAAAAGGAATAACGTGTGTTTAAAGGTGGAAAATTTGCATAAATTGACAGACTAGCCTTGTTAGTCTTTCACGCCTCCCACGGGTCATACACGTGAATAGTATCACAGGAAGGCTCCTGGAGGCAGCTGTCATAATCATATTTACTTTTCTAGTAATATTATTTATATCTAAAAATTTGATTTAATTTATTAACATAATAATATAATTTCATAAGAATCATTGGATCAACACCAAGTTCTAATATTTGATGGGGGTCTACAGTGAATCCAACGATCACAATAAATTAAGTCAATAAATTAGGTTCCAATAACATTGCTCTTTTCACTTTATACCTTAGAAGCGGAGCACAGATTCAACACTAGATAGGGCAAAATTCAACTAAAAAAATAACCAACAAATGCGAAAAAATTTAAAAGTTGAAATGGAAAATTTATTCCAACCTAATACTTCTTAATTTTGCTGTATCAATGAACTAGCTCTTACTAGATATAGATGGACATTGACTTCATTTTCATTTTTTCTCATTTCTTTTTTTTCGGCTCATTTGTTTTATGCCAAGGGAATGGGTTGATTTGTAATGCTAAACATGCCAGGGTGCCTCTTATATCTTTTTTCAAAAAAGTGAGTGGGATTGCTATGTTCTGCCCTGTTTACAGGTGATAGATTGGGGAAGAAGTCATTGAAATAGCCAATCTTGTGAGGCGCTCAGTTGTTTTACACATGAAAACTTGGCCGTAATGTTCCTTTTTTTTTTGTGTTGAAATCACCTTTTTAAAAATTAAATAAAAATCAATTCCATTACAACAATTAACATTAGTTGTTAGCAAATATCGGAATCCACAATGAGGTGATGCACAAAGATAGTGAATGTAAAATAGAAACAAAAATATGGCCAAAAAATTAAATCAAAGCAAACCGGAGAGAAAATCAATACCAACTTATATCATTGTCACGTTATTAGGTTAACAACTTAAGTTAATTTTTTAAGTCTTAATAAAATTACTCTTACAATAACATGTTTTTAAAGGTAAAGACTTTTCATAAATAAACAGACTTATTAGCCTTTCCTCCCTCCCACGGGCCATAGACTTGAATAATATCAGAGGAAGACTCTTCATTAAAATTTCATAACAAGTTTATTCCACATGTACTCTATTTCACGAGTAAATATTCATAGTAACAGTGACATCACGTCAACATGGTAATGGTAAATTAAGCATTTTTCAGTTCAAGTTGAATGAACCCACTCACCATAAACTCATTTGTTTTCTGCTCTGCTCTACTCTGTTTAATGGGATTAAAAAATGTAGGTGGGTTTGTCAAAATATATGATGAGGTCGAAGGCAGCATTTCAAATGTAGTGGAGGGTAACAACTAACAACACAAGTCTTCGTTGCCCTCCAACGCATCAATTGGGAGTTTTTCCATCTTCTGGTTCCTTCCTTTTTCTTATTTTCTCCTCTCTTTTTTTCCTCTTTCCTCCTTTCTTCCTTTCTTTGATTTTTCTTTTTCCTCCCCCTTCCCTTTTCTCACTTTTGCTCCTTTTCAATGTCTTCATACCAGAAAAGCCATAACTCCCCATGTCCCCTCCTCCTTCCCCAGGTTTTACACGTTGATGCAAAACGGTGGCCGCCACCACTGTGGAACCGGGTCAACAACCACTACCACCACCACCACCACCACCACCACCTTAGTTCTTACCTTCTTTCCAAGTGTATGGACTCAATGTTATTCATTTTTCAACCATTGCACTTCTTTCCTGACAACAATCATATCATACCTTGACCCCAAAAACATTCATCGGGTGATTTACACGAGTCCGTAGAACAGGGTGTAACAAATGAGGCCAGAGAGACAGATAAGTGTGCCTGCTGAGTAGATAAAAATTCAAAATATAAAAAAAAATTCTTTTATTGGTGAAATTTCTATTACTTTGTGGCAAATTTTGATGATATCTGAGAATTGGATAGTCTTCTACAACACCCCAACCCCAACACATAAACCCACACTTTTGGCATTTGCAATTATTTTTCACGGAAATTCGACTTTTGAAATTTTTTCCTCATGTATTATTCACGGCTTTGCTCGTCACTTAACTATTCTACATTTTTTCGACGGAGAACAATTGACAATCAACATTTACATTACATGAAGATATAAATACTTAACAAAAATAAATTCAATGTTAAATACTACATCGCTACTTATTGAATGAATATACCAAGTGAATAAAAAATTTAACTTTACTCCACAATTTTAATTCCAATTTTAAAATTTTTATTCAATGCAATTATAATTGATCCTAATGATTGAATTACCTGGGATGTCAGTGCCCATAAGAAATTGGGGAGCCACCCATTAATAGTAATGGAAATCTGCACAAAGTTTCCTCTCGTGATATGGATCCTATTTCAATGGGAATTTGTTGGGTCGATCCACCTACACTTCTTGCTTTTATTGCTATATCGGAAGTTACTCCATTTCTAATGCTCCAACTCTCTGCCACTTCACCATTGTTGCCACCCCCACCCAATACTGGCAGCATCTATGGTGAGCTGATGGTAGGGGGGAGGTGGGGTGGTAGTTGTCGTGGTGGCGGCAGGAGAGTGGGAGTGGTGGAGATGATGGTAGACGAGGGTGATAACGGCAGTGGGGTGACCGAAGTTATGGCCGTGTGATGGTGTGGTGACGGGGGCACTAGTGTGTTGGTGGAAATGATGATGGTTGGGGTAGGGTGACAGCTACAGTGGTAAGGCAATGGTGGCACCCGAGCTATAGCGGGCTTGAGCATGTGTGGCTTGTTTGTTTAGAGGGCTTGGGCCGATATGTAAGGAGGGGTTAAGAAAAAATAGTCCAATCCACTAGCTATACCCTTGTTGGATGCAAAAAATGAAGCCTGGACTGCAGTCCCAGCCCCGCTACTTAAACTCATGAACTTGGGTTTCAGCAAACCCAAAAGGGGTGGGTTTCAAAGGGACCAAACTAGTTTGGATTGGAAGAATACATTTCTACCCCTTCAACCCATTTTTTTTCATGGCTAGATTGATCAATGGGCAAAATAGTCATTTACATAACCAATGTATATGATGATAATGATGATAAATTCGTAGGCCCCACAGATATATATATATTACTTATCATACACGGATATATACAGGATTCATCTTTGAATCCCATATACTCAAAAGGTGGGGGTTGGGTTTGAAAAACCCCTCGCCCAAAATCCATCCAAACATGCCTCACAAGCTTGAGAGGCGAGATGCGTCTCCCTAACAACCCTAAATTTATGTGTTATTGTTGTACACAATCAACACACGGGTGTAGGAAGCATCACTCAAGTGGAACTAGAGAAGCACACTCAACTTGAACACTAGTCCACTTGCACTAGATTCACCACACTAGACGTCACACACAAAAACGTCACTCACCAAGTGCTCGAATTGGACTTTCGAGTCCTCACCACTTATGCCGATTCAAGCAATTGGTCCGAGCCTGGGGTTGCCTTTTGACAATTCTGGAACTTCGAAATATGTACAATTGTCCACAAACCATTTGCATCAAAGAGAATTGTCCCAGGCAGATCAGAAGAGATTTCAGTATCATATACAAGACAAACAACATCAAACATCCGATAAACAATTTCTCAGTTCTACAAAGTTACAGTTTCTAACCTTGCTCATTCATTTCTCAACGATGAATTCTTGAATTTCTATTCCTGTGTGCCGAGCACCTCCCTGCACTCTTAGCAAAACCTTGTCACCAACTTTGAGTGAGGTCACGGGAATTGCTGTCGTTTGATGCCCATTACCTGCATAGATAGATTTCATGGTTTAAATCTAGCAAGTTAGGGAAGATAATTCCCAAAGCTAGAGCATACCATGGCGGGGAGAGACTAATGCTACTGTTTCAGCATTCTGAAGAAGAATGCCTAAAGAGTTTGATTATCTGAATCTATCTGCAATATCACAATTTGCATATAATAAAAACTTTTTTCCACTAATATACATCAGCAACTTTCAGTCAAACAGATTTATCCAAGGAAAAGAATCAGCAATCAAATATGTAATAGAAATAAATATTTCCTAAATTGTTAAAGAATTAAAGATGGCTCGCATACATGCCTAAGAAACAAAGTAGAAATAAAGAATATCCAAATGAAATTTAAACGATTCAACTTCATCCTTTAGGTGCTTAACTGATGAAATCTAGTTTTTCATATGGCCTTTTTTTCCCTGTCCAAGTTAAACCAAGAGTCAAGAAACGTATAACTCCAAATTTATTTCCTTTTCCATTCTTTCAGCAAATGCAGCATGTACAAACTTAAATTTCACATGTCAAGTGGGAAGAATAGCAATCATCCCGATATAAATATGTTGCACCTGCTGCTTTAGCTTGAACCTTGAGCACACTGCTCAAAACCAACTTGCTTAAATCTATAGTGAGTCAAGTAATTTCACGGTGTAGGAGGTCCTGCTTTGAAATTATTAACAAAAGTTCATCACATCATGTCCTCCATAAGAAGATAAACATTATCTTGAGGAGTTAAATTTCTATTGTCTGGCTTCACTTTCACTGTGTCTACTGAGTTGAATGTGTCTCAAGATTGAAAGCGGTCATTGTCTTGTCTCCATCCGTAAAAGTTGAATAAGCCAACCAAAGTCAGTCCTATAGCGACGGATTACAGCATGTGAACTATGCTATCTCACAGAAACAATCATTGGTCAAAAATTCAAGAAGATCTTTGATAATCTTTCACAAAAGAAAATAAGCCAACACAAACCTTAACCTCGACAAGTATCAAGGGTCTAGTCTCTATCTTTACACGTCCAACAATTGCCGTCTGTTGCATACCACTTTGATCAACCACAATTACTTCTTTACCAGCTTTTAATTCTGAAAGGTAGCAAGTCTTTCCTCCTGGAACAGCAACATAGGCATGTACTGGCCCCTGTAAATATTCAAACAGCAATGATATATATCTTTTCCATGGAATATACAAAATTTCAGGATTCCCAAATGGAGGGGCAAAATAAGTGGTGCATTCTTATCATCCTCGGGGAGAAAAAGTAAAATATTTATATACTGGAAGTTGTAAGATTAAGGTTTTAATGTCTTTCAAACAATATTGTACGTTTGATGTGGACCAACTCAGCTCATCGGACCAAGGGCACAAGGGTACATAAGGATAAGGTTGCCCTTACTTAAGTGTTGAGCTGGGACACCACATGTCATGTGCGCACATGGCCATCCCAGAGAGCCCTACGTTGTCGAGGAGTACCTAGTCAATATGCCATGTCCAGAAACATGAAAATATGCCATGTCAACACAAATGTAACCCTTTAACTTATGAATCATACTATTCAATAATTACAGATGTCATACAGATAAAACATGGGAAACAAAAATTATTAGAATGATTCTTCCCACCTTCCCATGTCTAACTTATGCTTTTAAATCACAAATTTTACATAGACCTTTAATATAACTACTCATGCTAACTACATTTTTCTTCTGAGAAAATACTACCCTAGCTTCCACGTTATTTAGTTCCCAGGTTGGAGCGTCCAAGACATGTTGAACTCATATCTAGAATTGCCTTTTTATTTTTAGACTCCGTCACATCTTCGGGAATGTAGGGGAAGTGTCGGTGTTCAACATGTACCCAAAACCTTAGAAAATGCGTGTACTTTTTAATTACCACAACTGATGTACCAAAGTGTCACCAAACCCAATAGTACAGTCCTGAGTCCTTAACTGGTTTTATAGGAGACAAGAGTCGCCACAATATCATCTCCTTCTCAATCTCAACTTCTTTTTCCTAGAACTGTCTAAGAACTCCAATCCAAAACTCACCGCATTGACTCGAAAAGGCCTGCTGGAAATGTAATTTGACTCCAAGCATTCCGAGTGAACAAGGAAAAGCCCTCTAGCGAAGGATCCCACCTGTAGAAGATGCTTGTGTGTTAGGATGACAACCTCATGCTTGATGGATGATAGGCATTAAGAAATCAAAAGAACAACATATAGACAGGACACTGCGAGCAAACCAGAAGACCTTCACCAGGCCTCATAAGGCTGCAGAGATCCACACAGACTCGGTCACCCATTCCAGCCACTTGAATATGAGTTACGCTGACTTCACTCAAATCCAATTTACTGCCTACTTCATGTCTTTTGTCAAAATAGTCCTGATATTATCAACCATTGTAAGAAGCAATGCTTCAACAAGGAAATGCCCTATTATACAAGGTATTACCTTCAGCTCAAGGACAGCTTTGACATCCTCAACTCTCAGAACTACTCCACCCAGACCCAGCTCCAAGGCCTACAAAAGCAGACATATACAAGTCAACAGGAGTATTACAAGAACAAAGTAAATGTAAATGTAGGACCTGAGAGGTGCTTCAAACATGATTCGGTGCTCACTCTCTTAGTATTAAGAAATTACCTCCAGGAAAATTTGAGCTTCAGAGGGAGTTTTTGAGACAGCAAACACTGTTTTTTGAGTGCATTGAAATGCTGCAACAATATTCTCTGCAGGTATCACCTAAGAAAAATATATACAGGAATGAACTGGGAAGGAGGCCCCTATAAAATGCTGAAGTGAAAAATCGATCATCGGTATAGTTCCAATGAATCATACAGAGAATTTCCAATAAAAAAAGAGAACATTTAATTAATATAAGCAAAGAAGAGCAGTTGGCGTCTTGATGGTGGTGGTGCTGGCAACATAGAGTAGAAAATCGATTATGTTGTTTGTCAAAAATTTAAAGTAGTTTGATCACTGTCAGATATGGTATGGAACATTGACAAGCATTGAGTAGCCACAGCCTCGTCAAGCAACCTAAAAGAAATGGGATCTAGCAAAATACTTTTCAAAAGTAGCTACCCCATTATTACTGCATAGAACATCCCCCAATTAGAAGTCATAGGAGACAAAAAAGCTGGAGAATGCAACAGGAATTGGTCACACATGATAAAATTCCCTAAACCTTTTAATGATTCATCATAGGGAAAGGCTCCTAATTAAACATAGCCGTTTAACAAAGTAACATCTACCAGCAATAACCAGAAGTGTTACAAAACTTTGATTACTGCATTTATTTGAATCCAACCACATGGAGATGAGCGCATAGCAGCATGGATCAAGGCATTGCTTGTGACCCAATGCGTTGAAAGAGCAGAATAGAAATCTCTCTCTCTCTCTCATACGTTGAAATTTCAACCAACAGCTCTTTTAGTCTTGACCTTCCTTGGGGTTCATCCATCACCCCAAAGTCCACACATCCATGATTTACAGTTGGTCTATGTGACTTGAGAACCGTACAAAAAAATTATAGAAAATGAAGACGAGCAAATTGGATATTGAGAAACTTCTAAATTGATGGGCATACCTGCCAGTCTAATAGATTAATGATGATATTCTCTGCCTGCTCAGCCAGGGGTTGGAACTGCTCTAATTGCTGCGGAGAAGAAATCTCGTAAAATGCGGCAACTCTTCTGTGCTCACCATCAAATAGCTCTCCCCCTTCGATAAAAAGAGGATTAATCAATGCAATTGCTGCCCATGTTAACATCAGAGTGAGGAATCCTCTCAAACACCATTGCAATCGGCTTAATTAAGTATAGTTTCGCAATATGTAATGGTAAATGAACGAAGCACATGACAAGGCTCAATTTCACCTAGCGACAACAAGGTATAGAATACAAAAAAAATCACACAACAAAAAACTTTTAAAAAAAAAAATCCAAAAGCTCACATAACCAGTCGTTGGCAAAGTCGCGACGATGGGACGAGAAGATGAAAGTACTCCAACCTCTCTCCACGGCGGCCGTCATTACCTCCTTGTTCTCAGTCCATATCCACACCAGCTTCTTCGACATTGACATCGAACAATATGTACTACACATTGAAATTGTGAGAGACCGAGCTCTTTTACTACACTTACTCGATGCGAAATTCATCAATCTGCAACTCCTCCATTTCCCTACGATTTGAAAAGGCGTTCATTGATGTGGCAGTGAATCTTTTTCTTTTTTTTTTTGCCATCGCGTCGTGCGAGTGTCAGTGTGTGTAGGTGTTCAATCGATTTCTTCCATGCCGTCATCAAACCCTAGTTCAAAACTGAGAATAAAATTGAGAGTGTGTGTGTGTGAAAAGAAAAGAAAAAAACTACAAACCTGTAACGGGGATATCGACGAAAGAAGCTGAAGGGAACAACACTGCCATTGTTTAGCTCCATAGCCGGGGGCAGCTAACGACATTTTTATTACTTTCCGTTGCTCCATCTGTCAAAAATATTCTATCCACGTTAATATAAACGTGTTTTGCAAAATCGTACATTTTTCGAATATAGCTTTGAATTAACAAGTGTAAGTTTAAATAATATTTTCATGTAGATAACAACAAAATGAGAAATAAACAAAAATCACGGTACAATAAAAATAAAATTTTAACGAAGTTTAAAAATATTAACAAAGTTTAATATTTACACTTTGTTAATTTACTCAAATTCCTAACAACAAAAATAGTAAAGTACCATAAAAGCCCAAACTGCACTGAATATTTGAGTACAAATTTGCATGATAATGTCTTCCTTTGTTTTTGTGGCTCCTCATAAATTCATTTCTGATCCTATTTCGTGGTCATAGGCAGATCAGCGGGAAATTACAATACATTATTGATTTTAATCACCTATTGAACATTGATTGAAAACTCATATAGCATTACATGCTTGTAAGCCTTTCCTGGAGCAACAATCTGTGAAGGAAAATTGGGGTAATTAATAGAATCAGGGAACCCTTGTGTTTTCAAACACAAACCAGCATGAGCTTGATAAACATATCCACCTTTCCCCTTTACATTTTTTATCCAATTACCGGTATAAAACTGCACACCCGGTGCATTTGATGAAAGTTTCATTACTCTTCCAGACTTCTTATCGTGCACCACAGCCACCGGCTTGATCTTCTTGTCATTGTCACCATCAATGACATAGTTGATATCGTAACCATTAGGAAGATTCTTTATCTTGCTGTCAATAGTCTGTGATTCCAAGAAATCATAGGATGTACCATTTACGGATGCAATTTCTCCAGTGGAGATGCCCTTAATAACAGGGGTAATGTTTGATGCAAATATTTGAACCTCCTCAGATAAGATATCACCGTTGGTGTGGCCTCCGAGGTTCCAGTAGGTGTGTTGGGCTAGACTCACTAGAGTGGCCTTATGTAAGGTTGTGGCTTCCATTATTATTTGCAAATTGTAAAATCCACTGAGAACATAGGTCACAGTGACATGAAGATCACCGGAAAAGCTTGTGTAATATATAAGGAAGTATAAATTTTAGGAACATTTATGCTAAAACACAATGGCTATCATGCACTTTTCCAGATCTGTTGATGAGTATATTACTCAATAATTATGATGTGTAATTCTTGTTATCATATTATGCTTCTCATTTTGTCCTTATTCTTGTGAAAGATAGATGATACAAGAAGATGGAAATAGTTACCTTCTTCGCCATCACCACTGTAATAGGAGAAAGTAATACGAGGAGATTCATTATCGTTCTGAATTCTGATGATCTATTACCTTCTAAATAACATCGCTGAACCCTTTCAACCCACCTAGTATCCAATATAGCAACATCCCTGAAACCAATCACAACCACAACCTCGTCGGTTACTCAATTCCAAAGATATACAATCCGGATCCGAAATCACCAACTAGTATTCGACCCAATCACATTCAATAAGATAATTGAGAACATTGTTCATAAAGTATTTTGAGTATTAAAGATGAATTTGAAAATCAAGTCCATTTCAGAACCGAAATAACCTACCGCAATCTCGGCTTCGGATTCTAACCCACTGCGAAAAATTAAACAGATGAATTTTTCAGTGGCAACTCAAATACATAGAAATATTTTTAGTTTGATCAAAAAGTGCATAAGGTGCCCAAACTGGATCCGAAAAAGAGCAAATGGTTAGTTTTGGTAGAATATGCAAACGATGTCGGATTTTCTCCATAATCCCTTTTCGGAAGATTCTCAGAAAATGGAGTCTAATAGGTACTAACCAGGCCAGCAGAAACCACTGCATACACCCCTCCTACACGCTGACGGGGTGGTTGGTGATTGTTTCCCCCATTTCCTCCCTCATCTTCCCAACAAAGCTGGCTTTTGGACCCAATAGGTGTGCAATTTGGGTGGGTTAGGCAACTTGAGAGATCAATCTTAACCCAACCGTAAGTATAAAATTTTCAATCATAACCTTACATCAACCCGAATATTGGCCAAATTGATTTCAGGCAAGCTCGAGTTGAAATCAAATTATCCAATTTGAGCCTAATTCGGGTTGACAATTTAGGATCAACATACAATAATTCTAAATTTAAGTGTGAACTCTTGCATAATGTTGGACTATTACATAAGCCGACATGACTCACTAAGGTAAAACTCATCAACACAACTTATTAAGGATAAAAGGTTGATCTTTCTTTATATAGGAGAAAAGAGAGAGGTTATTTGAGTTGTGTCTCCGATGTGGGATGATAACTCCTTATCTTTCTTTTGCTTTTTTTACTTATACCATATCGGTGGTGTAAATTTTTTTCACCATCTATAGTCCTTATAAATCATGTTTCACTCCCACTTTAAATAATAATAATTACAAAATATGTATTTATATTTTATTTTTATATTGTTTATATAAATATAATACATGAATTCGGGTTAAATTTGAATTGAATCTGATTTCATCAACTCCGATTGGGTTCAAGTTGAACCCGTGAACCCGAGCTCTTAGCCCGAGTCTTGCCCAAATTCAATTCGGGTTGAAGCTTTTCAACCCTAACCCTAACTGTAATACCCAAGGTAAAAAAAATGAAATAATAAAAATAAAAGTGAATAAGTTGGATTTGAGAAGTTTTAGACTTTTGTTTGACTTGGGGTTTGTCCTTATGGGCTTATGGATATGATTTGGAAATCAATGGATATAATTTAATTTTTTTGATATAGAGAGAAATATCAAATAATTATAAATGCTTACTCGGATAGAGTTTTAGAATTTTAGAACTAGTTGTACACTGATGCCTTATGGTTAATCATATATATATATATAGTGTATTGGGTACCAAGGGTAGCTATAAAATAAGAATAATAATAATAAAGCGGATAAAAGTATGATTAAAATAAGTCCCCTTGTTGCCCTAGACATCTATATATTTATATTCTCTTCCCAACACCTACACATACGTTAGAATAATAAAAAGGAGAGGAGAGGCTAGGGTTTTGAGTAAAGAAAAAAGAAGAGAAAGAAAGAAGGGGATTTAGAGACGAATGAAGAAAATTAGAAAATTTGATTATCAAGGTTAGTCTTCATATTAAAATTTAATTATGTATTTAATCATTATATGTAGACATATACAAGTATGTAGTCTATATAATCTTGTAAGTAATCCATATGAGTAGGTTATAGGGTTAGAACATGTGAATCCAAATATGAGATGGTAGGTATTTGTGTTAAGAAGATATTGGAAAAAGGGGGAAGAAGAAAAAAAATATATATATATATATACAGACCAACAAAGCTTCTGGAATCTGGATACGTAAGGATTGAAGATGATGAAAGTTCTGAAATTATGGAAACCTCCCCTTTAGTTTTAAATAGCTTTGTTTTGACCCCTATTACTTTTATAAACTCAATTTTAACCACCATGGAACTTGGTAATTTATAGAACTGACCCAATATGTCTGAAACAAATATTTTTATTTCAAAACAGCCCCCGAGTCTTGAAAAATTTCTGAAATTTTGAAACGACACCTAAAATTTTCGATTAAGTGTTTAAAAATCAATGGTTATTCTAATAAATCAAATTGAGGTTGTATTTTCGAAAAATGGGTCTTTAGAACCTTAAATACTATTCTGGAAAATTTATGGCAGGCCCGAAAACAGAAAATTCGTTTTTAAGGAAATTACACTTTGACCCCGAAACTTTAGAAACTTTTTTTAAACAGTCCAGAATACTTCTACACCCTATTACCTCGTATTAGAAAGGATATTTAAATGTAAAAGATATATTAAGTATATATCAATGGGTAGGAAGTATAAAAATTAAATATAGAATCGTGAAACAATGAAATTAGGAATAGAGCTTGATTGTTATATATTACTTTGGATTAGGTGGTGATTGCATTGAGATTGAGCAAGAGTGCTTTGAATTGGATTTTGGAAATCAAGGTGAATAGTTACTACTTCTTCTGGGAGGATTTTCTATATTAAATGTGTGAGTGCGTGCGTGTGGATTTTTCATATATATGATATATGTGTTGATATTTGGGGTTGCAATTAAATATTTTTGCAATTGTGAACTGTTATATATGTGAATTTTGGAAAACTGGTGGGATGATTTTATATCATTACTTTGGTGATGAAAGGAAAATTTTGTGTGCGTTGAGACTAAAACTACAATTTTGGTATGTGTGAAAATCATGTTTATGAGACGGGGACTGGGTTACCAGGTCTAAATGGTAATGAGATTGTATACCGGCGTGGTCAGTATAGGGATGTGCACATAGGGGCCAGTTACCAGGCTAGTGGTAACAAGAGACGGGGCCAGTCATCAGGCTAGTGATGAAAAGAGACGGGGCCAGTTACCAGGTTAGTGGTAACAAACATGATTTGGCAAATGTATTTGAAACTGAACTTGTGTGTGAGTGTTTTGAATTATAAATGTCTTTTCATTTATAAAATTATTTGTGAAAATGAGTGGGTGTTTTGGGTTGTAAATGTCTTTTCATTTATAAAGTTATTTGTGAGCATGAGATCATTTTGTTTACATGATTATGTAGGAAGGATTGGGGTACAATTTGTTGTATTTATATATGTATCAAAGTTTATTTTTGTATATAAACTGTGGAATTTATTTTCACACCTCATTAGAGGTGATTGCTATTCACGGGTCATTGTGCTCACCCAAATATATAACATTTTTCAGGAGAGGATCAGGGTGAGGAGTAAGTCTGCTGATATACAAGGGATTAGAGGACTTGAAGATTTATTTTATTGTAGGTCTTCAGGAATAAATGTCTTTTATAGTTTTGAGACAAATATTTAATTATTTTTGGGATAATGTTGCTTATACTTAGAGTAGTGAACCTTATGGTTAATTATTGTTTTACATGAGTTTAATAATGATGTTGGTGATGGTTAATTTATTTTTCTGGTATTCATTAGCTCGATGGATTGGATCACTTTATTATTTGTCTTCCGCTGTATTTTGTATTTACTATGCATAGGATTAGTTGGTTAAGGCATTGGTGGCCAGTCCGCCGCCCACCCTATGTGATCCGGGGAGGGGGTGTGACACTAACTCTAACCTTAAAAATCTCAACTTTAACACTGTATTTTTTGAGTTGAGTTCGGATTTAATTCGGGTTGGCCCACCCAATTTGCACCCCTAGTACCCAACTTCTTTCCCCAATGTCATCAAGCTTGTTCTGGCACCACCTATTTGATAATATTCACTGCGATATGTCGCGTTTTAGTAAACTATGTTGGAAGGACTTCAATCGCAGAGACAACATTGCATGCATGGTGAGATTTTTCGATTTTGTTTAAAAATGTTGCCAATGCCAGTGGATTAGGGCTAATTATTCTTAATTAAGTTTGACATTTTTAGGAGATTCTGATTTATTACCTAATTTAATTTTGGAAACAGTTTCATTTTATTTCCTATATTGATCAGGATTTTATTTTATTTCCTAGTTTCACTAAGATTCTACTATTATAAATAGCTAACTTTGTAGCTTTTGAGGTGAATTAATAAAACCTAGAGAGATTTCTCTTTCCTAATTTTTTTGGTATCTATAGAAATTGACAAATTTATTAGTGCTAACTGACATTCTGAGTGAATCACTAAGCTTAAAGAAGGATTTTTAACCAGTATTTATGTGCAAATCAACGATTTGGTTTCATTTTATTTTTCAACCTCTTCTTGTTCATTATTTCCATTACTTTTCACTTTATGATGTATTTTTCTTAGGTTTTTTATAAGCTTTCCAAGGAATTTAAACCTACAAATACTTGTACCAGTCTACCAGAGGATGACTTTTATCTTTCTGATACTTTATTTCACAAATTATTTTTCAGATAATAGTATAAGAATATTCCATACTTCCTTTCTTTGATTGTTGAATTTAATTAGGTGGAAAATTGCCCTCTGGATTCCTTAGCTGCCATAGAGAAGTTGAGTGAAAGGGTTTGGACAGTGGTGTCCTACGAGCAAAAAATTCTTGAGATACTCGTTGCATTGTTGGACGGGATTCTGGTTCAGAACGCAGGCATGCAAAAGCCAATGTAGAAACAAGAACAACATCTCTGGCAACCAATGGATCAGTTGGTGGTGAGAGGTATGGGTCTAACACCTCATTTAGCATTATATTTTGAGCAGATGATGTTGATAGTGATGAGAGGAGCTCTCCTGGATGCCTTCCCATAATTGTTTCCAATGCCACCACTCCAAAGCTATAGACATCACATTTCTCTGTCACAACCATGGTGTATGCAAGCTCTACACAAGGAATGAAGATCGTTAAAAAATTGGTTAAAAAAATTTAATAATGAATAATCTCTTAAACAAATTACCCCAAAGCTTATTAAGAGAGACTATTGTTTTAACAGATATTGTTATTCTAGAAAAAAGAAGAACAGTTTAACTGGAGCAACATATCCATAAGTCCCTACAATGAGAGTTCGATTCGAAGAATCAGGACATAGCAATTTGGCACAACCAAAGTCAGCTACAAAAGCCTCTAGATTCGAGTTCAACAAAATGTTGTTGCTTTATATGTCTAGGTGAACAACTGGTGAGGCACAATCATGATGCATATAAGATAGAGCATGTGCAGTGCCCTTAACGATGTTTACCCTTGCAATCCAATTCAATTCTATAGCCTCACCGTCATATGATAGTGCACAAAATAAGTTTCCCTTTTCCATGTACTCGTAGACCAAGAACATGCAACGTTTGTGTAAACAAAACCCGTAAAGCTTCACAATGTTTTTGTGGCGAAGATTTGTCAACATTTGCACCTCATTCCTGAAACTCTTGCCAAATGTTGGTTCTTCAGCCTCTAAATGGTGAAGTTTCTTCAAGGCAAATACTTGGCCGCTAGGCAACTGGGCTTTGTAAACACTGCCATAACCACCGGTTCCAATGCAATTTGCGATGTCAAAGTCATTTGTTGCTCGAATGATGTCTTCATACGCAATGCATCTATCGTAATTCCATATTGAGCAAATGTTGCCATTCTTCATTGCCCTTGCCTCACAGGGGGTTTTCTTGATCTTACTCCGACAAGAGTAAATAAATCCAGAAACTATGAAGGCGAGGAAAATAGACATGGCAAGGAAAATGGCGAGAAAATGTGAATTTCCCTTTGCCTTATTGTGTGGTGGAGAGTCAAGATACACTCTAGATAGGTGTCTGACAAATCAAGTGGGTATGACCCGCAAGGACAATTAGGGACGGTGCCAGAGAGATTATTATGGGAGAGACTCAAGTGTTCTAACCTTGACACGAGGAATACAAGTTCAACAGGTATGTTTCCAGTCAAATTATTTTTGCTCATTCCCAAGTATCACAAACTGTGGCATCTATTTGGTTCTTTTGGGATAGGTCCACTCAGAAAATTCTGAGAGAGATCTAAATAATCTAGGGTGGAAAGATTGCCAAGTTCAGGTGGTATTGAGCCGTTGATTTGATTCGTTGACAATTCAATACTTTCTAAGTTTGCCAAACGGCCAACAGATGAAGGAGTTGGACCAAAAAGACGGTTATGACAAAGGTTCAAATCAATCAAATTCGCAAGTTCCCCTATCTCTATAGGGATCTCATTGTTGATTTGATTTACGGACAAGTTTAAATACTTCAGATTTTTCAATTTACCAATGCTGGGTGGAATAGAATCATTGATATAATTTGAATCAAGGCACAAAGAATCGAGCTTAGTCAAATTACCAAGCGCTATTGAGTAGAGCTTCTGCCTCTCTCGACGGCAGCGATGATAGAGTTGAGGTGGCCATTATCATATTAACTGCTACCACCACCACCACCCATGCTACTAATACAAACGCAGGATTAGTGATCAATGACTTCATTCTTATATATGAGGGATAGAATAGACTCTGTTGCTCCAATTAATTAATCTACATACACAAACCTTTTTATATTGCATGCTATAATGAAAAAAAGCAAAGACTTTGAAATGCATATTGCCATATTAGTCTTGAGTCTTGACCCATCTTCTACGGGGAGTAAAAGATGAAATTAGCAACAAGGAAAAACATACAAGTCATGGGGTGGGCTTAGTTGTTAATGGAGTGAGTATAAAAGGGGTGAATCTAATAGTTTGATAATGAGAAATTAAATGGGGGTGAGAATGGAGATTTGTGGAGTGGGAATAATCCCACTTAAAAATTAAATCAAAGCAAACGGGAGAGAAAATCGACGCAAACTTATTAGACTATCATTATCACATTATATTAACAAATTAAGTTAATTTTTAAAGTCTTAATAACATTACCCTTAAAATAACTGTGTTTGAAGATAAAGACTTTTCATAAATGGACAGACTTGTTAGTCTTTCACCCCTCCCAAGTCCTACTCGAATAGTATCACAGGAAGGCTCTTGAGTAACCTATCGCAATCATATTTCATAACAAGGTAATTCCACATGTACCCTATTTCACAAGCAAATATTTATGGTAACAGTGACACCACATCACCATGGTTGCATAATGTCCCGACTTAAATTTTCTGTATTATCTTATTTTTATCACCTGATGTGTCACCTTAAAATACTAAAAAATAAATAAATAACCGTTATACTCTTCAAACCACCTTTCTGCATTATATTATTATATCACCTGATGTGGTATAATCTCAATCATTAAACATTTAATATATTTAATGGGACACACTAACCTAATCATAATAAGAAGGTTTCAATTAATGCAACCAGGAGAAAAAAAAAAAGAAAGTGACACCAACTTTTTCCAACGCCACCATCATCTACTTCAATTCCAGAGTCAAGACACCATCTTCTGGGTTATGAATGGGAAATAGAAACAAAATTGGGGGCAAAATTATAAATTAATGCAAGCAGGAGAGAATATCAACGCCAACACTTTGGGTAACGTAGGTTTTGGGGGAAGAGAGTCAGAGACTTTGCATACAGATGGACATAATTATTAGTCTTTCACTCCTCTCACGTGTAGTAGACTTGAATGAGATCATAGGAAGACTCGTGAGGTTAAACTGTCAGTTATAATCATATATATATATTTACTTTTGGACTATTGAACTTACCTAAGACTTTTCATAACGGTGATTTGCATTTTGCATCATTAAACTATAGTCCCTATCTTACTTTTCTCCTTTATTATTGAGTTTTTTATACTGCTTCATCATCTAATTGAATTAGTTTCAAATCACTCCAAAACTAAACATCTGTAATATTTTTGGATAGAAAATATCCACGTGCCATTGTATTGTCGAATAAAATGAAATAAAATCAAATAAATAGAGGAACAAAATTGTCACAACTTTTTAGCCAAATTATAACGAAGATTTGTCATTAAGAAAATATAAAACTAATAAACATATAAAGTTGGAAGTGTAATATGAAAAACATAAAAGTTGAGAGATAATGTAAGATAGAGATAGTTGATGCGATCAAAGTGTAATTTTTAGCATTGGTAATTTCTTTCTATGATCCATATGAAATGAAATGTTGTATTAATTCATTAAAAGATTTATTTACCCAAATATGGGAATAAATTGTCAATTCCATTACAACAATTAACATTAGTTGTTAGCAAATATCGATATTTGTGGGGGGTAGAGATAGCCCACTCATTGTGTTTAGAATATACTTATATATTTTCTTTAATTTGTTTCCTTTTACCTATTTCTTTTTTGTTCCCTTCAAACACATGCAAGAAAATATTCAATTTAACGATAACACCACATCATCAACGTCCCGTAATATCGCCAACTACTTATAGAATATCATGTAGACTTTGTAAGTCCCACTATTTTAATAACTATTGCTAACCACTCCATCTAATCATTATCATGTTGAAATAATAGGATTCACCAATCTTATTTTGGTGTTTTATTATTGGTCGTTGATATTATTGGTGTTTTAATGGAATGCACACAGGATTGCTCCCAAAGAATGGACAACCAACCAGGAGCGTCTCCATACCAAATGGTCCAAAGGTCTCTCCATATCACCATAATCAACTTCACAGGTCGCCGAAACCAAACATTAGACAATCAGAACATTGAGTCATCCTTAAGTTCTTTTCCTCGCCCACTTGTTCTCTTCCAAGAAAATGAGTTGATTCTGTAAAGCTGAAACATGCCAGGGTGGGTCTTCAAGTTTTTGGTGGTGTGTTCTGTTGCAGAGGTGAGAAAGGTTGCACTGCTCTGTTGCTTAGTTTGCCGGTGATAGATAGTCCTGGAAAGAGCCTCTCTTGTGTGTCATATAGTTGTTTTAGACATGAAAACTTGGCTGCTAATGTTTCCCTTTTTTTTTATTAAGCTTCCTTTTTAAAAAAATTGGAATACCCTTAACCGATCTTGTAAGCGATATGATTGCTTTATTAATCTATTAAGATTGAAGTATTTTTCATCCGTGTTTAGTATCTTGTATTTCATGAGCTCTGGGTGGAGACTTCCATTATGTCTAACTGGTTAATTGTATATGTTTCAGTACAGGGTAATTAAAAAAATTTGCTGAGCGATTATTATATAGCCAAAACCCAGCTATTTGCTTGTTTGTAGGTCATGCCGTTAAGCTTGTTCTGACATTATCTATTTTTACAATATTCACTTTACTATGTAAATGTACAAATACCGACAATTTATTATACTGTGTTGGAAGACACCATATGATAATAGAAGCATCGGTACTATTATACATATTGGATTAACTTTAATGAACTAAATGAAGTGGAAACAGTCTCTATGGGTTCCTTAGCTGCCATACAGAAATTGTGTGAAGAGGTTTGGCTAGTGTTGTCCTGCGAACAAGAAATTCTTGAGACACTCATTGCATTGTCGAACGGTATTTTGGTTCAGGACACAGGCATGCAAACGCTAGTGTAGCAAGCAGAACAATATCCCGTGCAACCAGTGGGTCAGCCGATGGGGAGAGGCGTGGGTCTAAGATCTCATTTAACATTATATTTTGAGCAGATAATGATGATGACGACAGTGATGATAGGAGGTCTCCTGGATGCCGTCCCATAATTGTTTCCAATGCCACCACCCCAAAGCTATAGACGTCACATTTCTCAGTCACAACCATGGTGTATGCAAGCTCTGCACGTGAATTGGAGACCATTGAGCAATCGGTTAATGAAGGTTAATTATGAACATTCTATTAGACGAATTACCCCAAAAGATTACTAAGAAATACATCCATGTTTTAGCATATATTGTTAGACTGGCAAAAAGGATGAACAATTTACCTGGAGCAATGTATCCATAAGTCCCTGCAACGAGAGTTTGATTCGAAGAATCAGGATATAGCAGCCTAGCTATGCCAAAGTCTGCTACAAAAGCCTGCATTTTCGAATTCAACAAAACGTTGTTGCTTGATATATCTCGGTGAACAATTGGTGAGGCACAATCATGATGCATATAAGACAGAGCATGTGCGGTGCCTTTGACGATGTTCACTCTCGTAGTCCAACTCAATTCTACAGCCACGTCATCATATCTTAGTGCACAAAATAGACTTCCCTTTTCCATGTACTCGTAAACCAAGAACATGCAGCGATTGTGTAAACAAAACCCGTAAAGCTTCACAATGTTTTTGTGTCGTAGATTTGTCAACATTTGCACCTCATTCCTGAAACTCTTGTCAAATGTAAGTTCTTCAGCCTCTAAATGGTGAAGTTTCTTCAAGGCAAATACTTGGCCGCTAGGCAACTGGGCTTTGTAAACACTGCCATAACCACCGGTTCCAATGCAATTTGCGATGTCAAAGTCATTTGTTGCTAGAATGATGTCTTCATACGCAATACATTCATCGTAATTCCATATTGAGCACATGTTGCCATTCTTCATTGCCCTTGCCTCACAGGGGTTTTTCTTAATCTTACTCCGACAAGAGTAAATAAATCCAGAAACTAAGAAGGCGAGGAAAATAGACATGGCAAGGAAAATGGCAAGAAAATGTGAATTTCCCTTTGCCTTATTGTGTGGTGGATGAGTCAAGGTACACTCTAGATAGGTGTCTGACAAATCAAGTGGGCATGACCCGCAAGGACAATTAGGGACGGTGCCAGAGAGATTATTATGGGAGAGACTCAAGTGTTCTAACCTTGACATGAGGAAAATAAGTTCAGCAGGTATGTTTCCACTCAAATTATTGTTGTTCATTCCCAAGTATCGCAAACTGTGGCATCTGTTTAGTTCTTTTGGGATAGGTCCACTCAGAAAATTCTGAGAGAGATCTAATTAATCTAGGGTGGAAAGATTGCCAAGTTCAGGTGGTATTGAGCCGTTGATTTGATTCGCAGACAATTCAATACTTTCTAAGTTTGCCAAATGGCCAACAGATGAAGGAATTGGACCAAAAAGACGGTTATGAAAAAGGTTCAAATCAATCAAATTTGCGAGTTCTCCCATCTCTATAGGGATCACATTGTTAATTAGATTTACGGACAAGTTTAAATACTTCAGATTTTTCAATTTAGCAATGCTGGGTGGTATGGAATCATTGATATAATTTGAATCAAGGCACAGAGAATCAAGCTTAGTCAAATTACCAATGGATGAAGGAATTGAGCCAATGAGGTTGTTTGAACTCATCTCCAAATGTAAAAACTGCATCAGGTTCCCTATTTCTGGAAGGAGGAAATCGTTGATATGATTTGAAGCAAAGTTCAAATAGTTAGAGCTTGGTCAAATTAGCTATAGATAAAGGAATTGGACCAATGACGTCGTTATTGGCCACCTCCCATCCAAATAATTGCACTAGGTTCCCGATTTCTGAAGGGATGGAACCATTGATTTGATTTGAACCAAGGCACAAATAGTTGAGCTTGGTCAAATTACCTATAGATAATGGGATTGGACCAGTGAGATGATTACTTCTAAGATTTAGAAAAACTAAATTACTCAGGCTCCCCAATGTTACAGGGATGAATCCAGCGAGTCGCTTGCGATCAAGGAGCAAATGAGTCAAATGAATCAAGAGACCTATAGATGAGGGGATTGAACCTATGAGATTGTTATAACTGAGATCAAGGTTAACCAAATTACTCAGATTCCCTAATTCTGAAGGGATGAATCGAGCTAGTCGATTGCGAGCAAGGTTCAAATGGGTCAAATTGGTCAAGAGACCAATAGACGAGGGGATTAAACCGGTAATCAAGTTGTCACTTAAGTCTAGAGAAACCAAATGTGTAAGTGTACCAATTTGGCTTGGAAGACTTCCATGGAGACGACAGTTGCTGAGATCGAGAAGCTCAAGGTTTGGAAAGGACGACAAATTCAATTTCTCGAGCGCAGCTCCGGCAGTGAGGATGTAATCAGTGGCGTGTATCTGAATCACGCTTCCTGCCTTATTGCAACTGATACCGACCCACTCGCAGTGATTTGTTGTGGTAATATTCCTCTGCCACCAACCGCTATTGAGTAGAGCTTCTGCCTCTCTCGACGGCAGCGATGATAGAGTTGAGGTGGCCATTATCATATTAACTGCTGCCACCACCACCACCCATGCTACTAATACAACCGCAGGATTAGTGATCAATGACTTCATTCTTATATTGCATGCTATGCTATGATGAAAAAAAACAAAGACTTTGAAATGCATATTGCCATATTAGTCTTGAGTCTTGACCCATCTTCTACGGGGAGTAAAAGATGAAATTAGCAACAAGGAAAAACACACAAGTCTTGGTTGCCTATAGCTATCATGGGTTGGGCTTTGTTGTTAATGGAGTGTGTATAGAAGTGGTGAATCTAGTAGTTTGATAATGAGAAATTAAATGGAGTAAGAATAACCCCACCTAAAAATTAAATCAAAGCAAACGGGAGAGAAAATCGACACAAACTTATTAGACTATCATTATCACATCATTATGTTAATAAATTAAGTTAATTTTTTAAGTCTTAATAACATTACTCTTAAAATAACTGTGTTTAAAGGTAAAGACTTTTCATAAATGGACAGACTTGTTAGTCTTTCACCCTCCCAGTCCTACTTGAATAGTATCACAGGAAGGCTCTTGAGGAACCTATCACAATCATATTTACAATTGGACCATTGAATCTCTATTGTTTTGATTTAGGAAAGTACATTAAAATTTCATAACAAGGTTATTCCACATGTACCCTATTTCACGAGCAAATATTCATGGTAACGGTGACACCACGTCACTATGGTTGCATAATGTCCCGACTTAATAAAAAGTGTACAAGTGGACAATGTGAACACTATTTTTTTATATGAGATAGTTATTTTCTTATGTAGATATAGTAGTTACTAAATCATGTCGGGTTCAGTGGCTAACATATTGGTTTATTATTAAATGATGATAACACGTGACCGTTACATTGAATATTTTCTCATATTTAACTGATAAAAAAAATGCTCGACATAAATACGAATTAATCAAAGAGAAGTTTATTGCATACCTTAGGGGCGGAGCACGGATTCAACACTAGATAGTGCAAAATTCAAATAAAAAAATCACCAATAAATACGAAAAAATGTGAAAGTTAAAATGGAAAATTTATTCCAGCCTAATACTTCTTATGAACTAGCTCTTACCAGATATAGACGGAAATTGAGTTGATTTTCGTTCTTCTCATTTCTTTTCCTCGACTCATTTGTTTTCTGCCAAGGGAATGAGTTGATTTATAATGCTAAACATGCCAGGGTGGCTCTTACCTTTTTCAAAAAAGTGAGTGGGATTGCTATGCTCTCCTCTGTTTACCGGTGATAGATTGGGGAAGAAGCCATGGAAATAGCCAATCTTGTGAGGCGCTCAGTTGTTTTACACATGAAAACTTGGCCGTAATGTTTCTTTTTCTTTTTCAACAACTACTTCTAAGTACTTACCATATTCATCTTTTAAGATTGAAAATAATTTCCATCTAAGTTTCATGTCTTTTGTTTCATGAGCTCTTGGTAGAGAATGTCATTACACCCTACAGGTAAATTGAGCACTTTTTCAGTTGAAGTTGAACGAATAATTACCCACTCACCCTAAACTCAGCTACATGATTATTTGTTATGTCATTAAGCTTTTTGCATTATCTTATTTATATCACCTGATGTGGTAAAATTTCAGTCATTAAACATTTAATAGATTTAATGCGACCCACTACCCTAATCATAATAAGAAGGTTTAAATTAATGCAACCAGGAGAAAAAAAAATGACACCAACGTTTTCCAACTCGACCATCATCTACTTCAATTCCAGAGTCAAGACACCATCTTTGGGTTATGAATGGGAAATAGAAACAAAATTAGGGGCAAAATTATAAATTAATGCAAGCAGGAGAGAAAACCAACGCCAACACTTTGAGTAACGTAGACAGAATTCTAGTCTTTCACCCGTCTCACGGGTAATAGACTTGAATAAGATCATAGGAAGACTCACGAGGTTAAGCTGTCACAATCATATATATTTGCTTTTAGACTACAGAATTTACATAAGATTTTTCATAACGGTGATTTACACTTTGTATCCTTAAACTATAGTCCCTATTTTACTTTTCTCCGTTATATTTTTGGATAGAAAATATCCACGTGCCATTGGATTGTGGAATAAAATGAAGTAAAATCAAATAATTCGAGGAACAAAATTGTCACAACTTTTTAGCCAAATTATAACGAACATTTGTAATTAAGGCAATATAAAACTAATAAACATATAAAGTTGGAAGTGTAATATGAAAAACATAAAAGTTGAGAGATAATGTAAGATAGAGATAGTTGATGGGATCAAAGTGTAATTTTAGCATTGGTAATTCATTTCTATGTTCCAGATGAAATGAAATGTTGTATTAATTCATTAAAAGATTTATTTACCCAAATATGGGAATAAATTGTCAATTCCATTACAACAATTAACATTAGTTGTTAGCAAATATCGATATTTGTGGGGGGTGGAGATAGCCCACCCATTGTGTTTAGAATATACTTATATATTTTCTTTAATTTGTTTCCTTTTACCTATTTCTTTTTTGTTCTCTTCAAACACACGCAAGAAAATATTCAATTTAATGACAACACCACATCATCAACGTCCCATAGTATCGCCAACTACTTATAGAATATCTGTAGACTTTGTAAGTCCCACTAATTTAATAACTATTGCTAACCACTCCATCTAATCATTATCATGTTGAAATAATAGGATTCACCAATCTTATTTTGGTGTTTTATTAGTGGTCGTTTATATTATTGGTGTTTTAATAGAATGCACACAGGATTGCTCCCAAAGAATGGACAACCAACCGGGAGCCTCTCCATACCAAATGGTCCAAAGGTCTCTCCATATCACCATAACCATCTTCACAGGTCACCGATACCTAACGTTAGACAATCAGAACACTGAGTCATCCTTAAGTTCTTTTCCTCGCTCACTTGTTCTCTTCCAAGAAAATGAGTTGATTATGTAAAGCTGAAACATGCCAGGGTGGGTCTTCAAGTTTTTGGTGGTGTGTTCTGTTGCAGAGGTGAGAAAGGTTGCACTGCTCTGTTGCTTAGTTTGCTGGTGATAGATAGTCCTGTAAAGAGCCTCTCTTGTGTGTCATATAGTTGTTTTCGACATGAAAACTTGGCTGCTAATGTTTCCCTTTTTTTTTTTTTATTAAGCTTCCTTTTTAAAAAATTGGAATACCCTTAACCGATCTTGTAAGCGATATGATTGCTTTATTAATCTGTTAAGATTGAAGTATTTTTCATCCCTGTTTAGTATTTTGTGTTTCCTGAGCTCTGGGTGGAGACTTCCATTATGCCTAACTGGTTAATTGTACATGTTTCAGTACAGGGTAATTAAAAAAAATTTCTAAGCGATTATTATATAGCCAAAACCCAGCTATTTGCTTGTTTGTAGGTCATGTCGTTAAGCTTGTTTTGACATTATTTGTTTTAACAATATTCACTTTACTATGTAAATGTACAAATTCCGACAATTTATTATACTGTGTTGGAAGACACCATATGATAATAGAAGCATCAGTACTATTATACATATTGGATTAACTTGAACTAAATGAAGTGGAAACAGTCCCTATGGGTTCCTTAGCTGCCATACAGAAATTGTGTGAAGAGGTTTGGCTAGTGTTGTCCTGCGAGCAAGAAATTCTTGAGACACTTGTTGCATTGTCGGACGGTATTTTGGTTCAGGACACAGGCATGCAAACGCTAGCGTAGCAACCAGAACAATATCTCGTGCAACCAGTGTGTCAGCCGGTGGGGAGAGGCGTGGGTCTAACATCTCATTTAACATTATATTTTGAGCAGATAATGATAATGACGATAGTGATGATAGGAGGTCTCCTGGATGCCGTCCCATAATTGTTTCCAACGCCACCACCCCAAAGCTATAGACGTCACATTTCTCAGTCACAACCATGGTGTATGCAAGCTCTGCACGAGAATTGGAGATCATTGAGCAATCGGTTAATGAAGGTTAATTATGAACATTCTATTAGACGAATTACCCCATAAGATTACTCAGAAATACATCCTTGTTTTAGCATATATTGTTAGACTGGCAAAAGGATGAACAATTTAAAAGGATGACCAATTTACCTGGAGCAATGTATCCATAAGTCCCTACAACAAGAGTTTGATTTGAAGAATCAGGACATAGCAGCCTAGCTGTGCCAAAGTCTGCTACAAAAGCCTGCATTTTCGAATTCAACAAAACGTTGTTGCTTGATATATCTCGGTGAACGATTGGTGAGGCACAATCCTGATGCATATAAGACAGAGCATGTGCGGTGCCTTTGACGATGTTCACTCTCGTAGTCCAACTCAATTCTACAGCCACCTCATCATATCTTAGTGCACAAAATAAGCTTCCCTTTTCCATGTACTTGTAAACCAAGAACATGCAGCGTTTGTGTAAACAGAACCCGTAAAGCTTCACAATGTTTCTGTGTCTTAGATTTGTCAACATTTGCACCTCATTCCTAAAACTCTTGTCAAATGCTGGCTCCTCAGCTTCCAAACGATGAAGTTTCTTCAAAGCAAACACTTGGCCGTCGGGCAGCTGTGCTTTGTAAACGCTACCATACCTGCCAGTTCCAATGCAATGCCTGATGTCAAAGTCGTCTGTTGCTCTGATTATGTCTTCATATGCAATGTGTCCATCGTAATTCCATATTGAGCACATATCACCATTCTTCATTGCCCTTACCTCACTTGGATTTTTTTTACTCTTACTCCAAAAAAAGTAAATAAATCCGAAAATTAAGAAGGCAAGGAAAATGGTAATGGGAAGGAAAATGACAAGAAAGTATGAGTTTTGTTTCAACTTCTTGTATGGTTTATTTGGTTCTTGTTGGTTTGTGTTATTGTACGACGAATTGTTATATGACGAATCAAGCGGGGAACACTCCAGATAGGTGTTTGATAAATCAATTGGGCATACTCCGCAAGTACAATAGGGCATCATGCCAGAGAGATTATTGTGGGAGAGGTTCAAGAATTTTACCCCTAACATGAAGTATGCAACTTCAGCAGGTATGCTTCCACTCAACAAATTTTGAGAGAGATCCAAATAAGAAAGCACAGGTAGGTTGCCAAGTTCAGGTGGTATTGAACCATTAATTCGATTGGCAGATAGGTCAAGTTTGGTCATGAATTCCCAACGCCCAATTGATGGAGGGATTGGACCAGAAAAATTGTTATCATGGAGGTCGAGAACACTCAATCTCGTGAGTTTCCCCATTTCTGGAGGGATCACATGGTGGAGTAAATTGGCTGATAGGTTTAAAACTTGCACATTTATGAATTCATCAATGCCTGGTGGTATGAAACCATTGATATAATTTGAAGCAAGGGACAAATAATTGAGGCTGGTCAAATTATTTATAGATGAAGGGATTGGGCCAGTGAGGATGTTATTACTTAAAAATAAATTAAATAAAAGCGCCAAGTTCCCTATTTCTGCAGGAATGGAACCGCTAATTTGATTTGAACCAAGATACAAATAATTGAGGTTGGTCAAATTACCAATAGATGATGGGATTGGACCAGTGAGACAATTTGCTCTGAGATCTAGGTGAACCAAGTTACTCAGGCCCCCTAAAGCTGAGGGGATCAATCCAGCGAGTCTATTGTTCCAAATGGTCAAATCAGTCAGATTGGTCAAGAGACCTAGAGATGAGGGGATTGGACCTATGAAATTATTATCACTGAGATGTAGCTCAACCAAATTACTCAGGTTCCCTAACTCAAAGGGGATGAATCCAGGAAGTGAATTCCTACTAAAATCTAGATAAACCAGTTTTTTCAGATTGCCAATCTCAGGGGGAATTGAGCCATTGATGGAATTGTTTGACAAATCAAGCTTGACTAGTTGGGTGAGGTTACCCAAGGAAAGAGGTAGCTCACCTGTCACACTATTGCCACCGAGATCAAGATCAGTAAGTTTTGTAAGCCTCCCAATTTGGTTGGGTATGCTTCCACGGAGACCGCAGTTGCTGAGATCGAGATACTTAAGGTGTGGAAAGGAAGACACGTTCAATTTCTCGACCGGAGCTCCTATAGTGAGGTTGTTAGCGGTAACATATATCTTAATGACGTTTCCTGCTTCGTTGCAACCGATACCTTGCCACTGGCAGTAGTGAATCGTTGCATTAGTGTTCCGCCACCAACCGCTATTGTGCAGAGCTTCTCCCTCTATCATCCATGATGACAACGGGTATGGTGATAATGATGATGATGATATAGAAGTAGATGTGGCCATTACCATAGTAGCTGCCACCACCACCAGCACCCTTGCTAATACCGCAACTGCAGAATTAACGAATGGCTTCATTTTTTATGAGAGATAGATAGGATTGATTCTGTTGCTCTAAGGCATAAACACAGGTCTATATATAATGTATTGCATGCTCTGATGAGAACTAAAACAAAAAAAAAAAAAAAAAAGACTTTGGAAAGTGTATTGGTCTTCAGTGTTGAGCCATCTACTGGGAGTCAAGATAGAGTTTGAAGGACCCAAAAATGTAGGTGGGTCTACTCAAAGATGAAGTTGACGGCTGGGATTCAAATGTGGTGGAGGTTAAACCACACAAGAAGTCTTGGTCGTCGACAATTAAGTAGTGCCCATTGCTAGGAAATGAAGTTGAAAACAACAGTGATTTGATCTCACCCTCCAGGGCATTGTATGACAAAGAAAATGCTCGTACTACCATATTTATTACAATGTGATGTGGTACGATCACAATCATAAAAAAATTACTAGGGTTAATTTGATTCACAAATCCAATGGTCCATAATGAAGTGGTGCACAAAGATAGTAAGTGCAGTAATAATGCTGATCAAAATAAGACTCCAACTTGGTAATTGGGTAGTAGAATCCCCATTGTTTTGATTTAGGAAAGTACATCAAAATTTCATAACAATGTTACTGCACATGAATATTTACTCCTCACCATGGTCGTGTAGTGTCACCACTTTATAATAAATATATATATATTTTTTACGTAGATATGTTAGTTACTAAATCATGTTGGGTTAAGTTTGTTTCATATTAGTTTATTATTGAATGATGACATCATATTACCATTACATTGATTATTTTCTCATATTTAACTTTAAAAAAATGCTTGACATAAATACAAATTAATCAAAGAGAAGTTTATTGCATACTTAGGGGCGGAGCACAGATTCAACACTAGATAGGGAAAAATTCAAATAAAAAAACAACCAACAAATACGAAAAAATTTAAAAGTTGAAATGGAAAATTTATTCCAACCTAATACTTTTTAATTTTGCTATTTCAATGAACTAGCTCTTACCAGATATAGACGGACATTGACTTCTTCATTTTCATTCTTTCTCATTTCTTTACCTCGGCTCATTTGTTTTCTACCAAGGGAATGGGTTGATTTGTAATGCTAAACATGCGAGGGTGGCTCTTAACCTTTTTCAAAAAAGTGAGTGGGATTACTATGTTCTGCCCTGTTTACTGGTGATAGATTGGGGAAGAAGTCATTGAAATAGCCAATCTTGTGAGGCGCTCAGTTGTTTTACACATGAAAACTTGGCCGTAATGTTCCTTTTTTTTTTGTGTTGAAATCACCTTTTTAAAAATGAAATAACCTTAGTGGACGTTTTAATCGATATAGGTTACGTTTATGATGACTTATGAAATCTAAAACTTGGCCGTAATGTTCCTTTATTTTTTATGAAAGTACTTAGGATATTCATCTTTTAAGATTGAAAGTAATTTTCATCCAAGTTTCATGTCTTTTGTCCCAGCAGATAAATTGAACACTTTTCAGTTCAGGTTGAGTGAATAATTACCCACTCACCCTAAACCCAGCTACATAATTGCTTGCTATGTTGTTAAGCTTGCTTAGGCATTATTTGTTTTAATGATATTTGGGACATTATGCTACAAATGTACATATTCTAATGATTTAGTAGACTATGTTTTGAAAGAACTTCAGTTGCAGACACCATATAGTAATAGAAGAACCGACAATGATACATATATCTGATTCACTTGGATTTAATCAAATCGGAAAACTCTCTCTTGAATAATTTTTTAGACTTGTTTAAAAAACGAGCTTAAAGGCTCAGCTCGAGCTCATAAAATTCAGGTCGTTTATATATAAAATAATCGAGTTACTCGGACTTGGCTCAGAGCCGAATTTCAACAATTTTTTAGATTTATTTAAAAAAATGAGCTCGATAAACTCAACGCAAATATGATTGAGTTAGTTATGGAATTGCCAGGTGGACATGCAAAACTTCTATAATGGGTAAATTGTGGTATGAAATGCCAGGTTCAGGATGAACAATCACTTGCCTCACAGTTCGGATCTTTTACTCTTTTGATCAAGAACTTTGCCGAGGAAATAAAAATGAAAAGTGTACCCAAAAAATAAATGATAATAAAAAGTAAAAGTAAAATTCGTAAAAATATAAGAATACGTACCACCATATTTACGAATAGATCTATAAAACAAACTATAATACTAATACTTTCTGTCAAATCTATTTAATATTACAATTATAAAGTTGAATTCTCAACAACGATTAAGATTGATCTTATTTTTATCTGCTTTGATCCAATGATACAACATTCATTCCAATTTTATTTTTTTCACTCAAACATCAACTCAACCAACACACTCCTCAATATTAGATCAATTAGTCCTTAATTTAGGTGCTTAGTGTCACACCCCCGACTCCAACTCTCGCACCGATCAGGAATCCAACTAGATTACTTATTAAATTTCAGTTAACTTAGCATTTTAAACCTCAACTTCAGCAAATACAACATTTTTTTTTTTTTGGGTAGACTTGAACCTTTGACCTCAAGAAGTCTTTTTAAGGTAAGAAGTACCACTGGACCAAAGACTCGTTGGTGAGCAAATACAACACTTAATACTCTTATTATTACAACACAAAAACAACACTCTCAAGCTCTAAACTCTTTCAGGCCTCCCACGGGTCATACACTTGAATAGTATCACAGGAAGGCTCCTGGAGGAAGCTGTCATAATCATATTTACTTTTGGACCATTGAATTCCTTTTGTTTTGATTTAGGAAAGTAAATCAAAATTTCATAACAATGTTATTGCACATTTATCCTATTTTTTGAATAGTAAATATTCACTTTAAGGGTGACACTATGTTTCACTCAAAAACATCGACTCAACCAACACACTCCTCAATGTCAGATAACTTAACTAATTCACACCTACTTCTTTCTTCTCTCTCCCTTACCTCTCTATTATTTTTTCTTTGTTCCCTTTAATTTTAAAATTGTTGTACGATCAATACTCAATTTTTAAAATTGTTGCATAAAAAAATAATAATAGAAAAACAGATTTCTATTTATAACATAAATGTTGTACTATCAATACTCAATTTTTTGGTATTACAAAATATTTTCAAACATGCGATTATTGCTAATATATTTATATGAAAAACAGAATTAGCAATAAAATCTGGAATTGAAATAAATATTTTCTGGTTTGTTCAGGAATTGAAGGTAGCTCCGCAGCCGCCACACATAAACAAAACAAAAAAAAAAGTAATAGTATTTTTGGTCCCTAAAATATATCTGTTTTATCAATTTGATCATCATTATATTAATTCTTTCAATTTGATCCCTAAAATTTTAATTTAAATTACTTTGGTATCTGATCAAAGAATTTGTTAAGTTTTATAACGGAAGTGACCACGTGTCATTCTTTCAGACAATATTATGTGACTAACACGTGATCATTCCGACAAAAAATTTAACGGTTCGTCTGTGTAAGGATTATTTAAACACAAATTGAATACTTTAGAGATTAAATTAATAAAATTAATATTTTGGAGATCAAACTGACAAAACCTATATATTTTAGAGATTAAAACTACTATTAATCCAAAAAAACATCAATATAACAAACATAGACCATGACTCAATTAGTCAATTACGTCCTTAATTTAGGTGCTTAGTGTCACACCCCCGACCCCAACTCTCGCACCAATCAGGAATCCAACTAGATTACTTATTAAATTTCAGTTAACTTAGCATTTTAAACCTCAACTTGAGCAAATACAACACTTAAATACTCTTATTATTACAACACAAAAACAACACTCTCAAGCTCTAAATTCAACATAAATAAAACAGTTTGGATCCATGCCCCATCAGTAGTTCCCATCCCGAACCTCTAAACTCTGAAAGGAAAATGATAACCTAGGGTGAGTGACAACTAGTTTGGTAGTTTAATCAATTCTGAAATAAATAGTTTGCTGTGATTGAGATTTAAAGCACATTTACCGATACATAATCATAAACAAAAAATAACTAAGTATTGAAAAACTGAGTTATAATCAAGAACAGATACCATACCACTCAGGGTCTACATTATATCATACAATTCAATAAATTTTTTAAGGAATTTTCACTTCAAAAAAGATACGTTATCTCAATTCAAATTCAGTACCTAAGTCTGAAGACCACTAGGCCACCAAAGCACTTACGAACTCAATAAAACCCTAAGCCCTCTAAGGCTCAATCTTGTTTGCATATACTTTCATAAAATGGATCCCGAAAATGATTGTAAGCAAAACCAATCACAACCACAACCTAGTCGGTTACTCAATTCCAAAGAAATACAATCCGGATCTGAAATCACCAACCAATATTAGACCCAATCACATTCAATAAAATAATTTAGAACATTGTTCATGAAGTATTTTTAAGTATTAAAGATGAATTTGAAAATCAAATCCATTTCATAACCGAAATAACCTACCGCAATCTCTGCTTCGGATTCTAACCCACTGTGAAAAATTAAACAGATGAATTTTTCAGTGGCAACTCAAATATATATAAAGACTATTTGAACATAGAAATATTTTTAGTTTGACCAAAAAGTGCATAAGGTGCCCAAACTGGATCCGAAAAAGGGCAAATGGTTAGTTTTGGTAGAATATGCAAACGGTGTCGGATTTTTCTCCATAATCCCTTTTCGGAAGATTCTCAGTTGAAATCGGATTCCTCCCCCAATTTGCGCCTAATTCGGGTTTGTAATTTGGGCTCAATAAACAATAATTCTAAATTTAAGTGTGAACTTTTGCATAATGTTAAACTATTACATAGGCTTACATGACTTACTAAGATAAAACTCATCGACACAACTTATTAACTGTATAAGGGTGAGCTTTTTTTATATAGGAGAAAGGAGAGAGGTTATTTGAGTTGTGTCTTCGATGTGGAATGATAACTCCTTGTCTTTCTTTTGCCTTTTTTACTTATCCCATATCGGTTGTGTAAATTTCTTTCACAATCTATAGTCCTCATAAATCATGTTTCACTCCCACTTTAAATAATAATAATTACAAAATATGTATTTATATTTTATTTTTATATTGTTTATATAAATATAATACATGAATTCGGGTTGAATTTAAATTGAATCTGATTTCATCAACTCGGATTGGGTTCAAGTTGAACCCGAGCTCTTAGCCCGACTTCTTTCCCCTATGTCATCAACTCGGATTGGCCCACCCAATTTGCACCCCTAGGACCCAACTTCTTTCCCCTATGTCATCAAGCTTGTTCTGGCACCAACTGTTTGATAACGTGTCTATACAAAACAAAATAGGGAGTGAGGAAGTGGGAATCGAAACAAAATAGGGGCAAAACTTACAGCAAACAAGAGAAAAAAAAGAAAAGAAAAGAAAAAGGGATACCACTGATTTCCACCGCGACCATCATCTCCTTCATTACAAAGTTGTGATGCCAGCTACAAAAATAGAAACAAAAAAAGCGGCAAATTTGTAAATTAATACAAGTAGGAGAGAAAATTGACACCAACACTTTTATAAAAGGTAGAGTAACATATGTTTGAATGTAGAGACTTTACATAAATTGACAGAATTAATACTCTTTCACATTATCATGGGTAATAGACTTGCATAAGATCATAGGAAGACTTTTCAGGAACTTCTCAGAATAATCAAAGAGAAGTTCAATATAAATCCTAACTTGAATTCTTAAATTCTCAATAGTAATTAAAGGTGGGTTGTTGCATGGTTCTGGTGTTTAGTTTACATAAAATTGATCTTTTTATGGGTATCTTACAATATGGTTCTGATCTCATTTAATCCTTTTTATTGTTGAGTTTTCTATATTGCACCCTTTACTATTTAATTGGTTTCACATAATCGCAAAGCTAAACAACGTGTCTTCGGGATATCATGAAACAAAAGTTGTAATATCGCAATAATTTTTTTCAAATAAAAATATATCTCCTGTTGTGATCTAGCTCATACGAACACAGCGTCTGTGGTTATTAAATAGAAAGCCATTTTTTCAATACATGTAATCCTTTTATTTCCATTAATTATCACTTTATGATGTATTTTTCTTAGGGTTTTTATAAGCTTCCCAAGGAATTTAAACCTACAAATACTTGTACCAGTCTACTAGAGGATGACTTTTATCTTTCAGATACTTTATTTCACAAATTATTTTTCAGATAATACTATAAGAATAATTCATACTTCTTTTCTTTGATTGTTGAATTTAAGTAGGTGGAAAATTACCCTCTGGATTCCTTAGCTGCCATAGAGAAATTGTGTGAAAGGGTTTGGCCGGTGGTGTCCTACGAGCAAGAAATTCTTGAGATACTCGTTGCATTGTTGGACGAGATTCTGGTTCAGAACGCAGGCATGCAAAAGCCAATGTAGAAACAAGAACAACATCTCTGGCAACCAATGGATCAGTTGGTGGTGAGAGGCGTGGGTCTAACACCTCATTTAGCATTATATTTTGAGCAGAGGATGATGATAGTGATGAGAGCAGCTCTCCTGGATGCCTTCCCATAATTGTTTCCAATGCCACCACTCCAAATCTATAGACATCACATTTCTCTGTCACAACCATGGTGTATGCAAGCTCTACACGAGGAATGAAGATCGCTAAAAAATTGGTTAAAAAAAATTAATAATGAATAATCTCTTAAACAGATTACCCCAAAGCTTATTAAGAGAGACTTTATTGTTTTAACAAATATTGTTAGCCTAGAAAAAAGAAGAACAGTTTACCTGGAGCAACATATCCATAAGTCCCTACAATGAGAGTTCGATTTGAAGAATCAGGACATAGCAATTTGGCACAACCAAAGTCAGCTACAAAAGCCTCTAGATTCGAGTTCAACAAAATGTTGTTGCTTGATATGTCTCGGTGAACAACTGGTGAGGCGCAATAATGATGCATATAAGATAGAGCATGTGCAATGCCCTTAACGATGTTCACCCTTGTAGTCCAATTCAATTCTACAGCCTCATCATCATATGATAGTGCACAAAATAAGCTTCCCTTTTCCATGTACTCGTAGACCAAGAACATGCAACGTTTGTGTAAACAAAACCCGTAAAGCTTCACAATGTTTTTGTGGCGAAGATTTGTCAACATTTGCACCTCATTCCTGAAACTTTTGTCAAATGTTGGTTCTTCAGCCTCTAAATGGTGAAGTTTCTTCAAGGCAAATACTTGGCCGCTAGGCAACTGGGCTTTGTAAACACTGCGGTTCCAATGCAATTTGCGAAGTCAAAGTCATTTGTTGCTAGAATGATGTCTTCATACGCAATGCATCCATCATAATTCCATATTGAGCACATGTTGCCATTCTTCATTGCCCTTGCCTCACAAGGGGTTTTCTTGATCTTACTCCGACAAGAGTAAATAAATCCATAAACTAAGAAGGCGAGGAAAATAGACATGGCAAGGAAAATGGCAAGAAAATGTGAATTTCCCTTTGCCTTATTGTGTGGTGGATGAGTCAAGGTACACTCTAGATAGGTGTCTGACAAATCAAGTGGGCATGAACCGCAAGGACAATTAGGGACGGTGCCAGAGAGATTATTATGGGAGAGACTCAAGTGTTCTAACCTTGACATGAGGAATACAAGTTCAGCAGGTATGTTTCCACTCAAATTATTGTTGCTCATTCCCAAGTATCGCAAACTGTGGCATCTGTTTAGTTCTTTTGGAATAGGTCCACTCAGAAAATTCTGAGAGAGATCTAAATAATCTAGGGTGGAAAGATTGCCAAGTTCAGGTGGTATTGAGCCGTTGATTTGATTCGCAGACAATTCAATACTTTCTAAGTTTACCAAATGGCCAACAGATGAAGGAATTGGACCAAAAAGAGGTTATGGCAAAGGTTCAAATCAATCAAATTCGCGAGTTCCCCTATCTCTATAGGGATCACATTGTTGATTAGATTTACAGACAAGTTTAAATACTTCAGATTTTTCAATTTACCAATGCTGGGTGGAATAGAATCATTGATATAATTTGAATCAAGGCACAAAGAATCGAGCTTAGTCAAATTACCAATGGATGAAGGAATTAAGCCAATGAGGTTGTTCCAACTCATCTCCAAATGTAACAACTGCATCAGGTTCCCTGTTTTTGGAAGGAGGAAACCGTTGATATGATTTGAAGCAAAGTTCAAATAGTTGAGCTTGGTCAAATTAGCTACAAATAAAGGAATTGGACCAATGACGTCGTTATTGGCCATCTCCCATCCAAATAATTGCATCAGGTTCCCGATTTCTGAAGGGATGGAACCGTTGATTTGATTTGAATCAAGGTACAAATAGTTGAGCTTGGTCAAATTAACTATAGATAATGGGATTGGACCAGTGAGATGATTACTTCTGAGACTTAGATAAACTAAATTACTCAGGCTCCCCAGTGTTATGGGGATGAATTCAGCGAGTCAATTGCGATCAAGGACCAAATGAGTCAAATGAATCAAGAGACCTATAGATGAGGGGATTGAACCTATGAGATTGTTATAAATGAGATCAAGGTTAACCAAATTACTCAGATTCCCTAATTCTGAAGGGATGAATTGGTCTAGTCGATTGCGAGCAAGGTTCAAATGGGTCAAATTGGTCAAGAGACTAATAGACGAGGGGATTAAACCGGTAATCAAGTTGTCACTCAAGTCCAGAGAAACCAAATTTGTAAGTGTACCAATTTGGCTGGGAAGACTTCCATGGAGATGACAGTTGTTGAGATCGAGAAGCTCAAGGTTTGGAAAGGATGACAAATTCAATTTCTCGAGCGCAGCTCCGGCAGTGAGGATGTAATCAGTGGCGTGTATCTGAATCACGCTTCCTGCCTTATTGCAACTGATACCGACCCACTCGCAATGATTTGTTGTGGTAGTATTCCTCTGCCACCAACCGCTATTGAGTAGAGCTTCTGCCTCTCTCGACGGCAGCGATGATAGAGTTGAGGTGGCCATTACCATATTAACTGCTGCTGCCACCACCACCACCCATGCTACTAATACAACCGCAGGATTAGTGATCAATGACTTCATTCTTATATATATGAGGGATAGAATAGATTATGTTGCTCCAATGACTTCATGCTATGCTATGATGAAAAAATACAAAGACTTTGAAATGCATATTGCCATATTAGTCTACGGGGAGTAAAAGATGAAATTAGCAACAAGGAAAAACACACAAGTCTTGGTTGTCTATAGCTATCATGGGGTGGGCTTAGTTGCTAATGAGATGGGTATAGAAATGGTGGATCTAGTAATTTGATAATGAGAAATTAAATGAGGTGGAAATGGAGATTTGTGGAGTAGGAATAACTCCACCTAAAAAATAAAATCAAAGCAAACAGGAGAGAAAATCGACATAAACTTATTAGATTATCATTATCACATCATTATGTTAACAAATTAAGTTAATTTTTTAAGTCTTAATAACGTTACTCTTAAAATAACTGTGTTTAAAGGTAAAGACTTTTCATAAATGGACAGACTTGTTAGTCTACCACCCCTCCTAGTCCTACTTGAATAGTATCACAGGATGGTTCTTGAGGAACCTATCACAATCATATTTACAATTGGACCATTGAATCCCTATTGTTTTGATTTAAGAAAGTACATTAAAATTTCATAACAAGGTAATTTCACATGTACCCTATTTCACGAGCAAATATTTATGATAATGGTGACACTGCGGTATCATAGTTGTATAGTGTCCCGACTTAATAAAAAGTGTACAAGTGGACAATGTGAATACAATTTTTTTATATGGGGTAGTTATTTTTTTATGTAGATATGGTAGTTACTAAATTATGTCGGGTTAAGTGGCTAACATATTGGTTTATTATTGAATGATGATAATACGTGACCGTTACATTGAATATTTTCTCATATTTAACTTATAAAAAAAATGCTCGACATAAATACAAATTAAGCAAAGAGAAGTTTATTGCATACCTTAGGGGCGGAGCACGGATTCAACACTAGATAGGGCAAAATTCAAATAAAAAAATCACCAATAAATACGAAAAAATGTAAAAGTTAAAATGGACAATTTATTCCAGCCTAATACTTCTTATGAACTAGCTCTTACCAGATATAGACGGACATTGGGTTGATTTTCATTCTTTTTCATTTATTTTCCTCGGCTCATTTGTTTTCTGCCAAGGGAAAGAGTTGATTTGTAATGCTAAACATGCCAGGGTGGCTCTTACCTTTTTCAAAAAAGTGAGTGGGATTGCTATACTCTGTTCTGTTTACTGGTGATGGATTGGGGAAGAAGCCATGGAAATAGCCAACCTTGTGAGGCGCTCAGTTGTTTTACACATGAAAACTTGGCCGTAATCTTCCTTTTTTTTTTGGTGTTGAAATAACTTATTTAAAATGAAATAATCTTAGAGGACGATTTAATCGATATAGGTTGCGTTTAAGATGATTTATGAAATCTAAAAGTTACTTTTTCAACAAGTACTTCTAATTAGTCATCTCAAACAATACTTTTTTATTTTATTTTATGCAAGTACTTACGATATTCATCTTTTAAGATTGAAAGTAATTTTCATCTAAGTTTCATGTCTTTTGTTTCATGAGCTCTTGGTAGAGAATGTCATTAAACTCAGCTACATGATTATTGGTTATGTCATTAAGCTTTCTGCATTATTTTATTTTTATCACCTGATGTGATACAATCTCAATCATTAAACATTTAATAGATTTAATAAAATTTTTAGCCAAATTATAACCAACATTTGAAATTAAGGAAATATAAAACTAATAAACATATAAAGTTGGAAGTGTAATATGAAAAACATAAAAGTTGAGAGATAATGTAAGATAGAGATAGTTGATGCGATCAAAGTGTAATTTTTAGCATTGGTAATTTCTTTCTATGTTCCAGATGAAATGAAATGTTGTATTAATTCATTAAAAGATTTATTTACCCAAATATGGGAATAAATTGTCAATTCCATTACAACAATTAACATTAGTTGTTAGCAAATATCGATATTTGTGGGGGGTGGAGATAGCCCACTCATTGTGTTTAGAATATACTTATATATTTTCATTAATTTGTTTCCTTGTACCTATTTCTTTTTTGTTCCCTTCAAACACACGTAATAAAATATTCAATTTAACAATAACACCACATCATCAACGTCATGTAGTATCTCGCCAACTACTTATAGAATACCATGTAGACTTTGTAAGTCCCACTATTTTAATAACTATTGCTAATCACTCCATCTAATAATTATCAAATTAAAATAATAGGATTCACCAATTTTATTTTGGTGTTTTATTATTGGTCGTTGATATTATTGTGTTTTAAAAGAATGCACACAGGATTGCTTCAAAAAAATGGACAACCAACCCGGAGCCTCTCCATACCAAATGGTCCAAAGGACTCTCCATATCACCATAATTAACCATCTTCACAGGTCACCGATACCTAACGTTAGACAATCAGAACATTGACCCATCCTTAAGTTCTTTTCCTCGCTCACTTGTTCTCTTCCAAGAAAATGAGTTGATTCTGTAAAGCTGAAACATGCCAGGGTGGGTCTTCAAGTTTTTGGTGGTGTGTTCTGTTGCAGAGGTGAGAATGGTTGCACTGCTCTGTTGCTTAGTTTGCTGGTGATAGACAGTCCTGGAAAGAGCCTCTCTTGTGTGTCATATAGTTGTTTTAGACATGAAAACTTGGCTGCTAATGTTTCCCTTTTTTTTTTTATTAAGCTTCCTTTTTAAAAAATTGGAATACCCTTAACCGATCTTGTAAGCGATATGATTGCTTTATTAATCTGTTAAGATTGAAGTATTTTTCATCCATGTTTAGTATCTTGTGTTTCCTGAGCTCTGGGTGGAGACTTCCATTATGCCTAAATAGCCAAAACCCAGCTATTTGCTTTTTTTGTAGGTCATGCCGTTAAGCTTGTTCTGACATTATCTGTTTTAACAATATTCACTTTACTATGTAAATGTACAAATTCTGACAATTTAGTATACTGTGTTGGAAGACACCATATGATAATAGAAGCATCGGTACTATTATACATATTGGATTAACTTGAACTCAATGAAGTGGAAACAGTCTCTATGGGTTCCTTTTCCTTAGCTGCCATACAGAAATTGTGTGAAGAGGTTTGGCTAGTGTTGTCCTGCGAGCAAGAAATTCTTGAGACACTCGTTGCATTGTCGGACGGTATTTTGGTTCAGGACACAGGCATGCAAACGCTAGTGTAGCAACCAGAACAATATCCCGTGCAACCAGTGGGTCAGTCGGTGGGGAGAGGCGTGGGTCTAACATCTCATTTAACATTATATTTTGAGCAGATAATGATGATGACGATAGTGATGATAGGAGGTCTCCTGGATGCCGTCCCATAATTGTTTCCAATGCCACCACCCCAAAGCTATAGACGTCACATTTCTCAGTCACGACCAAGGTGTATGCAAGCTCTGCACGAGAATTGGAGATCATTGAGTAATCGGTTAATGAATGTTAATTATGAACATTCTATTAGACGAATTACCCCAAAAGATTACTAAGAAATACATCCTTGTTTTAGCATATATTGTTAGACTGGCAAAAAGGATGAACAATTTACCTGGAGCAATGTATCCATAAGTCCCTGCAACGAGAGTTTGATTCGAAGAATCAGGACATAGCAGCCTAGCTGTGCCAAAGTCTGCTACAAAAGCCTCCATTTTAGAATTCAACAAAATGTTGTTGCTTGATATATCTCGGTGAACGATTGGTGAGGCACAATCATGATGCATATAAGACAGAGCATGTGCGGTGCCTTTGACGATGTTCACTCTCATAGCCCAACTCAATTCTACAGCCACCTCATCATATCTTAGTGCACAAAATAAGCTTCCCTTTTCCATGTACTCGTAGACCAAAAACATGCAGCGACTGTGCAAACAGAACCCGTAAAGCTTCACAATATTTCTGTGTCTTAGATTTGTCAACATTTGCACCTCATTCCTGAAACTCTTGTCAAATGTTGGCTCCTCAGCTTCCAAACGATGAAGTTTCTTCAAAGCAAACACTTGGCCGCCGGGCAGCTGTGCTTTGTAAACGCTACCATACCCGCCAGTTCCAATGCAATGCCTAATGTCAAAGTCGTCTGTTGCTTTGATTATGTCTTCATATGCAATGTGTCCATCGTAATTCCATATTGAGCACATATCACCATTCTTCATTGCCCTTTCCTCACTTGGAATTTTTTTACTCTTACTCCAAATAAAGTAAATAAATCCGAAAATTGAGAAGGCAAGGAAAATGGTGATGGGAAGGAAAATGACAAGAAAGTATGAGTTTTGTTTCAACTTCTTGTCTGATTTTCTTTGTTCTTGTTGGTTTGTCTTGTTACACTCCAGATGGGTGTTTGATAAATCAAGTGGGCATAAACCGCAAGTGCAATAGGGCATCGTGCCAGAGAGATTATTGTGGGAGAGGTTCAAGAATTTTACCCGTACCATGATGTATGCAACTTCAGCAGGTATCCTTCCACTCAAATTGTTTTCACTCAATCCCAAGTGTTGCAACATCCGACATCCGCGTAGTTCTTTCGGGATAGGACCGCTCAACAAATTTTGGGAGAGACCCAAATAAAAAAGGGAAGATAAGTTGCCAAATTCAGGTGGTATTGAACCGCTGATTCGATTGGCAGATAGGTCAAGTATGCGTATGGCTTTCCAATGCCCAATTGATGGAGGGATTGGACCAGAAAGATTGTTATCATGGAGGTCGAGAACACTCAAACTCGTGAGTTTCCCCATTTCTGGAGGGATCACATGGTGGAGTAGATTGGCTGATAGGTTTAAAACTTGCACATTTATCAATTCAACAATGCCTGGTGGTATGAAATCATTGATATAATTTGAATCAAGGGACAAATAATTGAGGCTGGTCAAATTATTTATAGATGATGGGATTGGGCCAGTGAGGATGTTATTACTTAAAAATAAATTAAATAAATGCGCCAAGTTCCCTATTTCTAGAGGAATGGAACCGCTAATTTGATTTGAACTAAGAGACAAATAATTGAGGTTGGTCAAATTAACAATAGATGATGGGATTGGACCAGTGAGATAATTTGCTTCGAGATCTAAGTAAGCCAAGTTACTCAGGCCCCCTAAAGCTGAGGGGATCAATCCAGCGACTCCACTATTCCGACTGGTCAAACGGGTCAGATTAGCCAAGAGACCTAGAGATGAGGGGATTGGACCTATGAAATTATTATAACTGAGATGTAGCTCAACCAAATTACTCAGGTTCCCCAACTCTAAGGGGATGAATCCAGCAAGTGCATTCTTACAAAAGTCTAGAAAAACCAGTTTTTTCAGATTGCCAATCTCAGGGGGGATTGAGCCATTGATGGAATTGAGTGACAAATCAAGGTGGACTAGTTGGGTGAGGTTAGCCAAGGAAAGAGGTAGCTCACCTTTGAATCTATTGCGACGGAGATCAAGATGAGTGAGTTTTGTAAGCCTACCAATTTGGCTGGGTATGCTTCCATGGAGACCGCAGTAGCTGAGATCCAGATGCTCAAGGTGTGGAAAGGCAGACATGTTCAATTTCTCGACCGGAGCTCTTGTAGTGTGGCTGTTAGTGGTAACCTGTATCACAATGACGTTTCCTGCTTCGTTGCAAACGATACCTTGCCACTGGCAGTGATTTGTTACGTTAGTGTTCAGCCACCAACCGCTATTGTGCAAAGCTTCTCCCTCTATCATCCATGACGATGGCGGGTATGGTGATAATGATGATGATGATATAGAAGTAGATGTAGCCATTACCGTAGTAGCTGCCACCACCACCAGGACCCATGCTAATACCGCAACTGCAGAATTAACGAATGGCTTCATTTTTTATGAGGCATAGATAGGATTGATTCTGTTGCTCTAAAGCATAAACACAGGTCTATATATAATGTATTGCATGCTCTGATGAGAACTAAAAAAAAAAAGACTTTGGAAAGTGTATTGGTCTTCAGTGTTGACCCATCTACAGGGAGCCAAGGTAGAATTTGAAGGACCCAAAAATGTAGGTGGGTCTACTCAAAGATGAAGTTGACGGCTGTGATTCAAATGTGGTGGAGGTTAAACGACACAAGTCTTGGTTGCCGACAATTAAGGAGTACCCATTGCTAGGAAATGAAGTTGAAAACAACAGTGATTTGACCTCACCCTCCAAGGCATTGTGTGACAAAGAAAATGTAGCTCCAGGATAGGCAGTGATTGAAGATGATGGAGTAAGTTAAGAAATCTTTTGTAACTGCAAGGACATGCAAAACAAAACTTCTGTGTAATGGATAAATTGTGGTATCAAATGCCATGTTGAAGATGAACAATCACTTACTTCACAGTTCGGGTCTTTTACTCTTTTGGTCAAGCTCTTTGCTGAGGAAATAAAAAATGAAAAATGTTAAAAGTGTACCCATGCCACCACAAAAAACAAACTATTATATTACTCATACTACAATGCTTATTACAATGTGACGTGGCACGATCACAATCATAAAAAAATTACTAGAGTTAACCTGATTCACAAATCCAATGGTCCATAATGAAGTGATAGTAAGTGTAGTAATAATGCTGATCAAAATATGACTCCAAGTAATGATGTAATTTCATAAGAATCATTGGATCAACACCAAGTTTTAATATTTGATGGGGTCTACAGTGAATCTAATGGTCTCAGTGAATTAGGTCAATAAATTATGTTAATAAATTAGGTCCCAATAACATTACTTTTTTCACTTTGTACCTTAGAAGTGGAGCACGGATTCAACACTAGATAGGGCAAAATTCAAATAAAAAAATAACCAACAAATACTTCTTAATTTTTCTATTTCAATGAACTAGCTCTTACCAGATATAGACAGACGTTGATTTCATTTTCATGCTTTTTCATTTCTTTTTCTCGGCTCATTTGTTTTCTTCCAAGGGAATGGGTTGATTTGTAAACATGCCAGAGTGGCTCTGACTTTTTTTCAAAAAAGTGAGTGGGATTGCTATGCTCTGCTCTGTTTACTGGTGATATATTGGAGAAGAATCCATTGAAATAGCCACAATCTTGTGAGGCGCTCAGTTGTTTTACACATGAAAATTTGGCCGTAATATTCCTTTTTTTTTTTCTTTTTTTGTGTTGAAATCACCTTTTTAACAATGAAATAACCTTAGTGTACGGTTTAATCAATATAGGTTGCGTTTATGATGATTTATGAAATCTAAAAATTACTTTTTTTTATAGGTACTTCTAATTAGTCATCTCAAACACTATTTTTTTTTTTTTTTTTATGAAAATACTAACGGTATTCATCTTTTAAGATTGAAAGTAGTTTTCATCTAAGTTTCATGTCTTTTGTTTCATGAGCTCTTGGTAGAGAATGCCATTATGTCCCAGTAAATAAATTGAACACTTTTTAGTTCAGGTTGAGTGAATAATTACCCACTCTGATCAAAAAATAATTACCCACTCACCCTAAACTCAGCTACATGATTGTTTGCTATGTCATTAAGCTTTCTGCATTATCTTATGTTTATCACCTGATATGCCACCTTAAAATACTAACAAATCGATGAAACAAACCATTATACTCTTTACACCACCTTTCTGCATTATCTTATTTTTATCACCTGATGTGGTACAATCTCAATCATTAAACATTTAATTCATTTAATATGACCTACTACCCTAATCATAATAAGAAGGTTTAAATTAATGCAACCAAGAGACAAAAAAAAATGACACCAACGTTTTCCAACACCACCATCATCGACTTCAATTCCAGAGTCAATACACCATCTTCTAGGTTATGAATGGGAAATAGAAACAAAATTGGGGCAAATTTGTAAATTAATGCAAGCAGGAGAGAAAATCGATGCCAACACTGTGAGTAACGTAGGTTTGGGGGAAGAGACTTTGCATAAAGATGGAAAGAATTATTAGTCTTTCACCCCTCTCACGGGTAGTAGACTTGAATAAGATCATAGGAAGACTCGTGAGGTTAAGCTGTCAGTTACAATCATATATATATATTTACTTTTGGACCACTAAACTTAACAGAAGACTTTTCATAACCGTGATTTACACTTTGCATCATTAAACTATAGTCCCGATTTTACTTTTCTCTTTTATTATGGAGTTTTTTATACTGTTTCATTATCTAATTGAATTAGTTTCAAATCACTCCAAAACCAAACATCTGTTATATTTTTAGATATAAAATATCCACGTGCCATTGGATTGTGAAATAAAATCAAAATAATTCGAGGGACAAAATTGTCACAACTTTTTAGCCAAATTATAACGAACATTTGTAATTAAGGAAATATAAAACTATAAAACTAATAAACATATAAAGTTGAAAGTACAATATGAAAAAACATAAAAATTGAGAGATAATGTAAGATAGAGTGTAATTTTTAGCATTGGTAATTTCTTTCTATGTTCCAGATGAAATGAAATGTTGTATCACTTCATTAAAAGATTTACCCAAATATGGAATTAAATTGTCAATTCCATTACAACAATTAACATTAGTTGTTAGCAAATATCGGAATCCACAATGAGGTAATGCACAAAGATAGTGAATGTAGTAACATTGCTGATCAAAATAGGGGCAAAATTGTAAATTATTGCAAATATAAGGAGAAAAGTGCCACCATCATCTCTTGTTCTAGAGTCCTAGCGTGAGCTTCGGGGTTATGAATGTAAAATAGAAACAAAAATATGGCCAAAAAATTAAATCAAAGCAAACGGGAGAGAAAATCGATACCAACTTATTAGATTACATCTTTTTCACATTATTAGGTCAATAACTTAAGTTAATTTTCTAAGTCTTAATAACATTACTCTTAAAATAACGTGTTTTTAAAGGTAGAGACTTTTCATAAATGAACAGACTTATTACTCTTTCACCCCTCCCACGGGCCATAGACTTTGGGAAGGCTCTTGAGGAACCTATCACAATCATATTTACTATTGGACCATTGAATTCCTATTGTTTTGATTTAGGAAAGTACATTAAAATTTCATAACAAGGTTATTCCACATGTATCTTATTCACGAGCAAATATTCATGATAACGGTGACAGCACGTCACCATGGTAACGGTCATGGGTGGAGCCAGTACTAGCCCAGAGGGGGCACTGGCCCACCCTAAAAGTTCTCTTGTTATTACCCATGTATTATAATCCTTAGCTTATTTTAGTGGTGCTAGTTAATGGTGCCCACCCATGATGCAGTGGTGTCCACCTGTGAAGGCCATGACCCATATAATGAGCCCACTTTCTATTTACTTATACTTTTTGGGCCATTTTTTTTTTGGGTAAAAGGGACTTAAATTAGCAGTAAGTAATACACATCAATCTTGGGTAACAGACACCCATAGCATTAGCATTAAGCTGTTCTTTAATACAGTCAATAGCATCAACAAAAACATGGCATCCTTCTCCGGTCTGGGCACCTTTCCTTGCCAGCAGATCAGCACTCTTGTTGGTTTCCCTCGTTTCCTGCTTCAAAATGGTGTCTTGGAATTGCCCCAGCAGCCACCTCAACGAAGGCTTGAATCTCCTGCTCCATCTTCTGGAGTGTGGTCACCTGTACCTCCTGTGTATTCCACAGCAACAGATTCCCCCCATGTAGCCAATCAGATCAACCCTATAAATACCTTCCAATGGGAATGATGTGCTGATATCAGTTGCTCTCTCACCCCCTACCCTTGTTTCGGACAGAACCACCATAGCTGGGTCCTGATCAGGTCCATTAGCGTTCCTTTATACCCCATATGTTGGGCACCACGGCAATTCCAAACAAATAACTTTCATTTCAGACATTGCATGAGTTTGGCCTATCCTGGGCCTCACTTGTCTGGGGCCATTCATTGTAACTTATTCACACTTCCTAGCCAGTCTACTATTTATTTATAGTGAAAATTGAGACTGAGTTCTCCTTAGAACATCTCCAACTATGACTCAAATTTTTACTCAAATTTAAATTAACATTTGAGTAAAAAGCTTGATTTGATATAAAAGACTGCAATAGACAAACTCAAATTTAAATTTTTAGACTTTAAATTCCCTTAAATTTAAATTGAAGTTTGATTCAATGATTGGAGCAAGTTTTTTAGACTTTTTTACTCAAATTTAAATTTGAGTCTAAATTTGAGTAAGAATTGAAGATGCCCTTAAGGGACTTATATTGACTTGAATTCGTCAAGGAAACTTATTTAGTGATAAGTCCGTTTTTTATCTTAATAATAAGTAGTTAAGTCCACTATTTTTTTAAAACTCCAAAATGTCCTTCTTATAATGTTTCAATAGTATTAGATCTTAATTCTGGTTCCTAATTGGGAAACACTCAAATTCTTTACCCCTTAATTCATGCTCATAAGATTTGACCATAAAATTTAAAATTCAAATTCATGATCCACATTATTCTAATTGTTCCCCAACAATTATGAGTTTTTTCTTCCCAACATGAACGAAGATGTTGCCGCCGAAGATCACCACCAAAAAAGCTCTTGATTCCATTAATATGCACCCCACCATGAGTAGAGCTTTGATTCCATCCAAATTGCCCTCAGATTTTGTTGAAATGCCAATTCTGAGTTACTAATTTTTATTGAGTAGGTTATTACTGTTATTTTTTCAAATATTAATATACAATATTAATATTTTTTATTTTAATTTTTTTTGGCCAAAGAGACAAATAACACACACACAGTCCACACATCGTAACAACTCAAGCACATGTGACAGAGAGGGACCCACAAGCCCACACCATCGAGGCAATTGCTGACTGGAGGGAAGGAGAGCAGACCACTTATACTCACGCCTAAAGTGCTAAGCAACCGATGTGGGACAAAGGACATTGGTTATTTTTTATTTTTGAATGATACTATTTTTGTGTTTAAATGGTATTATTTTTTATGTTTAAATGATACTTTTTTTTGTATTTGAATGTTACTATTTTTTATTTTTAATGTTACTATATATATACACACACAGACACACACACACACACACACACATACACACACACACACACACACACACATATATATATATATATATATATATATATATATATATGAGAGAGATATAATCTTAACCTATATATGGATATAGATAGAAAAATTTTAATGTTAGTCAAATTCTTAAAATTTAGGATTTTTTAGTTTTTAGTTTTTAGTTTGACTTCACTTCTAAAGGGAATGGATAATGTGACAAAATTGACAAAAAACGGACTTCATAGTAAATAAGTTTCCTTGGCGGACTTAAATTCAAATAAGTCCATATAGAGGGATCGGCCTCCAAATTTCTTTTATTTATTTAGGGTTAATTACAAAATGCCCCCTCCATATTTGAGTCATGTTGCAATCGACTCCCTCAGGTTTTAAATTCGACAATTTGCCCCTCCAAATTTGAATAATTTTCAATTAACTCTTACCATTAGTTGAAAATGTGAACTTCCTAAATTACCCCAACATCAATTTTTTTTTTCCATTTTTGCTTTGTACTCAACTTCATCCCAACTCCAACAGTGCCCCCAATTTTCTTCCCAGCTTTGGCCCTTCTTTCCCCCCACATACTAGCTCTCTCTCTCTCTCTCAACCCCTCTCTCTCTCTCTCTCTCTCTCTCTCTCTCCAAATGGGTGTTGCCCAATAGAGAGTAGATTTCTTATAGGGTTGGGGTTGTTTGGGGGTAGGGATGACAATGGACCGGGGAAAAGCGGGTATTCGTCCAAACCCGCCCCGTTTGGACCGGGGATGGACTATACGTATTGGACCGTGGACGTATACGGGGATACCCGTATAAACCCGTGCGGGAATGAAGGCGGGGATGGACTTACCTTTACCCCCGCCCCGCCCCGCCCCGTCCCCGTTACCCGTTTATATATATATATATATAAATAAACTCCCAATTAAAACCCTAGGCCTAACTTACTCCTTTTCCTCAATCAACGCCGCCCCCTCCCTCTCTGTCTCTGTCCCTCACACACACAGATGGGTGATCTGAGTATATGCTGCAAACCCATGCCTCTTCATCATTCATCTTCATCTTCAGTTGCTGCAAACCCGCGCCTCCTCCTCTTCGAGAATCTTGCCTCTCGCCTTTCTCTGCTTCTCTCAGTCGATCGATCCATGGCGTCTCCTTCTCTTTGAGTCTTAGAGACTCGCCTTTCTCGCTGTCTCATCTTCGAAGCCACAAGCCAACCACAACTACAAGCATCCCAGGTTCTCCACAAGCATCCAAAAGGCGACTTTTATGGGAATATATTTCTTTTTTGTTGTTTGATTCTTTTTTTGTCTTCTTTTCTGTCGTAGTACATATTTTTTATTGTTCATATTCCCACAAAAAAAAAGTACATATTACTAAGAATATTGTGTTCAATTGAGTAGAGAACATACAGTTAGCAAGATATATTAATCTGTTTTTGAAGTTAACCACTTCCCAACCAGACATTTTCCTTTCTATTAATCTGTTCGGAAGTTAGCAAGATATATATAGACCAAATCAAAGAAAGCAATAACTTAAATTGTTTAAGTGATCTTATCAGAATAATTGTTGCTAGTAATAACTTAAATAGTTTAGGGAGTTCAGTAGTTTATAGTCATGAGGAAGGGCAAATTACAATGCATCAATGCAAGGACTAAGAACTCAACTTACTGGGTCAATTATGCTGATCCTTGTTTGCCATTTATCTGTATTTGGGGGGCCTTTGTTTATAGAATTGTAAGCCATAGAGTTTTCTCAACTTACTGGGTCAACTTAAATTGTTTTGCTGTTGAACTTGGGTTTGGGTTTGGGTTTGGGCTTGGGCTTGGGCTTGGGCTTGGGTTTGGGCGGGGACAGGGGAAGCGGGGACGGGGACGGGGACGGGGATTATAAATTTACCCGCGGACGGGGATGGGGATGAAAATTATACCCGTTAGCGGGGGTGGACCGGGGATGGACGAAGGTTTTTTAAGCGGGTACGGGGATGAAGACTATACCCCCCGCCCCCGCTTCGGTCCATTGACATCCCTATTTGGGGGCTATTACTAGGGGTGGGTTTCGGTTTCACCGAAGGAAGGAATGAAGGGTAGTTGTTTGAGGGTGGTGTGTATGGATGTTTCGGTTTTACCGGTGTTTCGATGTATTGGTGTTTCGGTTTCACTGGAGGGATTTCAATTGTTTGGGTAAGGGTGGGTTTTGATTTCACTGGAAGGGGAGGGAAGTGGGTTCACTAGAGGGGAAGAGAGGTGGGTTTTGGTTTCACTGGGGAGGTGGGTTCACCGGAGGGGGAGGGAGGTGGATTGTTTGAGTGGTGGTGGGTTTCGGTTTCACTGGAGGGGTAAGGAGTTGGTTTCATCGGAAGGGGAGGGAGGTGGGTTTCGATTTCACTGAGGAGGTGGGTTCACCGGAATGAGAGGGAGGTTGGTTCATCGAAGGGGGAAGGAGGTGGGTTCACCAGAGGGGGAAGGAGGAGGGAGGTGGATTGTTTGGGTGGGGGTGGGTTTCGGTTTCACCAGAAGGGTAGGGAGGTGGGTTCACCAAAGGGAGAGGGAGATGGGTTTTGGTTTCACTAGGGAGGTAGGTTCACCGGAAGAGGAGGGAGGTGGATTCACAGAAAAGGGATGGAGGTTTTATTTTTATTTTTACATAAAATATTAAGATGATGGTAGTTCTGGGCTTTTAATAAACTTCCGTTATTTTTAACGGTGGTCAACTAACGGTAAGAGTTAATTGAAAATTATTCAAATTTGGAGGGGGCAAATTGTCGAATTTAAAACCTGAGGGAGTCGATTGTAACATGACCTAAACATGGAGGGGGCATTTTGTAATTAACCCTATTTATATACATTGTTATTATATGTCCAAGCTCATGTAGAATTTTTTTCTTTTTAAAATTATTTTATTTGTTAAGTTGGTATTACATTAATGTGTTTAAAGACTTCTTAAACTCCACATTTAGTTGTTGTGTAACCTATCAGGGGTCTCCTTGATTCTTGAAGCGCAAATATCTTCCTTCAATAGTAATACAATGTTTCGACAATATTTTTCTTTCATCTTCAATATTTTATATTGGGTGCTTGATTTTGAAAGCCTCCATTGAGAAAATTCGGCTAAATGCTTTCAAATGGCACCATTTTTTTTTTAACAAAACGCTTGTAATTAATTTTTTGTTTTGTTTTGATTGTATACACTCTGCTTATCTATTTTTGGCATTTTGTCTTTAAGGAAATTTTGAAGTATTAAATGTAGCATAATCAAAAAATTCAATGTATTATCTTACTTTTGTAGATTGTAAGAAAAAAAAAAATTAAAACCTTATTAAGATGTCCGGTACCCACTCAGAACCGATTTTCTGGCTCCGCCCCTGATAACGGTAAATTAAGCACTTTTCAGTTCAAGTTGAATGAACCCACTCACCCTAAACTCATTTGTTTTATGCCATGCTCTACTATGTTCTGTTTAATGGGATTAAAAAATGTAGGTGGGTTTGTCAAAATATATGATGAGGTTGAAGGCAGCATTCCAATGTGGTGGAGGGTAATAACCAACAACACAAGTCTTGGTTGCCCTCCAACGCATCAATTGGGAGTATTTCCTTCTTCTGCTTCCTTCCTTGTTCTTATATTCTCCTCTCTTTTTTCCTCTTTCCTCCTTTTTTCCTCTTTCCTCCTTTTTTCCTTTCTTTGATTTTTCTTTTTCCTCCTCCACCCCTTTTCTCACTTCTGCTCCTTTTCAATGTCTTCATACCCGAAAAGCCATAACCCACCACGTCCCCGCCTCCTTCCCCAGGTTTTACACGTTGATGTAAAAAGGTGGCCGCCACCACTGCGGGACCAGTTCAGCAACTACCACCACCACCTCCTTAGTTCTTGCCTTCTTTTATTTCATCAGGGCCCACCCGCGTGTCATCCATTTTTCAACCATTTCACTTCTTTCCTTACAACAATCATATCATACCTTGACCGCAAAAACATTTATATATAATAAGTGTGACTGCTGAGTAGATAAAAATGCAAAATATAAAAAACAAATTCTCTTATTGGTGTAATTTCTATTACTTTGTGGCAAATTTTGACGATATCTGAGAATTGGATAGTCTTCTACAACACCCCACCCCAACACATAAACCCACACTTTTGGCATTTGCAATTATTTTTCCCGGACACTACCAAAAAAAAAAGAGATTTACCGGTGTTTGTTAAACGCCACTTATTACTTTTTTCGGTATTTGTTTTAAAAGTCGCCTAAAGTTCCGTCGGGAATTTTGCCAGCATTTTTGTAAATGCCGGGAAAGTTATGCCTGACGTTTACACAAACGCCACTTAGCTAGTTTAACTCAGGTGACCGGAAAGTTATAACTGACGTTTATCCAAACGCCGAAAATTTATTCATTGCTTTGTGGCAGTTAAATAAACGTCAGGTATTGCTTTTCATATTTTTCTTTTTATCTGGATTGTTTTTCATATCTAAACACCAACCATTGAACAAATTCGGTCACATCATCCAAAATATATTAATCAATTAACATTCTAATGTTCCTAAAAAAATAATTAACAGTCAAATACACAAACAATTCTAGTACAAGAAATGCATCAAAAATTCATTGAAGAACATTTGTACATCAGCGTTGAAGCAATTGTTATTGTGAAAATTTAGTGTTCACTGTAAGCATTTAATAATCATCCCAATGACTTGTCCAATTGTATTACTTATTTTGGATAACCTGCAATTAAAGGAGAAAAATATAATTAATCAAAAGCACGAGAACTTATTACTATATCAACATGAGAACCACCATACGATATCTTTATAGCAAAAATTCAATAAACTTGACTGTTGAAAACCTAGAATGTGATTTTTGCTTGAATGACTATGTCGCTCATCTTTCTAATCTGGGACCTGTTGTCCGTGTCCTCTTGCCGAATACACATGAGGAAAATAACCCAACTCATAAAAAAAATGAAATAATTTTAGTGGACGTTTTAATCGATATAGGTTACGTTTATGATGACTTATGAAATCTAAAAATTACTTTTTCAATAAGTACTTTTAATTAGTCATCTCAAACACTATTTTTTATTTTTTATTTTTTATGAAAGTACTTAGGATATTCATCTTTTAAGATTGAAAGTAATTTTCATCCAAGTTTCATGTATTTTGTTTCAGGAGCTCTTGGTAGAGAATGCCATTATCTCCCAAGCAGATAAATTGAACACTTTTCAGTTCAGGTTGAGTGAATAATTACCCACTCACCCTAAACCCAACTACATAATTGATTGCTATATTATTAAGCTTGCTTAGGCATTATTTGTTTTAATGATAATTGGGACATTATGCTACAAATGCACATATTCTAATGATTTAGTAGACTACATTTTGAAATAACTTTAGTTGCAGACACCGTATTGTAATAGAAGAACCGACATTGATACATATATCTGATTCACTTGGATTTAATCAAATCGAAAAACTCTCTCTTGAATAATTTTTTAGACTTGTTTAGAAAACGAGCTTAAAGGCTCAACTCGAGCTCATAAAATTCAGTTCGTTTATATGTAAAATAATCGAGTTATTCGGACTCGGCTCGGAGCCGAATTTCAACAATTTTTTAGATTTACTTAAAAAAATGAGCTCGATAAACTCGACTCAAATATGATTGAGTTAGTTATGTAATTGCCAGGTGGACATGCAAAACTTATAAATTGTGGTATGAAATGCCAGGTTCAGGATGAACAATCACTTGCCTCACAGTTCGGATTTTTTACTCTTTTGATCAAGAACTTTGCCGAGGAAATAAAAATAAATGATAATAAAAAGTAAAAGTAAAAGTAAAATTCGTAAAAATATAAGAATACGTACCACCATATTTACGAATACATCTATAAAACAAACTATAATACTAATACTTTATGTCAAATCTATTTAATATTATAATTATAAAGTTGAATTATCAACTTATAAAAATACAACAACAATTAAGATTGATCTAGTTTTTGTCTGCTTTGATCCAATGATACAACATTCATTCCAATTTTATTTTTTTCACTCAAAAACATCAACTCAATCAACAGACTCCTCAATATTAGATCAATTAGTCCTTAATTTAGGTGCTTAGTGTCACACCCCCGACCCCAACTCTCGCACCGATCAGGAATCCAACTAGATTACTTATTAAATTTCAGTTAACTTAGCATTTCAAACCTCAACTTGAGCAAATACAACACTTAATACTCTTATTATTACAACACAAAAACAACACTCTCAAGCTCTAAATTCAACATAAATAAAACAGTTTGGATCCATACTCCATCAGTAGTTCCCATTCTGATCCTCTAAACTCTGAAAAGAAAATGATAACCTGGGATGAGTGACAACTAGTTTGGTAGTTTAATCAATTCTGAAATAAATATTTTGCTGTGATTGAGATTTAAAACACATTTACCGATACATAATCATAAATAAAAAATAACTAAGTATTGAAAAACTGAGTTATAATCAAGAGCAAATACCATACCACTCAGGGTCTACATCATATCATACAGTCCAATAAACTTTTTAAGGAACTTTCACTCCAAAAAAGATACGTTCTCTCAATTCAAATTCAATACCTAAGTTTGAAGACTATTAGGCCACCGAAACACTTACGAACTCAATAAAATCCTAAGTCCTCTAAGGCTCAATCTTGCTTGCATATACTTTCATAAAATGGATCCCGAAAATGATTGTAAGCAAAACCAATCACAACCACAACCTCGTCAGTTACTCAATTCCAAAGAAATACAATCTGGATCCGAAATCACCCACCCACCGAAATAACCTACCGCAATCTCGGCTTCGGATTCTAACCCACTCCAAAAAATTAAACAGATGAATTTTTCAGTGGCAACTCAAATACATAGAAATATTTTTAGTTTGATCAAAAAGTGCATAAGGTGCCCAAACTGGATCCGAAAAAGGGCAAATGGTTAGTTTTTGTAGAATATGCAAACGGTGTCGGATTTTTCTCCATAATCCCTTTTCGGAAGATGCTCAGAAAATGGAGTGTAATGGGTACCAACCAGGCCAGCAGAAACCACTGCATACACCCCTCCTACACGCTGACGGGGTGGTTGGTGATTGATTCCCCCATTTCCTCCCTCATCTTCCCAACAAAGCTGGCTTTTGGACCCAATAACATTGTGCAACTTGGGTGGGTTAGGCAAGTTGAGAGATCAACCTTAGCTCAACCTTAGGTATAAAATTTTCAACCCTAACCTTACTTCAATCCTAGTATTGGCCAAATTGATTTCAGGCAAGCTCGAGTTGAAATCGGATTACCCAATTTGAGTCTAATTCGGGTTGACAATTTGGGCTCAACAAACAATAATTATAAATTCAAGTGTGAACTTTTGCATAATGTTGAACTATTACATAGGCCTACATGACCCACTAAGATAAAACTTATCAACACAACTTATTAAGGGTATAAGGGTGAGCTTTCTTTACATAGGAGAAAGGAGAGATGTTATTTGAGTTATGTATCCAATGTGGGATGACAACTACTTGTCTTTCTTTTGCCTTTTTTTCTTATCCCATATCGGTTGTGTAAATTTCTTTCACCATCTATAGTCCTTATAAATCATGTTTCACTCCCACTTTAAATAATAATAATTACAAAATATGTATTTATATGATTTCATCAACTCGGGTTGGGTTCAAGTTGAACCAGTGAACCCGAGCTCTTAGCCCGAGCCTTGTCCAAATTCAATTCGGGTTGAAGCTTTTCAACCCTAGCCCTAACTCTAATCTTAAAAACCTCAACTTTAACACTATATTTAATGTAATAGGGGCAAAACTTATAGCAAACAAGACCCAAAAAAAAAGGGATACCACTGATTTCCACCGCCACCCTCATCTCCTTCATTCCAAAGTTGTGATGCCAGCTTCAAAAATAGAGGCAAATTTGTAAATTAACGCAAGTAGGAGAGAAAATTGACACCAACACTCTTTCACATTATCATGGGTAATAGACTTGCAGAAGATCATAGGAAGACTTTTCAGGAACTTCTCAGAATAATCAAAGAGAAGTTCAATATAAATCCTAACTTGAATTCTTAAATTCTCAATAGTAATTAAAGGTGGGTCGTTGCATGGTTCTGGTGTTTAGCTTACATAAAATTGATCTTTTTATGGGTATCTTACAATATGGTTATGTTATCACTTAATCCTTTTTATTGTTGAGTTTTCTATATTGCGCCCTTTACTATTTAATTGGTTTCACATAATCGCAAAGCTAAACATATCCACGTGTCTTTGGGATATCATGAAACAAAAGTTGTAATATCGCAATAATTTGTTTCAAATAAAAATATATCTCCTGTCGTGATCTAGCTCATCTGAACACAGCGTCTGTGGTTATTAAATAGCAAGCCATTTTTTTCAATACATGTAATCCTTTTATTTCCATTAATTATCACTTTATGATGTATTTTTCTTAGAGTTTTTATAAGCTTTCCAAGGAATTTAAACCTACAAATACTTGTACCAGTCTACCAGAGGATGACTTTTATCTTTCTGATACTTTATTTCACAAATTATTTTTCAGATAATAGTATAAGAATAATCCATACTTCCTTTCTTTGATTGTTGAATTTAAGGAGGTGGAAAATTACCCTCTGGAATCCTTAGCTGCAATAGAGAAATTGTGTGAAAGGGTTTGGCCGGTGGTGTCCTACGAGCAAGAAATTCTTGAGATACTCGTTGCATTGTTGGACGGGATTCTGGTTCAGAACGCAGGCATGCAAAAGCCAATGTAGAAACAAGAACAACATCTCTGGCAACCAATGGATCAGTTGGTGGTGAGAGCGCGTGGGTCTAACACCTCATTCAGCATTATATTTTGAGCAGACGATGATGATAGTGATGAGAGCAGCACTCCTGGATGCCTTCCCATAATTGTTTCCAATGCCACCACTCCAAAGCTATAGACATCACATTTCTCTATCACAACCATGGTGTATGCAAGCTCTACAAAAGGAATGAAGATCGTTAAAAAATTGGTTAAAAAAAATTAATAATGAATAATCTCTTAAACAAATTACCCCAAAGCTTATTAAGAGAGACTTTATTGTTTTAACAAATATTGTTAGCCTAGAAAAAAAAAGAACAGTTTACCTGGAGCAACATATCCATAAGTCCCTACAATGAGAGTTCGATTCGAAGAATCAGGACATAGCAATTTGGCACAACCAAAGTCAGCTACAAAAGTCTCTAGATTCGAGTTCAACAAACTGTTGTTGTTTGATATGTCTCAGTGAACAACTGGTGAGGCGCAATCATGATGCATATAAGATAGAGCATGTGCAATGCCCTTAACGATGTTCACCCTTGTAGTCCAATTCAATTCTACAGCCTCATCATCATATGATAGTGTACAAAATAAGCTTCCCTTTTCCATGTACTCGTAGACCAAGAACATGCAACGTTTGTGTAAACAAAACCCGTAAAGCTTCACAATGTTTTTGTGGCGAAGATTTGTCAACATTTGCACCTCATTCCTGAAACTCTCGTCAAATGTTGGTTCTTCATCTCTAAATGGTGAAGTTTCTTCAAGGCAAATACTTGGCCGCTAGGCAACTGGGCTTTGTAAACACTGCCATAACCACCGGTTCCAATTCAATTCTACAGCCTCATCATCATATGATAGTGTACAAAATAAGCTTCCCTTTTCCATGTACTCGTAGACCAAGAACATGCAACGTTTGTGAAAACAAAACCCGTAAAGCTTCACAATGTTTTTGTGGCGAAGATTTGTCAACATTTGCACCTCATTCCTGAAACTCTTGTCAAATGTTGGTTCTTCAGCCTCTAAATGGTGAAGTTTCTTCAAGGCAAATACTTGGCCGCTAGGCAACTGGGCTTTGTAAACACTGCCATAACCACCGGTTCCAATGCAATTTGCGATGTCAAAGCCATTTGTTGCTTGAATGATGTCTTCATACGCAATACATCCATCGTAATTCCATATTGAGCACATGTTGCCATTCTTCATTGCCCTTGCCTCATAGGGGGTTTTCTTAATCTTACTCCGACAAGAGTAAATAAATCTAGAAACTAAGACGGCGAGGAAAATAGACATGGCAAGGAAAATGGCAAGAAAATGTGAATTTCCCTTTGCCTTATTGTGTGGTGGATGAGTCAAGGTACACTCTAGATAGGTGTCTGACAAATCAAGTGGGCACGACCCGCAAGGACAATTAGGGACTGTGCCAGAGAGATTATTATGGGAGAGACTCAAGTGTTCTAATCTTGACATGAGGAATACAAGTTCAGCAGGTATGTTTCCACTCAAATTATTGTTGCTCATTCCCAAGTATCGCAAACTGTGGCATCTGTTTAGTTCTTTTGGGATAGGTCCACTTAGAAAATTTTAAGAGAGATCTAAATAATCTAGGGTGGAAAGATTGCCAAGTTCAGGTGGTATTGAGCCGTTGATTTGATTCGTTGACAATTCAATACTTTCTAAGTTTGCCAAAAGGCCAACAGATGAAGGAATTGGACCAAAAATATGGTTATGACAAAGGTTCAAATCAATCAAATTCGCGAGTTCCCCTATCTCTATAGGGATCACATTGTTGATTAGATTTACGGACAAGTTTAAATACTTCAGATTTTTCAATTTAGCAATGTTGGGTGGAATAGAATCATTGATATAATTTGAATCAAGGCACAAAGAATCGAGCTTAGTCAAATTACCAATGGATGAAGGAATTGAGCCAATGAGGTTGTTCCAACTCATCTCCAAATGTAACAACTGCATCAGGTTCCCTATTTCTGGAAGGAGGAAACCGTTGATATGATTTGAAGCAAAGTTCAAATAGTTGAGTTTGGTCAAATTAGCTACAGATAAAGGAATTGGACCAATGACGTCGTTATTGGCCATCTCCCATCCAAATAATTACACCAGGTTTCCGATTTCTGAAGGGATGCAACCGTTGATTTGATTTGAATCAAGGTACAAATAGTTGAGCTTGGTCAAATTAACTATAGATAATGGGATTGGACCAGTGGGATGATTACTTCTGAGACTTAGAAAAACTAAATTGCTCAGGCTCCCCAGTGTTACGGGGATGAATCCAGCGAGTCGATTGCGATCGAGGACCAAATGAGTCAAATGAATCAAGAGACCTATAGATGAAGGGATTGAACCTATGAGATTGTTATAACTGAGATCAAGGTTAACCAAATTACTCAGATTCCCTAATTCTGAAGGGATGAATCGAGCTAGTCGATTGCGAGCAAGGTTCAAATGGGTCAAATTGGTCAAGAGACCAATAGATGAGGGGATTAAACCAGTGTTACGGGGATAACATCACCCTTAAAATAACTGTGTTTGAAGGTAAAGACTTTTCATAAATGGACAGACTTGTTAGTCTTTCACCCCTCCCAGTCCTACTCAAATAGTATCACAGGAAGGCTCTTGGGTAACCTATCACAATCATATTTACAATTGCACCATTGAATCCCTATTGTTTTGATTTAGGAAAGTACATTAAAATTTCATAACAAGGTAATTCCACATGTACCCTATTTCACAAGCAAATATTTATGGTAACGGTGACACCACATCACCATGATTGCATAATGTCCCGACTTAAATTTTCTGTAGTATCTTATTTTTATCACCTGATGTGTCACCTTAAAATACTAATAAATCAAAAAAACCGTTATACTCTTCAAACCACCTTTCTGCATTATATTATTTTATCACCTGATGTGGTATAATCTCAATCATTAAACATTTAATATATTTAATGGGACACACTACCCTAATCATAATAAGAAGGTTTCAATTAATGCAACCAGGAGAAAAAAAAAAGAAAGTGACACCAACGTTTTCCAAGGCCACCATCATCTACTTCAATTCCAGAGTCAAGACACCATCTTCAGGGTTATGAATGGGAAATAGAAACAAAATTGGGGGCAAAATTATAAATTAATGCAAGCAGGAGAGAATATCAACGCCAACACTTTGAGTAACGTAGGTTTGGGGGAAGAGACTTTGCATAAAGATGGACATAATTATTAGTCTTTCACCCCTCTCAGGGGTAGTGGTAGACTTGAATAAGATCCTACGAAGACTCATGAGGTTAAGACTTTTCATAACGGTGATTTGCATTTTGCATCATTAAACTATAGTCCCTATCTTACTTTTCTCCTTTATTAGTTTCAAATCACTCCAAAACTAAACATCTATTATATTTTTGGATAGAAAATATCCACGTGCCATTGGATTGTGGAATAAAATGAAGTAAAATCAAATAATTCGAGAAACAAAATTGTCACAACTTTTTAGCCAAATTATAACGAACATTTGTAATTAAGGCAATATAAAACTAATAAACATATAAAGTTGGAAGCAGGGTTTTAAAACCCGGCCCGGCCCGGTCCGGCGGGTCAATCCAGTGAACCGGTCCCCTAATCGGGCCAAGTTTATTAAAAGACTGTTTATGTAAAGAACCCGGATAAACCTGTTGAACCGGTCAAAAACCGGTAAACCCGTGAGAATCATACGAGTTCATTAAACCGGCCGGTTTAATTTCTTTAGTATAAATATGAGATTTTTTTATCACTTGGCATTTTCCCCTTCTGTTTTGCCCTAAATCTTTCCAGACCAGACCAGACGGCTGACCACCAGCAGCCTCCACCACCAACGACTGACCACGAGCAGCAGCGATCAACTCCAGCGATCAACTGCAGCAGCGATCACCAGCGATCCAGTCTAGAGTCCAGGACTCCAGTCAGCGACCATCGAGGTTTTTTAGGTTGATTTTCAGTTTTTGATACTTTATTATTTCTGAGATTTCAGAACTCCCAATGGAACTTATTCATCCATATCCCTCATGTTCTCATTCAGTTCTTTGCCATGGAGGAATGCCCACTTTAACAAAGCAACAGATCAGAATCAAGCAAAGGAGGCCCATCAATGTTATTTGCATCAATTCGAAAACCATAGAGGTTCATGAAAATCAACGGCGATCAGCTAACTGTCATCCTACCATTTGGGATCCCAAGCACATCGAGTCATTTAGCACACCCTATACAGTTAAGTCCCACTATTTTAAATTATTATTTTTTTGTCAATTTTCTGATATTTTTCTTATATAGAGTTACTGGGGGTTGCCTTCATTCTCGCAATGGTTTTGGGCAGAACTAATCATGAGACTAGTTTTGCCCAAAACTAATGAAGTATATAAGAAAAAATAAATAAATAAAGAGGTGGGAAGTGACGAGTATTAATATTTATTTGGCCCTTAAACGTGTCAATCAAATCCTTGAATTATATTTTGTTTTAATTTAGCCCCTGACTTATACTATTTATGTCAATATGTTTGTTTAAGATTGTGAACTTGTGGATTGTTTATTGCAGTAAGAGCATTATGAATTGTGATATTGAACTTGTGGCTTGTTTGGGATTCTTATTGTTCATTATATATAATTGGGTTGTAGATTAGTTAATTGATAGTAGTGGTAATATTTGTATTTTCAAGTGGAACTAGGCTGTGGTTGGATAATTTATTTTCAGTTTCGTTTATTTGAGTCTTTATGCTATGCTCATGTGCTTTGTTTTGTTTTGTTTTCCTGTGTCTTGCTTACTACAGTTTGAGTTTGAAGTTTGAACTTTGAAGAGTGCAAATTACATGGATTATGTTTAGATTGATACATTGTCGAAGAGTTGGACTTAGACTTGGAGCCTTGAACTTCAATAGAGGTATTTTTCTCTACTTAACTTTACAAGTTGTATTAAAAATTGAATACATTAAAATTGGATACATGTTTGATGTTATTTTTATAATTATTGTGATTTTTTAGCCTATTTATTATTATTTATAAATATTTTTTAATTTTTTATTATATTACCGGTTCGACCAGTGACCCAATAGGTTGAACCAGTGACCCATTGACCCGGTCCCTTCACCGGATTGATGTCCAGGCCGGTTTTAAAACTATGGTTGGAAGTGTAATATGAAAAACATAAAAGTTGAGAGATAATGTAAGATAGAGATAGTTGATGCGATTAAAGTGTAATTTTTAGCATTGGTAATTTCTTTCTATGTTCCAGATGAAATGAAATGTTGTATTAATTCATTAAAAGATTTATTTACCCAAATATGGGAATAAATTGTCAATTCCATTACAACAATTAACATTAGTTGTTAGCAAATATCGATATTTGTGGGGGGTGGAGATAGCCAACTCATTGTGTTTAGAATATACTTATATATTTTCTTTAATTTGTTTCCTTTTACCTATTTCTTTTTTGTTCCCTTCATACACACGCAAGAAAATATTCAATTTAACGATAACACTACATCATCAACGTCCCGTAGTATCGCCAACTACTTATAGAATATCATGTAGACTTTGTAAGTCTCACTATTTTAATAACTATTGCTAACCACTCCATCTAATCATTATCATGTTGAAATAATAGGATTCACCAATCTTATTTTGGTGTTTTATTATTGGTCGTTGATATTATTGGTGTTTTAATAGAATGCACACAGGATTGCTCCCAAATAATGGACAACCAACCTGGAGCCTCTCCATACCAAATGGTCCAAAGGTCTCTCCATATCACCATAACCATCTTCACAGGTCACCGATACCTAACGTTAGACAATCAGAACATTGAGTCATCCTTAAGTTCTTTTCCTCGCTCACTTGTTCTCTTCCAAGAAAATGAGTTGATTCTGTAAAGCTGAAACATGCCAAGGTGGGTCTTCAAGTTTTTGGTGGTGTGTTCTGTTGCAGAGGTGAGAAAGGTTGCACTGCTCTGTTGCTTAGTTTGCTGGTGATAGATAGTCCTGGAAAGAGCCTCTCTTGTGTGTCATATAGTTGTTTTAGACATGAAAACTTGGCTGGTAATGTTTCCCTTTTTTTTTTTATTAAGCTTCCTTTTTAAAAAATTGGAATACCCTTAACCGATCTTGTAAGCGATATGATTGCTTTATTAATCTGTTAAGATTGAAGTATTTTTCATCCATGTTTAGTATCTTGTGTTTCCTGAGCTCTGGGTGGAGACTTCCATTATGCCTAAATAGCCAAAACCCAGCTATTTGCTTGTTTGTAGGTCATGCCGTTAAGCTTGTTCTGACATTATCTGTTTTAACAATATTCACTTTACTATGTAAATGTACAAATTCCAACAATTTAGTATACTGTGTTGGAAGACACCATATGATAATTGAAGCATCAGTACTATTATACATATTGGATTAACTTGAACTAAATGAAGTGGAAACAGTCTCTATGGGTTCCTTTTCCTTAGCTGCCATACAGAAATTGTGTGAAGAGGTTTGGCTAGTGTTGTCCTGCGAGCAAGAAATTCTTGAGACACTCGTTGCATTGTCGGACGGTATTTTGGTTCAGGACACAGGCATGCAAACGCTAGTGTAGCAACCAGAACAATATCCCGTGCAACCAGTGGGTCAGCCGGTGGGGAGAGGCGTGGGTCTAACATCTCATTTAACATTATATTTTGAGCAGATAATGATGATGACGATAGTGATGATAGGAGGTCTCCTGGATGCCGTCCCATAATTGTTTCCAATGCCACCACCCCAAAGCTATAGACGTCACATTTCTCAGTCACAACCATGGTGTATGCAAGCTCTGCACGAGAATTGGAGATCATTGAGTAATCGGTTAATGAAGGTTAATTATGAACATTCTATTAGACGAATTACCCCAAAAGATTACTAAGAAATACATCCTTGTTTTAGCATATATTGTTAGACTGGCAAAAAGGATGAACAATTTACCTGGAGCAATGTATCCATAAGTCCCTGCAACGAGAGTTTGATTCGAAGAATCAGGAGATAGCAGCCTAGCTGTGCCAAAGTCTGCTACAAAAGCCTCCATTTTAGAATTCAACAAAATGTTGTTGCTTGATATATCTCGGTGAACGATTGGTGAGGCACAATCATGATGCATATAAGACAGAGCATGTGCGGTGCCTTTGACGATGTTCATTCTCGTAGTCCAACTCAATTCTACAGCCACCTCATCATATCTTAGTGCACAAAATAAGCTTCCCTTTTCCATGTACTCGTAGACCAAAAACATGCAGCGACTGTGTAAACAGAACCCGTAAAGCTTCACAATGTTTCTGTGTCTTAGATTTGTCAACATTTGCACCTCATTCCTGAAACTCTTGTCAAATGCTGGCTCCTCAGCTTCCAAACGATGAAGTTTCTTCAAAGCAAACACTTGGCCGCCGGGCAGCTGTGCTTTGTAAACGCTACCATACCCGCCAGTTCCAATGCAATGCCTGATGTCAAAGTCGTCTGTTGCTCTGATTATGTCTTCATATGCAATGTGCCCATCGTAATTCCATATTGAGCACATATCACCATTCTTCATTGTTCTTTCCTCACTTCGAATTTTTTTACTCTTACTCCAAAAAAAGTAAATAAATCCAAAAATTAAGAATTCAAGGAAAATGACAAGAAAGTATGAGTTTTGTTTCAACTTCTTGTATGATTTTCTTTGTTCTTGCTGGTTTGTTTTGCTACACTCCATATAGGTGTTTGATAAATCAAGTGGGCATAATCTGCAAGTGCAATAGGGCATCGTGCCAGAGAGATTATTGTGGGAGAGGTTCAAGAATTTTAACCCTGACTTGATGTCTGCAACATTAGCTAAAAAGATGTATGCAACTTCAGCAGGTATGCTTCCACTCAAATTGTTTTCACTCAATCCCAAGTGTTGCAACGTATCACATCTGTGTAGTTCTTTCGGGATAGGACCGCTCAACAAATTTTGAGAGAGATCCAAATAAGAAAGCAAAGGTAGGTTGCCAAGTTCAGGTGGTATTGAACCGTTAATTCGATTGGCAGATAGGTCAAGTTTGGTCATGAATTCCCAACGCCCAATTAATGGAGGGATTGGACCAGAAAGATTGTTATCATGGAGGTCGAGAACACTCAAACTCGTGAGTTTCCCCATTTCTGGGGGGATCACATGGTGGAGTAGATTGGCAGATAGGTTTAAAACTTGCACATTTATCAATTCAACAATGCCTGGTGGTATGAAACCATTGATATAATTTGAATCAAGGGACAAATAATTGAGGCTAGTCAAATTATTTATAGATGATGGGATTGGGCCAGTGAGATTGTTATTACTTAAAAATAAATTAGATAAATGGGCCAAGTTCCCTATTTCTAGAGGAATGGAACCGCTAATTTGATTTGAACCTAAATACAAATAATTGAGGTTGGTCAAATTACCAATAGATGATGGGATTGGACCTGTGAGATAATTTGCTCCGAGATTTAGGTAAGCCAAGTTACTCAAGCCCCCTAAAGCTGAGGGGATAAATCCAGCGATTCCACTGTTCCTAATGGACAAATCGGTCAGCTTAGTCAAGAGACCTAGAGATGAGGGGATTGGACCTGTGAAATTATTAGAACTAAGATGTAGCCCAACCAAATTACTCAGGTTCCCAAACTCTAAGGGGATGAATCCAGCAAGTGCATTGCCTTGAAGGTTCAAATTGGCCAAATTGGTCAAGAGACCAATAGATGAGGGGATTGAACGTGTAACACCATTCCAACTAAAGTCTAGATAAACCAGTTTTTTCAGATTGCCAATCTCAGGAGGTATTTGATTAGCACTCAAAAGTAGCATATTGTTACACTCTTTTTGGACTAATTATACTTTGATGGAGTTTAAATGATGATATTTTAGGTTCTAAAGTGAAGGAAAGTCCAAAGGCATCCAAGAAGTACATCTGAGGGACAAATGCCGAATTAACGCAAAACCAAGGGAGCAATGTCAGGAGAATGCAAAGAATGAAGGACAAAGTGTAATAAAAGAAGGACAAAGTGTAATAAAAGCATTTGAAAAATCAGCATTCAGCAACACCACCGTTCATTCTCCACTTGCCCACTTGCCCAGCCTTCCTACGCCTATAAATAGGCTGCTCCTTCTGCATTTCAAGGGGGGATCTGAGGGTGGAATTGGTGGAAAAACCAAGAGAGGAACTAAGAGTTAGGAGAGATTTTAGAAGAGTTTTTAGAGAGCAAATTTTCTTTCATCTTTTGTAGCTTCCATTTCAATTCATGTATTGAAGATTTTATGCTTATGTTCTTATGGTAAGAGTTCTTTCTTCTAATTGTCATTTCTTTATAGCTTTTATATTTACTTGCTTGTATAAATATAATGGAAGGCTGAGCCTCCTCTTCTAATTGTCATTTCTTTATAGCTTTTATTATTTTCTTTTTATTATATCTTGGTTGTGAATTAAACACCAAGTAGTTATTGTTTTCTTTTATGTATTTTTATTTCTTGGTTGTGAATTAAACACCAAGTAGTTATTGTTTTCTTTTATGTATTTTTATCTCTTGGTTGTGAATTAAACACCAAGTATTTATTGCTTTCTTTTAATTTAAGTATTGTTTTTTTTTACTTCCATTGTTGGAGCTTCCTTCTTCCCCTTAGAGGAGTGAAACTCTTCCACTTTTCTAGAGCTTTACCAAAGCCGTGAAGGGTGGAACGTGATTCACTTGTTCTTTGTCGAAGAACGACTCCTTGTTTAGATATTTTACTTTAGAGTATTTTACTTTGTAACACCTTTTGGGGATGAGTACTATTCATCATTCTAGCTTTACCATAGCTATGAAGGGTGAGTAGTCCTCATTCACTCTTTGGGAAGGGATGATAGATATGTAAAAGATTAATCCGGACATTATGTTTGTGTATCACCTTTATGCTTAAATGTTCTATACTCCACTTGATTTTTGGGTGATTGAATACACCTAGCAAAGTAAAGGTACTTTGTATAATCAACGGATCTTTCTATGATAAATGGATGACTCCTACACGGAAAGATCCATTGATTCAAGGCAAGTACTCTAACTAACTCTTCATGACAAACTTTCAATGTCCACCATTATAGCACTTCATTCCTATCTTCCGATTAATTTGCCGTTGACACGGGAGTTAATTGAGTTATAAAGCATAAACATAATGCACCGGATAATCAACTACATATTCTGATTCCCGGATCAACGAGTGTTTGTTACATTTAATCATCTTATATTTTGTCTAGCAAAATACCCATTGGAAAGAATCTTACATTCTATCCAAAACTTCCCACAACTTCAAAATCATAATATTTCCAATTACAAGTCTTTCTCACTATTTACTTCAAAGAACACCAACCATAGTTCCCTGAGGATTCGACTCTGGACTCAAACCAGATTATTACTACAACTTGACCGCCTGCACTTGGGTGTACACATTTCGGATCAAGTCAGTATTGAGCCATTGATGTAATTTTCTGACAAATCAAGGTGGACTAGTTGGGTGAGGTTAGCCAAGGAAAGAGGTAGCTCACCTGTCACACTATTGTAATGGAGATCAAGATGAGTGAGTTTTGTAAGCCTCCCAATTTGGTTGGGTATGCTTCCACGGAGACCGCAGTAGCTGAGATCGAGATGCTCAAGGTGTGGAAAGGCAGACACGTTCAATTTCTCGACCGGAGCTCCAAAAGTGAGGCTGTTAACGGTAACCTTTATCGCAATGACGTTTCCTGCTTCGTTGCAAACGATACCTTGCCACTGGCAGTGATTTGTTACATTAGTGTTCCACCACCAACCGCTATTGTGCAAAGCTTCTCCCTCTATCATCCATGATGGCGGGTATGGTGATAATGGTGATGATGATATAGAAGTAGATGTGGCCATTACCATAGTAGCTGCCACCACCACCAGGACCCATGCTAATACCGCAATTGCAGAATTAACGAATGGCTTCATTTTTTATGAGGCATAGATAGGATTGATTCTGTTGCTCTAAAGCATAAACACAGGTCTATATATAATGTATTGCATGCTCTGATGAGAACTAAAAAAAAAAAAGACTTTGGAAAGTGTATTGGTCTTCAGTGTTGACCCATCTACAGGGAGCCAAGGTAGAATTTGAAGGACCCAAAAATGTAGGTGGGTCTACTCAAAGATGAAGTTGACGGCTGTGATTCAAATGTGGTGGAGGTTAAACCACACCTGTATTGGTCGCCGACAATTAAGTAGTGCCCATTGCTAGGAAATGAAGTTGAAAACAACAGTGATTTGACCTCAATAATCTTTTGAAATCTTTTGAAAACAACACTGATAGGGATTGAAGATGATGGAGTAAGTTATGAAATCTTTTGTAACTGCAAGGACATGCAAAACTTCTGTGTAATGGATAAATTGTGGTATCAAATGCCATGCAGGGGTGGCTTAAGTTAAATTGAGGCTTAAAGCGGTAATACTAAATGAGAATTTTTTTTTTTAATATTATTTTTTTTAAAAAATATTTTTAATTTTTTTTAAGTGAGAGAGGAGGATGTGATACTTGGTTTTGTTTTTTAAGAGAGGGAGAGAGATTTTATTTATTTATTTTTTAAATTTTTGATTTTTGAGTTTCTAATATTATGGATTGAATTTTAGGCACAAATTATTGAAATTATAATTTTTTGATTGAGTTTAAATTTTTTGGGGCCTTTTTATAAGGCCTAAAATTTTCATGAATTTAATTTTTTTATGTGGAGTAGTTATGTATCTATAATTATAAGGTCTTCTAAAAATTTGGGGCCTAAAACCCATACTTTTTTTTTAGGGTTTTTTAGGTGTGGGTACAATTTTTTAGACTTATTTAGGCAAAAGTGTATAGATAAGTTATTTACTATATTAAGTACAATTTTTATAAAACTTTTTGTATTTAGGTACAAAATTCAAAATGAATTAAAATCATTTTTACCTAAATACCCTTCCTTAATTTATGCAGTCATCATTGACAGTTATTTGAGGAAATATATATATATATATATATATATATATATATATATATATATATATATATATATATATATATATATATAAAGTGAAACAAACTGATCACACACACGCATATATATATAAACTGTGTATATGTGTGTGTGTGTATAAAGTATAAAGTGAAACAAACAATATATATATATATATGTGTGTGTGTGTGTGTGTGTGTATAAAGTATAAAGGGAAACAAACTATATATATATATATATATATGCCGTCTCATGCCACCAACCTTGCTTCCACGTCATCTGACCAAAAAGAATAAAGTCTTTTACTATGATGATTGATCAAACCTTGAATTTTCCCCCAAAAGAAGAGAGAATTGATCTAGATATTTTGTTAGATATTATGTATTGTTTGTTGTTGGGATGTAGGAAAAAAATGTTTTTTTTTTTTAATGGGTGTAACTGTTTTTTAATTGGTGTAACTATTTTTTTAATGGGTGTAACTGTTTTTTAATGGGTGTAACTTTCTTTTTAATGAGTGTAACTGTTTTTTAATGGGTGTAACTATTTTTTTAATGGGTGTAACTGTTTTTTAATGTGTGTAACTATTTTTTTAATGAGTGTAACAATCACAGTCTCATGCAATTGTTAAGGCATGATGGTGTAACGATACTGCAATACTAAATGGTGCAACTATTTAGTTTATGTAAACAACTGAATGACAAATTGAGTTGATTTCATAATTTTGTGTAATTGTTTTGTGTAACTGTTTAGTTTATTAGAATGCATGAATAACTGTTTTGGTATATTATATGACAATTGTAACTGATTGATGTAACTGATTAGTGTAATTGTGTTGTTGTAATATTAATATAAATAAAGTAAGAGAAAATAGGGAGAGAGAGAGAGAGTGAGAAATTGTTAGAAAAAATATGTTCTTATTTTACCTCTCATTACTTGATTGTAGCCAAAAAAAGGGGAAATAATACAAAAGGATTTCTATCCATATACTGGTTACTGATGGCAATAGTGGCATTTTTAAAATATATGCACTTTATCCCAAATAAGTTTTTGACTTGTACTTTTGCCTAAATAAGTCTAAAAAATTGTACCGGCTTCTAAATTCCCCTTTTTTTTAATACTATTGGGCCGGCCCCGATGCCATGTTGAAGATGAACAATCGCTTACTTCACACTTCGGGTCTTTTACTCTTTTGGTCAAGCTCTTTGCTGAGGAAATAAAAAATGAAAAATGTTAAAAGTGTAACTACCACAAAAAAAATAAAAAATAAAAAGATAAGAGTATCACCGTAGATACCAAAAAACAAACTATTATATTACTCATACTACAATGCTTATTACAATGTGACGTGGTACCATCACAATCATATAAAAATTACTAGAGTTAAATTGATTCACAAATCTAATGGTCCATAATGAGGTGGTGCACAAAGATAGTATGTGTAGTAGTAATGATGATCAAAATAGGGGCAAAATTATAAATTTTGCTACAAATATAAGGAGAAAAGTAGAGAAAATCCACACCAACTTGGTATTATTCATTTTTTTTAGGACAAAGACTCCAACTTGGTAATTGGGTAGTAGAATAACGTGTGTGTTTTGTTTTTTTGCTGAAAAGGAATAACGTGTGTTTAAAGGTGGAAAATTTGCATAAATGGACAGGCTTGACTTGTTAGTCTTTCACGCCTCCCACGGGTCATACACTTGAATAGGGGGAAATACTATCTAACTCAAATTTATAACCTAAATTTGTATCCTAAATGAAAGAGGACCATTAGATGAGTGGATCCCATCAACTTTTTTAAATAAGATCAACTGATTCAATGATCTCCTTTTATTTAAAATGTAAATTTGAGTTACATAGCATTGTTTTTTGAATAGTATCACCGGAGGAAGCTGTCATAGTCATATTTACTTTTGGACTGTTTACTGGTGATAGATTGGGGAAGAAGCCATGGAAATAGCCAACCTTGTGAGGCGCTCAATGTGTTGAAATTACCTTTCTAAAAATGAAATAATCTTAGTGGACGTTTTAATCGATATAGGTTACGTTTATGATGACTTATGAAATCTAAAAATTACTTTTTCAATAAGTACTTTTAATTAGTCATCTCAAACACTATTTTTTATTTTTTATTTTTTATGAAAGTACTTAGGATATTCATCTTTTAAGATTGAAAGTAATTTTCATCCAAGTTTCATGTCTTTTGTTTCAGGAGCTCTTGGTAGAGAATGCCATTATCTCCCAAGCAGATAAATTGAACACTTTTCAGTTCAGGTTGAGTGAATAATTACCCACTCACCCTAAACCCAGCTACATAATTGCTTGCTATGTTGTTAAGCTTGCTTAGGCATTATTTGTTTTAATGATATTTGGGACATTATGCTACAAATGTACATATTCTAATGATTTAGTAGACTATGTTTTGAAAGAACTTCAGTTGCAGACACCATATAGTAATAGAAGAACCGACAATGATACATATATCTGATTCACTTGGATTTAATCAAATCGGAAAACTCTCTCTTGAATAATTTTTTAGACTTGTTTAAAAAACGAGCTTAAAGGCTCAGCTCGAGCTCATAAAATTCAGGTCGTTTATATATAAAATAATCGAGTTACTCGGACTTGGCTCAGAGCCGAATTTCAACAATTTTTTAGATTTATTTAAAAAAATGAGCTCGATAAACTCAACTCAAATATGATTGAGTTAGTTATGGAATTGCCAGGTGGACATGCAAAACTTCTATAATGGATAAATTGTGGTATGAAATGCCAGGTTCAGGATGAACAATCACTTGCCTCACAGTTCGGATTTTTTACTCTTTTGATCAAGAATTTTGCCGAGGAAATAAAATTGATAAGTGTACCCAAAAAATAAATGATAATAAAAAGTAAAAGTAAAATTCGTAAAAATATAAGAATAAGTACCACCATATTTACGAATACATCTATAAAATAAACTATAATACTAATACTTTATGTCAAATCTATTTAATATTACAATTATAAAGTTGAAGTCTCAACTTATAAAAATACTACAACGATTAAGATTGATCTAATTTTTATCTGCTTTGATCCAATGATACAACATTCATTCCAATTTTATTTTTTTTCACTTAAAAACATCAACTCAGCAAACACACTCCTCAATATTAGATCAATTAGTCCTTAATTTAGGTGCTTAGTGTCACACTCCCGACCCCAACTCTCGCACCGATCAGGAATCCAACTAGATTACTTATTAAATTTCAGTTAACTTAGCATTTTAAACCTCAACTTGAGCAAATACAACACTTAATACTCCTATTATTACAACACAAAAACAACACTCTCAAGCTATAAATTCAACATAAATAAAACAATTTGGATCCATGCCCCATCAGTAGTTCCCATCCCGATCCTCTAAACTCTGAAAAGAAAATGACAACCTGGGGTAAGTGACAACTAGTTTGGTAGTTTAATCAATTCTGAAATAAATATTTTGCTGTGATTGAGATTTAAAACACATTTACCGATACATAATCATAAATAAAAAATAACTAAGCATTGAAAAACTGAGTTATAATCAAGAGCAAATACCATACCACTCAGGGTCTACATCATATCATACAATCCACATTAAAATACTAATAAATCAAAAAAAACCGTTATACTCTTCAAACCACCTTTCTGCATTATATTATTTTATCACCTGATGTGGTATAATCTCAATCATTAAACATTTAATATATTTAATGGGACACACTACCCTAATCATAATAAGAAGGTATCAATTAATGCAACCAGGAGAAAAAAAAAAGAAAGTGACACCAACGTTTTCCAACGCCACCATCATCTACTTCAATTCCAGAGTCAAGACACCATCTTCTGGGTTATGAATGGGAAATAGAAACAAAATTAGTAGCAAAATTGTAAATTAATGCAAGGAGGAGAGAAAATCAAAGCCAACACTTTTGAGTAACGTAGGTTTGGGGCAAGAGACTTTGCATAATGATGGAAAGAATTATTAGTCTTTCACCCCTCTCACGGGTAGTAGACTTGAATAAGATCATAAGAAGACTCGTGAGGTTAAGCTGTCAGCTACAATCATATATATTTGTTTATGAACTACAAAACTTACATAAGACTTTTCATAATGGTGATTTATGCTTTGTATCCTTAAACTATAGTCCCGATTTTACTTTTCTCTTTTATTATTGAGTTTTTTATTTTGCTTCATCATCTAATTGAATTAGTTTCAACTCACTCCAAAACCAAACATCCGTTATATTTTTGGATAGAAAATATCCAAATGCCATTGGATTGTAGAATAAAATCAAATAAAATCAAATAAATCGAGGAACAAAATTGTCACAACTTTTTAGCCAAATTATAACGAACATTTGAAATTAAGGCAATATAAAACTAATAAACATATAAAGTTGGAAGTGTAATATGAAAAACATAAAAGTTGAGAGATAATGTAAGATAGAGATAGTTGATGGGCTCAAAGTGTAATTTTTAGCATTGGTAATTCTTTCTATGATCCAGATGAAATGAAATGTTGTATTAATTCATTAAAAGATTTATTTACCCAAATATGGGAATAAATTGTCAATTCCATTACAACAATTAACATTAGTTGTTAGCAAATATCGATATTTGTGGGGGGTAGAGATAGCCCACTCATTGTGTTTAGAATATACTTATATATTTTCTTTAATTTGTTTCATTTTACCTATTTCTTTTTTGTTCCCTTCAAACACATGCAAGAAAATATTCAATTTAACGATAACACCACATCATCAACGTCCCGTAATATCGCCAACTACTTATAGAATATCATGTAGACTTTGTAAGTCCCACTATTTTAATAACTATTGCTAACCACTCCATCTGATCATTATCATGTTGAAATAATAGGATTCACCAATCTTATGTTGGTGTTTTATTATTGGTCGTTGATATTATTGGTGTTTTAATGGAATGCACACAAGATTGCTCCCAAAGAATGGACAACCAACCGGGAGCGTCTCCGTACCAAATGGTCCAATCAACTTCACAGGTCGCCGAAACCAAACATTAGACAATCAGAACATTGAGTCATCCTTAAGTTCTTTTCCTCGCTCACTTGTTCTCTTCCAAGAAAATGAGTTGATTCTGTAAAGCTGAAACATGCCAGGGTGGGTCTTCAAGTTTTTGGTGGTGTGTTCTGTTGCAGAGGTGAGAAAGGTTGCACTGCTCTGTTGTTTAGTTTGCCGGTGATAGATAGTCCTGGAAAGAGCCTCTCTTGTGTGTCATATAGTTGTTTTAGACATAAAAACTTGGCTGCTAATGTTTCCCTTTTTTTTTATTAAGCTTCCTTTTTAAAAAAATTGGAATACCCTTAACCGATCTTGTAAGCGATATGATTGCTTTATTAATCTATTAAGATTGAAGTATTTTTCATCCGTGTTTAGTATCTTGTGTTTCCTGAGCTCTGGGTGGAGACTTCCATTATGCCTAACTGGTTAATTGTATATGTTTCAGTACAGGGTAATTAAAAAAATTTGCTGAGCGATTATTATATAGCCAAAACCCAGCTATTTGCTTGTTTGTAGGTCATGCCGTTAAGCTTGTTCTGACATTATCTATTTTAACAATATTCACTTTACTATGTAAATGTACAAATTCCGACAATTTATTATACTGTGTTGGAAGACACCATATGATAATAGAAGCATCGGTACTATTATACATATTGGATTAACTTGAACTAAATGAAGTGGAAACAGTCTCTATGGGTTCCTTAGCTGCCATACAGAAATTGTGTGAAGAGGTTTGGCTAGTGTTGTCCTGCGAACAAGAAATTCTTGAGACACTCGTTGCATTGTCGGACGGTATTTTGGTTCAGGACACAGGCATGCAAACGCTAGTGTAGCAAGCAGAACAATATCCCGTGCAACCAGTGGGTCAGCCGATGGGGAGAGGCGTGGGTCTAAGATCTCATTTAACATTATATTTTGAGCAGATAATGATGATGACGATAGTGATGATAGGAGGTCTCCTGGATGTCGTCCCATAATTGTTTCCAATGCCACCACCCCAAAGCTATAGACGTCACATTTCTCAGTCACAATCATGGTGTATGCAAGCTCTGCACGTGAATTGGAGACCATTGAGCAATCGGTTAATGAAGGTTAATTATGAACATTCTATTAGACGAATTACCCCAAAAGATTACTAAGAATTACATCCTTGTTTTAGCATATATTGTTAGACTGGCAAAAAGGATGAACAATTTACCTGGAGCAATGTATCCATAAGTCCCTGCAACGAGAGTTTGATTCGAAGAATCAGGATATAGCAGCCTAGCTGTGCCAAAGTCTGCTACAAAAGCCTACATTTTCGAATTCAACAAAACGTTGTTGCTTGATATATCTCGGTGAACGATTGGTGAGGCACAATCATGATGCATATAAGACAGAGCATGTGCGGTGCCTTTGACGATGTTCACTCTCGTAGTCCAACTCAATTCTACAGCCACCTCATCATATCTTAGTGCACAAAAAAGACTTCCCTTTTCCATGTACTCGTAAACCAAGAACATGCAGCGATTGTGTAAACAAAACCCGTAAAGCTTCACAATGTTCCTGTGTCGTAGATTTGTCAACATTTGCACCTCATTCTTGAAACTCTTGTCCAATGCTGGCTCCTCGGCTTCCAAACGATGAAGTTTCTTCAAAGCAAACACTTGGCCGCTGGGTAGCTGTGCTTTGTAAACGCTACCATACCCGCCAGTTCCAATGCAATGTCTGATGTCAAAGTCATATGTTGCTCTGATTATGTCTTCATATGCAATGTGTCCATCGTAATTCCATATTGAACACATATCACCATTCTTCATTGCCCTTACCTCACTTGGAATTTTTTTACTCTTACTCCAAAAAAAGTAAATAAATCCGAAAATTAAGAAGGCAAGGAAAATGGTAATGGGAAGGAAAATGGCAAGAAAGTATGAGTTTTGTTCTTGCTGGTTTGTCTTGTTACACCCCGGATAACTGTTTGATAAACCAAATGGGCATAATCCGCAAGTACAATAGGGCATCGTGCCAGAGAGATTATTGTGGGCGAGGTTCACGAATTTTACCTCTAACATGAAGTATGCAACTTCAGCAGGTATGCTTCCACTCAAATTGTTTTCGCTCATTCCCAAGTGTTCCAACTTCCAACCTATCACATCTGATTAGTTCTTTCGGGATAGGACCGCTCAACAAATTTTGAGAGAGATCCAAATAAAAAAGGGAAGATAAGTTGCCAAGTTCAGGTGGTATTGAACTGTTGATTCGATTGGCAGATAGGTCAAGTATGCTCATGTCTTTCCAATGCCCAATTGATGGAGGGATTGGACCAAAAAAATTGTTATCATGGAGGTCGAGAACACTCAAACTCGTGAGTTTCCCCATTTTTGGAGGGATCACATGGTGGAGTAGATTGGCAGATAGATCTAAAACTTCCATGTTTATCAATTTATCAATGCCTGGTGGTATGAAACCATTGATATAATTTGAACCAAGGGACAAATAATTGAGGCTGGTCAAATTATTTATAGATGATGGGATTGAGCCGGTGAGGTAGTTACCACTCAACGCCAAATGAAATAAATGCACCAGGCTTCCCATCTCTGGAGGGATGGAACCGCTGATATGATTTGAATCTAGGGACATATACTTTATCTTGGTCAAATTACCAATAGATGATGGGATTGAGCCGGTGAGGTAGTTACCACTCAACGCCAAATGAAATAAATGCACCAGGCTTCCCATCTCTGGAGGGATGGAACCGCTGATATAATTTGAATCTAGGGACATATACTTTATCTTGGTCAAATTACCAATAGATGATGGGATTGAACCAAGGAGATAATTTGAATCAAGAAACAAATAATTGAGGTTGGTCAAATTATCAATAGATGATGGGATTGAACTAGTAAGATAATTTGCTTCGAGATTTAGGTAAGCCAAGTTACTTAGGCCCCCTAAAGCTGACGGGATCAATCCATCGAGTCCACTGTTCCACATGGTCAAATTGGTCATATTGGTCAAGAGACCTAGAGATGAGGGGATTGGACCTATGAAATTATTATCACTAAGATGTAGCTCAACCAAATTACTCAGGTTCCCAAACTCTAAGGGGATGAATCCAAGAAGTGCATTGCCTTGAAGGTTCAAATAGGCTAAGTTGGTCAAGAGACCAATAGATGAGGGGATTGAGCCATTGATGTAATTGTCTAACAAATCAAGCTTGACTAGTTGGGTGAGGTTACCCAAGGAAAGAGGTAGCTCACCTGTCACACTATTGTCATGGAGATCAAGATGAGTGAGTTTTGTAAGCCTCCCAATTTGGTTGGGTATGCTTCCACGGAGACCGCAGTTGCTGAGATCGAGATACTCAAGGTGTGGAAAGGCAGACACGTTCAATTTCTCGACCGGAGCTCCTATAGTGAGGTTGTTAGCGGTAACATGTATCGCAATGACGTTTCCTGCTTCGTTGCAACCGATACCTTGCCACTGGCAGTGATTTGTTACATTAGTGTTCTGCCACCAACCGCTATTGTGCAAAGCTTCTCCCTCTATCATCCATGACGATGATGGGTATGGGGATAATGATGATGATGATATAGAAGTAGATGTGGCCATTACCATAGTAGCTGCCACCACCACCAGCACCCATGCTAATACCGCAACTGCAGAATTAACAAATGGCCTCATTTTTTATGAGAGATAGATAGGATTGATTCTGTTGCTCTAAGGCATAAACACAGGTCTATATATAATGTATTGCATGCTCCGATGAGAACTAAAACAAAAAAAACAAAAAAAGACTTTGGAAAGTGTATTGGTCTTCAGTGTTGAGCCATCTACAGGGAGTCAAGATAGAGTTTGAAGGACCCAAAAATGTAGGTGGGTCTACTCAAAGATGAAGTTGACGGCTGGGATTCAAATGTGGTGGAGGTTAAACCACACAAGAAGTCTTGGTCGTCGACAATTAAGTAGTGCCCATTGCTAGGAAATGAAGTTGAAAACAACAGTGATTTGACCTCACCCTCCAAGGCATTGTATGACAAAGAAAATGTAGCTCCAGGATAGGCAGTGAGAGAGACAATCTGTGATTACTGATAGGGATTCAAGATGATGGAGTAAGTTATGAAATCTTTTGTAACTGCAAGGACATGCAAAACTTTTGTTTTGATTTAGGAAAGTATATCAAAATTTCATAACAATGTTACCGCACATGAATATTTACTCCTCACCATGGTCATATAGTGTTACCACTTTATAATAAATATATATATATTTTTTTTACGTAGATATGTTAGTTACTAAATCATGTTGGGTTAAGTTTGTTTCATGTTAATTTATTATTGAATGATGACATCATGTCACCATTACATTGATTATTTTCTCATATTTAACTTTAAAAAAATGCTTGACATAAATACAAATTAATCAAAGAGAAGTTTATTGCATACTTAGGGGCGGAGCACAGATTCAACACTAGATAGGGCAAAATTCAAATAAAAAAAATAACCAAGAAATACGAAAAAATTTAAAAGTTGAAATGGAAAATTTAATCCAACCTAATACTTCTTAATTTTGCTATTTGAATGAACTAGCTCTTACCAGATATAGACGGACATTGACTTCATTTTCATTCTTTCTCATTTCTTTACCTCGGCTCATTTGTTTTCTACCAAGGGAATGGGTTGATTTGTAATGCTAAACATGCCAGGGTGGCTCTTAACCTTTTTCAAAAAAGTGAGTGAGATTGCTATGCTCTGCTCTGTTTACTGGTCTGATAGATTGGGGAAGAAGCCATTGAAATAGCCAATCTTGTGAGGCGCTCAGTTGTTTTACACATGAAAATTTGGCCGTAATGTTCCTTTATTTTATTTTTTGTGTTGAAATCACCTTTTTAAAAAATCAAATAACCTTAGTGGACGGTTTAATCAATATAGGTTGCATTTATGATGATTTATGAAATGTAAAAGTTACTTTTTTTACAAGTAATTCTAATTAGTCATCTCATACACTACTTTTTTTTTTTTTTTAATGAAAGTAATTACGATATTCATCTTTTAAGATTGAAAGTAATTTTCATCTAAGTTTCATGTCTTTTGCTTCATGAGCTCTTGGTAGAGAATGCCATTTTGTCCCAGCAGATAAATTGAACACTTTTCAATTCAGGTTGAGTGAATAATTACCCACTCACCCTAAACCCAACTACATGATTGCTTGCTATGTCATTAAGCTTTATGCCTTATCTTATTTTTATCATATGATGTGCCACCTTAAAATACTAATAAATCGATGAAACAAACTGATGAGTGGGTTTTATACCTACGAATTGAGTATTTTCGGCTTGATGAAAGTGCAAGTTTTCAATTATTTTATGTTTACTTTTTATTATTTTGTGTGTTTTGATGTTATTTTGTAGAAATCATCATTTGGAAGGAAATAAGGATGTGGAGGTTTAAAAGTGAAAGAAATCAAAGAGGTATTGGTGTTTGTTTTCAAAGGCACCTCGGTTTTCCTCCATTTTGACCATGATCGACTCAGAATCTGGAAAAGTGCAAAACATGAAAGTTGTAGATCTGGATGTCTTCTATATTGTGTCAAAATTTCAGCTCAATCCAACGGTTGGATCAAAAGTTATGGTGATTTTACGAAAACTGTCCAGAGCTGAAGAAAAAGGGAGGCGCGCCTAGGCGCCCAAAACCAGCGCCCAGGCGCCAACATGCTGCCTTACCAGCGCCTAGGCGCCCAATACCAGCGCCCCAGCGCGCCCCTACTGAAGTGGACGCGAATTATGACTCCTTTTTGACCCGAAATTGGATTCTAATGACTCCTATGTGCCTAGGGTTTGATGGGGATATAAATATGATGACTTTGGGGGCTGAAAAGAGATAGATACATATAGAGAAGAAGACCAAAGGATTGATAGAAAATTGAAGGCAAGAATTGGAGAAATCCACACGAAGAAAATCGGGATTGAAGGCTAGAGAGGGATTGAAGCTTGCAACTAAGTTTTCATTCTTTTTCCTTACTTTTATTTCTTAATTTTCTAAGATGTTTATTACTTTGAGAAGGATGTTTTTCAATTACATTATGAACTAAGTTTTTATTAAGATTGCAACGGAACCTAATGTCTAGTTAAATTTACCTACTCTCGTTTCTAGTTCTTGTTGATCATATATGAGTTGTTTGTCATATTTTGTGTTTAATATATAATTGTTTGGTCATCAATTAATTTGATAACCTAGATGAAATTGGGAGATGAATTCTAGGTTTAGATCTGAATATGATGACATGCGTCTGGTTAATTCTTCTTCGGATTGAATTGCTGGGTTTGTGTATAGGATAGGAATATACCTATATGCCGTGTGTAACTTGTATGAGAGTTTGAACTTAATGAATCTATTCCAACTTATTTTGCATAGGAATATAGCAATTTAATTGGGATAGATATGCTTATCTTACTATCGGAAGAGGTTTGATAAATACTTTTGAAGTCTCAGTTAACAACTTATTTTGATCAATTAACTAGGAAGAGAGTGGGGAGATTTATACGAAGCATTAGGGGAAGTTGTAATCTTAACTTCTTCTATCTGTTAAATTCAATCTTTGATTATTAAGTTTAGATTTAGTTTAATTTATTCATTTCATAGTTCAATTCCAATTGTTTAAATAAAATTGAATTGATATAAAGTTAGTACTTGAAATTTATTATTAATAATTCTCCGTGGGAACGATACTTTACTTATCACTTTATTACTTGTTGATCGTGTATACTTGCACGTAAATTGTCAATACCAAATTCGGACAACACAAACCATTATATTATTTACACCACCTTTCTGCATCACTTATTTTTATCACTTGATGTGGTACAATCTCAATCATTAAACATTTAATAAATTTAATGCGACCCACTACCCTAATCATAATAAGAAGGTTTCAATTAATGCAACCAGGAGAAAAAAAAAATTGACACCAACGTTTTCCAACGCCACCATCATCTACTTCAATTCCAGAGTCAAGACACCATCTTCTAGGTTATGAATGGGAAATAGAAACAAAATTGGGGGCAAATTTGTAAATTAATGCAAGCAGGAGAGAAAATCAATGCCAACACTTTGAGTAACTTAGGTTTGGGGGAAGAGACTGCGCATAAAAATGGAAAGAATTATTAGTCTTTCACCCCTCTCACGGGTAGTAGACTTGAATAAGATCATAGGAAGACTCGTGAGGTTAAGTTGTCAGTTACAATCATATATATTTGTTTTTGGATTACTGAACTTAACATAAGACTTTTCATAACCGTGATTTACACTTTGCATCATTAAACTATAGTCCCGATTTTACTTTTCTCTTTTATTATTGAGTTTTTTATATTGTTTCATCATCTAATGCATTAGTTTCAAATCACTTCAAAACCAAATATCCGTTATATTTTTGGATAGAAAATATCCACATGCCATTGGAATGTAGAATAAAATCAAATAATTCGAGATAATGTAACAAACAACATTTGTAATTAAGGAAATATAAAACTAATAAACATATAAAGTTGGAAGTGTAATATAAAAAACATAAAAGTTGAGAGATAATGTAAGATAGAGATAGTTGATGGGATCAAAGTGTAATTTTTAGCATTGGTAATTTCTTTCTATGTTCCAGATGAAATGAAATGTTGTATTACTTCATTAAAAGATTTATTTACCCAAATATGGAATTAAATTGTCAATTCCATTACAACAATTAACATTAGTTGTTAGCAAATATCGGAATCTCCAATGAGGTGATGCACAAAGATAGTGAATGTAGTAACATTGCTGATCAAGATAGGGGCAAAACTGTAAATTACTGCAAATATATGGAGAAAAGTGACACCATCATCTCTTGTTCGAGAGTCCTAGCTTGAGCTTCAGGGTAATGAATGTAAAATAGAAACAAAAATAGGGCCAAAAAATTAAATCAAAGCAAACTGGAGAGAACATCGACACCAACTTATTAGACTATATCATTGTTAGGTTAACAACTTAAATTAATTTTTTAAATCTTAATAACATTACTCTTAAAATAACGTGTGTTTAAAGGTTGAGACTTTTCATAAATAAACAGACTTATTAGTCTTTCACCCCTCCCACATGCCATAGACTTGAATAATATCACGGAAGGCTCTTGAGGAACCTATCACAATCATATTTTCTGTTGGACCATTGAATTCCTATTGTTTTGATTTAGGAAAGTACATTAAAATTTCATAACAAGGTTATTCCACATGTACCCTATTCATGAGCAAATATTCATGGTAACAGTGATATCATATTAACATAATAACGGTAAATTAATCACTATCCAGTTCAAGTTGACTGAACCCACTCACCCTAAACTCATTTGTTTTATGCTATGCTCTGCTCTGTTTAATGGGATTAAAAAATTTAGGTGGGTTTGTCAAAATATATGATGAGGTTGAAGGCAGCATTCAAATGTGGTGGAGGGTAACAACCAACAACACAAGTCTTGGTTGCCCTCCAACGCATCAATTGGGAGTATTTCCTTCTTCTGCTTCCTTCCTTGTTCTTATATTCTCCTCTCTTTTTTCCTCTTTCCTCCTTTCTTCCTTTCTTTGATTTTTTTTTTTCCTCTCCCTTCCCTTTTCTCACTTTTGCTCCCTTTCAATGTCTTCATACCTGAAAAGCCATAACTCCCCATGTCCCCTCCTCCTTCCCCAGGTTTTACACGTTGATGCAAAACGGTGGCCGCCACCACTGTGGAACCGAGTCAACAACCACTACCACCATCACCACCTTAGTTCTTACCTTCTTTCCAAGTGTATGGACTCAATGTCATCCATTTTTCAACCATTTCACTTCTTTCCTTACAACAATCATATCATACCTTGACCCCAAAAACATTCATCGGGTGATTTACACGAGTCCGTAGAACAGGGTGTAACAAATGAGGCCAGAGAGACAAATAAGTGCGACTGCTGAGTAGATAAAAATGCAAAATATAAAAAAAAAAAAAAATCTTTTATTGGTGTAATTTCTATTACATTGTGGCAAATTTTGATGATATCTGAGAATTGGATAGTCTTCTACAACACCCCAACCCCAACACATAAACCCACACTTTTGGCATTTGCAATTATTTTTCCCGGAAATTCGGCTTTTGAAATTTTTTTGCTCATGCATTATTCACGGCTTTGCTCGTCACTTAACTATTCTACATTTTTTTGATTGAGAATAATTGATGATCAACATTTACATCACACGAAGATATAAATACTTAATAAAAATAAATTCAATGTTAAATACTAAAGCGCAACTTATTGAATGAATATACCAAGTGAATAAAAAATTTAACTTTACTCCAAGATTTTAATTCCAATTTTAAAATTTTTATTCAATGCAATTATAACGTATCCTAATGATTGAATTACCTGAGATGTCTGTGCCTATTAGAAATCGCGGGGCCACCCATTAATAGTAATGGAACTCTGTGCAAAGTTTCCCCTCGTGCTGGGTCGATCCACCTGCGCTTCTTGCTTTTATTGTTATATCGGAAGTTACTCCACATATTACTTGACTACTTCTAATGCTCCAAACTCTCTGCCACTTCACCATTGTTGCCATCCCCACCCAATAGCGGCAGCATCTATGGTGAGCTGATGGTAGGGGGGGAGGTGGGGTGGTAGTTGTCGTGGTGGCAGCTGGAGAGTGGGAGTGATGGAGATGATGGTGGACGAGGGTGATAACGGCAGTGGGGTGACCAAAGTTATGGCGGTGTGGCGGTGACGGGGGCACTGGTGTGTTGGTGGAAATGATGATGGCTGGGGTAGGGTGACAGCTACAGTGGTAAGGCAATGGTGGCACCCGAGCTATAGCGGGCTTGAGCATGGTTGGCTTGTTTGTTTAGAGGGTTTGGGCTGGTATATAAGGAGGAGTTCATAACAAATAAGTTTTCTTGATAGACTTAAGTCCAAACAAATCCATATAAGGAGACCGATCACCAAATTTCCCTAAGAAATAATAGTTCAATCTACTAGCTATACCCTTGTTTGGATGTAAAAAATGAAGTCTGGATTGCAGTCCCGGCCCCGCTACTTAAACTCATGAACTTAGGTTCAGCAAACCCCAAGGGGAGTGGGTTCCGAAGGGGCCAAACTAGTTTGGATTGAAAGAATACATTTCTACCCCTTAAACCTATTTTTTTTCATGGCTGTATAGATCAATGGGCAAAATAGTCATTTACATGACCAATGTATGATGATGATAATGGTGATAAATTCGTAGGTCCCACAGATATATATATTACTTATCAAACACGGATATAGATAGGATTCATCTTTGAATCCCATATACTCAAAAGGTGGGGGTTGGGTTTGAAAAATCCCTTGCCCAAAATCCATCCAAACATTCCTCACAAGCTTGAGAGGCAAGATGCGTCTCCGTAACAACCTAACTTTATGTGTTATTGCAAATTTGCAATACACAATCAACACATGGGTGTTGGAAGCATCACTAATGTGGAACCAGAGAAGCACACTCAACTTGAACACTAGTCCACTTGCACTAGATTCACCACACTAGACGTCACACAAAAACATCACTCACCAAGCGCTCGAATTGGACTTTCGAGTCCTCACCACTTATGCCGACTCAAGTAATTGGTCCAAGCCTGGGGTTCCCTTTTGACAATTCTGGAAATTCGAAATATGTACAATTGTCCACAAACCATTTGTATCACAAGAGAATTGTCCCAGGCAGATCAGAAGAGATTTCAGTATCATATACAAGAGAAACAGCATCAAACATCTGATAAACAATTTCTCAGTTCTACAAAGTTACAGTTTCTAACCTTGCACATTCATTTCTCAACGATGAATTCTTGAATTTCTATTCCTGTGTGCCGAGCACCTCCCTGCACTCTTAGCAAAACCTTGTCACCAACTTTGAGTGAGGTCACGGGAATTGCTGTCGTTTGATGCCCATTACCTGCAGAGATAGATTTCATGGTTTAAATCTAGCAAGTTAGGGAAGATAATTCACAAAGCTAGAGCATACCATGGCGGGGAGAGACTAATGCTACTGTTTCAGCATTCTGTAGAAGAATGCCGTAAAGAGTTTGATTATCTGAATCTATCTGCAATATCACAATTTGCATATAATAAAAACTTTTTTCCACTAATATACATCAGCAACTTTCACTCAAACAGATTTATCCAAGGAAAAGAATCAGCAATCAAATATGTAATAGAAATAAATATTTCCTAAATTGTTAAAGAATTAAAGATGGCTCGTATACATGCCTAAGAAACAAAGCAGAAATAAAGAATATCCAAATGAAATTTAAACGATTCAACTTCATCCTTTAGGTGCTTAACTGATGAAATCTAGTTTTTCATATGGCCTTTTTTTCCCTGTCCAAGTTAAACCAAGAGTCAAAAAACGTTTAACTCCAAATTTATTTCCTTTTCCATTCTTTCAGCAAATGCAGCATGTACAAACTTAAATTTCACATGTCAAGTGGGAAGTGGGAAGAATAACAATCATCCCAATATCAATATGTTGCACCTGCTGCTTCAGCTTGAACCTTGAGCACACTGCTCAAAACCAACTTGCTTAAATCTATAGTGTGTCAAGTAATTTCACGGTGTAGGAGGTCCTGCTTTGAAATTATTAACAAAAGTTCATTACGTCATGTCCTCCATAAGAAGATAAACATTATCTTGAGGAGTTAAATTTCTATTGTCTGGCTTCACTTTCACTGTGTCTACTGAGTTGAATGTGTCTCAAGATTGAAAGCGGTCATTGTCTCCATCCGTAAAAGTTGACTAAGCCAACCAAAGTCAGTCTTATAGCGATGGATTAGAGCATGTGAACTATGCTATCTCACAGAAACAATCATTGGTAAAAAATTCAAGAAGATCTTTGATAATCTTTCGCAAAAGAAAATAAGCCAACACAAACCTTAACCTCGACAAGTATCAAGGGTCTAGTCTCTATCTTTACACGTCCAACAATTGCCGTCCGTTGCATACCACTTTGATCAACCACAATTACCTCTTTACCAGCTTTTAATTCTGAAAGGTAGCAAGTCTTTCCTCCTGGAACAGCAACATAGGCATGTACTGGCCCCTGTAAATATTCAAACAGCAATGATATATATCTTTTCCATGGAATATACAAAATTTCAGGATTCCCAAATGGAGGGGCAAAATAAGTGGTGCATTCTTATCATCCTCGGGGAGAAAAAGTAAAATATTTTTATACTGGAAGTTGTAAGATTAAGGTTTTAATGTCTTTCAAACAATATTGTACGTTTGATGTGGACCCACTCAGCTCATCGGACTGAGGGCACAAGGGTACATAAGGATAAGATTGCCCTTACTGAAGTGTTGAGCTGGGACACCACATGTCATGTGGGCACATGGCCATCCCAGAGAGCCCTACATTGTCGAGGAGTACCTAGTCAATATGCCATGTCCAGAAACATGAAAATATGCCATGTCAACACAAATGTAACCCTTTAACTTATGAATCATACTATTCAATAATTACAGATGTCATACTCATACAGATAAAACATGTGAAACAAAAATTATTAGAATGACTCTTCCCACCTTCCCATGTCCCCTCACTTAAAACCTCCGCATGTCTAACTTACGCTTTTAAATCACAAATTTTAGATAGACCTTTAATATAACTACTCATGCCAACTACATTTTTCTTCTGAGAAAATACTACCCTAGCTTCCACGTTATTTAGTTCCCAGGTTGCAGCGTCCAAGACATGTTGAACTCATATCTAGAATTGCCTTTTTATTTTTAGACTCCGTCACATCTTGGGGAATGTAGGGGAAGTGTCGGTGTTCAACATGTACCCAAAACCTTAGAAAATGCATGTACTTTTTAATTACCACAACTGATGTACCAAAGTGTCACCAAACCCAATAGTACAGTCCTGAGTCCTTAACTGGTTTTATAGAAGACAAGAGTCGCCACAATATCATCTCCTTCTCAATCTCAACTCCAATCCAAAACTCACCGCATTGACTCGAAAAGGCCTGCTGGAAATGTAATTTGACTCCAAGCATTCCGAGTGAACAAGGAAAAGCCCTCTAGCGAAGGATCCCACCTGTAGAAGATGCTTGTGTGTTAGGATGACAACCTCATGCATGATGGATGATAGGCATTAAGAAATCAAAAGAACAACATATAGACAGGACACCGCGAGCAAACCAGAAGACCTTCACCAGGCCTCATAAGGCTGCAGAGATCCACACAGACTCGGTCACCCATTCCAGCCACTTGAATATGAGTTACGCTGGCTTCACTCAAATCCAATTTACTGCCTACTTCATGTCTTTTGTCAAAATAGTCCTGATATTATCAACCATTGTAAGAAGCTATGCTTCAACAAGGAAATGCCCTATTATACAAGGTATTACCTTCAGCTCAAGGACAGCTTTGACATCCTCAACTCTCAGAACTACTCCACCCAGACCCAGCTCCAAGGCCTACAAAAGCAGACATATGCAAGTCAACAGGAGTATTACAAGAACAAAGTAAATGTAAATGTAGGACCTGAGAGGTGCTTCAAACATGATTCGGTGCTCACTCTCTTAGTATTAAGAAATTACCTCCAGGAAAATTTGAGCTTCAGACGGAGTTTTTGAGACAGCAAACACTGTTTTTTGAGTGCCTTGAAATGCTGCAACAATATTCTCTGCAGGTATCACCTAAGAAAAATATATACAGGAATGAACTGGGAAGGAGGCACCTATAAAATGCTGAAGTGAAAAATCGGTCATCGGTATAGTTCCAATGAATCATACAGAAAATTTCCAATAAAAAAAGAGAACATTTAATTAATATAAGCAAAGAAGAGCAGTTGGTGTCTTGATGGTGGTGGTGCTGGCAACATAGAGTAGAAAATCGATTATGTTTGTCAAAAATTTGAAGTAGTTTGATCACTGTCAGATATGGTATGGAACATTGACAAGCATAGAGTAGCCACAGCCTCATCAAGCAAGCTAAAAGAAATGGGATCTAGCAAAATACTTTTCAAAAGTGGCTACCCCATTATTACTGCATAGAACATCCAACAATTAGAAGTCAGAGGAGACAAAAAAGCTGGAGAATGCAACAGGAGTTGGTCACACATGATAAAATCCCCTAAACCTTTTAACGATTCATCATAGGAAAAGGCTCCTAATTAAACATAGCCGGTTAACAAAGTAACATCTACCAGCAATAACCAGAAGTGTTACAAAACTTTGATTACTGCATTTATTTGAATCCAACCACATGGAGATGAGCGCATAGCAGCATGGATCAAGGCATTGCTTGTGACCCAATGCTTTGAAAGAGCAGAATAGAAATCTCTCTCTCTCTCTCTCTCATACGTTGAAATTTCAACCAACAGCTCTTTGAGTCTTGACCTTCCTTGGGGTTCATCCATCACCCCAAAGTCCACACATCCATGATTTACAGTTGGTCTATGTGACTTGAGAACCGTACAAAAAAATTATAGAAAATGAAGACGAGCAAAATGGATATTGAGAAACTTCTAAATTGATGGGCATACCTGCCAGTCTAATAGATTAATGATGATATTCTCTGCCTGCTCAGCCAGGGGTTGGAGCTGCTCTAATTGCTGCGGAGAAGAAATCTCGTAAAATGCGGCAACTCTTCTGTGCTCACCATCAAATAGCTCTCCCTCTTCGATAAAAAGAGGATTAATCAATGCAATTGCTGCCCATGTTAACATCAGAGTGAGGAATCCTCTCATACACCATTGCAATCGGCTTAATTAAGTATAGTTTCGCAATATCTAATGGTAAATGAACGAAGCACATGACAAGGCTCAATTTCACCTAGCGACAACAAGGTATAGAATACAAACAAAATCACACAACAAAAAACTTTTAAAAAAAAAAATCCAAAAGCTCACATAACCAGTCGTTGGCAAAGTCGCGACGATGGGACGAGAAGATGAAAGTACTCCAACCTCTCTCCACGGCGGCCGTCATTACCTCCTTGTTCTCAGTCCATATCCACACCAGCTTCTTCGACATTGACATCGAACAATATGTACTACACATTGAAATTGTGAGAGACCGATCTCTTTTACTACACTTGCTCGATGCGAAATTCATCAATCTGCAACTTCTCCATTTCCCTACGATTTGAAAAGACGTTCATTGATGTGGCAGTGAATCTTTCTTTTTTTTTTTTGCCATCGCGTCGTGCGAGTGTCAGTGTGTGTGTGTGTGTGTTCAATCGATTTCTTCAATGCCGTCATCAAACCCTAGTTCAAAACTGAGATTAAAATTGAGAGTGTGTGTGTGTGTGAAAAGAAAAGAAAAAACTGCAAACCTGCAACGGGGATATCGACGAAAGAAGCTGAAGGGAACAACACTGCCATTGTTTAGCTCCATAACCGGGGCCAGTTAACGACATTTTTATTACTTTCCGTTGCTCGATCTGTCAAAAATATTCTGTCGACGTCGACGGAATAAGCAACAAAAGTTAACCAACATTATAATATTTTTATATAAATATATTAATAATATAATATAAAAAATTTAATTTTTAAAAATCTATATAATAAAGTAACTTACAATTCAATATCAAAAGATAAACAAAATGACTTTTGTTATTCGCGGTTCAGATCGCTTTAAATTTTACTTTAAAGTTAATCTAACGGTTAATATTAACACCATAAATTTAATAGGAAAATAGGTCTCTAAGGGTGTGTTTGGAGTGACTTTTTAAAAGGGGAAATATTATGTATCTCAAATCTCTAACCCAAATTTTCATCACAAATGAAGGGAGACCATTGGATGAATGGTTCTCATCAACTTTTTTAAATGGGATCCACTGATCTAATGATCTCCCTTGATTTGGGATGAAAATTGGGTTGGAGATTTGGGATACATAGCATTGCTCTTTTAAAAGTACTTCTAGAAATTATTTTTCATCAGTACTTTAAAAAAAAAATAGCGATTGAAACCGTTCCACTACTACCTCTACCACCACCATCGTCGTCGCCACCACCGCCGCCCCCACCGCCTCCACCACCACCATCATCGCCCTCGCCGCCACCAAGGTCATTACACCCACCACAACCATCATCGTCTCCTACCACCACCACTGCCGCCCACCACCTCTCACCCCCACTACAAACTGATGTTTAAATTCATTTATCTCTTCTCTATGTTTGTGATTTGAATATGAATACAAACATGTTTATTGTTTACCATTTTTTATTACTCTGTGACTTCAGGCACAGGCAATAACTAGTTTATATAATAAAGTAGCTTACAATTCAAATCTCAAAAGATAAACAAAATGACTTTTGTTATTCGCGGTTGAGATCGTTTTAAATTTTACTTTAAAGTTAATCTAACGGCTAATATTAACACCATATATTTAATAGGAAAAATAGGTCTCTAAGGGTATGTTTGAAATAACTTTTTAAAAATACTTTTAAAAATTATTTCTCATAAGTACTTTAAAAAAAAAATAATATTTAAAACCGTCTCACCACTACTTCTACCACCGCCAGCACCACCACCACTACCTCTACCACCGTCACCACCACCACCATCGCCACCACCACCGCCACCACCATTGCCTCCACCACCGTCTCACCATCGTCGCCGCCACCACCATCACCACTACCGTCATCGCCACCACCACCACCACCGCCACCACCACCACCACCACCACCATCGCTGCCGTCGCCACCACTGTCGCCGTCGCCGTCGCCGTCCCCACCACCACCCCCACCAACGCGGCCACCGTCACTACCATCATCGTCACTCAAAACCCACCACTTTCATCACCATTACCACCCACGACTACTACTACCACCACAGTCAGCGCCTTACCCACCACAACCATCACCATCTCCCACCATCACCATTGTCGTCCACCACCGCTCACCCCTACTACAATCGATGCTTAAATTTTTTTATCTCTCCTCTATATTTGCGATTTGATTTTGAGTGTGAATACAAATATGTTGACATTTTTTTTATTACTTCGTGCCTTCAGACACGGGAAATAACTAGTGTAAAATAAAAGTTCTTAAATTTTTAAGATATATAAAGTATAATTTGCTCTTTTTATAAACTAGTTGTTGACGGCCAATAAAATTTTTCCTTTATTCTATGTTGTTAGAAATTTTTACTTAAAAAGGTAAATTATACTTTAACCTTTAACTATGACTATTTTTTTTACATTATTCTCTTAACTATCATGTTTATCACTTTTTATCCTTAATTATGTGATTAATTTTTTATTGTCTAAATTATTAACGATGATTATATTTTTAATAAAAAATTATTTCATTCTATCCAACTATATAATTTTTTAAGTAAATTACAATTGAATTCCCTGACATTTGATTTTATTACACGAACACCCCTTCACATTGCAAAAATTATATTGAGATCCCTTGACATTTGAAACATTTAGCAGGTAAACCCCCTCCACTTGACGGACGTTAGAAAAAGTTATGAAAAATGCTGACATCCACAAGGAATTTTCTTATAATACCCACAATTTCCATTCAAGTAGATAATGAATGTTCGGGATTGAGGCAGTATGAATAATTCAAGTAGTTGAAGGGGGGTAGTGTGACTAATTCAAAAGTTCAAGAAACAAAGTAAAATTGAGTCAATAATTTAAGGGATCCCTATTTTTCATCAATTTGATGGTTGCTTGAAAACTTGATGAAAATACAAAACTTTAAAACTTCTTTAATATAAACGTGTTTTGCAAAATTGCACATTTTTCGAATATAGCTTTGTGTGTAAGTTTAAATAATATTTTCATGTAGATAACAACAAAATGAGAAATAAATTAAAATCACGGTACAATAAAAATAAAATTTTAACAAAGTTTAATATTTACACTTTGTTAATTTACTCAAATTCCTAACAACAAAAATAGTAAAGTACCATAAAAGCCCAAACTGCAGTGAATATTTGAGTACAGAATTGCATAACAATGTCTTCTTTTGTTTGTGTGGCTCCTCATAAATTCATTTCTAATCTTATTCCATGGTCATAGGCAGATCAACAACAAATTACAATACATTACCAATCCTAATAACCTATTGAGCATTGATTGAAAACTCATATAGCATTACATGCTTGTAAGCCTTTCCTGGAACAACAATTTGTGAAGGAAAATTAGGGTGATTGCCAGAGTCAGAGAAACCTTGTGTTTCCAAACACAAGCCAGCATGAGCTTAATAAACAAGTCCACCTTTTCCCTTCACATTTTTAATCCAGTTGCCGGTATAAAATTGCACGCCTGGTGCATTTGACGAAAGTTTCATTACTCGTCCAGACTTCTTATCGTGCACCATAGCCACCGGCTTGATCTTCTTGTCTTTGTCACCATCAATGACATAGTTGATATCATAACCATTAGGAAGATCTTTTATCTTACTATCAATAGTTTGTGGTTCAAGGAAATCATAGGGTGAACCTTTCACGGATGTAATTTCTCCAGTGGGGATGCCCTTAATAACAGGGGTGATGTTGGATGCAAATATCTGAACCTCCTCGGATAGGATATCGCCGCTGGTGTGCCCTCCGAGGTTCCAGTAGGTATGTTGAGCTAGACTCACTGAAGTGGCTTTATGTAAGGCCGTGGCTTCCATTATTACTTGCAAATTGTAAAATCCACTGAGAACGTAGGTCACAGTGACATGAATATCATCGGGAAAGCCTGTGTAATATATAAGGAAGTAGAAATTTTAGGAACATTTATGCTAAAACACAATAGTTATTATGTAGAAGAACTTTATATTTAGGTATATCTGATCTCACAATGTCATGCACTTTTCCTGATTTGTTGATAAGTATAATACTCAATAATTATGATGTATAGTTCTTATTTTTATATTGTGCTTCTCATTTTGCCCATGTTTTTGTGAAAGATAGATGATACAAGAAAATGGAAACAATTACCTTCTTCATCATCAGCACTATAATATGAGAAGGTAATACGAGGAGATTCATTATCCTTTTGATGATCTATTACCTTCCAAACAACATCGCTGAATCCTTTCGACCCACCTAGTATCCAATATAACCACCCATGAAATGAATGAAGGAACTTATTTAAACTAAACGAAGGATCAACATTAAAGGTATGTGATTTTTCTTTTAATCATGGACCCAGTGCAAGTGGAGCAGAACAAAAAATAAAATAAGGTTTATGTGCCATGAAGCGCGTTTGGCCCTGCATTAGCATCTAGCTTATAAGTGACCCCAAATAATGTAAATTGAGCGCCAGCAATCCGGTTAGCAACCTGTCCAACAGTAGCACCAAAGTATGATGAATCATTCTGAAGTAAATGACATGTATATGAAGAGTTTCGATCATATTCAATTTAGAAAATAAAGACACGAACCTAAAATAAACAGGGACGTTACATAGTAAATGGTGTTACTATTTGCTAGCATTATATGAGATAACGAGCTCAAGTTGCACATTTAGGAGGAACCCTCATCATTTGATTCACTAGGTTTTTGTAAAAGTGAGATTTTTACTGACATGTCAAATGTTACTTCCAAGAATATTATAGTTCCCATAAAAAAAATGCAATTGCGAATTAAAAGAACTATTCTCTCTGCTTAAATAAAGTTAAAACACTATAGCACGAGTTTTGTGTCACTGAGTTTAGGAAATGTGCCACATGGCTAGACTATGTCCTGGCCCAAACTCATGATACACTACAATGCCCAAAGATCAAGTAATTAACATTTATTTTTTTGAAGAATGTCAACAATTTTTGGTTTCGATGAACATATTATGTTAACAATAATATGCTAGAAGCCATAGAGGACCAAGATTTTCTTTTCCTAAGGTAATAATGGACAAAGTTTCTATTGATATCAATTTTCAAATATTATAAATTGTGTGTCACCACACACACACTCTCTCTCTCTCTCTCTTCTAGAATGGAACCATTTTGCATTTAACAAACAGAACTTTAACACAAGAAGATATCTTATACAAAGGAATCTCACCATGTAGTCCTTAACAGAATCATACCCAAGAACAACATCAGTCAACTCGCCTGAGAAAACAGAAAAAAAAATTTGAATAATAATAACACAATGAATATCCGTACAAATGAAAACGACTACATGGGTACATACCATATCTATCAGGAAGAATAACAGACACAATGCTTGCACCTCAGTTTGTAAACTTGATGAAGAATTCATCTCTCTGCAGCTCATAAATCCCAACCTTTTCGTCTACCTTTGTGCCATTGACAACCACCCCAAAGGCAATAATGATGAAACAGAACAAGATAGAAATTTTTGACATCTTCATGGTACAATAATGAGAGTTTGAGTTGTTTTTCTAGTTCTCAAGAGGTTTTCGAATGGGTTTTAGGCTTTTGAGGTATACCCTTATATATACACACAAATTCCACAGGATACATACACTATATTAAACATTGAAAGTTGTACTATTCTGTGAAAGTTGTACAATGTAATTTTGGAACTTGATAAGTTAAGAAGTAATGGTGAAGAGATTTTACCTCATAAGGGGGAGATGGGTTTGGGTATTTTGGGACAAAACGAATCGCAAATGTTATACTAATAGTTTTGATCTTAGATGTCAGAAGATAGTTTTGAATTAAGCAAACACATGTAGTCGTAAGAGGTGCAAAGATTCATGATCGGCCATTGAACTATTAATAAAATTGAACTCAAAATAAAGAGAAAAAGAAAAGTATGAATATGTAAATTGAGTGGCAGGAAGAGGGAAAAGAATAAATTTCTTGTCCGAATATTGCAAAATAAACACTTGATTGACATATGTTTGATGAAAACTCTCAAAAGAAAAAAGTTTAATGAAGACCCTACAAAAAGAAAAATGTTAGGGAAAACAAATCAAGCAAATGTCTGTGGCATCCAATTGGCAATTTGGAACCACCACATAATAACCCAATGGTTAAACAAAAAAACATTACCTCAAAAAGGGTCTGCCTCGAGCAGATGAGTCAAAGCAGGAGATCATTGATTCATTGTACACTGTTCCAAAAAAGGGGTTAGCCTTGGGAATGGGATTGTCCACGGTGAGTCAGCTGAGCATAGGCAAAGTTGATAACAATTAGATGGGTTATCAACCCAGTTATCAAATTTTTGGTATTTTGTGAGCTAGCTTTTCAACTCTATGAGCTCTATGAAAGCGAAATGAGTAACTAGGGCTGTTAGTCGAACGAGTCCGAGCTGAGTTCGAGTCGAGCTTGAAAAGCTTGTTTCTTAATCGAGCTTCAAAAATTGTTCAAGCTTGGCTCGTTTAGGAAACAAGCCGAGCCTGAACGAGCCAAAAACGAGTAGAGCCCGAGCCGAACCCGAGTATTTGCACATAAACTAGTCGAGTCTGTCGAGTTTGAGCCGAACTTGTAGGGCTTGTTTTATAAACGAGCCTAAAAACTTGTTCAAGTTCGGGCTCGTTTAGAAAACGAGCCGAGCCTAAACGAGCCGAACCCGAGCCGAACTTAAGCCAAGCTCGAGTAGCTCAGTTTGATTAACAGCCCTATGAGTAACCATATGTTGATGTGGAGGGCGGCGCTAGCCGCTGGTAATTGAATTTTATTGTATTGTGTTCCGATCTTGGATAAACTTCATCCATAGTTCAAATTGCACTCAAAAGTATGGCATTTTTCATTTTTATAAAAACTTATGTATTATAAACAATGGTATAACTCGAGAAATTTTGATTTAATTATGATCCAAAGGTAAAAAAAAGGGATCGAATAATTATTCTATGATGAAAATAGAATAACCGTTTTTTTTGTGTTGTGTGCATAACAGGTATACACTGTACAATCAAATAGAAATTTTTTTATATTTTATATTATTTTTATAGTTAGAATTAATTAATGGTACCTATCCAATAATCTAATATGAGTGACTCGTTATTCACTCGATTTTGGGTACCCTATCTTCAATGAGGCCCTATTGTATCAATCCTAACACTAAATTATTTAACTATTTGTGTCATATACTTGATGTTAAGACCGTTTATTTATTAATCAAGTCGTGTTCAAATTATATGAACCACAAATATACAATAAAGACCCCATTTGGTCTCAACTAAGCCAACTACTTTTAGACTTTCCATGAACATAAAAAACAAAAGATCCAAAAGCTTGAAAAATCAAGTTAAAAATTATCTAATTATGCATGTATTAATATCATAATCATCCAATATCAAAATTAAAAAAAAAAATCTTCTTTCATTTGACACTAATGCTCCGTTTGGTACTATAGAAAAATAGAAGGATGAAAAGTTAAAATGATGGAAAGTGGGAGGGATAGATAAAACATCATATTTGGTAAGGAATGAAAGTAGGAAGGATGGAAAAGTGAATGGATTAACTTTCTTTTCAACTCACCAAAATCAATCCCTTCAAAATTGAAAGGAAAATGGATGGAAAGTTAATTATTTGTGTTGAGATGTATCTTATTTGTCTATATATCTTTTAATATATCCATATATTATATATACATTAATTTTATATAAAAATACAATGATAAAATATGTATTTATATATATTTTTTAAAATAAATTTAAAAATAAAAAAAATAAAAATAAAAATAAACAAGTAAACTCGCAATTCGACACGACACAATTAGTTAAATGAGTTGAATTAGGTTTGACTAATGTTCAACACAAATTCGTAATGACTCAACACGAATCTGACACGCATGACTCGATTGTCACTCCTAATCTTAGCTAGCAAAAAAAAAAAAAAATTAGTAATTTTTATTTTCCACCCATCCAACCAAACACAAAAGAAGGAAAGTGTATCATTCCTACTTTTCTTCTTTGAAGGATAGAAAGTGTATCTCTCCTACTTTCCATCCTTCTTATTTTCCATCATTCCTACTAAACGGAGCATAAGAGAATTCAAAAAAAGTGGTTAACCGTCTGGAGTGATGAACAACAAGAAAAATGGGTCATTAAAAGATATCAAATATCCGCTATCTCTTGTATTTAATCCAATTCTTTCAGATCATGTCATTTTTAATTTGTTATCAAATTTTATAAGAAAATATTACCCCTCCTAGTCTTTTATAGTGTGGCGTCCATATCTGTCAAAATTTTAATGGTCAATTTTTTTTCAAACAATTTGATGGAAAGGCAGATAGACTTTTGGGTTGAGTTTCAAGCCAAATAATGAATTTGAAGGCAACTCCAAGCCCCCTTTTAAAGGATATAGGGCTCAAACTCAAGCGGGCCAATTATCAAGCATGTCAAGCTTGAGGCCTATTTTTAGACCCAATAATAGGACCCCATGGGCCAACCTGACTCATGGACACCTCTAGGCCTATGACATCTTCACTAAGTGAGCGAGAGAGAGTCCAAAACGAATTATCATGTATGCCTAGGGATGGCAGTGGACCGGGAAAAAACGGGTATTTGTCCAAACCCGTCATGTTTGGACCGGGGATGGACCATACGTATTGGACGGTGGACGTATACGAAAATATCCGTATAAACCCTCACAGGGATGAAGGCGGAGATGGACTGACCCTTACCCCCGCCCCTTCCCCGATTACTCGTTACATATATATAAATACATATATATATATATATATAAATGGGGTTTTGATCTAAATTATGTTGCTGCATTCTGATCTTGTGAACATTTAATCACTTGGGTACAACTTGAAAAAGTGTTTGAACTAGAAATTATACACATTCTGATATTCTCATAGCATGAATATTTTCATTGGGATCACATAGGCTCAGATACAGTTCAATTTCGCAAGTTTCTTTCTGTTTTAGCTAATGATTATAGTTCAGATGTGCTGGTAAAAAAAAATTCTTTACTTATTGATTTCTGCTCACTTCAGAAATTCAGTGTGGATTTCAGAAAAAAACAAAAAAAACTATTTTTGTGATGTGGAAAATTGGTAAATATAAAATATTTTTTATCCAATTATTATAGTTTTTTATGTTTTATTTTTTTTATTAAATTACAGGTGCGAAGTTACATGACAGAAAAAAAATTTCATTACAAATATTTAAGTAGTATTTTGGACATTTGTTGTTTGTGTTATGTTGAAATATGTTATACTACATTATGTTGTGTTAAATTATTTGGAATGTTGTTGGATTATTTAAAATATTAAATTTATTTAGAATTTTAGATTATGTTGACTTGAACTTGAGTTTGGACTTGAGCTTAGACTTAGGCGGGTACGGGGGAAATGGGGACGGAGGCAGGGATTAAAAATTTATCCGCGGACGGAAATGGGGATAAAAACTATACCCGTTAAAGGAGGTGGACCGGGAATGGACGGAATTTTTTTAAGCAAGTACGGGAATGAAGACTACACCCCCGCCCCCGCTTCGGTCCACTGACATCCCCATGTATGCCCATGTACATGTCACAATGTTTATTGCAGAACAGAAGTAACGAGTAAAGCACACTGATGTTAAATAAACCAGCAGATCTGGGTCTATATGACTATACATCCCACACATAATCCTCAAAATGCAAAGCAAAACATGGGGAAGACAGAATATTTCAAGTAAATGTTGTTTATCAAGTATTATTTCATGTTCTACCACTGAGGTTTGAACCAAATGAAGAAACTGCAACCAAAATAGACACACTAGCCCCAGACTTTTTTGGAAGAGCAGATTGCCGCACTCATCTCCTCCACCCAGGCTGGAGCACCTTCTCTGAAACACACAGCATCCAAATTTAAAATCATTCAGAAGATTACACCATAATTGACATTTGCAATGAAACAGAAACCCATGTCAGAAAACCCTAAAAAAGGGTTAATAACAGGATTACACATCAGTAAGCGTGGATTTAATTGTTTAGTATCCTTTACCTGAAACACCCAGAGAGAGTCGCAGACAACATGGAAGTGATTACTTTACTATCTGTACGCATAAATATGCACTGAAACTAAAGATGAACTACATACACATTCATTGGAGACCTATGGATATCATTTATGATAAAATTTAAAAACAAAAATCCAAACAAATTTGACAACTCGATTGTGAGAGAGCATAGACAAAATGCAAGATCAAAGTAGAAGAATAAATTGCAAAGGCTATCAAGGTTCCAACCCTTACCATCTCTGGAGGACAATAGTGATCTGTCAACTTTGCTTCGTCCTTTTCTATTTGCTTGTACCAGCGTTTGCATCCGAGGAGACAGGGAGCTCAATTTGCCACTGGTGGACGACGGCAGAGAATGACGCCTGATGAAACCATTTTCATCCCCATCTTCACCAGACTTGAGGGATCCTTGTGCTCTAAGCTTTGCCTTAGCAGATTCAGTTGCGGCCATATAACTTGGCAAGGTTGGTTTGTTCTGTGAGACATTTTCAGGATATTCCTGCTTTGCTGGGAAAGATCTCCTCCTGGTTCTCTGGTTTTCCTTGCTAGTTTGATCTTCCTTCATGTTCAACCCATTCTCTGAGGGACTGTTTTCAACCTTAGCACTGTTTTCCAAAGAATGTAGCTCGACCTCAGGATGATCATCATGCAGCACATCAATTGATTCATTCACTGGCAATGACTTTGGAGGTGTTTCTGTCACATCCTGATTGTACACTACGAGAGGTGAATCATGCATTTTTTCAGAAGGATCATCCATTCCCTGTTCAGAAACATCAGCAGTGGGAGAGGCTGACACTTTTTTAGAACTCTGCCATGGCTTTCCAGTTATGGATTCTGACTCATCGGAAGCCACTGCTGCGGGTGCAGAAACTTTTCTCAAATTGCGTTTGACCTTCTCGATTTCATTTTGAGGCTGTTCTGACACTAATTCTGTTTGATAAGCTGACACTTTCCTCGTGCGTCTGGATTTTTCAAATTCTGAGGAATTCAATGGTCTATTGTCAACATTTGTCGCAGGAAGCTTCCTGAAACCTCTTCTTGGTCTTCCTGCTTCTGTGTCAACAACTTGCATGTTAGCCTGCTTTGTTTGAGGCTTTGTCTCAAAAATCTTCTTTGATTGTGCAAGTGGTTCCCAAAGTTGAGATGAGGACCAGCGTTCAAGCCAGTTCAAAGGTGAATTCGGCTCAAGCAGTTCATACTGGAGGCTCAGGGGCATAGCAGTAGGTAATGAAGCAAGAAGCTAAAATAAGCAACAAAGAATAGCATCAACTTCCAATTCTTGTGGTCATGAGATAGAACTATGAGAAAAATCAAAACCTCTGCACTTGTAACTTTTATCAATTTGTCTCAAAATGTATGGATTATCTTCAATCAAACATATCAAAAGTTCAAGGATTTAGTAATGCTGAGCTGTCTGTGCCATTTCTGTGCAAGGGCACCCAAAATAAGAGTCACTTTGTTTTATTTACATACATTAGGAGCTTTTCAAAATCATAATACAAGCAGTTCATATATGAAATAAACACTCATGATGTACAAGTTGGTATATGTTAGACAAGACTAGTGATATAAATGTGATGAACTCTCCAGACTTCTGATCTCAGGATCTGACACTGACAGCACTTTAACTATCATCCACCCTATACATAGAAGCTTCTACGAGGATAATATGTAGCCAATTTTCTAAAATTATGTGACTGTGGTTCGCAGGGCATATCACTTTCATAAACACATGCCAGATTGGAAAAAGGAATGTATCAAACCAAAATCATACTCATATAGACATGAGGACCCAGATTTTTTTAACTCAAATTACGTACTCATGCTTTTAAGAAAAATGAAGTTTATACAGGATCACCACCAAAAGTATAAAAAGTTATTCAAAGGATTAGATGCAGCATAATAAGTTGAATATACCTTACTAACAAATGCATTTCTGGATAGCTTCTCTGACCTAAAAGATGTGTTGATTGCAAATAAGTCCACCCGTTTAGAATCCTGCTGAATTATAAAAAAACATAAAAACCAATTATTAAGATGCAACTAAATCACCAGCCTTGAAAGCATACAAAAGATGATAAACCCAACCAGAAACAAAATGGTAATTACACGGTAAAATGAAAGAAAAAAAAACTCAATAGTTGAAGAAACACTAAGAGGATTCCTACTTGAAATTGGAAATTTTGCCAGTCCAATAATGTACAAACTGTGCAGAACTACAAATAAGATTTATATGAATAGGGGGCATATTATGATCAGGGCTGAAAATAAATGCACGTGTGAGAAGCTTGAGGTAGGACTAATTGAGAGCAAGAACTGAGAAGACAAGTCCGAGACAATCACCAAGGACATTTATGAGTACTACATATCAAGTTGCAAGCACCAAAATGACAGACACACAGGGTAAAGAAGAACAGCACAAGAGATGATTGAGGCTGACCCACAATATGGTAGATACTAGTCATTGTTATCACCATGTTCCCAAACTAACGAATAATGAAGATGATGAAAAACATCACAATTTACGAAATGATATTCGCTGTAATCTTGATAAGTTCTGTCAATAAAAATAAGGTAGTAAAGTACAGCAGAAAAGACATAAAAAAATTTACTCCGATTATTTAGGAAAAAAATGAAGGGGTAGTGACAGATGCAGCTAATGAGGGACGTCCCTCAAAGGAGGTACCTGAGGTTCTCCCAGACTGCTTTTTTTATGCACCTCACGCCCAATGTCAGAAAGTCTAACCCTTCGGCCACGAACCACTGCCTGAAACTTAATAATTGCCTGCATACAACACAAAGTAGCAACAGCCTGTCTCCTAACCAAGTGCCCACGCACAAGTGCTTGCAGCCTTATGATGCCCTTGAGAGCCCGAAATGCCCGACGAGCCTTTAGGTATAGTTATTTTTCATTAGAACAGATATTATATCAAGAAAAATGGATTACTCAACTAAAACCACATCACACTAACAGTTTATGCTGCAAACAAGTCAATAATAGGAAGACAGAGATATTTGGTTGTTCACTTTTTCGAAAATGATAACACTAAAGATTGTCAGTATGCTAAACACAAGTAAAAAGTGTTTCCAATATCAGTATCTAGAAGAATAATTGTTCGAAACTAAAGTAACATTATGCACGGCAAATGCCAACTATAGGCACAGATGCATGCAGTAAACTGTTTGTGACCCTCCTTCCACAGAAATGAGTAGACCATAATACAATGCATGCATGAATATATTCAGCAATACATGCAGAATTTTTTTTTAAATTTTTTATAATCAGAAGCTCCGTATACTGCATACTGCACACCTCTCAGCAAGATATAATACTGACTATTGAATATTCACTTCTTTTTCTATGCATCACTTGATTTTGTCAAGAAAAATCCGGCCATTGTAGGACGTGTATCGCCCAGGGCATAAAGGTTGAAATTCTGAAACATACTCAGACACATCATGGAAAATCCCAAGGATATAGGACAAACACAAACAAAGTGAGTACTTTCTGATATGCAAACATAAGACGAGTACATGGGACATATAAATATAGAGAGTTTTAAATGAAGATTTCAACTCCAGCTCTTATTTCCAAAACCCAATTAAAATATTATTTTACCTTATCAAGGTTTTCAGCTGACATAAATAGCATTATACCACTAGGAAACCAGAAAAGAAAAGAACCATTTCGAAGGAATATCAGAAGGGAAAAACACATTTCAAAACATTTGAGTTCTCTTCAACTCACACATTTAAGTTTTAACCAAACCATCTTGGTACGGATGAGAAAAGTTGGCTGAAACCATACATTCTTTACCTCAACCCAACAATACTACCACTTCCTACTGACAGATAAAATAACATCAACCAAATTTTCATAACAAGTATTCAAAGCAACTTATAGTTAAAAGCTGATAGGAGACTCCTAACGGACATTTTAACAACATGCTAATAGAGCCTGACAAGTAGCATATATGGTACGTGAAAACTGCAAACATAGTACTTCAAGAAGAAAACAAGAACCGGCCTCCCTATTTTCTCAATATAAGATTGCCCACCATGATTGCAGTATCAGTGCTATAGGACATTACCAAGTAGCCCCTAAAAGCCGCCTGTGCCTTTGTAGCAGCATGCTCTTGCCTTGCTATTTCAGCATCATTTGCTGAACTAAACCCTATGGTACCTTCTGTACCAGTACCTGGCTTTCCAGAAAATGATACAGCTGCATAATTTGGTAAATTTGTGGTTGTAGTGTGACATAGCAAGTCTGAAATCACTGGAGAATCCACAGTCGAATCTCCAGATGGTGTCTTAGCCGCAATGGATGCCTTCTTTTCAATTGTGGCATCCTTCACATAGGACAATAAAATTTCAGAACAAAATGCACATGAAAAAATTGTAGTCTAAAAGAATATTGAGCCAAAATGAATGTATCATCTTTATCAGCATAAGAAATATCCACAGAAAGTAAATGGAATCTCAATATCTTCCAAATTCAAAGGCAGAACTACATAACTAGTGAAGGGACTTGTTGTAATTCAACATTTTAGGCATGAGATAGGCTGATAAAGCACACACGTGATCTGTTACGAAAAAATTAAATCTGAGCCACAGAATCAGGGAAGAGTCTCAGGTAGAAGAAGGTCAGTATCAAAGAGTGATGGATTGCCATGAAATTAGACAAGTGAAGACAAATTACATCAGAGACAGATCAGGCTAACTAGTTAAGTGCAGCAATAAGAGACAACGAGACATAAAGTACAGACTATATCCATGGACAAAAAAGACACCAAAGAGGGAAGGTGGGAAATCGTGATTGATATTTTGATAACAGCAATTCTGTGCATACCAGCCAGAGTAGATAAGATCATAATCACGTTTATCCGGACAGATATAATGGGAGTTAATCTAACCCAAAACCCCTGGCGGGCTACAAAGTAGAAGTCACACACAATCTTTCCGAACAAGCATCACCTTCATGCCAAAACTTGCCATGCCCCAACCGAAATATACTCAATGTAACTCAATTCAACAAAGCATTCTCCCAAGTATCATATATTTCTTAACTATTTCATTTAAACTTAAATTTGATATTCCTCTACTCCTTCGTTTACCATCAATAACTATAGCAATATTCTCATTCCCCAACCGATATATGGTAATAATATACAACCATGCACAGCCTTTGCAGGTGTAGATACAGTCACATCGAAACCATGAGTGACAAGAGGAAACTAGACTAGGGCAATGTGAATCAACTGCTCCACAAAAGCTTTCTTACTTTTGAAAATCCAGATTTTGATGATTTCTTTCCAAAAAGCACAGCCTTGATCCATTTTCCTGGAGATTTCCCCATGGCAAACAGGTCACTGTCAGAAACAGTGGAACCTGACTTTGTACCCCTGCATGCTTCCCAAAAATGTTAAAATTTCAGAATACATAAAAGTTCAAAGAGGTAATTATCTTAGCAAATCAAACTATACAATCAGCATATAAGCTGTGAAAAGTTATGAATCCCTACAATTTTCTCTTACAATATATTCAAACTAAAAACCCAATAAACCGACACATCAAAACAACAGCCAGAAAATTATCTCATTATTTGTGATAGGTCTATCGTCAAAAAAGAAAAAGGCTCAAATTCAAGGATTCTTCTTGCTACAATTAAGCACACCACTGACACCATCTTACTCATCCGTACATAGCAGGTATAAGATGTATAACACATTTAACACTCTCAGATTAAGCATGATCCATTGCAATACATTGCAAATACCAGAATTTGATTCTGAAAAATAAGATATTATCCCCCAGGCAGCAACATTCGCAGTGAAATTTACAGATGTCCATAGAAAACCAGAGTGAGTAACTACTATTTCCTCATAAACTTAGCAAGAGAACAAAAAAAAAAAGCTAGACCATTGACATGAGTTTGAAGTATTTATTGAAGTAGTAATACAGATAATCAAACGCCAAATCACATAAACAATCGCCGGACAAATATACAATAAGAAAATTCAGGCAACACTTACAAAAGCAAATGTCCTCAGCGGACTATGCAGCTATATGCATTTGCGAAAAGAGATATACACATTTGCATAATTAAAGTGGGTTTTGAGGCAATGTGGTTCAGATCTGAGCGATACCTGAAGAACGAACAGCTTCAAGACCCCAAAACTACCATTCCTGAAGACTCAAATTCAAGGAGAGGAAACAAGCAAACAGAGTCCATTGAGTGAAGAAAATGGCACAGGAAAAAGAGAACAGAGACATAAGAGACATTTTTCAGGTGAACGATTGATTGAGATGGAAGCAAGAACCAAAGCCATACCATCAGACCATGAGTTAGCTTCTCGCACTTAAGGGTCATGGACCCCTCCCTCCACCGCTTGCCTCTATGCTCTCGCTCGCTCGCTCGCTCGCTCTCTCTAGTTACACAGTCGCTTTCCACTTAGTAAAGTTGATTTTATTTGAAAGCAAATTTGAAATTTGGGACACACCTGTGAGGCGGTAACAGCGCCCCCATTCCAAATGGAACGCAATTGAACCAAGAAAATGAAACCCAACGACGTCGTGTTGGAAGCTCGAATTTTAAAAGAAGAGAGTTTTTTTTGGGTAAATTACAGTTATATGATTAATTTCACTTGCCCTAATTATTAACGTCATTTACATGTTTAACGAAAAGGTATTTCATTTTGCGCCTCAAATTATATAATTTTTTTTATTTTACTCTGACATGTTAGCGGTTCCTGTTAAAAAGATAACAGACGTTTGTAATTTGGATAACGGAAATAAAAGTGTTAGTTTATGGTATAATGTGAAAATTTTGGTAGTTAAGGGGACAAAATTAAAAAAAAAAATGATAATTTAAGAGATATAATTATAATTTACCCTTTTTTTTCTGTTCTTTTATTGAAGATGGAATGACCATCAAATCACAAAAGTCTATGAGAAAATGGGTTTATCGAAATAGTTAAGTTGTCTACGAGAAAAGAAAGAGATTAGTTAGCTAATAGATTATCATTAAATTAAAGGCATAATTTAATTCCAATTTTTGAAAATAATAAGAAAGTTGAGAAAATGACTTAAGCTTATATTCAACTAAACGACATTGTATTGTTGAAACCCGTGTAATTGTGAAACAACACTTATTTCATAAGAATTTTTATCTCTTTCTTTTTACATCGCTGTCTAGTTTTTTTTCTATTCGTCTTTTTTTTTTTTCCACATAATTAGTCTCTTCTTTCTTCCTTGTTTGGTGGTAATTTCAGTCTAGTGAGTTTCCTATTTAGCCAAACTGAAGATGTAAATGTAAATTCAAAGTAATTTTCAAGAGGTCAATATCACCCATTTTTTACCAAGATAAGCTTCATGAACAAACTTTCTGAAACCGCAAGCTGTCAAACGTGAAGCTCCAGACAGATGGACATCATTAGTTTTTCTTTCTTGATGCAACAGCCGGTGTCCCCATAGTATTATTAGGTAAGACCAAACGAATGGGAGACGCATTGATTCCTCATAGCTCATATATACGAACCGGGCATGGACCACTGTAGTGCTTGACAAGAGCTAGGCCGGGCCACTTCGGCTTAGGGAAACTTTACGGTACCGAAAAAAAAAATGTTGATGTTGGTATTGTCAATTATTACTTTATATGGTAGAGTTATAATTTTGAAAGGAAAAATTATAATTGTTCGGGGGAAGTCATGATCGATCACAAACACCAATGATCGATCATTAAAAATGCAGAATCGATCCCAACATTCTATGATCAATTATGTCTTTTGAAATTATAACTTACACCTCAAAAAAAATATAACTTAATCTTAAAAAATTATAACTTTCGATACTAATGCTACTGACGGTAGTGTAGAAGTTCCCTTCGGCTTGACGTTCCGGATAAGGCTACACTTTCTCATCGACCAGAGCACATCTTAATCGAGTTTTAGTGGGCCAAAATTGTACTTTTTTTAATCTAAGGGCTGGAACGGTCGAAAAAGGCATACTACCTTACCCTTCTGTGTTGATTACCGACACACGAGCCGTCACTATGGCCCGAGTTGGCACAAAACAAATGGACCACCAAGGATTATATTAACATTATCCCGTAATATCACTAATTAATAATAAAATATTAAATAAAGAAGGTAAATCTCACTTAAATAATTATTAACGTACATAGAAAAAATGTGAGTAATTATTAATTTATGTGAACAAGTAGTTATTGATTTGTGTTTGATCTATTTTTTTATTTATTTACACATTATTAATTAGTGATACCACATAGCAATTGCTATGTGGTATCACTCTTGCAATAAATATTTTCTGCAAGTATTGGGTAGATTCAGAAATGGTGGTTCAACTAAACACTTGGGGTAGAATTATTTGAACTCCCATTTGAATTTGTGATTTGAGGATGTTGTGTTTGACGTGATGGAACCACCGACACTCTGAGGCCAATACAATCGACCCACCAGCACCAGGATAAGCTTGAACATTTGTTTGTTCTATGGATTTTTTAGATTTGATGTCAAATCAGAGAGCTATAGTTTACCAACCATAGTCTAAGAGCTAATTGCATTTCAATCCCAAAATTCTATTTAATCCCTCAAGTTTCCATTGAGAACGACGGTTTTAGTATGGGTTTTCAGTGTTTTTGCCTCCATATGATATGATTCAAATCCCCTCAAATACTCTTTTCTCTCAATTTCTCTCTTGGCAGATCATCTACCATTAATAAATCACAGAACACTTGAATCCATGTTTAGTTGTAGGTGATTCACCAAGAACGAAATTAGAGAAAAAATATGTTGGATGGGAGCTCGCTCCCATCTGATATACGCAGTTAAGACTATGAGCACTCCCATAAAAGATCATAATTCTTCAGTTTCATCTTTTATTTACCGGGTGTTACATCATGCTTCTTAAGTGTCACAAAACTGAAGTCTAATGAATGAGATGCCAAATTGATAATGTGTACAATACATATATTCCCTGAGATATTCGAATTTTGACTTACAATATATGTGCAGCCTGCCTTGAAAGCTTTACTTTCACGTTATGAAAGGGGCTAGTGACATATAAGAAGACTACGCAAGAAGTAGTACGTTGGAGGATTTGAGCAGATCAAATGGCAGAACCACCTGCAATATATAAAAGGTTCATCAGTAGAAACAATGGAACTGTTGATCTCAATTCTTTTTGCAAAGAACTTGTACAAGAAAATGTTCCTATAGAGGTCATTTTCAAGTTCAGAATGGAAGCCATGTCCATTAGCATAGCAACCAAAGCAATTCTCCCCAGTATTCTTATGTGAATTCAGTCACGTGAAAAAGTTTGCTGTCACTGAATCACCATACTGGTAAGCGTTGAGCTAGTAGAGCAAATACGTGATATTTATCTCACACCTTTACAATAGTTTAGCCGTATCTACCCTAGAACTAATTTTAACCTTCAAAGTGTTACATAAGGCTTCAGCTCATGCACAGCTGCCCTCGGGTTCATGTGTCTTTTTAAGCTCACCCAGGCAGGTTGTAAAACAATATCTCATTTTCAAACATTTATGTTCCACATTTCAATCTAAAACCAAAAATGAATGAGTCCAGAACTAACCTCCTTTTCAAAATCTCCAAATCTCTTTTAGTGGTGCCCATGAGTGTCAAAGACCACAATTAAGTATGGACAAGCGAGGCCTACTGAAGGTATTAACTTGCAAACGTCGCAAATGTTAACACATTTATGAAAAGCTAACAACATTAATGCAGTAACAATTGCCTCGGAGATTTGCATCAATAAGCCAATCAATTAAGTATCTGAAATTTATTCCAGATAAAATATTCACAATATGATTTAAGGAGAAAAATCTCATGCAATCCTAGCCAATTTGATACAAGACATCAGCCTGTACATAAACTCCAAAATGTGGCAACAACAAAACAAATAAAATCAAGATTGAGAGGCTTGAAGTCCCTACGAGCCAACATATAACATGATCTTAAGCAACGAAGTTTACAACAGCATTTGTTATTAATGTACCAGGATGAACAGAGCATTTCAGGGAAAATCAGACTACCCTACCAGGAGGAAGAAATTCTGTAGTGATCCAGCTCAACCGAACAGTAGACAATCTCCTATAGCACGCCCCAATGAAGTGAGAGCTAATCAGCTGTTCAGCTCTACTCAATAATCTCACAGCACTTTTCGGTTGTACTCACACTTGTTCTCTCTATACAACCATGCTGCTTCAGAATTGGCAGGTGAATTTGCCAATTTGGGTTTGGATCACAGAGCAGCAACTGCAATGGGAGTTCAAAGAAGATGAAGAAAAATAAGGGAGAGATACATCAATGGTATTCAGGTCAAAAAACATTGAACATTTTAGTCTAGTGGTGCTCATCTAATTCAACAGTCATAATCATAACTGGAACTAATCTGCCCAGGGCCAATTATCTAAGGAAAGAGGGAGTGGGAATTGGAGAAGGGGAAGGGAAAGAAAGGAAAAAGAGGGTGGGAGTCTGAAAGGCAGCTTTCTAGCAGCAAACTTATAAGGCATATGCAATCATTCTGAATCCTATCAATTGCTATTGGAGGAGATACACAAAATGATCAAAAAAATCCGATGGTAAATCTTGTTTAGTTGCATGCTGCCAGAAGCCCTCATAGGCTCATACCTCTTTGATTTTGAGTTGGTGGGTCAGTTTTGTTTTGGGGTGGGGGAGGGGGTGGTTTGGGGTTGCAAATGTGGATGGGTTTTTGGTACAAGAAGTTGGGAGATATATTTAAAGCAAATTCATTTGTAGACTGTGATCTTAGTTTTAGGATACGACTTAAGTATACCCTATACAAAGTAGGCTATCTACAAGACTTAGAGTCTGTTTGGTATGTTTTTTAGGAGAGGTTTGGATTGGCTTGTTCAAACCTTTCCAAACCCAAATATGAGATTTAAAGATGGGATTCAACATTTAATGTTGTCCATACCCATGTTTGGTATGCGCAGGGATATATGACTATTATAATAAAATATTTGTATATAAATGACTATTGTGCCCCTTAATATGGGGTATATAGGATATATGGGGGTATAAATGTCATTTGAATGTTAAACCCATTAACCCACATATGAAACCCAACCCTCCCCAGGGTTTTATGAAACCCATAAACTTGGGTTTCATGACCGGGCCTAAACCGGGCTGGGTTTCAAACCCTAAGTTAGGTGTGTATTTGTCAAACATGAGTTTGAGGGGGTTTATTCCCCAACCCATGTTCCAAAACCCCCAAACTCACATACCAAACAGGCTAACTTACTGTTTGGATGAAACATCCGGGACATAAATCTCACTGTTGGTGGCTTATCTGGATCATCCTCTGTAAATTGAAGTGTCAATTTGAATGTACCTGGAATCAAACAATGTATATTATTATAGCATAAAGTTAAAACACTACATATGCGGGTGTGGGTATTTGAAATGCAGACAAAGATCCTACTAATTGTGACAATGCACACAGGAATCTCCACTAGAGGGGGACCATATCAATATTTTTAGCAGCCAATCTGGGAAAGGAAGTAATAAAATCCACTGACCGCCAAAATAACAAAACGCGCAGCAAAATGTTTAAAGAAGCCATTCATTTGTATCAAAAAAGCGATTTCACATTGTTGAACTTCATGTTTAGATTAGGATAACGATCACCATATGACAAAAGGACTCGAGTGAATGTATCAACAAACATTCTCTATCAATTAGAAAACTGGAATTCAAGAATAGCCTCACCTCCGTTCCAAGGAATATCATCCGGACAGCAAAAGAAACCAGTATCAAAGTCAGTGGAACTCGAGAAACCTCAATTGCTCACAAAGCAAACAGTAACACACCTACGAAATTCTGTGACACATCCGAAAATAACTGCGTTTCAAAGCATAATATTATTGTCATAGTCATAGTCATAGGGCGCGGGCGCGCCACTATTGCCAGCACGAGGATCTTGCTGTAACCTCTTGAAATCCGTCATCAATCTCTTCCACGCCGGAGTCGACATCCTCACCCCTTGTCACCAAATCACAAAACAAATCCAATTCATTACTTCGCACCCGTCATAGATCGATCAATAAGGATCAAATCAAAAAATTGTATGCATCCCTCCCAAAAAAGAACCATAGATCCACAAGATTTACATACACAGAGAGAGAAAGATGTTACCTATGAGCAGAAACAGAGGTTCCTGATAGATTTGAATGTGTCGTAGATGACCAACCGTCTGTGATTTCTACGCTCAGAAACTCACTGTCTCTGTGCGTCGTCTTCGTCAATGGAGTTTGCGTGATATGTAAGCTTGCTATGCATGTCAAATGTAAGGGTCGGCGAGTAGCCCACGGTGTGATGGGCCGCCCAACCAACAAATGGGCCATCTCTGTTACTGATCAGACCAGCCACCAAGATGTAGCCTACAAGTAGCCCATCAGCCTGGTGAGCTACAAGATACACAATCGATGTATCTTTGGTATCAAATCACTAAATTACCCATACAAAACCCATCACCATATGTGAGTGTAACATTGAAAAATTTTCACGGCATATGTGGTTTGGTCATTTGAGGAGATTCAGGCATGTTTTGGGCCAAGTCTTTTCTAATTTTTTTTTTATTATTTCAACGGTCAGAAGTGTCCGGACCAGCTTACGAGTAACTCGATTAATTTTTCTTCTGATTCGATCAAAAGCAGGTCATCTACGACGGAATTAGGGTATTCATGAGAAATAAATTTTTCATGGTCTGACACCAATGGATTGTCAAAATTTAAACTCAAAACGTCTGTATTTACAATTCATCTATATTACCACTTGAATTATCCCTCAAATTTTTTTCTATATTTGAGTGGATTCACATGTTTTAACTATAAATACTTTTGGATCTACATGTAATTGAAACAGAACTATTTAAAGTAAAAGTATAATTTGATTTTTAATAGCCCAAGTAGTTGCCTGGGTTAGGGAAATGGGCCAAAGAAAAATCACCTGCTCCAAGGTTACGCTGAACCGGACTCTGGGCCAATTTTTCTGTGACCGGCCCAGGCGCTTGCGAGAAAACCGGCCCAAAGCTTCCATGCCTATTGTTATCACAGGTAGCCGAGAAAATACACAAAAACAAAGCAATAAGCTGCATAGCACAAAGCTTTCCTGCGCCTCTCTCTCTCTCTCTCTCTCTCAACCCATTTCTTACACAACTTCTTCAACTATGCGTCTCTGCTGTGCGACAACAACCCAAACTATTATCAGTCTGATTCGACCTTTCAGATAAGTTCTCCAAATGGGTTGTTTCAATAGAGCTTCAAAGACCCTCAAATCATCAAAATATGTCTCTCTACTATACCCATCCTCTAAAGTCGCCCCATTTTCTAGTGTATTTAGAGCCAACCCAGTTTGTAGCAGACTGAGGCTGCCCTATTTTGGTTGGAGTACCCATTCTTTTTGTTCTCATTCTCGGCAGTATAGCAAAGAAACTACTAGCGTAGATTTAACCCAATACCCGTCGGAAAACATTCGAAACTTTTCGATTATTGCCCACGTTGATCATGGTAAGTCTACTCTTGCTGACAGGCTTTTAGAGCTTACTGGGACTATCAAGAGAGGCCATGGTCAGCCTCAATACCTGGATAAATTGCAGGTATGTAGTTTCTTGATTTGTGTTGTTCTTGTTGATGTAGTGCCTTTATGTTTCATAACAATTATTGGGCAAGTTTGTGTTTTTGGTTTATATACTGACAATGTAACCATGTACCAAATTTGGGGAAAATGAAAGCTTGACGAGGTGCTCCATGGATGAATTATGAGAAATTTGTTTGCCAAGACTGAAAGAAAATGTAAATGAGGTTCCACACATGATGTCTCATTTGCATAGAATTTAAGAGAGAGCCTTGCACATTTTGTTTAAGTGTGGATTTGACAATTTTTTATTAGTAAACGATCCATTTTGATCATTGAAAGGCAACAGAAGATATTTTCTCATTCCCGACAGGGGGCGTCATTAGTGTAGTTCATACTTCAGCCTAACGTTTTCATTTACTGCTTGTAATCTTAGAGAGATTTAGTTCCTTAGGCAAGAATTGACTAACTTAGCTTGAGATAATTGGTTCGGAAGGCTGTACTTGAGAGTTGTATTATACTGGTTAGTATGTTATAAATTTGTAATTATTCCCTGCTTATGAATCAATGTGGATTGTTTTAGGTAGAGAGAGAAAGGGGAATAACTGTTAAAGCTCAGACAGCAACTATGTTCCATAGCCACAATTTCCATGGCACAGACACAAGTTTTTTACTGAACTTGATCGACACACCTGGTCATGTGGATTTCAGCTACGAAGTATCAAGATCTTTAGCAGCTTGCCAGGGTGCCCTTCTAGTTGTTGATGCAGCCCAAGGTGTCCAGGCACAAACTGTTGCAAACTTTTATCTTGCTTTTGAATCTAACCTGTCAATAATCCCTGTCATAAACAAAATTGACCAGCCAACCGCTGATCCAGATCGCATTAAAGCACAGTTAAAAGCTATGTTTGATCTTGACCCTAGTGATGCGCTTTTAACATCTGCCAAAACTGGTCAAGGTCTGGAGCAAGTCCTTCCTGCTGTCATAGAGCGTATTCCTCCTCCTCCTGGGAAGAGCTGTTCACCTTTGCGTATGCTTTTGTTGGATTCTTATTATGATGAATACAAGGGAGTGATCTGCCACGTGGCAGTTGTTGATGGTGCGCTGCATAAGGGAGACAAAATATTGTCTGCGGCAACTGGCCAAGCTTATGATGTCTTGGATGTTGGTTTCATGCATCCTGAGCTCATGCCTACTGGAGTCCTTTTAACTGGACAAGTGGGATATGTTGTCAGTGGCATGCGTTCGACCAAAGAGGCACGTGTTGGAGATACTCTGTATCATAGTCGAACCACTGTGGAGCCCCTTCCAGGTATTTCCACAATTTTTTTTCCTACTTGAGGTGGTTATTGTTATATCTCCAAACTGAAATATTAGATTACTAGGATCTTGGCAACCTGCTTCAATTTAAGTCCTTATAGTTACATAATTTTATTGACTGATTTGAGAGTTGTATGTTTGGTGAGACAGAATTAAACCTGACTTGGACCTTCTTGTGAGGATTTCAACTTTCAAAATATGGTCGTTCATAGAAATTATGGAGGTAGGAAAGGAAGATAAATATGCAAAATAGAACATGGACTCATCTTTTTTATATTATGTGAATGTCAATTCATCAATTTAGACTTTCATATGTCTCCACCATTGACAACTAAACAGTTTTTTCCTGATGGAACCATACCACATGTTCATTAAGGTTTTATCCAATCATAATTAGCCAGCCTCTGGCTGAATCACTCTTGAAACTTTTATTGTTACAGGTAAGTATATTTCTTCAGCTGTTTAGTTTTATACCCAGAAAAGAAATTTGTACATGACTTGACTTAGTTGGATTATGTTTAAGTAGGAATCTCTGGCTGTATTGGTTTGATGCAATTTTATTGGCTGGAATGTAATCATCCTCTTTTTTGTGCGCTTTTTGATATTTATCCTTTAGGTTTCAAGCCTGTAAAACATATGGTATTTTCCGGTCTTTATCCAGCTGATGGATCTGATTTTGAAGCACTTAACCATGCAATAGAGAGACTGACATGCAATGATGCTAGTGTCTCTGTTTCTAAAGAGAGTAGCACAGCACTTGGTATGGGTTTCAGGTGTGGATTAACTTCTATTATCATATCGAAACTCAAATTCACATTGATTTCTTTGGTTCTGACTGTTTTATTCTTTGTACAGGTGTGGTTTCTTAGGCTTACTTCATATGGATGTGTTTCATCAGCGGCTGGAACAGGTATTATTCCCCTCGATGTGCTTGCCTTATACTGAAAAGTGAGTGATGACTTAAGGTTTCTTATGATTCTTCTTGCAAGTTAAAGCTGCTATTGGATTCAACTTTAGGATGGGTGCCATTCATGTTTTTCACATGCCCTTATTTGGACATATTAAAATCTGATAATTGTATTATGTGACATAGCAATATTTACACTACAATAACTGCGGCCAGTGATAACTGATAATCCACTTAGTAATCCGTAAGAAACTCTTTAGACATTCCCAAACAAAACAGCAACACTTACACATACCAAATGAGTAAAAAGTAGTATTAATCCATGGTATCAATATTGTGGGCGAGGCCCGGACAGGTTTCTCTATGCATGATTCTGAAAAAAAAAAAGGTGGTCTGGCGGACTTCAACATGGGAGGTTGTTGGCCTCAAATAGCTAGAGAGCAAGCTATGTTTTCATATGGTGAATATTCTGAGGGCGTATGTAATCCATGGCCCTTCTTGTCACATAAAAATGCAAGAACATCATTTTTGAACTACAAAAACAGGATTCTGTCCACTGGAAATATTATATCAAGTTTTGCATATCACGAAACAGAGAAAATTTTGTGCAAAGAACTAAATTCGTATTGTTTGCCATGCAAATGAAGTGTTCTGAATTCCTCGACTTGTCCAGTTACCCCTAATTTGGCTTTTTGCCTTTAAATTTGGAAACATGGTAAAAATAAGTGTCATTAAGCTGGTGAACATAACAGATTGTAAAACTAATTTACTGTTACTGCCTTATATTGGCTTATATGGTCATAACTTTCAGAATAACACTGCTTATTGTTATCATTTGTTGTCTTATGGATTGCAGGAATATGATGCTCATGTCATTTCTACTGTTCCAACTGTACCTTATATTTTTGAGTATTCAGATGGAAGGTATGTGGCTTGTGTATTTTCAAATTAAATTCAGGCTCCACGTGTTACCAATTCCTCTGTGAATATTTATTTTATAGCAAACTGCAAGTTCAGAATCCTGCTGCATTGCCTTCAAATCCCAAACAACGTGTAACTGCTTGTTGGGAACCTACTGTTACAGCTACAATAATTATTCCTAGTGAGTAAGATCTGATGTCCCTTTGCATATGATCCAAAACTCATTCTGTAGCATGCAAGGCAATGTTTTTTCCTATTTTTGGCCAGCTTTAAAGCATACTCATTTGCGCTTCATCTCTTCTACTTGAAGATATGTGGGGCCTGTTATCACCCTTTGCTCTGAGCGGAGAGGGCAGCAGTTGGAGTACTCATTTATTGATAGGTACCATTTTTTCCCAAGATAATGAAATGTTTAAATGCAGACAAATCTGCAAGCTAGTTATTTTTCCTGGTTTAATGTTCATGAATGAAATACTGAACACAGGGTTCAGATTACCATAGCTTGTGAACCCACTGTTTAAGGGTTTCACCTGGGTCTTGAGACTACAGTCTTCATTCAAATTTTCATGTGAGATGAGTTATATGCTGCATAGAATACCTGACTAATGCAAGTGCACTTCATTTCCTGATCTAAGTCTATCGGTGTTACATTGACATAAACATAATTTTATGTTTGTATGGCGTTTTATATATGCAGTCAACGAGCCTTTATGAAGTATCGTTTACCTTTGAGGGAAATTGTTGTTGATTTTTACAATGAATTGAAGAGTATAACGTCAGGGTATGCTTCATTCGATTATGAGGATGCGGAGTAAGTTTGTGTGTTCCTCTCTCTGTTTCCCTCTATATACCCCCCCCCCCCTCCTCTTCTCACAAACACATGCACATACAAACTCCGAAAATGATCCGTTGGTTGAATTGTTTCACAATGGCTGTGGTTAACAGCTATCAGGCCTCGGATTTGGTGAAACTTGATATCCTCTTGAATGGGCAACCAGTTGATGCAATGGCAACTATTGTCCATAAATTGAAGGCGCAACGTGTTGGTCGTGAACTTGTGGAGAAGCTGAAGAAATTCATAGACAGGTCTGCTGTTGATTCAAAATTGGTCCCTATTGTTACTTTTGCCTCAAGGCTCCTTAAATATTATGAATTTATGATATTATGCAGGCAAATGTTTGAGATAACCGTACAAGCTGCCATTGGATCAAAGATCATTGCAAGGGAGACGTAAGTCATTTACCTTTTTCTCTGGTAGAATAGCCTTGAAAAGGTCATTAATATAGTTCTTGGTGTTCTATTTCCCTACCTTAGGGTTTGGTTGTTTTATTTCAAGTTATTTTCTTATTTTTGTGGTCACTAGTGAGTAGTGTATGTGCAAAAGAATATCGATTAACTTTCTAGTTGATATTTTCCATCATACCTGGAACACAACAATGGAATTTATGCTGCTGAGAGATTGAATGCTGGACTTCAACATATTGTATTGTCAAATTTTTGTTCCAATATGTATTCATTTTCTCCTCGCTACCCTAGCCAGAAAATTGGTGTCTAGTATAGATTGGGGTTGCAGTTTAAGAAAAAATATTCTATACATTGGAGCTTGTCTAAAAATAGTTCTATTGCAGCAAGGGAGTGTTTTTTTTTTTTTTTTTTTTGGGTCTGATTTCTTTTGGCACAAACGATTTTTTGGATGTCATCACATTTCAGATGCTTTCGTAGCAAGGTTGAATCGCTGATATGAACATACTGTCACGGCCCGCCTTCTAGAAAGAACGGAGCTTGCTAAGTGTCTAAGTGCCACACACGAGCTTGAAAAGTGCAAGTCCGCGTGACAACACTCTCTAATTGTTGCTGTTCAATTTTGGTCTCTCCTTTCTTATTTTCAGGATTTCAGCTATGAGAAAGAACGTCCTTGCTAAGTGTTATGGCGGTGATGTTAGTCGAAAGAGGAAGTTGTTGGAAAAGCAGAAAGAAGGAAAGAAGCGAATGAAGCGTGTTGGATCTGTTGATATACCTCAAGAAGCTTTTCATGAGCTATTGAAGGTTTCATAGTGGAGTGTCTCAAATGATCATCTGTATCTTGCAACTAGTTACAATTTTTTTTCCCCTCACAGCATGATTTGCATTGTAACTTTTAAATTATAATGTGCACTCGAATGATGCATGTATCACAATTTTTGAATATGTCGTTACCTATGAAATACGGATACGGCGATACGGCAAAACTTAAAAAAATAGGATAAGGATACGGATACGGTTAGGATACGCCCATAAAATATATATTTTTTTAAATTTTATTATTATATTTAATGTAATAATTATGATTTATAAAGTGAATCACACATCTATTAAAGATATATAATAATAACTAACCATTCTATCATTTATAAATCATACATTTTATATCGCATACATTTTATATCGCATACATATTGCATAATATATGGAGATACCCGTCGTTGATCGATGTCAAATACAGTCAGTCGTCGATTGTGAGTGAGAGAGAGAGATAGAGAGAGAATCAGTCGACGATCGACTGATTTGGGGGGGGGGGGGGCCTGTGGAATAAAAGAAATTAGGGTTCTATAATATATTTGTAAATAAGGGCTCAAACATATTTGTTCTTATGCCCCTATATTTTTTAAAAAATTCAAGTAATACCCTGCCGTATCCGAAGAGTATCCTAAGCGTATCTTATCCGTATCCCAAGCGTATTCGGCCGTATCTGAAAATCAAATTTATTTTTTTAATTTTTGGATATTTCTCAGCCGTATCCGATACGTATCCGGCCGTATCGGAGGTGTATCCGTATCCAAAACGTATCCGATACTTATATTTTGACCATTTCGAAGTATCCGTACTTCATAAGTCGTTACCCATAATAGCAATCGATTTGATCAACAAATTCGATGAATAAATTTAGTTGAAGTAACGTTAATAAAACAGCAATGCAATGGGTATTAAAGGAGTTTAGGCTGCATGGATTATATATATACCCATCATAGAAGAGTAAACTACCTGTCAATGATTAGTGTTTATAGCAATGACTCTGAACTTTATAGTAACTAACTAGGTCATATTTTACAGTCATTTATCTATCCAATGGTCATATTTTATAATCATTTATATGTGTTTTTATTTTATTTTTTATCTTTCTTTTGTTCTAATCTCTATTAAAAAAAATACAAGCCAAGTTTATAAAAATAAATTTATTAAAAACTTTAATTTATAAAATTAATCAAAATTATATAATATAAAATTTAAGTTATAAAACTTAAATTTATATGTTGAAAAAAATTAAAAACTAACAAGACAAATAAAGACGATATGGACTTATTTATCAGAAATATTGGCTGAAATTTTAATTTTGGAAATGAGATAAAATGTGATGGAAATAGAGAAATAGATTTGAGAGTGAAGAGATGATAAAAATAAAAAGAGGTTTCGGAGAAAAAATAAAGAAAAAAGAAGACGAAAAAAGTTTTATATGACAAAAATGAAAGAAATAGACCCTTGGGAGAATTGGGAAATTAAAAAAAAAAAAAAATTGTGAGTATAAATTTGAATTTTTTTCATTCGATTGCTTTGAACAAACATTTAAGTCACGGTTGAAAATAACTAAAGAAATATATACCAGTTTTTTGTCGTTCTTTTTGTATTAAGATTTGACATTTTCATTGGTGACTCCACATATAACCTTTTGGTTTTGTCTGTTGTATTTGTATATATGCGATGCTATGGTTTGGATTGGATGGTTGACTCTGGTGCTAACGTTGCATTAAGGATTTCTCAGTCAGTTCCCATCACATTTTTAGGTTTTTAATTGCATTTGTTTCCTAGGTCATTGCTTTCCTCGTTGTCACTCATTTGGTTTCCATACACATTAGAACAATTTCCATTGGAACTGTCAACCATCATGTTGGAGTTTTAGAGACTTCTTTTGTGACTTGGAAGTTAAAGGCGCGATGTCGAACCATGGTGAGGTGTTGTCATTTTCAATGTTACCAATTCTCCTGGGTCGTGACTTAGGACTTCTTTGCCAAAATCAATAGGCTAGGTTTGAAACCCTTGTCTCGATTCTCTAGAAGGTGAAAAGTACCCTCGTGGAAATCAACAAGGATGCAAGTCAAGATTCAATTCTAGTTCTCTTCAAACCCACTTTGAACAAATGACAAGCTACTCATAGAGTGTAGGCTTGGCATGAGATATGTCAGGTTGATAAATGTCTGAATGTTCGAAGCCAGCAAATGTGAACAAGGAAATTAGTGATTTTGCAGCCTTCTGAACAAGAAAATATAGCCGGTGATGATGACTGATGATGCACAAAATTGTCTTTGACAAGATCAACAGTCAAGTATGAATAGTGATGTAATTAACGAGCAATCAATGGCAATCAATGGACTTTAAAGCAATAAACAGATAATCAACACAGGAATTTATAGTGGTTCGGTCTCAGATGACCTACGTCCACTCTCTGGAATGACAACGATGGCCGGTGTTCTTTATTGATGAATGAGGGTCACCGGAGTGTTACAGAGCTTTGAGAGAGAGAAAGAGAGAGAGAGCAATGTGTAGATTCTTGGATCCCTCTCCAAGTGGAGAGAGCTTACATTATATAAGTTTACTAAGGCGGTGAGTTGAGGCGGTCACCATTGTTTTGGTAAGTATAGTTATGGTAGGATTCTACCACTTTGGTAGGTACAGTTGTGGTAGGATTAGATCTCCGGTGTGTATCCCGATATTTTCTCCCTCATGTCCCTATTCCGTCGGAGGAGGTCCTGAGCTGGACTAGGCTTAGAGTGGGCTAGGCTTGAGTCGGAGGAGGCCCTCATAGAGTCAGGAGACAAAGGAGAAGGAGGAGACCAGGGCTAGGCAGGCGCCCCCTTGGGCGTGGCCAAGGTGCCTCCCATGGGCGGCGTCCCCTTGGTCCATAGGCTTGGATCTTGTATTCCGTATCTATTTGGGGCCGTAATTTGGGCTTTTCTTTGGGCTTTCTTGGTCCGTATAAGTTGGGCTCAACCCGGTCAATTTCGGGCTCGTAAATGACTATGATGAAGATTTTTATGAGAGAGAGAGAGAGTCATGAACTGCTACCTATTCACACTTGCGGGTGACCCCTTTTCCCACGTTCAAGCTAATTTCGGGAGCACCCCCTTCATCCTCTCCAAAGACGAAAGTGATATAGAGGACGGTTAAGTGTAATGCACCCGAACCTGTATTGTACAATATTGTCCGTTTTGAGTTAGGTTCACATAACTTTAAATTACATTTTATAATGAAGGTCTAAAACTCACTCTTACATACCACTCTCCATCCATTTCACCCACGTTAACTGCCATCGTCCCAAGTCAATGCCCCATTGGACCCTGTGCACCGAGGGATGAACAACATTGGGTGGCCTTCCCATCACGAGGGTTACTAGCTCTGATACTAATTATAATATTTTGAACCCACATTGTATAATATTGTCAGCTTTAAGTAAGGCTCGTATGACTTTAAAACGTACTATGTAATGAAGGTCCAAATTTTCACAGTTATTTCAACAGTCAATGTGAGATTGAATCATCACAATAAGACTTGGATTATCGGTCATATAACCACAGCCCCAATGGTAATCTATTTGGAAAGAAAATTCATACATTTCAAATGCGTACAAGCATCTGCTTATTGCAATATCCCAAAAATAAATAGCACAATAAAGTCCTCCCACTTGAAAATGATCTCAAAGGAAGTCACCTGGAGGAAATTCAGAAGTCATTTTTCATACAGTAAACCCAAATCTCTTTTACAGTGCATTCATGTTTACTGGTGACTACAAAGCTTTTAGGGTTAGATTACCTTGAAATGTAAATCCACAGTTCAGAACAACCTACTAAAGAAAAGGCCAACTATGAAGTCAATGCTTCAGGCAAAATGAGTATTATATAGCAGTAATGTCTATGCATTTTCAAGCTACATTTATGGTGCACTTCGAACAACTCATTTTTCCTTCTTTTCTTTTTTTTTTCTCTCTATTTGAGTATGTACATTAACTGTTGAGGAAGAGAGGAAGACAATCCCCCCGCCCCCCAACCCAAACCATACAAAAGAAAAAAAAAAAAAAAGGAAAGAAGTATAAAGAAAGAAAGTGAACAAAAGTTTCTCCTCTGCTAAGTGCAGCAACTGTTGAGAGCATTCAATGGAAAGAAGTATGATGGTAAGGTCAATTAGCCACAATCTTTGGTCCTCTGTACAATTCTCCAACTACAGCCAAGTCCTCAGGTATCTCCCTCTCTTGAAGCCATGCATAGCATTCCCTCTCCTCCGCAGGCACTGATTCCCCATCGACTGAATCTTCATACAGCATCAAACAGTCAGCGAGTATATGTATAAATCTACGGGAAACATTGTGTTGAGTCTATATGAGCTAAGAAGCAAGAATTGTCTGAATCCAACTAAGTTGCAAATTATGGATCAATGGACAAAAAATATATATCAGAAAACTCGGTGTTCTATTTATCTCGGCACACCCATCGGAATATTGTAGGTACCAAGCAGAAATCATTAGGTGCTGCAGGTACCACACTTTCCCTATCATTTTCTCTGTTTGCTACAAACACTTCATCACATCTTCAAGTACGGTTCAAGTATTCTTTGCATTATCAACTTGCAATGCAAAATCATAGCAAATCTACATAAGCAAATGTACCTGAGACATTGGCAAATGGCAAGTCAAGGAAGTATGTGCAATGGCGGCCTTCAGGATCAGAATATGGTGGGCCAAGCACATCCAGTACAGCACATGCAGTCACTGCGGTGAAGCAGTGCATATTACCCCCATCAGCTGGATAAAGAATGGAAGTCTTTGGTGCAGTAAAGTTGGAGTTGACCTTAACCTTCGCCAAACGCAATCCAGCAGGGTCGTCTACATCTGGTGGTTTGATTGCATCTGCTGAATAAACATAATTTGCACCGAAATTATTCATCCAATAACAAGAAAGAAACAAATGGAGAGAGAGAGGGCTTTTGTTTCTTTTCCTGTTTTTTTTAGGGGTTTCAGAAGGGGGAGGGTGGCGGACTGAAACAGAAATATCTGACTAGAACTGAAATTAGAGAAATACATTTGATGACAGATCACAAACTTCAAGATTAACACAATGAATGATATCCATTCTCAAAGTCCATCAGATGGAGGCTGACAAAACCACTAGTTTCTCTAGACCCTTAATCTGATTCATGCAGCGAGCTTACAATCAAAATACCAAACAAAAGGCAGGATTTACACTCTTGATCAAATCACAGAATCCATAAAACAGGACAACAATTTATGATTCAGCTTCATGGAAGAACTTACCGGTTGAAGTATTCTCATTGAGAACTATGCCATGGGACGCATCGCCCACCCAGTCGTAGGATTTGATGTGCATGTCTCCGAAGAGAAGCTTACTAAAAACCGTCATTCCAGGATGGTTATGGAGTGGAATGACTCCTGAAGGCGGCAAGCAGAAAATCCCAATCTACAAGAAATCAAGTGATGAGGCAGCAGTGAAGACTGGGTTTTATTATCAAGGAACCAGTGTAATGAATGTTGTCTAGTACAAGTCACAAGCATCCTGAGTCTACCTACCGAGAATTTGGCAGAGTCATGAAGGTGTAGATATGTTATTCTAGGAACTCCTTCAGTCTCTTTTGCCCTGAAAAATGGCATATTTGGGTTCAGGCGAACATCCGCCTCTGTCACGCTATCTGCACATAAGGAGTCAAACTCTTGAGCATTTGCAGGTAAGAAAAAAGGAAAAGCCTAAAGCAGATTTATTAAATAGAGGCCCTTACCTAAAATTTAGATCTCACATCAGTGGCATCTACATTGACTCATTTTAATCCACAGATGATAATTAACTCCACATGTTTATAGTGTTGCACAAAAAATAGACAAGCAAAAGAGTTGCATGAAAAGATTGGCATATAGTACTAGTAGGTCAAAAATGTGCAAGTGAAACGAAAAAACGCATGTTCCAAATCCAGAGAGTAAAAAAGATTTAGAATAAGAAGGCACCCGACCCCACCACATAAGAATGGTTTTACCTACAAACATCATTCAGGCTAAAACTATTATTTTCCTCATTCTCTCCATCTAGAATATATTCAATATAATGGTGTCATGTGGTATAACCAACCGATCATAAACTAACAAATTGGCCTAGTGAACTCCGCTCAACCCAATGTGGTATGTGGTGATTATTGAAATAGTGGGATTCACCAAGTCCATAGGGTAGTTTATCCTGGATTTTTGGTACTACGTGTCAATATTGACGTGGTATCACCGTTGCATTGAATATTTACTCCTTCCCAACGTAACGCCGAGGCACCGATATCACTGACAATGTGAAATGATGGGAATCCAAGGAATTCATAATCTTCATAAATAAATCGATGTCACATTGCTTTTAACCAAATATAAAGCAGAGTAACGCAAGAAGTTGATAAAGAATCCTACCCCGATCCAGAAAAATTCTTCTTGCCCTTCTTTTTAAATGTCATGTGCTAAAAAGGCTTACATCAAAGAGAATTTGGACATTGTAAGTCTTTTATTTAGATATGGTTATCAGATAAGGGCCAAGCAACTTAGGAATCCCAACAATTCCATAAAAAATAACTGTTACTCACCCAAAAAGGAAAAACATTACGGACAAAAAAGGAACAAAAAGTGAAATTTAGTGACTTGCCAAACTAAGTTTTCATCATTGGAAAACTCAAATTTCATCGTCAGGTCATTATCAATTCTCAAGCATACCATATATAGAAAACAATCCAATTATACTAAGGCCATGTTTGGCAGCATGAAATATATGTGTTCTATAATTATAATTGGAGCAAAACAAGTTCCGATTTGAAAAATAATATGAGATCCGATTCCAATTCCAATGCATGAATTCACGATCCCAAATTCAACCGAATGCAATTCAATCATCAAAATTCATGAAACGCCCACAATAAGATAAGCATCAATTATAAATTGAATCAAATGATCATACCCAAAACTGACTTCAGCCGTTCAACATCACTTGGTGATGGAACAATTCCAGGCCCACAATTGGCAAACACTCCCTTGCAAGTCTCATACAGTTTCTGAACCGTCGACACCTTTTTTGGCCTTCGCCGGCCCCTTTTCTTAGAGTCGCTACTATCCTTTCCTTTTCCTCCTACTTTCTCCATCCCCATTGTTCACTCAACTATCCAAACTCGATAAAAACAACCCCAAAAACGCTACGAATTGTTAAATAACACAGATTTTACCCAAAACATAACATTCTTCGGACAACAGAGAGGAGGAGATTTGTGCAGAACAAGGAGATCATTCGAGCTCGTTAATTCAAGAAGAGCACGAAAATGCAAAAATTATGATCTGGGTATTGGAGAGAAAACGAAAAGAAACACCAAAATCAAACGGGCAAGTTTCAGGTGAAACAGGAGACCCAAACAGGGAATAGAGAGAGACAGAGAGAGGAATAAACTTAATTGAGACAACCTTTGTAGCTTAGTATTCTACCCGATAGGATACTGTTTGTACTGGATTTTTGATGTGGAATGGAGACATCTTTGTTGGAGCGTTGGTGAAGGTGATGGACTTGGATTGCTGATGATGTGAGGGTTTAAATGGAGTCATGGGTAGGGTTAGCTGAAAGAGATTTACACAAACAGTTGGTTTTGGAGAGGAGAAAGGAAAACCATGGGCCATGCTTCGGCTTTCCAGTGGGCTGTTTCAACAGCGGATTTTCAAACTTTCCCACCCCTTCTACATATCGATCTTCCATATTTTTGCCCCTCAACTTTAAGTTTTTTACATTCCACTCTTATTTGTGTAATATTTTCAACAATTCTCGTAAAATCACAATAAAAAAAACACTAAAAGTATCAATTTCTTGCTAATTACATTTTGACCACAAAGTTTTCAGGATATTGTAGATAAAAGTGACCAAAATCAAATTGTTTGAAACACCATTAAAGAAAAAGGCTAGAGTAAGAAAAACACACTTCTAGAAAATGTAAGATTTAGATATGTAGTCGAAGCACCCAATAAAAAATATTTTTCCCTTCGCAAAAGGATAATTAATTTTACTTCACTATACACAATGACGAGAAAGGAGAACATTTATAATCTATATATTGTAAAACTATAGTAATATAAGATTACAATGTGAAATAACATACTTAAAATTTTAAGAAAATTTAAACATCTTCGTAAAGGAATAAAGATCTTATGCCCAATCCAAGAAGTACACGATACAATAATTTTGAGACTTCGTACTGAATAAAATAATAGAATTTAGAATTCTCAATCTTAAATTAAACATTTATTGTCCTTAGATCTATCGTTCACTTTTGTCTCCCATTACACCAATTTTCTTGTAAGGATCTCAATCTCTTAACAAAACCAGGTGTGGATCAATAGTATGTAAATCATCATTCTATCAATATTCAATAATTAAGAAAAATATTTTACAAAAACAATAACTTTGGAATCATCTACATATCTAAGCTTCAATTACATGCAATCTTTTTTACCATTTGAGCTTCAAACATCAAAATACACATGAATGCACAACTGCATTTTAAGTAAATTTGCAGTTTTGCACAAAATAGAACGTCATACCTGTATACGCATTAACACAATCGAACATTAGATTTACAAATACCAGCAATTATTCAACCACTTGATCTACCTCCGCAAGGTCTCCATGGATTGATCGATGTGCCTGCAATTTTGCCCAAAAAATAGTTACTTTCTTCGATTGTTATATGTTATATGGCGATAGAAATAAGGAAGGTTAAAACCCAGTGATAAATTGCAAAATAGCTAAATGGGAAAGAATAAGGAAGCCAATAATATCGACACGTGCATGGGAATAAAACACGTGGTAACAACACTTATTACGCGACAAAATATGATATCTGTATCTTTCGAAACATAATATGAAGATAATAACATATTTATGGTTGAGACCTATGAGACAAGGCGTGTTGAATTGAGTTGAGTTAGAAAAAATATCTTTAAAAATAATTATATCTTGAAGATTTTTCACGTGTCTGCACTCATTTGCATAATTTACTAATTCATACTTGAAATCAAGTAAACTACGATAAATAATTTCATGACGACATATAAATGCTTTGTTAAGAAACAATGTATAAAATTCTACTAACGAAAATAGCATAAGAAGGCAATATATAGAATGAAATGAATTTGAATTTTTCTTTTTAGAAATTTCTATAACGTTGAAACGTAATAAGGTTTTAAATAATAATCCTAATCCTAAATCTTGAAAAAAAGGCACCACTACAGTTAAAGAAGTTTCAAACTTTGTGTCATAATTATAAAATATGAGAAATTTCTATTATTATTTTATATTGTGGAAAAGGGGTAGGGATTATAGACTTTACTAGGGGTTAGATCAGGGAGGAAATGGTAATTTTAAAGTGCTAATTAATTAAAGGAAATATCGTCAGGTATTTCGGATACCAGGGTAGGTGCGCTTTGATTAAAACCGTGACAAAATTGCATGCAAAAAGAGCTTGGACACTTCCTCAGCTCCCACCCACGTTGCAATTGTAACATTGTATTTGGAAGTTTAGTAATTTAATTAGGAAAACCACTTTGTTAAGCGTGGTTGTAGATTTGGATCCATCCCGATATTTTTTTTTTCAATTTTTTTGATTGACAAATTTGAGTGGGACCCACTATATGTTAGTGAATCATCTATTATTATACCGTGAATGATTTATTATTAATAAAAATAGATTAAAAATTTATTAAAGAAGGTCCGTATTACTGTTTTCTCATATACATACACGTGTCGAGAAAGTTGCTATGTGGCAATCGTAACATAAAACTTTTTGGAAGTTTACCATTTGTAATTGGGAAAAACCACTTTGTTAAGTGTGGTTTAGATTTGTATCCATCCCGATATTTTTTTTTCAATTTTTTCGCTTGACAAATTTGAGTAGGACCTATTATATATTGGTTAGTTATCCACTAATATACAATAAATGATCTATACTATTAAGAAAAATATATTAAAAAATATCAGTATTGGTGTTTTTTTTATGTACATACACGTCTCGAGAAAGTTGATACGTGGGACTCATGCAAAATTTTGTTTTAGAATCTATTCTGAAGATTATGGTAATCCAAACTGTGAGAATGCAACAAAACTAATTTACAGGTGTTTGCCTCAAGATCAAAGGATTCTTCTAGGTTGTGTTTCGATCAGTATAAAGTAGACTTAAAAGCTTTGTCACCTTCTTACCAACTGTAATACATTCATATGAACAGAAACATAAATGTCATTAATCCATCCACTTTTCCATCCTTCTTACTTTCCTTCCTTATCAGACATGATGTTTTATCTATCTCTCCCACTTTCCATCCTTCCATTTTTCTATCGTACCAAACGGAGCATAAGTGCAAAAGATTTTCATTTATTACGAAATCTGACAAGATTTTCATACTCAGATTTTCATCCTCGTGGAAAATATGTTTTTTATCGTAATTAAAAAGTTAAATATAAATAAGTGAAGTTATTGTGATTAAAAAATTAATATTATTTGTTTTATTATGAGATTTTACTATATTTTATTATTTTTATAACTAAATGACACTGATAAATTAAAACAATATCTTTGACTAAATTATTTTTAGTACGGCATCGAATAATATTTTACAGCACTATAATATTCTCCTTAGCATATTTATCTTGATAACGTGAAGTATGCTTATTCCTTAAACCTTAAACCTTAAACCTGGCCACTATAGACCTTTTGTAATTTCGCAACAAAAACTCGTGCTTTTGACTTTGAGATAGGCTTGTCTCCGTTTCCGTACTTGAAATGCTCACAGCACAGCTAAATAAGGACAATTCTAAGTACCAAAATAATAATAATAATAATTTCATATCATAGTTTATCAATTTTTTGCATTAATAAGGAAATATCAGAAGTAGGACAGCATCAAATAGTCTATATATATAACTATCTTTATAGTACGTATATGTCTCGTGAATATACAGCATATGTCATGATCTGTTAAGGCGGATAAGATGAACACAATGTTTTTTTTAATCTATATAATGCTAGCTAGGGAATGCGCAGACATCATACTCGTGTGCAAATAAATAAATAAAAGAGGAAAAAAATAAGAAAAAATTATAATAAATAAATTTAAGTGGTTACAAGAGTTATGGGTACGCGAGTGTACTTGATTTTTCAGTTAAATAAAAAAAAAGTTATGTATAATTAAAGTAAAAACGAGAAAATAAAGTGTATTATAGATATTTTCTAGGTGGACACATAATCTCATCATCTCCTTTTATTAATAGGATGGTAGTACATATGCATATCCAACAAATTAGATGTAGAAGATTTGAATAGATATTCCTTTGGAAATGTTTAAATCCTAAAATTTGATTATATACTAAAGATTAAGTTTAAAAATATTACTTACCGAAAATAAAAAGTTTTAAAATATTAATTTTTTGCTATTAAATTTGTTTATGCTATTATTTTGAAAAATCAAAACCACCACTCATCTAGAATCTTTTTGAACAACAAGTGATGAAGCGAGGATGATGAGGGTAAAAAAGAAATTATAAATCAAGTACATCTCGATTATAGTTATTTTTAGGAAAAATTTTAATCACATTCCTTCTAATTTATCATATTTTCAAAAATACTTCCTCTATTATCAAAAATATCACTGACGCCCCTTCTAATTTATATTTAAACATCACTGACATCCATTGTCATTAAACCACAATTTATAACAAAAATAAATTATATAAAATATCAAAATTGCCCTTACATAAGCCTCAAACAATATTTCTACATAAAATTCGAACCGATTAAAATTTAATTTTCTACATATTAAAATTTAAGTTGATTAAAATTATTTCTTTTTCATATTAAAATTTAATTCAAGCTGATTAAATTTTATATTTTTTTACGTATTAAAATTTGACCCTATTAAAAGTCTTTTTTTAGTATTAAAATTTGCGCTGATTTAAGCTCTACTTGAGATGTTAATCCTGATTAAAATTCACTTCGAATCGATTAAAATTTATATTTTTTATTTATTAAAATTCGATTCAAGTTGATTAATTTTTTTTTTCATATTAAAATTTGATTTGATTAAAATTTATATTTTTTATGTATCAAAATTCAAGCCGATTAAAATTTAATACGAGTTTATTAAAATTTGATTTGAGTCTCGAATAGAATTTTAATAGGCTCAATTTTTAATATGTAAAAAAATATAATTTTTAATCGGCACAAATTTTAATACATAAAAAATAAATTTTAATTAATTCGAATCGAATTTTAATCAGTCCAAATTTTAATATGTAAAAAAAATTAAAAAATAGATGGGATCTCATTGAAGATATGTCTATCTAAGGGGGATGTAGATGAAGTTTTTTCTAAAATATATTATGCGCAATTTAGTAAAATTACATTATAATTAACACTTTTAATCTCACAGGGGAATTCAGTGAATATTCAAAAAATAAAGAGGATGTCCTTAAAGATATAATAAACTATAAGAGATGTGACTAAAAAAATTTCCTTTATTTTTATGTATTTGATACACGGTATTCATCATACTTTTAAGTTACAACTACTCAACAAAATTTCATTTTCGATTATGAAATTTTCTTAACAATTATAAGTTTAGTTTTCAAAAAATACAATTTTATCATTAAAAATAATAATTTTTAATATGGTACTAATTTTTTTCTAATACTATAATTTATTTATTTATTTGAACAGAATACCGCATACTTTACCCCGTCTCAAACAAAAAAAATATTGAATGTAATTGTTACACCACGTCAACAGTGTCACGAAGTGTAATCGTCAACTAATAAGTAAACAAGTCAACAAATGAATCCCACTAAAACTCATAATCACTAAACCATATAATACGCAATTACTTTCATTTTATTTATTTTATGTTAATGTTAACCTGGTATAAAGATTACACTCAATATTTACTCCTCTTAAAGGCTCCTGGATGTTATAATAGTGATGTAGGCAATGACCCACTGTACGGTAACGGTCTCGGGCCTCTTACCCCTAACTTCTGTATGATATCATGGTAGAATGATGATGTGTACATTTGTTTAAAGGATAAAATTTGTGACGTTTATTGTTGACTTGGGTTTGACCTTTTTATTTTGTTACGTATTACTCTTTTTTGTGGCTGTGTTTGGTTTGCTTGATAAAAGAGAATAAGGCAAGTTTGATCGGATAAAATAATTCAAGGATCCATAAAGCTCAGTTTTAGATCCAAAAAATGCAATGAGATAAATGGTGGGGGTAATTATTGGGAGTATGAATTCAATGCACTAATGACTTAAGCCTCTCTGACCTTGATACATAAAACCCACCAAGCATGTAAGATTTATCTACCTGAATGAAGTCATAGACAAAATAACATGTCATTTTTACATTATTACCCTCAACAGTGAGAAGTAGGATTTATCTCTCTCTTTCTAAAAACTTTCATCTCTCTCTCTCTCTCTTTTCTACAATTGGGTTTTTTGTTACCGTGTTTAAAATAAATTTAAAAAACTTTCTTATTTTTTGATCTTGTGTAATTAAAAAAAAACAAAAAAAATATTTTATTAATAAATTGATTATGATGATGCACAAATCGGTATTGCGCAAGATCAACAGTCAAGTATACGTAATTGTACAATTAATGAGCAGTAAATAGGAGATTTATGGCAAAATAGCAAATACGCAGATTTATAGTGGTTCGGTCCTGGTGACCTACTCCACTATCGGGAACCGCAACGGTGGCCGAAGATTTTTATTGATGAATAAAAGTCACCGGGAGAGTATTCTCCAGGGGAGTTACAGTGCTTTGAGAGAGAGGAGCAATGTGTGTAGAATGGTGTATTGTGTGTAGAGATGTTAAGGTCGTGACTTCTATGTGGACAGGGCTTACATTATATAGATTTGGTGAGGCGGTCACTACTTTTTGGTAAGTACAGTTATGGTAGGATTAGATCTCCATAATGCGTATCCCAATATTTTCTCCCATGTGTTCTTATTCCTTCAGGCTTTCTATATCCTGAGCTGGGTTGGAGTGACAAGGTGATGAGAGATACCACTGAGACAGTGCTGAGAAAGGGAGCTAGGAGGACGAAGGAGAGCAAGGGTCTCCTTGGGGTGGCCTCCTCAGGCGTTGGTGTCTTAGTCCCCCTTTGGGTCTGGGTCGTTTTTTATTGACTTGTGTCTTCTTGGCTTGTTGGGCTTGGTCCAGTTAATTTTGAGCTCATCAGATTATACTCGATATTTTATACTACATTATAATTTTTCTTCTAAATAAGTATTACTTAATTTATGGCATTCATTATTTAATTATATAGTTTTTTTCAAATAACTACTCATCCAAACCCCTTTTCCAAACTTGACATAGAATTATAGACTACATTTTTCATATCAAAGGTGGAATTGTCATTTTATGGTCATTTATTTTGACATGTGAATGGGACCATAGTTCACATTTTTTTTTATCCAAAACAAAGATCAGATTGGACCATTTCTTAATTTGTGTGTGTCATCTTTATACACGGACCATTCTAATCTTTTATGTATCATTCCAATTTCATCGGATTGGTTTATGTGTGTTGGATCCAAAAAAAGTCACACTACTCTGCATTGGGTTGGATGAGATTGGGTTCAAAATCCAATACAACCCAATCTGGTGATGGTTACCCAAACACCCTTTTGTGTTTTAGTCATCACACACCTTCCTTATCCCTGGCCTGATTTAGCAATTAATATATATCCACAAATAATGTTGATTTATAATAACGAGCTTTAAACTCTTATTTCATTGTTTACTTCAATATATATCATGTCAATAGTTAAGAGATTGTATTAGGTGCGAGAGCAATAACCAGAGTAAAAAATAGGAACATGCAATTTTTACTTAAATCAATAATTTTGTAAGTCATTATAACAACAATGTCTGAAAGAAATTCTAAAGTATAATAAGAAAAAATGAAAAGTATTATAGACATTTTTTGGGTCGACACACAATCTCAACATCTCTTTTTATTAATAGGATTATAATACATATGCATATGCAAAAAATTAGATGTAGAAGATTTGAATAGATTTTCCTTTGCAAATGTTTAAATCCTAAATTTACTTATATACTAAAGATTAAGTTTAAAAATATTAATTTTTTGCTATTAAAATTTTTTTATGCTATTATTTAGAAAAATCAAAACCACCACTCATCTACAATCTTTTTGAACAACCAAGTGATGAGGCGAGGAGGATGAAGAGTAAGAAAGAAATTATAAATCAAGTACAGCCCGATTACAATTATTTTTATGTATTTGATACATGATATTCATTATACTTTTAAGTTACAACTACTCAAAAAAAAATTATTCTCGATTTTGAATTTTCCTCAATCAATTATAAGTTTATTTTTTAAAAATATAATTTTATCATTAATTTTTTTTAATTCCACAGACTTTTCCCCCTCTTAAATGAGAAAATATTCATTACAACGATGACATTATGTCATCATCGTTAAATGATGTCATCATCTAATTAGAAGACAATAAATAGGTAAAATGAATCTTACTAAACCTATGTGTTACTGATTAATGTGGTAGTTACTGGTAATTATAAAAATAATAGGATTCATTTTATTTATTTTTAATTTAATAATAATATTACGTGACAGTAACGATGTGGTGTCACAGTTAGCAGGAATATTTACTCCGTTTAAACGCCCGTGGCAGTTATAGCACTGACGTAGGCAATGACCCACTGGACAGTAACGGTCTCGGGCCTCTAACCCCTAACTTCTGTATGATATCATGGTGGAATTATGATATGTACATTTGCTTAACGGATAAATTTTCTGACGTGTACTGTTGACTGGATTCGACCGATTGATTTTGTTACAGACTTAGACTACGGGGGTTTGACTACGGTACCGAAACTTAATTATTGGTATGATACCAAAAAAATAAAATAAACGATAGATATATAATGAAGAACTTTCACCGTTGATTAAGTCTATAACTTTTTACCGGCTACCCACTAAGTCTTACAAATTCATAAAAAAAAAAAAAAAAAACTCAGACGAAGAAAAAGAATATAGAGTTGCAGAATTGTTTTTATCCCATGAACGCTTTAAGAGATTATAAAATCATCATAATTTATTAAAACTAAGATTGAGTGGTAGTCTTTTCATAAAAAAAAAAAAAATGAAATAAGGAAGAAGAAGGAGAAAGATCAAAGTATGAAGTTGCATAATTGTTTTTATCCTATGAGATTATAAAATCATCATCACCATTTATTAAAACTAAGATTGATAGTAAATTCATAAAAAAAAAAAAAAAAACTCAGACGACGAAGAAGAATATGGAGTTGCAGAATTGTTTTTATCCTTATGAACCCTTCAAGAGATTTTAAATCATCATCATTTATTAAAACTAAGGTTGAGATTATAGTATGCTTATATTTAAAAAAAATAAATACACTTTTTTTGATTAACATTATCACTTTTTTGCTTAAGATTACACTGGTTAAGACTAACACTTTTTTGGTTAACAATATCATTCTTTTGGTTAAGATTATCATTTTTTTGGTTAAAAGTACCACTTTTATGGTTTAAATTACCACTTTTTTGGACCGCTTATGTAGCGGGCATTCACTTAGCGATCAAATTTGCAAACCAATCTCGATCCTTGACTAATCTTGATCGCTGATCAAGATTTTAGCTTGTCCAATAAATTTCACTTATACCCCTAAATTATCACATTTTTTTAATTTTTTCCTCATATTTTTCATATTACACCCTCAACTATGTAATTAGTTTCATATTACCCCAAATTTTTTTACCTATTTTAATTTAACACCAAAGGTGCACCAAATATGATAATTTTGTTATAATTTATTTAGCGTGAAAAATAAATGTTGTAATAATTTTAACTTAACTCAAAATATAACCCCAAAAAATGGCAATTTTACCCAAAAAATTGTGGCAATTTAACTTACTGTAACATTTTAGTAATAGCAAAAAAAAATGTGCTAAACTTTAGTTGTAATTTAGCCTTGGTGAACTTAATAACCTAATCCTAACCTTTAATATTGTGACACCCCAAAATCTGGGGGTCCGTTGATTACCCATCAACCCGCGGAATACCTGTAGATACCTAGTATCTCGATATCACACTGTTATGCCCCATTTACTGGGGTCCATAACTTAACGAAATTTGGGCAGAGTCTTCTTTGTATGGGGAGCTCTACCCAATACCCAACCTGTGCAATACACAATTACCAGACCCATCCGAGGTCAAATATAAAGCAATGGCCGCACCGGGTCCATGTATAAGTAAACATTGGCCACACTGGGTCCAATTAACCATACTTAAATCAAAACATGAAAGGCTAATCTAACAATAGTCTTTATAAGTTCTATTACAATTATTTTACGCATTACATGCCCCAAAATATAGTTTCTAACATGTAATTACACAAAACATTAAGTAAAGCCACATGCGGCTCTCTTCAAGCATGAGGGTCCAAAATGGAGCCATCCGCCAGTGTATCTCTCCCACCTGAAATGTGTTCCCGTATAGGGTGAGCCAACGCCCAGTAGAGTATTTTCCTACAGAGGCTACTCCTCAACCTATATGCATATGAAATGTTCACATGCAACATCCATAAATCTGTAACCATTCCATCAAATAATATACAATTAAATGATGTAATGCTATAATGTCATGCCATGAATGAGGTGAGACCCACCCATGTGCACTCAACCCGAGTCCACTCTGACTCCCTTTACATGTCAATGCCATGTATGTTAAACCGGGCTACCTAAGCCCCATGAAATGAGATGAGACTCATGTACTCAACACGAGCCCTCTCTGGCTCCTCAACACAATGCTAATGCCAACGTGTTTGATGTATTATGAAATGAGATGTGACTCATTTATGCACTCACCCCGAGCCCTTCCCGGCTCGACAACACAATGCAAATGCCAATGTGTACGACATGCCATGAGTGAGATGAGACTCAATCATGTAACACACCCCGAGCCTCCACCATTGGTATTACTCACCCAATAACTAATTTAAGAAAATCTTCGGGTCTTTCTTTGGGGTGGGCGTTTATGGACTTCCACCAACGGAACCCAACCGACACAGGATTTATGGACTCTTTCCACCAACGGTGCCGCGTACACCAACACACTTTATGGGCTCTTATACCAACGGAAGTGCGTATCCGAAACACCGGGTCTTGCACCCGAGAGGTCGTCTTGCCCCTTCTTGCTAACCCCGACCCAATCTTTTTCTTCTTTTTCATGCAATCATGCGACTCAGTTGAATAATCAATCCAACTTTCCCGAGCCCATCCACCAACCACCAAGCATGATGATTGATATATGCAACTACCCCCCCCCACACTCATGCAAGTTTTCCATGAATGTGACATCACCTTATGCCCAATATGTCATGAATGCCAATGAGCAATTTATCTCCATATTAGACTCTCATAATACCACATAGCTTGTGGTACAAACACCCATGCACAACATCATTATGACACAATGTCCATGTATGTGATGTTCCCGTACATATGCAATGTAATGACCCATTGCTTCTCTCATGCAAGGTTCATATGTAATGAATGCCATATGAACTGTCTCTACCACATTCCAACATATGGTATTAACAACAACCATGCACACACACACACCACTCATGATGTGAATTCCCCGTGCATATGCAATGCGATGTATCATTGCAATAAAATTATGTCACATATGTAATGCATGCCATATGGACTAAATTAACATAATCAATTCCATTCCATGGCAATTTACGTTATAAACGTATAAATTCCATGCTTCATCACAACAATTGATATATCAAAATATATATCTGACATTCACAATTTCAACATAAATCATATCGTACACATATGATTTTCATTTACCACATAAGGCATAACATGTTATTTATCATATAACAATTTCAATCCATTTAGGTATTTTGTCAAACACCTTCAAGGCAAACAACATGGTAGCACATATCATGCCCAATTTCCACATAATTCAAGAAATTCCAATAGGCAATTTCTACATACCAATTTAGGATAAAATTATTTTACCTAAATTCCACCAATAGGCAAGTGTAATTTTCTAACAACCTACCCACCATCTTCATTATTCCATAACCATATACATATAAATATATGTATACATAGGTCAATATATATATATATATATATATCCAGCCCATTTATCATAGGTATTTCTAGGTAAGAAATCAACCCAAGTAGGAGAACCCCTACCTCTTGTAGCGTGAGAATCCCGTAGGAAGCTCCCAAGACCCGAAAACCCAACTCGAAGCTTGATTTTTCCAAATCCCGATTTTTCACCTTCGGTGAAAATCTTCATTTTTGGTACCCACGAGTAGCCCTCGTCGACGTGATCACTTCTCCCTTCTAGCTCGACGGAATCCGAGCAAAGAAATACAACTCGAATCTTGATTTTCGTACACCCCCACCCGTTCACCTTCGGTGAAACTTGTTGTTTTTGGTACCCACGCGTAGCCCTCGTCGCGTAGATGAACTTTGCCTTTTGAATCGACGAATTCCGACGGACGTAACTCCCGGAATCGGAAGAAGAAAGCTTGAAATCAAATTTTTCTCCTCTCTCCCTTCAACGTCTGAACACAGCCAGCTAAAGAGGTGGAAAATATCTGATTTTTCAGATATTTAGCCTCTATTTATACTTTTAATTGCGCGGTCCACATTGCACCGCATATTTTCGACTTTCGGGTCCGTTTTTCGTCCCGAAACGATTCATTATACATTGGATTAAGTTCAAATTAATTTTATTTGAACTTTAACTTAATTTTAATGAAATTTTATAAAAAAATATTTTTGGGGACCTTTAAAATGTCATTCGTCACGCAGTCGCCTCGAACGACGTGCAAAAATCCGACTATCTCGGAATTCGACGAAATTTGACAGGGTGACTCGATTTCGCGATACGAATCCCACGGCGAACTCCGTTTCCTCATCCGAGGTCTAGAACATGATTATTTCAAATACGCATAAGGGTGGAGAATTACCATTTTGCCCTTTTTCAGAAAAAGTTCAAATTTTCCCGGGTTTTACAAATATTTTTAACTTGATCGTAAATTTAATGTCACTCAATAACCCTAAATATTGTAAAATTTACCTTATATTTTTATTTCAGGTTTAAATATGATAAATAATTATGATTTTTTAAAGCATCAAAGCATGGAGTTGCAGAATTGTTTTTATCCCTATGAGATTATAAAATCATCATCATTATTTATTAAAACTAAGATTGAGATTATAGTAAATTCATAAAAAAAAAACTCGCACGACGAAGAAGAAGGATAAAGAAGAAGATGGAGTTGCAAAATTATTTTTATCGCTATGAGCCCTTCAAGAGATTTTAAATCATCATCATTTATTAAAACTAACGTTGAGATTATAGTAAGCTTATATTTAAAAATAAATAAATACACTTTTTTGGTTAAGATTACACTTTTTTTGATTAAGAGTACCATTTTTTTGGTTAATATTACCATTCTTTTGATTAAGATTATCACTTTTTTGGTTAAGATTACACTGTTGGGGTAACAGTACCACTTTTCTGATTAACAGTACTATTTTTTTGGTTAAGATTATCATTTTTTTGGTTAAGAATACCACTTTTATGGTTAAAATTATAACTTTTGTGGTTAAGAGTATCACTTTTTTGGTTAATATTACCATTCTTTTGATCAAGATTACCACTTTGTTGGTTAACAATATCACTTTTTTTGTTAAAATGACCATTTTTTTGGTTAACAGTACCATTTTTTTGGTTAACATTACAATTTTTTTGGTTAACATTACCATTAATTGTGGTTAACATACCACTCTTTTGGTTAAGAGTAACATTTTTTTGGTTAACATTACCATTATTTTGCTTAAGATTACACTGTTGGGGTAAGAGTACCACTTTTCTGCCATTTTTTTGGTTAAGATTATCACTTTTTTTGGTTAAGAGTACCACTTTTATGGTTAAAATTATCACTTTTGTGGTTAAGAGTATCACTTTTTTGATTAATATTACCATTGATTAGGTTAACATTACCACTCTTTTGGTTAAGATTACACTTTTTTTGGTTAAGAGTACCACTTTTTTTGTTAACATTACCACTATTTTGGTTAAGAGTACCATTTTTTTAGTTAAAATTACCACTGTTTTGGTTAAGAGTACCATTTTTTTTGGTTAATATTACCATTATTTTGGTTAAGAGTACCACTTTTTTTGATAACATTACCACTGTTTAAGTTAAGATTACCACTGTTTTGGTTAATATTACCATTTTTTTTGTTAAAATTACAACTGTTTTGGTTAAGAGTACCACTTTTTTTGTTAACATTACCACTGTTTTGATTAAGAGTACCACTTTTTTGGTTAATATTACCATTGTTTTGGTTAAGATTACAACTTTTTTTGTTAACATTACCACTATTTTGATTAAGAGTAGCGCTTTTTTGGTTTACATTACCACTGTTTTGGTTAATATTACCAATTTTTTTTGTTAATTTTACCACTGTTTTGATTAAGAGTACCATTTTTTTAGTTAACATTACCACTATTTTAGTTAAGTGTACCATTTTTTTGGTTAATATTATCATTATTTTGGTTAAGAGTACCACTTTTTTGGATAACATTACCACTGTTTAAGTTAAGATTACCATTTTTTTGTTAACATTACCACTCTTTTGGTTAAGAGTACCACTTTTTTGGTTAACATTACCATTTTTTTGGTTAAGAGTACCATTTTTTTTGTTAACATTATCACTGTTTAAGTTATGATTACCACTTTTTTGGTTAAGATTACAACTTTTTTAGTTAAGAGTACCATTTTTTTTGTTATTGTTACCATTTTTTTTGTTAACATTATCATCCATAAGGTTAATATTACCCCTTTTTTGGTTAATACTACAATTTTTTTGGTTAACATTACATCTTTTTTTATTAACATTACCATTGATTAGGTTAACATTACCACTCTTTTGGTTAATATTACACTTTTTTGGTTAAGAGCCCACTTTTTTGGTTAACATTACAATTGTTTTGATTAAGATTACGACTTTATTGGTTAAGATTACACTGTTGAGGTAAGTGTATCAATTTTTTTTAAGAGTACAATTTTTTCGGTTAAGATTACCTATTTTTTGTTAACATTACAACTTTTTTAGTTAATATTACCATTGATTAGGTTAATATTACCACTTTTTTTGATTAAGAGTACCATTTTTTTGTTAACATTACAATTATTTTGATTAAGATTACCATTTTTTTTTGTTAAGATTACACTATTGAGGTAAGGGTCCCATTTTGTTGGTTAAGAATATAATTTTTTCGGTTAAGATTACCATTTTTTTGGTTAACATTACTATCTTTTGGTTAAGATCATTTTTTTGGTTAAGATTACACTTTCTTGGTTAAGCGTACTATTTTTTTGGTTAACATTACCAAATTTTTTATTAACATTATCACTTTTTTGGTTAAGATTACACTTTTGAGGTAAGTACCACTTTTTGGTTAACATTATCATTTTTTTTTGTTAATATTACCACTTTTTTGGAGCGATCAAGAATAGCGATCGAATTTGGAGCAATCAAGATTAGCGATCAAGTGGGATCAAATAGCAATCAAGTGGGATCCCAAGTAGCGATCAAGTGGGATCAAGTAGTGATCAAGAGTGGGATCAAGTGTAGGTTTGTGATCAAGAGTAGCGATCAAGGTAGCGATCAAGAGATTGAGACCGATCGGTTCAGTAGCGATCAAGAGTAGGATCAAGGGATCATCGCAACAACAATCAAAATTAATATATTTAATTAACATAACAAATTAATATTAAATTAAAACATTCAATTCATCAAATTAACATTAAAATTCAACTTAATTAATATTAAATTCATCCAATTTATATCCAAAATCATTCAATTAACATTCGATTCATTCAATTAACATCCAATAAAAAATCACTTTATTAAACTAACATTCAATTTCATCCGATTTAGATTTAATTTATCAAATTAACTTCCATCTACCATTCAACTCATCAAATTAGATTAACATTCATATCCATCCAATTAACACTTAATTCAACAAATTAACATCTGAAATAATCGGCAATTAATCAGTCCAATTAACCATCAATTAATCAAATTAACATCTAAAACTATTTAAAAAATATTCAATTTATCAAATCAATTTTTAAAAAAATTGGCATTAGGCCCAATAATATACCGACAGATGGATGAATGAAATTTTGACACAATACTAACTCAATTCCTGCCTAAATCCATTCCTGTTGCTTCTTCGAGAAGCTTAGTAGCTAGGTTCACTTTTTTTCTCGTCTTTCTTCTCTTCTGTTTTGGTTCCTCGTTCAAGTCTTCTAAAGTGATGATAACCTCCTCCTCTTCTTTATTATTTGTAATCTCAGCTCAGAATATTTATAATGTAAGTTCTGTTTAATCCTAGTCTATATAAGTTCTATTGTTTAGCACTATAAAATGAAACTATTTTTATGGTTAATGGTGGATTTTATATTCAAGGGGAAGAAGAGCTCAAGTGAATCTGATCGGCCAACAAGTTCATGATTTTTTTATTAGTGAGAGATTTGTATAATCTAAATACTAAACCAGTTTTATTGATCTTATTTGTATTCATTGATGATGTTATTTCTCCGTTGTAGCAAAGATTGTTTGAAGACAATGAAAGAAAAGGAAAATAAAAAACTCGGTCATGGGGTAAGGGATATTATGTAATAAGGGATATGTTGCATATGTGTATGTATAATCATTTCACTCACTCATTCAGTTCATGAAACAACTTGGACTACAATGGAAGAACATGGAAGATTGTGAGAAAGAAAAATATATAGAGATGACAAATGCATCAAAAAAAGAAAAATGAGTTGTGCAAAAAGGAATCTACACCAAAAGAAAAGGTAAATCCTAATAGTAAATTATTTGTGTAACATGTGTTTACTTTGTGTGTTGTATAATGACAAATGTTTGATGATATAGTTGAGAACCAGATGTTCACAGGGACTGATGGTGAAAGCAATAGAGAGGTTTAGCAATGAACAAAAATATGGGGTTGAAGAGATTGGTTTCGGAGGTTTGTTAAGCCTCAAATGCAAAATATTGAGGAGAGATTTGTGTGAGTGGGTGGTTGAACACTTTAACCCTAATTCATGTGTGTTGAATATTCACGAAAAATCCTTAAAGTTCTCTCCTAAGGATGTAGAATCTATATTGGCGTTGAGATATGGGGGGATAGATGTGGAGACGAGTGGCCCCTATAAAAGAATAAATGGAATCTGTAATTCCATGTTCACTAGAATGAAGGATATTCCAGTGAACTATTTGAATAACAAATTTGGTGAAATGAATGTGGATTCAGAAGACTTTCGGCGTATCTTTATCTTATTTGTACTTGGATGTCTATTGTGTCCTACAACAAAGACCTCAATTAGTAGTTCATTCCTCCATTCTGTGGTGGAGGTTGATTCTTTGGGAGCGAAGAACTAGGCCAAGTTGGTGTTTGATGCCCTGATTGAGGGGGTGAAAAAATATAAGACATATGGACAAAACAATATTAGTGGTTGTCTACTAGTTCTCAAGGTAATGTATTGATTACCTAAAAGATCTTGTACTTAGTATTGTTGTTTTTGTTTCGAATTGAGAGTAGTTGGTTGTTGTAGGTTATTCTAATCGAGAGTAGCTGCTTGTTATAGATTTTTTACCTGCAACACCTGACACCCACATGGATTTCCCTTGTGGCAATCAAATGTCAATCCATTCCCCGCATTGGAGCATGGGGTGATTTGGAAATAAAAAATAGTGTGGTTATCTTTAAGAAGTTGACAAATATGAAAGAGGTATCTATTGTTATTATTTGTTTATAAGTGATGTGTATGTATTTCAATTTCAATTTGATTATTAGAGTGTTAGAGTTATGATTGAGAGTTATTTATGTATGTTGTAGGTTTCAGTTGTAGGAGTAACCCCCCTCAATGAACAGTCACATGTTCCACTAATTGTGCAACCACAAGTTCCATGCAAAATTAAGGTGGATCCTAACATAGGGCAGGCAGGTGGTGGCATATCCAAAGTATGTGTAATGATGTTGGCTTATATAAGTGACTGTGAGTATTTCTATTTCTCATTACTTGTACATGATGATTTGATATTATTTTTTTCAGTCATGAGAAGAAAGATTTTCATCCCTCGAAAAATCAATGGCTAAAATAAAGGATGACCTATCTGGCAAAGTAGATTCGGTGGTTACCATGATGGAGAAAATTGTTGATGCATTGGAATCCATAAAGCAATCCATGAATAAATGTGATGGAGAGAATAAAGACATAGACAATGAAGCAATCCATGAAGAAACCTTAAATTAATCCAAGTATGATAATCGGATGTGGATTCCGCTTCAAACGATGCAAACATCGGATATAAAGTTTATGAAACATACACCGCAGCAACATTCAAATGCCATTGTAAACACACCTCACCTTCAACTGACTTCACACTCATTCACCCAAAAAAATTTCAGCCCAAAGCTTCAACAAAAGTATAGTGCAAAGGTGCTGAGAAGAAACTCTAAGCGGAAGCCAAGTAAATACTTGAAATCACCATATGATATTTTCAAGGTATGATAGTCATTATAAAATCCATATTTTTAGTAATAAAAATATATATTCCAAATCTCTAATCTTGTTTGTGTAAGGAGCAACTTTATTTGAAGAAGTATGAAAATACTATCTTGAAGAAGCACACGACAGATATAGCGGCGGTATAATACGTCAAACCTAATTGTGGTTTTACTTGATTACAAGATTAATCGATAATGCATTATAATACTTTTCTATGTGTGTTATCACAGTTGGACAATAATGGAACCTTGTTTGGCAAGGAGATGGAGGAAACTGGAAAGGACATGGAGGAAACTAGAAAGAAGATGGAGGAAACTGTAAAGATGGGTGATGAAGATGAGGTGAATGCAAATAAGGATGAAGAGGACCAGTTGGAGGTAGCTGGAAATAAGGAAGAAGAGGAGATGGAGGCAACTGAAAATAAGGATGAAGAGGTGGAGATGGAGGAAGCTGGAAACAATGTAGAAGATGAGAAAGCTAGAAATAAAGATGAAGAGAAGAAGATGGAGGAAGTTGTAAATAAGCATGAGACTGGTGTTGATGTATATATGGTTGAAAAAATAACAAAGGATGATGAGAAGGCTGAAGTGAAAATACAAAAAGTTCTAGAAGAAATTACAACTTTTCACATTCCCTCAAATATCACCATTCACGAGGTTTAATTTCGTACTCCACATTAAATGTTTGTTTAAACAAATCTTTGTATTTATTTAAACAATTGTACCACATTTAATAATACTCTTCATTATATTTAATAAACAGATTTCAGATTCCACCAGTTTGTGGACCCCATCAGATGTGGATTATCCACCCATTTATGAAATTAGTGATTATGATAAATGTGTGTCATGAATAACATATTTGACAACACACTTGACATGAGGTATTTATAGTTTTATACTATATACCAATTCTCACCTGTTATTTTTATATATTGTGGGAGCATCACCAATTAGTAATCCATTTTTTTCATGAAACAGTGAGACACTGGTGAGATTTGAGACATGTTCTGCCAACAGATATTCATTTATTGAATCTCTAAAACCAAGAAAATGGTTGTTATACACTGTGAGTTAAAAATTGACATCTTTATTTATTGTGTTTTTTATATTGACCAAATATTGATTTTGTACATTTTTTACCTGAAGATAATAGATTTGGCATCTTGTATTATTCCGGATGATGTGAAGTTTAATCCTTTTACAAAAAGGTCAAGGTTGTATCTACCCACATGGTTTGCAGTAATGTGGTTTATTTGACTTTTTTAATGTTATTTATTTGACTTTTTTAATCTTGAACATGTACAATGTGGGTTAAATGTCTACCCATATTTTACCCTCAATACCCAGCAAAAAGCACTTGGAAGGGTAAGACAAGGAAACAAACAAGAAAAATGTATTGGATTGCTTGATTTTCAAAGGTACTTCGTTTCAGATTTCAAGGACTGTGATAAGGTATGTAGATGTCCTTTTTTTTTTTGTTGTTGTTGTTGTTTATAATTGATCACTTTTTGGGTGTAACATTATCACCTTTATTTTGTAAGAATACCACTATTTTTAATAAGGTTACCATTTATTTGAGGCAAGATTATAACTTTTTAGGGTAAGATTACTATTTTTTAGGGAAGATTACCACTTTTGAGGGAAAAATTACCACTTTTGAGGGAAAGATTACCACTTTTTTTTTTGTTAACATTACCATTTTTTGGGTTATAATACAACTTACTTGGGCTTAGAATACAACTTTTTTGAGTGTAAGAATACAGGTTAGCCGGATTTTTAGAGGTAAAATTACGGTAAAAATTTATAATCTTACTACTAAATTACCACAACCATGCTCGTCATAACCATTTGCTCATCACAACCATTACCATGCTCATTTTATGTATAAATAACAAAGATATTTTAGATTTTTGACAACAACATATCATATTGCTTTAATTTGTTTCATCACATTTCACTACTGCTAGTTCAATTATTGTATCAACAACCAACAACTACAATTACATATAATTGTCACTTCCTAACTATTTCATTGCTTTTCATAAAAAAAGACTAAATTATATCCCACCTACTATCAATTCTATCCAACCTACTATCAATCACCTTCAGAGACTCCTTTATTTCATTTTGAGTATTTTCAAATTCCTCCATCTTTCTGCCCATTCATACCAGCAAAGCTGCAAATAAAGACAATCAATCATCCAATGGAGGAAGACCACCTGTGGAAGAATTTGGTACATCCTGGGTTGCAATATTATCCTCAGCTACAACTTCATTCTGGATTTCAACTTGTGGCTACTGAGTTTTCTTTTTCTTCCCTTGTCCCAAACTCTTTTTTATTATCCCACCATAAATTGGATTCATGGGAGTGGAATAAGTATCGCTTGAGTGAATCACAACTCCACAATCCTCCATAATCTTTGAAATCAAAATTGGAAATGAGAGACATTTTCGCCTATCTTTCGTACCTTGCACCGAAATAAATTCATCAATTATTAAACAAGGTAAATCTATACATATACCCGTTCCAATGGCATACAGGAGATGAGCTCAATCAAGTCCAAAATCAGCAGTATGTCCAATTGGACTAATATTGTACCCCACTATAAGGTTTAACATCCTATATTTGGAAGTAAGGTCTTGCTGAAAAAATAATGGATTGTCAACATTCTCACTAAAATTATTAGGTATACCCTCAATTTCTGCATAAACATCTTTCAACTTAGGTATGTCCTTAGAATTCTTGAATGGATAGATAAGTGTATCGTTAGGAATGAAGGGTCGGCGAACTCCCAATATTTTTGAAACTAAATTTGGGGTTACTTCAAAACTTATATTCCTCACAAGGGACTTAAACTTGTGATCACCAATATCATGCATGTTAGAATAAAATATCTTCACCAATGTATTATATGTTTTATTCGTCTTCTTGATATCAACTGCAGAATTCCGTTGATGAAGAGAAAAAATAACATCACATTCTACCTCTTTTAATTGATCTAGTAAAACACTCATTTCCAATAACAAATGTCTATAATAAAAACAGTTATCATACCAATGTTTGCAATTTTCGTTGACGAAAAATATGTCTTCATTGCATATGGGGTTGGATGAACATGCTGGATTGGGATTGGGATTGGGGTTGGGTGAACTTGATGTATTGAAGGAGGGATCAACTGGATTGGTGGAGGTGGGATCAATAGTGGGATTAATTGGATTGGTGGAGGTGGGATTAACTCTGGAGAACGGATCAATGGAGGGAGGATGATTACATTTCTTATTCGAGAGGGACCAGAGGGAGGATCATTACAGCTCTTCTTCCTCTTCATTTTTTCACTGGTATCCACAACTTTTGGCCTATAGTTGTTGGTCATTATACTCTGTTGTAACAATAAAAAAAACTAGTCAAAAAACACTAAGTTGAACCAAAAAAATATGATGAAAGAAACTTGTTTTTTCGCTAATTAAACCAAAAAAAGAAAAGAAAAGAAAACTACCGTAGGAGCCGAATTCTCGTGACAATCACTGTATAGTATACACCCCCCGCGCAAGTTAAACAACCACGACAGACAATTATGTAGTCAAACCCCCAAGTCGCAGGCATCTTTCTCTCTATTCTCTGACGGAGAAGCACGATACATGATGTTTCGAGACGATTAGGGCACCAAATTTTGAAGCCCTCACCTGATTTAGGGTTTTGGGTATGCAATTAGGTTGGGTTTTCACCGATTTGGGATTAGATTTGGGGTTAGATCGCTGATTTAGATATGCAATTAGGTTAGATCGATTTGGGTTTTAAAGAGTTGGATTTTTTGGGGGAATAGAAGATCGATCTGGGGTTATATTAGCGAGTTGATCGCTATCGGGTTATGTAGCGATCGGGTTCAAGTTTGATCGCTTGTAGTGACCGGTTTCAAGTGTGATCGCTTCTTGATCACTATTTGCAAACTAATCTGGGAGATCCAATGATCAAGTTGCCTTTTGTTAACATTAAATTACACTTATAACCCTAAATTATCACTCTTTTTTAAATTTTTCCTCATATTTTTTATATTACACCCTCAACTATGTAATTAGTTTCATATTTCCCCAAATTAGTTTACCTATTTTAATTTAACCCAAAAAGTATACCAAATATGATATCTTTGTTCTAATTTATTTAGTGGTGAACTTAATTTCTCTTATCACTTAAAATAGTGGTGAACTTAGATAACCTAATCTAACCTCTTAATATTTTTAACTTAATCTAAAATGTAAATTTAATTTCACTCAATAACCCCAATTATTGTACATTTTTTGTTATATTTTTATTTCATGTTTAAATATAATAAATAATTATCATTTTAATTTCTATTATCACTTATTTTCAAAGTGTATAGGGGGTTCATGTTTAAATTTTTTAAATTGTATAGGGGGTTCATGTTCATGTTCACTCAATAACCCTAACTATTGTAAATTTTTTGTTATATTTTTATTTCATGTTTAAATATAATAAATAATTATCATTTTAATTTCTATAATCACTTATTTTTAAAGTGTATAAGGGGTTTACTTATTTTTGAAATATATACCGAAACCGGTTATAAGTTTTTATGAGTTTTGGAGTGTACAGGTGGCGAACATACAGTCCTTTTAATTTTTCAGAATCGTACCGATTTTTACCTTTTCGGTATTGAAGCCAACTCCTAGACTACGGTATCGTTGATAGTGTACTTTTAAAATTTATTATTTTTGTAAGGATATTTTATAATTTTTATAAACATTTTTACAATAAAAATACTTTTATTGTAATTATTTGTACCATTTTTTTTACTATCACAATAATAAAAAAAATATAGACAATATTGATAAAAATCCAAAAAAAATAATAAATATCAATACGACACTGAATTTTTATTTCCAGTACCATAGACAACTCCTTTTGTAACCCATAAAACCTTTTTAGTGTGTTTTAGCTATCACATTCAGATACCTTCCTTATTCCTTGCCTGATTTAGAAATTAAAATATATATCTCTATAATAAAATATAATTGATCTTGAATCTTTAAGTTTGTCTATCACAAGTTGAGATTTATTCAATTTAATGGATCAAAATTATTCCCACATTTTTTTTTCTCAAACTTGAATTCTCCATTCAGCCCATATTTTTTTATGCTAATCAAGGTCATGTTAAGTCTTGTCTCTCCTATCTAGTCTTTTAAATTTTATTTCCCACATATTTTTTTTGTCAATTTCTATCACATTTTTAATTTATATTATAAGTTGAAACATGTAATTTATAATTAATTTATGCCTAAATATAATATTTATTTTAGGCATTGTTCATATATTATAATGTATACATATTAATATTTTTTTATATTATATATTTTGAGAAAATTTTGTCAATTTTTTTTTTAAATAATGGGTGCAAATTAATTTCACATCATGTAATAAAGAAAGGGAATGAAAAAAATTATTATTTGATATAACAAGATCATTTTTTTTAAGTCACTATTAGTGTAGTTACGTACTTAAAATTTCTTTATCATTTCATTAAGCGAAAAGCAACATAAATGTTAATGGGTTCCTTCATTTTGATACAAATGCTATGTAGAGTTGTAGACATAAGGGCCAGTAAAGGACCCGTGACCTGATGGACGAACAGCCCATGGGCTAATGGGTAGATGGCCCGTTCCATGATGACGGACAGCCAGTTAGCCAGTGATAGGGCCTAGCTGGATTTTATAGGACTGGGTAGTCAGAAAATTCCATTTATGGATATATACATTTTTTTAAAACTTATATCTGGAACTAATTTAAATGAAAAAAAACTAAAAATAAATACAAATTATTAATAATAAAACTTACTTGCCCTAATATAAGAGAAATAGGAATCATTGAGAATTTTTTCCTTGTTTTTAATTGTAAAGGAAGACTATAGGATCGAAGTTGTACTAAAAATTATAATTTCTTGAAGTATGTTACAACTGTAAAAAGTATAGTCAATCTTAAAATGCTATCATCGATTATAAAAGTTATAATTTTTAAATATAAAATTACAACTTTCACTTTTTAAAAATAAAATTACAACTGATTAGAATTTATTTGTAATCGATCACAATATATTATGATCGATCATAAAATATAACTTTATTTTAAAAAAAATATAACTTAAACTTAACAGTAATAATTTTTTTTTTTATTCAACGGTCAAGAATGTCCGAATTAGCTGACGCATACCTCGACTAATCCTCGATTTGATTTGGTCAATGACACATCATTCACGTCGAGATTAAAATATTCACGATAAATAAATTATTCGTAACTTGATCTTAAGGGCCTATTTAGATGGACTTTCGGGTGAGGGAGTGGAGTGGTTTTATCAATCTAGTCAAAACCCTTCCAAACCTATCTCCTACACTTGAGTACATGAGATTTAAGATGAATCCAGTATACACTCGTGTTCAGTAAATAACATATACATTCAGGAGACCCACGAATTTACCGTCATACATTGGTCATATAAATTACTATTTTGCCCATTTATCAATCCAATTTAAACCTATGTTTGTTTGATTTTTTTTTTTTGGTTTACTTATGAATTTCATATTTTGGGGTTTTTTTTGTGTTCCAAACTTATAATATCAAACATCAATATTGATAAAAAATTTAAGTAATTCGCATAATCAAAAACAAATATTTTTTTTGTAACACTTTTAATTTTCCGAAAGTTAGTCGTACAAAACTAATTTCAGCGATTTTCGTCACCAATTGGGGTTAGGATTAGGGTAGACATAAATGGGGGAAATGGGTGAAGGTTAAGGGATATAAATGTCTTCTAAGTGGAAAGTCGGTTTGCTCCCAGTCGAACCCCCCTTTCCCTAGGTTTGCTGAAGCCCTTGTTGAAGGATTTGAGGTGCCGGGCCAGGTTCGGGCCAAGAATCTAATACCAGCCTTCACTTTTTGCATCTAAACATGGGTTACCTTTCGTTATTGGGCAATTTTTCGTAAACCCATCTTCACACTCACCCATACCCACTTGCTAAACAGCCCAAAGGGTTTCCATAAGACACGGATATGCAATTGGTTCGGCATTTCCATTTCAAGATTACAGCTTATTATATAATTTACAGAAGCATCCCAAATACTTCCGAAACTAAAAAACCTGCCACCTAACTTTAATAAAAACCTGTAGTTACCCCCATGATTTGGGAAATTTTTAATAAACGTGTGATGTGAGATACCAAATCCCAGCACAAAATGCTGACTCGATATCCTCATTCCATCTAAGCCAAACGATTAACTTCCCCTTCGTCAAAACCTCTAAACTGTCTGCATCGCGTTAGGGTATTCCGGAAGAGGTCTCTTCTTCCCGATCTCGCTTCAGATCTGTTTCTCAATTTCCTGAGAAAATGTACGGATTCGAAGCGCTTACCTTCAACATTCATGGAGGTTATCTTGAGGCGATCGTGAGAGGCCACAGATCTGGATTGCTCACTGCCTCCGATTACAATAATTTATGCCAGTGCGAAACCCTAGACGATATCAAGATGCACCTCTCCGCCACCGAGTACGGTCCTCATCTCCAAAACGGTTAGTTCAGATCCACCTCAATATTGTTCTCAATTGTTTGGCTCTTTCCTATTTTACTTCTTCTTTTCGCTTCGCAATCCGGGTTTGAGCTTTTTAGGAACTTAACTACGCAATTAACTTGTTTGATCCATATACTTGTACATAATCCCAGTCGCAGGCGTCTAATTACGTCTTATTTATTGGATGCGATCTGATTTTCTGGGCTTGTTTGTTTGGTAATTAGGCTTTGAACTGAAACATTTTCTAAATTACAAACAATTGCATTTTTCATTTCAAGTTTTGAAATTAAAAGTTAATTTGAATGGCACTTTTTTTTTCCGATTAATTTGGGTTGTATTTACCTGGTGCGGTGATGCATTTATAACAATGCTAGGTTTAGTCAAATAGATTGTTGAAAACTGCTTGCTTGCTTGGGGCTACATATTGAATTCTCATTGTCCCTAAGGGAAATTTAATCCTGGTTTTTGCTTCTTTGAATCATGCTCGTGTTGTTACTACTATAATGAGTAAGGAACATTTTGCTTATATCTCATCAGATTTACATTAGAATACATAGACACAAAAGGCATGTATTTGTATGCTTTATGCTTTCATCAGCAAGGTTGGCTTGGTCCCTCTTCTACACTTTAAGCTCATCTTCTAATTTATTTTACCATAATTTGCTTGCAGAACCTTCTCCGTTGCATACAACTACGATTGTGGAGAAATGCACCCTTAAACTGGTTGAGGACTATAAGCACATGCTATGCCAAGCCACAGAGCCTTTATCAACATTCCTGGAGTATATAACGTATGTTGGAATTTATCTTCTTGAAATGGTGTTCCTGTACTATGTATTCTATCCAGTCTAGAGAGAGAGAGGGAGAGAGTTGTGGCTTTTTTCCACCTTATTCGAGGGGATGTCAGAAGCCTAGGAATCCTTACTCCATGACAAATGCTCTATCGGTACATGCCATAAGTTTCATAGAGGAGTTTTGACAAAAGTGAAATAATATATGGGTTTGATTTCTCTGCCAAAAAAAAAAAAAAAAAAATTTGTATGCCACATTAATTTGATATGACTTGGATACCTATTTGAACTATTGTTTTTTAGCGTCCTTTTGGGCATCAGTAACCAAGGACTTTAAAGGAATATCGCTTTTATGTATTTTTCTCTTTTACCGTTATATTTTTACTAAATCATGGTTGGATTCCTTATTCCACTTTTTTGATGTACCGTATATTTTTATTAATGCAAAGTTTATGTTTCCTATAAAAAAAATAAAAAAATTGGATACCTATGCGAAGGAAACCTAGACTTTGTAGATTGGGACTTTTTGAAAATTGGAAGCTTTCCAGAATTTTATGATTCAGGAATGTTTTAGACTTTCGAAATGACTATGTTCTTCGAATTTGTTTGCGTTGAAACTATAGTACACTCACTTATGACTTGTATATTAAGATGTTACTATCTATACAATGTGTTTGTATCTGAAGTTTTTACATTCCAACCTTTAAGGGGTTCAAATTGTCAACAAAGCCAAATTTGGTAACCATATTAAGGGACTATGTGGAGATTGGTCTGGGTGTGACCATTGTTGCTGCAATATGAATGAAATATGTAAACTTCAACCAATGTTGAGCTATGAATACAAAGTCGTTTACACATCAAACTACAAGCTTTTGTAATTGTTTTGGTTGGTTATATTCGTATTTATTTATTGGTATGTGCTTTTTGTCTTATGGCCTAAGTGTTCGCATGGTTTATAGTAAATGTTGGTAATCCCTTGCTAGTTTCATTGGTGCGCACATTGGCAGAGGGTTGAGCCAGTGTAATGTGCAACCTAGTTGGGAATGGGAAAAAATGGAAAGGTTCTCTAGAATTTACTGGAGACCTAATGTTTTTGTTTATGTTGCAGATATGGCCACATGATTGACAATGTTGTCCTAATTGTTACTGGAACCTTGCATGAGAGAGACGTTCAGGAATTGTTGGAAAAATGCCATCCTTTGGGCATGTTTGACAGGTATTTGTGTCCTTATTGCATGTTTTGGGTTCTGTTTTAACTGCTCTTAAGGCAATGCATTTTGGTTAATGGCTTATAAGGCAAGTTCCCCCAATTTGTTTCCTCAGTATTGCTACCTTGGCTGTCGCTCAGAATATGCGGGAGCTTTATAGACTGGTGCTTGTTGACACACCACTGGCTCCATATTTCTCTGAGTGCATCACGTCTGAGGTACTGACTGCTAGACTTGTGTCATCTTATGCTTTTTTCTATAAGACATGAGAATTGCTTTTCTGACCTTGTAAAAAAGTTGCTTGCAATCCTATTTTTTCTTACAGAAATTTCTTACATCTGGTGCTTTTCAATGAGGTATATAAATAATTAATGGGATGATAAACCTTAGACGTCATCTTTATAACATGATGGCCTGCTCATGCGTAATGCTGGTTTTTACTCTGTAAATCTATTTGAAAAGGCGAAGAGATTTAGCCTCTTTTTATTCATTTTATTGACATCAAGGTCATAATTAGGGACCAATGATAGTCGTACTTGATGAATTGTTTTTCGTTTATTGAAGGCATCAGTAGAATGGAATTGATTTTATGCTTTCCTGACCCTTTCTAGCAGTAAATTCTGTTTGTTTTCTTTGATACCTGATTCGTATTATCTTTAGGACTTGGATGACATGAACATAGAAATTATGAGGAATACCCTTTACAAGGCATATCTCGAGGATTTCTACAGGTTTTGTCAGGTGAGGGTTGATTGCCCAATTGGCATATTTTTCGTTCAATATGAGCTTGTGAATTATGGCCATCTCTCTATCACACACTATTTCTTTCACTCCTCTCTAATGTAAATTTTTTAAACAGAAATTAGGTGGTGCCACTGCAGAGATTATGTCTGACCTTCTTGCCTTTGAGGCTGACAGAAGAGCTGTTAATATCTCCATAAACAGGTTCTGTCATTTCATTTGTTTGTTCTCATATTTTATGGCATGTATTTGAATTTTTTTTTGTTTTCTGATGTAATTTCTATATACAGCATTGGCACCGAGCTTACTCGAGATGATCGTAAGAAGTTGTACTCTAATTTTGGCTTACTGTAAGTCTTAACTCAATTTTGTCTTTTCGACTTTTGGTTTTATGTGCCTTTTTGTAGCTTCTCTGAACAAATTTATATTTGTTCAAATAGTTATCCTTATGGCCATGAGGAACTTGCTGTCTGTGAGGATATAGATCAGGTATGTTTTGAGCTCTGTTTATTTTCCCTTTTGCTTATTTTGCATGGAAGTGTTTCGGTATTCACATTAAATATGCTTTTATTCTAAGCCTTAATGATGGTTTATTGACCAAATCTGTGTGACTGTTGTCTCCACTTACTTCATAATCATAGAAGAAAAGAATTCTTTACCTTATTAGAATGTTGCAACGTTTTTGTGTTGTGAAACAGTTAAATGGGTGGATTCTTCCTTCTCTCACATTATATTATTGATTGTGGTTTGACCGTAAAAAGCACCCCATATTTTCATTGATTTTTTTGTCCTTGAAATTTTCCTATTGAATTTTGTTACGTGTTTTTTTACTTCTTTGTCTGTTTGCTGTTGTAGGTTCGTGGTGTGATGGAAAAATACCCTCCTTATCAGGCTATATTTGCTAAGTTATCCTATGGAGAAAGCCAGATGCTTGACAAGGCATTCTACGAAGAGGAGGTGAAGAGGCTTTGCCTGGCATTTGAGCAACAGGTTTGTTTTTAGAGACCTGATTAATATGATTAATTGAACCAAAAGCCCTGCGGTAATGGTAATCACGCCGGGGTGTCGGGGGACTGGGCTATCCCACATCGGATAGCTTTGGGTGTGTGAGTGTGTCTATTAAGTCTTACCTGGCCCTTACTCTGTTAGAGTAAGTGGTTAGGTCTGATCAAAAAAAAAAACCAAAAGCTTCCTTGCCAAAATTCGATACATTTTTTGGTTCATTTGCTAGTTGATTTCCTCTCTACGGTTTGGTTTATGACGGAGTCTGTGTTTTTATTTCTGAGCTTGCAGTTCCACTATGCCGTGTTCTTTGCATATATAAGGTTGAGGGAACAGGAGATCAGGAACCTTATGTGGATATCTGAATGTGTGGCTCAGAATCAGAAGTCAAGGGTGCATGACAGTGTTGTTTTCATATTTTAGTTGCTTCATAAGAAGTTGAATGGATTTTATGGTGCTATGAATTTTCGTGTAAATCTTGTCTCCATTTCAGTTTCTTGATCATTAGGAGTCGCCGGAATGGCCTTGCTGCATTTGGAGCAAGTTTCTCGAATAAGTCTGTATCTGTATGTTTAATTCGTCATTTGGAGGGAGAGATCTTGTACTGAGATTCATCAATATAGTGCGAGTGTTTTATTTATTTTTAAAAGAAATACTACCGTTATTTGCTTCATTGGTAGATAAACTAACAAAAGAGGGGCTCGATGGTTCTGGTATTTGTGAATAACTTGAAGTTATTCAATCTAGTACAAAAATGATATCATTGTAAGTAAAACTGATAATTGAGTTCAACTTGTTTTTTTAAACGAATTTAAAAAATTGTTTAAACTTGGCTGGTTCAAGTCCGAACCGAGCTCAAATTCGAGTAGTTTGATTATTTTATGTATAAACGAGTCAGAATTCGAGTAGCTTGATTATTTTTATGTATAAACAAGTTTAGTTTTGCGAAGTTGAATTAAATTTTTTAAACACATTCTTTTAAATGATTGAGCTTGAGTTGAACCATATAAAAGTCAACTTCGAGTTGCTTGGTTTTATTACCAGTCCTAACTGTTAAGTGTAGATTTCAAATATTAAAGAGAGATTTCAATCATTCATCAGCAGCGGTTACGACTCAACGATGTGTTGGGCTGCCCGGAGGCTCGAATGTGGGCGTTAATCGCCTAATCTTTTGACGGGACATTAGACGGCTTGTTAATAAAGAATGAGCATGTGGGTAGTTACAGTCGTTAGAACACGCAAAACACGCTTGAGAGAGGCGTTGAAGAGTTATGTCAGACAGGGCCGAGTACATCACTCGGAGCCTAAACATTAAATAAGATCTGACAGCTCATTAATGTGGGTCTTGAGTGGTTTTGACAAAGTCATTAATGAGTGTTGAGATCCTCGAAGAATGTGGAGATAGTTATCTTTAGGAAGCTTTAGGGGGCGTTTGGGTAGTGGGATAAAGGGGGTTATCCATTAGTTGGATGGGATAAAATAAGAGTGGAACCCATATAACCTTTGTTTGAGAAGCATTTTTGAGATTGGCTACAAATCCTGGGTACATGCTTGACCCGGTTGCTACAGTGAAGGTTAACCCCCATAGGCCGGTCTCAAATAACCCACCCCCCTCCTGGGTTACAAACCCAGACAATCGGTTACCCCCAAGACGTATTTGCCCCTCTCTCTTTCTCCACCCACTCTGCATATGCATCTATGTCGTCTTCTTCTCTCTTTCTCCTGTCATCTTAGCTCGTCCAAGGGTTCGCACAGAGGCGAAGACGATCGTGGCGTTGGGGAGGTCCTCTAATTTTCTGCATCTGTGGGTGAGAGCTCGTCCAAGGGTTCGCACAGAATCGACGAAGAAGACGACATCGCTGGACAGAACGAAGAACACAGCTTCTTCTTGAGGTAAGTTTCTCATCGTTCTCTCTATCTCTATGGAAGTGTAGTGGGGGTAGGTAATGGCATGGCATTTTCCAACAAGTGAAATAGAAGGGTTGAAAAAAGAAGATTCACTGAATTCTCCTAAACTTGTGATTGGGTGAAGAATTATTAGTTCATGAAGCAAAAACGATGGCTCTCCACACCTTAATTCCCAACCCAGAAAGTAAGACTACCCATTGCCCCCCACAAACTCTCATATTTTTCTCAATACTTTTTTGAAAAGTTTTCTCACACCACCAACTTGTCATTATTTAGTAAAGGGTCAATGACATTTTACATTGGACAAGATTTCCAAATTCTTAATTTATACCTTCAAAGGTTAAAAATCATACTAGTAGTAATGGCAACTTGGAAGCAATAACTTGCGTGAGCGTTCGGTATATACTACTTAGTGCTCGTCAAAAGGTCAAGCTGAGGTATGGTTTTGTTTTGTTCCTCCAATATGGGTTCCAGCCAATGTGGGGGTCCATGCATGATCTAATGTCAACGTATTGCATTGTGATTTTTTATATTGAATCCAACTGTAAATCTTAGCTTTATTATCTCTTGGCATGGCATTGTAGTAAGATAATTTCATTGCGATTCGGGCATCTAAGATTCGACTCGTAGAAATAGTCTCTTTTCATACATGTCTAAGTAAAATTGTGTACATATAAGACCCTTTAGTGACAAAAGTCTCGTGCACTGTACAATGGATGCCCTTTTTAAGAAGACCAGAACCTCATTAGGCAGAAAAATATAGCATTGCAGGGTAGGACAGTTGCAACAGTGAAAAGACAAGTAGCAGGTCACTATAGAAGTCACAAAATTGTAGCATAGGAAAGGAATGCAAGAGGGTAAACAAGATAAGATAGATAATCAAAGGGTTAATACCATTTTGGTGTATAAAATCCAATGCTTCTTGAACTCTAAGTCTTCTTGATAGAGAATCATGAAAAGACATTGAAATCTAAGGAAAACTAGAGGCCACTTAGAGCAAAAGAGTGATAGTGATCATTTTTAGAGTAGCCTGATAGGGGTTGTCATAGGCAGCAACTGAGTGTGATAGGGGATTTGAGCTGTTTGTTTGTGTCCTTGCTATAATTTGGCTGTCACATTTTGGACCATCAGACTGTTCATTGACACTGATTTTTTTCTAAACTTGTATACTTTCCTTATCAATGAAGGTCATTGCATTAGTTGATGTTTGTGTTTTGGCTACTGCAAGTGGTTTAAGTTAGGGCAGAAATAAGATCATTTGCTGAGGCTTGAGTTGTGGCTATTGTGGTATCTGTTGGGTGTTTAACTAATATTGTTGAATCCATCATCAAAACGAACTTAAGTTTTTGGAGTAATCAATAGTCCAACATGATAGTAGAGCTTTGATTCCTCGAAGAGTTGGGTTCGAGTCTTTCAATATAGTTCCCCATCATGTGTTTTGCACAAAGATGAACCCAGTTCTGATTTTATTTGTGCATTTCGCTGCTTTGCATTTGGTTATGTGTCTGCTCACTGGAAATTTGTTTACAAAAAATTGGATCTCTTTCCTTTGAGATATCATTACCACCTTCTTGTTCCCATGTGTTGGGGATTGATGTGGGTCATTCAAGGTCAAAATCTTTTGCTCAGAATTATGTCATCTTTCCTGGTGTTGAGGTGGAATTTTCTTCAGTTACTTCCCACTAGCTGACTGGTTTTTTATTTTGGAGTGAGCCTCGGCTGCTGTTTGCTGAGCTTTGTTGTGATCTGGGATGGTTTTGACTATGAATGTAGTGTTGATTTGTTTGAAACAGGGAAGCATGGAAGGTTGTTTGGGGAGGCATAGAAGTATGGAAGTTGCTGTGTAATTTTGCTTCAACTATTTCTTTTAAGTTTTTTGTTTTCTTGGTATGGATATTGGTCTGTCTTTCCCCTTTGTTTCTTGTAATTCTGACTTGTTCATAAATAAAAATTTTCTATTTGTTTAAAAAAAAAAAATTTGCATCAGCAATATCTCTCTTACTTTACCAGGTCTCAGCTAGTGTTTGATTAAAGTGTTGATTTGTTTGAAAAAGAAAATTATTAATTTTCCTAAAAAAAAAAATTTATTTTATTTTTATATATTTTTATGTATATGCGAAAAATGTATAATTTTATTAGGATAATCTACCAATCCAAACATAGGATAAAATTGGTTTGAATTGGAATGGATAGACTCATGGGTAGAATGGTAAACTACTACAAAATTATTTGTGTAATCTATGGGGCCCACTGAATTATACATTTGTTTCCCAAACAAAGGTTATGATTGGATATAACTTGGGTTAGAGATTTAAAGTGGGTGAATGGGTTTGGCTTTGATGGGTTAGGATATAAAAAAAAAATCCTATCTTATCCTACCCCATTACCCAAACACACCCTTAATGGCTATTATGCCGACATGAAGTCCTTGGTTCGCCCTGAGGATGCTTGTTCCCCATTAGTAAATGTTCGGGCATAGGTGTCAAGTGTCGAGACGAGGTATTTAATGACCGAATGTTGGGCCATGAATGCTCGGCGGTTCCCGAGCAAGGATCCACTCGACCGGGAAGACTAGTCTTAATAAGACTTGATGGGATGACACTCATTATGCCGTGATATGAGCGCAAACTATTAAGTTCTAAGATGGGATTCAAGGGCATCACCATCATTGTAAACCCAGGTATAAACACCTTTCAAAAAACTTGACTAAGGTACGCAATTTGAAAATAAAGAATATGCATAGCTTTGTGACCCACATGCTGATTGACTTGAGCTTTCGGAGGGAATTAGTTGGGTAGATACCCGACCCTTTTCCTAATCCTTTGATCGTTTTAGGTTCATCATCTAAGGTCATTCAATGGATCGCTATTTCAACATGACGTAGGAATTCACCTGGGTATCTTTCTTTTTCAATTTTTTTCAAAATTTGTTCAATTTCAATATCTCTTAGAGTTGTCTTGGTCAGTCCGTCTGGTAAGTTTAGCATCCCTTAATCGGACCAGTTATTCGGCCCTAGCGAGTTAAGAACACTGGACCAATGTGCAAAATACCTGAACCTGAACAGGCTCTAATGTTCCTTTGGTGAGCTTCTTGAGTCTATTATACTTTTTTTTATCAATTTTTAATTAATAATAAATCACTCGCTCTGTGTTGATAATAAAACACTAGTTGGAGGGACTCTAAGCGGCTCTGTAATCCCCAGGCTGACACGTGTGAAGTTTTAGCCGTTACGAAGGCTAGGAGTCGCCGAGGAGTGGCGCGGAGAAGAGGTGGCTCGGAGGAGCCGAGCACGCCATCTGACATCCGCATTTATGACGATACGACATCACATTTATGATGACGTGAGTAACTCAGACAGCCATTAATGAGGTGCCTGCGTCCTCGAGACCCGAGTCTGCAGGTCATGATCAACTGGCATTAGTGGTGAGATGCCGAGTACATGGTCTCGGTAACCCCCGGGGTACTGTTCCCCCGAGCATTGAATATCCGGGAGTAGGCATCACAGAAACTCTGGTCCCTCGGGGGTAGCTGTAAGTACTCGGCGTGATGTCGAGCACTCGCTTTATCGCCCGAGCATTAAAAGTGTGATGATTCGAGTTGAAAACATTCATTACGCTTGGGTAAGAGGGCCGAATATTAAATGTTGCGATGGGACTAAAAGTCGTGGCACTCATTACCTTTTCAGGTATAAATACTTCGAAAAAAATGAAACAAAGGTACGCAAAATCGAAACACATAAATCATTTTAAGCTTAGGCCTCGAATCTCTGACTGACTTGAACTTCGGAAGAGATAAGCTGGGTGTTCACTTGGCCCTTTTTCTGACTTTGTGGATTGTTTCAAGTTCATCATACGGACAACCGCTATCTCAAACTATTGTAGGAAATATCCCGTGCACTAGCGAGTGTTATATGCGAAACACAAAATAATTTGCACTATGTTCCTATTGCCACCTCTATTTCAACCCCATTTTGATATTATTAGCTAAATATTTATTAATGTATTAAATTGATGTTTTAAAATAATTTAAAGTGAAGTAGTTAACTATTTATCCAAAAAATTTTAAATAATTACATAAACTACACGAAAGAATTCAATTGAAAAAGACTTTTATATTACTGCTAAATAAATCAAAAAGAAAAAAAGAAAAATATAATTTAAGAAAAATAATATTTGGACTTAATTTAAAATTTTAATCTAATGATCTAATTTGATACAACTATTGAATTCAATTGAAAAAAACCTTTATATTACTGCTAAATAATTCAAAAAAAAATAGAATTTAAAAAAAATATTATTTAGATTTAATTCGAGAATTTAATTTGATAACCTAATTTAATACAACTATTGAATCGAGAGTGACTTCCATGTAATATTAAAATTCACTCCTAATCCAATAATTATTTAAATTAAGTTCTAATATTGCTCAAACAAAAAAAAAAAATCTCTTTATTGCATATATATGTTGCCCACTAATCTCAATCAGGTTAATCTAATTTCAGTCGGTGGTTAAAGCCGGCTACGAACAATCGCATGAACCTCTCCTATATATATTTCGTCGCGTTAATGTCTCCCACCGTACTGTCGCACCAAACTTGATCAATTCGTCTCTTACCCGTTAAACCGGCGACGGCGACGAAAATTCTCAACGCATGTTTGCGAGTTTTCTCTAACTGAATTTCTCCGTGCGCAAATCCTTCCATTAGGTTGCTAGTTCTTCGTATTGTAGCAGTAATCATCGTCGGTTCGGAAGATGGTGGAGCCCCCACCGTCGACGGACCAGAGGTCCATAACCATAACGGATCTCAACATGGATGCGCTGGTTCACTGTGCAAGCTACCTGAACCTCCAAGACCTCTCCAATATGGCAATGTCCTGCACATACTTCAATAGAGTGGCCTACAGCGATTCAATCTGGCAAAGCTTGTTCAGGTTCCTCTATCTCTAGAGTCGCTCACAAACACTTCAATAGAATTTTCTTTTTACTAATTGTGTGTTCGATATTGAACAGGGAGCGGTGGCCGCAACAAGTACCTTCTAGCTTTTCACAGATATCAGGTGCCAGGGAAGCATATTTGGCTAGGAATACTGCTTTACAGCAGTTTAAGTTCGTCGATCCCCTGGTCGCTGACTATTATACGCACTCAAAGCCTTATGACCAGTTATTTTTGGACAAAAACGATATCATTTTTTCTCAGGTTTTCAAATTTAGCCTCCTTTCTGTTTTTCTGGAATATATTTATTGCTTCATGTGGGATATCTTCAAAGCAGATATGACAATGCATTGGTGTTAATTTGGCATTGTACATGGTCTTTGCAATTTAAGCTGAGAAAAGAGATTGATTGTGTATATTAGAAACGTTCACAGCCATTGGCTTTGTCCTCATTTGTCTATCACCGTGCAGGGCCCATTGATACATATGATGAGGATTGATGAGTTTCTCAATGGAAAAGATCCTCTTGTTACACTTAGTGATCATAGTGCTAGAATTACCTGTATGAGGTGAGTATTCCGCATCGAATTGTTTCTATCTTTTATTCTATCCTCCCAGGCAGCACACTGTGAATGACATGCACCATTAATTTGTCAAATCACACAGTTTTTACACAGTTGTGAAGGTTCTAAAAGGAATATTTACGTAGTTGTGAAAGTGCTACAAGATTGATCACAGAAAGCTTGTTTTCCTGTGATGGTTTCGGACTTCTACAAAAACTTTTCTTGATGTATTAAAACTTTCATATATTGAGCATTTTAGATTTCCACGTCACTTTGAGATGTGGAACTCTATTAAACTATTGTCACCTTTCCTAGCTTGGGGAAGAAATTAAGAAGTGGATCTGGTTAAAAACATGATTATAAAATGCTGGTCCAAACTTATATGAATATATGCCCGATTCTCCTTTTTGTTGTCACATGGAGAGCATGAATATGCATTTGTTAAACCATTGTTGGCCAATTCATTCACTTTACCTTTTAGTTTTTTATGGCATTGTTTCTTATGATAATGGGTGTGAGGATCTTATATGCAGATTGTTCTCTCTCAGTGAAACATCTTTATTTCGAAGTGAGACTCAAAGAAATGAGAAGGTTTTGGTAACCTCAAGCTGTGACCATTCTATTCGCCTATGGTGGAAGGTATCATGGTGTTTTATGGAAAAAAAATCGCTGAAGATTGAATCCTAGTTTTTTGGTCCCTAAATGATTTGTAGGAAAGAATATAAATTACTGTGGTACAAAAATACAAAAAATAGCATATTTTGTCGTAATATTGGCACATTTGTTGGTTTGTCAAAACAGATGTTTTATTTTTAGCTCGTTATATCTTTTGCCACCCCCATTAAATTCATCTGTGCCATGCTGATCTGCAGGGATGTTGTCAGCGATGTTTCAGAGGCCATAATGGCGCAGTTTCCACCCTTTCGGATAAACTACTGGGTAATGATACTGCAAAAGTATTTGGTAGTGGAGGTGTAGATGGTACTGTTCGCCTTTGGTCACTTAGCTCTAGCGGAAAGCGCGGTAAACATGCTTTAAAGGCAACACTTTATGGGCATGAGAGACCTGTAGCATTGATGTCAGTTGCCGGGTAAATAATTGTTGCTTTATGTGATTTATTACCATCAGCATCACAGTCATTATGATTAGAATTACTGCGTGTTTTCATTGCTGAAGAAGTGAGACACAGTTCATTTAGGCTCCATAATGTCGATGTCTTGATAGTTTGTGTTTACTGTCATTTTTTACCTGTAGATTTCATCATTTATATTCACTGACTTAAATTTTCAAAATTAAAGTAGGATGAATTCAAATTTATCCCATAGTTCCTTGTCTTTGCTTTCCGTGTTGCTGCATAACAGTATACTTTGGATAGAACTTGTATTTGACACAATCAAGTGTATGGTTAACATCTTATGAGAGTATATTTTGAAGCATGAACCAAGGGTGGAGCTAGTGTCGGCATCTAAAAGGTTTTGTTTTGCTGTTGTTAAAAAGTTATTGGCAGAATGTCTTTTGTGCCAGGGATGTACTTGAAACATATAATTTCTGATAGGAAGTAGTATCTAAATATTTATATGCAGAATGTTACCACACAACAATGGGTTTCTGACATTGGCCAAGAAAATTAGTAATATACATTTGCTTGAACATTTTTTTTATGCCTTTGGCAGTTATATAATGGAGCCGGAGCCAAAACAAGCATCGCTTATTGTTAAACTGTCCCATACCTAGGCTGTTTGCCATTGACCATATTGATGCATGATCTTTCTTGTCTTGTTCCAGGCACAAAACATCACTTTTAGTGAGCATATCAAAAGACTCCAAGGTACTGTCATCCTTCTAATGCTAGTGTTGCTTTCTACTTGTCATATAAATCTGTCAAATTTTGTATGGCATTTTGAATTGTTTGTATAGAAGACTTTGTAGATACAATTGTTTGTGTGATGGTACTTGTGAGTACCAGGAAGAAGTTTGGGGAAGGATACATTGAATAAAGTAGTGACTTCTATTAGGTTCTGTGGTAAAAATTTCCACCTATTCCATTTTAGTAGTTATTGGGCGCAGACCTTGTGTTGCTAAGTCTGTAAAATGCCCACCTTGGTTCGTACCGCAGGTCTCTTGCATGTGAGATATATGTGTATATTTGAACTTGCTGCTGTCAATGGTTAAATTGGCACCTGTGATGAAGTTATATAAGCTGTTGCACTGGAAACTTTTGATGATTATACCAGTTCCATTTTGCCATACCATCTTTCAACTCATTGGTGCTTTGTAGTGAATAACACCAGTTTAGTCCCCATTAATGGTGGTGTGGGAAGGGTAGATGGGGAACATACCTAACCTTTCACATTATGCATAGAGTGGCTGCCCTTAGGTTCGAACCTACAACCTTAATGTTTACTGGATGATTTTTAACCATTGAACTAGTGGCCCCACCTAAATCACTATACTCTGCCCCTTTTTTTGGCTCCCGATCTTGGAGAGAGTTCATCGGAAGAGGAATGAATTCCTGATCATCTATTTTTTCATAGTTCAAACTGAAGTTTTTCTCCTCTTTTCTTGGGAGGGGCTAGGGTGTTTGGTGGTTGGGGAGCTGTGAGATATGCAGCCCCATGTACTGCAATGTATTCTTCACCTGGGAATTCATAGAAAATATGACCAGGCACTCATTGCTTTGTCCAAGGAAGTAGAAGTTAGGCGATGGACACTTACCTTTCGGAGATCTTTGCAGTGCAAGTAACATTTCCCCCAGGGTTTTGAATTTACACTAACATCTGCTCAAGCTTTTCTTTGGCTGAGGAGGTGAAATGATGAAGTTGTGTTTGATCTTATTCTGAAAATTTTTGTTTTTCATTTGGTATAGTCTTTTGATAGATTTTGAACTTCTTTGGAAGATAATATTAACAATAGGTTTTTTATTGTCGTTACAGCGAAATGAACATAGCAAACCATTGTGATTGATTCTAGGGCCATGGATGTGATTGGGCTTTGTAGTTTGTTTTTAACTGATGTTTATGTTTATCACTAGTAGGGGCGGAGCCTGGATGTCGCATTAGAGGGGGCAAACTATGGCCAAAATTTTTTTTACTGGTTTATACAAAAACATTTCCGGGCATGAAAAAATATTTTAGGGTTCAAGATTAAATCACTGTCAAAATAGTAAAACCAGTTTCCATTTAACATTTTAACTTGAACAAAATATGAACAAAAAACCATAAAATAACCTATGTTTAGTACATTTCAACTCAATTACATACTGTTAAGAGTATTAGGGTAGTATGTGTAAATTGTCTATAGTAAGAGGGTGTATGTGTAATTCTTATTACTGTGAGTTAACTATAAATACTAGTGATGTATGAGAGCTAGGTTTAAGATTTGAACCTCTCTCTGTTTTCTCCCCAAAATATTGTCTCTCTAATAGTATGTTAATCTTCCAAACTTAACATGGTATCAGAGCATTACGATCGAATAAATTGATTTTTTGTTTGTGGTTGTCTGTGTTGATCGTTGGTGGCGTCTGTGTTGATCGTTGGTGGTGGTTGGTGGTGGTCTGTGTTGTTGGTGGTTGGTGGTGGTCTGTGTTGTTTGTTCCTCGGTACTGTGCTAGTTGACTGGTGTAGTAGTCGTGGTGTTGTGTGCACAGTCGTGGTGGCGGTTGTAGTACTGTTGAGGTACTGTTTGTTGTGGTGGTGGTTGTCTGTCGTGTGGTGGTCGAAGATCCTGATCGCAATCGACTGTGGTGGTGGTGTACTGTGGTGGTGGTGTGTTGTGGTCGTGTGGTGGTGGTGTGCTGTGGTTGTGTTGTGGTGGTGTGCTGTGGTCGTGTGGTTGTGGAGGTGCAGTCGCGATCGACTGTAGTGATCGCGTGTGGTGGTGGTGTGACTCTGGTCGTCGAAGCTATCGCCGTTTGTTGCTGGTGGTGGTGTGGCTGGTGTGGTGGACTGTTGTTCGCCGTTGTGGTGAGGCGCAGTCGAAGACTAGGGTTCAGTGGAACCCTAATCGACGAAGAAGACAGGGTCCAGACCCGAGGAAAGGTCCAGACCCGAGAGTCCACAGATTTAAATTATTTTAAGTCCAACCCATTTTTGGTTCGGCCCAATACCCTGGTCCAGCCCAAGTGTTCACGGTTTTAAATTAAGTCCAAATCAATAGTTTCTGATCCAGCCCAAGTCCCGGTCCAGCCCACGGTCCAGGTTCAGCGATCCAGCCCAAGTCCCGGTCCAGCCCACGGTCCAGGTTCAGCAGTCCTGGTTCAGATCGGGTTTGGCAACCGGTTCATACCGGTTCAGCGGTTCAGAGAGCCCAGCCGGTCCGGTTCAGTAGTTCAGAGAGCCCAGCCGGTCCGTCAGTGGTCCATCTAGGGTTTCAAGCCCGGTTCAGTGGTCCTTTGGGCTAAACCGGTCCGGTTCAGCGGTCCAGCCCAGGTTTCAGGCCGGTTCAGTGGTTCCAGCCCAGTTTTCCGCCCGGTTCAGTGGTCTTTTGGGCTAAACCGGCCCGGTTCAGCGGTTCAGGTGCTCCCTCAGGCCGGTTCAGTGGTTCCAGCCCAGGTTTCAGGCCGGTTCAGTGGTTCCAGCCCAGGTTTCAGGCCGGTTCAGTGGTTCCAGCCCAGTTTTCAAACCGGTTCAGGTCCGGTTCATTAAGTTTTAGACCGGTTCAGTGATCCAGTGCTTTTCCTTTTCTATTTGCTGCACTTATGGAACCCAAACAAGACTCTGGGTTGGTTACTATTACACGAGAGGAGTATGCTCAGTTCCTGTCCCAACAACAGGCTGTTACATCTCCCTCCACTGCTACTTTTGCCCAGTCAGGTACTACTTCCACTTGTTTATTGTCCTCCACTCGCAGTCCTTGGATCATAGACTCTGGTGCTTCTGACCACATGACTGGTGCGTCTAGTATTTTTTCTACTTACCAAACCATGCCCTCGGTGACTGCTTCAAACCATACAAAGATTTCTTTAACCAGCCTACTAGTTCCACACGTAGTGTCACTCTTGCTAATGGTACTTGTTCTAAAGTTTCAGGTTTGGGGACTACTCACTTGAGTTCTGATATGTCCTTATCTTCCGTGTTATTTGTTCCTCAGTTTCCTTTTAGTTTACTTTCCATTAGCAAGATTACCCGTTCTCTCAATTGTTCTGTAACATTTTATCCCTCTTATTGTGTCTTTCAGGATTTCAAGACGAAGAGGAAGATTGGTACGGGGCATGAAGCTGGTGGTCTATATTACCTTGACTTTGATTCACCTACCCGGGCTCTACAGACCTCGTTTTCTCCTTTTCAATGGCATTGTCGTCTTGGACATCCCTCTCTCCAGAATCTAAAGCGCCAAGTTCCCAGTCTTAGTTCTGTGTCGTCTTTGCCTTGTGAAGCTTGTCAACTCAGTAAGCATCACCGTGTATCATTTCAGTCTAGAGTCAATAATCGTGTGTCCAGTCCATTTGAGTTAGTACATTCTGATGTCCGGGGTCCAATAAAGAATATTTCATCTAATAAATACCCTTATTTTGTGACATTTGTAGATGACTATTCTCGTGTGACTTGGTTGTTTTTGATGAAAGCTCGGTCTGAATTATTCTCTATATTTGAGACCTTTCGTAAGGAGATAAAAACTCAGTATGGTTGTCGTATACGTACTTTACGTTCTGATAATGCTCGGGAATATGAATCTGATCCGTTTTCAGCTTATCTTAGTAAAACTGGCATTATTCATCAGACTTCTTGTGCTTACACATCTCCACAGAACGGTGTTGCTGAACGCAAAAACCGTCATTTGTTGGAAGTCACCCGTGCCTTGTTATTCCAGATGAATATTCCCCGGTATTTTTGGAGTAATGTTGTTCTTACTGCTTGTCATCTTATTAACCGTATGCCATCCTCTGTGTTAAATGGGCAAAGTCCATATTCTGTCCTTTTTCCTAGTAAGCCCTTATTTCCCTTACCACCTAAGGTTTTTGGTTGTGTCTGTTATGTTCACAATTTGGGTCCTGGGTTTGATAAACTTAACCCTCGAGCTACCAAATGTGTATTTCTTGGTTATTCCCGCACACAGAAGGGGTATCGTTGCTACAGTCCTTCTCTGCAACGATACTTTACTAGTGCCGATGTCACGTTTGAGGAATCTGTTCCATATTTTTCAGCACCTTCTCAGCCTTTGGATCTGGACTTTGGGTCATCTCCTGTACCACCATGTACTTCAGATATTCCGCTTCCCATTGTATTGCCATCTCCTTTACCTCTCCGTGTCTACTCTCGCCGTCCTCGCCCATCGACTGAGGTGCCCGTACCGTCTTCCTCGCCGTCTGCTGATCCTGGTCCATCAGGTAATTTAGACTCTCTACCTATTGCTCTTCGAAAAGGTACTCGTTCGTGTGTTACTAATCATCCCATTGCCCATTTTGTTTCATATGATGCCTTATCTCCTGTCTTCTCTTGTTTTACCTCTCAATTAGCTACTATATCTGTTCCTAAGCGTTTACAGGATGCATTATCTGATCCGGGTTGGAGAAAAGCTATGGAGGATGAGATGGATGCCTTACATCATAATGGGACTTGGGATCTCGTTCCTTTACCTCCTGGTAAACGAACTGTTGGTTGTCGTTGGGTGTATACTGTTAAGTTTCATCCGGATGGTTCTGTGGAACGTCTCAAAGCCCGGCTTGTTGCAAAGGGCTTTACTCAGACTTATGGTGTTGATTATGAGGAGACTTTCTCTCCTGTTGCTAAAATTTCCTCTGTTCGTATCTTGATTTCTTTGGCTGCTAATCTTGATTGGCCCTTGTTTCAGTTAGACGTCAAGAATGCCTTCTTACATGGTGACTTGGTTGAAGAGGTATACATGGAGCAGCCACCTGGGTTTACTGCTCAGGGGGAGTATAGTAAGAGTGTGTGTCGGTTAAAGAAATCTTTGTATGGTTTGAAGCAGTCACCGAGGGCATGGTTTGGTAAGTTTTCAGATGCTGTTTTGGAGTTTGGTCTTCTTCGATGTCAGACAGATCATTCTGTGTTTCATAGACAGACAGATGCTGGATATGTGCTATTGGTAGTCTATGTAGATGATATTGTGATTACTGGGAATGATTCTGAGGGGATTGCCAAGTTAAAAGTATTTTTGCAGGATCGATTTCACACTAAGGATTTGGGAAAACTCAGGTATTTCTTGGGTATTGAAGTGGCTCGATCTAAACAAGGTATTTGTTTATCCCAGAGGAAATATGTGCTTGACATGCTAGAGGAAGCAGGTTTGCTGGGTGGCAGGCCTATTGATGTTCCTATGGATCCGAATCAGAAACTATTGATGGATGATGGTGCACTGTTTGAGAATCCGGGTCGGTATCGCAGATTGGTTGGGAAGCTCAATTATCTCACTATTACTCGACCGGATATTTCTTATGCAGTCAGTATAGTAAGTCAGTTCATGGGGTGTCCTAGAGTACCACATTGGGAGGCAGTTACTCGTATTCTACGATATCTCAAACGAGCTCCTGGACTTGGATTGTTATATCGAGCTAATGGACATCTTAGAGTGGAAGGTTTCTCAGATGCTGATTGGGCTGGCTCTCCTTCTGATCGGAGATCAACCACTGGTTATTGTACTTTCTTAGGAGGTAACGTTGTCTCATGGAAAAGTAAGAAACAATCTGTGGTAGCAAGATCCAGTGCTGAAGCTGAGTATCGGGCAATGGCACATACGACGAGTGAGTTGACTTGGTTACTACACTTCCTCCAGGAAATTGGACTTCCAGTTCAACATCCTTTACAGTTGTTCTGTGACAACCAGGCAGCTATTCATATCGCTGTCAATCCTGTGTTTCACGAGAGAACCAAACATATTGAGGTTGATTGTCACTTTATTCGGGACAAGATAGTAGGTGGGGAGATTACAACTCCATTTGTGAAATCTGAAGATCAACTTGCAGATATGTTTACCAAAGCATTGAGTCGTACACGTCTTACAGCAATTTGTTCCAAGCTTGGATTATATGATATATATAGTCCAGCTTGAGGGGGAGTGTTAAGAGTATTAGGGTAGTATGTGTAAATTGTCTATAGTAAGAGGGTGTATGTGTAATTCTTATTACTGTGAGTTAACTATAAATACTAGTGATGTATGAGAGCTAGGTTTAAGATTTGAACCTCTCTCTGTTTTCTCCCCAAAATATTGTCTCTCTAATAGTATGTTAATCTTCCAAACTTAACACATACTAAAATAGAATACGATGTTATTTAAAATCTCAAAATTTGTCTATAATAAATTGACGATAAACTAAATTTTTAGTAATTTTCTTCAAGGGTAAATAGCACCAATAGTCCCTGGGGTTTATCACTCATTTCACTTTAGTTCTTAAAGTTTCAATTTCGTCAATTTTGTTCCCGAAGTTTAAACATTGAGTCAATGTGGTCCTTGGCACTAACTTCTGTTAAAAAAAGAGATGAAAACTGCAACGTGCATGTCACTTGTAGTTCTTTTAAGGACATTTCCGATATTTTACAGACAACAGAGGGCAAAATTGAAAAACAAAAAATTTGGCTGTCGTTTCTCTCTCTCTCTCATAAATTAGAAGCCTTGTCCCAACAGTATATCCCCACCCTCCTCCACCCTCTGCAACTCCCCAAGCCAATCGACGACTGTCACCATCTCTATTACCTTCTCCACCATCCAAAATCTGTTCTGTACAACCTCCGCCGCAAGCCAATTCGATAATCTAGGAGTAACAGTCACTTATCTCCTCTGTTACCTCTAAGCCCACCACCACAAAAGAGCAAAGACGAAATCTCGATGACTCACACCAGTTTCAAAGAACAAAGCAGAGATTATAGAGAAAGAATTACAACGAGAGAAAAGGAATCACAATCATAATCCAATGCCTAATTCAAACATAATTCTTCATCGGTCCAAATCTGGGGTTTGATACTTAGATGATTGATTTATTGGTTAACCATTTTTGTGGTGATGCGGTTATTTAGAACTTTATTGCCTGTGGAGGTCTCCGAAAATCACACTGTGTATTTGTGTGTGCATGTGGGGATTTGTGTTTTGTTTGTGCATTTGTAGTTTTGTGCTGCTTGTTTGCTAGAGTTTGAGTGATGGAATATGTGTTGGGTTCAAGGGGGAGAGACGCGACAACTGGGGAGACACACAGAGGGAGGGGTTTGTGGAAAAGGGCGAGCAAAGGTAAATTGGAGGGGGAGAGAGAGGCAGATACAAAGCCACAAACCTGTTTGATAAAATGCTTAAAGGACACATTGGAATCAAGGAACCAAATCCATGTGTTATGGTTTTGTGTTGTGTGTGTTTTTGTATGGATGCTATGGTTTAAGAGAGGGAGGTTGTGTTTGGTTTGAGAGGGAGAGATGCAAGAATTGAAGAGAGAAAGTGACACAGACACAGAGATATATGGGTTTGAGGGAGGGGGGAAGTATAGACGAGAGAGAGAGGGATTTGTGGGTTTAAGGACAAGGGCAAGCAAAGATCAGGGGAGAGAGAGAGAAGAGGCATAGACCTACATAGATAGTGAAGAAAAACAATGAAGAGAGATAAAGAGAAAATGATGTGGTGTGTGAGAGAGAAGGAAAAAAAAAAAAGCAGGGAAGAAGAAGATGGATGTTTCGATTCATGTTTAATGTATACAAAAAAATGAATAAAGGTGTTTGGATGTCTAGATTGTTGTAAAATACCAAGAATGCCCTTAAAGAGATGCACGTGATGCGCACATGGTAATTTTTGTCTCTTTTTTTAACGGTCATTAGTGCCAAGGACCACATTAACTCAATGTTTGAACTTTGGGGGCGAAATTGAAGAAATTGAAACTTTAAGAACCAAAGTGCGCTAAGTGATAAACTTCAGGAACCATTGGTGCAATTTACCCTTTCTTCAATGTACAAAATCATATTATCCATGACAAAATTATTATACATTTTAGGTTGAGAAATCCAGTTGAAATCATTATTTGTTTTGTTGATTTACTCAATCCAGAAACTAAAACATTGATTTTTTTTTGAGGGGGACAATGGGCCACTAACTTACCAAAAATTGAAATAAAAAACTAGGACCATTGTAAACATTTTGAAAAATCAAGGGGGGAAAATGTATTAAAATAACCAATCACCCCTTAATAATACATAAATAGGGGAATTCAAAAACTTTGGTTTTTTTTTGGGTGGGTGGGAGGGGGGGGGGGAGTGCCCATACTCTTCCCTCTGTGGCTCTGCCCTGATATGTGATCTAATGGTATTGGTAAAGTTCTTATAGGGAGAGGGGATGTATAATGCCGGGACTTTCTGTGCTTATCTGGCTTTGTGATATTTCGAGTTCGATTGAATTTCAATTTTGTTTGGATGAGAGGATGGGGGTGGTACCGTGGTAATGGTGGCAACATGTGAGCTAAGTGTAGTTGATGGTTATGAATGCCGTATTGTAGATTGTGATGACCTAATGGTGTGGTCATCAAGCAGTGGTCTAACCATAAGAGTTTGGTGAAGTTGGGTCATTGTGCTTTAGAAGAACTGAGAAGTGTTGGTGTTGAAAGTGGCAGTGGTTGTGGAGAGTTTCAAAAGGTGGTAATGTTCTGGTGATGCTGGTGGTGGAAGTGGGAGTGAAATGTTCTGATGAAAAGACAAACAAGAAAAATTAAAACTAAAAAATGAAAAAGAAGTGAGATGAGAGGGTTGATTGGTTTATGCGCTTTCTTTTATGTGCAGAAGGGAGCAATTCTATGTGATTATGGCTATGAAGCCATCATAAAGGAAATAATCAAAGAGAAGATTAAGACTAGTATATGAAATATTGTGAGATAACCAATTTCTATTACACTCATTGAGGGCTTTTCGTTGAGCCGCGTTCAGTGTCATGGGCTACCAGTCAAGAAGGGAGAGCAAACACATATCTAAAATTTCCCTTCGTTTCTAATCATGGAAAATCAATTATGTTCTGTTAACTGATCATTAAATGCACAATTTGTTGTTTCCCAGAAGAAATATTTTTTGTACCTCCGAGAATTGTGACTGGTTCTTCATCTAATAATTTCAGTTCAATATAGGTGAGGGTTTGGGATACGACCACATCATCCTCTGTTTGTTCTTCTTCTTGTGTGGGAATGACTTCTGTGCCTGGTGCGCCTGTAGGCATGAAATGCCATGAAGCTTTGCTCTATGTTGCTGCTGGGTCCTCTGTCTCCATAATTGATTTGAGAACAATGCGAAAAGTTTGCAACATAGCTAGTCGTCAGTCAAATCTATATTCTCTTGAAGTTATGCCCTCAAAATCCTTAATCTGCACAGGTGGAACTGGCAGGTAATACTTTTTTCCGAGAAAAAAATAACTTTAGTATGTCAATTATTACTGTTTATTTATCTTGTAGTTGTTTAGGGAGGGAGTGGTTCTTTTGATCTTATTATTGCGAGAATACGTACAATAGATTACACTACCACTTTGTATCTAGGAGACACTACTATGAGGTTTGTGAATTCATTCATGTCACGATCGGGGAAAAATAAAAGATTTCATGTAAAACTTGATATCGTAGAAAATTTTTACTTTATTTCATTGGCATTAAAATGGAGGCAGTTCCCTTCGAGTTATGTCAATTTTGGTTGGTGAGTAAGTTTTGTGATGCAATATCAATAATATATACACACGCCCGTGCCTGCATATCACTGGATCTCAAATGACTATTTGTGGTTTGACTTAATTATTTCCTAATTTGAAGTTATTGTATTGACATAACCATAAAAATGGCACATTATCTGTAGAGCATTGCTTTGGGATATCAGAAGTTGCGACAGTCCGAAAGCAGAACGAATAACTGAGTTGGATGGACATATGGGTCCAGTCACGCGCTTACACATGGATCCATACAAAATAGTTACAGGAGGCCCTGACGATACCTATGTTAACATTTGGGAGGCTGAAACTGGTACACAAACGAATTCCTTGATATGTTCTTCTCCGGATAGTTTTTATTCTAGCAATGGATGTTCAGCAATGTCTGTAGATGGGTGTCGAATTGTTACTGTCAGCTGTGATGAAGAACAGAGTGTTTTACGCTACAGGGACTTCAACAATGCTACTTGTGTTGCTGCTTCAGATGAGAGTAGTCCTGTTTCGAAATTTTGGGGTCTGCAATCTTATAGTGACGCTGATGAATCTGATGGCTGATTGCATCATCTTGCTAAGATATTGACACGCCTGGAAATTGTCATCATGGTTCTTTTCTTTTCTTTTTTTGGGCCGGGCGAAGGGGGTGGAGGGGATGGGGTTTGTGGTTTCTTCTTCTATTTGTTTGATGGGGAATGCTTGGGTAAGTCAACGTTGTATATTGTGATAATTTAAATACTGTACATTTTGATTGACATTGTTTTGAAATTGTTGTAGAGATGGTTCAAATAATACTTCAGATTATTGGAAGTTGTGCATTATTACAGACGGTGTCATTTAACCGAGTTTTGATCCATGACCATCTACATTTGCAGAGACGTTGTAGTTAACTAGATGTGAGTAGTTTATAGGAGATTATGCTCATTCCAAATTTGTATAGTATCAAATTCAAATTTGAGTCTCTAGATAGTGTTTTGATTGACGTGATTTATAGGTATTTTTGCGTATTTTAAATTTGCGTATAATAACAAATTTAAAGCCTCACGGTTCTGTGTGGATAAAGTAGTATCACAGACTCAACCCGGATATCCTGATTTTAAGCCAACTTACACTCCCTACTTTATTTATCACTTCAAGTCAGTCAACTGGCATTCTCCAAGCCCTAACACCACCTTCCCCAAAATGACTACCACCACCACCACCACCATCCTCCTCCTCCTCGTCCCCCTCCTTCTCAGCACCCTTCTATCCGCCACCACCTCCGCCCCAATCCTAGGGCTGGACACGTTCCTAACCAGCCAATCCCATCATGATCCACAAGCCACCAACGACTCCTTCCTCTCTCTTCCCTCCTCCCTCAAGAAATCCCTCTCTCACCCTTCTCTTCACCCACCCACCACCGCCTCCCTCCTCTCTCTCCAACTCTCCGTTCCCATCACCGTCAAACTTGTAGGCCCGACCTCCTCCTTCCCTTCCTCATCCCCTTCCCTCCTCTCCTCCTTCCTTTCCTCCACGATCTCTTCCGATCACTTCCACGTCATCACTCCCTTCAACCCCAACCACCACCAACTCTCTATCTCCCACTCTCTCCATTTGGACGTTTCTCTGTCTTCACCTTCTCTCTCTACCCATCTCTCCGAAACCCTGAAATCCCATCTCTCCTCCACCCCGTCGCCTCTACGATCCCCTCTTGTCTCTGTCCCGTACTCAATCGTCGATCAAATCATCAAACAAGACTTCGAAAAAGAAAACCCCGTCAACGGAATTTACATATATATTCTCAATTTGGGATCTCAGTCGAAGTCTTATGCTTATAGTTATACTCCAGGCGATGATTCGCCGGGTTTTGCCAAGTGTTCGGGGACTATTTGGACGGGAAAAGATCGGTACTTATGGATTGATCTGGGTGCTGGACCGGTGGATTATGGGCCGGCTTTGTCTGGTGATGGGGTTTTGCCCAGAGGCGAGTTTCATCATCTAACGACATTGCATGGTCGACCCAAGTCGCAAAAGGCGTTGCTTTCTGACTTGGCATCTTTGGTTTGGAGTGCTTATCAGGTACTACTAGTGCCCTCTTTGAGAATTCCTGTTCCTTTTGAGAGTTCATTGATTGTTCAGTTCATACATATATATGCTTCGGATGCTAAGGATAGTAATGGGTTGGATTGGAATTCGATAGAGAGGACTTTTATGGATGAGGTTAATGATAAAGGGTTGTTGTTGGGTGATCAGACTTTGAGATTCAAGAAATATGAGGTCAAATTAGCAGATTGCATGATTTGTTCTTTTGCTATTTCACGGGCCATTACTTCTTACACTTCTAGGTACTTGTTTGATAACTATACTTTGATTGTTAGTGAGTATTTGGATTCAAAGCGTATGCATCGAATGATATCTGAATCAGCTGAGGAGTTTAGGAAGTTGGCGAGTGTTCCAGAGGACGATTTTGGGAGGGTTCTTCCTGTTTATGTTTTTGATTTGGATGTCAATACCATATTGCTGCTTGATCGATATCACCAATCTGTCGCGTTTAAAGATATGGTTATTGCTGTCAGGACGAAGAACACGCAAACTGTGAGCGATTATAGTTGTAATGGGCGTCACGTATTTACACAGACTCGGGAGCTTGAAAGACCACTTGTGGGTTCGATTTTGCAGAGTATGTGGGGTGTTTCCCCAACACATTTGGTGTGGAGTCCTAGGCATAATAGTACCTTGGTGGATTATACTTGGAGTGTTGGCCAGACACCTTTTGGGCCGTTTTCAGAGATTTCTTCGTTGTCTTTTGTACAGAAGGATGCAGCTAGGAGGAATTTTCTTTTGACATCTTTGAATTACAGTGTTATGAGTGCTATTGATGTGCTTGAATCCATAGCTGCACATGGTGGGGACAGAAAGCTTCTTAAACAGAATCAACATACTGAGTTTGTACAAAGGTTGAATTTATTCAAGTACAAGCTGGACAAAGCTGTTTCTGCATTGTCCCATTTCGATTTTGAGATGGCTTTGTATTTCTTGAGGTCTTCAGACCATGATCTGTATGGCATCCACTCTCTTGTTTATCATGCATCTCAAGACCTGGAGGCATCACTTGTTTGTTTCAAGGACCCTCCATTTCCATGGGCATCCGTGTCTATGTCAGCAGGAGTACTCTTTGCTGTCTTCTATGCTTATGCAAAAAGAGACAAATTATTTAGTAACAAAAGAAAGCAGTTTTGATTTTGAAGTTTCAAAAGCATTGGATCTGATATTGTCGAATCAGTGCAATTCCTGTATTTCTGTAAGAGAGGCATGTTGCAAGGTCACAAACTAATGTTCCATTTGAGTAAGAAATTACTGCCGTTTGAGGTGGCATACTGACTTCTTTTCAAATTTTTTAAGTATGTTCAGTAAATGTAGTCAACTAGTGCTGGTAATATGAGGCCTGTTTATTATGTAGATGCAATAATGTTTCTACTTTTCTATGACACCCCTGATGTTTGAGGCATGTCAAAACATGACCCTATGAGACCAACTCCCCCTCCCCTCTCTTTTCCTCAAATGAAAAAGGCAGCACACGGGCAGTGGATTTTCAATCGCAAAACATGTTGGTCCAAGGGTGGGTTATCTTGATGGTATGCAACCTATCGATATGGTATTTTCTGGCAGCAGCTTTTTATATGTTTATGCATTCTGGACTAGTGCTGAAGATGTGTGACACTGGTTTCAAACCTGTCAATTGTATTCTGTTGTGTTCTCAGTCCTCCCCACTATCAGCACCCTGCATTATCTTGATGTTGTCATCTACTCTAATCCATGTATTTTAACAATAGTGGGCATTTGAATTCATGGTTATTTTTTTTTTCAATTATTTGCATGGCACTCAATTCAGCCAATCAGGACATCGAGCCAAGTTGATTGAAATAATCTGATATCCTTGATAAATGAGGGAATGCTGTGTTATTATTGTGGTTCTAAGGGGTGAACCATCCCTGATTGCAATCATGGGGATAAGGCAGCCGAGGTACTGATGGCTTCATGTTTAGTTGTTAGAAAGTACTCAACCAAATTTGTGGTTTTTCCCATCCCTTCTAGTTTCCTCTGATGCATTAATTTGCAGTCTGTTTGGCCTTATTTTGGAGGAATCTCATTTCATAACAGACTGCATTGTTTTATAGAAGCACCTTTCTTTCTCAAAATCTACAAAAGTCTATGTAGGCCCTTCTTCTCTATGGATACAGCAATTGAAACAAAAACTAAAAATCTCCTCCTCTCTAGATCGTAAATGTTTTTCTATATTTTGTTCTCTACCCTTTTCATGGTTGGATAGAGACAAAATATTTGTGTAATTCGTGTTTCGAATAAGTGAGAGCAATCTATGTTTAGCTGTTTATATAACCTTGGGAGTTAAAAACACTAGATAGATTTCATTCCCGCATCGACCAAGGAAGACTATGATTCAAAATTTCTTACAGGAAGCAACATAAACTGTTCAAGGCATCTACTTGCCAATGAAAAGATGAAGCCATGTTTATAATCTTGTTCCAAGCGAATTACTTTGGTGATTGTAACTGAAGTGGAAGTCTCCTTGCACTTCAATACCATGAGTGTTGGAAGAGAGCACATATGGGATATCACCAGTTCCTTCATAAAATATCCCGGCATACTCAGCATCACTACCCATCATCTGTGGTTGGTTCTTTGTGTCTTCAGGATCATTTTCTTCTTGAGAGATACTTGAGTTCTTCTGGACCAGTTCTCTAAACATTGAAGACCGAAGGAGTAGTCCAAGTGCTGTTGGGGCAGAAGATTTGTTGCATGAACTAGCAGTGAATTTACCTTGGAAAAATTCGTGCTTTTGTGGAGAAATGTGTTCATCTACAGTTAATGGGTTAGTGTGGAAGAAGGGTTGGAATTCTTCGCCAGAATTGAAATTAGACAATGGCAATGCCTTAGATTCTTTGTTGGTCTGTAGTTCCTGAACAGAAACTGGAGAGTTTTTTTCTGGCTTCAACCATTTGATATAGGTACTCAAGTCAAAGTTGGTCACAGCGTTGATTCCTCTGTACTCTACCGCTGCAACGTCATATGCACGAGCAGCCTCCTCTTGGGTACCTGTAAAGAGATATGCCGCTTAGGTCAGCAGAAACAATAGTAGTATATACTGTTTTACTGTGTCAATTCATGTCAAGATTGATTCTTTTGTGATGATTCAAGACTAGATCTTTTTCTCATATATGTTAATGCATCAACATTCATCTTAGAAGATCACAATAGTTTGTTTAGGTGTAACTTACTGTAAGTGCCAAGATAGAGATATTTATTCCCAAAAACTCTCCCTATCCTTGCTTCCCATCTCCCATTGTGATGGTGCCTGCATTTAGACCCCCAAAAAGATATTCAGAACAATCTGCTATTTCATCAGTAATACTGGAGTTTCTTCATTGTTATTTATGAATAAAAATATACCTTGCAACACCCCTGTACTTGGATACCCCTCTCGAAAAGCCACTGCTCTTTCTATAAGCAAGAAAAACCAGTCAATGTTAATCAATGGAACTGGTCATGGAGAACCTTCGTTGCATCAAATATCTACTGATAATCCTACCTTCTTAGTGAGGCTAGGTACTCTTCTTTTGTTACGGTCTGCATTATTTCAATTTCTTTCTCATAATCAGAGATCTGGCGAAAATATCGTGGATGTTGATTATAATTAAAAATCCAGAGGTAGTACATAGATATATAAATGCACAACTCTAAAATATACAATAAATGTACCGGGAAGTTGGTGAATGTTGATGTCCCCCAGTACTTAAGTGCAGCTAAATCATAGGCTCTCGCTGCAGATTCTTCGTCATCATAAGCTCCTGAAGAATTGGGAGAAACAAGGGCTGTATTAATTTCTCTTTACACCATAAATAGGTTCAGAAAAGTAAAACAAGGAGACCTCGAACATAAGATGATAAAACCATGGAGCCAAAAGTACTCACCCAGATAAACTGTCCAGTCCCAGATGTCCATTCCAAAGTTCACAATGGAAGAAAATAAAAATATCCTTATTAGGCACTAGCATTGGTTGAAAATTTTTGAAATAAATAAAGAACAGTGAAAGCTGTCTACCTTGTTTCCCTTTCTTCTTCTGTGTCACATTCCAGGAAAGTTTATCCCACAAGTGTGCTTCAAACCGGCGTGTCCATCTATGCCTGCTGACACCACGAAATCTTGAACTTCTCTTCACAGATGTAGGAGCAGAAAACTGACCAACTTCTTGAGGTGGTTGTTGTTGTTGTACTTGTTGATTATCACAGCTGAGTGTACTTGCTGCAGTATCTCTTCTTCGTCTCTTGACACATTGTCCTTCTGGCGCCTTTCCATCCACCATGCACATGCGGCGCCTTCCAGGGTTTTCTTCATTCTTCACCATCACCATTTCCATATCTTCTGATCTTTGTTTGATGATTTCTTTCTTCGGTTGCCTTGTATCCTCCTCCTATGATCTGTTTTTCCTCTGTTTGCTTCACTTTCCAATGATATTAGCTAGTGCTCATATATAGTCTGTGGGCTTATTTTGTTTTTATTATGTTTTGTATTTTGTTGTTACAACTGGATTTTAGACATGGACAGGGGTGTCGATGAAGACTATGATTTTGGTACAGTTAAAGACAGATCTGATATTTCATTGCTCTGTTTACCACAAGAAACCAAAAAAAGTTTGATGGTTTTGGAATTTTTTGATATAGCCGGTTAGCTGGAATCAGTTCATGAAGTGTGAGGTTGAGGGGGTGTTTCTGCCATTTCAAAAGCAATCAGGGGGTGATTTAGTCACTCAAATGATATAAATTGTTTCCTAACTACATTATGATTTGGTCATCACGAGTTTGATTTGAGAAAAAAATATCTCCACATGTGAGTTAAGATTGCGTATATCTGACCTTTCATAAACCTCAACATAATTCGTACACCATACCGTCATTTTTAGTTAGAGTTTAAAACGTTCAGAGTTTAAAACATCATTGTACGAAAACGAAATCTCCGAGTGATTACGTACTTTGATTTGGTCATATATTCTACTTTTAACTTGTTGAAACCCACATCTTCATCATCATCTTGACTGATCATTGAGTAGAACTAACTGTTTCCTCATGGTGCATCTGGTGGATTTAAAGATCTTTGTGAAATATAAATTGGGCATTCATAATCCTCTACAACCAACCAAGAACCACAAAACTGATTGCAATTTGTAAAATTTGTATCTGTTTGCTGATACGATTAGCTTCCTATTCTTAGCTGATAGTAAATGTCCAAAACTTGAACATCCATTCACACTTAAATGAGCTTTCAGCAATAAGCACAAGAGAACATCTAGTTAGAACAAAGAACTGAAAGATGAAAATTCAGGAATTTGGATTGTTGTTGCGTTGACACAGACAAGTTTCATGTAAATCAAACAAATTTTCGCGTATTTCAGATTCGAATCCTCCATAATACATCTAGTTTTTTGTTTTACATGATAAGAGAACTAGTGTAGTTGAATCTCATAGGTCGGCATGAATCCACAAAAAACATTGCAAAATTGTCATATATTGAATTATTTCCTCGGATTCTTCGTTTAGTTTAGTATAACTTTTGTTCCATGGGAGATAGCGTTTGTTCCCTCTATAGAGCTCTAAATGGCGATGTCTTCTTTGGAATCTACTGATGTTATATTTGATGATGCACAAAATTGTCTTTGGTAAGATCAACAGTCAAGTATGAATAGTGATGCAATTAACAAGTAATTAATGAGCAATCAACGACAATCAATGAATCAAAACCAGAAACAGAGAATTAACACAGGGATTTATAGTGGTTCGGTCTCGGATGACCTACGTCCACTTTCGGGAACGGCAGCGGTGGCTTGGTGTTCTTTATTGATGAATAATGGTACTCCGGAGAGTTACAGTGTATTGAGGGAGAGAAAGACTTGGTGTAGAGAGGCAAAGCTCTCGGTGGAGAGAGAGAGGGGGAGCAATGTGTAGAGGTGTAGGAGGTGTGGTGTGTGTAGATTATGAGATCATGAGATGCCTCTCCAAGTGGAGAGAGCTTACATTATATAGGTTTACAGAGGCGGTGAGTTGAGGCGGTCACCACTATTTTGGTAAGTGTAGTTATGGTAGGATTCCACCACTTTGGTAAGTACAAGTATGGTAGGATTTGATCTCCGGTGCGTAACCCGACATTTTCTCCCTCGTGCCCCTATTCCATCGGAGGTGGTCTTGAGATGGACTAAGCTTGATTTGGAGGAGGCCTTCATGGAGTGAGGAGACAAAGGAGGAGGAAGGCTTGGACTGGGCAGGCGCCCCCTTGGGCGTGGCCAAGGTGCCTCTCTCATGGGTGGCGCCCCTTGGTCCATGGGCTTGAATTTTGTGCTCTGTATCCATTTGCAGCCGTAATTTGGGCTCTTCTTTGGGCTTTCTTGGTCCGTATAAGTTGGGCTCGACCTAGTCAATTTCGGACTCGTCAATATTCATTGTGCTGTTCTAAACAAAACTGTTAAGCAGCTACTTCATTTGCAAGAAATATGTGGAATATCATCAAAAATATGCTTAGGATGACATGTATGAAAGAAATATCTTAAACAACATATAATCTTATGTTGTAATGGCAAGAAGAACAAATGAAAATATGAGTTTGGCAGATCAGTTTGGGCCCAAAGGAAGTATGAGTTGGGCTTGGGCTTTTACATGTACCACTCCTTCATCTAATATTTGCTTGAATTATGGCTTCATGAGCCCCATTGCATCTATTAATCGAGCCAAAATTTGCTTATGCGGAAGATCAATGTAGTTATGATTGGTCGAGCTTCAGCTTTATTTAACGGTTTAATTTACATTTTTATTTAAGTTTTGTATTTGAGTCAAATCTGAGATTTTCACTAAATATCTTTAGAAATTAAATATTAAATCTTAGCATTCAAATATAAATAATTAATCAAATATTAAATCTATTAATGAAGACAGGAGAGAGATAAATTTATAATAAAAAAATTCAGACGTTCTGAACTTGAATCTAAGCAACTCTTTCGAGTCAGGTCACGAGAAATTTATCCCTCATGAATACTCTAATCCTAACACGAAGGATCTGCTTTGACTGGACTGGGGGAAAATTAGTCAAGGTACGCGTAAACTAGTCCAGACACCACTGACTGTTGAACAAAATAAAAAGGTAATGTTATATTTACCAATTTTTCTTATCAAATCTCTATCTCAAATGATGTGATATAATTTTTCACCATCAAATAAGTGTGTCTTATTAATATTCAATGATAAAGATTGTACCACTTCATTTAGAATGAAATATTTGCTAAAAAAATTTAGTAAATATAGCATTACTCCTCAAAAAAATATAAAAATAAAAGTTACTCGTTTTTTGATTCTAATAAAAAAAACATGAAAATTTGATTAAAGTCATTTATAATTGGATAATTGATATCCACATTTCCTCTAGATAGGGATATCCTCAATGAGACTCTCTCTATTATCCAAATCATCACTGATACTTCTTCTAATTTATATTTAAACAACACTAACACCCCCTGTTGTTAAACCACCGTTTCTAACAAAAAAAAAAAAATTTCTACATAAAATTTGTTTAAAATTTGAATCGATTAAAATTTATTTTTTTATATATTAAAATTTGAGCCGATTAAAAGTTTATTCAAGTTGATTAAATTTTTTTTTTTATGTATTACAATTCGAGACTATTAATTTGTTTTATGTATTAAAATTCGAGCTCAACCTGATCTGATAGTGTCGATTAAAATTTGTATCTTTTTTTACGTATTAAAAATCGATTCAAGCTAATTAAATTTTTTTTAAGTATTAAAATTTATATTTTTTTATTTATCAAAATTCGGACCGGTTAAAATTCAATTCGAGTCGATTAAAATTTATTTTTAATCAACTCGAATCTAAATTTTAATCAACTCGAATCTAAATTTTAATCGACTCAAATTAAATTTTAATCAACTCAAATTTTAATATGTAAAAAATATAATTTTTAAATACTCGAATTTTAATACATAAAAAAATTTAATTAGCTCAAGTTGAATTTTAATACATAAAAAAATTTAAAAAACATAACGGATATCATTGAAGATATGTCTATCTAGATGGGGTGTAGATAAAATTTTTCTTAAAATATATCATGGATAATTGAGTAAAATTTTATTCTAGTTAATATCATTAATCTGACAGGGTGTTAGTGATGTTTCAATGTTTGATGGGGTTTACAGTAAGTCCAAATGTCACAATGAATTAAGTCAATAAATTATGTCAATAAATTAAATCCCAATAATATTGCTCTTCAAATAATAGAGGGGTCATATTAAAGATATATCTATCTAAAGCGAGTGTTAACGATACTTACCCTTTATAATTTGAATGAATGAGCTTAAATAATAAATTTTAATAACCCAAATTTCATCTTGGACCGCCAATGCCAGAGCTAGGATTCACTACCAGCACTTCCATGTAGCCAAATAGCAAGTTGCCGTATGAGAGTATTCACGTGACCCCATGACTAGTCTGTAACATACACGTCGGCAAATTTTATTCGTTTACGGTGGACCGCTCACACCAAATAATTACCTCTTTCGCGCCACACCCTAATGTGCGCCGTCGCTTTCCAAACAGTTTAGGGTAAATTATACAAAAACCCTTTGAAGTTTGTCATTTAATCAGATAGACTCCCTCAGGTATACGAAATTACAGACAGGCCCCTTCTGAGTGAAGTTCTGGTAACGGAGCAAACAGAAATGACATAAATGCCCAGAGATATTTTGTTAATTTGATGCATTTACTAAAATACCCTTATTGCCTACACTAAATACTACCCGCATTGTGTTCTGTTTGTCCCGCCTTCATCTTCTTTGTTGTCTCTGTCTCTGTCTCTGTCTCTCATCTCATCAGAAGATATGAGTTTATCACTATAGATATCGATGATTTTTTATCTCTGAAACTCTTCCTGATATTGAAGAAAATAGAGAGTGAATTATACAACCGTGGTGCAGATGGGTACAATGTATTGGGGTTTTGTTTATGCTTCAAGAGTTGTTTGCATGTCATGTTTAAGGACATATAATCGGCTGAAAACATCACTGTGAGGTTTATAGTTCTTTTTTATGAATTAACACAATTTGATTAGAGTTTGTTTGAAACAAATTTGGGTGTTTTTTCATATCTAACATACGTGCAAATATCGATTGGTTATATTGAAGTAAAACCAACAAATTCAAAAAACAGGTTTTTTTGTCTGCATCATCAAATGGGTTATGTGGTTTATGTGATGCATCAATAAGCTAATTGATCCTAATTTTGTGTTTTTATGTGTTTTCCTTGTGGCTAAGTTTTTTTTGTATTTATGTGATCCTGATTTTGTTATGATTTGTTTGTTTTTCTGTGTTTTTATGGGTTTTGTTCTTAGGTGTTGCCACACATTCACAGTAGAAGTATATTTTGAAACTTTTTTTGGTTGTTGGTATATATGTACTCAAATGGTCATGGCCTTAGTTATTTGAATCCTTCTATCGTGGCTTTCATTTGGTTGAAGACGTCTCGTCGTGCTACCAGCTTCCTTTCTAGATAAAAAACGAGAGCTTGTTTTTCACATCAACACTTTTTATTTTTAAATTGCAACCATCATCCCTTGGAAGCTCCACTATACACATTGTTGGTTGAAGAATCTATTGTTTGAACAATTCACCGAAAATACCAAACACAAAATATCAAGATTTAATTTGAAAATCAAAAAGAGATTACACAATACCTTTAAGTTTTGTGAGAAAACTGACCCTTATGATCCTTTCTCAAAATATTGCCAACACATGCAATTGGAGCTACTTACATATGACTTGTTCAACGATCATTGTGGGAACTAGGAAGCAACAAGTAAGTGTAATAAAGTGTAGGTCCAACAAAAAAAAATGGTAGTTTGGAGATAATGAATGTACAATTTGCTGACACAATGCATTTTTGACTGTTCTCTAACGGATACTAATGGCAATGGGTTTAAGGGATATGCCCGCACAAATTTGAAGGGTGTATGTATAATTACTTTTATCAGAGCGGGTTTGTTTGATTAAGTGACAAACTTCAAGGGGTCTATGTGTAATTTACCCAACAGTATATATGCGGTCTCGACTGTGCATTCTCGACAGTGTAGGAGCACTCTCTCTCTCTCATCCGAGATCCGAAGCTATGACAGACGGTCACTTGTTCAACAATATCTCTCTTGGAGGCCGTGGGGGCACTGTGAGATAGCTCTCTCTTTCCTTTCTATTCGTCAAATGAGTTTGACGTTCAATGGAATTGATTTCATGTGTTTAGCTTTCGGTTTCTCCATGCTTCCAATTTTGAAATTCCCGTTTTTGTTATTTCTTTGTCATCCCTGTGCGAATCGTTGTGGGATTTTTATTTATTGGAGTATTTTGCTTTTGATTTCCACGTTTTTCTAGGGTTTTGCTTGTGATTTTCGCAAAGTTGCTTCTAATTGTTCGTAAAGCTTTCTACGGTTTCTTCATTTTGGATTTTTTGTGTTGACATTGAGGAATGCTTAGCGGGGCTGTGCAATTATAGCAGAATATAGGATTGGAAATTCAGTTTATTGCTTATTTTCCAGAAATTATAGTCTCTTCCGATTTCCCCCCAAAATATTTCCTGTTTTCACGTGTGAACCAAAATTAGGGTTGTAAATTAGGGTTTCAAAGTTGAGTTGCCCCAATTGTGGTTCCCATTCTTGCTAATTAGTTATTTAGATATGTTTTCTCTGATGTACTGGCATGCATACAGATAAATAATCCGGTTGGTTTTTTGTGGGTATATTTGTGCTTATACAGAATCAAGGGCAAATTAGGGTTCATTCCGAAGGTATACTGTGGAAGAAAATTGGGGGCGGTAAGGCCGTTGAAGTGGATAAGTCTGATGTACTGAGCCTTACCTGGATGAAGGTTCCCCGGACTAATCAGCTTGGATTACGGATTAAGGATGGTCTGTACTACAAATTCACTGGTTTCCGTGACCAGGTCTCTCTCTCTCTGAGTTTTTTTTTTTTGCTGATTATGATTTTATTGAGATAATGATACATTTTCCCTTGTATTACTGGATATGGAACCTAGTGGATGAATATTTGAATATTATATTCATTTAAGATGTCCAGCTTAAGTAATATTCAGTCAGCTGCAGATAAGTTTGCGTTCTTAGCTGGGTAGTTTTTTAGGCTTTGCAGTAGCATTTACTAAGATGTAACCTGCTGTATTCAGGGCCTGGCACAAATTTAAGGAAGATCATAGATGGTGCATTTTTTCTGTCCCATGTACAGACACCTATAACCATGACCAAATGCTTGCTTCTGTAGTATTAGTTGTATCGACCATAGACTTTCTACCAGTAAATTGCTCACACATAAGGCATGGTAATTTTAACTTTGAACATTTGGTGTTACAAAGGGCTATTAAAAATATAATTATTGCAAACTGCTGTACCTGATATGAAGTTAGTCTCCTCAATATTTTCCTTCATTTATTCTTCCTATATTCTGAACTTTATTTCTTTTTTTTTCCCTCTCCTTTTGAGAGAAAGTAAATGATGTTATTGAAGAGAAGTATAGCACTAAAGAGGTGTTTATACCTTGCTTTCCCATGCCACCACATATCCAGATAAGTTCTTTTCCGTATTTGGGTCTGTTTTGTTCCATGAGACAATGTTAGTTTTGTAAGAAAGGAGAAAGGACTAGTAGGATGCGTGTTTAATGGGACATAGCACCTCTATTTTGTGAGCTGACTATTAGTGTGTTGTGGTCAAATTGTGTTGCTTACAGGACACAGCTGAAATATATTTGTTTCATGTACTTTGGTTCTTCTTTTTTGCTTTCATTGTTGTTGTTGTTGGGTGTTTGATCCTTGGCTTGAGGGCCCACACCATTGTCTTGTTGTATCCATGGAGGATTATAAATTCCTGTGATTTGACTTTAGGAAGCATGCTAAACACTTGTCTTTCTCCCAATTTTGTGTTATGTGCAGCTGTAGTGAGAGCATTGATCTTGTGGTTATTCACTGTCCTTTTGCATCAGAAGGCCTAAACCTTTGTCCAAAATGTGAACACGTTTGTTTCTATGTTTGTGGAGAGTTTGAAAGCATTGAGAGAAGTAAAAAGCCTTCCATTCTATGGACTATGTGGTTAGGACTGTTTTATGGGTTAATAGGACAGAAGAAGAAAGATATTTCTATATGTTAAAATATAATGAGATTGTTCATGAGAAAGAACTTGTTTGCGCCTTTGGGGTAACAGTCAACAAAGAGTGGTTATTAGTGGTGTGTATGATCTTTTTGGCTATTTAATTGTAGTTTTTTTTTCCCTCTTTGTTGTACTTATGCTGGTATTCTGCCAGTTCATGTTTTGAACACTTTTTACCTTCCCCCTTTCTTCATTGTTTAAATTTATGTTTCTTATGAAAAAAGTCCTTGTTGCGGGGAATGCTATTTTGCTAGCATTGTAATCATCTGTATGACAAAAAAGAAAAATAGAAAATAAAAGAAATGGGAAGACTAATTGTTTATAGGTTTTTCATCCAACGCCCAACCTTCTTCGTTGTCGGTCAGATCTGTTGAAGTTGGCCAAGGCCATCGTTCCAGCACTGCCTCTTTTTTGATGTTTGATATGATTTATCACCTTTTTGACTCTTCTCTGTCAAAGAAAAAACAAAACAAAGAGCCCACTCCACCATACTGGCCTTAGTAGTTCCATCACTTACATTGCCCGGTAAGCTTCCCCCACAGATCCAGTGTTTTTCCTCTTAGTTCTCTGTCTAACAAGCCCAAATCTTTCAGTATTTTTTCATCTCGGACAACCAAGAGCACCCGGATAAAAAAAACATCATCTTTGGCAGTGGGTTTGTGTGGCTGCCGATGTTGACGATAGTCGACGTCTCGCAGCAAAGGGAAGGGAGCATGGGAGAGAGTGTTTGCACATCAGATGGAGAAGTTAGAAAGAAAGAGGAGATCCAAGTTACCATATAAGCCCCACTTATAAGGAAAGACAATAGATATGATTTTGGACCTTTTTTACCTTAAGGACTGGGAACAGGGCTTACTACAACCACCTTATAGTAAGTTATATGTAATTGATGCATATGCAATAGGTTTTGTTTGTCGCAATGCTCTTCAACTTTCTGGAATCCACGTTACATTTGGATTTCTGGAAACATGCTTATTTGTCTCTGAACTTGCTTTGCAGGACGTCGCTAGTCTGACCAATTTTTTCCAGAATTCTTGGGGGATAACGCCGGAAGAGAAGCAGCTTTCTGTTAGTGGAAAAAATTGGGGAGAAGTTGATTTAAATGGTCAGTGGAATTCTTTGCCATTAGTGTTTTTTTTTTAAATTCTTTTATTGGAAGTAGTTTTTGAGCCTTTCTTCGCATAATTTCACTTGTGGTCTCTTATCTACTTTGAAGATTGTAGGATCTGGCATTGGGCGGACATAGACAATTATTTGTACTCACTGCTGTATCGTTTACTTTGAGAAGATGGTAGACAATATTTTAGCTAGTAGCCCATGCCTTGAGTTTTTTGGCATGCGCTCTTACAGTTTATAGACTACCGAAGTTGCAGAATTCCGGTGTCTTGTTTCAGAAACATTAAACATTTCATGTAATTTTGGGTGGTCATTACCACTGAAGCTAGTTTACCGTCTTGATTTAATCATTGGTTCCTCAATTTGCATATGTGCTTCAGTTTTTTTTAATGAATTCACTGGTGCCTTCTTTTTTCTCCAGGAAATATGCTTACTTTTCTTGTTGGTTCCAAACAAGCGTTTGAGGTATCTTTAGCAGATGTCTCCCAAACACAACTTCAGGGAAAAAATGATGTCATGTTGGAGTTCCATGTGGATGATACAACTGGGGCCAATGAGGTTGCTTATGATTGCTGCTCATGTTTTTTATTTGTGTTGTCAAGTACATGTGATATTAAGAATCGCTTGCCCGTTGGAGTGATTCCTATGTGAATTTGTGAAGTTTGAGGGCCATTATATGTTTCCTTCAGAGTCACTTTATAAGATTAATTTTATTAATAATCCTTGTACTTTTGCATTATGATTGCAGAAAGATTCGCTGATGGAAATCAGTTTTCACATACCTAATTCAAACACTCAGTTTGTTGGTGATGAAAGTCATCCTCCTGCACAGGTATGTTGTTGGGGATTCTATTTGAACTCGATCGGTATTACTCGAGAACTTGTGTAGTAATGTTGGGATTACTTCCATTAGGTCTTCCGTGACAAAATCATGTCAATGGCAGATGTTGGAGCAGGAGGTGAAGATGCTGTTGTTACTTTTGAGGGGATTGCGATACTTACTCCAAGGTAGGTGTTGTAGTAATATTTGGTCTCGTTGATTCATCCAGTTTTTATTCCTCCTGGTTTCTGGTTCAAAAGATTTAACTCAAGTGTTCTCTCCTTTAAGGGGCCGATACAACGTGGAGCTTCATCTTTCATTTCTGCGACTCCAAGGGCAAGCTAACGATTTCAAAATTCAGTACAGCAGTGTTGTTCGTCTTTTTTTACTGCCTAAGGTATTCAATTTTTGTGAAGACACCGATATGAATCTCTTGATTGTGATAGCTACTAAGATGTATTCATGTCCAATTGGCTGCCTTTAGGTTAACCTTCCTATAATATCTAGGCAATATACTGCAAAGGGCCATGATGTGGCTTGGTTATGAAGCTTGTCTTGTTTTGTTAATAGTCTGCGATGATCAATTGTTGCAGTTGAATGATTATGTGTTGTGGACAGTGCACATGTTCAAAACTAATTCAGATTCTTCTTTGTTTGTGCAGTCTAACCAACCACATACCTTTGTTGTTGTTACTCTTGATCCTCCAATCCGTAAAGGCCAAACTTTGTACCCACATATAGTATTGCAGGTGTAGAACTGCTACCATTCGATTGGATTTTAGCTTTCTCACAACTGTGTTCATGTGTTGATCTGTTTGTCGACCATCTTGTACTCAGTTTGAAACAGATTATGTGGTAGAAAGCACTGTGTCAATGAATGAAGATCTTTTCAATACCAAGTACAAAGACAAGTTAGAACCAACATATAAGGTAATTATTTGATGAGCAACCATTTTGAGGAACCTATTTATGTTATACTGCAGGGGTGCGGACTCTAGGTTTATACACTTTGAGACCACAGTTCGGGCATGTTTGTTCTCATATATTAGTCTGATTGCATTGCCTTTTTAACTATCAGGGACTCATTCATGAAGTATTTACGTTGATATTGCGTGCCTTGTCTGGCGCCAAAGTCACTAGACCAGGAAAGTTCCGTAGCTGTCAGGATGGTTATGCTGTGAAGTCATCATTGAAAGCTGAAGATGGACTCCTTTATCCGCTTGAAAAAAGCTTTTTCTTTTTACCCAAACCTCCAACCCTTATTCTTCATGAGGAGGTATAATTTTTAACATGGCCTGAGATGATGTTTGATTATGGCCTATACTTCTGTAAATTAAGGCCGAGTATGCTTGATAATTGACTTGCTTTGTTTTTAGATCGACTATATGGAGTTTGAGAGGCATGCTGCTGGAGGATCAAACATGCATTACTTTGATCTTCTGATAAGACTGAAGACTGAACAAGAACATCTCTTTAGGAACATTCAGAGAAATGAATATCATAATCTTTTTGACTTCATCAAGTCAGTACGAGAGTCTATTTTTCTGCTAGTGTTAAGAATTTTCATGATATGTATTTTTAACATTATCCTTTGGTAAATGCAGTTCAAAGGGTTTGAAAATTATGAATCTGGGAGATATCCGAACTACAGATGGTGTTGCGGCTGTTTTGCAGAACGATGATGATGATGCTGTTGATCCACATCTTGAGCGGATTAGAAATGAAACTGGTGGGGATGAGAGCGATGAGGAGGTAAACAAGTTTTTTTTGCGTTTTCATTCATGTTCAGATCTTGGTCTGATGTGTATATTTGTTTAGCTTTTGTGGGTTATATTTACATACATTGGCTATTGATTGCAAAGGCATTAAACCCATAGGGAGAATTTTTTTTTTGTTTGGTTATATATAATTGCTTTTAAGGTTATCTCTGGTAACTTTTCACATGTCTTTATGCCCCATTATATGGGGTATTTTATCCTATTATTTGGCATGGTTGAAGGACGAAGATTTTGTTATTGACAAAGATGATGGAGGCTCTCCTACTGATGATTCTGGGGAAGGAGAATCTGATGCTAGTGAAAATGGAGAAGAGAAAGGGGTAATCATTTCTTTGTGTTTCCTTGTTCTACCTCTAAGGACACACTTACCTAACTTTTATTACTAGGCTGACACATGTTTGGTAAATCCAGATACCTGCTAAAATGAAACTTAAGAAAGAATCTTCAGCTGCAAAGGCATCTTCTAGTAGGAAAAAAACCAAAGATGGGGATGAAGATGGTACAAAGAAGAAGAAACAGAAGAAGAAAAAGGATCCAAATGCACCAAAGAGAGCACTGAGTGCTTTCATGTACTTCTCGCAGGCTGAAAGGGAGGTCAGTATATTTTGTATTGTCCATCACTCTTATATTGATATAACTTGTAAGGGCGTTGATTGTTAGCTCCTCGGGTGTTTTTGAGGCCTTCATTCTGCCTAAATCTACATTGGTTTCAAGTCATCTGTTTGTCTTGAAAGTACATAGCCGCGTTTTTTTTCCCTTCTTCGCTGTGCATCAACTTCATGCAACTTATTATGTTTTTTGATTGCAGAATGTGAGGAAAAGTAATCCTGGAATTCCTTTCACGGAGATGGGAAGAGTTCTTGGAGACCAATGGAATAAGTTGTCAGGTTAGCCAATTCTCCGAAAGTTGTGGTTTATGATAGGTTTTCTCATACTGTACTGACAATTATTCTTGCAGCCGAGGAGAAGGAACCATATGAAGCAAAGGCTCGTGTAGACAAGAAACGATATGAAAGTGAAAGCAGCAGCTACAAGAACCCACAACCCAGAAATACGGATTCAGGGAACGAATCTGACAGTGCATAGGTTTAATGGTAGTTATGTGGGATCTAACCAGATGTACTCTGCTTTACCCACATGTCGAGAGAGGTTCTATGATCCAGAATCCTAGATGATAGATTTTTAGGGCAAATGATGTCTAACCTCTCTCTTTTTGTTCTTTTATATTCTCTCGTTGGCTTAGAAGTTTGAACTCTATGTTGCTAGCTACACTTCTAAATTGTAGTGTACTTTCATTTATATTATTATTTTTGACACATCTAAGAATGAGAAAATCCATTTAGTTCAAAACAAAAGAATAAACATATACATACACACATTATTAATGTGGCACTCGTTGCCTTCTCTTTATATTGCCTAAAACTCTATAATCACCTCAAGAGGATTGCCAATCATGCGTATGAAATTTATACCATTTTATGATTAATAATGTTATTAGGACCTAAAGGAGAGAGATGACTTTGTAGATGTTGTTTTCGTTAACTAATAATCATCCTACTTCTAGAACTTGGTATTCATAATCGTAAATTTTTCCTCTATTTTTACACCGACGACCTTCCCAAGGTATACCTTAAAAGTTTCTCTTTTTTCCTCTTTTACCCCACGTCTAGAAGAGAAAAAATAATTTAGTGTGCCAATGATGCCTTGTGTGGCCTTATTTGAGAATGATATTGATTTGTACTTGCAAAAAGTTAATATGTATTGTTTGGTGTCAATTTTCTATCTAAGTATAATTGTATTTCAGTTGGCTTGTCACTAGCATAACAATATCTCAAGGTGGATGGATTGAGGTTTCACAAACTCTTTGGAGTGCTAGTACAATACAGTTATAATATTATTTGAATTTAATTCATCTATGTTATTGGGTTGATGACGGATTTCAATTATTATTCAGAACTATTTTTTAATCCAACGACACTGATTGATTGTGTAAGTAAATTATTTTCAATAAAATGAAGATTTTTTATAGAATTTTTTGGAGGCCAGTATATAAGCCCAATAAGATTTAAAAAAAAACTCACTCGTCAATTTTCTTTTGGATTAAGTCCCTGTTGAAAAGTCAAAGCAATGGGTATAACTAAAGCCCCTTAAAATTGTAAAAAATAACGACAATGCCATCACCTAATTTAAACACATATTCTAAAAAATTACGTCATCATAATGTATCTTTTTCTCTATGAACACAAATCGTCAGACAGGTACATAATATATACGCAGTAATCGTTATATAGGTACACTAATCTTCTCCATAAACACAAATCGTTAGACAAGTACACAACAAATATGTACGTGATTATATAGATACATAACGTATTATATACGATCATTCAGGTATATTATACGAATATATACATTCACAAGATAGGTACATCAGTATTTAATTGAAAAAAAGTTACATATACGTTTTTACAAGTACACAAATACATAAACCAGACATAATTCAAAATTACATAAATAATGAACATGTGCCTAAACCTAATTTGTGTACCCTTATTGGACTTAGGTACAAGCCTCCAAAAAATTCTAATATAAACAATAGAAAAAGGGGTTAGGATACCAAACACTGTACCATCTCTCTCGCTCTTGCTCTCCCTCTCCCTCTAACAATTCCCAAAAATAATGAAAGAAACCGTAGTTTTATATTCAGTCTTTTCAATCGGTTAAATGATCTCATTGGTAGAATTAGGAAAGCTGATCCTCCACCACCACCTTAACTTCTTCATCACAGTCCTCATCACAATCATGGCTTCCATAGAGCCATCCATCACTTCATATATTACTCACATCTCTCAAATTTAAGTTGAAATCATGTGATAAGAAAAAAATAGATAATAAATATACAATAACTGTCCAATCCCACAAACACAGGGAACACATCTAAAGATTTTAAAAATAAGGACATTTTTATATGCTAGAAATCCGTTAGGACTAAACGTAATTTATACACTAAAAAAGAGATCTTAGCTTAATTAACTATTTTTTATATCGGTAAATGTAATTGTAGGTGTATAATAATGGGCCAAGCCCATTTAATCCAGCCCGTATTTGAATACGGCCCAACCCAGATCCGGACAGTAATTACGGTAATCCCCATGGTAAACATTTCTTGATGAACAATAAACCTACTCCTGTCTTTTAGCCAAAGAAATGAGACAGCCTAATCTCGTATTAGTCGTGGCTAATACGAGTCTGTTAAACAAGCAAGAAAAAGGATGCCACGTGTCTCTAATATTCCCAAAATGCCCCTGTAAAAAAAATCCATTCCCCACCTACACATCACAATCAACGGCCCAAACATTCCCGAAGCCATTTTGTTCCCCATCAACCGGTCAATATCTTCCGAAGAACACGTAGCGGCACACCGTTTAAATTAGGGATGACGAATTAGGGCTTTGCGGGTGATATATAGCCCTCAATCTCTCTGCTCAAGCAACAGAGCTTTCTGTATTTTGTCACTCTCTCTTTCCTCTATTTTGCTCTCCATTTCTAGAAGGAAAGATGGGCAAGGGTCCTGGTCTTTACAGTGACATCGGCAAGAAAGCCCGAGGTCCTCTCTCTCTCTACCACACACACACAGTAAAAATATATACACACATATATGTATATGCCCACATTGTTGAGTTTTGGCTTCTTGAATATTGTTGTTGTTGTTTGTATTAGATCTTCTCTACAAGGACTACCAGACCGACCACAAGTTCACAATTACTACCTACTCTCCCACTGGAGTGGTGAGCTTTTCTCCATTACTTTTTTTTTCAGATCTGTTTATTTACTTGGGGTTTTCGTATAGGGTTTTTGCGTATGTATTGATTCTAGTTAATGTCTAAGCATGTGAGAGTGAGACTCATGTATGCATGTGTAGTTTTTTCATGTCGTGGATTTGATGGCTAGTTTATTTATCAAGCATAAATTGTTGTATGTATCCTTATGTGCATAGTGTTTTGTGTATTTTTGTTTGATGCGTACACTGTATGCTTTTTGGCTCGATTGCATTGGCTAGATGTGAAGATACGAGGGATAGGGCGGTGTGCTACAGTGTGTGTTACTAGGCGTCTCAAATATTAAGGCAAAATCATTTTTAGAACTTGTGCAAGATGGGGTCGATTGAACCATGCTAGTGATGTTTTGAAATCTATCGTTGTTATTGGTTTCCTTTGAAGTCAGCGATTTTAATTTTATTTTTGTGATATGGGATGGTAAAATGCATGTGGTAAATTTTGTTGACAAATCTGATGAGGTATGTTCTTAATTATATGGTAGTAATTAAAGTTCAATCTTCATGTTAGCTTGGCCATAAAATATTCTTTCATCCAAATGGGTGTAGAATGCTCATTCTTTTAATGCGAACACTTGCCTGTCTTTTTCTGTTTGCTTGTTAGATTTGATTCTGTGGTATTGTTATTAGTTGAAATTGGTTCACTCATTAGATGTTGGAATAGCAATACTTTTTCTGTTCACTTATATTTCTATATAGTGGAGCATTGCAAATGGGTATAAAATTTTTTCACTTAAGCTAATTAATGCCAAACATGGTTTTGAATAACAGTAACCGTTGCCGTAACGGTAACGGTGTAACGGACACGGGTGAAACGAGCGCTATGTAATAGTAACGGAAACCGGAAACGTGAATTTTTTTTTCAACTCACAATACATATAAAACATGAATATTTACACCTTTCAACTCTAAAATAATGTAAATATGGGTGTTTAGTGATTTTTAGTTTTTTTTATTGTATGTAAACATGTTAATGAGATTAAAAATATGTATAATATTAAATAAACATTAACGGTAACGTGAATGTTTTTTTATTATTCACATCTTCCCTCAAAACGAAACATAGACTTAATTTTAATAAACTCAAATTTCTTTTTTTGTCTTTAATAATTTTTTGTAATATAGACTTAATTTAAATTTATTAAATGAGATAATTTGTCCTAGCCAATTTTTTTAAAATATTAGTCTAACTTAGTACACATATCTATTTGAAGGTGGTTTTGGACATGTGGTCTTCACAAGTAACACCTTTTCTTATTCTGTGTTTGTGGAGTGTTGTTTTCTCCATTCTAATTCCCCACGTGGCCAGCCATTATGAGATCATGAGGAACAATGATGAAAATTGATCCATCATAACCATTCACACTCCTAACTTCTTTTGAGTGTATTGTACTCAATCATTCTCACTTTATCTTCTTCACGTTCAAGACCAACCATCAAATGTTCATCTCTGCAACTTCTTGTATATAGATAAAATTATAAACATCAGCCACAAAATTCCACAAGAAGAAGAAATTCAACAAGTATGTATTGTATAAGGTTTGGATCTCTTCTCCCAACCGTTTGAACCCTGAACAGAGTACCATATTTGTTCTTCTTCCATCCATTTTTGGCTGCTAAACTAAAGATATACGCGGATGAGTAACGGCACCGCAATGGGTTGTAATGTCCTGGCCATTACAACGCCGTAACTACCGTTATGGGTGTGAATTTTTTTCAATCTGTTAAATCGGCTTGTAATGGAATCGGAGGCCGCCGATACCTTTACGCGCCGTAACGGCTGATTTTCAAAACCCTGATGCCAAAGACTAATTGGAAGTTGTATAACTTTTATTCGTTCTTTAGTGGTAGGACTAGTCCGAGGGTTGATTTTGGGATTTATCATCCAGTTGCATTTTTGACATAAATGAGTTGCATCTAGGATTCCAAACTAATTCTAATAACTGCACATTTTCTCTGTCAAAATTGTCATGATTTAGAAAATTAAAATGGAATGGATGCAGCTGCTCAATCTAGTTGTTTTTTCGCTAGTTAATTTTTTTTGTCTTTGTCAATAATATATATGTAGATCCCTTGCCGTGATCTGAATATACTAAGATCTCCTCTTATTGTAGGCTATTACTGCATCGGGAACGAAGAAAAGTGAGTTATTTCTGGCTGATATCAATACCCAGTTGAAGAACAAGAACATCACTACCGATATCAAAGTGGACTCGTTCTCTAATGTAAGCTCTGTCACATACTTTTTATCATATCTTCGTTCCTTGCACTTTCCCCCACTTTTGATGGTTTGAAAGATTTCTCCCTCTTGTAATCCCTAACTACGCACGTTGTGAATTGGTGACTTGCTTTAAATGGATTCAGCATTGATTAGTGAACCAAATTCTGATGACTTAAGTTTCAGTTTGGCTCATGGTAAGATTTTTCTCCAGCATGAAGGCTATGAGCTGTTTATAGTTATGAATTTTGAGCTCCTGTTGTCACAGTTCCTTGTGGCTATTTTTGCTATTTTCACGTGTTATATATTTCTGCTGGCTGGTTTGTTGGTTTTTCCATTCTTCTATTTTGTTTGGTTTGTGTAGGGGTGTTTTGATGGAAATGAATTATGAAGTTGCAACTCTTGCTGATTTTTACTTATTTAAGCAGCAAAACTTCACCTTTGTTGAACCCATACATGGGTTAAGTAGTGGCCTATGAATGCGAGTGCATCATTGTGGCTCTTGCCAATTAAACACCTTTGTTATTTTATCCCTTGATTATCTAACTGAATCATTGCTCGACCACCAGCTTTATACAACTATCACGGTCGATGAACCTACTCCGGGGCTGAAAACTATCTTTAGCATCAGAGTTCCTGAGCAAAGGTCTGGCAAGGTAAGTCATAAGTGATTTGGTATTTGGTTTCCACACTTTGAAATGCTTATATTGTTGTTTCCTGAATAACTCCTATACTAAGTTGGAGCACGTGTCTGTCAAGAAAAATCAAATATAAATAAATGATAAAAAAGCCTGGACTTCTAATCATCTTATTGTATTGGCAGCTGGAACTTCAGTATCTGCATGACTATGCGGGGGTAAGCACAAGCCTTGGGTTGACAGCAAACCCGATTGTCAACTTCTCAGGTGTGGTGGGTACAAGTCTCCTCGCACTTGGGACTGATCTCTCCTTTGACACCAAGACAGGAAGTTTCACCAAGTGCAATGCTGGATTGAGCTTCACGAATGACGACCTTATTGCTTCACTGACTATGTGAGTGGCATTTCTTAATAGGAGGATTATTCGCATCTTTTGCCCTTTACCCGTATATGTAGCTGTGAATTCTGATACATTATCCTAAATTTCAGTGGTTGGGTATGCATAGTATTTTTCTAGGATGTAGAATATGAAATAGCTTCCTCTTTCCCCTGCTTGTAGAATATAATGTGAATTTCATGATCTCTATTTTAGATTAATTGTATGCTAGATACATAGATATCAGAATTGGGTGCACTGCTGGAAGGAGGTGGTATTTAGAAAAATCTTTGTGAGAGATTAAGAAATAGTTCCCATGGTTCATGTGGGGGCTTGCCATGTCTGATATTGCTTAACTGTGTTGTTGGTTTATAAGTTGATGACCATGTATTGATGATTCAGGAATGAAAAGGGTGAAACACTGAATGCATCCTACTACCATTCAGTGAACCCCGCGACCAGCACTGCCGTTGGAGCAGAGGTGACCCATAACTTTGTAACCAGCGAGAACACCATCACAATTGGCACTCAGCATTCGTTGGATCCTTTGACAACTGTGAAGGCACGGGTTAACAATTTTGGCAAGGCAAATGCTCTGATCCAGCATGAGTGGCGGCCAAAGTCCCTTTTCACCATTTCAGGAGAGATAGACACTAAGGCGGTCGACAAGACTGCGAAGTTTGGTTTGGCCTTGGCTCTCAAGCCATAAGTGAGCTATTCAGCTAACTATAGTTAGGAGCAATAAGGTAGTCCTAAAGAGTCGTTATACAGTTGCCTGTTCAGACTTCTGTTCTTTTGGCGGTTTATTGTGGTGGCTTTCAGATTGTAAAAAATAATTTTACAACTGTTGCACGTCACTTAGATCTTATATTTGTCATTCATCTCTTGTTAAACTAAGGTTGAGCACCTGGTTCTGAAGAGGTTTGCCTTGAGGTTTTGTTCCAGTCCAATGGTGGCTTTTTTTCAGTAGTATATTTCCGAGAGTAACTGTAATTGATTGCAGCACTTGCAGAAGGTTTTGCATGTGTCTTGGTGGTTGCCTTGTGATGTTTGGTTGGCCCAGCGTTTGAAATTTTTGCTGACTTGGGTCTTGTTTGTTATGCGAATTAGCAATAGCATTAGTAAGTTATGCACTTGGAACAATCTTGATGTGTGATCTCATCTGTTGAGATGGAAATCAGCAAATGGCTCCATAACAGAACTAGTATGATGTGTTGTGTTGTGCGTGTTCGTCTGGAATTCCAGTTATTTCCAGAGGAATCTGTACCTCTAGGCAGGCCAGATCCTATTGCAATAACCTAATGCCAGGGCCTTATGTAGTTGGTCATGCTGGCCTTTTTGTGTTATGGCTGTCTCACTTTGGGACCACATTTAAGACTTTGCAGTTGACAAAAGAGTGAAAACTTTGCTCTTGGGAGGTAGTTTTGTTTGTAGTTACATAAAATCCGAGAGTACAAAAAATTGGGAAGCAAATAAAATACAATACACAAGTGTAATTTCCTCAAAAGATGCATCAGAACACACGACATGAGCTATTCACACATTTGTTTTGAAATGCAGAAAAAGCCTTGTAATAGAAGGTTTGTTGCCTGAAGCAGCCCAGCTCGAACCTGCTCAGCAATCATCACCAACAGAAGCACGATTGATAATATAATACAGATACACACGGCATACTGCGCACACATGCCCATTTGTTTCAAAATGCAGAAAAACCTTATAAAAGGTTTGGCTGCTGCTGATCAACTCTGAAGCAGCCCGTCTCGAACCTGCTCGACAACGTCACGAACAGCACCAGGACCATGAGGGATAAATACAGCTGAGGATTTGCATGTAGCACCAATTTCCTTCATAGTGTCGAAATACTGAGTGATCAGAACCATGTCCAAGACATCCTTGGCTGTGGTCCCTGGCACATTGACTGAGAAGCCAAGCACACTGTCTCTTAGACCATCCACAATCGCCTGGCGCTGCCTAGCGATACCCAATCCTGCCAGGTACTTAGCCTCAGCATCGCCTTCAGCTCGCTTAATCTGAACAATTTTCTCAGCTTCTGCTTTCTCATTGGCTGCTAGCCTCAACCTTGCAGCTGCCAAAAATTTGTCACAGAATGATTAACAGAGAGGATCTTGCAGAGCTGGGTACAAAGTGAAGGAGCTAGGATTTATTTTGAGTGGGTTAAGTGATATCAGTTTCACCTCAATAAATACCAAATATTAATATATTTTGAAATAATCAAAAGATTCATCAATAATCATTTCCAACTTACAGAAACAGGTATAACACGAAATTACAACAACGCATACCTAAAAGAATGACACAGAAAAAAGTATAAATACAAATGTGACAATTAGCAATATAAAGTAACACGATGGCAAAAATAACCATTGAAAGAACTCTTAGCAATTACAGATTTGAAGAAATGTATCTGATTCAATCTATTAGAATCCAATTTATTGGATTAGATATTGGTTGTTAAATTTTCCTTCAATTTAGTTGAAGAAAGAGAGATGCCATTATCACCAAAGTGCAAGAATTTCAAGTATCTAGTCTCTCTCTAATCACACACACACGCTGAGATTTGTACAACTTAATAGACCATTGTACTTCGATGTATTGCATGTAGTTCACACTTGTCATGTTGATGTAATGATTCTATGACGTTTGCACTTCAATAGCTTTTATCATGGTTAACTCATGAGATCATTAGACAGCAAATCAAAGGTCAACACTCAACGAAAATAGTAGGATAGAATAGATACAGAATGACTTGCGTTCAATTTTTTGGGGTTTCAAGACTCAGCCATTGTCTTCCATAAGGATTTTTCCAAATTTCTACTGGGGTTAAATACAAAACTCCACAGTTTCAAAATTTAAACCAAAATGTGGCTTAGCCATTGACCCACATGATCTAGACCCAAGCTATAATGCACCCAAACATACGAAACTGATCGACAAATGAGAAATGTGGGAGGGAGTTGGATGATACTTAAATTTCATTTGGAACTGCAATTACAATCAGCCCTATATTATGATTGCATACAAAAACATGATGCAGCCAATGATCCAATGGGGGCATCTGTGTGGTAACCATAGTTGTGTATGCATTGAAATGGGACATAAATATGTTCCTTACCTAACCAAACTAATCCTTGGAGCTGTCTAAGTGAATCCCTAAAGGAATTTGATGTTAATACCTAATAGCTCTTTCAAAAACAGTAATGATGGTGGATTTCTTACCCGCATTAATTTCATTCATGGCCCGCTTCACATGCTCATCGGGTTCTATGTCAACAATGAGTGTTTGAACAATCTCATACCCATAAGCAGACATAGCCTGTAACATATGAAGAAAGAACATATTAAATCAAGTTGACAATTTCATGTCTATGTATGGCATAATTTGTTAGCTAACGAAACAATTACCTTTTCAAGTTCATCTTCAACTGCTTTTGCAATTTCATTCTTTTGCTCGAAAACATCATCTAGGAGCAGCTTTGGGACACATGCTCTTATCACTGAGAAATTGGAATAGATTAGTATGAATAGTTGTACCAATAAATAATAAAACTACAATTGTCTATCTTTTAATTTAAGTACCAGAGGATGATGAAAGAGAAGTTTTTATAAATTTGATTTAAGGCCTTTAGTATCATACCATCAAAAACATAAGCTTGGATTTGTGTTCTAGTATTGCTAAGTCTGTAGAATGCATCACTTGCTCTATCAGCCAGGGCACGGTATTGTATTGAGGCAACGACAGTGACAAAAACGTTATCCTGCAGAACAAATAGACAGTGGCACAAATCATATCAGAGTCGTGATCACATCTTTTATAGAACTTTATCTGAAGATAGTATGTATATGTTAAAATATAAGATCGTAAAGTAGAAAGGCATTGTCCTTCCGTTTGCCAGAGACCAAAATGGTTAATTTAATGATATTTGGTGTAGTGAACAATTCACTAACGGGAGAGAAAAGGCGCATTACGGGCAGGAGAAAGAGATGTTTTAGTAGGTCTTCCATAGGGTCAAAAGTTAAAAAATAATAATTGAGCTGATGGCTCTGTTCTAAGCTAAGGGGTTGGGTCTTGCATAGCCTCTTTATTAGTCCAACAGCGAAAACATGAAGTTCCTAGATGAGCAAACTTGCACAAAAGCAATGTAGTTTAATTTGAGCAGTCCACTACATCATAAAAATTCAGATATAATCAAGTACATTAAATTTGTTCCCTTGCCCACGTTGTGAAATATGATAAATGTTTCACCGATCCTTCATGCACAAGTTAGCAGAAAAGGCTGTAAGAAAAATCTGAATCTGGAGAGGAAAAGAAGAATTCCCTAGCAAAATTATAAAAGCAACAAGAAAGCAGGCTGACTAAGAAAACATCATTGCTAGAGAACAGTGGAGAACAGACAAACCTTAGTCTTGGTCTCACATCGCACATCCAACTGCTGCAACCTGAGTGAGAGATGGCCAGAAATCTGGCTTCCAATACACCAAGGCAGGAAATGACATCCTGGGTCAAGTACATCTTCAAACTTCCCAAATCTCTCCTTAATAGCAACGGTGGATTGGTCCACTTGTACACAGCACAATAGATTACCCATTCTCTTTATCTTTTTTACATCGAAAAAAACCAATTACAAAAAAGATCTATCAAAAAACAAAGGAATTCAGATATATTCTGTTTAAATGTAATCTAAACTGGCAAAGTTTACTCTAGAACATGTACCGGGATATTCAAATTTAAGAACTTCTGTAAGACCATCGCCCTAAATCCAAAATAACTCAACAATATTTTCAATTGATTTGGTTGTCTTTTCATGCAAATCAATTCACCAAGTTACCAAAGGCCAAGTGTACAACTGGTTAATCCTAAATCCAAATTAGAAAGGGGTGATGAATTTTTTACAACCTTTTTTTGGGTTGCTTAAAGCTGGTGTTGAGTCAAGCTTACATGTGGAGATATTCTTATTATTGGGCGAGCAACCTTATTCTCACCTATTACTCTCCATTTACAAATTGTTTTTAAATAAAAAGAGGGAGAATATAGATGAAATTTTGAAAGGAAAAAAAAAAAAGCTACTATTCTTAGAAACAATAGAAGCAAAAAGCCATTGAGGTTTCGAACTGCAGTAGATGTCCCTCAAATTCATCAGCAAAAACAGAGTAAAAAGGATTTTTTTCAGAGTTTCCGTTAAAACGAGAAAGATAACAGGGATAATACAAAGAACATATTTTAATGTTACCCAAAAATATGTTATGTCGAAAATATCTAAAAGCAAATGTGATTCATCGGATATGAAGCAGTAAACCCTACCGGAAATTTTTACAATTCTGTCATTTATAGCTACAATCACAATAATCTTATTAGAAGAGATTTAAATTTAATTCAACCATGAGTTGAAATTGAACAAAGAAGCAAAAAAGATCAACAACACCGTACTATAGTCCGGGAAGAAAATTATGATATAATGTGGCTCATCATATTTTCTATCAAGAATTCGTTAATCGGAAGAACACAAACACAAGACCTATAATTATAACATATGGAAGATATAGCACTTCAGACCATGTAATTTGAACAAACACGGATAGAAATTGCAGGAATTGGAAACGAAGAGGCCCCGAACTTTATAAAACAGTGCCCAAGAAAGAGCAACAAGTCACCCACACACGCACAGAGAGAGAGAGAGAGAAATTGCAGGAATTGGAAACAAAGAGGCCCCGAACTTTATAAAACAGTGCCCAAGAAAGAGCTACAAGTCACCCACACACGCACAGGGAGAGAGACAGAGAGAGAGAGAGTACCTAAAAGGGGCAAAGATTAGATGAGAAGAATCGAAAATGAGATGGCAGAGGGATATGAGAGGATATAAATAGACAGCCGAGGTGGTTGTTTGACTTTGAAGCTACTTGTGTATTCCACAAGTTTTATTAACAATGACATTATGTCACTATTGGTAGGGTGTACACCTATTCAAAAAATTCTAACTTCGTCTCTCACTTTTATTAATATTGTTATATAATTATATTTTTATATATATATAATTATTATTATATCAAAAAAACTATCTTTAATAGAAACTTAAGCCTTTACCTAAATTTGAGGGGCAAAAATAGTAAAAAACTTGATTTGGTATAAACCTCTTTAATAGAAAATTTTAAATTTAAAAGAAGACAAACTCAAATTTAAATGAGAATAAACCCAAATTTAAAAGAGAGTAAAAAATGACCATTGAAACTCGCCAACCCATGATTTTATGTAACCTTTTGATTGGAAAATAAATTTATCACAACGGTGATCATATCATTATTGTCACGTGATAATAATTAATTGATTATAAAAAAACAAATAAACCTAGTAAACCCAACTATTTCAATCACTATTACGGTTATTGTGGTGATACTTTGTGTTAATAATGTAATGTTCATGCGTATTAGGGTAAATTACACCAATGGTCCCTAAGGTTTAATGTTTGTCGCACTTTTGTTCTTAAAATTTCAATTTTGTCAATTTGGTTCTTCAAGTCTATACATTGAGCCAATATGGTCCTTGACACCACATGCTATTTAAATTAGTGATGGAAAATGTCACATGAGAATGTTGAAACCCTAAATCCTAAATTCTAGGTTTTCAATTTTTGACCCTAAATCCACAAATTCCAGAAAATGCATACTGGCCGCCAAAAGTCTCTCAAATAAGCCCCTCTTTTTTAAGGCTCATTCAACCTCCTTATCAAAGGATGCTAGCAAAACAAAGGGGGAGATTTGGATTTGGATGCAGTTATATTGCGCACACCTGCATGAAAGTTTTGCGCACCTTCACTATGGTTCTCTTTTGCAACTAGAATGGCCCAACAGTCGAATAATTGCCTAAGCCAGTCTCTCATCAACTGTCGTCTTTCTTTCCGGCCGCCATACAGCTCGCTTCAAAGACGGAGATGGGGGAGGAGTATTATCTATATAATTACGGTTTTTGTTGGTTGTTGTTCCGGTCGAGCACTCTCTTTTCTTTGTCAAATTTCATCTTACTAACCCGCGAAGGGTTGTGAGATTGGACCAAGAACGAAGAGTGAATCTATATCTGTGCATGAAAGTTGTTGACCGATGGCTGCTCAATTGTTCGAACGCAATGCAGAGTGGTGTTGGTTTCTGTTCGACAAAGGTAGAATGCTTGGTCGAATGTCCAATACAGTAGGTAGTAGGCATATTTGTTTTGGCTCCCGAATGAGAACGAGAAATAGACGATGCACCATCTTTGTTGCTACGTACGTTGACCTTCACTTGACAGAAACATCCAATTGAATCGAAATTGAGAATCCTAAATCCCCAATTCCAAAAATGTATTTGTGTTTGAATTTGAACCTCAAAGCTGTATTTTTGTTTGAATTTTAGAGACATTTTATAGAGTCTCTAATGGCAATTTTAGATTTTTTGGGATTGTGTTCACTTCTAAAACTCCGCTTCGACTCTGAATGGCGGAGGTGGAGGTTGAGGTGGAGTCAATGTATTGCAGAGTTGGAGTCGGAGGGGAAAATGCACTCCCACTTAAGTAGGAGTTGGAGTTCGAATTTATGCTTTTCAAAGTCTTTTTTTTATGTTTTGGTAAAAAAGAGGTGGGGATAAAAAATACTTTCCAAAGTCATACGTAGACAAAATCATATATATATATATATATATATTTTAAGAATGTTCAATAATAACAGACCAGGAACTCAATCCAAGTGTAAATCCACCCTTGCGTATGCTGGAATTACTGGAATAGTATGAGAAAAGTTTCCAGGAAAGTTCAAACCAAATTCAATTATTATTGAGGACTTGGCCCAAGATCAATAGCATATTATAAACGTCTAACAATGTTACATCAATACAACAGCACTAACAAAGAACAAGCTGGCTCGCATCGCTACAGCCACAAACAAGAAACTAGGGACAAATAAACAGACGACTTTTCTGCATTATTAATAATGCTTTCTTCCATTTATGTTCTGAATATTTCAAAAACATAGAGATCAAACATTGTTTAAGATGAATCGTTTGTAACGTCTCTACCCAATATTTAATTAAAAAAAACACTGTTTTGCCAATAGTCATTGTTTCAAAACGCGTCTTGAATGGTAATGATAAATGAAAATATGTATTTAGATTAGGCACCTCAATGTTATTTCAACCTATCTCAAACATGTACTGTACCGACTTTTACTATATTTATGAATATTTTTATTATTATTGTGGTACTAAAAAAATGATAAAAATAGGTATTAAATCAGTAATAAAAATACCCACAATAGTGATGATTGACGCGTGACTAGAAGCATTAACGATTTTTTAATGAACATTTGAGATTGAACTACATAGATATAAATTAGAAATTTTAAAACCAAATAAACATAATTAAAAGATTAAAAACCAAATAAACACTACACGCTTGTTTTATTATTTTTCAACCCTGCACAATGCTCCTGGTTTTTGACTAGTGATGACTATAACTCTAATGCCAAGGGCATTATTTTATCTCATGTTGGAAAGCAAAATGGAGTCATCCTTCTATTTTGTATTATGGAAGTAGGCGGAAATTTCGTTTTTTTTCTCGATACTCTAAATATCACGTATCATTATTTATTTTCTAAATTTTACGATATTATCATTAGTGATGAGGTTTATTATTTATCTCACCAATTCATATTACTCCATTATTGTCACATAATAATAATTAAATAATTATAAATAAATAAATAAACCTAGTAAACCCAACTATTTCAATCACTACTACGGTTAATGTGACGATACTCCGTATCAATAATGTAATATTTATGTCCTATTAAATACTTTCTAGTTGGATTTGGGTAAGGGCAAGCATTGGGCATGACCACAGGGCTCTTGCGTTTCTAGCGATCCAATTTTGCTATGGGGCCCATGTGGCCTGTTTGAAATTCAGAATTCCTGGAACTAAAGCCCAGCCCATGCTCACTTAGGTCCAATGTGGAATAATTTCTTACGGGGACAAATTTAAAAAAAAAAAAAGGAAAAATGTAAGAGAAATTGAAAACCCTAACGACCGACCGGTTCTAACCAACTGCACTCACAATCATCAGTTTTTGTGTTCGAGAGAACAGGGTGAGAGGTTTCTCTGAGCAAAGAAAGGAGAAGAAGAATAAGGGAGAGAGAGAGAGAGAGAGAGATGGGGAAGATAACTTACAGGAGGCTGAAGGGAAGCCAGAACTTCAGGTTACGTCTCCTATTGTCTACACTCTCTTCCAGTCCGGTTCTCATCGACGACATCCGCGCCGACGCCACGTGGCCCGGCCTCCGTCCCCAGGAGGTCTCCTTTCTCCGCCTCCTCGAGAAGGTTAGCGATGACTGCGTCGTCGAAATCAACGAAACCGGTATATATATGTGTCACTCTTTTAATTGGGTTCGTTTGTGTTGTCCATTATGGGTTTAGGGTTTTAGGTTTTTTCGATTGATGTTAATTGGATTGTTTGTGTGGGACAGGAACGAAATTGAAGTACAAGCCAGGGATTGTGATGGGTGGGAAAAATCTCTCTCACGACTGTGGTCTGAGTCGGTCCATTGGCTATTTCTTGGAACCATTGATTGTGCTTGGATTGTTTGGGAAGAAACCACTTTCCATTAGGCTTAAAGGTACTCCTTTTTTTATTCTTCCTCCTTTCCTCTCCTAAATTATCCAAATTGTGTTTTGCTTTGTTGACTTTTTTTCTCCATATTTATGAAAATGCAAGTGTTACTTTAGTTATCCCGGGACCTCCTGGCATACTTAGTATGCTTCTCATATGGGTGTTTGTTAATACAATCTTTTGTATATCATTCTTTTTTTTCAAATTATTTAGGCACTTAAATAATATTGAAAGAATGGACAGGGCTCTTCCTGCTGTTTGTTTGTTCTTGCGAAGAAGTTGCACCAATTAATGTAATTTCATGACAAAATTATTTCAGGATATCATTAATAGCCATCTGAATTGCATGCACGGGTTTTAGGGACTGCTCAGCCGTTCTATACATTTTCCTGATACATGGCTGCCCTGATAATCGATTTGCAATCGCCTTAAAAAGCACTTCATTGCTTTTATCAGGGCAGGAATAACTTCTGCTGGCAATTTAACCTCAACTGTAACATGGCTAAAATCTTGCTAGAGCTGTATGTGACACCATTTCAAGTGGCCGTAATTGTAACTTCTCACTAGAGCTGCCCATTGTGGTTCGATGTATCTGAGATTCACAGTGCAAGGTAGGAAAATGCTTGAAGAGAGTGAGGAAGGGGGAGAGTTGAGAGTGTGTGCAGGATGTGTGGCTTTGCAAAGACAATTGTTCAAGAGTGGCATTGAATATATTTGCAATTTGTGAAACATAAATTTCAAAATAATATGATTGGGAAAGGGGGTGCAATGTTAAATCGCTGCATGTGAAGTGTTATTTCTGATACATATGGATGATGAAAAGGCTTTGTGGAGCTATATCATATCCAGATGTTGAATATGAGACCTGAATTTATTATTGCTTTGCAGAGGGTATTTGTGAATTGTGATATTTAAAGTTTTGTAAGCTCATTTGGAAACCTTATATTTTATGCTTATTTATGGATGATATTAATCAACTTATTAAAGAATAAGAAAAAATATTGTTAAAATGGATCATCAGTCCGTCCTGTAAATTGTAAATGATTATTATAATCTAAGCTTGCCCCCAGACTCTTAAAATTCAGGCCCTTTATATAGATGACTCTGTCACTTCCACTGTTACAGATGCCAACAAACTGGTTGTAGAAACATTAGTCTTACACATTTTAGCAGCGCACTATCCATGTCTCTATTTTTTGTAATTTGCACATTTTCATATAGAATATGAATCCATGCTACATGAGTCTAGAGTGTAACCTGAAATGGCATACTGTTTCTTTCAGGTATTACAAATGATTCCAAGGACCCATCTGTTGATACATTTCGATCAACTACCTTACCCCTGCTGAAGCATTTTGGAGTTCCTTCAGAAGGATTGGAGCTGAAAATCGAGAGTCGGGGTGTTGCTCCTAATGGTGGAGGAGAAGTAGTTCTGTCAGTTCCCATTGTGCCAAATAGTCTGAGAGTGAGTTTTGTCATCTTATGTTAGTTCATCAATATTATCGTGTTTCTCTTATATGTTTTACCATACAGGCACTGACTTGGATTGAGGAGGGACTGGTGAAGAGAATCAGAGGAATTACTTTTTCAACCAGAGTGACTGTTCAGTTTGAAAATACCATGATACATGCAGCTCGTGGAATCTTTAATCGCTTGCTTCCAGATGTTCACATATTCACTGATCATAAAGCTGGTGCACAAGCTGGAAAGTATGCTTAGATTTGATTTTTATATCTACCCAATGGTAGTTCCCTTCTGGGGAATATACCTAAGGAATTTTATAAAATAATTTTGAAATCCTGTTGTTGAAAATGCTAGGTTGAATGGTCTCATCTGAAGATTTGACTTTTTTATGACAGGTCACCTGGTTATGGAATTTCACTGGTTGCTGAAACTACTTCTGGTTGCTTCATCTCTGCTGATACTGCAGTTTCATATGCACGAGGCGAGGGAGAGGATGAAATGGAGGATGAAGAGAAGAAAGAGTTAATACCTCCTGAAGATATTGGCAAGCAAATTGCTTCTGTGCTACTTGGAGAGATTGAACAGGGAGGAGTGGTTGATTCAACTCACCAGGTTTGTGTTCAAAATCCTGGTACCTTAAACATCATCTCTACCATTTTTTTTTTATCTGACCATCACTGTTTTTCTTACCTTTCTAAGGTCATCATAAAAAAATTCACGTATCATGCTTTGTGAATGTCTACTTCCTTTTTAATCTTTGTTTGTGAAAGGAGTTTTTTTAACTAAGATTAAATTGATTTTGACAATCTACATGGGATTTCCTAATATAATTGGTGCTAGTATGCCCATTTGTCTTATTCGGATGATGGACATAGATGATTGGCTACTTTCTTAATGCTTTAAAATATGCAAAATACCAATTATGTCTAAGATGCTTTGCAGGCCTCAATTGTGGAAACTCCACAAAATTGCCAGTAGGCAACTTTTACAACATGATGAAGCCTTGTTGCGATTGCCAAGTTTACTTTGAACTCTGACTTGATTTTCTTGATTGCAAATTAGACCAAAACCATATTCTGGAAATTCAGTGTTTAAAGCCTCCTTCATCCTTTCATTGCATTGCATGACTCTTATAGTCATTGATGTCATATTTGTTTTGCAGGGCTTGTTGTTTCTTCTTTGTGCATTATGCCCTCCAGATGTTTCAAAGGTTCGTGTGGGGAAGCTCTCGCCATATGGAATAGAAACACTTAGGCACATCAGAGACTTTCTGGACGTTAAATTTGACATCAAGCCTGATCCATCAACGGGAACTGTCATACTTAAATGTGTTGGATGTGGGTTGAAGAATTTATCCAGAAAGGTATCATGATTCATGGCAAACAATGGCACGATTCAGCGAGTCTTTATACCAAAAGATATGTTGCTTCTTAAATTAGCTCATAATCAAGGATATCGTATATTAGTGGGGTGGCTATGGCTTAGTGGGATATGCAGTTATTCTGGCATCAGGTGATCTGTTAGCTTCAAATTTCTGTTTTGTTCCTTCAGTTTTCATTTATCTGGAGGATTTTTTTCATCCCATCCTTGTTTTTTCTTCAAAAAACAAGGAGGAATTAGGCAAATTTTAGTTTTTTGGGGTCTGCTTGACATTTATGGGAATGCTTCAATTCATAGAGTTACCGACAAAGCACATTGATATCGTGTTCTGACTTCAACGAGGTTACTTGGAAAAAAAAGAAGGAATTTGATAAGATTATAAAGACTTGGCATCTCCTCCCATGTTGTGAAAGTGTTTTATGTTATCCGTCCAAAGACGATTCCATTCAAATAGATTTTCATTTTTGCCAAAGGAGTCAAAAGTTACCCTTTCCTATGTGTATCTTTTCTTTTTCTTTTTTTTTTGCTGGGCTAAAAAGAGGGAGACAAAGGATAGCATTTAAAGATCATCCGATAAGTTTTCACTTGTGGGACCATGAGACCACTGACCGTGAAAAAATATTCATTACAACGAAGATATTACATGGTAATGTTGATGTAGTATATTATCAATTAATAATATCAAAACAAATAAGTACATGAATCCCACAAAAGTTAATAACCAATCTACCATGTAAGTGCATCTCTAACTTTGATTTAAATGTAACTCAAATTTAAATTGGAGTCAAAATAACTCAAAAAACTTCTCTAACCTTGGAATCAAATATATACTAAATTTAGGCAAAATTTATTCTGGACCTAAATTGAAGCAGACTAAAATTTTATACTAAATTTTTAACGGTAACTTTTTGAATTTATCCAAAACTAAAAGACTTATTCGACAACTTGTTTTTTGCCTCTTCTTACCTTTCTCTATTACGCTGCTTCCATCGCCGACCACCACCGAATCTTTCACAAATTATTTGAAGGTCTGTAAGTAAGTTTTTTCTTTTTTATCTTTCATCTTCTTGATTTCTTGTAATTTTTAAAACTCTAATCTCACACATCTTTCATACTATATAAATCCTAAACTTACCCATCAAAATTTTCTTTAATTTTTTAGAATTAAACACTATCGATAGTATAATTTCAGGTCACTGATTCTTCCTGAAATTTTAAGCCTTCGCTACCTCCAAATTTAGAAAATTCGTCATTTTATTTCTTCAATCTTCCATTTTTGTTAAAAACGTATGTTTTTGTGTTTTTCAGACCAGATCCATGTGAAAATAGTTATATTTTTTTCTTTATCTGGATTTACAAAAAATAATAAGGGATTAGAAGAATTTTAGAATTCTGGGGTGGTTTATTTATTTCCATGTAATGTTGTACACATATTCATTGTTTTGAATTACCCATTTGTTGATAGATGAAAGTTTCATTTATTTTATCAAATATCATGATTTGAATGACACAAAATAATGAGTTTTGGGATAGTAAGGAAATTTTTTAAAGATTTAAGTAGATATTTGAATTTGCTCATTGGAGTACTCTAAACTAAATCAAGTTTTTTTACTCAAATTTAAGTTCTGAGTCTAAATTTGAGTCATAGTTGGAGATGTTATAAGTAAATAATTATCCACTTTTTCTCCATGTAAGCCAATAACTATTCAAGTAAGGTTCATCTTACCCACTTAAGGTTTTATTATTGATTGGTAATACTCTTGCATTGAATATTTTTTCATTCACAACATATGTTACTCCTCTTGGGAACGAATCTAGTTAGACTAGTATGGCGGTAAACTATCGAGTCTCAATATGAATTTCAAGTCTTGAACCTCTAATTTCAAAGTGAAAAGTTCGACCGATATTCCACTGAATCACTCCACTAGGTGGTTGTATCGTTTTTGGAACATCCTTGTTTGCATCAATAAAAGTTCAAATTGTATGAAAACTAGATAATACAAACATCTGCAATTCAAAATAAATTGTCAATAACAAGTTTTGATGATGTACAAAATGTGTCTATACACCACCTGTTAAGTATTAAATATAGTAATAAATGATGAGAGTCAACACAAGTAAAATACAATTTAAGTGGTTCGGTCAGGGTGATTTACTCTACTGTGAAGGGTTAGGATGACCTGAATATTTTATTACTTAAGGGATGCAGAGTATTTAGATGTGAATGATATGTGAGACATGCCCCTTTGTATAGATGAGACTTACAATTTATAGACGACTCATAACAGATTGATGTGATTTTCTCGTATTAGATGAGGTAGTTCAGTGGAAGTAACACCTTTCTCGTAACAAGCGAGACAATTCCATGGAGGTGGTGACGTGCGCATCCCAAAGAGATCTCCTCTTGTGTCAATTGTGGACTAACTCTCTCACCATGATGTAGCTAACTTGACTCTCTCAAGAGGGTGCGACTGACCTACCATAACTTCCTCTCTCCTATGATAGACTTGGCTAGCATTTTAAACTGAACATCTGAGTTGGGCCTAAACTTGGTGTGGGCCGGGCCTGTCAAGTTCAAATAACTCTTTAACTTGTTACATAAATTATTTTCCAAACAATAATCACCGTATTGGGTCATATAACATTTGATATATCAAAAGTGCGCTCCTCATCTTTGATAATGGACTTGACTCTGCTACCCAGAAAAATATTTAATACCATACCTTCAAAAGTTATTATTTTAATCAAGATTTTTATAATTTTTGTGAGTTATTTTATAATTAAAAAATTTATAACTTTTATGAGCGTTTTTTTATAATTATTGTAGTTTTTTTATCACTGTTGTGGTAACTATTATTATCATACTTTTTAGGTAGAAAAAAATTATTATTTTTATGTATATTTTTATTACTGTTGTGAGTATTTTTATTACTTTTGTAATAATTATTTTTATCATTTTTCTTCTATACTACAATAATAAAAATATCAACAACAATAATAAAAAATACTCACAAATATAACAAATATGGGTACGTTACCCTTTTTTTTTTTTGGCACTGTAGACAAATCGCTTTGGTAAAGTAGTCCGTCAATAAAGTGGGGTCCTTGACCAAAAAGGCCAAAAAAAGTGGGGTCAGTGTCGAGACTTTCTTGGATTGACGACCTGTTTTTCCACTTACTTGCCGAGAAATTTCAAAGCTACTTCCCCTCCCCCACACCCTTTCTTCCCTGGTTCAACGAAAGTGGTTGGAAATAACTCCATAAGCAATTTACTACATCTTACCTTCTGTGCAATTGCTTTGCTATATATATATATATAAACCCCCAAGCCAGAACATCAGTCCCCAGGTTTCATCATCCAAAGAAATCAAGCATTTTAGTGATGCGAATGCCAAAGTATCGGAGAAACAGGGCAATTCCCATGGCTTACGCTTACAGTAATAAAAAAAGGGATGGTGAAGGCTCTAGCCCCTTGCTCTCAATGATTTACTACTTTTTCTTCTTGTCTAATGGCATCGCCGCAATATGCCGGGCATACGCCCACAACGATTATTACATGGTAGCTTTCATCGTTTTCGTTTACTTAGGTTCCTACTTGTTAGACTACTGTTGGTCATCGTTTCATCGGTTGCCTAGGCATGAGAAATCACTACGCAAAGACTTGTTGAAGTTTGCTGCGTGGCTTCTATATTCAGCTATCATGTTTGGCTTTGTATATCAGTTTGGACAATTGTTATCCCAGGCTGCTGCGATGACTCTTTATGTCGTCTCAACCCTGTGCAGTGCAGTCCTTTTCTATGTCTACATGATCTATGAGGAGGATGATCAAAATGGACGTGGTTCTAAGAGATGCAATGGTGAGAAATTCACATTTCCTCCAACGCATTACGATTCTGTTCTGGAGAGAGTATAAATGCATTATTATGGAGTAATTTTCCTAGTCGTGTCTTGGACGTATTGTTTCTCCCAACGAATAATATCCTTGTGTGCATAAATAATTGTGAAAATTCTGATAAGTTTGTATTGGTATAGAAGCATTGTAATCATGTGAGAAAGTATTGATCAAGCACAATGAAAACCACTTAATGAAATAATTTTTATTTTTTTGGGTTCGACTGTCAGTAGTGTTCGAATAATTTTATGTGTACCTCAACAATCAAAAAACTCATTAAGCAAAATGGAAACAACTTAATGAAGCATTGTTTACCGCTCTCCCTATGTTTTCTCATACTCTCTAAGGGTCTATCACTTTTGTTTTTAAAGAGATATGTCATTGAACTAGTTTGAGTTAAGCGGTCGATTCAGAATAGTCGACAAAAACCCATTCAGTATGTTAAAAAAAAAAAAAAAACCGCTCTACTTATGTATAGCTACCCCTTTCCCCTTTGTGGAGATTCTTCACCTGGGCACCATGCTCGTTCCCTTCCGGTGACTCCTTCACTCCCCAGATCATACTCTTGCTCTCATCTCTTCTAGTACCATTCCCATAGCCAATTGCCATCTCACAGCCGACAAGAACCACCACCACCGCGCTAAAAATCGTCCCACCACTCCACATACACAACTTCACCGACTCCAGATAGATGCAATTTCACACCTCCAAGAACCAGCAAAAATCTGCAGTTCTTCACGTCTAACAACCCGAGAACGCCATAGATACAATCGACAAACAATTTCAACAACTCTAGGAAGATATCTTCCTTTCCTCTCTGCCCTCGCACGACTCTTTTACGTTATTTATTTACCCTATTTTGCTGTGATGTCTTCTACACTAAACGCACGCCAACTGTTTGATAAAAGGGCCATGTGCTCTAAACAGTAGCTTTTTAGCAATGGTTGCTGATGCACTGGACAAGTCATTGAACCAAGCCACCAAACGAGTCTCACCCTCTTACCTCAAGTTGATTATATTTCGCCGAGAAAGACCATCACACAATTCCGGCCGAAAGGCGGCGCTTTTAAGGCCAATTTTGATCAAGAGTGGGATGGAGCAAATTCTCGGCGGAAAGCATTGGGACGAAAGTCATCCACAGGACTTGTCATTAGAAGGCATATATGACAGAATTAGGGTGCATTAATAGTCTCCTGCAATAGGAGGATTTTCCATTTCTATTTGTGTCTTCATAAACTTACTCTTAGTGAGATATCATATTTTATAGATCGTGTAGAAGTAGAAGTACTCTGCAAGACCTTTGGACATGTATTGAGCAACGTTGGTGCTCGATTATATCTCTTGTACTCTTTTTTCTCATAATCTCAATTTTTCTTGAGCAAAAAAAAAGCTTAATGAAGCATTGTAATCATGGAAAAAGATGAAGAAGACATTTGAGATCCATTTCCATCTGAAGTAAAATTATCAAAGCTTTGCCACAGCTGGAAAAGGAAAAAACTTTCAAAATCTGAGAGGGAAAGCGATTTCTAGGGAAATGGAAAACTACAATGTTCCAAGGCGAATTCTAAAGAAAGAATCAGAGGTATTAAGAACGGAAGAGGTGATTTCAAAGAAAAAAGAATACCATTACAAACATTGCAAGTGGAGATGCGGGGTATCGATCCCCGTGCCTCTCGCATGCTAAGCGAGCGCTCTACCATCTGAGCTACATCCCCTGCTGAAGGTTTCGTTAGCATATAGTATATATATATATATATATATATATATATATATATATATATATATATATATATATATATATATATATATATATATATATATATATATATATATATATATATATATGATTTCAACTCTGAGCTTTTGACCAATCCAGAGTAGTTTTGAAACAAAATTCCCAACTAAGAGTTGATTTCAAAATAATTCCCAAACTCAGGCACTTTTTAAAAACGTCAGACGGATTGACGTTTTTACTTAAAGACGTCAAATGGACTGACGCGTTTAAGCAAAAAACGTCAGTCCGTTTGACGTTTTTAAGCCCAACAGATCAGATTACAAATTTAAAAAAATGTCGACGTTTTGATTAAAAACGTCAGTTCGACTGACGTTTTTAACTCAAACCATCCTTTGCCCTTTCCCTTATTTTCTCTTCTTCCCCCGTATTTGAGCCCTAGCTCAGTCAGGCGACGCAGAACCACCACCACCATCCTGCTTCACCACGCAGCACCACCCAGCGCCACCCACGACCACCCAGTGCTACCCACGACCTCCCAGTGCCACCCACAACGACCCAGCGCCACCCACGACCACCCTGCGCCACCACGACCACCCACTACCACCCAGCCCCAGCCACCACCATCGCAGCACCACCCACCACCACGCAGCACCTCCCAGCGCCACCACGACCACCCAGCGTCACCCAGGACCACCCAGCCCCACCCACGACCATCCACGACCACACACCACCACCCAACCATCGCAGCCCCAAATCCAAGCACCACCATCAGCCTCCATTGCACCGTTGATTAGGTGAGAATTCTTTTTTTTTTTTCTGAAAATTATTGAATTTATATGAAATGATTGAAATATTGAAATTGTATGATAATATTTATTATTGAATTGAGTTGATTATTGATTGAATTATTGAGTTGGGTATTGAGTATATTATTGGGTTGATTATTGAAGGTAGAATACATGTGTGTTATTGAGTTGGGTATTGAGTAGAGTTGATTATTAATTGTGTTTTTGAGTTGGATATTGGGTTCAATTGGGTTTGCTTTGCTAGATCTTTGATTGGTTTTTTCGTAGTTTTTGTGTGATTTGATGAGTTCATTTTTATTCTCATGCTGTGCTGTCTATTTGTATTAGGATTTGATGGTTTGTTTTGATTTTTTCAAAAAAAGAGATTGACTGTTGGTGGAAATTTTTTATGATAAGCAATTGCGCAAATATGTTTTCTGTTATTGCTAGGGTGTTTTCTATGACATAAGCATTTGAGCTGATTCTTTTCAATGGTGGTGGTGCTTGGATTTGGGGTATTGAGTTGATTATTGAGGTATTGCGTTGATTATTGAGGTATTGAGTTGATTATTGATGCAGAGAGCTTGAGCAGAACAATTTAAATAGAATATGTGAAAATTTTGTAAATATTTATGTGAATAGCGCAAAAAAAACAGAATGGTTCACTTCAATAAAGTTGTGTGCTTGCATACAAGCAAGATTTTCAAGTTTTGATCTGCATTGTGTGTTAGCTTTCAGTTTGTCCAAAACAGGGAAGATGTTGCAAAGAAAGAAGTTCCTTAGAGAAGAAAAATGAAGTCATGCAAGAGCTATGCAGGTGGATTAGATGCCTACAAGTCCTACACTCTTCTCAAGCCCATTATATCCAAGAAAGCTTCAGAGTTCATTGCCATCGTCTTTTCCGAGTAGAAAGGGGAAGCTTCAGAGTTCATTGCCATCGTCAAGTAGTTGCAGGCCCCCTTTGATCCCAGAATAAAAGAATGAGGGGTATTGACCTAAATACATGATAATTTGGCGCCCAAAAGAAAGGAAAGAAAAAATATAATATAGATGACTGCCACCAGGAGAGAGAGAGAGAGAGAGAGAGAGAGAGAGAGAGAGAGAGAGAGAGAGAGATCTTGTACATAAGTTCTATGATTATCAGTTCAGAAGAATTCCTTGTAATGATCTGTGTGCATGAAATATAGCACTGCTTGAATGATCTGTGTGCATGTACTGGGAAGTTATAAAATTCATCCCTTTTGTTCTACGGAGCACCTTTTTGTTTATTTTTTTCAAAAGTTTTGATAATGATGAACCATCTTGTTCTGTGAAGCACTTAAAATCATTTAAAAGAGCACTTAAATTCAACTTTGTTTTACACCACAAAAACCGAAAGGGTCATATTGCTCATTGAGATATTATTTCCTAAAGCTCCATATGGCTTATAGCAAATATGGCTTAGCTCTGCAATGAGAATCACATCATCCCAAAGGAAACGCGGTGCAAATAAAGCATGTACATTGAGCCAGTAAAAAAAAAAACACAGAACCACAAGGAAAAGAATGATAAAAGAACTAATGAGATTGGAGATTTCAAATTATGAGAAGCAAATGAAATGCAATTAGTAGATTGAAATTTGGATTAAGTTAAAGTTCCTACAGATTACAAACAGCTACCATTACATTAACTGAAGTTACCCCCTCCCCCCATCTTTAGTTTCAGTGGAAGGGGGAGGGATAATAAATCATGAAACAACGAAGATGCTGTTTCGTTCAAGAAAGATAATCCAAGGGTGCTGAGAAATCATGGAGACATGACCGCACGGCTGCGGATTCGGCTTGATCGCCTCACTGGAGTTGTCAGCAATACCTTCTTCACTTCTCCCACCTTTGCCCTCCTGTATCAGTACATTCAAAATGCTTATATGTCCAAAGGAGGTTAATGTTTGATATTGAACTTAAATAGAAACATCCCAAAAATGCAGAACCCCTCGTAGTACAACTTCCACTTCAATCAATAATCTACTCAATACCCAACTCAATAACACAATCAATAATCAACTCAATTCAATAATCAATATTTTCATAGAATTTCAAAATTACAATAATTTCATATAATTTCAATAATCTCTCTCTCACTAGCACCAAGGCTAAAATGTTACACCCAAATAAACTTATCACTCAAACAAAACGTATTCACTAAGTGGTGCTGCGATGGTGGTGGTCGGACATAGGTGGGATTGCTAATCAACTCAATAATCAAGAGATAATCAATAATCAATAATCTACTCAATACCCAACTCAATAATCAATAATCTACTTAATACCCCACTCAATAATCAATAATCAATAATCTACTCAATACCCAACTCAATAATCAAGAGATAATCTATAATCAATAATCAATAATCTACTCAATACCCAACTCCATAATCAAGAGATAATCAATAATCAATAATCTAAAATCTACTCAATACCCAACTCAATAATCAAGAGATAATCAATAATCAATAATCAATAATCTATAATCTAAAATCTACTCAATACCCAACTCAATAATCAACTCAAAAACTCAACTCAATTCAATAATCAACTCAAAAACTCAACTCAATTCAATAATCAACTCAATAATCTACTCAATACCCAACTCAATAACTCAATTCAATAATCAACTCAATAATATACTCAATACCCAACTCAACAATTCAATCAATAATCAACTCAATTCAATAATAAATATTATCATACAATTTCAATATTTCAATCATTTCATATAAATTCAATAATTTTCAGAAAAAAAAAAAGAATTCTCACCTAATCAACGGTGCAATGGAGGCTGATGGTGGTGCTTGGATTTGGGGCTGCGATGGTTGGGTGGTGGTGTGTGGTCGTGGATGGTCGTGGGTGGGGCTGGGTGGTCCTAGGTGACGCTGGGTGGTCGTGGTGGCGCTGGGAGGTGCTGCGTGGTGGTGGGTGGTGCTGCGATGGTGGTGGCTGGGGCTGGGTGGTAGTGGGTGGTCGTGGTGGCACAGGGTGGTCGTGGGTGGCGCTGGGTCGTTGTGGGTGGCACTGGGAGGTCGTGGGTAGCACTGGGTGGTCGTGGGTGGCGCTGGGTGGTGCTGCGTGGTGAAGCAGGATGGTGGTGGTGGTTCTGCGTCGCCTGACTGAGCTAGGGCTCAAATACGGGGGAAGAAGAGAAAATAAGGGAAAGGGCAAAAGATGGTTTGAGTTAAAAACGTCAGTCGAACTGACGTTTTTAATTAAAACGTCGACGTTTTTTTAAATTTGTAATCTGATCTGTTGGGCTTAAAAACGTCAAACGGATTGACGTTTTTTGCTTAAACGCGTCAGTCCATTTGACGTCTTTAAGTAAAAACGTCAATCCGTCTGACGTTTTTAAAAAGTGCCTGGGTTTGGGAATTATTTTGAAACCAACTCTTAGTTGGGAATTTTGTTTCAAAACTACTCTGGATTGGTCAAAAGCTCTTCAAGTCTTCATCTCCAAATTTTACCTATTCTAATCCAATTACTGAAATTATTCTTAATATTTATCCGCTTATTATTAGACCATCACACCTAATATTTTCTACTAAGTGAGCAACTTTTCTTAGCAAGTCAAGTTATTCAAAATTATATTTTTTGCCCATACTTAAATATTACGTGACAAGTTTATAATAAAAAATCGTTAGAATTTGAATGTTGTTTGTTTGAGAGATTACATAGAAATATATTCAATAATTTAAGGAATAAAATAATGTAATTAAAATATTATAGACTAAAATGAAACAAACTCCATATTTTGGGACCTCAATGCAATTAACCCTAAAATATATATCTAAACCTGGCTTTTATTCACACCCTCCTCTTTCAATGCACACACGCAGAGTAACTTTCATTTCACCAATCCGTAGAAAATGCTGAGAAGAGTAGTGCTACAGGCTGCGACGCATCGTCGTCGTTGTCCCTTCATACCTTCTTCAATATATGCATTTCGACAATGTTCATTTTCTGCCTCTTCTTCTTCGTCAGAGTCGTCTCAAAGTTCAAACAGTTCTTTCGTCGAACACTTGGAGGGCCCAAACCAATCCACCGAAACCACTGCTCAATCCTCTGCCACAATCTCTATCGACCGCTCTGGCTTATACAATCCCCCTGGTGCTTTATCCCGTGTTCACTTCTTTCTGTATTGTCTCTGTGTCTATGTTTTAATTGAATTATTGCCTTTTGGATTACAGACCATTCTCACCAACCGTCGTCGGATTCTGAGCTTGTTAAGCATCTTAAAGGCATCATCAAGGTTTAGATTTTATTCTCGTTCTCTTTTGTCATAACTGTCATTGTATTTCTTCTTGATTGGGAGTTGTACAACTCTTGTCTGTGCAATTCGAAAGTGCGCACACAGTCAATTTGAACCTTTTTTGGTGGTGATTTCTTAGTTTCGAGGCGGGCCAATCTCAGTTGCTGAGTATATGGAGGAAGTTTTGACAAATCCTAAGGATGGGTTCTATATGAATCGGGATGTGTTTGGAACAGCAGGCGATTTTATAACATCTCCCGAAGTAAGCCAGATGATTGGAGAGGTAATCTCATTGCTGCTGAATTGTTAACTGCGTAGGCCTCTTTATGATTTTGTTGAGTAGGGTCAAAAAGTAAGAACCCTTGTATTTGCAGCATCGAGCATTTGTTGGCTAAATTTTTGAACTTCAAGAATTATGTTACTTTGGTTCGCAATTCCTCAAAAGTTGCTAAAACTGCCAAATAATTTCATAAATCTTGTTGATTTAATTCAGATGGTTGGTGTTTGGGTAATGTGTCTGTGGGAGCAAATGGGACAACCAAACAGAGTGAATTTCGTTGAGCTGGGTCCAGGAAGAGGAACTCTCATGGCTGATCTTCTACGTGTATGGTACCACAATTCTTGTCATCTATGTCTCTTAAGATATCTTGGAGTGATCAACAGAAACCCAAAGCTTGAGGGCCTGCAAATCTTCTCTTCTTCTTTTTTCTCAGGATATCACTACTATCGAATATTTTACAGTTCATATAGATATGTTTACCTTTCCGTGCAGGGTGCATCAAAGATTAAGAAATTTACAGAATCACTTCACATACACTTGGTTGAATGTAGTCCAACTTTACAGAAGCTCCAACATTGTAGCTTGAAGTGTACAGATAAGGATGATGCTGATGGAAATTTAGAGAAACAAATTGTTAGCAAGTTGGCTGGGACTCCTGTATCATGGCATGCCACACTGGAGCAAGTTCCAACTGGAGGTAAGGAATTATCTTGAGCTTCGTTATGTTTAGAAATGTATTCTTTCCACCAGTAGATAGTGTTTTAAAGGACTGATCCTAAACAACATGGTCAACAGCCTTTAAAATCTTCGAGTTCACTTTTGTATTTCATTGAATATTTTAACAACAGTTTTTTGTGGAAGGTTTGTAAGATTTCTCTCCTCTTTGTCTAACAATATAGCTTTTCGTTGCTTTTTTGCAGTGCCGACAATTATTATTGCCCATGAGTTCTACGATGCCCTACCAGTTCATCAATTTCAGGTTCTCCTGGTCTCAATGAATGTTGTGTTTCATGCTTTAATGTTAAAGTAATATTCTTGGTGGCTCTCAAACTATTCTTTTGTTTTAGCTATAGGATATTGTTGATATTCAAAGAGAACCACATGTGCACGACCACCTCCCATCCCGCAGCTCCAGCACAGTCATCTACATATTCTCATTCACTTGTTTGGCTACTTCTTATCTCTATATTCTTAGTTATTGACGTATTGAGGATGCCTATTAGAGAACCTTAAGGATTGAACAACCATGAAAGAGACAAGTCTGATAATTTTCTTAGTTTGTTCCTTTTTTTCTCATAAAAATTAAAAAGTTAACCTTTGTAAGCATTTGTCATTTTTTTTTGAACACTTGTATGATTATTCAAACAGTGACACTGGTGGATGGAAATATCGTGTCAACAGGTGTCTGACTCAGCAATTGTTACTGCATCATTTGCCAACATATCCTAAGAACCCTCATTATGCCCCTAGTTGTAATCTTTGTCAGTGGTTTTGAATGAGTGTAGTGTTGACAGATGTTTGATCTTTTTTCAGTTAAAAGGAGTGTCCTACATATCAGAGGATCTCTTTATCTCTCCCAAATTACAATGCCATCATCTGACCTTAGGACTCCCTACTTTGTGTAATTCAAGCCAATTGAGTATGAGAGGATTCTATGTCTTGATGTTTTTTCTCATATTATTCTCTAGACTTGAAGGAGTTTGGTGAGCTAATAGACCAAAGGATGACATCCTCAATTTCTGGTAGAAGGGGGCAAAAAAGACCTGCAAAAATTTCCGTGCAAGGTGACCAGCATAATATTAGTTGGATTAGCTGACGTAGGTGAGATAGTGGTACCTATCATAATGTGTTGAAAGACATTATTCTGTAGTAATTCTAGTGTGCCTTTTAATGCAATCAATCTGTTAAGAATCTTGGTTTTTATCCTTCCGCAGGTATTACATATCGGAAAAGTTAGTTGTAATATCTGTTGATGAATGCTACTTTATCAGCCAAAATGTTTTAGTCTCTAGTGTCGACTTCAACATCATTTACTACCTTGGGAGAATCTCCATTCCCAAATATTTCCAATTTTTTAATATATTTTGTTATTTCTGATAAGAAGTTTAAAAGGAGTTAATTTCTTTGCGAATTTGAAAAGTAAAAAAATAAAAAAGCTTCACCACCATTCTTCCTTGTAGTGGTATGCTAGTGGCTCATATCTTTTCTTTTTGCGCATTATTTTGATTTCTTGACCTGTCTGCAGAGAGCTTCTCGCGGCTGGTCTGAGAAAATGATTGATGTTGCAGAAGATTCATCGTGAGGCTTCAAATTCAGTCTCTGATTGTTTGTCTCATTGCAGGATTATCTTTTGGAGAAAGTTGGATTGTTTGATGATTTTGTTCTATTATCCATTGTTCAGGTTTCGTTTTGTTTTATCTCCGCAGCCTACACCTGCATCTCTCTATCTCATGAAGCGCTGCAAGTGGGCTGAGAGCGAAGAAATTGCAAAACTTGATCACATTGAGGTTTGCCCAAAAGCAATGGACTTGACTCAAAATATTGCTAAGAGAATAAGTTCTGATGGCGGTGGGGCACTCATAATTGATTATGGTTTGAATGGAATAGTTTCAGACAGTCTTCAGGTTTGGTGCCTCCTGTTGTTGATTGTACTCCTCATGTGTTTTAGTAGATAATTAGAGACCGACATTCTCTGGATGGAATTTTTCTGCTTTCGCTTTTGGAAATTGAACTTTTGTTTATCTTACTATATGCAATCCAGGACACTCTATCCTTGGGGTCCAATCATCGGTTTTCCTTTTGGGTCCAAAATCTGTGCTTGTAAGCATTTAAGTAATTTGGTTTTTGCACACTTCTTGTTTAATTTAGAACATTGAGACCCTGGTTATGAAGTATGCTGAAAAATAACACAAGCTTGTACTTATGCCTTCCAATAAGCCTGGATACTTCTACAAAAAAGACATTATGTATTGTGTATTTTATCAGACAACAATACTCCTTGGACATAGGTGTATGATACTCGATATATCCAAATTTGGAAAACATCTAATACATCCTAATGTATCACTCTTTATAATGTTATATACTGTCTTGACTATAGAAAATGTTGTGTGAGATTGTATGTTTTTTCAGTTGCTAGCTACGAGTTTTGGACCCTTGACTCCTCCCCTCCCCTTCCTTAAGATACCATGTCAATATTTAACAAACTATGTTACAGCGGCTTTGGCCATTGTCTGTGAGTGTGTATCATACCCCAACTATTTTTCGGATTCAAAGCCATCATGTCCCTGAGCCTATAATTAGCTTTCCCTTAGCTTCTTTTTTCAATTGGATGTTCTCACTTTGTAGTACATTTGTGCAGGCAATTCAAAAACATGAGTTTGTTAACATACTGGACAATCCTGGCTCTGCTGATCTGAGTGCATATGTTGATTTTGAGGCAGTTAGGCACTCTGCGGAAGAAGTTTCAGGTGTGCATTCTTATGTGCTATTGTGTTAGTTTGTAGTAATTATGGAAAGGAAAAAAGAGGTACCAACAGGTACTAAAATAGAAAATGTGCAGTAGATTACATAACGTTGAATATTTTTGCAGAAGATGTGTGTGTCCATGGTCCAATCACTCAGTCTCAGTTTCTTGGTTCCCTTGGGATAAATTTTCGGGTTGAAGCATTGCTTCAGAGCTGCACAGAAGAACAAGCCGAGTCTCTGAGGACAGGCTACTGGCGTTTGGTGGGCGAAGGGGAGGCCCCATTTTGGGAGGGTCCTAATGAGAAGACACCCATTGGGATGGGTACTCGATATTTGGCAATGGCTATTGTGAACAAGAAGCAAGGCATTCCAGTTCCATTTCAGTAGAAGCATTCAGTAAGGTTTTATGCTGTAGTCATATGTATAACACACCTATTGTCCTACACGTCTCAATGACGGGTTCTTTGCGCAATTTCGGAAAATCTTTGTGAGTGTTTTTGTCTTTGACAATCCTTATTGGGGTAATCATATCCATATTCTTTATACCTTTTTTGGGGGGTTAAATAGAATTCTCTTACTAATGCTTGCTGAGTGGTCATATGAAACGCTTCTCGCTGAATTTTCTGGTTTTTTAATGCATTGAAAGGCCACGGTTGGCAATTTGGGTTGGGTTTTTAAAGTATATGGGCTCCTAACGGTTTGTGCTTTGAAGTAGTTGACCAATGTCAAGGATTCATGAATGAGGTACCTTGGCGATTTCCACGTTATCTTGTTTTAAACTTACAGCAACATTAAAAGAAATATAAAGAAAGAAACTTAATTAGCGATCACCCATAAATCTGCTGTGAAATTGCCAAAAAATAGCATTAGAAATAGATATGATTGTGAAGAACTACAAATGAAAAACCTAGAAAGATTGTCTTTTCAATTATTAAAAAATATCTCATTTTCTTTTCTTTTGGGTAAGTTAAAAAAAAAAAAAATTCTCTTCTTCTTCTTGTACTTCAAGACTAGCATTCTTTAATTGGAGAATTTCACTTTACAATATGATTATTTCGCTAATTTTCGTTGCTCATTCAGTCAAAAATTATATCATTAACATTGACAGAATAAATAACAAAAGCTAAAAGAAAGACTATCCTGTAATAATATAAATAAATTGAATATACAATATGAGAAATCTAATATTTGAGGGCACAAAACAAATTTTTTTAAATCTTTTTGGATACAAACTGTCATTCTCCCTTCTTCTTTAATTGTAAAGAGCTTACAAAACCAACGCTACAACAGGGACTTTGGTGTTGGAAGTATTGTGCACCTCTCGTTCGATGTTTTAACCCCTTGAAAGAGAGAGAGAGAGAGAGAGAGAGAACCGATGGGATCGTTTCTGTCTAGTTTGCTCGGTGGAGGCTTAGCTTCGGCCACTGAGGGCTCCTCATCGTCGGAGTCATCCCGCGTCATCCCATTCCACTCATCCAACCGATGGCAGATCCACTTTAATGACTCCAAGCAATCCAATAAACTGGTTACATCTCTCTTTCTCTCTCTGTGTGAATAAATTGATAGATTTTTGTTGTTTGTAGCTATTCTAGGGTTTTCGAGCTTTACCAAATTGCGGATCTAATTGTTGTAATAGTACTTGATTTTTTTTTTCGCTGCTGTTGTTGAGGAGTAAAGATGGTGGTGGATTTCACGGCATCGTGGTGCGGGCCTTGCAAGTTCATGGAGCCGGCCGTCAACGCCATGGCTGAAAAGTTCGCCGACGTTGACTTCGCTAAGATCGACGTGGATGAGTTATCGGTATGTATCAATTTCCCCTAATTTTCTAGTTCTCTACTTCACGAATTAATCTCGGACGGAGTTTGACTGATTGAGACGTACTTGTTGTGGCGATGAGGGGGAATGATAGGGTGTGTCGCAGGAGTTTGGGGTGCAGGCTATGCCGACATTCGTGCTGCTAAAACAAGGCAAGGAAGTGGAGAGGGTTGTTGGGGCCAAGAAAGATGAGTTGGAGAAGAAGATCATGAAACACAGGGAAGTACCAAAATTCGCTGCTTGATCGCAAAGACATTTCGCTACTATTTGTGCTTTTCAAGCAGTATAATATTATGATGAACATTTATCTATCCTCTTGATCATCTGAAAGAAGAAGAAGAAGAAAACTGGGTACTTCTTTTTTTTAATGCAAGACTGTTTTTCAGAACTTGATGGATTGATTCTTCTATTTGAGAATCATATTAATGTTCAATTTGCAGTACTTGGAATCAATTCTCCTTGGAATCAATTCTCTGTAATGGCATCACGTCTAAAATGGGATCAAAATATTCTGAATATATATATTGTAAAGTAGCTGCAGAATGGAATAAAATCCTTCATTTTTGCTATTAAAATCCATGGGGCTAAATATACTCTCCAATCCAAGTGGAAAATGAAACATATACCTTTGAATTAGAAAGGAAACAAGGATGAAAAGCAAAGACGCTTAGAAATCTAAATAAAAAGTAGCAAGTTACACTCTCTCTCTCTCTAGTGAGTGTGAGGGAGAAAGTCTATAATAAAAATTTTATCTCTTTTTAAGAAAAAAAATTTATGTAGTAATTCAAGAAGGGAAGAATTTGTACTATAAGACCAACTTCAATAAAAATTCATATTCTTACCTAAATTTGAGTAAAAAAAAAAAAGATAAAAAATTTGATTTGGTATGAGTCTTTCTAATGAATAAATCATTTTTTATATTCAAATCTTTTTTTAAAAGTTTCTATCTTATCCCAAAATTCCCATCTCCATTTTCTCTTCATTTTTGCCTCAGATTTATGTTCCCTTTGTCTTCGTTCTTTCTGGATACCCCTTTCAAACACACTGTCCTCAATCACCAACCTCCCAAACTAGATCACTGCACCTCAAAGAAAAAGGGCAATCCCTGTGTCTCTCTACACAATATCCAAATTTCACAAGTTCCAGATCTAGTTTACCTGACCACCGACATGAGAGGAAGAGATCGGCGGCGGCGACGTGAGAGTCGGGGGTAGAAGACGAAGTGAGTGCCTGGGGTAGCTGATGGAATTTATGACCGTTGGTAAAAAGGGTATGGGATTTGGAGTTTAGAATAGGATTTCTTTGATTTGGTATGGGTATACTATCAGATCAAAATTTCGGACTATTTTTATTCAAATTTAAATTTTGATCCAAAAAAAAGGGGTCAGAGCTAGAATTGTCCTAAGACTTATGTTTGACTATAGTCACTATTGACGAATTGAAAATTGTAAATAAAAAGGAGGAATAAATTAACAAAACACATGATCAATACTTCGAATTCCATCTTTAAACATAAAGTATTCTTAATAAAAAAAAACTGCATTTTTGGATAAAAAAGATCAATTCCTATTCCAAAGTTAGTTTCGAACTTTCGAGGGCAGAGAACAAACCCCCCACGCAGGTCACAAGCCTAGGGCTGTTAATCAAGCCAAGCTTGAACATTATTTAAGGCTCGTTTATGTGTAAATTAGGCTTGACAAAGGCTCGAATTCAGCTCGATTAACAGCCCTACACAAGCCTCATTATAGGCCTCAAATTATCCTAACGTATGAAGAAAATTTGGGGGGGTGGAGGTTTTAAGAGAGAGCAAAGAAACACACACGCTCCCGATAAAAGTAAAAAGAAGCACAAATGATCATATTCATAGTCATTTCAATGCGTCTCACTTGAATGAGGCATCTATCTAACTGTGATATATTGATCATATCATTATCTACAGCCAAATGTATAGAAAAATGAAAGCACTTCTTTCCCTTCTACAAAGAGGGATTGTTGCCCACACGAAGAGTCCTCTTCTAGGATGACTGATTATAAAATAACAAGTAGGTGGATCGCGGTGAACAGGATCCCATATTACAGCTCCTTACACGGGGGAGAGACAAAAGTATGTCAAACGTATCGTCTTTCTCAAACCGTGTACGCTTGCTGGATCGTTTCTATGTCGAGATTCTTCAATTTCACAACTGATTCAACGTGGCCTTTCAATGTTTGCAGTTCTATCAGCCTGCAACAAACAAACGAGAGAAACAAAACTTCAGAAAATGCATCTGCCGGCTATAACATGATCTCTGTTACCACATCTTTAACTGTTTACAGAGCACATCGTATATTAAGAGCAATATACCAGACTTGTTATTCTAAGGCGTTTCAGAATTAGGCAGGATGATCATAACACAATATCAATGCTAAGAAGTATGAAACAAAGACTAATCCAGCACCTTGTATCTCTTACATAATTATAATTTTAACCTTTCCTAACAGTTAAAATAGTCGAAAAGTGATCAACGGTAATTTCTCAGATTGGACCTGTAGCATGTTGACCCTTGCTACCACCACATGGTCATTTAAGATTCATGTCGTTTTGACTTAGTTTAGGATGTGAAGGACATGCCGCAGTACCTTGTTTCAAGTTATTTAAAGAAGGATACAGTTCATTTTCATGAGAAATTTAGGATTATAGTACATTGTAGTCAAGTAATCTGCATCAAATAAGGGTCAGCCGAGCTGGTGAATTTTGTTTATTTTATCTTTAAGATGAACTTCAATTATCAGAAAATTAAATAAATCCTGAACTTGAATTATTCAACCCAGAAACAGCAGTTAAAGGCTTCTTCTAAACGATGCAACTAATCTCGTTTTTCCTTTTATTCCCCATTCATATTGTCAGAGAAAAAAAGATGGTTGCTGAAAATATCAGAATGGGAAAACTTGCAGATCCTAACCCATGCATAAAATAGTTGCTTTCATATGTGTGTATGTCTTTTTTGTACCTTGCCATCTCAGCTCGTCTTTTTGCCTCTTCAGCCATCTGGTTAAGATCGGTGATGCTACTGCGGTCACTAAAGTCAGTCACAGGTGGCTGCAGCCCATGGAGGGTTCTTTGTGCATGTGCCCATTTAAGCTCACGTTCTTCTTTTCCGAAATCCTTTTTCCTCGTAAAGGCAACCTGCAAAAAGGAGAATTCCACCAACATTCAGCAAGGGATCTATCCACTAAGTTACTCCATTGAGAGCAGGAATTCCATACCCTTTGCTCGAAAACGAGATCCCAAGCTCTACCACTAATGGCATATCGAATACAGAACTTTAAGAAATCAAGAGGGATGTACGTAATGAGGTTATAGAGCCAAATCACCCCAGCCCAACCCCATCCAATCCCTTCAATCTCAGCAAAACCCCAATTCGCATATACAGCAATCAACGTAGCAATCTGTTCACATAGAAAAGAGTAAACACTGGAGTTATTTGTTCAAGTTACCAAATGACACTTGCACAGTAAAAACTTAAACAACAGCACTTCACTCACCAGCTGAGCAACCAAAAAAGCCCCCATAAGCAGAAGTCCTGGGCGCTCGTAGTATGACCAACTCCTAGCTCTAGTCACAAAAATGAGGGCTTGACTAATGGTACTCACTTGCAGGTACACTGCGGAGGCAAGCTTTTTGAAGTCGTCCCTAGCCGTTTTCTCTAGAGATGAAACCCCAAATCGGCGCTGGAAATTACCAGAAAGGTTTAAGACCAAAATGTTTGTCAAAATTGATAGATAGTCAATTAAAAGGAGAAAGGTCCATCCCCAGTCTAAAATGGGTGCACTCAAAAAGGAAAAGCAAAGGTGATAATTTAGAAAGATATGCAGGTTTAGGGTTAAATTTTTTGGTTTTATCAACTAAAGAAAGCAACATCATGTAAGAAGAATCCAGATCAGAAGCATATAAATAAAGCAATAAAAAATCCCTAACAGATCCCATCGACAGAAACCATAATCAGATTTTACTATGAATTGGTGAATGCAAAAAAAAACTGTTGACACTAAAAAATCCCTGGAGTCAAAATATAGGTAATTCAGCCAGAACTGTATGCAGATCAGCTGTTTTAAGAACACAATGACACAAATTGATGGACTCAGATAAGACCAATGCCAGATGATACCTTAAAGCAATCACTCCCTTCCCAAAATGACGTATACAAAAGGATGGTGAGATTTAAGGCAATTGGACAATTTATTTTACAGCACAGTGGCAGAATGGCTCAAAATGATGTGATTACAAAATGGTTCAAGAAAGTATACAAATTCAACTGCAAACAAAAATCATATAAAGACAATGATTAAAAAAACACAATTTAATAAGAAAAACCTTAAACATCAAGAAGGAAGGGAGAGCATAATGTTCTATAAGCCTCTACAAACAGAACCATTACGACGGAAGGCAGATAGCACTAAAGATGACTATAAAGACAGAAATAAAAAGTACTTGGCTGTAAAAAATTAGAAGCCAACAAAACAGGAGTAATATGTCAAATACATATAAAAACTAGGCGATCAGGCAGCATGCCATGCTTGATCAATTACTCTGCATTATTTATTCATGTGAAAAACTTTACTTACAGGAAAGAAATTCGTCTCGTATGCCACCCAAAAGAAGATGACTGTCATCACTGCCAAGTAACCTCCAAGAATGATCCCAGTTGCAAAAATCTCTCCCAGCTTCCAGCTGTCAGGCTGAGGAGATGGTTTCACCCTATCCTTTGATATTGTCATAATGGTACCTGGCATGCCATATAACCAGTAAGCATCAAACCACCCATGCCTCTCCCCAACCCCCAACCACCGCCACCATCACCAAAAGAAAGCCTATTATGTGTCATTCATGAGAAAACTAACTGGAAAAGAGAAGGCGCATTGAGTTTCCTATAATAAAAATACACACCATCATTCAGGATAGCAATGATCAGCACCATGAAGGGTGGGAAGTCGAACTTCCATATAAGAGCGAGCAACATGAAACCAAACTACGAAAACAGAAATCAATCCGAAATCAGGAAAAAATATAACTATAAGCTATGACTAGAGGATCCCATCAAATAATTATTGCAACTCAGGAGATATTATCATTATTACAGAATACCAAGGCAAACATCAATTTACTTACCACAATACGAATTGTAATGGAAACAGCATAGATCTGCAAAAGCAATCCAAAATATTAAAGAAATAAGTAACTTTCTCAATGAACAATCAAAATAGCAGTGATAGAGGTTATGATGCCATTTAGTGACTGATGGCATGAGGCTTTTTTTTTTCAGATGTCGAGGTTGGGGGGAGAGGGGGGGGGGGGGGGGGGAATCTTGGTATCACATAAGCAAAAAGAAGTAAACAGCGGGTCCTAATAAAATTGTAATGGCAGCAGCAATAGTAGGAGTTGTAAAGGGCATCAATAAAAGAAGGTTAAAAAGAGTTGAAAATTACAAAGGCAACGCACTTAGAAGATACATGCAGTCAGTCCTGCCCAGATTAAACTCATACAGAAATGCCTAAAAACTTCGTAAGAATACTTCCTTCTGAGTTCTACTGTCAAACTATACTCTCTCATGAGCAGAACCTAGACTTACCGTGTAATTTTTCATCCTCTGAAAGATTGCACGACTAGTTAGTACAGCACTAATGATCACGCTGAGACCAGGTTCTGTCAGGACTATATCAGAAGCACTACGAGCAGCATCAGTTGCATCGGCAACAGCTATGCCAATATCAGCCTTTTTAAGTGCAGGGGCATCATTGACTCCATCACCAGTCATTCCGCATATATGTTTTCTAGCTTGCAAGCGTTTTACAATCTCATATTTGTGCTCTGTGCCAACAAATGAGATGTGGTTAGTCAATCAAGTAATAGCCTATGAAAACTGTTCTTGGAATATTAAACACTGAACTTTTTAATTTTCTGAACTGCACACATTAATTCAAAATATCACGCAGACAGAGCGAGAGAAGAGTAGTTATGAGACCCAGTCATGTAGTTGGCTCCTGAGTAGGGGGAATCATAGGATCAAACCTTTTAGCGTAGGGTCTAGGAGAAACATAATTAATCAAAAGCTTTTTTCACCAAAGAAAGAAATTGAGTTGCAAAAACTACTCAGTAAGCGGGAAAAAAAAATTACCAGGGAAGACGCCAGCAAAGCCATCAGCTTTTTCAATGAGCTCATCAATTGGCAAAGCAGCAATTGATTCATCCTTGTTCTGCCCTAATAAAGCAGATGAAGGATACATGTTGGTTCCCATTCCCAAACGCCGTCCAGTTTCCTTTCCAATTGCCAGTTGATCACCTAATGGAGTGTTAAAGGGGTCATGCAAATGAAATATCGAACAAACTACATAGAATAAACTTCTTAATTCAATAATACCTCAGAGATAGGAAAATTTAAGGTGCCTCAGAGAGATGAAAATTTGCATAAAGCAGGAAAGTACAATATTCCTAAATTTTTTAAACTCTTCTTTTTCTTTATCAGAAGAGAACACATGCATCACTTCACATAACTCAACCTAAATTCTTCACTCTTCAGTATTCATCTCCAGTACTGCCTAGATTAAATCCTCAAGCGTCAGATAATAGTGGTACAGTAAAAACACCACTACCAAAAGAATCAGAAGGAATAAATAACAAATCATTGTTATTTGTTAACCAGGATTTATCAAGAAAACGAAAGAAGATGCCATGAACCTCACCCCCCCCCCCCCTCCCCCCCTCTCCTTTCTCTTTTTCCCCCACCGCTAAAAAAACCATAACAAAAAGCTAGAAACTTAAGATTGAATAAGGAATAAACAATTTATCCAAAATATTATAATATTTTATATATCCTTGTAATAATACTTCTCTAGTATGAACTTAAACATTCCAGTTCAACTTCTGTAATAAAATCAGTAACATTGATGAGGAGTATTCAACTACATTATATAGAGATATAAACATATAAAAGACGTACGCACCAGTGATCATTTTAACGTTCACCCCCAAATTCAAAGCTCTTCTTATTGTCTCTGCACTGTCATGTCTGGGTGGGTCAAACAGAGGCATGAGGCCAATGAATTGCCATGGACCTCCAGGACTTTCCTTCGTACCCGCAGGAACTTCCTGTTTAATACATTAAGCTCATCAACTTCTATCTGGAATAGACACCTATATTAAGTAAACTAGTTAAGAGAAAAATATTTTACCTGGTATGCTACTGCAAGAGATCTTAATCCTCGCTCGGCAAATTTATCAATCACAGCATGAACTCTATGCTCTATGTCTGATTTATTGTGTGCCAGGTTAAGAATCTAAAGACAATATAACATGCATGAATTAGACAATAACAATCTGCGAGTCCAGAGACATCACGTTAGAAGACAGAAATCTATCCATATACCTGTTCCGGGGCACCTTTGCTGACGCGATGCATTTTACCTTCACTGTCAATGTACGTCAGAGCTGTTCGCTTATCAGTTGGGTTAAATGGGAGGAAGTGAACCTCTTGGATGCCAGCCCGTGCCTTTTTATTCATATAAATCATCAAGAAAGAGAAAAATACTAAATTAGAGACCCAGTACCAAAAGTCAGTATCCATGGTTTATAATCCTGTGTACTAGGAATAATAAGAGAAACCCTGCTTTGGTGTGCCATCCTTTCTGCAGGAAATTGCATATGACCAGTCCACCTACCTCCTTCGGATCGGCCAACATCCCTACTATAGCGCCATCGATTGCATCCTGGTTTTCAATCCGAGAGGCCCTGGCAGCCATCAGAACTACAGTATCTACGTCAACTCCTTTAGCAAAGACCTACAAAAATAAATCCAGTAAAGGAGATGTAAGAGGCAACAACCTGCAAAATCATAGAAATTTAGTATAAAGCAAAAAATTCCAAATCAACCTCAATAAGATTTTTGTCGACAGAAAGCTTGTTCAGGGTCAGAGTTCCAGTTTTATCACTGCAAAGCACATCCATCCCGGCCATTTCTTCTATAGCTGTCATTCTTTTTGTGATGGCTCCCTGCAACAATTAAACATAAAGACAGCCTTACATACCAGCAGACGTCAAATTATAATCCTCAGAAGTACATTAGAATCCCAATATGACCAACCTGCTGAGATAAACGGTGAGAACCAATTGCCATTGTAACAGATAAGACTGTCGGCATAGCAATAGGGATTCCTCCAATCAGAAGTACCAGCAAATTGTCAATTCCCGGACGATAGTCCCGATGTTGAATCGGGTACATCACTATTATTTCTACAATCATCCCAACAGCAATAGAACATATACAAAAATTCCCGATGGCAGTCAAGACCTATGACATCATAAGAAGTATTTGGTGAATACCAATATTCAGGTCTATACAATCCAATCTATATTAAGCACAAAGAAAAAAGGATGGATGCTGCAAGGGTATATTAAACAAACTCCTAGTTGAGACCAAAACCCCGTGGGCTAATGAATCATGAAATAGAGAAGTATAAATTTACAATGAAGCAACAAATCGGATTCTTTCTCTTATCAATTCCTCTTTTCCCTATTTTTCAGGTGCCGTGATTATGAACAGATAACTTTACATCAACATGCTCATACCTTCTGAAAATGGCCAACTTGATTTGTGGAGTCCACAAGGTGAGCAGCCTTGCCAAAGAAGGTATGCACACCTGTGGCAATGACCACTGCTTCAATCTCTCCCTGCTTGCAGGTAGACCCTGAATAAACACCATCCCCAGGGCCTTTTGTCACAGGCAGGGACTCACCCGTGAGAGCAGACTGCAAGGCCAAAAAACGGTTGTTAGATGACTATGAGAAAAAAAAAAATCCACTTCGATTCAATCAACAGACGGTGAAAGTCACAAAGGCACCTGATCAATTTTCAGCGGATCACCCTCAAGGAGACGAGCATCAGCTGGAACTATATCCCCAAGTTTAATGCTAATTATGTCTCCTGGAACAAGAACGGCTGCATCTTCCTCATTCCATCTCCCATCTCGGAGAACCTACAAATTTTCCATTATTTAATGAATTTAGGAGGATAGAAATATCTCATATCTACCAAAAAGTGCCAAAATGGAAGTGTTGAAATCTGATCTGTAACAAATAAGTCATATAGCATATGCAAGTATGAAACAAGCTTCCATCCACATTCTAATACCTTCGCTTTGGGCGCAAGATGTGCCATGAGAGCAGCTGCTGCATTACCAGCATTGTTTTCTTCTATAAAACTTATAGTTGAATTGATAACAAGCAGAGTAATAATCCCAACAAAATCCTGCCAATCAGGTGCTTTTCCCTGCAGAAAAGTACAGCACCATGTCACTTCCATGAGCAAAATCCCCCACAAAAGAGTGAAAAAAATTATAATAGAAAATTGTGTATGGCATAAAAATATGTCCAATCTCCTCTCGGCACAGTACTTACTCCACCATTTGCAAGCGCAATAGCCATAATTGCCGCAGCCTCCATGACCCATGAGAGGGGATTCCACATGAATCCTAAGAACTTCAAAAACTTACTCTCCTGCAAAATCCCAAAGATACGGAAATCGCCTTTAAACATCTCAAAATTCCAAAAGAATCAACAACAGCGGCAATAATTCCAAGACGAAAGTAAAGATTAGTGATATAAAATGCCATACCACTTTCTCTTCAAGCTTGTTGTGCCCAAATATGTCCAATCTCCTCCCGACATCTTCAGATGTGAGTCCATTTTTGGTACATCTCAGATTCTCGAAAACCTCCTCAACGGGTATGTTCTCCTGCAAATCAAATTCATATCATAATCCATCACAATCCAGGAACCAAAATCACCGAAAACAAACAAATATACGCACCCACACTCAAGACACACACACACACACACACACACAACATAACCACCAACACGACAACCACTATCACCACCACCAACAACAACCACAAAATCACTTATCAACATCAAAGAACTACCGCAGCAGAACCTCAAAGCCCTCATTCATAATCATAGATGATTATGTTTATCAAGAGAGACATAGAGAGATGTGATTGTGTGAAGTTCCGGAGTACGTACCAAATCCACAGCTTCCCTTTTCAGAGCCTCCATAGCTTCATCTTTTTCCGCCATCTCTCTCTTCCTTTTTTTTGCCTCTCTGCACAACAAAAAACGTATTACATCTACATACAGGGCAAATATGCATATATATACATGTAAATATATCTAACATGTATAAGCATCAGAACACCATGTATAACAAGCGTATATATGGAACCACAGCTTTGACGAAAACAGATGAATCGAACGACTCACCGAGAATTTGAGTGAAATTAGTTAAATCTCTTAGTTTTCAGACAAACGAACACGATCATGGAGAGCGACCACCGAGAGAGAGAGAGAAGTAGAGGACTCTATGTATTCAGTTTGTGCTCCTCCTCTCTCTCTAGAAAGTGTGCTGTTTCTCTCTCTTAAAATCAGGCACGATTGTCTCTGAATCAAGGCGGATAAGCAGCTCTAAGAAGATCATGTACTTGGCGGGTACAGTCCTCCTCTGCTTTTATTTATTACCAAAAATTCCTTCTCCTATTTATTTATTTATTTTTCTTTTTAATATGATTGTTTTTATTGCTTTTATTTATTCACCGTATAAACTAAAAATGCAGTACAGGTTGGTGCTTGGTGGAGGTGCATAATTCTCTCAATTGTGTCGGGTGAGCGAGACTTCGTGTTTGATCTTGTGCTCCGTTTGGTATAATAAAAAATTAAAAATTAAAAAAATTAAAAAAATATTATGTTTAGTAAGTAAAGAAAATAGAAAGAAGTATAAAAAAATAGATGGATGAATTTTCTTTTCAACTCATTAAAATCAATCCCTCTAAAATTGGAAAAAAAGTGGATGAAAAATTATTTTTTTGTATTGAAATGAATCTTATTTGTCTATATATCTTTCGATATATATATTTATATTATATTTATATATTATGTGTTTATTAATTTCATATATAAATACAATGATAAAATATTATTTATATTTTTTTAAAAAAACATTAAAACATTAAAAAATAAAAAATAAAAAATTTATTTTTTCATCTTACCAAACACGAAAAAAAATTAATCATTTTTATTTTTCATCCATCTAACCAAACATAAAGGAATGAAAGAGTATCATTTCTATTTTTTTTCAGAATATAAAGTGTATTTTTTCTACTTTTCATTTCTTCTTCTTTTCATTTTTCCTAATTTGTGTTAAAAAAATATATTTAATTTAGTCATTAATTTATGTCTAATAAATTATGTTATATTGAGTTTGTGTCGTATATAAATCATATATAATATAGTCATGTTAATTGTTATGTGCTTTTAGATCGACTTCGCTCATACTTAATTATTTTATCAATCGTGTTGTATTAAATCAACTCGTTTATGAAATGGATGAGTTAAGAAAAATTTAAATCCCATTTTATACTTTTTCTTCATATTTTTTTAATGTTAAATTATTATCAATGAAAGACTTTTTTTCTCAAATAAAATTTTTAAAACATATATATTAGAAAAATTCTCGCTATTTCTCGGCCCAAATTTCAAGGAGAAGTAAACTTTCACACTTTTAATTCAATTTTCACAGGAATTTAAGACAACTGCTTTAAACACACTCTTCCATATTTGGTTATTGTTTTTTTCTCTTTTATCAATTTGTAAGATTTATTTGCCTTGTTTTGGTATTCTATTCTTTGTTCACATTGGGGATGGCAGTGGATCGAAAAAAATGGTATTCGTCTAAATTTGTCCTGTTTGGACCAGGAATAGACCATACATATTAGACGGTGGACGTATACGGGGATGAAGGCGGGGATGGACTTACCCTTACCCCAGCCCCCGATGTACCCGTTATATATATATATATATATATATATAAAATTAAAGATCCTCATTATTATTTGATGGTCCTGAAGCAAGAATGATAATGATCCTCATTATTATATTATAATATAATAAAAAAAGAATATCATATAATTAATTTCGATAGTGAGAAATTTCTGGTGAGGATAAGAGGTCGACCTGATTGCTACATCCACTAGCTTGTAAATCATATTAATTAATTAATTACTAGAAATAGAGAAAACAGTGAATAGATCATTTTGATGATTTTGTGGAGTAGCTCCATGGATTAATAGTTATTTTTTTGGCTACTTGGAGTAGAATTGTTTGTCTAAATGTTGCTGGGTTGTAGTACTCTTGAAATTAACATCTTTTCTACGCCATGCATACATTGAAATTAATATCTATCGATTATTTGGATTATGTTGGCTTGAACTTGGGCTTGGACGGGTACGGAGGAAACGGGGACGGGGATTAAAAATTTACCCGCCGACAGGAATGGGGATGAAAACTATATCCGTTTATGGGGTGGACCGAGGATGGATGAAATTTTTTTAAGCGGGTACGAGAATGGAGACTACGCCCTACCCTGCTTTGGTCCACTGAACATCCCTATTCACAATGGGTAGATTGATAGTAGTTTTTTTATTTTTTGATTGTAGGTGAAGGACGAGGATTCCTTTGCTTTTACAAATGAGGGTGCAAGAAAGTGAAGAAAATATGGCAAATATTTTGAATTTAGTCTTCCAATTGGAGAGAAATTTGAGAAATAAGACAACACATCCCATCAATATTTTTTATAAATGAGAAATTTGAATTTCTCCGTCGTACGGCAAAGTGGTATCATGCCCTTTTTCTCTTTCCTATAACTTTTGTATTTTTTTTTTAATCGTCAAAAATATTCGAGTCAATTATTACGTGTTTCGATTCATCCTCCTTCCAGTCCGATCAAAAACGTATTTATTCACATTAGGATTAAGATATTCATGACTCGTGAGGAATAAATTATTTATGGTTTAGTCCCAAAAAAATTGTCAAAATTCAAACTCATAATATTTAAATTCACAATTCGTCTCTATTGTCACTTAAACTACTTTTTAGAATTTAACTTTTGTATCTTTTAAGAGGTAAAAGATACAAATTTTTACTTTCATTTTACTACGCAAAATAAAATGGATACTGTATTGATATTAATATTTTTGTGGGTATTTTTATTTTTATTGTGAATATTTTTATCATTATTATGGTGTCAAAAAAAGTGGTAAAAATTCACAAAAAATGATAAAAATATCCATAAAAATAGTATTTTTTTTGTTATAAAAATATCTATAATAATTATAAAAATATTTACAAAAATAATAAATTTTGAAACTACAACACCGAATAAAACGTAGTCAAGTCGTGCAAAATTATTCACATCAAAATATCGGCATGGAACAAACCAACAACCACCATTTGATGTACTTTTGACTTACCAGCATGATTAATTCTTGGTAGGGTCGCAATTTTGTTGCTGCTAAGATAAGACCTCAGTTATTTGGATAAATTGTATTCAAATTTTTGGTGTGGGTCTTGAGTCTCAGCAAAACGCAAATTCTGATTTAACTGGTATATGAGTTGAGGGATCGGATCATACCCCGGGCTTTACCGTTGGCTATACTCAAAGTTACGAGCCTGAGCGACATAAGTGCGCCTCTACTCGCTGAGTACAAGCCATGAAATTTTTCCGTTTCCGAAAAAATATTCAATTTATTTATAATTATATATGTTTTAATTCGGGTAGTACATAACCTTATTTAATAGGTTTGTGTTATGCTTAACTCGTGTTTAGTGAATTTGTGTATTGTTTAATTAGGTTCATGTCAATTAATTTCTAACAAGTTTATCTGTTTGCTACTCAAATTCGTTAATACTATTCTAACTCACTAATTTTGTATCCAATTTTTGTTGAATTGCTGATAATAAACTTGTTTGAAATTGACTTAAAATCTCAGGATTTTTTTTGTTTCAAATGAAAATTTGGACCCAGGCTTATTGAACAGCTTTTTGATCAAAAATAACTTTTATCATCACAAAAAAAAAAAGTTGAAAAATGGAGTTTATCTAAGGGATTTAAAAAAAAAAAATTGACTTTTTCGAAAATATTCTAAACGATTATAAGAATTTTCTTAACTTTAACTTTTTCATTTTGCTTATCAAAATTTTGTTTTGCACCTAAGAAAATCAGCTCTAAACGAATCTAATATCTTAAGCATAATACCAATAGTTAAGCAAGCCATTCTTTTTAAAAAATAAAGAAGAAAAACGTGTTTTAGCAGTGGCATTGTGACTTCATTGCGCCTTAATCACAGGGTTAGGTTAAAAGGGTAGGAAAGGTATTTTTAGTTTTTATCCGGTCGTGACTCTACTGGTCAGAGGTCAAAATCGGCGAGAGTCAGTCGGGATTGTCGCTTTCTTTCCTAATACTACAACTAGTCTTTATTTTGACATTTAATTTGATTTTTCCGTGCAGAAAAATTAGGCACTGACGTAGGGATTTTGCCCTATATAATAAGAATTTGATGTTGCCAAGGAACAGCAACGTTTACGTAGTAAACCCCAACAACCAAAACAGCCTCTTCGAGTTCTACACGTCTGGTAGGATATTTCTGAGATCAAAACAGATCAGGACACGTGTCTTCGGCGCCTATGACGGTGTGACGTACCTCGGCGAATAAGGGATTATCCAGCTTCCCCGACTACATACCCTCGGCATCGAGGGTACCTTTAGGATGAGGACATCGTTCTCCATCGGCGCCGAGGGATGCTGACTACGATTATGACCCTGACGCGGCTCCTACTCCTGAAAAATTCACTGACAACTGTCCTACCTCGACTAGATTAGGGATCATGAGGGCACTCTGCACAAGGGGGTTGATATATCAGGATCGACAGGACGCCCCTCCAAGGAAAGTGAGACACGTGGCAAAAAGCGCATGATTAGTTGCAGGCGGACGAGACCGCCCCTGTTAACGTGCGACAATAACGAGCGAGTATTTAATGAACCCCGACCTGATGGGATGTCTGCAAAGACACAGGAAGCCGAGAAGTGATGGACATTAAGTGCCCCAGCGCCGGGCAATCAATGGCTTGTCCTCAAAAGAAGAACATTAAATACTCCGGGAACCGAACATTCAATGTCCTTCCATGAAAAGACGAGCTTTGATTGCTCGGAGATCCGAGCAGTCAATGATGGGGTCTTCCCCATGCGCAATAGGGGGCACACTGCCCACCCTCTGAACACTACCTACTTTCTAGACTATCAGCAATGATGAGTCCGGGTGGGTATAAATAGCTCCAAAAAATACATTGCAAAGGTACGCAAGAACAACTCTCAAGAGCAACTAGTGTTTTCTTCTTCCCCATTCACACAAAACTGACTTGATCGTTGGAGGGGATACGCCGGAAAACACTCCAGCGCCCTTTCTGACCCTTTTTCTGTGTAAGGAAGCCCCGTAGAATCGCCTGAAGGCATCGATCGATCATAACTACAATTCATCACCACTCCTTAGGCCCCCTTTGGCCCTCTCAACCTATTCCTTGTTGCGGAAGATACCACCTCCTAAGCCGAAATCTTGGTTTAACAGCCCGAGGGATCGAGGAACCTAAATGAACAATTCATTATCATTCCATCAGACCCTTTGGCTCTCTCAGCCCTTGTTTCGCTGGGGGAGCGTCAACATTCGACGCCGGCACGAGTTCACCAGGGGAGAGACCTGCCTTCCATAACCATTGTGCGAAATTATGTGCACACAACGTCCTAAATATAAACACCTAGGAAATATTCCATGACGGTCATACCACGTCATCGTTTTTATATATTATTTTAAAAAAAATATTATATAACTCAAATAAAACTTAAAAATTAAAATTTAAATGCATATTATCCTTTGGATGAGTGTGAGATGAGTGAGTTTTATTGAAAAAATTGATGGAACCCACTCATCTAAGGAATGATATGTATTTGGGTTGTAATTTTTTGAGTTTTATTTGGGTTTTGTAACATTGTTCTTATTTTAAAGGTGATTTAAGACAATTTGAGATTTAAAACGAAAATATAAAATGAGTTATTTTTAATCTTTATTATTAATTTTTTGTGTAAGAGAGAGACAAAAAAAAAATAAAGTGTTAGCGTTGCCAAGAAATAATAAGTTTTAACTTTTATTTTTGTTTTTCACTAGAGAAAAAGAGTTTAATTTCAGCTTTTGTCGATAACAACTACTCTATTTTTTGACCACTAATGTTGTTGGGACATAATTTGAAGATTTAATGCATTATGACAATTAGATTGATAGTGTTAGAACTCAGTGATACTTTAATCTTAAGATCCACTGATAATCAAATAGTCACAATTATTAAGTCTTCAAATTATGTCTCAATAACATTACTCTTTTTTAACATGATTAGATTGTTTTGAACATGTGTAATTTAATTTGTTTGAAATTTATCAATTATCTTTGGCCCCGCTTGGATAATCAATGTTTAATCGGATAAAAATAAAATTAATTAAAATATGCGTAAATTATTGTCACGGTTTTCCAAATACGAATGACATTAATAAAAAAAAATAATTAGTAATACGTTGGCCGACACGATTTTTTACCGGCTTTCCTCGTCGTAAGTACTGGTCCAATCGTCTTCGACAAGATCTTTTTCGGGTCTCCGAAATTCGTGGTATAGTGGGCACCCTTATGTCCCAGAAAAATTTAAAAATAGTAGTTAAAAAAGATAAATTTCATTGACATCCCTTAATGTATTTCAAAATAACATATTCACCCCTAATACTTTTATGAATAACATCTATAATATAAAACAGAACATGTTTCAATAAGTCTATCCGACGGTCTCAAATAGACACATCTAACGGCCACTAACATTTCTCTCAAAACTATTCACATTGAATTCTTCTCCCCCTCAAATCCATTACTTTTCCCTTTAAGCACGGGTTATCAAAATATAAAGCTGAGTTTTTGTGTAATAAATAACTTAACTTAATTTATCTTGAGTAAATTGTTTAAACAAAATGAAAATCAAAAGTGAATAAAAAAAAAAAAAACCTTGTGACAAACAAGCGAATAATATTTTAGTTTGACAATGCATGCACGACTAAGATTGATTAGTTTTTAAAATATGTTTTACGCCAAGTCTCAATAAAATCTATGACTTATAAATAAATAAATATATATATATGTCAAATCTTATATAGGTTACAAGTATCTAGTGATAACCATAGTATTTATTGCTATGATTTTGCAAGACACTGAAATTGATTGTGAATCTATTATCTAAAAGATCGTAATTGGCGTTTAGAAGAGAAAAGACAAAATTAAGTAAATTCTCAATAAAATCTTGAACTGATTTGAAATGAATTATTTAAAAATAAAAATCGAAGTGTATCGATAAGACAAATATATCTAAAAAGAGAAAAATACAGTCATCACTTGATGTTTAACTAACACCACCTCCCCAAAAGCGTCTTAGCCAAGGACGTGCAAAAGAAGCCCACATTGGCAACAAAACAAAGGATGAGGGGAGCTAAACTCAACAGTGAACGCTTTCTTGTAAGCATTTTGTCTCATGCAGGAAGGATGGTACTCAAAGTAACCCCCCCCCCCCCCCCCCATAAAAGCATAAAGATATTGTACTTGATTTTGCTTTTTTCATCAAATTTCTATCATATTATTGATTTGGGTATTTGGTGGGTAGTTCTTATCATTATAAGGTAAGGTTGCTTATGACTATGACATCATTATCTGTTAGATTGATTTACTCCATTTGTTAGTAGAAAATGGTAGGCACCAATGTACCATTAAGTTGTCCTTGTGTCCAACCTTTGATGTGTAAAGTGATTTTAAGGTATTACTTTAACTAGGTAATGGAAATAGTGCATTCATCTGAATGATAAGAACCAAAAGGACAAAAAAAGATATATGATTGAACGATTTTTCATGATAGAATTTTTTTATAAAAATTGGGGAAGACGTATAAGGATAAGAAGCACAAATGTGTGCAAACCAATTTATTGGGTAAATCGAGAGAATTCTTTTACAAGAATCAAACTTTGGACTTAAAAGTAGAACTGATAATTGAGCTGAATTACTCAGGTTCGGTTCAAGTTTGGTTCGTTTTTTGTAGAGCTCAGGCTCGATTCATTTTTTAAGCTCATTTAAAAAAAAAAACCTAAAATATTTAGCTCTAACTTGTAAAATTCATTTATATATAAAATAGTCGAGCTATTCAGACTTGACTCTGGTTCAACTCGTTTTTAACTTGACTAATTTTCTAAACGAGCTGAACAATTTTTTAAACTCGTTCACTAAAACAAACTCGATAGGCCCCACCTAGAGGTAGTGATTACATAAACCTTTGCATCAGAACTACCCTCACCGATTATTGTGATGCATTTTCATAACCTCTCTCCCTCTCCTTTTCATTGTTGTCTTGATTGTGGTCCGAGACCTTTTACCTTTTCATTGTTGTCAATATCTACCTATGAAGCACGGATACGGATACGGGATACGGGTACGATACGATACGGATACGGCGATACGACAAAGTCTAAAAAAATAGGATATGGGTACGGCCAAGATACGGCTATAATAAAATATATTTATTATTTTTATTATTTTCAACCAACTTAATATTTATATATTTTGGTAGTTCTTTAACATATAATAAGAAAAATTAGTAATTCTTTTTAGTTTCAAGAAAATATATATCGTATCGCTGTGGTATATTCACAAAGTGAAGTGACAAATTAAAGGAATCAAAGCTAATATTTACCTAGTATTTAGAAGTAATTTTGCTAAAATTATAATATAATAACTTTATTTTATACTCTTTTGACATGTAATTGTAGATAATACTTAAAAAACACTCATGTACCTTTGAAGTAATATGAATTTTTTGTTAATGTATTGTATAGTATGTGAATTCGAAAAGAGATGTTAAAAGTTCAACTAAAAAATTATATATGTTGCTCGACTACAAAAGTATCCGTGAAGTATCCTAATATTTAATTATTATCGGATACGTAGAAGGTGTATCCGATACGTATCCGACGAGTATCCGACGAGTATCGTATCCGTAAAGTATCCGATACGGGTACGTCAACCTCAACGAAGTATCCGTGCTTCATAGATATCTACAAACCCTTTAATTTAGTGCAAGCAAACTAAAATCCCAATTCATGCTGACTATGAAAGGTACTTTTATACTAACCAGAGGTGACTAAACAATGGCTTCCTATTGCTTTCTCCCCCATTAAATTTCTGTATCAATGACCCTATTTCATGCTTACGCTATAGTCACCTAAGTTGTCTGAAGTCTTTACTGTTCACTCCTTGGATCCTCTTGTGGTTTAGCCGAACAAGCCACTCCAGATGATCCACCCTGTAATCACTTGTAACAAAGAGAACCCAACCCCTAAAAAGGGACTGAACACAAGATGTTCACTGAATTGTCCCAATGACGTATATATTCAACAATACTTCTTGGGGTTCTGATATTATGATGACAGTGTTTAGCTTGCTGCCCTTTAGTCACAGTCAATCTAGTGTCTTCACAAAAAGATAACGGCCCAGTACACAAGATTCCCATAATACTTGAGAAGGGTCAACCGCGTGGAAAAGCTATTTTGGTAACTCGAAAACCAATAACGTCGTCAGGGTACAATGAAACAATCTTATTGTTATACCAAGGTATGTCCTCCACAACCTAATGCATGTCTTTACCTTACTGTCTGTTTTTGCATGACACCATGCGCATGCCATTTACTAGTCTATCAAGACAATGACATGAACCCTAGAGCCGGGGCAGAATATGCCACTAACAAATTTTTATGATGACACATCCATTTAATTAATGTGCATGTTCCTATATATATAAGTGGCTCAATGGATCGGTTTTGGAGCTTTGTTATCTATCTTTTCTGTTGGATTCTATTGCAGAGTCAGAAAACATCTATATGACCGCAACAAAGTCCAAAACATTGCTAAAACTTTTCAATTGATTAAGCAGAAGGTTAACAGCCATGAAGTCCTTTTTTCAGTGGACTTTCTTTGCTTATAGATTATTCCAAAAGGTGAAAAAGCAAGCAAAAGTCACATTGATGTTAGTTGCAAGAGGTGATAAAGGGAAAGTGAAAGAGGAGGAGGTATGATATGCAATGTCATATCCGACGAGGTATGAACAGACTTAATTGCAATTTTGAGACTTAAAAGATCCAAAAAGGGGAAGGAAAGAAAAAGTATCCAAACATTGACCATATAAGTGAAAGGATAGAGTAGAGATACATGAACTACGACAAATCCATCCTTATCTAACCTCTTGAAACTTCAATATACAGTCCATTAAAATAAAGTGTAGCTATCTTGACCCACTCCATGTGTTCATCTCAATAGGTTGGTGATGATTAGAGTGCCATTTGTAAACATCCTGTTGATGACAAAAAAAATAATTCAGAGCTAGCTAGCAGCTGCAGGCTGACATGTAGGGCAATGTCAAGCTATTAATGCCATTAGGATTTTCATTTTGGGAGTTGGTTTGTGCCCATGAACTGTTTTTTCACTGGGATCAATTAAGGAGTGGTCACAGCTCTTAGTTTGTATTTATCTATGTATTTTGTAGGAGTTTTAGAATGGTAAAACACATTTTTTTTTCGGTACCTTCACTTTTCAACCAATAAGAGCATACCACATATAGAATTTTTTTAATGATTTTTATTATTTTATTATTTCTTCAATTGATGGTCATAGATCATTCAATTCAAAATTAATGACGGGGATTAATGGATGTACCATACCCTAACCTTACCCATTTTCTAGAGGCATGGTTTCCCTTGGGTCTAAAGACTATGACAAGCAATCCCTCAATTTTTTTTTATGTCTTACATTGTTTCTTCTATTGTTTTGTTTCTTCCATTGCACCTCTAACTTTAGTTATTGGTATCATATTATCCAGTTTTTAAATGTTTGTTACAAATTGTATTGAAACTTATGTCACTTCGTCCCGAAAAATTATACGATTTTGTTTCACTTTATTGATTTAATGATGCTTTAACAATTTTTTTTCCCAAAACATAATTTTGATGGCAATATGAAATTAATTTACGTCTTTGCGGAGAAAACACAGAAAATAATATAAGATGAGCAAAATAAAGTGAGATTGGGACCATAGTTTGATGATACAAAGGTATAATTTCTGCTAATAGGAAGGTGGTATTTGCAAAGGAGATGAAGTCAGATTAGAATGAACTCATAACATCTGTGGAATTTGTTCCTTTCCCCCACCATTTGGTCGTGCTTGCCAACTTTATATTCCTTAACATAATATTATGTTGCTCTTTTATATCCTAGGTGTCCCAGTATTATCGAAATACTATCTCACTTATGCACCAGATTAATATTGAACATTGTGTAAAGTCATCTCTTTACACAAGGGGGTAAATTTATGGACGGTAGCCTCAAGGGACTAACGCTTCGTGAGATATTCGAACTCCTGACCTATCCCTCATAAGAGGTTTATCAAGTGACTGAGCTACTACTAGACTAACCCCTCGAGATAAATATAATATTATGTTGGACCTCAGTAGAATGCACCTTAAAAAGACTAAAAGTCCCCCCCCCCCCCCCCCCCCCCAATGCTCCTTTTTTTTAGGGGAATATAATTTCCGACGATTAAGAACTTATACTGTTAACTTTGAGTTCATGAGAATCAGAGATTTCGGCAAAGTGGAGCGCAAAACACCACGAAGAAGATAAGGAAAGACAACTTGAGCGAATCGATCAAAGGGACTTGGCTTATCCGAACACTTTGATTGATGAACTTTCTTAGTCTCCCAGGCCTCTATTAGAACCTCTTTTTTTTTTTTATTCTTTTCAATGCGGCAAACATCTATTAGAGGTTGAATAAATACACAAGGAAACACCCAAAATAGAATACATAGCACACAATTAAAAACTAAAGAAATATGATCAACCAAACAAAACGACATTGCAGTCCTATCACACAGTGGACAGCTTCACAACCAAATCATGAATGGTTATGATAATTTAAACTTAATTTGAACATCTTTAGACAAACAAGAAGTGTAGATGGCACATGAGGATTCTTTCAAAAATTCACATGTTGATTAACTTTGTTAGCATCGAAAATTAATGAACGTGCCGTCCCCTTGGTTTTCCTATTTTCTTACTCTTGAAAAGTTACGGTGAATTTGGTAGGATAGATGGAAAAATAAAAGAATGAAAAGTGAGAATGATACGCTTTTTAACTTTCAAGGAAGGAATCCTTCCTTTCCTCTTTTATGTTTGGTAGGAGGAATGAAAACTTGGAAAATTTGATTTTTTTGTGTTTGGTTAAATGAAAAAGTGGAAAGATGAAAAAAATATAATTACATTATTATATCTATATATAAAATTAATGTATACATAATATATAATGATAAATATGATATATGCATGTATTAAATGATGTATAGGTAAATAGTATACATTTCAACACACAAACTTTTCATTCACTTTTCTTTTCAATTTTGGAGAGATTGAGTTTGGTAAATTAAAAAGAAAATTAATCAATCTACTTTTTCACTCTTCATTTTCTTTTGTTACTAAACATGATGTTTTATCCCTTCTAATTTTTTATCCTTCTATTTTTTCAAAGTACCAAATAAAATATTAAAAAAAATAGTCCGGTGTGTGAGACTTGTCATTGTAATGTCTAAACAAGCTCAAATGTACATAACTTTTTCCTCACATATGGAGTTATTTACATGATTCGGACATGTAATGTTTATGTTAGATTACCGTAATATAGAAGAATTAATTATATTAGGTAATACATGTTAATTCCGTATAAGCGAAAAAAATACAAGATTAAATATGAGACAAAAATACTATGCATTGGAATCTAGTGTTTGGTAAAACACTGGATTAAGAGTGGAATAATAGAGTACTAATTACATATTGACCAAAAAAACTATCAATCTAGTCTACTTATTAATATTTTTGTTTATTTGGTGGGTAAAATAGTAAATTTATAACTTAAGACGCTTAAACTGGACTAAGAATACCACCTCCCTAGGTATATAATTAGCTCAATGGTACGAATATAACGTATTATTTGGATAAACATTTAAAATAATACTATATATAATAAGAAGTGTTTTTATGCAATCAAGTACAGTATAAAATTAAATTATAAGGTTTTAATCTGTTATAATTCTGTAATCTATCCTTTAATACTGCAACTAAACGAATTTTTAATGTTTTGTCAAGACCCACCCTCCAAATGTGTGAAGATCGATTAGCGAATTTGTCCTGATAGGGTCTTGTTGGGAGTGTCCTTAAGCAACCAAGCAAGGATACAGTGAACAAAAAATTGTCTAAGCATTATTTGAGGGTAATTTCACACATTTCCTAATTTGTGATATATCCATGAATCCCAAAGATGTTTGATTGCAATGACTTTTCATTTCCAAAGGGAAAAATCTCCCCCACAATTTTACATTGACCAATGACATTATTTTGTTATGTTGTGAATAGGGGCAAGCAAGAAACAATAGGAAAATGAGACTGGGTAACTTACAAATTCATAGTATTTTTATGGGTAGTTTAAGTGGTAACAAGAACAAGTTATAAATTCAGACGTCATGAATTCTTTATGAATATCTTAGTCTCAACGTAAATGACCTGTCTTTGACTAGATTGAAAAAGAGATTAGTCAAAGTACACGTAAATTGACTCAAATATTCTTGCCCGTTAAACAAAAAAAAAAAAAAAGAAGTTCATAGTGCTTTTACCCCTTTATACTTCTTACAATCAAACTCGTATAAACTATATACGAAACAAGTCTTTTTCATAGGAGAAAAACCAACGCACGAGTTTGGACTCGCTCAAACATTTAAAGACCGAAAGCAACTCCTTGAACGGAATGCCTTTATTACAAGAGTCAAACAGCATCATCTCCAGAGTGTCGTGCTTTCGACGTAACAAATGTTTATTTAGGAGAAAAACTTGGCAAAAGCATTAGAGTTTTCTTCTTGAACTGGAAGCACTATGATTTTTTTTTTTTTTTTTTTTGTGAAGCATTAAGGTTCAAACATATAGCAAAAATTTAATTAGGGTTGCAATTGGCTTTGACTCTAGAGTTAAACAATTATGGAATTCAAGTTCAATTTGAATTGAAATTCTACATCATCTCAATGGAATCCATGAACTCGAATCTGAGTTGAATCCCTAGGAATTGAGACCCAAACTTGAGTAGTGTTCAAATTTAAATCAGATTGGAATTGTGTATTCATACCAAATTCGAGTATTACAAACCTTGGCTACGAGCTAGGTTTAGAATGGGCAGATCAAATTACAAGCCTGGAATGGGGTTGCAAAAACAGTGGCGGAAAGGGGCAAAGAAATCCAAGCTAGAAAAAAATGCATTTTTTTTATACAAATTACAAGAATTCCCCATACGATAGTTAGAAAATATGGGGGAAGTTACTATAATTTTCCCCAAGACGTAATCGGGGAGATTGGATACTGTTCTCTCACGGAGCCTCAGAGAAACGTAATCTCGACCGGCCCCACAACGAGCTAATCGCAAATGCTTTGTGAGAAGGACCCACAAAGAAATGTTAGACAACGGGACAAATAAAACACCGTTTACAATGACGTAACCACTTGAACTATGAGCAGCCGCCAGTATGTGGGGCCACATGCCGGACCATGGCGCTGGGTAACGTTGATAGTTGAACCAATTCGAACAAGCTCAAATCAAATTTGTGGAGATCATTGTTTTAAACGAACTTAAAAATTTATTTTAGTTCGTTTAAAAAATAAATCGAATCTAAACTGAGGAGAATTTAAACTGAATCCGAATATTTACACCACCGAGTCGAACTGGTTAAGTTCGACTTGTTTAAAAAATAAGTCGAGTTCCAAATGAGTCAAAATCGAACCGAACTCGAGTAACTCGATTCAATTATCAACCCTAGTGCTATGTTACTTACAAATTTCGTAATTTATAATCTTTCCCAGTACCGGAGAGCTCAAGACCACTCCTCAATGCCCACACCGTCCTCCACTGAGGCCCTCCAATGATCCAAAATGTGCCACCCAACCCATCAAGGAAACCACCACCCTCACTCTCCTGAAACCCACTATTTTGAACCAACCCGGCCCCCCATCTTTGCAACCATCAGTGAAGTCCATCACTACTAGCTACTGTCGGAATCCAAAAATGGTCTCTAGCTCTACAACCACTATTAAAGCCCATCCCCACCAACCACCAAATCCGGACCATGTCCACCACCCATTAGCTAAAATAAAAGGCCACAACGAGGTCCACAGCTAGTGAAAAGCAACACCTCTCCAATAGAGGTCCCCGTGCCGTGTTGGCAATGTTGTTGTGATAAATGTCAAATTAGCCCTAATCTTTTACTTTGTTTTCTCCGAAGGAAAAAAAAAATGTCTAGCCCTATGCTCTGAAATCATAGAGGCCTATACTACCTAAAAGCACTTAACAAGTTCCAGAAAAAAAAAAAACTAAACCAAGAGCATTGTTTTTTTTTTTCTCTTCTTAAATCGAGACATCTACGAAATTCTAACAATTTGGATCATGATTCAAACATGGTTAATATGTTGTTGCTGAGCAGATTGTCAGGTGAACATAATTTTGCCGTGTTATCAAACTACAAACCATAAAATTTTGAAAAAAGGATTTGATTTTTTAATGTTGGGCCAAAAGTTTTATTTTTTTGGGAAATTTGGAGGCCGGTCCCTCTATATGGACTTGTTTGGACTTAAGTTCGTCAAGAAAACTTATTTGTTATGAAGTTCATTTTTTGTCAATTTTACCATACTATCCATTCCCTTTAGAAGTGAAATAAAACTAAAAATTAAAAACTCCTAAATCTTAGGAGTTTGACTAACATTAAAATATTTTCTCTCTCATATCTATCTATATCCATATATATGTTAAGAGTTTGACTAACATTAAAATTTTCCCTCTCTCTTATCTATCTATATCCATATATAGGTTAGGTGTATATATATATATATAATAACATTCAAATATAAAAAAAAGTTATCATTTGGACATAAAAAATAATACATTTAAACACAAAAAAATAGTATCATTTAAACATAAAAAAAATTGAAACATTCAATATTAATATTTTTAAAAAATAACAACAGTAACATGTTCAACAAAAATAATAACATACTTAACAAAAACTGTAACATACTTAACAATAATTATTTCTCTCAAATTCAAACGCAAAAAATAGTACCATTCAAACACAAAAAATAGTAATATTCAAAAACAAAACAAATAGTAACATTGAATATTAATATTTAGTAAAATAATAGTAATAACATGATCTTTTCGAAAAAAAAAAAAAAATAGTAATAACATGCTCAACAAAAACAGTAACATGCTCAAAATAATAGTAACATGAACAGTAACATACTCAACAAAAACAGTAACATAATAAAAAAAATAGTAACATAAATTTGAATATATATATAGACAGAGAGAGAGAGAAAGAGAGCTTTGAATTTGAATTTTAAATTTATGATGGAGATTTTATTGACATATTTTAATTGACCTTGAATTAAGGGATAACAATTTTCAAAATAGGAAATTAATTTAACTTCCTTTCAAGGAAGGGTATTTTTGAGATAAAAAAAAAAATAGACTTAAGTCATTACATATAATTTTAAATATGGACTTAGCCCCTTATAAGTTTCCTTGTAGGACTTATCTCCAAACAAGTACATCTAGGGAGACTCACTTCCAATTTTCACTATTTTTTTAATAGGTTTGGGTAGATTGTAATAGGTCAAAGACTTGATTTTTCAATAAGTTTAAGTAGATATTGATGGACTCAAATTTTTTTGTTTTAAATGAGCTTAATTTTTTAATTCTTTTGGGTAAATAATGTGGGCCTAACATTTTTATCTTTGATTTTAGGTGGGCACAAATAATATATTATACAAATATATAATACTAGTTATTTCTCGTGCCTGAAGGCACTAAGTAATTAAAAAAAAGTCAACATATTTGTATTCACACCCAAAATTAAATCGCAAATATAGAGGAGAGATAAAGAAATTTAAGCACACCGATTGTAGTGGGGGTGAGCGGTGATAGTAGTGGTGGACGACAGTGGTGATGGTGGGAGACGGTGATGGTAACAGTCGTGGATGGTAATGGTGATGTTGGTGGTGGGGTTTGAGTAACGATGATGGTAGTGCCGGTGGTGGTGGCGATAGTGGTGGCGACAGCGGTAGGGGTGGCGACAACGGTGGTGGTGGCGGGGGTGGTGGTGGTGGTAGTGGTGGTGGTGGTGGTAGAAGTAGTGGTGGGACGGTTTCAAACACTATTTTTTTTTTTAAGTACTTATGAGAAATAATTCTTCGAAATATTTTTAAAAAGTCACTCCAAACACACTCTTAGGGACCTATTTTTTCTATTAAACATAGAGTGTTAATATTAGCCGTTAGATTAACTTTAAAGTAAAATTTAAAGTGATCTCAACCGCGAATAACAAAAATCATTTTGTTTATCTTTTGAGATTTGAATTATATTATATTTTATTATATAGATATATACATAACTAATAAAAAAAAAATTTGAGGGGGGCACTTGCCCACCCTGGCCATGCCTCCCTCCGCCCCTATCCATAAGCAAGAAGTGATAAAATAACTAAACTACACCTCAAAGTTACATTTCAGAAAACGATATATGGACACTAACAATTCCAAGTTAAATGCCTGTGCCTAGGGGCTGTGTCAGTTAAGCCTAAGAGCGACATAATAAAATAATAATTTCATATAATTTATCTTAAACTTTGCTTGGTATGATATGATGAAAAAGCAAAAAAGATGAAAAAATAGAAAACTGAAAAATTATAAAAATAGATAAAACATCATATTTAGTAAAAAAAAATGAGAAAAATAAAAAAGTGAAATGATTAAAATTCCTTCCATCTCACCAAAATCTATCTCTCAAAAATTAGGAAAAAAATGAATAGAAAGTTAATTATGTGTATTGAAATATATATTATTTATCTTTACATCCCTTATTGTGTGTTTGGTAGGGTGGATAAAAAATAGAAAGATGAAAATATGAGGAATATATTTTCTATCATTTATGAGAGAGATCCTTACCTTATTCTCCTTTATGTTTGATAGGAGATATGAAAAGTAAACAAAAATTAATTTTTTTTTTTAGTATGATGGAAAAGTGAAATTATGAAAAAATATAAATGCATATTGATGTATACATAACATGTAATAGATAAATTGAAAATCTATATAATAAAACACATAAGAGTTTGAAAGTTTATCTTCTATACATTTTTCTCCTTAAAAACATCACATCATTCAATTCTATCACATGTTTAATCATTTAACATTTAATTAATTTATAATTTAACATAATTTTTATGAATACATTTTCCCCTTTAAAAACATTACATCATTCAATTTTATCACATATTCATTCATTTAACATTTAATTAATTTATAATTTAACATAATTTTTATTTCATACATTATCCATACATGAAATAATAAGTAAAAATTATCCATACATTATCATTTAACATTATCCACGTGTTGAACGCATTTTGTCGAGTTATACATTTTGAGAAAATTTGGATGCTATTTTTTAAAAAATAATAAGTAAAAATTAATTTTAAATGATGTAATGATAAAAACAAAGAAATAAAAAATTGTTATTTGGTATAGTGAAATCAATTTTTTAAATGCCCAAATTTTATGTTTCTTCGTACCTTCAGATACGGGTTATGACTAATATGCATATATTAGAGATATAAAGATAAATAATAGACATTTAAACCCACATAACCAAGAAGAATAACTTTTGGTGGGATACAAAGGTTAATTCTTCTACTTTTTTATCCTTCCCATTTTTCTTTCTTACCAAATATAATGTCTTATATATACATACTAGTTATTGCATGTGTCTGAAGACACAGACTAATAAAAAATTATAAACAATAAACATATTTGTATTTATATCCAAAATCAAATCACAAACATAGAGGAGAGATAAATGAATTTAAGTATCGGTTGTAGTGGGGGTGAGAGGTGGTGGTGATAGGAAACGGTGATAGTTGTGGTGGGTGGCAATGACCGTGGTGGCGGTGGCGGTGGCGGCGATGGTGATGGCGGCGACGGTGGTGTTAGTGGTGGCGGTGGCGGTGGTGATGGTGGTGGCGGTGGCAGTGGTGGCAGTGGTGGCGGTGGCGGTGGCGGTGGCAGTGGTGGTGGTGGTGGCGGTGGCGGTGGCAGTGATGGTGGTGGTGGTGGTGATAGATGTAGTGGTGGAGCGGTTTCAAACACTATTTTTTTTTTTAAAGTACTTATGATAAATAATTTTTAGAAGTACTTTTAAAAAATCACTCCAAACACACCCTTAGAGGCCTATTTTTCCTATTAAATTTAGGGTGTTAATATTAGCCGTTAGATTAACTTTAAAGTAAAATTTAAAGTGATCTCAACCGCGAATAGCAAAAGTCATTTTGTTTATCTTTTGAGATTTGAATTGTAAGCTACTTTATTATATACATATATCTTATTCATCGATTATATATCATGTACACATTAATTCAATATATAGACACGATGTTAAAATATACATATATACTTCTTCCTTCCTTTCACTTTTCTATCCATACCAAACACAAAAAAAATAAATTCTTCCTATTTTCTATCATTCATATCAAACACAAAAAAAAAAATAGAATTTCTATCTTGGGGAGAGAAAATGTATCGCTCATACATTTCATCATTCCATATAACCTACCAAACAAAGCTTTATTTTTATTGCAACACAAAGCATTATTTTTATTGCAACACATCTGTACGTGCATTATCAAATAGAAACTAGTTGTATTAATAGCAACAGCGATCTGGAACATTGGACAATTGAAAGTGTGTCCTAAGGTTACTTTCTAATGAATGCTAAGAGAGGTTGGCGTTAAGATTTTCTGGAGTCAAAGCATCATCAGGATGGCTCTCCTCCAGATTTACCTATTGTTAAGATTTGCTATTTGTCCCAAAATTCCTCCAAGCGACCTTAACACTCAATTTCTTTTTGTTCATCCTAATTAAGTTTGTTAATTGCTCCAAAATTCCTTGAGAGAACCTCAAAACTCATTTTGCTTTGTTCAAGCAGCCGAGGATATGAATGCCAAAAAAAAAAAACCAAAAAAGGAAGGGAAAAAGGTAAAGTGACTTATTACTTCCCATTAGCAGCTCCATGTTTGTTGAAGGGCCAAAGATTTACCAGGCGTTCCAACACTGCTGCACTTTTGGAGAAGTAGCCTGAGAATCCCTGGGGGATTGATGGTGGGGGGAAATCTTCTGCTGGCATGGCAAATGGGCGAATCATCTTCTCCATCTTCTCTAATGTTAGATATGACCCCACTTCTTGCAGCCTCTCTGGACCCATTATCGGTAATGTGTGCTCCTGATGCAATGAAGCAGCCTCACTGTCGTTCTTCTGCAAAGCAAAATGAAAGGTAGAACCTAAAGAAATAATCGATAATCAGTTGCATTAGCTCTGATTCAATTATCCTTGATAAATGATAACTCTTGAGTATCACATATAAGAATGCTTGTCAAGATCCATCTTCTGTCATGAATGCCAGTGTCTCAAACACTGGGAGCTAAGGGTGTTTTAATTCAAGATGAATTACCTCCAACGGGGACAAATCTGCACCGCGACTAAAAGTCATCTCTACGCGGAACCTTTTTGGATCTTCTAAAGCCACCTGGAATTCAATTTCAGAAACTCATTAGGCTGTGCAAGATAGCTTTGTAGATATATAACCATTGATAAAGGACCTAAATAACGCAATGGATATAAATTTTAGATCATCAAGAAAATTTGTCGATTCTTGAGAATGACCATTTAATCCTATATGCATGTATAACCAAGTGGTTACTATTTGCAAATAATCCTAGCTCTAAACAAAATGACATAGACAGTCTGTGTAGTAGGGTTTTAGTAAGGTTCAATTTGGAGCCTCAAAAGCATCATTCTTCATTTTGATATTCTGTTTACATTCCTCTCAGCCTTCAGATGAAAAGCACTCTCCAAGAAATTCCCACATAAAGAGCACATGACCACTTTTGCATCAATGCCCACCACTTAAATTAACTTAAGAATCTAACCCAATTAGAAAAGCCAACCACATATTGTGTAGCTGGCAATATCTCTATAACCCCCGGGATAGGATGTACAACTCAATGCCAAATATCACATCAAGTAGTTAAGCCATATCTTATTTATTCATCTAGAGAGTTTTTCCTGGGGGGCACAAGTAATGAAGGGGCATGGGTAAAAGAGTTGCCAACCTCTATCTCCCCCCAACCCTTAATAGAACAAAGTGTTTGATAAAGCAGCACTTGCAGCTAAACAACTCATATTTTCAGGTTGAAAAAGTAAAAAGAAAGTTGATCACATTGTCTCTTTCCATATTGTAAGTATCTACATTGAATAAGGTTAAGGTTAGAGAAATAGAATTGCTGCAAAAACCACAAATCCCCCCCCCCCCCCCCCCCCCCCCCCCAAAAAAAACACCAAACAAAAATAAAACAGCAACACATAAAAAAGAACAAAATAGAAAAATAGCATCTTTTTTTACTCTGATATAGCTTTTATACTTGACCAACAGTATGTCCATTACATGTATTTGTCATGAAAAGTGATACCGTTCTAAATATTGTGAATCTGCAAAATGTGAATTTACCACTTCCGCGAGGAAAGAAAAAGTTCAATTTCTCCAATTATAGCTAGCAACATAAACGAAAGATCCAAATAGAAAATTTAAAGAGCATTATACAGCATCCATTTTCCTTTTTCAAACTCAAAGCACAAATACCAACCTCTATGTTCTCAAACATCCTCAACACAATACCACTCATGTAGTCAAGCTCCTTGGTTCTGAACAAGCGCTCCAGACAATTATCACAAACAAGGCTAGCCTCCCCTTGAAGAGATTCATCCAAGTTGCAGTAACGGAGGACATTCATCATGGAATGTATATGTGATTCCTGACAGTGTGCAAGCATAAAGATGAATTATGATAACCATAAAGAAAAATTACAGGAAAACGAATGAAACTGGTGATAACCAGAAATATCCAAATTACAAGTGAAAAGAAACTTTAAAAACAAGACAAAGAATAGTTGAGTAGTATTTACTTGTCAAGAACTTTATGGTCCTCAAAGAAGGATGACGATCCATATATGTAAATTATTTCTTACAGTTAATTGATATGAATGAAGCCAAATTGTGAATTCAGAGAAAGAGACCTCACACCAAAGCTAGTCAGTGGAATTTTTGAAGTAGATTCACCTGGGATCTTTTTACAGACAGGAGTAGAATAAGATATTTTATTCTGTTCATTTATTTTCAGTAGTTAAATTGCTTTATTGTGGAGATGGCCTCTTCACCACTGGCAGACAGGAACTCTACAATACAACAAAATTTCTTCTTCCTTTCTTTGGAGAATTTACTGCCATAAAATTTTGATATCTTAATTTTCTGACCAATGTGAACCTGCTATCATATGCATAGGTTGAATTTTTGTATATCTTAAACGGAAAAATCAGAACATCAACTTATCACTATGGTATGAGTTTTCTGGTTGAAGAATTAGATTAACATAAAAGGGTAATGTTGCCATCACTTGGATGGCAAACTGCAGGCAATGGTTGTGGGTACACATATGGTAGTACTATTGCATAAGGAGCATCAGGTTCGGACCCCCACAAATAATTTCCCCATTTGCACCAAATAACCAGCCTCTCCATGTACATCATGACAAAGTCACTATTCGCCATCTGGTGGCTGGATTCTTTGCACTGTGCGCATGAAATCATGTGTCACGAGGTTCTTCAGATCAATCACAAAAACTTGAGATGCTTGCACAAAAGCATGGCAACCAAATGAGCAAAACTTACGCGACCATACCAAGACTTATAGGCTTTGGGGCCCAGAAAATAGTGTCCATGGCACTTCCTGATCTATTGTAATGCCACAATGACATGCTTTTATTGACTAATCATAAAGAAGAGCGTGTTTGATATTCCTGGTGATTCTGGTTGAAACTAAAATCCTTTCCTTTCTATTCAGGTACTGAACTTTTAAAATGATGCTGGTCAATTTCGCACCTGAGTCAAGAAACTACATGATTTATAACAGTTTCGCGAGATAGGGTCATCATCAAGGTGTAAGTGGATTGAGTCTAAAAACAGTTGGATGACAATACAATTAAAATGAGTGGATGACTATCATATGATATAATTTGCTGCAGTACAGCCACAATTTGATATGCAAACAAGCATGCATGAATCTATACATGCACAAAAAAAATGGTGCGACACACAAACGCACAAGTACAGACATGTAGACTCACTAGTAAGAGTGTGTGTGTATGTTGCTTAGATGGTACATTCAGCGGCATCTGTGCTAGCCAATCTTGTTTGTACATAAGTCATACAAAATGAAAAAAATTCATTATGATCGGCGAATTTATGTTGGGACAAGGCTTGATTGAGTTGAATCGATAATCGGGAAGTTTGGAATGACAGGTTTGGTATTATTTTTTCACAAATATTAGCAGAATTGAACATCAAGGCAACGATAGAAACATACAGAAAGGACATATTTTAGAGAGGGAACATTACAAGCCATTATGTACACAAATAACTAAGTCAACAATTTTGAGTTAAATTAATTGTAAAGTAATGCAATGAAGCAAAACTAATAAACAGCTTTATACGTTGATCCAAACTTATGTACGCTGCATGAAATAATACTTACCTGTGTGATGACATTCAGAAAACCAGAAGTCGTGTAAAGATCAACCAGAAGGCAGCCAAATTTAGTATCACAAAGTTGGTACATCAGTGTTAACAAAGCAGCTCTAGGTTGCATTTTTTAAATATACATTCCCAACCCAGATGCCCATCCACACTTGTCCTTTATTTCTACACCAAATTCTGCATTCTGTCCCTAAAATAACCTTGTTACAGCTAAATGCTAATTTCTGGATTTCTCTCGTGTATTGAAATGTTGATCTAATCTTTTGAGAGAGATTAGGCAAAATTGAGCTGAAAGCAGAAATTTATGTAGTACACGGTAACATAAAACTTGCTGAAAATAACAACATAGTGATGACAAAAAATACTCACTGATGTAAAGTAAAGGCGTGTCCGGACATGTCGTTCTGGTGTCTTCACATTAGCATACCTGACAAAACCTTAGGAATTATCAACATAAAACCCAGCCAAAATAATTACCAAAAAAATAGGAAATACAAAATTTAATTGAGAATAAGGATGCCTCCTAATGTTACCTTAAGTTTTCTAGATAAGTGGATTTAGTATAGCCAACAAAACAAATATAGAAAAAGATGATTTGTTCATATGAAGAAATATTTGAGAATGCATGTGATATAGCAAAAGGATGATATATTTACTTTGGATCCAAGCGGTATTTGGTCTCCTTATCATCATCATCATCCTGATCCATTGATTTTTCACTTGCATCTTCATTCTTAGTGATGATCTTTGACTGATAATCTGTATCCTCTGTCCCAGTTTTGGTGAACGTTGAGTGTTGGTCTTGATTACCCTTTAATTCGGCAACACTAATTGCTTCTTCCCGAGTATTTCTCAGATCAATCAAAATTTTTCCCAACAAACGGCGAGCAATCTGAGATGCCGGAAAACAAGGTGAGATAAATGCACTTGTGTGCCATTGCTGCACGTATGCATCTATAAGAGAAGATGCGACATTAATCTACAAAATGAATACATTACCACTATTGCATCCAATACACACCAAATTACAATAGGAAAGTATCATAAGAATCAATAATAAACTTCATGTCCAATTCATTGACAATATTAGTAAGTCGTTCAAGATTTTGAAAGACCCGTAGTGTTTAAAAGACCCTGTAGGTACAAAAGCCTTTTTTGGGTAAATTCATCCATACGCTAGCTTTCAGATCTTATCTTAAGGGTCACCAACTTCGAATGCACTTGAAAGCCATACTTTTTTGGCACGATTTTATGATATATTACATATCAATAAAATAATAACTCAAAATAGAACTTGAATTAAGATGTTACAAAAGGAAGTTAACCTTTGAGCCAATCTTTAGCTTCTGCTTTGGATTGATCCCATACTCATTCGGTATAACACCATCTGCAAGTAACTGAAAGACAACAGTGCATTCAGACTCAGTATGACGATGACATAGCGTAACTCGATAATTTATATACACTTTAGTAAGTAATATTAATTGAGTTAATAATTCTATTTACCAATAAATTGTTGAGGAATCAACTTCATTTCATGGTATATACTCCATAACACACACTAAAGAATGATATGTTTATGCATGTACACATATTTTTCCCAATATAAAAATACTGTCAGCTAGATCTCCCGGCATTTTCTAGTAACACAGAGCCAAACTGTAGTCCTGGCATCTGCACCAAACATCAGGTTCTTCTCTCTGCAATCTGTTCCTTGCAGCCTGAGGTTCTTATTTTTCAGAACTTTAACTATGGTTAATTGTTTTTACTTAGGAAAACAGAGACTACTACTTTTTTCCTATGAAATAAGACAGTTTCTTCAAGGTAATACCATCAATTTTATACTTTTGTTTCCATGCTTTTGGTAAGTAGAACACATTCTCGTATACAAAAAAAAAAATGAACTTGAAAAGCTAAAGGCATGCACTGCTGTTGACCACTATATCTTAGTTCTATTGCAGGAAAGTTTACAAGGACGCGTTATTCAAAGTTACTATGCATTGGAGGGAGGGGGAGGAGAGTGATTTCCTTCCATACTGTGTACAGATAGTAGGAGTAGATTTCTTTTTTGTTGTTGTACCTGAGCAACTTTGAAGAGTTCATCCAACCCTTCTAGATTAAGATGTGCATTGTGCAAGAGATCATATCTGTTCAGAAGAACCAAAAATATTACAAGCATGGCCAGGAAATGCAACAGAATAGACACCAAATACGTCTTATATCTTTTATTTAATCAGCAGCTGCAGATGGAAGTATTGAACAAAGTAAGCCACTTTCAAGTTCACTGCACAAGATATAACAAAATGAAACAGCCGAGCAAGTAAAACTTTACTGCATCCAATGGTACATATTTTATCCTCCATATGCATGGACATACTAACCCAACTATGCTCCAGAGAAACTGTATACTTTGATGCATCTAGGAACCAAACCAACCAAAAACAAGCTACCTTAAAAAATAAACCAAAAGCACATTTACCCACAAAAAATAGCAACCCCCAGAAAATATCAAATGAAAAATGCACCCACTCGAACAAACTAAGAACAGACCACAAGGATCATTACAACATCATTCCCCCATAAGAATTCTATTTGGTGTCAATATTCATCTTTGAATCTCCATCAGGAGGGTAATTATGCAATAAAATCTTTGGATTTGGCAACGCAATTATAGTAGTCTAGAAAGGACGATGGGACACTTTGTTACAGACATGATATTTTTCCACGAACCATGCATTTAATACAATGGTTGGTATCTTACTTACTTGCATGAGTCATAAACATCTGGAATTTGTGTTATGTCAAAACGTCTGCAAATAAATCAAGAATGTTAGTGAAACTGCTTGTCAATAATGAAAATTCCATCACATTTAGCGACTATAACATTGGTTTTAACAATTAAATCTTTTGCGATCAAAATCAATTTGAATTTTGCGAAAAATTGTCAGAAGCAAGCAAAATGCTCACTGGTTAGTTTCTAATCTCCAGAAATGCTCAGTGTCAGATATATACTTACTCTTTGCGTTCATTATACAAGTCCCTCTCAAGTTTTCTCCACCGAGCATACATCAGAAGGAATCCCTCACTACCACAAGGTAATCCGGCAGCAATACGATCTACATCTATATTTGTCTTCCCAAGTGCCTTTGCTTGATCATATGGAAGAATTACATTATATGAACCTGTCTCTGCAAGTTGCTCATACTCATCCTTAGCAAGCAGTTTCACTTGTTCAGTAACCTTCTTAGTCAATTTGACCTATTTGAAACATATACAAAGTTAGAAACATAACTAAAAAGGTTAACAAAAATAAGACCTCCTTTTCTTTTTCTTTCTTTTTTGATAAGTAAAAACAAGGACTGCTTATATATATGCTAGGCCTAAAATTTCTGTTGAAATCTGGGTATTTGAAGCAAACCAATTGAGAAATGGGAACAGTATCTAGGTAGAGCATAAATATAAAGAATAGTGCATGTTGTCAACTCATGTTAATTAATAATTAGCGTAAAAAGCACAGTGACCCTCACAATTAAGAATTGTGATTTCCACAACTTGGTAGGCAATCCATAGAGACTTTTACCAATTTTTGTAGAAGATCAGAAGCATTTGACGGAAGTCCAGCCCCATCGACCATCCAAGGTTTTCCAGATGGTCTGTTGCTATGTAACTTTGCTCCAGAAACTATTATCTCACTCAACCTAGCCTGACCAGAAAGAAATGTTAGAATAACTTAGAGATGCATTGAAATTCTTCACTAATACCAGAAACATGTACTGTCTGACAACTTCCAGCACACCTGACTATATTTTTTTTTTGGGGGGGGAAGGGGAAAGGGGAGGGGGATTTGAACCCTTGACCTCAACAAGACAAAGCTTCACAAGACAAGGAGTACCATTGAACCAAAGGCCCATTGGTAAGCACACCTGACTATAAAGGCCCACGGTAATATTGTGATCCAATAATAAAATGTTGCATTAAAAAAAAAATATTCCAACGACAGAAGAGACTGGGGTTTGGCTCAACTCCAAGACAAAAAAACTAGAACACGAGGGAGTGGAATTGAGAATGTATTTAATATTTTATTGTGTTTAATAAAGCATTAAGGCTAGGATAGTAAAATGATTAAGTTTTCCTGCGGGAGTATTTGGATAATAGTAGTAATGGACCATAAAAATGGGCTGCCACAAGGCATGCTCTACTCAATTTGTGATCTTAGTCAAGGTTTTCAGCATACCATACCTTCCTAATATCTACTACCAATCAGATTCGAACCCAATTAAAGTCACCCTTAGATTGGTCACAAACATGTTTTCAGCCTTATGCTTTTGGTGCATTATAATCAAATCGCGATCGTAGTCAAGTTTGTGGGCATATCATAGCTTCCACCAATTTAGGATTTGATTTTTGACTCTTTATATAAACAAATAATAGTGCAACGCAGGTAGAGGAACCAAAAAAACCTTTGCTTCTTCCATCTCAATACTGGCATTGTCAAGTCCATCCAACATAGAAGAGTCCTTGCTAACCAGTGAAACCTTTAAAAATTGACCATCTCAGTCATGTCAGTCGTATAAAGTCCAAGAGAACAAGCAGATGGAAATCCTTCGGGAAAACAAGGATACAAACCAGGATTGGTGTTAATTGTCCTTCCAAATCCAGGAGTCCCTTGGCAAATGCAGCTGCAGACATCTGTTAACAGATATTAAATGAACAACCAAGTTCATAAGCAACCCAAATTCAAAGGTTACTAACATGATGGGCAATTGAACATATAAAACGGGAAAACAGGGAAATTTGGGCACTGAATCAACATTACAGGATCTAAAGATTCTAAAATTTTGAAGAATACAGAACTGAACTCGAACAATAAACTAAATACACCAACATATACACCAGGGCTATACCTGTACGCGACCCTCATCCGAGCTGTATATTTTAAGATCATGACGATATGTGCTGTGGAGGCGAAGCAGGCCGGTACCTTCGCCTGGGATTGAAAACCAAAACCAAAGAGAACAAGCAACCATGAGAAAATTAGCAACTAAATCACCATGAGAACAAATTTTTGGTCCTGCAGAGAGGAATTATAGAAGCTGGGGAACTTTTTTCACCTTATCTCGAAGTGAAAAACCACCACTTAGAAAAGTAGGGATTTGAACATTTTTCAGGATAGGGAAGACATTAACATGTTCAACCTATAACATGTTCGATAAAGATAAGCAAGAAGACCAGTGGAAGTACTATACTGCTTACTTATGCTTACTACATACAAAGAAGTATGCCATATCACTATGTTCTATGGACTCACGATGAAACCAAATATTTAGATATAAAAACAACCCCGAAAAGGAGCAACTTAGAAAAAGGTATCCTCCCCGCCAAAAAAAATTTAAGGACAAAAAGATGTGCTTCTTCAACAAGAAAGTTCCTGTACGTCATACAGATCTATGCTAGCACTACACCAAACTTGTAGAATCCAGGCTTCAGAAAAGTCAGCTGCTTCTTGTCATGAATTTATTTCTGACTAATTGCTCTCAGCCCCAAAAATCTCCTCGCTATCTCTTTTTGTCTTAATATGTGCAATGACAAAAAAAAAAAACCCAACTATTCCGAAACAAATCTAAGCATACTCCATATCAACAAAACTACTTTACCAAAATCTGTTTTCATAGAGTAATCCATGCTGCTAGCGAATCGTGAAAATTACTCCAACTTCTTGTCACATTGCAGATGCATTGTATGAACCAAATGTCTATTCAAAAAATCATGTTACTGCTGGAAAAAAATTAAATAATAATCAGCAGCTTTTCTTATCTTTCTTTACATGGAAAATCAGAGCCCAATGCCCCATTCAAGGGGCCCAGCACTTGACAGAACATATTTAGGATCAATAATCCATACTCAGACCGAGACCCACTAGATGGGAGTGAAAAAAGACAATATCCAGGTAATACAATGACCCACGATGGCCCTGATACTTATGTTAAATCAGAAGGAGGAGAAACAAACTTCAAGTTAGCCTCCTTCACCAAATCATTCCAACCTTTTCTTAGACCTCTTTCAAGCATAAAGATTTATGTTCTCCAACAATAATCTAAAAGAAAATCTATCTTCTTCTTGAAAGAATGGATGTTACCACACCAGAGGAAACCGATCATTCGTAGAAGTCAAAAGTGAAAAATATTAACCTGGATACATATTGTTTCGAAAATATCTGCCCAGTTCTTCAGCCTGCCAAAAAGGAAGGAGGGAAAGCAGATTTAAGGTGGGATAGACACAATGAAAGGATTAATGTTACATGATATTCAGTACCCAACATGTGCTACACTGACAAATTTCCAGAGACGATAAACATAATTCTGAGAGTAAATGCAAAACAGGTGAAAATATAGTCATACGCATTCCGTAAAATTAAACACCTGCTTTCTTCCAGCATGCGTAAGAACACCACCATATTTAAGAACCATTAGGGCTTCAACAGGTCGTTCTTCTTCACCTTCACCGTTACTTTTTCCAACTTTGACCCACTTTAATGGCTTGAGTTGAACCTTCCGATATATGCCAGAGAAATGTCCCCCCTGGAGGCCAAAACATTTACAACTTAATAAACAGTGGTGCATACAAGGAAATAGGGAAAAGTTTCATAAAATTTCAGCTAGAACTTGGACGATTTTCACATCGTGTATGACCTACATAGTTTCAGGCAAGTCATGTTACAAATAGAATCACAAGCATCTTTGCTTCTATGCATGTAAACTACCTAAAACTCATTCAAATGTGAGAGCTGTGTAAGAAAGCATATACATTCACATGCAATACCATGAAGCATCTTCCTTCAACAATTAACTAGAAAAAACACAAAAACAAATAAAAGATATAGGTTGCAAACCAGGTGTACCCAAACTTAAACTCATACATGATGCTAAAAAAAATTGCATCTAGCATACACGCAGAATTATAAAAAAAAATTGGGGGGAAAATACTTTGTTCTTACTCCTAATGAAACATTTGAGCATACTGAGTGGAATCCTAAGGAGAAAATACTTGTTCTAAAACCCGCCGATCAAATCATGTTTCTTATTTCTTCAACTAAATATTGTTTCTTCTTTCTCACTAAATACATTTTCATGCACAATATGCCAAGACATGAAAAAAGGGAAGATAGTTCATGATTATTTAATCGAGAGTGGGCCTTGATGCAGCGTAAGGTTGCTCCATTGTAAACAAAGCATCACAAATTAGAGTTAAGGAAACAGCCTCTCCATAAGCAAGGTAAGGTTGCATAAATCCTAAACCCCACAGTGGTGGCAACCTTGTGCACTGGACAAGGTACATACCTAACCTTTAATATTATTTTTATCCTAACCCTGAGTAAGATATAAAATTTACCAAATAAAAATTGTTAAGAAAACCTCACTCTACAGTTCGAAAAGTATGAAATTTATAAGAAAATTTTTTAATTGCCTAAATTTCCATTACCCATTTAAATAAATCAATAGACCTAAAAGGTCTTAAAGCAGTCTTGTTTACAACTCTTTTTTTCTTTCTTTTTTGGAAGAACAGAGAATGACACTTATAAGAAAGTAATAAGTTGGTTCCATTTAGTGATTTGAAAAGTAAGAAAGCAATAATCAATTACAGTAAAAGTTTTTGTATTTGGTGCAAAACTGAGATAAAAAGTTTTTTAAAAAAAAAACTCGTTAAGACGAGGTGAATTTTGTTAATAAATTCAAATTACATCAAGCTAGAGGGGACATAATACCTTACCCCTTTATGCAATCTAAAACAATAATCCAATGGAAAAATAACTAAATATGGCATTAAAAAATAAAAAAGATCATAAGGATTCCTGAAGCAATTCGGCAATTTTCTTTATAGTTCATGCCAACTAAATTTTCGCCTATGATTAAAAACTCCACGAGTCCCGCAAAATATGGAAACTTCCATCTATAGGAAAATCTTTCCAATTAAGATAGATCCTTGGTTGTTGGTCAAGGATCCCCTTGTTTGCCAAGAAATCTGCTGCGGAATTTGCTTCCCTAAAAACATGGGAAATTTGAAAATCTAATCTTCTTAGAATTCGGAAAATCCTTGTCCAAATGTACCACAACTTCCAATTAAGCTCAACTACACCAGTTACCATCTCCTCGAATCCGATTCTACAGAAAGATATGCGCAAAAATTTAAATGCAGAAATGCAAACTAGAGAAATTCCACTCACTACATGTAAATCCAACTCAACATGATCATAAAGAAAGAACATGTAAACCACAATAAAACTTGAATTCAAAGATGCACAGTTTAGGAGAAACTAATTAAACATGGACCTCCTCAAGAACTGCTTTAACTTGACGAAGTTTTTCAGCATGCTCAATGTCTTCTGCTTCACTATCACTTTCCCGACCAGTTCTAATTATATTAAAATTTGCAAAATCAGGTCAAAGATATTACTTTTGCTTCAACATAAAACTGAATAAGCGAGTAAAATGCACGAGCTACATTGAAGAAACGTATATTACTTGAAAATTAGCAGAAAATGACAGGTCAAGAAGGTAGATTATTACACTCAAACAGTTACAAAATAGATTGTTCTTAATGTATTTGATTTTCTGAACTTTTTTTTTTTTGTTGGAGGGGTGGGGGTATCACCTCTAAACTTTTGTTTCATGCATACAGGGCAAAGCCAAAGTCTGTTCCAGAAAGATACATCCAGAAAAGAAAATGCAGAAGTTGCCTTGATTGACCCCTGCATATGCCAAAACATAAGAGAAATCTTCGAGACCCAGACTCTCCACTCCCTTGAGCTCATCTTCCTTCAAGACACTCGGGGCATTCAATATCAATCTATATTATAAGATTCAGTCTTCCCTCAAAGCAAGGCAATTCCAAAACTCATAGAGGCTTTGCTATTAAAGGGTCTTGTTAGGTGTGTACCTGGGATACAAAATTCAGTCAAAGGTTTTTTCTCTACCAAGTGTGAGGCCTACCAAGGGCAGAGGTATATAGGGGCCAGGGGGACATTGGCCCACCCTCAAATTTTTTTTCTTGATTTTATATATATAAATTTTAGTTATTTTTCTAGATATAGTTTGTTGCGCCACCCTTAAAATTTGTGTTGATTTACAAATTTGTGTATTATTTGGTTCTAAATTCAACATTTTAAGGTGAAATTGCTTTCAATTGACCTACACTTGATCTCTATTTTTCTACAACTGATGATTAATTTGTTTACATTGGACTGCAGTGGTATTATTACACTTACTTCTTAAATTTTTTTGATAACTTTGCGATTTTGATATAAAATATGAAAACTCATCAATAGATGTAATAAGCCTCACGTTTCGATAAGAGCTGTAATTGATTTTATTTTTTTGTTCATACATGTTATGTGTAACAACTTTGGGTGGGGTTATTCTCATCCCACAAATATCCATCACCTATTAAAATTTTTATTATCAAACTACTAAGTCTACCTCATTTATATCCAGGAGGCGGAGCCAGAAATTTTGCCCAGTGGGGGCACAACCTAAACCATATGAATATTAAAATTACTAATGTTCACAAAAGTATAATTTCATTAATAGTACGCCAATTAAAGTAACAACTTATATACATGAGCGCTATACAAAAAGAGCCAACAAAAAAAATTCACTATAAATTTATCTATAAGAACTAATCACATAACAAAAAATTTTGAACCAAAAAATTTAGTTCAATCATATATAGTTGAATTTTAACAACCAATCGAAACAAACGTAAACTATGACTATTATATTAAACTAAACTTTAGTATAGGAATTACTTAACCAATCACAATAAAACTATTCAAAACACCAAATCAAAATAATTTAATCTAACACATAATGGAGGCATTTAGCCTTTTAAAGGAATTTTTTTGACATTTATAAATGACCCATATATTTATCAAAATATCATAGCTACCTATAAATCTTTTAAAAAAAAATTCAGTGGGGGCAAATCTCTAATAAATTTTAAAATTTTTAAAATTATACTTACTCCCCAAAAATTTTTAAAATTCCAATGGGGGCAACTGCCCCCACTATGAATCTGCCACTGTTTATACCCACCCCATTTCAACTAAGTTCACTCCATGCAATACACACCCCTTTAATAACAAGTTCATCTTCTATCTTCTCATAACTAGGATTTCATTCACTATCTGCTCTCATATTACCCTACACAAAATAAATTTTTCAATATAGATTGGTAAGATAAGTACAACACTTTTTGTATCTGTACATTATCTAAGCTTATTGTAGCTTCTATCAAAACAACCTCAGTTAAATTAACATGAAGAGCAATAACTTGTGTTTCTATAGTGTGGGCAATAATATTAACTTCTCTTTGAATAGACACAATTGGATCAAAAAAATCTATTGAGTATACCTTCTATTGAATTTACAATACTTTGTTTTTCCTTCTTGTTGCAAACATGTATGAATATATGAATATATATATATATAATAATTAAGCTTGACAGAATCAAAAATGAAATCACACAGCGCACATGAAATCAAACAAAAAATTAAATCGAGAACTAATACTAACCTATATCTTACTAAGAAAATCCATATTGAAAAAGCTCTTTCGTGTAAGATATATGAGATGAAATAGTGAATGAAACTCTAATTTTAAGAAAATAGAAGGTGGACTTATATTAAAGGGGTGTGAATAGCATGGGATGAATTTAGTTAAAATGGAGTGGATATAAAAAGGGTGAATTTAGTAGTCTGATTATAAAAATTTTAATGGGATGGGAATGGATATTTGTGGAATGGGAATAGCCCCACCCAACAACTTTTTGACTTTTTTTATTTAATGAGTTTTTATTATGAAATATGACATAATTAATATAAATGTGTCGCTTTACCTTTATTAATTGGGAGAAAAAAAAGTTAAAGTCGAAGCAGCTCGAGACAAATCGATGTTCGAGACAAATATATTCTAAATTTAAAAATAATTTAGCTACTATGTGTGTGTGTGTGTGTGTGTGTGTGTGGAAAGGGGGGCACAATCAATCCTAGAAAGACAATTTTGTGAAATTATATCTAGACACCTTCAATAGAGTTTGATTTACTTTGATTTTTTTTTTGCGAATCAAGTGTAATTGCCAGGTAATTTTAACATAAATATTTGGTCAAAAGTAGTATTGTTTGATAATGACTTTTTTCCTTTTCATTTAGAAATTACTTTGACCTTAGGCTTTGATTTTTTTGTGGGTAGCTTAGATTTTTATCGAAATTAGATTTATGATCTTTATCATTTTAGTAACAAATATAAAAAAAAAAAAGATTGTGCCCACCACCCTTAAACCAGTTCTTGGCTCTGCCCCTGAGGCCTACACACAGTGTACTTGGCTTTCATTTTCTTTTTATATCCACCTTTAACTTTTGAAGCCACCTTGATGTGTATTTATAAAATAATTCTTTTCTGTTTCTTTTTGTATAAGTTTCTTGATTGAATTTTGTCTAGCTTGTTTTCTACAATTCTAGGCAGTCTTCAAAAAAACGAAACATCAACAATTGAATTAAAATATATTTTTTCCACAAACTATGCCAAGATTTGATCTTCACATGTCCAAACGATTCTACACATTTATTGTTTCATAGATACATATGATCAGAAAAAATTTAAAAAGGTTTCAGAAGGTCATGACTCATAGCTCACTACAGGGGTGTACAAATAGCCAAACACTTCCACCTTTTTCAACTATGAAATTTGAGTAAGTCATGCATAAAACTATTCAAACTTATCTTTGTGGGATAAACTTCAAAAAGGGGGACAGAGTTTGCTGAAAATGAACCATATAATTTAAAGTTAAATCATTATTTGCATAAGGATTGATACCTAGCACGCGGTACTAGAATTCGTGTGGCATCTAACAAATCTTGCAACTGTACTGCACTTTTGAGTTTTGTCTGTGAAGACCGAGAGAGAAGGTGATTAGTTCTTGTTAAAAAATATAGATATCTGACCAAACATTAAAAGGATAATGATGAGAAAAGAAACACCTCGGATCTAGGTCTCCCCCCATTGTATTTCAGCATCAAATTTAACAGCTTTTCCTCAGTAACCTTCAACTTCACTTTCTGTTTGGGAGTTCTATCACCACTGACCAAATAAGCCATCATTATAGAGGGAAAACAAAAATGCCACAAAAATTGAGGAAAACAGCAGGGTATATATCTTACTGACGAATAATAGCAATTACACAGCGTAGCTCCTCGGACTGCCCAGATGTGTCTATAATCCCACTTCCCTGACGTGTTAGTCCCTCAGAAGGTTGAACTGGTTCATTGACCTTCCATGGCAAAGTTGGTGGAATTGTGGATGAAAGATGGGGAGCTTTTGCATCTAGAAACATCTTCCTCAAAACACATGCGGCATCATCATAATACCTGTAGTCAGCAAATTGAGACACAATAACTAAATTTGACAGCCAAAAAAAAAAATGAAAGCACCACGTAATCAGAAACATAGCAAAGCATACAAGAATACAGGTTCAAATTGTGCATATACCCACTTGCCTTTAATCAGACTAGAGGTTGAACCAAAAAGAACCAGCTCTCATAAAACCAGTCCAACAATGATTTAACCACTTGGCCTTTGACGTGAATATAAACATGATAAAAATAACCAAAGATAAAGAAAAAGAAATGAAACCTTCATACAGGTAGTAAAAAGATTCTGATGCCAATATAGACAAGTGTTAATTCAGAGTCACATTACTGCGAGATGGATTTACCAAAAAGATGGCAAATGAACCAAATACTGAACTGATGAATTCGTCATTCAACTACAATAGTGCAATGCCCCATCACATTCCAGAAAAATAGTGCATGTATTAAGCATGATCCCAAGACCCAAATGTTAAAGAAACATCATAACTAAATTACGTTTCCATTAACTGAGGATGCTAAGAAGATTAGATTGGGTACAGACCTAATTTTTAGCACTACTAGCAGAAAGTGAATGCCATCGGATTTGAACCCTCAGCCTTGTGGTTATTATCCCTTGTGTGTGTGTATGTATATAAGGATATATCAACATGTTGACTTTGCATACTGTTGGTCTTATGTAACTTCCAGACAGCACCAACAAATTGACTTTGCACATTACTGCTCCAATATAATTTTGACAGGAAATTATAAATCCACTTCTATGAATAAGAAATATATCAAGCAATATGTCCACAATGCATGAAATGATTTTTTTGTCTAACTTATGACAGATTTTAACCTTTCAAATCTTGACAAAGGACTTCCAGTATGGTGCTTGGTCCAGACTTGACAGTTTTTGGTCACAATTTGGATTACTTCCCTAGAAAGGATACATTCTTCAAGGGCAGTACAACTATTTATTTTTTTTTTTTTTTTTTGGGGGGGGGGGGGTTTACTGGAAGTGGGCAGCAAAATGTCAATCTTTGTTAAAATACAAACAAGACACATTTTGTGGTTGCGTGAGTACATTACACGAGGAGGTGCAAATAAGAAGCCAGAATGAAAACATAATGAAACAATATGCTGTAGCTCATTTACTGATGGAAGGCTTTGTCAGGTATACTGTTCATATTTCTGTCATACAATTGCTATCCGTACCCTAAACAACAGGGAGGAACAAAGAAGCGTGTATTTAATTGAATGTTGTGTAATGATAAAATTGCTATAATTAGATTTTCAAAGAATCAAATTAAGAAGAATTACTTGTAGGAGTTCTTTACAAAACTCCATCCATTCACGTCACAGACATATGAACGCCCCTCACAACGCAAGAGATCAAACCCACAAACCTGAAAGTTTATGAAGAGATGCACATTATTTAAAGATAAAATGATTTCTTCAAAGAAGAATGGTCTTTCTCGTGCATGTGCATGTGTTAGCATTGATGAGGTGAATTCCACTCAACCCAAATTTTCTGCAATGGATGACAAAAGTTGTTTGTTGGTACTCTTACAAAAGATAATGCTACATTACACTAGGCAAACCAGGTTATAAAATACTAATACTGTTTGTAATGTTATTCTAATTGAATTTCTTCTCCTTTCCTTTGTGGCCAGAAGAAGGGAATTCTTGAACTCTTTGGTAACCAATCTACATACACCAAAGAACTCAACAACTCACAGTTTTCTGGGCAAAAAGATAAGGAAAACAAAAGGCAAATCCAATTGGAATGCACCAGAGCAATTTTCGTAGACAATAATTATCTGAAATTGTGCTATTGACCTGTTTTCCTTCCGAAAGTCAAGAACCCTTAATGGATAACAACAAAAAAAACAACGTCCACGTTCTGGTTTGGAAAAGCTGCCAGCTTTGAAATATTGATAAAATTGGTTTACCCAGATAATTAAATGATCTTCCTAAGGCAGCCAAACCAAATCACAAGTTGATGATGATGATAATGCCTTAGTAGGTGAAACAAATGATATATTTTTGCGGATTAATAGAGCCTTGACAGTTTGAACACCTACCAATATACTTTTTAAAGGATCAAGGTGACTTACTGCTTGCCTAAACGCAATGCAAACTTCTCTTGCCATCTGCTTCTCAGTAGGAGTAAGCAGAACTGGATACCTGACCTGCCAAAGGAAGTAACAACTCTTGGATCATTTCACCCAGAAACCAACAGTATAAGCGTTCATCCAATCAATTACTGCTTCATGGACACAAAGCCAATGATCACAACTTCAAATGAATTGATGTCAAGCAGAACATGCAAGACACCAAGGCATCCAAATCAAAAGGTATAGGTAGGAGTATAACAAATTATTTACTTCTTTGCCATCAGGATTTCTCATAACAACCCCATCAACAACAGGAGACTTCCTTGCCTCTGCATGTGCATACTCTGGGCCAACTGTATACACCTACAAAAATATGAAAACACACTCAAGCAGCTTTTTCTATGTATCACATAAAATGGTTAAACGTTTAAAGAGTGAAGAAAACATGATGCTGCATATCAACAAATATAAGTAGTAAAAACATAAAGAACTGATATGAATGTGGAAGAACAGGCTACACATCTGTCTCCTCGGTTGTGCTTATAAAGGTCTAATATGCATGAGCAACAAGAGAATAACATGCACTTGAATGATATAGACAGCCCCCTCCTACCCCAGAACACCTTCCCCACCGTAAAGGGCAGAAGAGATACATTTCCTAGTAGAAACCACATATGCTTCTTCATCTACTCCATAAATGCAATTAATCAATTTAAAGAGCAAACAGAAAGATTTTTCTTGGTGATCCTTCTAATATCTAGTCTTGTTGGAATCCCCTTAGTGTCATTATATATGTAAATGCTGAAAGTCCACTCATAAAAAAATATCTTCCCTTTAAGTGGAGCAGTCATTAATCATCTGATTTTTCAGAGCCTAGTGGCACACGTATATTCGTAAACAAGATTGATTAGTTGGGCAGCTATCATGTGAATAATCTGGGTGGGAAGATACTAGAATTTCATGGTGCAAGGATCGCATTGAGGGCTTTAGGCTTAAGGCGTAGGATCTTATGCAATAAGGGCGGCTAGGATCTAAAGATGCAGCAGGATTGAATCCTAAGAACATTAAATCAGAATAGGTGGAATTTACATAAAAGAGAGTATATTGACCTATCCAAGCCGAAAGCTTGATTTTGAAAGGGCAAACCCTCACCCAACAACACCACAGCTGGTAAGAAAAATAATAACCCCCAACTATTCTTTTTCATTCACTCCTTCAAATATCTACTCCTGATACAAAAGAAGAGATATGTTGGACCTAAATGATTTAAGCGCCCAATGAATAGATATTGCTTGATTTCAAGACATTGAATGAGATAAAACTTACTAAAAAATTTACATAAGTGATTTCCAATTGAATAACCATAGAAGAGCCTAGTGTTGGTAATTACCATAGCATGACTGTAACTGCTAACAGAGTTTGGCCAGTAATTTTTCAACAATGCTGATACAGTAACCTGCGGCCAAGAAGTGCCATAATTTTTTCTTGTCCAGGTGACATTGGTCCTGAATCAAATCTCAGCTTCTAAATGGCTTCTGTTCCAAGGCATCAGTTTGTGTTTAGCAGTGTCAAACCAAAATACCCAACAAGCATTAGCTCTCCCTGAAAAGGAGTTGTCTTAGCCACACCTTCTGGCTAACTTATTACGATTTCACTCCAGTGATTAGCCCTGCCTTCGGCATCCCCCTCCTTGCGGTTAAGGTAACGAGTCATATTGGACTTCAATTTTCTCTTACCAGCTATGATTCCTCTCCACTCATAACACCTTCAACAAGAGGCTTCTAAGGGAGTTTGGCACAGTTAAGCACAGACAGCATCTTGGTGATAAAGATACAGGATGCACTTTTTTCCCTAAACCAAATAGAAGGGAGATACAAGGAAAGCAGAGACATATGGCCCCATCAGGAGGCCAATCCATGAGATGAAATCAGTTTAGATATATCAGGGCTCATTTATAGTGGACAATAGGAATGAAAGAGGAAATGGCCGCCTTTTGGCATTATAGATGAGACGTGAGAGTTCACATAATTTTCACTTCTTTATAGTTATCTAAAAGGGTGTAAATGAAGTTCTATTTCTCTAATGCATAAAATTACTGTGTACTACTTCAAAGCCAACAAAATAATCTGGATCTAAGTCCTTAATACTTCAGATCCATGCAATCAGATCGTTGAATTTGTTCAATTTCATTTCACAGATATTGTGCAATGTAACATCTATTCATCCTTGATAAAAAATCTGAACAAATCAAGAAATCCATTCCCTGAAGACTATAGAAGCATAGATTATACAACCTTCACATCTGTTCCCCCTGTTGGCATAAATTCCTCATATATATAGGAGCCTTCACGTCTAACTCTTCTAACCTCTGGATGGAACTCACTAGACCGATTACCAACCTGAAATCATAGAAAAAAAATATGAATCTGGGGAGCATGAATTTTCACATCACTTATGAACACTAAAGCGCAGAAAATCTGGAATCCCTTAGAAAGACAATAACTCCAACAATAATTCTACAAAATTTCCAAGAGGGTAAGAACAGGGTACATTAAAGCACATTCACATCAGCAAAGCTTTACAGGAAAAAAGAAACCAACAGCTTATTCTAAATGCTAGAAGCTGGATTTCTTGCTTAATGTGAGCATCAACCCAAAAGTCAGAAACTAGAGTCACTCTACCTACCACATCATCAGAGTCACCCTAATCATCCAATGTTTGGTTTCCATAGAAGACCCTTAAGGTGTATTAACATGCTACAATAACTTGGCTAGAATAATAGCAGACATGGCTAATTAAGATTTCACAAACATGAGCACCTGAACAGAGCTGGCATGGTGAATCCAAAACACAAATCCATATGTCACCAAAACAAATCCAATTTTCTTACAGGCTAGCTTATGCATTGGATGACATACACACACAACCCCAAATTGTATAATATTTCAATGCAGTTATACAGATTTTAAACCCACTCCTCAACCCCAAAAAGGAAAAAAGGCAAAAGGTATCAACCAAGCTCCAAAGATACTTTACAATGACTTTAACCACAATTCATCTCAAAACCAAATAAAAGATAATAGCAAAATCCTCACCTTCCGGAATAATTCTTTCATGCCACCACCAGCTGAACTAGGGTAATATATCATTATACTGTGGTCATCACCTTCAAAAAAAAAAAATTTATAATCCTTGAAATAATAAAGATCTACCACTAACACAATTACAAATATAAGCAGAAAGAATAATAAGCAACTGGGCACCATTGCTTAACAAATGTATAATTGGTCAACAAAGCAGCAGCATTGTACAATCTAACAGTAAAATTAGACAAAGAGCATACCATCAACTGGCTTCTCCACAAAAGGCTTCCAAAAACGATTACCATGAACCTCAACAAAATCTTCTTCCTCAACAAAATAATCCAACTCTTGATATGGAACTTCTCTATTTACGAGGGCATATCTTGGAACATGTATTCCAAACATTTCAAGGCGCTTGAATTCCCCACCAAAAAAATGCAAATATTATTGTCAAAAGGATTAAAAAAACCAAATAAACAACTTAAAAATAAAGAAATAATTTTAGTGCCCAGTTTAGATCAAAGTAAAAGAAAACAAAATCAGAGAGCAAAACATATTGAAGTAATGAATATGCTTGTCTTTGATCAAGGGTCAGGAGCATTGGGTTAAGAAGGCCTAAAGGATAGTGGAGCAGATAAACAAAAGAGGAAGAGGGAAGGGCGACAAGCAATTATATTGAGGATCTTAGGCACGTAGACTAAAGAGAGGGTGCATAACAAATTATTATAGATTTTACAAGGATTATTTTTTCATACCTTCACTTCATCATAATAATCAAGTAAGAAGCATGTAAGTAAGTTTGGAAGTCAAGTAAAACATAGATTTATAATTATCTAAAAGGTCATAGTACCTGTCTGTAAGTGTACGCGTGCGTCTCTGTTTTTGTGAGTCTGCTGTGTACATGATATTGGTAGTAGATATGGTTTCATAGGAGGTGCGCTCCAGTGATATGAGCAGTGTTGGCAAAATTTTGGGTTTGGTTTATATGCAAATTGATGGTGGTTGATTAGGTAATGTGGGTGGTCGTGGTCCGCTCCACCATTGGGGTGTTCAGGTATGGTTTTGAAGATACTTTAAGGGTAGAGACCACAACATGGTTCATCTTGAGAACCGACCAGCATGGAAATTCAGAAAGATTAACACTCACATCACTGTCACAATTTATTGGGCCGTGTTATAATAACATCTGATGGGCCAGCAACAACAGGATTGACCAGTACGCAGAGCACAGCAAAAGCCAGTCGTTGAAGCTATCATGGACCACGGATTACCCACAAAAGAGAAAACTCATTGAGGGCAGGAAGACTAGAGACGGAAAAAGAGTGAAAGGAAAACCATCGTGCAAAAACTTAGCATGAAATAGGGAATGAACCCCTTACTCGTCAAAGTAAAACACAAAACCAATGAATCGACACCATTCTCTATGTTTATGCTGGTAAATCATAACATTCTGCCAAGAAGGGTTATTCAACAAAGAATGTAAACGCGAAGGAATTTGAAGGCATTATCCTCTCTCATAAAAAGAAACTATTGAAAAAAGGAAGGGCAAAAGTCTAGTGGAGAACAAAGAGTTAATAGTAAAATTCCCTTGACTTCCAAAATTCAGTTTTTATTGTCTTCTCCTTCCCAGATAAGGGAAGTAGCCAAAAGCTTAAGCAGGCAAAAGCAGCCAAAACCTTAAGCAGGCAATCATTCATTTTTCTTCTTAAGGTCGGCCACCAGAAGGGAGGACCAAACTCAATAATTTTGTAATTAAGTACCAAGACCTGTATATTCTCCAATGATATTAAGAGCATCTCCAACGGGCTCAACAAATAGCACTTTTTAGCTATTTTGCTGAACCAATCCAAAAAATCTGGCTCCAACCGGCTCTCTATTTCACTCGCCAAACTGCCTCCCTCCCTTCTCACTCATCAATTGTGGCTAGCCACTATCTCTCTCATCAGATCCTCTCTCTCGCCATCGACTCTGTCTTCCTTCCTCTCTCTCGCCATCGACTCTGCCATCCTTCCTCTCTCTCAGCCACCCGCCGCCGGCAGTAGCCACCACAGAGTCCCGATCCTGCCACCACAACAACCACAAATCCAGCGAGCAACAACGACCAGCCAGGTCTGTCTATTGCCACGCCTCTGTCCACTGTCTTTGTCCTGTGAAACAAAACCGGCAACGCTTTCCTCGCCAGCGACCCTCAGGTATCTCTCTTTCGTGGTTTGCTCCTCTTTTACACCCCATTTATCTCTCGCACTAGCCTCGGCCCCCAGCCATACACCCACCTCGACCACCACGTGTTCGACGAAATCTCTCAAAGAGTTTTGCACCATCTCTTCTTTCTCTGTACACACACATACAAACACATTCACAACACCGTCACTGAGGATCACCGTGCTACCAACACTTGGGTGTGAGAGTTTGGCAGTGGTGCCCCCTAACTGCATTTAAACCCCCAAAAGACATATTTTTGCAACCCTCCATTTTGTTTGCACTTTCAGTTTTTTTTTTTTTTTCTAAATACTGATTGTAATTTTTCTTTTATAGATTGTCCTCAAGGGACATCTGATTGTAATTTTTTTTTTTCTAACTACTGATTGTTGGGCTTGATATAGTTAAACGTAAAAATTACATTGTAACTATAAATCCATAGTGCTAGTGCTACTGCTACTGCTTTTCTTCTGGCTATTCTTGTGGTAATTGCATAGACTCACAGGTAATTGCATAGACTCACTTATTTCTATCTGGGTACTGTTCTTTCTGTTTGTTCGTACTTGTTTGTTGGTAGATTTTTTGTGGGTGTTCAAATTTCATGCAATTTGAGCTGATTTTTGTGTGCTTTCATGTTCATTGTCATGTGGGTACTGCTTAATTGTTCTGAATGTTATGGCTTTAGCTTCAATTGGGTCAATTGGGTACTGCTTAATTGTACTGCTTAATTGTTCTGAATGTGGGTACTGCTTAATTGTCATGTGTGCTTTCATGTTCATTGTCATGTAGGTACTGCTTAATTTTTTTTTATCAATTCATGGCTGAAATGGAACTCAGTTCAGGTAAAGAACTATGTTATGTTCATAGTTATTGATTTATTCATTAGTTTAAGCTGTTCTGATTTCTCTTTATCAACATGGAGGATAAAAAACATTGACACCACCACAACAGTTTTGAATCATATCAATATGATTTCTCTTTATCAATATGGTCGTTGTAAATATGGTCGTTATAAATATGACCGTTGTAAAATTTAAATTTTAAAATTTGATGACGTGGCACGACACGTCATCATTATGGCGCTTACGTGTTATGCCACGTGGCATTTTTGAATTATATTATTGAAAGTTAGTTAAAGTTAGTTGAAGTACTTAGCTAAAATAGAGAGCGTGGTTGGAGTGAATTTTAAAAAATTGCTAGCTAAAGTAGTGAATTGAATATTTAAATATATTTTGAGTAGCTATTTTGTTGAGTGTGGTTGGAGATGCTCTAAGAGAGGGAAATTTCGCCCCCAAAGGACTCATCCACATTGCCATCTATCCCAATCCCAATCGTCCCCTTGCCATTACACACCTCATCATAACTCTAAAACACCCTCCTAATAAAGGCTGTGACCTAATAATCTACCAATGTTGGTGCTATGGCATCAATTGGCAAAGATGACATCCCACCACAGCCTACGCAACTTGGTAAACAACCAAAAAAAATCATTTCCCAACTGTGTATTCCAAAAAAAAGAAACAATACATAGAAAAAACTTTTAGAGATCCCAAACAAAACTTTGCCAATTACTTTCCCCTTTTTTTTTTTCTGAATTTGAACCCTAAGAAGAAGAAAAAGATCAAAAGATATACCTCATATACTTTCCTTCGATCATGAAGAAGATGCTGTGGCTCCAACTCATTCACAAGGAAAGGCCTGAAACAACAGATTTTGCAGAGTCGTGACCAACTGACTTCTTGTTCTGATAACTGCAAAACATAAAGCAGTCTTCCAAGATTTGGCTGACCAGGTACATCAAGCATATGGTAAATAGAAATCATTTCACAAAGCAGGACTCCTACAAAAGAGAAACACAAACCATATGCAGAGGCTTCCTCTGTACACAACAGTAAAGAGCACCACATAAAGACACAATAGTACTAGAGGAAATAATTACCAATGATTTTTTTGTGTAAAAAGAGTCACAAAAGATTTCTGCAAGTTACATAAGAAGAAACTCGCAATTTTAAAATGTAAAGAAGTGTTTTCACACAATTAACTCCAACAAAGAATCCTTGTATATACCCCAGCCCTTCCCCCTCTTCAGGCAGGAGAGAAAAGAACCACTACGTCACACTCAGGCTTCCTGTCATACTTTAATCCTTCAATGATCCAATGACAGAAAAGATTAAGCAAGAGCATAAGCATTACTGATGTCAAATATAAAGGAATAATGAGCAAAGAAACCGGTAATGAATAACTAAATGGTCCACACATTCTTGTCACACTTGCACAAGAAATATTATGAGGCACCCCTCATCTACAACTTTTAGGATAATACATAGGGAAAACATAATCCCGCCGCTGAGATGTCCAGCGGATTCCTGGGCCTTGACGAATGGCCGGCCACCTTTTACTGCTTGAAGAGCAGAAGGCCCGGGACATAATCACACCATATTACAGACAAAGAAAAATTAGACACACACACACACATAGAGAGAGAGAGAGAGAGAGAGAGAGTCCACATCCTGCATATGTCAATTTACCACCAAAAGCAGCTGGTGCCCTCAGAACAGTATGACAGTACAGAATAACCATCTGCCACCAAACTTGAGTGGTCCAACATAAAACAAATAGATTGATCCTCAGATTCTCCCAAAAGACCACTACTCAATCCAGTAGAACAGATATAAAGACACAACAAATCAATGCATCTTAGAGGTCGCTTCTCACATCCAAATGTATAAGAAGCTACGTCTTTCAATATTACCAACCACAAATTCAATCACCCGCATAAAAAGAACTCAATAGTAGAGCATCATCGACTTCGTTAAAAGTAATTACATACTGCCTTTCCATAATTGACAGTAGTTATTCTCCTCCATAATCTTTCTTTGGCAAGAATTCTTTGACACCAAAATAGATTTAAAGTACTTGCTCCTTTGGCAAGAATTCTTCCAGTCCGAAATCGAAATAAATGAATCTCAAATAGATAAAAGTTGAAATTCCGCTACAAATGACTCTGAATTATCTTAAGTGTTTGTCATTAATAAAATAATAAATGAACTGAAAAAACAAATATGTAGGTACAGAGGATTTAATGCTCTGTATAAATATAAATTCAAAAATGTTCAATAAATATAAGTTCCCCCATTTTTATGTTCTTTTTTCCCTGAGGAATTTCATCCTTCCATAAGGTAGATGCTTCCTTCTCCCATATTTGTCCATAAATCTATACTTGTCCAGTCAATTTTCTACCCTTTTCCAAATTATTCCTTCCTAAATATTTCCTAGATTTGTTGTTAGCGGTATAAAATGTATATTTTGGAAGTCACTTGGTTCTGCCTATTCAATGGCAATGGTCCTATCTGTGACAATTAAATGAATGTCAAGGTCACTGAATAAATATTGGTTGTGATGGAGGGGGAGATAAAACTTACTGCAATGGCAAAAGCTTTAGTTCTACACAGGAGTTGTTCTGGTGCAGCGAAGGAAACAAACATAGAAATAATAGTGGCAACTATGAGATGGCGCATGGAATACTGTTGCTGGTAGTATGGTGAAGTGATTGCAACTACAGAAAGGGCAACAACGACATGATGGCAATACACAGAAGAAAAAGACACTGATCCAAAAATGATGGGTTCAAGTGTAAGTTCGAGTCCCCTGGCATTCAGCAAAAATGGGATCCTAGATGTCATGATTAAATTCAACTAGGTGGGAGAAGGGTCGAAGACTTTCAGCAAACTTTAACTTCTACTAACAATCAGGGGATTAAATAGTCTAGAACTAATGAAGGTAACATTTGCATCCACAGATTTTGATGGTGCAGATTTTTCTAACAGTATTAAACCTTGGCATGATCTTGCAAAGTCTCACTAGTAAATGGGTGCACTTTTGATATTCAAGTTGTTTGTTGGATAACATGAAGGCACCGATAGGTATTAGCCGAAACAAAAATTGGGAAAATAGCTAAACAAGCTGAAGAAAACTCTTTTTTTCATGTAATAACGGAATAATCCAATGAACCTTGGCACATTGCTAAGGTTACTCCATTTTGATCTATGTGTACGATTGACCCTCCACAAGCGAGAGAAATGTCACATTCATAAAACCCTTCCTTGACCATGTTGTGGCAGGAGTCTCGTGCACTGGACTACCCTTAATAAATGAATAATCTAGACAACATTATGTTGTTATATAAGCGTTGTGGTGGCTAGCATCAAGGCCAGTAGGCACATGTTGTATGTATAGATTAGCTTCGTTTTAGAGACATGTGCATAAGTACACACGTTCAATTTCCTATATATTTAGTTCTACACTTTACCATTGTAGTTAGCTGTTAGCACCTCATTTCTCCGCAGCTGTAACAACAAAATCAATATCTTCTTAAACTATCTCACAATCTCTAGTTTCACTTGCAGTATCTAAGTATTTTAGGGTTGCTTCCTCTAGATAGAATGCAGCCAATAAATAATAATGTTTGTATGCTTATAAAAATATAATAACATAAACGAAAAAGGAAAATGTAATAGTAGACTTACTTTCTTAATGAAGCATATGCTTCAACCTTTTCAAGGGGATACCCAGAGGAATGGAAGGCAATCAAGCAATCACATATTGGCCAGCTGTAATACATTGATAAGAATTTGGTCACTCGTAGTAACTAAACTGCATTCCAACACCAAAGATGTCTTTCACTCCAGAAAAGATAGTAAAACTAATAATGTGAATAAGTTTTTCGGCTCCATAGTAACTACAAATGAATATAATTGCTTGGTAAAAACACTCGATAAATTGAACATGACCAATATCTTTAAATGCAAGACACATAAAATATTATTTTTTTTATGTTTATCTGTTAGAAACCATAAAACTATGTTGGTTTATGATAAAAACATATATGTTAGAATTTAGAGGCATTTAGTTTCTTGCACATTTATTCTGACAGGTACGTGTTGTGTTAACCTTTACCACCCAAAAAAATGAGGGGAAATGGAAAATATTGTAATGCCTATGATATAACATCGTAAATGCAGCAAAGATGCATCAGACATGTAGACATCAATGAGTTGGGAAGGGAAATTAGTCAAACTGGCTTTCAAGTAGACAAAAGCATGTGCATCATTATTCAACAAACCGAAAAAAAAATTCCAAATCTCTCAAGGATATCCTTTACAACAGTACTAATTATAGTGTTCATGACTCTTCATTGATATTTTAACAGAAAAAGGTGGGTACAACACAATAACAAATTCATAAAAGCAACGTTTGACAACACAATACACAGTGCAGTGCACATGACAATTTTCTGCTGACTGTACAAAATTGTACCTCTCTATTGGATGCTCAAGAATAACCTTGTCACCAAAATGCAGAATCTGCAATAATATATGACACAAGGATTTCGTGAGAAATAGAACCAACATGACCGCACCACCATAAGAAACTCATTCATCATATATAACATGTTCAAAACAGCTTGCGAGATTGAAACATGATAATTCTGTATAATGAAGGGAAAACAAATAAAGGAATGCATTGTCACGTAAACTAATCGAATCACCTACAACCTATTTTCTTTTTTCACAGTCCGAAATCCACCTCTATTATTTCCATAAACAGTAATAATAACTCAGTAAACTGTGAATAGTGTGATTCAATACCTCAAATTCTCCGAATGCTTGTAGTCTTTCCAAAATCTGCCCCATTGGAGCAGAAAAAACCTAATAACACGATTGAAAATAAACAAAATGAATGAGAAAGCCAAATTAAAAAACATATAGTGATTTTCTACACAATATACATGTCATGCATGCTTTTTTCGGTTTTCTGTGATTTGAGAAACAAGAACAGAACCAGAACCTCGGAGCCGCATTTCACCTTCTTTTCCATTACGCATACACCAATCTTTATCTTTTTACCAACATTCCCCTCCTCAGCCTCCATCTCTCTCCACCTCACACTTTTTCTCTCTCTAAGCAGAGCCGAATCCGAATGCCTTTCTCTCTCTTCAACTTCGCCGCTCAATCTCACTCTCACGTTCACTGCTCAAACGATAAAACACATCAACTTATACAGAGAGTTATATTATACATACGTACGGTACATACATATCAGAGAAATAAAAAAGTTATGTGAAATACATAACAAAACCACCACAAATTGTTACCAGAGATGCAAGAATCACGGAAAAATAACCAAAACCGAAAAAGACGATTCAAGACGCGACGTTTTCGCAAGCTCCGGAACGCTTTTCAGAAGTAGAAAGCTAGGAAGTGGACTCACGAGAAAGAACTGTAGAGAGAGAGGGAAAGAGAGAGATGAGACCCGTTATACGAAATTACGAATAGAACATGTATACAAGATGGGGTGTGTATATAAAGGGATGGGTTCGGAGATAAAAGTTTGGATTCTTGAATATGCACATAAGGGGGGGAGGTGTAAAGGTGCATACGATTTCGCTTTAAAAAATATTAAAAAAATATTATGTATCTCAAATTTATAATTTAAATTTTCATTTTAAATATGAATGAGAACCATTAGATACGTGGGTCCTATCAATTTTTTTAAACAGGACCTACTGATCCAATAATCCTTTTTATTTTGAATACAAATTTAAGTTACAAATTTGAATTACATAACATTACTCTTTGACTTTTACGTAACTCCCGCTTTATGTGCCAAGCGTGTTTGTTAATAGTTACTATCACTGTCTTTTTCTTTTTGGAAAGCCGAAAAGATTCGGAAAAGGTTATACAATTTGGCACGTTGAGGGACAAATTGGAAATAAATAAATTAGTGAAATATACTTTATATCACAAAATATCTAATAATTCTCACTTTATAGCAATTGAAGTGGGGTCAAGCAAAAGCTTACATACTTCATGAGTCACAAAATTGATGTTGATGCCGTATAAAAATATTAGTTATTGTCTGTACCTGAAGGCACAGAGTAATAAAAAAATGATAAGTAATAAACATATTTGTATTCATATCCAAAATCAAATCATAAACATAGAGCAGAGATAAATGAATTTAAGTATCGGTTATAGTGGGGGTGAGAGATGGTGGTGGTAGTAGACGGTGATGGTTGTGGTGGGTGGCAATAACCGTAGTGGCGATGGTGGTGGGGGCGACGACGGTGGTGGTAGTGGCAGCGGTGGTGGCGACGACGGTGGTGGTGACGGTGGCAATGGTGGTGGTGGCGGAGACGACGGTGGTGGTGGTGGCGACGGCGGCAGGGGTGGTGGTGGTGGTGGCGGCGATGGTGGTGGTGCCGACAGTGGTGGCGACGGTGGCAGTGATGGTGGTGGTGGTAGAGGTAGTGGTGTGGCGGTTTCAAATACTATTTTTTTTTTTAAATACTTATGAGAAATAATTTCTAAAAGTCACTTCAAGTACACCCTTAGGGGCCTATTTATCTTATTAAATTTAGGGTGTTAATATTAGCCGTTATATTAACTTTAAAGTAAAATTTAAAGCGATCTAAACCGCGAAAAGTAAAAGTCATTTTATTTATCTTTTGAAATTTGAATTGTAAGTTACTTTATTATATAGATTTTACCTAATTTGTTAATATGATCATGTGATGATTAATATGTTCCAATAATATTATTGTAACTGTAATTTTTAAACTTATTCATATAATTATTTTTTTGATACATCATTATGTTAAAAAATTATATCGTACTTTTCGGATCTTTAAGTATTATTGAATCACCATACCCCTTTTCTCATTTATCTTTTGATCTGAAAACAAATTACTTGTTTTTAATATATCACTTTTTTCCTCTCTTTCAAAACTTCATCAATAAATCCAAAATGAAAAAACATGGATTCATAGAGAATGTCGCTCGAGTAGGATGGTGTCAGAGATTTTTTAGTGGTGGTTGTGGAGAATAATTTGAATGATTAATGTGTCGTACGTTGTAGGGGAATATAATTTGAATGGGAAGAGACATAAACTCGAGGACAATATATATAATGTCACCTGTCAACCATGATGACCATTGCCTGTTGATTTTCCATCGAAACCAATTGCAAGTCTCAAAAGTAAATGCCATGGCATTGGACCATTTTATACTCATTACCCACATTATTGAATATCAAAGTTTTTTCAACCCTCCTCCCCTAAATTTGCATACAAAATATCTCAATTTTCATTTACTTTTGAAAAAACCAAAAGCAAATTGTAAATCAAAATTTTATTGGGTTTTGAAATGAGGTTTTAACATATATGTTGAGTAATTTAATGAATTCAAACACAACTACTTAGTTACATTCATGTGTTTCATCTAGATATTATTTATATAGTTAATATCATGCGGATGTCTTAGACATGCAATAGTTAAAGTGCGGAGAAATAAGGGTTTGTTGATAGTATAATGGGAGGGAATTATTTGTTTTGACATGGAATAGTTCAACAAAAATAGAATCATATACGGTGAAACAAGAAAGATGGTGGTCTAATGTGCCGTGTTAGACGGATTCCATTTTTAATTGATTATTCATAAACATAAACTGCCCATGAAACATTGCGAATTGCGAAATCAACATTGTCAATTCAGGTTTACCATTTTGATATTTTTCTTGACACGAAAAGGGTATTAAGGGGTATAATATGATATTTATAATCTTCAAGGGTATATATTGAAAATTTTTAACATGTTTTGTAAAGTGACATTTTACTAACAAAAATGAGGTACTATATTATTGATTATTATGTATAGTGTAGAGGCAAAAATAAGGTTTACCTCTGATAATATGAAATTAGGAACTGTGATTTTTGATAATCTCTGAACTTGATCTCCAAGCCTTCCGCCTGCAAAACGAGCAAACTGCCCAAGATCGAAGTGCTTCGATCGAAGGCACTCCGATGCTTAAGTCAGTAACTGGATGATATGAGTTGCACGAAGACAAGGAGAGTTCAGCGTCCCTTTTCACCTTGGTTTCGCGTTTCTTTTATAGCTTGCATTCCCCTTAGGGTTTCCGTTCATTTAGGGTTTCCGTTCATTTAGAGGCAAGGTGGCACCCATTCCTTTCTTTCAGTGTTTGAGTTTGGGAAGTTTCTAATTCTTCTCCAATAATTTCTCTGAATGCCTTTATTATAGCAGATCTCGTTTATCTGATTTGCCTAAGTTTTAGGCAAATATTTCTGTATCTTCTGCTTTCGATAAGGTCGGGCTTTCCTAATGCCGAGCATATCCACTGTTTGCCGATCCGTTAACGAGCTCGGTTTGGCACAACCGCCCTCTCTCTTGCCGTGCTGATCTCATTCATGAGCTCGGATGAGTTCAAGCCGAGCTATTCCATTGTTCGGATGGAACACTTCGATAGGCTTGATGACTTCGGAGGCAGAACTATTGCCTTATATACCGAGCTTTTGATTAGCTCGGATCGGATAAGGGACAATAACGGATTCTTAATTCGTAAGCATGTGTTTAGTCTTTTCAGCCTCACGTGAGCACATTTAATGCCAGGACACGTGTAACGCTGGGGTCTAACCCCTTCATTTGCCCCCAGAAAACGTCTGACAGACGTTCTTTCGTCTGTCAGCCGTTTTCCTTCTTAATCATTATTGCCTTGGGCTTTGCATCTCTCAGTTTTGGCGGTACATTCATTGTACTCAATATGTCTTTTGAAATTCTTCTCCTATAAACCGCCTTTTCTTTCTTTTTGTACACTCTGCACTTTTTGCTTCACTCACTACCTCTCTTGCTTCTTCTTCATTCTGTGTGTTCATCCTTGCGTGTCTTGTCTTCTACAATGGCTCCTCTTCAGCCTTCGGACATCCCAGCATTCAGAACTAAGTACAACATCCCTGATGACGTGGAGGTCAGGGTTGCCGGGAAGGATGAACCTTTGGTAGGCATGAGGGAATCAATCCCCATTCCCACTCGGGCCATCACTGAAGGGGGGTGAGATTCCCTCTTGACCCCTTTCTCATCTGGGTGTTGTCAGCTGCCAAATTGTGCCCTCTTCAGTGCTGCCTGAATCTCTTCAGGATCGTCATGGGGGTAGTTTCTTTGAACAAAGTCTTAGGTTTGAGCCTTGGACTATGGGAGATCCTCTACTGCTATATTCTGAAGGCAGCAGGGGACAACTTCTATCTATCTGTAAGGAAGAAGGATCGGTATCTGGTCACCCATCTTCCAGATTCCAACAAGGGCCATGAAAACGACATTGTATTCGTGTCTGGGAACTGGGAGTACGCTGCCGGAGTCGTATCATCCTATCGTTGTCCCTATAAAGAGGGCATGTCAGGTATTTGATGTCTCGCTTTACTTGAGTTGCTTCTTTTACTTCTCACATTCTTTCAAATTCTTGTCTTGCTGTTGTTTTTGTGTAGGAGAGACTGTGAAGGGTAGAGTCCCTGAATCCTCTGTTAAGTTAGATCAACTTCAGAGGGTCTGGGATTTTAATGAAACTCTATTTTGCCGAGCCGCTCATACTCTGCTCGGTTATGTCCCGACTTATTCGTCATTTATTGTCGTGCCGAACCGTCCCAATGCCACACTGGCAGCAGATCGGGAAGCCATCCAGACTGCTAGGGAGCAAACCCCTCGAGCCCGCAAGAAGTCTTCCCTTGCTGCTTCTGGGCGCAGAACCGTGAAGAACTTCCTGGATTTCCTGTCCACTGTTGAACCGAACCTACCTTCTGAACCTGCTCCTCCATCCGTCATACCTTCGATAACTGTACTGGACGAAGCTGATGTCGAGGTCCCTGTTGAAGCGGTTCCATCAGCTGCTGAGGTCGGTCCGAGCAGCGAAGCACCCGACTTAGTTAGAACAACGGATCCTTTGATACCAGAGGGATTGGAGCCTTCAAATCCTGTTCAGTCCCCTGTACCCGAAGATGACTCGCTTTTTGAGCTCGCCGAGGCCCCAGCATTTAAAAGGCGAAGGACTGATGAAGCCGAACCGAGTGCTTCTCCAAGACCATCTGAGACTCCTTTCCGTCCTGTTCTCAGATCAAAAAAGAAAGAGATCACAACCAAGGACTCTGCCATTGAAGATTTCAATGTCGCAGTAGGGATCGCCAGGGGGGTTATTTTGCCTCGGGACCTTGCTATGAATGAGGCACTGACTGACGACGAAGTGTCCCGCCAAGCAATTCAGCACATGGTGTTGGTAAGTTTTGTCTTCTTTTTCTTTGGTAAAATTAGTGAGTTAAACCAAGCCTTTTTCTGCTCCCCAACTTACAGGGTCTTCAAAAAGTGCACGAGGTCGGGGCCAGGATAGCGAGAAAGGATAAGGCCATGAGAGATGCAATCCATGCTCGGGCCTCAGCGCTTGCCAAGAAGGAGTCAATAGATGAAGAGTATGCCAAAGTCTGTGAAGAGGCTAAGGTTCTGCAGGCTGACAATCAGAGCCTTACCGAAGAGAACCGCCAGCTGAAAGCAGAAATTGGCAAACTTATGGATTATGAACATGAAGCCATTTTGGAGCTTTCCCAGTCCCAACTTGACTATGCAAGTATCCTTGAGGAGTTCGATAAATTCAAGGCCGAGGCAAAAGTTAAAGAAGATGCCGCCTATGATGAAGGGGTTGAGAAAGCAGAGAACGATCTATCTTTGCAGATTCCCCAACTGAAGGATGCGTTTTTTAGCAAGGGTTGGCATGCTGCACTGATCGCTGCGGGGGTCCCTTCTTCGTCCGAGCTCTATTCCCAGCACTCCCTTCCTAGCTCATCTCAGCCTCCTGAAAGTACTTGAGAAAGAATGTTATAATTTCTGTTACAATTTCTTTTGGGTTTCTGGATGTAATGCCCTTTTATTGTAACAACTTTTTGAAGTTTTAATGCAAGTAACTTTTTGATTTTGAGTATATTTGCTTTTTGGTTTATATAACTTGGTCAAAAGTATGTAGATAACTACTTTGGCCATTTAGCCTATCCAAAGAGCCTGATCCTTCAGGGGGGCCTCCAATGTTCAGAGTGTTCTACCCTCAGTGAGTTGTGGCCTTTGTTCGTCCTTTCTTCGATGAGTTCGGTTCTTTAGTGAGGACTTCATATTTAAGCAGAATTTTAACACTTCGAAAACTTTTTCCTCATCTGAAGTTATGGCATTTGCTCGGCCTTTCTTCACGGAGTTCGGTTCCTTGTTGGAACTGTTTACTTAACTGATTATCTAGAAGTTATGGCCTGCTCGGCTCTTTCTTACTAGAGTTCGGTTCCCTGTAGGAACCGTTTACTTATTCGATTCTCTATAAGTTATGGCCTGCTCGGCTCCTGCTTACTAGAGTTCGGTTCCCTGTAGGAACCGTTTACTTATTCGATTCTCTAGAAGTTATGGCCTGCTCGGCTCTTTCTTGCTAGAGTTCGGTTCCCTGTAGGAACCGTTTACTTATTTGATTCTCTAAAAGTTATGGTCTGCTCGGCTCTTTCTTGCTAGAGTTCGGTTCCCTGTAGGAACCGTTTACTTATTCGATTCTCTAAAAGTTATGGCCTGCTCGGCTCTTTCTTACTAGAGTTCAGTTCGCTGTAGGAATCGTTTACTTGTTCGATTCTCTAGAAGTTATGGCCTGCTCGGCTCTTTCTTACTAGAGTTCGGTTCCAGTGAGGAACTGTTTACTTGTTCCATTCTTTGCAATAGTATAAATATGCGATCTGGAAGAATTCCTTACTTTTTATTAGATACTCCGAATGACACAATTGGTGCTAGTACATTAGAAATAGAATTTTCTGAGGTTTGCCGTGTTCCAAGGGCGCGGTACGGCCTTTTGGTCAGGCGTTTCAAGCTCGTAGTATCCGCTGCCTCTAACTCTGGTGACTCTGTACGGTCCTTCCCAGTTTGCTCCAAGCTTTCCGTCTGTTGGGTTTTTCGCCGATCCTAGCACACGTCTGAGCACTAGATCCCCCACTGCAAAAGAACGAGGGTTCACATTCTTGTTATAGGCTCGGGACATCTGACTTCGATACGAGGCCATTTTTATTGCGGCATAATCTCTCTTCTCCTCGGCTAGATCCAAATCTCCTCTGATAACAGCATCGTTGCTACCGTCTTCTACCAGCTCGGTTTTTAAAGTTGGTAAGCCAATTTCTAGTGGAATAACAGCCTCCATACCATACGCCAAGGCGAAGGGGGTCTCTCCAGTTGAACGCCGAGGAGTGGTTCGGTATGACCACAGAACACTAGGCAGTTCCTCTACCCACCTTCCTTTGGCACTCTCCAACTTCTTCTTGATTCCATCCAAAATCGTTTTGTTGGAGATTTCGGCTTGCCCATTACTTTGAGGATAGGCCGGGGTGGAGTAGTAGTTACGAATACCATACTGCTGACAGAACGCTTTGAAAGACCTACTATCGAACTGAGTGCCGTTGTCCGATTTAAGTGCGTATGGAATGCCGAACCTGGTAATAATGTTCTTCCAGACGAATTTCCTTGTATCAGTGTCCCTGATGTTAGCCAGAGGCTCGGCTTCGATCCACTTCGTGAAATAGTCGGTAGCCACCAACAGGTACTTCTTATTGCTCGGGGCGCGAGGCAAGGGACCAACAATGTCCAATCCCCATTGGGCGAATGGCCATGGGCTCGACAAAGGATGGAGCTCGTTTGATGGCTTCCTAGGGATCGGGGAGAATTTTTGACATTTATCACATCGCCGAACAAACTGCTGAGCGTCCTTCTGCATGTAAGGCCACCAGTACCCTTGTGAGATGGCTCGGTGAGCTAAAGACCTGCCACCAGTATGTGCTCCGCAGCTTCCTTCATGTATTTCTGACAAAAAGTCCTGAATTAGGCTGGGGTGTACGCATTTTAAGTACGGACCCCCAAATGAGCGTCTGTATAGCTCGTCTTTCGGGGACAACCAAAATCTGGTTGCTTTTAATCGTAGTTTGCGAGCCTCTTTTTCATCCTCGGGCAATTCACCAGTCTTCAAAAAACCAACTATCTGATCCATCCAGCTCGGTTTAATAATGTTGCATAAAACTTCGTCCGTGCTGGACAAATGGATGCTCGGCTCTGCGAGAAACTCAACAGTGATTGATCTCTCAGATTCCTGCTCAACTGCCGAAGCCAACGAAGCTAAAGCGTCGGCGTGAGAGTTCTTAGCCCTACCCACTTGCTGGATTGAGTACTCTGCTATCTTGCTCAATTCTTTCTCCGCAACGGCCTGATATGCTATCATCCTTTCATCTTTAGCCATATACTCCCCTATTATCTGATTCACTACTAACTGTGAGGCAGAAAATATTTGGAGCCTCATCGCACCGAGCTCACTTGCCAGCCTCACACCTGCTATCAAGGCTTCGTACTCTGCCTCATTATTGGAAGCTCCAAATCCTAACCTTATTGCTTTCTCCAGTATGCACCCATCTGGACTTACAAGAATGATGCCAATTCCTGCACCTTTCTGGTTTGAGGAACCGTCAACTGATAGAGTCCAGTTGCCCTCGAGTTCCGCTAATTTATTACCATTGGCCCCTTCCTGGGATCTCTCTGGCTGAAATTCAGCAATAAAGTCTGCAACTATCTGTCCCTTGATGGCTTTCCTTGGCTCGAATCGGATGTCAAACTCCCCGAGCTCAACTGCCCATTTGGCAATACGCCCCGACAGGTCGGCTTTCTGGAAGAGTGACCTAAGCGGCTGGTCAGTGAGGACTGTAATTTAATGGGCCTGGAAGTAGTGTCTGAGCTTCCTTGCCGAGCTAACCAGCGCCAATGCCAGCCTCTCCAACGAGGTGTACCTTGATTCTGCGTCTAAGAGCACCTTACTCACATAGTAAATAGGTTTGAATTTTCCCTCGTCATTCCTCATTAAAGCTCCGCTGACGGCCTGTTCTGATACGGCCAAATAAAGAAAGAGATTCTCCTCGGGTGAGGGGGTTGATAAGATCGGCGGGGACGCCAAATATTCCTTCAGTTTTGCAAAAGCCTCTTCACATTCCTGGGTCCAGAGTGCCCCTTTCTTCCCTTTAATGGACTGAAAGAAGGGTCTGCATTTGTCAGAGGCTCGGGAAATAAATCTCCCAAGTGCTGCAGCCATTCCAGTCAGTCGCTGGACTTCTTTAACGGTCCGAGGTGATTGTAATTCAGTAATTGCCTTTACCTGCTCGGGATTTACCTCTATTCCGCGGTGTGTAACAAGAAATCCTAAAAACTTCCCGGAGCCGACACCGAACGCGCACTTGGATGCGTTCAACTTCATGTTATACTTTCGGAGGACCTCAAAAGTCTCCTTGAGGTCGGCACAATGTGTACTGGCCTTTTTACTTTTAATTACCATATCATCAATATAAACCTCAACAGTACGGCCAAGCATATTTGAAAACATTCGGGTTACTAACCTCTGGTATGTCGCTCCGGCGTTCTTTAGTCCGAACGGCATCACTCTATAGCAATATGTCCCTTCTGGGGTTATGAAGGCAGTTTTCTCCTGGTCCTCCTCGGCGAGAGGGATCTGATGATATCCTCTGAAAGCGTCCAGGAAACTCATCTGCTCGTGCCCCGCTGTTGCATCCACCATCTGATCTATCTTAGGCAGTGGAAAGCTGTCCTTGGGACAAGCTTTATTCAGATCTGAAAAATCGACGCACACCCTCCATTTACCATTCTTTTTCTTCACCACCACTGTGTTTGACAACCAAGTCGGGTATTTAACTTCCTTTGTCGTTTTGGATTCCAGCAACCGTGCCACCTCTTCTTTTACTGCCTCCTGGTGCTGCGGCGACGATTTCCTCAGTTTCTGGCTGATCGGCCTATAACTCGGATTTATATGCAAATGGTGACATGCCAACTCGGGTGGTACTCCGACCATATCATTAGTATTCCATGCAAATACATCGGCATATGTCTGCAATAGTTCTACCAACTCTATTTTCTGTTCGGGACTGAGTGCTGCCCCCACCATAAAATATTTTTCCAGATCTCCATTCTTGTCTAGAGGTACTTTCGTCAGGTCTTTGATGGTTCGCTCTGTAATTTCCTTTTCTACTCCCAAAGGTACATCAGGACTTTCTTTGACAGCCACGTCATCGAGTTTGACCGAGCTGTCAATAGTTAATTGCTATTTTTCGTTTTCGTCGACCGAGCCAAGTTCTCGGCACGGATCCTTTGTCTTAACCGAGGTCAAAAGGCAGGTTCTGGAACTGACTTGGTCTCCACGAACGTTCACTATTCCATCAGCCGACGGGAATCTTAGCATCTGGTGGTATGTTGACGGCACAGCCTTCATCTCATGCAGCCAGGATCTCCCCATTATCGCATTGTATGCCGAGACGGTGTCCACCACCAGGAACTCGGTCATCACACAAACTGGTCCTGTTTTTACAGGAAGCGTGATCTTCCCCTTAGGAAGTACTGTTTTACCGCTAAAGCCGATGAGTGGCGTGTTTGAAGGCTTGAGATCCTGGTTCTTGAGGCCGAGCTTCTGGAACAAGTCCCAATACATTATCTCTGAAGAACTCCCTGGATCGATCAGAACTCTTTTGACATCAAAGTTAGCAATCCGAAGGGTGACGACTAGGGCATCGTTATGAGGCTGGTGAACGCCGACCAAATCCTGCTCGGTGAAACATATCGCCTCGGCTGATTCCCTTAATTTGATTCTTTTGTTGGTGACCTCCGGTGTCATTCTCAGCTCGTAAACCTCTCTTTCCTTTGCTGCCTTTTGAATATATGCCCTAGCGGAGTTGTTAGTGGACATCTGAGGGTTAGTTGCGGCGTGAATCACATCAATTACCCCTGCCGGGGTGTTGTGGTCCCCGGCTTGCTCTGCCCTACCATCGTCTGCTTTTCGCCCGCTCTCAATGAACTCTGCGAGGTGCCCGGCCTGCACCAACTCTTCCAAATGCTGCTTCAAGTGTCGGCAGTTCTCTGTCTTATGTCCCACATCCTTATGATATGAACACCTAAAATTAGGATTCCTTTTAGAGGGGTCTCCCATCAGCTTGCTCGGCCATTTGAAAAAAGGCTTTTCTTTGATCTGACCCAATATTTTGTAAATAGGCTCCTTGAACACTGTGTTCACTCCTAGGAAAGACGACCTTTGGGGAAAGCCGTCCTTTTCGGTCTTCCTTCCACTTTCTCTGTTCGGCTCGGATTGCCTCTCTCTGCCGAACTGCCTCCCTCTCGGTTGGTCCTTCACCACTTCCCTGGTCAGGTCGTCATCGACCTTGGCGTATTTCTCAATTCTCGCCATGAGTTCTTCCAAATCTGTTGCCGGCCTCCTGGTAAGCGACTGATAGAGAGGGTTCTCCTTTGGCAATCCCATTTTGAATGATGCAACTGCAATTTCAGGATTGCATCCCTCGACTTCGTTCATTGTCTCCCAGTATCGATGAGCGTATTCACGCAGTGTCTCGGTGTTGCTTTTCTTCAACGTGAGCAAAGCTCCAACATCCTTCGGCTGTTTGCTACTGGTGATGAACCGAGCCGTGAATTGCTCGGCTAGCTGAGCCCAGCCATCAATTGTTCCCCTTGGCAGGCTGTCAAACCACTTCATGGCCGACTCCCCAAGGCTGCTAGGGAAGATAGTGCACAACAGCGGCTCATTTCTTCTATGGACGGTCATGAGCTGTCTGAAGTGCCTGATATGGGAGGACGGATCTGTCCTTCCATCGTACAGTCTGAAGCTCGGGACGGTGAATTTACTCGGAATTCGCCCCTTTTCAATCCATGCGGTGAATGGGGATGACTCCCATCCGTCTCCATATTCGCCTGTTGCTCTCCTGGCTAGATCCCTAGCCGACCTTTGCTCTGGTCTTCTCAAACGGCTGTTGAGCTCATCGTTAATATACTGTTTCCACGCGTCCACTTCGTGTACCCTCGGCTTCTTCGGCTGGTATCTGTCGTCATCAGCTATTGCGATACGGCTAGGCTTTCTCTCAGGGCTCTCACGCCGGCCTTCTCTCGAGCGTTTCTCCTTTTTGGTCATCTCATCTAGTCTGGCTTTCAATTCCTCGTTCTCCTTGATCAGATCCTTTTCCTTGGCATACGACTTTTTGAAGAGATTGTCATGAGCATCCAAACGGTCCTGGAATGATTGGATCAGCCTTGCTAACGAGCGGTTCTCCCCCTCAGCACCTTGGTTTTCAACCCCCTGGTTCCGGCTTTTCGAAGGTTTAAAACTTGCAGAAGAAGCTTCGTCTCTTTCGGGGGTCCCAGATGGGTTTCTGGCTGCATGCAACCTCCCGTTGTTGTCAGTCGGAACGTACGCAGGATTAGAATCGCCTAGGGGAGGACTGCCCCTTGGTGATCCAATTGCGCTCCTGAGTCTTGACATTATAGCTTTTTGTTCGAAAGATTAAGATCTTTCCCACAGACGGCGCCAAAATGTAGAGGCAAAAATAAGGTTTACCTATGATAATATGAAATTAGGAACTGTGATTTTTGATAATCTCTGAACTTGATCTCCAAGCCTTCCGCCTGCAAAACGAGCAAACTGCCCAAGATTGAAGTGCTTCGATCGAAGGCACTCCGATGCTTAAGTCAGTAACTGGATGATATGAGTTGCACGAAGACAAGGAGAGTTCAGCGTCCCTTTTCACCTTGGTTTCGCGTTTCTTTTATAGCTTGCATTCCCCTTAGGGTTTCCGTTCATTTAGGGTTTCCGTTCATTTAGAGGCAAGGTGGCACCCATTCCTTTCTTTCAGTGTTTGAGTTTGTGAAGTTTCTAATTCTTCTCCAATAATTTCTCTGAATGCCTTTATTCTAGTAGATCTCGTTTATCTGATTTGCCTAAGTTTTAGGCAAATCTTTCTGTATCTTCTGCTTTCGATAAGGTCGGGCTTTCCTAATGCCGAGCATATCCACTGTTTGCCGATCCGTTAACGAGCTCGGTTTGGCACAACCGCCCTCTCTCTTGCCGTGCTGATCTCATTCATGAGCTCGGATGAGTTCAAGCCGAGCTATTCCATTGTTCGGATGGAACACTTCGATAGGCTTGATGACTTCGGAGGCAGAACTATTGCCTTGTATACCGAGCTTTTGATTAGCTCGGATTGGATAAGGGACAATAACGGATTCTTAATTCGTAAGCACGTGTTTAGTCTTTTCAGCCTCACGTGAGCACATTTAATGCCAGGACACGTGTAACGCTGGGGTCTAATCCCTTCATATAGGATGTGTGAAATTGATTGAAATCGCTTTCCATCACCTATTATTCTGCAATGACGGTTAGTACATAGTACCCCACTCCACATACAGTCACCGAGAAATCAAGAGCCACCACCGACTCCGGTCAGCTTTATTCCGCGCGCCATTTTTCGTATAAACTTTTTCCGCGTTCATTCAAATAAAAACTTCTTCGAGACAACATCCAATGGGATCTAAGAAGAAGCGAAACCTCCTTCACCCTCCAAACCACCGTCGACGGCCAAGAACGCAACCACCAGCGACGGAGCACCGCCGAATACGATTTCTTCAGACAATCTCCATCAAGAACAAAGTAACGCAGAACAACTCGAATACGAAGCCATCCATGTTGAATGTCATCGGGCTTTTGATGCTCTTAACCGAAGAAACCAAACCAAAGCCCTGAAACGCATCGCCAATGTACGTATTCGCTACGAAAACTCCAGTCTCGCACACCACACTGAAGCCGTTATACACGCCAGAATCGCAGAACAAACCGAAGACCAAAACGCGAGCCTAGAACACTGGAAGAAAGCTGTATCGCTTTCCCCCAACTCGATTGAGTTCGCGCTTACATGCGCGACTTTACTCTCTACATTGGTGAGCAACGATCAAGATCGCAAAGAAGTCGTGAAAGAATGTGAGAGAGGTCTATCATTGTATAATTTTCTGCCTGTTATAAAACCTTCACAAGATGAGCTCGAACGTATACAAAAAGCATTGAAGTCGATTTTAGATAAATCAAAGATTGGGTGCACAGAGGCTCCAATGTCAGTAAAGGCGGTTGAAGACAAGAGGAAGGAGATCGAGGCTCGTGTAATTGCTGCCAGACTTTTGCAACAAGGGCCTGAGATGGTTACATCGGATAAGGCTTGTGAGTTGACCCCGCCGATTGGCGAACTTAAAGAACCGATGTTGGATGCCGGCAAGATTCCAGAGGTTCGGAGCTTTTGGAACTCTATGGATGTCGAGGAGAAGCGAGCGTGTCTGAGACCAAAAATTAGCGATGTTAAGGACTATTGTGCCAAATTTACGGGTGTTTTGGCTGCAGAGGATCTATTGGGCGGCGCTATTCATCATGCTGAAAATGCTTCTACTTGGAAATACTGGGGTTGTTGCATCTGTGATCATAAATCTCTGGACATGGACTCGCTTATCGATCATTTAGAGAAGCAGCATTTGGGGCACCTATTATCAGCAAAATCCAAAGCATTTACGCCACAAAAAATTGATGATCAATCGATGGAGGTGCTTGTGAACGGTATATGGAAGCCTGTGGATACTGCCATGGCAATGGAAATCATTCAAAATCAGTCAAAAGACCCGGATCAGAATTGGCCATTGTCTGATGATTGCGAGCGTGCAAAAACCCTCGAAAGAATCCATAGCATGTTCCAGTTGCTTCTGCGACATGAATGTATTGCTGCGAGCCATCTTAGGAAGGTGATGAATTGCACCATGAAAATGCTGCAGATCGATGGCCTGGACCAAACACCCCTCTGCATCTGTTTTCTGGGGACTTCTCAGCTGAATGAAATTAGTAATCTCTTGCAGGATTTACTTTTTGAGATAGGTGATTTCGTGGAGGATGAAGTTAATTCCTACCCGGAATACGAATCCAAAGAAAGGATAGTTATTTGTGGTGACACATTGTGTGTCCTTTTGGATGGGAGTTTACAGGGCGGGGAGCTTATGAGGTCCACATCTCATAATGCAGCTGCGTATGATGGGTCTGCAACATCTTTTGCTGTTGGTGATCATGAACTAGATGTTCTGCCAGATGGTGATGCTATTGCACGTTGGTTGCATTCGGGTTTTACAATTGAAGTCCAGGTAGCATCATGGCCAAACATAAAAAAGTCTAAAGTTCGTCAAGGGGTGGAAATTTATCTGATCCTCGAAAAGGAAATTTCTAGCTTGGAAAACATGTGTATGAGAAAAAGTCAGCATTTGATCCACGACAAAGCATTACATGAAATTCATAGGATCTGCATCGAAGAACTTCACAAAAGGGAGCAAGGTGTAAGCTATGTACCTCAAACTTACGAGTCACTCTTGAAAAAGCTGCAAGAGGAACTTGCTGAGAGGGAGGATATTCTTAGTAGATCTGAGTTGCATCTCATACCAAAAATTCTCCACGAAGCTCAAGCTGTAAATGTGAATGAGGTTGGATGCAAACAACTGTGATTATTGCTGCTTTTCTTTTTTGCAAATTTGCATGTGAACAAAACCATGAATACATAATGCAGGATGAAGCGCATCAAGGAGACAATTGCATAAGAAATTTAGTTCAAGGGTGATTAAGGAAGAGTTCGAAAGAGGTGGGTATGTTGCTCCTCGGTACCCAGATTGGTGTAAAATCATATAATCATACAAAGAGTTGTCAAGCATTCTAACAAATTAGAAACTTTGCTACTATTCCCTACAATGTGAATCTTCCCCAAATAATTGCTGGAATTCCACAGTATTTTGTCAAGATTAGGAGCATTGAGGAAGCATTTTTTTTTTTTTACATTTTTATCTCATTTTCTTTATTTGTTTTTTCAAAGATGTTTTTAAGATATGTTCATGGAGTCTCAGTAGATTTTGTACTGCAGATTTTCAAAGATGATGCAAGGATCCTGAGGAGTCGTGCTGATTTTCGAAAGCTATATTCACAGCTTGCAAAAGTATCAGTCCATGACTACCGGACAATTATAGTGCCCCTTCTGAAGTCATTCATCCAGGTTTGAATTTCTACCTGTTGAACCCTTTACAGTAAATTGGCCATTTTTTGTATGCCCTAAGTCAAACTTTTTCAGACTTGAGCTCTCTTTTCCAGGCACAACTGGAGAATCTGGTTTACCAATATGCAATAAGGAAGTCAGATGTTGCGAGAGAAGCATTGTTAGCGGAGCTTGAATCTGATGCCAACAAGCGTCTTAGCAAGGGACAGATAAAACATGTTGAGGGAAAGATGAAGGATAAGAAAAAGAAAAAGGATTACCTCAAATCCAAGGATTCCAAGGTCTTATATTGCTGAGTCTGGTTTATTTATTCACTTCCTTTTTTCAAGTGGTAGCTGTCTTTCATTTTTTATGTGAGGTAGTTTAATGCTTTCATAGCATTGCAGCCTACTTGTAGTAAACAGAAACAGGTGCTACACGAGAAGGATGCAGATCAAGTGTAAGCCCTTTTTTCCCCTCTATTTTCACCTTCAGTATAGCCCCCTTCCCATCCCCCTCCCAAAAAAAAAAAGTATAGCATCCTTTTCTCCTAAATGTGCTCGGCCTGTTTTGAATTGACGTAGGTTGACTTATTGTGTTTCTACAGTCAGTTTTCTGTTCCCGAAGATGGGGATTACCCAGAATCACAGAGTGTTGTCTCTGTAATTGCCGGTGAACTGAAACAGCAGGAAGAGGAACTTAGGTGTAAAATTGAGCTTGAAGCCGAGGAAAGAATGCTTGAAGAGCATTTGGAGCGTCAAAGACAAATAGAGAATGAGGCTAAAGAGAAGCAGCTTGCTGAGAAAAACAAAAAAGCAGATGGAACAATGCCAGAGATGGAGGAGACATTGTTGAGTGTAACTGGAGTGCCAACATGCTCTTGAGGTGATCATTTGAAAAAGTTAGAGGAAACTAAGGCGTCCTCCCTGGTTTCTGGTGGAAGGACTGAAACAAAAAGTTGCTCTCATGGAGAAGTCAAGCTAGGTAAGCAAATTTTTTTGCAAAATTATGTTAATGCATAGTGTAAATTGATATATATTACATCAGTTTAGTCGTTAATATATAAATGCACATATAGGGCTATTTTTTTATGTTTAGGAAGTTGCCCTGTCTTACATTCTCCATTCATGTCAAAACAGGACATGTGATGTCTGTGTACACTGCTATGATTTAAATCTTTGGATATGACCGATAAAATTTGAGTGGGACCACTAAACTTTTTGCACTGTGGTTTTGTTACGGAGAATGTGCCCCTAAATTATGTCTTTTGTTGTGCAGCTTTGTATACTCAAGAAACTCTTGAAGGTGTTTTATGATCTTCCAATCAACAGACTGGAAGGCAATGCATACGGCTGAACATCTTTTTAGACTCACCCAATGCCAATTCCTTGTTAAACAAAACTACAACAAAACAAATCCTGAGTATACACAGTATACAAAGGACCAACTGAATCAAAAAGACAGTACAAGTTACTCAAGAATCGCCTGGGTTATCGAATATGTTTATTTTAGACCAAACAATTTCATACTCCAAAAGATATTCGGAAGTGTTGCAATAAGAGCTTTCACCCTTAAAATTATGCCTCTATCTCTCTCTCTCTTCCTCTCTCTTCCTCAGTAAATTCAATGATGCCGTTTTTCTTACCTCCCAATATTTCTTGTAAACACAACTCTCCTTTCAGCTTGTCAACATGGTCCAATGAGGGGATAACTCAACTTGCACCATCTAAGGTAAGCAGGGAAGTGCACATTCCCTTAGTTGCCACACAGTGCAAGACTAAGTGGTTGATCAGCTTACCCACTCCTTTGCACTTACAGCCCTGCCCTACTAATTGATTTTCACATCAGATTGTTAATAACAAGATTTGCCTTCAAAGCTGTGGCTCAAACAGAAAAGCTGTCTTTAAAAGGGTTGAGTCTGTCTGCCAGGTGCCTTTCTAAGGAAACACCACCTCATGGTGTTTTGTTAAACTCAGTAATACATCTGAATGAGAAGATCTTAGTATGTGCACATTTTCACCTCAAGTTCCTTCTCCCCTCTTCCTAAACCTTGCTAAGGCACATATGGATTCGGACTCTCTTTCTTGGATAATTATGCCGCTTTTGAAGTTCTTACTATATGTCCACCTGAATGACTTACATATTTTGCAATAAATGTCATCCTGTTGATCGCTAACTTATCAGCACAGGATAATCCTCCTTGGGAGCAGAATATAGATATCAAGTGTCTGTCTTACTGTTCCCCACAATCCTAATATAAAGTTGATGTTTTGAGAGACTCCTCAACTTCTCATACTGGGATACCATAAGACCTACCCCTTGCACTAATGTAGCCTGTTTTGAAGTTTTCCCTGACACCAATGCCATGCCTCTTCTGAAAAACTTTACGCCGCAGGCTCTCCTGCCATATACCTCCTGAATCATGTGGGGAGCTTGATGCCGTAAGAAACTCAACTAGGGAGCATGATACCTTCCGCTCCACTTCCTTATAATCAGATTCCTTTGTAAGTCTTCCAATAGAAAGCCTTTCTGTAGCTTATTCGGCCTTTTCTCAACTAAAGATGAAATGGTGGATAGAAAGGACATAGAAAGAAGTGCCAGGGTGCTTTTTATCAGGTTAAGTCGTCCCCTTTTGATAGGTTTCATCTCAACCACTTTGCTAGCCTCCTTTAGGACCTCTTTGCAAGAGGTTTAAAATGTATTTCTGTTTTGTTATAGTCCTGATGGGAGCCCTCTTAGGTGGAAGGGAGGGAGTTCACCTTACATCCTAAGTTCCTTGCCAAAGTAGAAGTATTCGTAACATCTCCAAACTGGATAATGGCACTTTTACCAGGATTGATTTTCAAACTTGACATTGCCTCAAAAATGGAGCAAGGAGCGTATGAGATTGTGTAGTATCTCATCCTCTACATTAATTGTGTGATTTGTTGGCTAGTAGATGAGAGATCTCTAACATGCTAATCACCCCCACCCTCCCCAACACACTACTTAAGTCCTTATTATCATGATGAAGAGCGAAAAAGAAAAAGGATCAGTCTCCTAGTCCTCTGCTACTTGGAAAGACACCCTCAAGAAATCTATTGGGCGGCACTGAGAATCAAAGAGACGATATAAAATTACTCCTCCTTTTTAGAGCCCTTGTTGACATACCAAGAAGAAATGACCAAACTTCTATTCTCGTAGGATTCCTTGATGTCCAATTCACACACCATGCATGGAACCACTTCCAGCTGTTCCAAATCAAAGCAATTGTTCGCCAACAAAACTATATATTGGACATCTGTTTACCTTGCAGAAAGGCATTATATGATTGGCACCTTGCATTCCCTTTTGATAAATTATACTATTCGGACTTTAGTTTGTAGCACATACACTCTTTCCACCAAGCTTTTTTAAGCTTGAACTCGTTGGTATCCACTCTTCCGCTTTCTTTGGGACTGGGGTAGTGAAAGAGGCATTTAGGTTACTCTTGAAACCATCCATGCTCATAGAAAATGTTGAGTTGCCATCACATCCTCTTAAATTGCACTCTCCCACTGCTGAAGACTTGATTGGATCTCTGGATTCTCATCAATTGAGAAAGATAAGGATGAACCGGGATGTTGCCATATTAGAGCTGCACAAGGTGCATGCTTGGATCAGGACAATGTTCATGGTAGCAACAGTAAGTACTATTATGTGCTCAGAATTTTTTTTTTTTCCATTCATGTTCTTTTAGTACTTTAGGTGCTTACTATTTGAGAAATTTTGAATGATCAATCATGTATGCATTTCATTTGTCAATTGTCATTCAGAAGCATTTTTGAATGAGGTTCCACAAGTACATGCCAATACTTGAAGGTGCTGTGATACTTGATCTTTTACATTGCAATTTATTTACCCTTTTTACTTTGAAGGTGTTGTGATATTAATCATGTGAGCATCTTATTAGAATCTACACTGTACATATACCTGTATATACTAGAAAGAGCCCAATGGAGAACCAAGATTTATGTAGCTGACCCCAAATAGTTGGATAAAGGCTTTGTCGGTTTGAGTTGAGTTTGTATATACTTCAAAAGAGTCTTCTTTCTTTATTACTTGCCTTAGTCCCAACTCTTTTGTCTTGAGTTTCCTTTCTCTTTTGGATGCTGCCTGTGTGGCTTTTCTTTTTTCCTTTAGGATGCCAAATAATCTGTTTAGTAAGCCCACAAGAGCCGTTTACTCTATCTGCCGCCACCTTTTGTATATGCTTTCTTTTGCTCATTTATTATTGGCCGAATATTCTGTTTTTGGTGCAAATTTTTCATGTAGATTCGAAAGAAAGACATAAGAATTTGGTGCTGCAGCCTTCAAAATCCAAAAAAATTGTTGGAACTTTGGTTTCCAGAAAATTTTCAATCATCATCCTTGCCACCACCACCATCATTATCATTTTCAGTAAAATATGTTCCGTCATATTTGATACAACCATTGGGAAATTCCTCAATAAAATCTCCATTTGCATAGCACACCGTGGTAATTGGTTGATTTGCCTGTGCAAATTTTTTTCATAGTAAAAGAAAGTCATAAGTTTGCCTTGTAGCTCTTATTAGTATTATAACTGAGAACTCATTCCACTGGCATTATGTTCGTTTGCAGAAGTCACTTCTTTAGAAAGACTAAAGAGTAGTGGATGCTAAAAGTGTTATACAATTGTTTCAGTGGAAATGAAACGAAATGCTGATCCTTGAATATACGTGAATAATTAGGAACAGATATGGTAAGTTCTTTTGGTGAGTGGATTTCTTAGGTGGGAGCCTGTATAGTCTGGCATGCGGTTTGACGTGGAGTTAAGGAATAGTTTCCGTTTTGTGACTTCATTGTGGCAAAGTAGGAGCTGTGGCAACTCTCCACCCTCAGTTAATTCCTTTTTGTTTCTCCACTATGCTATGTGGAGAGTTGCCAATCTCCCCTCAAGAAGCGTGCTTGCTGTTGCTGTCAATTGAATTGAAGACTTTTGGTCGATAAAAACACACAGAAGAAGTTGATGTTGAATGTGAGAATCAACTTCCTCTCCATTTGCATTTGTCAAAGTTTGTGCTTCGACTTTCCTCATCAGTATATTATTAAAAAAATGCGGGTTGCAGCAGTGACATGATCTTTAAAGTGGCTGTTATGTCTCATGGGGTGTGTCTGTAAGCAGCACATTAAGAGAATATTTCAAGATGACAAAGTGTTGCTTTTTGAGTATATTAGGCTAAAGAGATCTTAGGCTTTTTTTGTCTGTTTTCTGGACGATAGTTTACTCCCTTGAGCATTCTTAGCCGATTGTAGGCGACTACCAAGATTTTGACTTCATCTCCATGTTTCTACTGTAATGTGTTCATTGGAAGTATTAGAGATATGATATCATATCTCTAATAGGAAGAAAGGGAATAACATGCTTCTAGTTCAGCTTGCGGCATATAATCCAATGTTGACTTTAGTTCATCTTATGTTGTGTTATTCTTTTGAATACAATCCATTGTTAATAAAGTCCATTATGGATAGAATAAAATTTCTGGAGGATCAGTGAGGCTTTGATTTAAATTTTATTTCTGAAATTTCTGATACATTTGAAAATATACATTAAAAAGTACTGCAAGACTCATTTAAACTTACTATTGCCATTTCATAGATTAAAATTTCCAAGCACTCATGCCATATTATTGTTGTCTCCACATCAAATGAAGTGCATCATCTTTCCTGTTGTATAGATATGTCCTGTTGTATATAGAGGCAAACTGCAAGAAGAGACTGACAAAATATCTGCACAAAAAGGTCCAAAAACAATATGTGGCAGACTCCTTCAAATTTGATTACCGAGGATACATGAAACTCTTATGATTGTCCTCAACAGAAGGATGTCTCAGACTAAATAAAAATATTTTTCTCTCTCATCTTTCAGATGATGGAAACAATAGCAAGGAGCTCTTCATTATATTTTAATCTGTTTACTATTGCAGACGCATTAGCAGAAGAGAAAAAAGACCATGGGGTCTTATCAACTGATATCAGTTTCAAACATATGGATGGATCACATAAATTCTTTGGGAAAGGGATGAGAAATTACCTTGGTGAAAGCAAATGCTTTTTTGATGCAACTATACAGGTTGGAATTGAAGACAAGTTACATATTACAATTTTACGATCCATGACAAAGTGTTCACCTTTTCCTTTCAGTCCTGATCCTCTAGACTCTTGTGAAATCTGCAGTCTCTGTGGCATTTAAGACGGTTCCGAGATGAGTTTTTCAGTCTATCTAGGCATGTGCACGTTGGAGATCCTTGTGTTGTATGTGCGTTACGTCAGATCTTTGAGGCCCCAAGCATGGCTAATACTGATAGACAAAGGGGAGCTATTGCGCTAACCTCTTTAAGAATCTCTCTAAGCAATTTGTATCCTAGTAATAAGTCCTTCCAGGAGGTATGGTCACAGGAATTTGTTGATTTTGTCTTTCTTTGACTCTCTCTCTCTCTCTCTCACCAAATATGAACTTGGATACAATGTTTTACAGGGACAAGATGATGATGCTTTTGAAGTGTTGGAAAAAATATTAAGCTGCCTTCATCAGTCATTTACTTATAAGGATGATGCTGATGATGCCAATTCAGAAGACAGGAAGTGCACAGGCCCTTCACATGGAGCAAGCAAGACTTGTATAGCACATACCATTTTCGGATTGGACGTGTTACGACGAGTGGACTGTAAATGTGGTCTTCAGTTTGGATATAAGAGCCAGATTTCTTATGCTATTAACATAGCTGCAAGAGAACTCAGACAGGCAAAGGTTTGCCACATGTGAATAATGTTTTGATAAAGTATTTCTGTATTCTTAAAACAACTAGAAACTTCCGTAAGCAGAATTGCTATGAATTCTATGTTAGACATGTTAAAATTCGATTTCTTTTCATCCCAACTCAGATTATGCATGTGGGTTGCCCTTTTGATGAGCTTTTGAAGCTTCTCACAGTGGATGAGGATACTCAATTCATTTGTGAAACAGAGGCTCATGGCTGTGGAGCACCCAACCATTTCAATCATGTTCTTTCAACTCCTCCACACATATCAACTGTTGGTAAGTGACGATGTCATAAAATCTATCATTCTTGTATTGGCCAGTGCTTACTTGTTTCTAGTCGGGGCATTGCAGTTATTCATTGGCAGACGGCAAGTGAGAGTGCTGATACTATACTAACAACATTGATTGCTCTTAATGCTGAGGTCGATGTTGGCATTTTGTATCAAGATTTAGATCAAGGGAGCAGACACGTTCTTGTTTTAATGGTAAGTTCTATATTCCCGAGTCCTTTCTAGCATCTGGTTACATTCATAGTTGCAAAAAGAAAAAAGACGAAGACACTCCTTGTAATTTAAAGTACTATATAATCAACTAGAAAATAGATGCCTTTATTGAAGTAAATGCAAGGATGGTGCATGCAGACAGTTGAGCTGTTTACATGCAGCGGTCTGACTTGCTCTGTGCTCAAGATATTGTCAGAGACTTTAAAACATTGTTACAAGGAAGTGGATTGGGAGGGGTAATTTCAGTTGGGTGATGGGCTGATTGGCAGCTTAAATATGGTTTGTTGTCCTGATGGTGGATGGTCATCACATGCCAATCTAAAATTTGGATTCGCCACAAAAAAGTTTGAGAATTGTAGCGTGTTCTTTTGTGTTAGTCTCTGCAGTTGGCTTCACAAGTGGATGTATTGGGTTGATTCAGATGCCACGTTGGCAAGGACATGGCTGTAGACAATTGGTGTAATAACTTTAACTCTTTGATCTCTTCACTGTTGAGTAGCAGTTTATAAAAATGGGATTTCTTATGCGGCCTTGCACCCCTAAGCTTATTTTGTTTCCTTCTCTTTAAATAAAAGGTTTGAAGTGTTAACCCCAAAAATGGCATTTTGATGCAGCAGCTAAATTGATCTTAATATGCACACATATATGCAAGCACATGTTTTTAAAGTCCCATGTTGATGGTTAACTCTGTATGCAATAATAGGAAAACCAATGTAATGAAGTTTGAAAACATTACTATAACAAGAATTTGGTATAACATTACTATGCCTTAAACCGACTGGGTATATTGTTTTTTATTCAAAGATATCTTCCTCAATGGCAGATGAATATGTAATAGCTTGATGTCTTCTCATTGACATTCCAACCAGAGGCTATTTCAGAGCCTCTTTGGCTGCATCAACTAATTTTTGAATTAAAGAGGACACTTCTTCAGGCATGAGGATTGATGTGGCAGAAAAATCTGTGAAATTAGGATTTCTGATATTATTTACAAATAAATTCTATTGAAGGGCACCTAGAGTGGATGCAAACCATGTGCATGAGAAACATGCGAAGTGTTGTGTTTGCTCCCTTAAAGGAACTCGAAAAGCACTTGAGTATCCAAAGTCACTACAAGATCAAAAAATGATCTCAAGGTGGGCACTTATCAGAAGATAAAACAGGGCAGTCCAGTGCAAAACAGAAAAAAGGGATGTTGAAGGGGGCACCCTCTCCATGTTTCTCAGCTAAACTGTCAAGCATCTGCTTCATATGGGGTTGATAGTTCGAAACATGTAAACTTCCTCTTCCTCCAATTGCATCCAGTAAGGAAATTTGGGACAGTTCTGGACACAATGCTCGTACTCCTGCCGGGACATTTAGCTCCTACTCCACGCGTGCTCTTGACACCCTATTTCTTGTTATTTTGTGAAAGAAATTATCTGCTTTATTTTCTAACTGCAACCATGTTTGTTTTGTTGCTGATTTGATGGTAGTATGTCCATGCAATATAAATTGCATTACAGAACCATTTTACATCTTTGCTAAAAGTTTTCTTGTTATTCTTAGGTTTGCTATCGTGGGCATCACTATTACTGCTTTGCTAACAACCATGAGCGTGAAAGATGGATTGTGTTCAAGGACGAGAATATAAAGGTACATTCATATTGGTTGCTTGATATTATCTCTCTCTATATATGGTCTTTAATTTCGGGCATCTAATATATATTTGGTTCCAATAGGTTATTGGGAGTTGGGATGATCTTCTTTTCACGTGTGCAAACGCACACTTACAACCTCGGCTCCTTTTCTTTGAAGCTATAGAGTAGATATGTTATGGACATATCACTAGAGTTGCAATGCAAATGGCATTTTTGTTTGTGAAGACAATTATGATGAGGAAGGATGGAGGAGGAAGCACACAATTTATTTGAACAACTAACTGATCATGGAAAGTGATTCTTTACCCCTTCTCTTTTCTTTTTCTTTTTTTGGGCAGGAAGGGTGGGGGGTTCATAGAAGAACAGATGATGCTATGCAGAGCCTGAACCACTGGCATTGTTTTCATGAGGAAGCCCAAACCTGTTACTGTACATAGCAACATATGGAACCATGGGGTTCCAATATTGTACATTTCTATGGAAGATGATGAAATTAGGTAGCTCCAGTTGTATATGAAATATTAGACATAAAACATATTAACAAAGGAATGAAGAACTACCAATGATCTCGATTCATGGTCATCTCTTCTTCTCTCTGTCTGTGTGTGGGAGTGTGCATGCAATATCTTTCCTTATATGGTTATCTAAGAATATAGTAATTGATGCAGGCTATCAGGAAGATTGAAATTGTGAAATTTTGAACAGGTAGATGTTTTCCTACATCAGTATGATGTTGGCGAACTCAGATGTTCAATATGAGCTTAATACCACTGGAAACTGAACAGGTAGACATTTTCCTATACCAGTATGATGCTGTCGAACTCAGATGCGCAATGTGAGCTTAATGGCACAGGTAAAAATTGTTCCTAATGTATGGGATTTGTGGCTTTGAAGCATCATTCACAAAAACAAAGTTCTCTATTGACATGGCGAATATAATTAAAAAGAACTTCCGCAGGAATCACCTAACAAAAATCTCATCATCAGAAATCACTTAACAAGAATTATATCCACCAAGTCCCCAGCAAATCACAACACTCATTTGAGAAGCTTCCAAGCTATTATTGTGGGTAAAACAGTAACATTACACAATGACTCACGACGCCTTGTGGCTTGATTTCTTTTGGTGTCTGTAACAGGAGCAGGTTTGTGACTGAAATAGTTGTATCCAGGTTCTGAACGCCTAGGTCATGGTCGAAGTGGGGGTCTTTGCCAAAAACTCTCTTGCCACTGTCAAATAAACATAGAGATTTCTTAACCAACAAAAACAAATAGGAGAAGAAAAACCAACTTGATCACAATTGAAGAATTTGAACTATGCAGTAAAGGAATATGATGATGGCTAGAGTTTTCTGAAAAAGACAAACAAACATAATGGAACTCGTATTAACCATCCTGATTTCGACTTGACTGCTAATAGCTCATATATCTTACCCTAAAACATCCTTAAACTATGTGTCCTGGTGAGACATTTGTACATAAGTACACTAACAGGATAGAGTGCTATTAAAGTGGACAAAGGACCATTACAATGCAGCCTCGTCTTGTTTGCTTTTGGCAAATTAATACACATTCTGGTATGATAGGAATATACTACTTTTCAGCTCGACCATTATTATACAATTCTAATACACGTTTGTTTACATGACTAAACTCCAGAGAATTTCAAAATTAATGAAACAAGAGCATAATTATAAAGATAACCAGCCAAAGGGGTGAATCTGTGATTACTTACTTGGCATATAAATGCATTACTAATCCAAATACATATCTAGATCCTATGTAGTATCCTTTCATCAGTAAGTATTGGAGCAGAATCACTTTCATATAATCAGTCTTATTTAAATTCATTATAAATAATTTACCACTGAAGAAAATATAAAAAAAAATGTATTAGAAGAATATTAATCCTCTATGTACTAACCTTTAGAAGTCGACGGAACTACAACAATATGAATGGCTGCATTGTTTGGGGGAAGAGCTAACCGAAGTTGATATAGCTTTCCATGTGTGTCGCGGGAACACACAATAATGTCCTCTAGCCCCGTCTCTTCCTCCAACTTCCGAGTCAATTCCTCTAAACCATGGCCTTTAAAATTAAAGGAAGGCCCTTCAATGGCATCATCAGCAACGTTTCCATTGTCATCTACAACATTATAATGTATAGTTCGTCCTCTAGACTTCACTGGTGAACCACCTAATGAATCGTTTGTCTGCATATAATTAAAACCAGCACAAACCCGTCAAAATTTCCAATCATAATAAGTATTGTACTGAATAATTATTTTTAGCATAAATTTCTATAATATAAAGGCAAGATTACAATTTAATGTAATAAGATTATAATAAAATAGAGTTGTTTGTCAGGATCGATCATCATGTTTTTAGCGATTACGAAATCTTTGATATTATAAATTTGATTCAGATTGAGGGTTCGAATAGATACGATACTTAACAACTATAGTGGTACCCAGGCAAACAAAACAAACCTCAAGCTTTGAGAATCTGGGTGAGCGAAGATGAAAAGAAGACGAGCTAAGATCCGAATCCAAATCCAAAGACTCCGATCGTGAAACATTTTCCGGTGATGCTGATCGTGAAACTTTTTCCAATGATTCTGATCGTAACTCAACGACATCAACTTCCCATAAAACCCAATTATGATGCCTCTGAGGTATATCATGTGTTACTGAGTTTCTCCAAGGTGGTAGCCCAGCATTTGCTCGTAAAAAGTTCCCATATCTAGTTTTGAGCTTCACTAGAAACCCATCTCTTATGGGCTCCCATTCGATCGACGAATCCAATTTTCTCGGCGTAGTTTGAAGAACTTTATGACCCGTCACGCCCAGAAGGAATTGTTCTTCAGTGGCAGTGAGGTATTTGCCATAACAGCTTCTCAACCGAACGACATTGTTAATGCCTTCAACGAATTCCACAGTCCATTTTGCGTTTTTGGCTGAGCCATATCGATCTTGGTACACGGATTCTTGGTCTTCTTCGGCTAATAAGTACTTGTCATGGTGGCTTCGGAGCCTGATCGTTTTTGCTTTTTGGAAGAATTCCATTCCAGAACTCTGAAATCAATCATCAACACAATCATATGATATTTCCAAAAAAAAAAAAAGTTGCATGTACAGGAGATATATAAGCTGTACCTGGATCAATACAACGAATATAAACAAATTCAGAAAGGGATTTCTATGGGACTTGTCTCAAATTTCAAAAAAGTAAAAGGGGAGAGATCTGAAGATGGGTATGACTATATGAGCTTTTGAAGGTTGTTTTTTTTTTCATGCCATAAATTTCAAGGTTGATGAAATGCTCAGTTTTTGAAGGTTGGAGATGGTCTCTTAGATGTGGATTAACGGCTACAATGGCAAGTGTGACAAAACGTTGTGGTGCTGTGTTGTCAAGCTTGAATTCAGCAATGCCGTTTTAGTCAGAGATGTAGGATTAGGAAGTGGCCCACATAGTTATGGCTTTGGCAATTGGCAATTGGCAATTTTGGGCTCTTTCTCTGCTATTGACTTCTGCTGCGACGGCAGAAGGAAGGAGAATCCAATGAATTGCTTGGAGATTTCTTATATTATTATTATTATTATTAATAAGTGTCCAAGTTGTGTCGATTATTTCCACAAACTCAGGGTTTCACACCGTGACTTGAATTGAATTAGAACATATTCCTAAAGGGACAAGAGTGGCTAACCCTTAGGGGATTTAGGAATGGATTGAATCTGAGATCTCTGAGTTACCAAAAGTCAAACGCAATTAGGTCTGACAATCGTGTTGGGTGAAACAGTTTTGTGTCAGGTAGAACGAATTTGCGTCAAAAAATCCTCCATCCATACCCCATTCGTTTATATAAACGGGTTCAACTATCACATCTGTATACGACTCGTTTATTAGACGGGATACTCGACACAACCCATGTGTCACCCGCTACATAAAAGCATCAATTAGAGTATTTCGAATCCATGCATGTTTAATATGTTTATTATAACAATAAATTATGACTAAGCAGAAAAGTAAAAACAAAAAATAAACATTAAATTACTACCAAATTCGAATGAGTCTAAGAGATGGAAGGCATGAGATGAGGTAGAGACTGAGAAACCAATTTTTTTTTTGAAATTTATAGTGCTACTATTAACAAGTTAAATGGGTTGAAATGCATTTATGGGTTAAACATAAAATTAATTTGTTTATTTCACGAGTTTATCGAGTTAATCCGTTAACCACTCAAACGCAATCACTGCACCACCCAAAAGATGATATTTCTTACATTATGCAATAGTATAACATACTCTTATACAGAAAACTTTGATATAAGAATTTCTAGGCAAAATGATATGACTAATGTTTTATAATATACTAATTATCATTCATTTCTTTGAAATAAAAGACTAATTGTGAAACCACATTATTATTCCACATGATACTTGGGTATGAAATTTCATTTTATATGCCATTCTTATATTTGAAGTCGTCGATATCTGCTATTGATCTTGCAAGTCAGACTCTCGAGGTCCCATCAGATTGCTGACTTATTAGCTATTCATTGAGGTATGAAAACATCACATGGTTTCAGACTAGTTTTCTATTTCAAGAAAGTTTAGCTTTAATTGCTTGATTAGTCTAGTAAGTTTTTAAGCACCACAATATACGATTGATTCTTGGCACATTGACTTTATGTATGGATCAACGAACTACTAATCTACACTGTTAAAAAAATGAGAAGAGGAGTTTAGTGTCCACTTCTTTTATTAATAATTAATTTATAATAACTTCCTAATTCAAATGACTCTCTGCCTCTCTTTCACATTTTTCTTTCTTTTAACTGTCTCTTTTTCGCCTTTACTTCACCTCTTTCTCTGACAAATGCCCATGCCTAACACGGTGCCAAAAATATTTTGCATGTGTCACACGACTACATCTCTCCTGCCACTAAAACTAATAAGCAACAAAATTGAGTTGAATTTTGTAAGTTTGAGTCGTGTCTATCGAATTTAGTTTTTTAAATGAATTTAAAAAATTGTTTAAGTTTGACTCTTATAAAAAACGAGTCGAACCCGAACTAAGTCCAAAACGAGTCAAACATGATCTGAGTCCAAAGTGCTTAACTATTATACATATAAACGAGTCGTCTCTTTTAAGCTTGTTTTCTAAATGAGTCTAAAAAATTATTCAAATCCAGTTCTTTTAAAAAATTAGTCGAGCTTGAAGTAAATCCAAAATAAGTCAAACTTGAGCCGAACCCGAATAACTTGACTATTTTACATATAAACGAGTCGAGTCTTTTAGGCTTATTTTTTAAATAAGTCTAAAAAATTGTTCAAGTTCGATTCATTTGATCGAGCCTTTTAGGTTCATTTTCTAATCAAGTCTAAATAATTGTTTAAACTCAACTTATTTAGAATACAAATAGAGTTTTTATCCGAATCAAACTCGAATAACTCAGCTCAATTATCGACCCTAACCATAGCAATAGATAAAAAGAATGATAGTCAAACGAAAGTCAATGTCAATTTGGCAAAGTTAATCGATTTACCTGCCTCGTAGAGGCATGTCCAAGCCTTCCTGCGGAAACGACCATCGGTGATCCGGTGTCCGGCGACCCAGAAAAATCATCTGCCAATGCGGAAAAGTTTGACGCCGTCGATGTACAGCTCGATAACGGCTCCGAATCCGACAACGATATGTCCACAACATCCACTCCCCACAAAACCCAATCCTGAGTCGCAGTTCTATGAGGAACGTCATGAGTTATCGAGTTCCTCCAAGGAGGTGTACCGCCATTTGCCCTCAAGAACTTCCCTTGGCTTGTTCGAAGCTTCACATGGAAAGCCCCTTCTTTTATAGGCTCCCACTCGATTGAAGTGTCCGACTTTGTCGCCGGAAGAGTTTGAAGAACCTTGTTTCCGGTCATTCCGAGAAGGAATGCCTCGTCGGTGGCGGTGAGGTACAGGCCGTGGTGGCTCTTTAGGCGGATAACATGGGGTTTTCCTTCGATGAACTCGACTGTCCAACGTGCCTTGTGGGAAGAGCCATTACGGCTTTGCCGGACGGTCTGTTCATCATCGTCGGCGACTAAGTACTTGCCGTGGTGGCTTTGGAGTCTAACTGCTTTAGCTTTGTCAAATAGCTCCATTCCGTTCTGCAATGTAATTGTCAATTGGGTTGAAAAGGCATTGCTAGTAATATTAGAAAAAAGTTGTCTCACTCGAGTCCTTATTCTTATAATTTCGACATTTTAATCTATAAAATTTTTGATTTATGGGTAGGAAAGAATACCTGTCTTCCACTAGAGGGTCTGGATCTATAGGAGAAGATTGAAGACGAACGGCTCTCAGGGGCGATTGATGGGGAGCGAGTGTCCGAACCCGTAAAATCGTCGGCCGGTAATGAAGAAAAACTTGACGCCGGCGACACATAACTAGGCAATGACTCAGACTCCAAGTCCAATACACAAATGTCCACTACATCGACTTCCCACAAAACCCAACTTTGTGTTGCAGTTCTGTGAGGAAGATCATGAGTTATAGAGTTCCTCCATGGCGGTGTGGCCCCATTAGCCCTCAAGAACTTCCCTCCTTTTGCCCTTAACCTCACTTCAAACCCTTCCTTTATCGGCTCCCACTCTATAGAATTATCCTTCATCGTAGTCGGTATAGTTTGAACCACCTTTTTTCCTGTCATACCTAGAAGGAAAGTCTCGTCGGAGGCGGTGAGGTACTTGCCGTGAAAGCTCTTGAGACGAATTACATGGTTATTCCCTTCCACAAACTCGACGGTCCAACGGGCTTTCCTTGAGGAGCCGTTACGGCTTTGCCGGACGGTCTCTTCATCGTCGTCGGCGAAGAGGTACTTGCCAAGGTGGCTTCTGAGTCTCACAGATTTAGCTTTGTTGAAGAACTCCATGCTTTTCTGTAATGAAAAGCTTTGTTTGTTGTTTGCTATTAGTTTTCTTCCTCTTGGCTTAATTTGTTGATTTAAAGGGAGTCTTTCACAGATCGACGACTTGGATGGTTGACCCGGAAGTTTCCAAGATGCTTTTGCTTATTTATTTCAATTCTTATATAATTGAATAATAAAGGGATCTGTCAAAAAAAAAAAAGAATAATAAAGGGCCTAACTTGTACGGATTAATCCCAACCCCTTTGACTTAAACCATGTCGCAATTGAGGTATTACTATTAAGCCTCTTTAGAGCTGATGTTACGTCTAAAAATAAAGTTTAAAAAATGAAATGAAAAAATTAAAGTTAAAAAATTATTAAAATTGTATTGTGTTTTCAAAAAAAAATTGTCTTTTTCTTAAAAACTCTCGGATTTGCCCATTTTTCAACTTTTTTTTGGTACCGATAAAAGTTATTTTTATCCAAAAAATTGATAAAAAAGTCACTCAAAGTATGATCAACGTCAATACTTGAAGAAATCTGGTGCACCAGAGTTAAAAACAGTCTCTTAAAGAGAACAAAATCAATAATATTGAATAAAAGATGCTCCAATTCTAAGCTTATAACTCTATTTATAGTACTAAAGTCATAATCCTTCTAATTCTAATAGAATAAAGAACTTATTTCAAATAAACTAAAGGAATACGATGCTTAATAGAATTAGGAATACTATTCCTAATAGAATAACAATGTTAATCTAAAAAAAAAACTTAATCCAAAAAAAATTAGTCCTAAAATTAAGGTAAAATAATAATAAATAAAGAATAATTTCTAATTCTTGTCTTACATCAATACCATTATCATAGTGACACATTACTTGGTCTTTATTTTTTGTCAATAATATCCTTGATTGAAAAAAAGCATCTCAAAATAAATTAATTCTAAGTAATATTATAGTTGAGATATTCGATTTTCAAGACCGAAAATCGAATTTAGTTTGAATTCCTATCTTTAGTGTTTGTGCCATTTGAGAATTAAACTCGATTAAACCCAAGAATTCTAAAATTTAGTTCAGTTGGAGTTTCAAATTTAGATATGAATAATACTCAAATTAAAGGTTTGGGACTAAATTTGAGTAAATGTAAAATTCAAGTTTAAAGGAATATATGCAACTTGAATGGTTGAATAATTTGGTGACATGGATGTTGAGAAACACGGTATAGCTGCGCCAATTCAAAATTATTAGGGCTTGTTTGGTTGATTTTGACGAGGGGTTTGGATTAGTTTTTCCAAATTCTTTCAAACTCAAACCCTTCTTTACAAAGGTGAGATTCAACATTCAATTCGGTTCATACACATGTTTGATATGCAACACATACACATGTAAGACTCACGGATATATCATAATTATTAATAACTATTGGTCATATAAATGACTATTTTACCCTTGATCAATTCAATTCATACTTATGTTAAGGGGTACAATTGTCTTTTGTATCTTTAACCCCTTACCCATCTTCCAAAACTCACCCTCTCCTTAGATTTGGTGAAATTCATGATCATGAGTTTAATCTTCGGGTAAACTATGGGCCGGTTTTGAAAATCCTAGGCTGAATTTTCCATACAAACATGAGATTTGAAGGTCTTTTGAACTATTTTTCCCAAACCCATCTTATCGAGCCCTCCATACCTTTTACCAAACAGCACCTTGGAGTATAGAATCTTTCTTCTCCGTCAACAGAATGGTACCGGGATGACCAAATCAAAGTATGCGCAATGAATATAAACAGCTTACACACGGTCTCTTGAGGTTACCATATTGGTTCCAGAATGTTCTCAATTGATTATGACAAAGTCTATTGATATATGGAATTTCAGTCATGTTAGTCTGATTTTATTTTCGGGTTAAAATTGTGGTCTAAAAGATATACAAGTTCCTTAACTCTAACAAATAAAAAAGTCCGATAATATTTGAGTGGTTATTTGGATTTTGTCACATTATATTGGAAATATGAATTCGAGAATAAAGTAAATGGTAAGGTGAGAGATGGACTATGTCGTTTTTTTAAAACGATTTGTTCCATTTTATAGAAAAAATATGGTGCAGTAAATAATAGAGCGTTGTAGCCAGTATACAATAACTCTGCCTAAATGACTATAGCTTCACTCTATTATGCACATTTGAATGAAGTAGAAGCTTCATACGACACTATTCAATTATGCCCAGAGAACTTATGTAGAGAGAAAATAAGATAAAAATAGTAGTATATACTTTTGGCCTGAAACATCAGATTATATAGTGTAAAGATAACTGTTGATGTACTATAGTTATTTCTAAAATATTTAAATTTCAAAAACTCGTATCTCGTGTGCTCCTTTCACTCTTGTGCACGTGAGAGTCTCAAGTTCTCACTTAACTTACTAACTAGTTTAGGTAGTACTAATATAATATATAAACTCGAGGTCTTTTAGTAATTTAATCGATTTGAGATTGCGTTTCTCCTAAGAGTGCTCCTTTTTTTATTAAAATACTCTAACATATTATTTGGACTATAGATTTGGTCCCAAATTTGATTAGTTTAGAATTTTTGATGGAATTTTTATTCGAATTTAATTATACAATAGTATTTTCCGCTGAATATTTGACTTTAAATTATATATAATATATAATAAAATAAAATTATTGTTCAATAAAATGAGTTGAATTTCAATGTTGTCTATTAAAATACATCTCTAATTAAGTTATTCGGATAAGATCAACAATTTAGGTGGATTTTTATATTCTAGTGTATTTAGTTAGAGGCAGAGCCAGTAATTTCTTCTAGAGTGGGCACACTATAACTACAAGATTTAATTTTTTTTCCTCCAATAAATAGAAAGAATGCGATATATTTGTTAGGTAAAAAATTCATTGAATACAAAAAGACCAAAAGTCAATATACATAGTTTATGCAAACAAAAAACAACAAAAAAGGGGGTTAATTCTATCACCAGCATCCTAAAAAAGATTGATATATTATAGTAGGAAGAAAATACAAGTACAAATGCATAAAATTATAATTTCTTATCGTAACCAATTTTTGGCAAATCTATAATTTGAAAAGAGAAGTTGCTTGTGTTTGTTGCTAGGCGTGAGAGAGAGAGGATAGAAAATGGTAGAAATAATTTATATAGAAATTCTAAATAAGTGTTAGTTGAGAAATTCAAAAAAAAAAAAAGTCAACGTTAGCGTGTGACGAACAGCTTTCATATAGCCGTTGTAATTCGAAGATACGAGGAGGAACGTTTTATCAACTCGTGCAAGGCAACCTACTCTGAAACGGTCCAAGTATTTGTGTTGTGGCTTCAGTACACACCGTATAGTGTTTACCTACTTCACAATCACAGCTTAAGGGGGGCTTTTTCGTCATCTTTCTAAAACAAACACCAATGAAAATGACCAAAAACCCCTTATCAACAAACCCACAATACACGTGGCCAACTGTGATTGGTTAACTAAGCTCTTCCCCACAACATTGCTTCCGTACTACTTCACTACTAATCAGTTACTTCAAAGCCCAAACAAATCCTCCATTAGAATCGGAATTTCAAAATATTTACCAAGTCTTTCCGATCCTAACAAACCTTACGTGTTGTGAACTGATGATGAACAACAAGATTTCATTGACTACTTTTTTTAAAATCAATTTTGCTTATCGATTTCATATTTAGTCGTTGAATTAGTAAGTCACATTAAATATTCACTGATTATATTTGCGTCTAGTCTCGTAAACAAAAATTCTTGAGAAAAATCGATGAAAATAACATTATATTGGGAACCATTTTCATCCTCCTATCAGCTCATGTTAATGCTGCTACTATTTCCCATAACTAGTATGACGATAATCTCTCACTGGTGGTTGCATTCTAAGTACTAGATCTTGAGCCGAAAAAATGACAGTAAAAGGTGGCACAAGTCAAGCTTGTGCTGCATGTAAGTATCAACGCCGGAGATGCTCACCGGAGTGTGCCTTGGCTCCATATTTTCCGGCTAACCACCCGAAGATGTTCCAAAACGCTCACCGGCTTTATGGTGTCTGCAACATCATGAAGATTCTAAGGCAATTGAATGATGATGAACACAAAGAGGAGGCTATGAAATCTATCATATATGAGTCCAATATGCGAGAGAAGTTTCCAGTTCATGGGTGCTGTGGAATCATACGTCAGCTTCATTATCAGTTGCGTCAAGCAATTGAAGAGCTTCAATATGTTCATGCACAGCTCGCAATCTGCAGAGAAAAATGCTACACCCAAAACCCTTCCAGTCCACATTTTTCTCCGTCGTCGGAGTTACAACTAGGCCTTAATCCGACCGGTACAGACGCCATGCCGGTTTTTCAACATTATTCTGCAGGCAATGAAATGCCAGTTGCGATGAATGATTTTCTGACAAACGAGAATGATGGTGTTTATGTTGAATTGAGTGATAATATTATGGGTAGTAGTAGTAGACCTAATTTCTTGGTTATGGAACCTTATTATGAAGATCAAATGATGCAGAACAATTTGGCAGACATTCAAGCTCAATGGGTTGCAAATTCACATGCATTTCGGTCTAAACAAGAAACAGGAATTTCTCGAGATTATGATGGAATGCCTGCTGTTGATACAATTGCTGATGATAGACAATCTTACATTGAATCCAAAGAAGCCTGTGAGTCGAGGTATATATATATTCTCTATTTTTCCCAGTCCTTTTTTTAGTGGGATAAAAAAATACAATGTTTTTGGTTAGCATGAAATAGAAAACGACGAAAATAATAATTTTCTTATATGTTGAATTTTCTCACAACTAATCAACTTTTTTTTTTTTGATAAAAAACACAAGAAAATGTTAGAAAGTTGTGATCTATAACTAACCTCTCATTTTACCTTTATTTATCTTAAAATATTTTATTGGTTATTAATTTTAAAAAATCTTGATATGAATTTGGTTAATCATATAATTTGTCTCAAAGACTTTCGTTCTTGTACCATAATTAGGTTACAAGCTACTTTTTTTAAAAAAAAATTTAACTTTCAATTATAATACATATTATTTTCTTCTTTAGATTGATTTAATATAATTAGGAGTAATTTAGACAATTTAAAAAAAATTCTTGTCATTTTTATTTCTTTCAAATAATAGAATGAATTTTTTTTAAAATTTTCTCGCAAGTTTTTCATGCTAATCAAATATATGCATGAAAATATATTTTCTATCTTTTTCTTTTCTTTCACTTCACTTTTCATCATTATGTTCTTCCTAACCAAACAGACCGTTACATAATTTCATCTTTAAATTAAGTAAAATCCCCAAGTTCATTTTATCTCATTTATTATTATTATCATTATTATTATTATTATTATTATTATTATTATTTAGTTTTCCATATTATACCGTCACCTAGCTACTTGAATTGAATGCATATTATAAAAAAAAAAAAGTCAAATGTTGTAGTGGTTTGGACCAAAAATATCATTGAGTCGTTATATTTTTGAATAAAGTCAAACAAAATTACGTAGTTTAGGGAAAAGTAAGATATTAATTTGTAATTAGGAGTATGAAATTAAGAACTATAATTATAGATTAAATATGAGAAATATGATAATTGAAGGACAATATGAAAACATATATAGTTATAGTATAATTTAACCTTTTTTTCTTATGCCAAAAAAAAAAAAAAAGAAACGATGGGTTCAGCCCCAATTTAACACATATTTGAGGCCCAAAAAAAAATTTAGAATCGCTTAAAAAAAATTTAGGGTCTCTAATTTTAAGGCAATTTTAGGTACAAAGTGCGAACTCAATAAGAAAACGATACGAAAATAACGAACTTGTGTTTAACATTAGTAGATACTAGTGATAAACAAATGAACTTGATAGGTATCTTAAATAAATGAGTCAACATAAATCTAATTAAACAAGAAATAAATCTGCTAAACACGATTTATATATAGTACAAATTTGACTATGCAAGTTTATAAATGGAAAAGAGTATAAATTGAGTCAATTCTGATACGGAGCAACTAAATGAATACTTTTTTATTTTTTTTCCATCTTATCTATTTTTTATCTCAATACTGAAAAGATAAGTTATCTTAATACACAATACCTTACATTAAGTGAGACTTTTGTCATGTCCCATTTTCTTGAAAATTCCAAACAACCTTATGATGAGTTCTTTAATTTTAAAACCCATTGAAATAATATTCTAGAGGATCCTAAAAAGAGTTTCTTATTTAAACTTTCTTCAAAGAAAATTCTAAAATATATAAGGAATATAAGAAGAAATATAAAAGAAACCTAAAATGTTTTTATACATATTAAAAAGCTAGATATTTGCATAGATGATTCTAGAGACACTATAGTAAGACGAAAGGCCTATAAATAGGTGAAAGTTTTTATTTACAAGAACCAATTAATCAAAAGGCAAAAAACCAAGTCTTACATTAAATTCGAGGCTTTTTCGTCTGTGTCGGAGTATTTACTTAATTATTTTGTTTTACAACACACAACAAACAAACACAAAATAGTTAAAAATTAAAGTGGGGGGTGGAGTTGCTTACTACTCAAAATCATATTAACATTCATCATTTAAAAAATTATTTTGCTATATTAACAAGTTTTAATTCTTTTTCTTTATATTTTTAATTGATAGAAGATTATGTTATATTTTGGTCTACAAATTCAACTTCAATTAATCGAATTATATACGAAAAACTTGAATGTAAAAGCTGAATTTGTATTCTCGCATATCAAAAATAAGAAAAATATTTTAAAATAAATAATATTAATATTTGAATAATTAATTCGTCTCATCTATATTACTATATTATATTGTCATGGATCTAATCTAACATTTTCTCCTAGAGCCTGAACTTGGGTCGGATTGCCCCTGGATGGGACTTTTGTTTTTTGTTTTGTATATATTATTATAGAAGTTTAATTTTGTTTTTCATGCTACATGCAATTTAGAGTAGGAATTACATGTAGTTTTGTTGTAACCAATTATGACTAATATATCTTTGAATGAATTTTTGTGTTCAGTTCGGAGTCATCATTGAAGGATGCAACACAATCAATAATTGAACATGTGTCAGACAATCATGAACTCAAGACCGGTGATGTCTCTAATTGTTTTTCTGTTCCGCCCTTCTTGAAATTGTTTTAATTCTACAATTTATGGTATTTTCATACTTGAACATGCATGCTACATTCAATTTTTTACATTCAATTAATAATTAAGACCTGTGTATACTCTTGGAATGCATGTACATATTTCCCCTTTGTTTCATTGTCATTCAATTATCGATGGTACATCTGGCAAATTACTTTTCCATCCCTTTAATTAGACCATATGTAACCCAAGCACTTCTAGAAATGGCTCATTGACATTAACAATGAGGATGGTCATGCCATGAGGTGAAGTTTGTTTGTAGTAGGTTTAGAAGAGATTTTAATAATCGTATCTCAAAATACATTTTTAAGAATGAGAGAGAACAAAATGTAATAAGAATATGATATCTGGCTGGACATATTACTAAATATGTCTTAAGTTTATGATACATTATTTGATATGAATAGACTTTGAGAGAAGCACACGAACATGTTGATGGCTAGTTGCTATGACTTGGCAGTTAGCAGTTCCATATTGACATTGGATAGTTATTGATGGGCCAGGCCCAATGATCCAATTCATGTTACAAGTTTAATTTGAATAAAGAATTTAACTAGACAAGATTTAATGAGTTTAGCCCAAAAGAGGTTCACGTCCTGTCAAGCTCATCAGGGTTCAAGGGACTACATCACCAAGGGATAGGTAGGGTCATCTCAAGAGCCTCATCTAAGTTACCTTGGAGTAAGGGTCATCCCAAGAGGCTCATCTTAGCTACTTTGGAGTAAGAGTCATCCCAATAACCTCATCCTAGCCACCTTGGAGTAAGGGTCATCCAAGAACCTCATTTAAGCCACCTTGGAGTAAGGGTCATCCAAGAGTCTCATCCACGCGGCCTTGGAAGAAGTTAACCACCACGTCATCTTTTAACCGGATTTTATGGGAAGCGCCGTAACTACCTCATCCGTTGAGAAGATGGCGTCAACTTCATCAAATTAGCATTTTAGTTACTGAGAAGTTGTCTCAATCTGTTTGAAGACGACTATAAATTGTAAGCCCCCCAATATTTGAGGGCATATCACACAATTGAGCACATCTACTATCACTCTCTCTTGTCTCTCATAGCTTGTATCTTCCTTCCTCTCCTAGACTCCTTGAAGTAATAAAATACCCAGGCGACCTTAGCCCTTCATAGTGGACGTATGTCACGTTGCCCGAATTACTTTAAATCTTTGTCTCACTCAAGTTACTCTCTCTACTTAATTATTGCATTAATTATCAATCATTTGACAAATGGTGCATAAGACCAATTTGTGCATTATCAGTTATCATAAATTCTCGTTTGAGTATATATACAACAAATTTTTTTTTTTTTTGAATATGAATACGATTAAACTTGGAAAATCTCTTAATTTGGCGTAAGGACCAAAAAATCGTCCCCCATACCTTATTCTATTCTCCTAGATATCTTCGAACTTTCTCGGAAGAATTTGCCCCTTAAACCCCAATCCTGGATCCGTGCCACACCAAGGTAAACAATTTTATCAATGCGTCAACGTACAATTCCTAGCAAGCAATAAAGGGCAGAATTTTTTGGCTCCGAAGTGTCTTTAAGTCCCAAACAACGAAGCCGCTGTTTCATCATCGCAGTACTCTGATCACCTTCCTCAAAAAAGATAGCTGGCGAAGAACATCAATGCCGGCCACTCCTCCTACACGTTCCCCAAAAACAACACCGCCGTATCCACCTCCCCCACCAGCCTTATAGCAGTACAAAGCCATACTTAGACCACAAGGTGCGTGGACATGAACGAGCTCTTATAATCATTAGACAAACCACAGACAAGCAAGAACTGTACAACCTGTTGTAACCATACAAAGGTCGAACACTTTGAATTAGGTTAGAAGTTTATTTTATGAAATATATTTGCAAAATTTTTTTTTTTTTTTGCTACAGAATATTCAGGCTTACTCCGACTACTTTCTCAAGCTCTTAGTTGGTCAGCGTAACTCAAACTAGTTTAAAGACATGCATCCTGAAGTTCAAGAATGACCGACTCTTAGGAGGTGTGTAAAGCATCGAACCTTAAGACTTTTTATCTGCAACTTATTATGTCCAAAAATACATCAACTCAATAAAGAGTACTTTATTTAGATCTATCACGCGAAAATCTCTCCTTGGGTCTGTCTGTCTGTCTGTCTGTCTGTCAATCTCTTTGTTGATTGAGTTAGGCCAGTAGCTAAGCTGATTTATTTGGTTTGGTTGATGGCTATCAGAGTTGGAGAGCTACATTCAGGAATCAAATTATATATATATATCTCTAATCTCTGGTTGAGATTTGAAATTAATAGCTTAGCTTAGGCAAACCGAAACAGTTAACCTTCTCTCTTCTATAAACCATCGTTGTCAACTGTAATCCTCTCTGTCGGCACCATTAAAAAAAGATAAAGACATTCAATTCTCCATTTATCACTCAATTCATTGAACTTGAATTGAGATCTCTTATTATATAATAACGTAAATTTCATATATGCCCCTTAGACTATGGTCTTTGTTTTAAAATGTGTCTTGAAATTTTGTTTGTTCCAATTTACCCCCCTTCAACTATGTAATTGGTTTCAATTGACACCTTCCAATTAATTTAAGATATTAAAAGATATAGATTCAAACCCCCAACTAACACCCACCCACATGCATTTCACATATTTGAATCCGTGTCATTTAACTTCTAAAATTAACTAAAAGTGTTAATTAAAACTAATTACATAATTCAAGAGATAAATTGAGACAAATGAAAATTTAAGGATCATTTTAAAATAAAGGTCATAGTTTTGGGGTATTTATGAAATTTACTCTAAAAAGATGATGCCAATATTCCTAAACAGTTTTATTGGGGATTAATATTTACTATGATCAAGAAGTGGACAAGTTGCCTTTTTTAATATAATTATTCTCTGAGTTGGATGGTATTATTTAATTTACATTTTATTAATAAAAGTCAGAACTAATAAATCAAGCACGCGAATCATTGGGACCCGCAGTGGATTTTGCTTTTACAAGAATTAAACTCTCCATTCAATAATTGTTGAGGACTATAAATGGTTTCGTACCTCTATCAACTAATCATTTAGGATGAATAAAAATAGCATATCCCCAAAAAGGAAATATTATAATTTTTTTATTAATTATTATTATTAAGAGATAAAATTATTGATGGTTTGAGATCATTTTACAGGTATGGTTGGGTTGGTGAGCTGGTGAGTGACCTTGAAAGATTGGGACCCACATTTGGGTGCCTGGTGAGTGTTGAAGGCAATATTTATTAGGTACTAATAAACACTCGTGATTAGGTTTTAAAATATTATTTTTTTGTTTCATTCAACGGTCAGAAATATTCGAATTAATTTATGTGCATTTTGATTTATCTTTTCTTCGAACCAATTAAAGGTAGATCATCTACGTCTGAACTAAGATATTCATAAAGAATAAATTCTTCAGTTTATCACTTGAACTATCACGGGAGTTATTTGAAAACATTACTGACATTGTGCAGTGTGGGAAGGATATTTATCGGCAGAACAAGTATTGTTATGTGGCTTCTATATTATTGTTGAAAAGTTGGAGGGAATTTCCTGTAATTAGTTAGAGAGATGTTTCTGTTAGAATACACAAAATTAAAGGATAGTTTGTTTTTTTTTTTTTTTTTCACTGAGACATGAAAGGAGTTTTTCACTCATACACGAATCCCCAATTCACTGGTATGGACTCACCTCCTTCATCGGACTTATAACAGTCACCTCGATTATTAAGCGATCATTGCAGTATCGGTATCGTAAAAACCTAATGCGTGCATATTCATTCGAGTTTTGGCAAATGACGAAATTTGACTTTCTTGAAACGGACCATCTAACCACTCGCTCGCCTAGTCAAGTCAACCTTTTGCTTTTCTCCCTTAACTGTCAAATGGTTCTGCTGAGTTCATTTGATTTAATTAATTGATCATTGGTTTTCATGTGTAGGATGACTCCCCTCTGATGAAATGAAGGGATCATTTTTAAAAGCCGAGCGCCAGGATAATAATTGTGTGTGCTTTCAGTATGAATACGTGTTCATATGAGCTTGAGTCGTTTTTAACGTCCATTTAATTTTTCTTTGATTAAGACTTATGAACTTTGGTGATCAAATGGACTAAAAACTAAATTGAGTCGAAAGTCAATTTTTTGCTTTTTGTTCAAATTAGTGACAATTTGAAGAATTAAATAACAGACATTGATCAAATCATAACGAAGCCTGAAATTGTTTAATAAGTCTAGTCCTAGTTCTAATAATGAACTTCACCCCTCCCAGTGGGTAAAATTGTAATTTAGACCAGACGTCAAGATGGACCGACACTTATTAAGCAAGTGTGGCCCAACATTTTTAAAGACTATACTAATAATAATCTCGTGTTTAAAAATATTTTATAATTTTAAAAATTAAGTATTTATTATATAATATTTATATTTTAAATAATAATTTATTTAGTTTTAAATTACATAATTTAAAATTAAATAAAAAAAGATAAAATGATAAATATAGAAGAGAAAAGAGAGAGAAGTAAGTATGAATTAATGAAGAGATTTGACATTGAAGATTGTGTTGATTGGATTGTAGGAAATTGGAGTCACGTAGAAAATATGATGTTTTTTAGCAAAAAAATAATTTTGGGATAAATTTTTTATTATTAAATTAAAATAAATAAAAATTAAATCAATCTTAATCGTTAGATATTCATATTCTTTTAATTTTTATTGTATTTTTTTTGGAAAAATTTCAATCACACCCCTCCTAGTTTATTATATCTTCAAGGACACTTCTTCTATTATCAAAAATATCACTGACAACCCTTTTAGTTTATATTTAAACATCACTAACACCCCCCACCATTAAACTACCATTTCTAACAAAAAAAATTCATCTAAAATACCAAAAATGCCCCTACATAAACATCAAGTAATTTTTTTATATCAAATTTTATTAAAATTCGAGCTGATTAAAATTTATTTTTTACATATTAAAATTTGAACCAATTAAAATTCGATTCACACTGATTAAATTTTATTTTTTTAACGTATTAAAATTTGAGCTTATTAAAATTTATTTTTTATGTGTTAAAATTTGAGCCGATTTGAACTCTACCCGAGTTATTAGTGTCGATCAAAATTCGCTTTCGAGTCGATTAAAATTTATATTTTTTTTACTTATTAAAATTCATGTCAATTAAAATTCGATTTATTAAAATTTGAGTCAATTAAAATTTATATTTTTTTATGTATTAAAATTTGGGCCGATTAAAATTCAATGTGAGTTGATTAAAATTTGATTTGAGTCTATTAAAAATATTTTTTTAATTGGCTAAAATAGAATTTTAATTAGCCCAAATTTTAATACGTAAAAAATATAATTTTTAATCTGCTCAAATTTTAATATGTAAAAAAATAAATTTTAATTAACTTGAATTGAATTTTAATCGGCCCGAATTTTAATACTTAAAAAATATTAGAAAATAGATGGGGTCTCATTAAAGATATACTTATCTAGATGGGGTGTGAATGAAGTTTGTCCTCAAATATATCATGGGCAATTTAGTAAAATTGCATTCTAATTAATATTTTTAATCTGATAGGGGTGTTAGTGAAGTTTCAAAAAATATAGAGGGTGTCTTTGAAAATATGATAAACTATAAGAGATGTAGTTGAAATTTATCCTTTTTTTGTCGGTGAATCATCCCAAATTCCACCTGCAGAGTTCCAATATTCAGATAGATTAGAACAAGTCGTCCCCTCTAAGACATGTACAAACTACAACTACTATTCCAAACACCCAACAACACTCCACCACTGTAGAGAGAGATTATACATAATAACACCCTAACAAGATTTCACAGATTAGAGATTACAGAGAGAAAGGAAGACGAATTACAAACGGAGGAGCTCTAAATTCATTCCACTTACCATTGCCTTTACCCCCATTTTCCCTCATATTCCCTCATTTTCCTAGATCAGTTCTTTGAACTTTCTTTCTTCCCAAACAGACTTTCGATTCAGCTTCTTGTAGGCATTTTGAAAGACGGAGAGAGAAACAGAAAGTGGGTAAGATTTGTTTGTTGGATGAGATGAAGAAGCTAAAGAGCTATTACATGCACCTAAAACAACCACAAACAATGGAACGCAAATGGATCTTCCCACTGGTCATTGGCTCCATCTTCTCTCTCTTCCTTCTGTTTCTCGCAACCCTAACTTCCCCTGACGGCACTCCTCTCATCCCTCTCTACCGCTACGCCACTTCTTCCTCTTCCGTGTTCGTCGAATCCAAGCTCCACCCAATTCCCATCTCCACCGTACCCCCACCACCCCGCTTTGCCTACCTCATCTCCGGTTCCAATGGCGATGGAAACATGCTCAAACGCACACTCCAAGCCCTTTACCACCCAAACAATCGCTATGTCGTGCATTTGGATGCTGAATCTTCCCCAGAAGAGCGAATTGATCTGCAGAATTTTGTGAAAAACCATCCCGTGTTTGTGAGATTTGGTAATGTGAGGATGATCACCAAGGCGAATCTTGTGACGTATCGTGGGCCGACAATGGTGGCGAATACCCTCCACGCTGCCGCGATCTTGTTGAAGGAAGGTCGGGATTGGGATTGGTTTATCAATCTCAGTGCCTCGGATTATCCACTCGTCACTCAGGATGGTAAGTGGGTCGGCAATTTGGTTCCTTAATTGTAGAACTTATGTCTGGTTTGATTGATTTGGTGTTCATTCATTGATGAATTGGTCGATTGATTAATGTGTTTTGCTTGATTAGATCTGCTTCATACGTTCTCATACTTGCCCCGGGATCTTAATTTCATCGATCATACTAGTGACATTGGATGGAAAGAGTAAGTAATTTTTTTTAGCTTTAGAAATTTTCTTGATTGCAGTTATGGGTAGGGAATTATTCTAATCGATTGTGTGCTTCTATTTATGTAGGTTTCAAAGGGCAAAACCAATCATTATTGATCCAGGGTTGTATATGGCTAAGAAATCTGATGTTTTCTGGATTACACAGCGAAGAAGTGTGCCGACAGCCTTCAAGCTCTTTACAGGTACAATTTAGCTTCATTTGGTTTTGCAGCTATTACTTTGGGACTTCCATATTTTTCCTTTTGGATTTACTATTTTTGGTATTTGTTCTCCTGTTCAATTGTTTATGATAGTGTCTTCAGTTTTCTGCACTCAAATGTTTAGTCTTCCAATTTTTTGATGCATATTTCATGAAATTTACTGCCCTGATTAGGTATTTTAGTTTGATTATATTTGTAAGGGGGAGATCTCATGGAACCAAGTTATCCCTTGTTTAAATAGTAATCGAGTCCAATCTGTCTTGTTGGAATCTAAATAATCATTTGTAATGGAATTTATTTTGTTTCCTCGAATTTATTAAACTTCATTCATATGTTATGTCAGTGTAGTAAAACCTATTAAGGACTCCTTCATACTGGTGTTAAAATTTAAGTCTAACTTAAGAATCTTACATTTATATCTTCATGGAACTTCGAAAAAATAGCTGACTGATAATCTGTACAATTATTTTATGCATAAATCATGTGCCTAATACTCCCTTACTATACGGGGTTTTAGAGTGATGGTGGCGAAGACGCTCCCATCATCCTTGTATTTTCTCTACCCCCTTCTCTTGGATAAGATAGATTAAGTCAAGTAAGATATGCTACAAATGGTAAGGAATAGACCTGTAGTGGAGGGTTACACATGTAAAGTATCTCTTAACACCCTTTCTTGTTGGTATATGAAAATTCATAAATGTTAAAAGGGGAGGACATCAAAGAGATGCAGAAGCCACAAAATAATTTGATTTAGCTGGACTTCTGGGCATCTAGTAGGGTTCAGCAAAAAATTAAGGGCAAAGAATAAAGATTTTACTTGGAAAGAATATAATTTCCTCTGTGACAATCTTTCTGTAGCTCATCTTGAGCTCTAAATAAAGCTCTAGCTGCTACAAATGGTCGGCTTGAAACCATAAAGTTTTGTGTAGGCTGTTTGAAAGAGGATTTACTTCCCCTGTTATTGTCTTTGTTTTTGTTCCTCTTCTGTTGAACTTTCTCTCTTCTGATAGTTTTCCCATTTTAATTCCCTGTCTTGGTTAGTGGCCTATTTGTCTGAGACACACTAAACGCCAAGCATTTGATATTTTCAGTTCCATAGAATTGTTATATCGTTGTTTTCTTTATCTTGTTGCTCAATACCACCAAGAACATTTTTGCTTTTGTTGTAAAGAGAACATTCTGGAAAATTATTACTGTAAATGATCCGTCCTAATAAAAATGATCAAAATTTATCCATACCTTGCACCAATTGAAGGTATTGTTCATTGCACCAATACATGTTTACTGAAACTGACTTCGTGCCTTTTGGTATAGGATCTGCTTGGATGGCACTTTCTCGGCCTTTCATCGACTTCTGTATATGGGGATGGGACAACTTACCTCGGACGGTCCTTATGTACTATTCAAATTTTATCTCCTCACCAGAAGGCTATTTCCACACTGTTGTCTGTAATGCCCAGGAGTTCCGCAATACAACAGTCAACAGCGACCTCCACTTCATATCATGGGACAACCCCCCGAAGCAGCATCCCCATTATCTCACCCTTGAGGACATGGAAAGGATGGTCAACAGTAATGCCCCATTTGCAAGGAAGTTCCACCATGATGATCCAGTGCTCGACAAAATTGATTCTGAACTATTATTTCGAGGGCAAGACATGCTTGTTCCTGGTGGGTGGTGCATAGGGAGCCAGGAAAATGGCTCTGATCCATGCTCTGTTGTGGGTAATGTCACCATCCTCAGGCCTACTGCTGGGGCCAAGAGGCTGGAAAATCTCATTAGCTCTCTCTTGTCAAATGATAATTTCCGACCAAGGCAGTGCATCTAGCAAAAACATGTTTCAGTAGCAAGTTTTCCGAAATAGGGTTCATTCATTGGGGAAAGGGACGATGACACGATACTGTAATAGTATTTCATCAGGTTTGGTAAAGAATGCTCAAAGCTTACACAATCCTGCAGGATTAGAGACTTGAAGCTGTGAGGTGGACTTCAGAGGAAAGGGATGAGTAGTGGTACTCCGCCTATTTGCCGCTGTAGCCATCTTTTACCTCTTTTCACTATGATGACCTGATCCTCCCAGACCTCCCATTTCTGCACCAAAGCTATGTGCTGATGGGACCACTTCGGCAAGGTGAATGTTCGGCAGAGGAGAGATGAGAAATCTATTATATGACGTTATATATGAAATTATTGTTCAATCAGTTCTTTTAATGTGGTATGTGGGATCCGATTTATTCCAATAGAAATATGTTTTTTTTTTTTATCCATCTGTGTCTGCTCAGGTCATTATTTTGTTGTGGACAATTGTGAATGTGATTTCAAATTTGATGATCATGATTCTGATTATTTCAACTCTGACAATTGTGAATGTTATTTCAACTCTGATATTTTGAATGAAATAGAAAAGATAGAGAGAGAAAAAAGGGGAGATGAAGATACAAAGATGGATGGAAAAGAGAGAGATGGAGAAAAGACAGAAGACAAAAGGATTGGAGGAGAGAGAAAAAAAGTATTCTTAAAATTTCTTAATTTGTGGCAGGGAAACAATAAGTATGTCTGAGATGTTCTTAAGCTTCTCATTCTCACACCCTGTGTTGCAGAGTCTATTACTAATATATGGTTATTTTACAACTTAAATACCAAATTGTGGTACTTTTGAACTTATTTATCAAATTACGGCACTTTTTGAAAGCGGATTCAATAATTCCGTTTTTATTAGAAATCGGATTCAACAACTCCTCTTTTGTTAAAAAACGGATTCAACAACCCCGCTTTTAACAAGGAAAAAAAATTTTGGACAATGAGAAAAGCGTGGTTACTAACCACGCTTTTCACCTGTTTTAGCTGGTCTGCTTCCTTCTGCATTTATAGTTGAAACTGGTGTGCTTCATTCTCCATCTTTACTCATTCTTTACCAAAACCCATCTCTAAAAACCCTCAAAATCTTTCAAAATCAACCATGATTTAATCGATCAACAACTCAGATCCCATTGGAACAGGTCCCATCTGAGCAGCAAAGGATTGTTCAGCTGTGCAGGCAACTAAATAAGCCACTAGAGCCGAAGTTTCTAATGTTTCTGAAGTAGTCAGAGATCGAGCAGATGCTTTAATGCTCTGGTCAGTCAGCCATGGGCCAATTTCCTGAGAAGGCCTTAATTGTTTTAAGAAGTGTAAGTTTGAGAATTGAGAAGTGGTGGAGGGAACAGAAACGCCATGAAGTCTGCAACTCTGCTGCCAAAATGGGTAAGACAAGTCATCTCCATCGTCTCCAAATTCATCAATGCATTTGGTATTTTCGGCTCTCTTACTTTTCTAGCTAAAGGAAGAGAAATATATTGAAGTGAATCACAAATAAAAAACAGAAAATTACCCACCTTTGCAGTCAAATTTGACACAACCAAGTTTCATTTCTCTATAGTTTTTGAACCAGGGAGGTACCCAGTTTTGTGTGAAAAGCGTGTTTAATAAACACGCTTTTTACAAAAACCGTAAAAAACACGCTTTTATCATTGTCCAAAAAAAAAAATTTCCCCTTAAAAGCGGGGTTGTTGAATCCGATTTCTAATAAAAACGGAATTATTGAATCCGCTTTCAAAAAGTCCCGTAATTTGGTAAATAAGTTCAAAAGTGCCGCAGATTGGTATTTAAGTTGTAAAACAATCGTACATTGGTAATAAACTCTTGTGTTGCACGGCATTGGACCCCACACCACACCACACCACACCAACCCAATGATGTATGAAAGAAACACATTCAGTCCTGGCTCCAAGTTTAACTTAACTTTAACTCCCAGGACCAGGACCCACATAGTCTTGAAAAGGGTCTCTATTTGGATGGTTTGAAAGCAAACTTTGGTAGAGTTGCCAGGCCCACAGTTGTTTCCTGTTCTCCATAATTTGTTTGGGCTTTGACTCCTATGAAGCCACAATAATTTAGGGTAAACAACCCGAATAAACTTTTTAAGACGAACAATACAACACAGATTTAAAAATTGAATTAAAAATTTAATTTGATGATATGATTGTTATATTTATTATTAATTTAATTAAATTTTAATATTTATTGAGATCCACTATCTATTGAATAATAGTGATTATTTTAAGCCTAGTTTATTAATATTTTTCTTTTCGAAAACATGACCATTTAGATTTCTGAGGGACCTGAAATATCTTATGGCATGGAGTCAATAAGTCTTCTTCTTTCATAGGATTTGGGACTCCGACAACAAGGTGTTGATACTGTGTATAAAATTACATAGACTTCCTCGAAAAGTTAAAGTTAAATAAAATTACATAGACTTCCTAGAAAACGAAACGTTGGCCGGATCAGCCAACAGGCTGCCTCCATGGATGGGAGGAGAATCCAGCTCCACTAAAGGTTTCGATTGCTGCACTCCAAGATTTGCCAAAGTGTCCGCTCATTGGTTGCCTTCCCTGGATGAATGGATGATAGGAATGTGATTCTCATCCATTAATGTTTTGCATCTTGCCACCAGTAGTCTATTATGATGTGAATCATCCAAGTTCAGAGTCAGGGTTCTTGCCGCCTCCACAGAGTCAGTCTCCACAATGATATTCCTGAAGCTCTTCTTTTGTATAAGTTCAAGCCCTCTCAGAATTGCCCAAAATTCAGTTTGTAAACTCGTTGTGTCATTGAGTCTTCTGTAGAAGCCTGTAATCCAGCGTCCTTGAGTATATATATACTCTTAAAACAGGATCAGAGACAAATTGAATAATAAGTAAGCACCCCCAGTGCCACCCCACCCACCACAGGTGATTCAAAAAATTTGAACATGATCTTAATCGAAATTAAAATTATTCATAATCAATTTGGCAAAAGAGACTCCAGTTGCAAATCAACATGTGGATACAGAAGAGATTAACTTGAAACATGAGAACAATTCAGAATCAAAATCAGTTGGCATTGTTTCATTTGACTTAAGGCCACCAACTGTTTCCTTGTTTCAGAAGGCAAAATGAATGCAACTCAATAAATATCCTGTTGAATTGAACCTCTTAATTGAAACAGCAAACACAGCTGCGTAAAACAAAAATTATCATGACACCATCAATTCGACTCAAGGTCCAATTCTAGGAGAAGTTGCTTACTTTCTTAGTAGCAAAGGAAAGGACAGGATTTGAAGAGATGACAGTGTGGTTGATAGCTCCGGTCATGATAAAGTGATTCGATACCTTTAATAGTTCTTTGTTCGAATCCCTTTCTCTCTCTGCTTAGAGAAAAATCCACTGGCTTCTGAGTAGAGTCTGTGTAAACCTGCACAAGTATTGTGTTTTGATCGACTAAACTTACATCGATTTGGTCCAACATAAGGGGTAACCTGCAGTGAACATTCGAAGCATTATTCTGAACAGTATCTATGGGTGAGTTGGGGTGTGTGTGGGTGTGGGTGTGGGTGTGTGTGTGTGTGTGAGAGAGAGAGAGAGAGCCAGTGATGAACATTGCGCTATATATTTAGAGGTTAGAAGAATTCCTGTCGCAGAAAGATGACACCAATGGCCATATTGCATGCACTAGGTCTTGATGTCATCTCTCCTGCGACAGGAGCCCGCCATAACCTCTTTTCCTTCTTCTTCACTATAGTTCTCCTCCGCTGGATTCTACCACCTTCGTATGACTTCTCAATCTTTGTTAAATACCCATTACCCACATATATATAAAAAAACTTGTGCCTCTGTGTGTGAATAATGACTGCATGTATATGTTTGTGTGGGGGAGAGAGAGAGAGAGAGAGGTATTATTCTCTTTCTCTGTGAATCTTTGATTCTTCTACAAAGAAATCAAAGCATATCAGTAGAACATAATTCCTGTCTATTTGTGGACCATATAAGCAGATCCCTGGGATATTTCAGTTGACTAACGTGGTGGGTAGTGGCTCTCATCTTGGGCGTGCCAAACACCCACCAATGTTATAATGCATTTACATATGCTTACGACCATATAAAGTTTGTCTAGCGAGGAAGATAGTACGAAAGTTTCTTTAGAGCAACAGAAGAACACAGAATACAGGTTTCTAAGAAGACCATATGAATTTTGTGTAGTGAGGAAGATAGTACGAAAGTTTCTTTGGATCAACAGAAGAACACAGAATACAGGTTTCTAAGAATGTTTGGGAAAACTAACCCCCCCTCCCCCTTATGATAAGTATGAAACTAATTAAAGAAGGTGTAGGGAATCTTGTCACAGGAGAATGGCACTTGCTACAAAATCACAGCAGGTGCCATTTCTCCTGCGACAAGACTCCCTCAACTCCCAGCGGTCTTGCTCTAGCCCCTGCATTTTAACCCACTTACCCTCCCCATATATATAGTGCTATAGGCCCCTCTCTCTCTCTCTTCAGCTTTGTTTGGTTAGCCTCAAAACATTAGAAAATTCGTGGAAATGAAAAAAAAACAAGCTTTTCCTTTGTTTGATTAACTAGAAATTGCAATTTGTAGAGAAAGTTTTTTTTCCTTCTAGAATACTATTTTTTCCACAATGAAACTTCTCATCATGTAGAATTCAGCCGTCTAGGTCACGAGAGTCCATGTTCAACAAGGTTGAATGACTGACTACCTTTCACACTGAAAATGATTATAATAATTGCCAAGACCAGTTGGAAATAATAGTTCAAGGATAGAAGACCAATTAGGAGGAGTTGTTGAAGAATGAAATAACTGGACAACCCACTTCTTTAATTTACTCAGGAATCATTCTTGATAATTTCTATGGAAAAGTGACATCGATAGGTCAAAAGGGAAGAAAAAGCTTAGACTAATTCTGGCCACCTAGACCATGTGGAATTTTGAGCACTACATACCAAAAAATCAAAAGAACGTTTGATCAATATGTGAAAAGGAAAATATCAAATTTCTAATTAATTTTTGAAGTCCGTATAGTATTCATCGTATGCCAATGCTAAGATATAGATACCAACTATTTTTCCATTGTTCTCTGAGAAGTCCAAACAGAAAAGATTAAAAAAAAAAAAAATTACTAATTTAGAGGGTGCATTGCGTGCGGTACATTCAGAGAAAGAAAACACTGTTGCTACTTTTTACAAACAACCTGATATGGTGGACTGGTGGGTTCAAAAACATCCTGATATGATTGTAATTCCTTAACGTTTTCGGCAGTTTTCCACCTAGCTTTGAAAAAAAGACCAGTACACATCTGAAAAACGTTGTTATATATTATAATTATAATATAAAACATGACAATCTTTAAAAAATTCATTTGACGGTCTCAAATAGATTTATTTAACGCCACTAAAATCTCTCTAAAAAATATTTATATTACATCGTACCTTCAAACACGAATTATTCTTAGTATATAAAAAAAGAAGTTCTATAGAAAGAGGCTTCCCTCCTCCAGGCAAGAGTGTGACAGAGCGACAGTGGGGTAAAAGGCAAACATGATATGATATGCAAGGAAATGCTCTCAAATCATGTGAGAGAAACACCATTAATGGAAAAAGAAAAAGTGGGTGAGCTTCGTGGTTCACATATTGACGAAGACTTTAGTTTCTAGATGGGTTTACAATTCATGGTTTTGAAAATTGGCCATTATATTAACAGTATCAGAGGCGGCCGATACCATTTCACATTGATTTAATAGTTAGAAAAATTTTTACATACGTAATGGACTATCGCCGACATTACAACAACGTTACACCACCTTACGCAACTGTAACGGTAAAAAATCAGAATATCAAAAAGAAGAATATTGAAAAATTCACCTTGTCAGTTTTTATTACTATTACGTAACGTCTGTACGTCCCGCATCTATTACCATTACTATTACGATAGTTGTTACAATTATTCAAAACTATAGTTTACATATAGGTGGATCTTTATTTCACAATAATTGGTATCTCGATCGAAAAACTACAATCTTAGTTATACAAAGTGTAAACATGTTAGAAGTTAAGGGGGGAACAATAAGAATGTAGCTAAATTGGCATGAGAAGTGCTAAGAAAGTGACTCCCTTGATATCACACTCAGTCATCCTTGGGCCTGTAACCCTTTCGACTTATTGAGTCATCAAACAATTGACATTTTTTCCTGAGATCTGCAAGAAAAATCTTGTTGAAGAGAAAAAGGAATGAACAAGTTGGCCCAAATATAGGGGGCGGTCCTCAAAACATAAGACTCAAGTCAAGAGGATCCACCTACCATTGTACCAACTACCAAGGCGGCTTTAAGATTAATTTTTAAAAAAAGTCTCAAATTTTTAAATAGTTTATGTAAAAAAATTAAATTTATAAATATTTTAAATCCTACAAAAATGCCTTATAAAAACACATATTCAATCAAAAAAATTTAAGGCCTCACTTCAAGGAAGGCTGTATAATTTATAAGTGTATAGTAATAGTTCAAATAAAAAATTTCAACTTAAATAGACTGAACCTATTAATTCAGTCGTGAAGTTAAAAAGCTCTAAAATTTATTTTTTTTGAATAAAGAAATAAAAACTAACTGTAAAACTAAAGCTACTAAAAAATTTAATTTTATCCCCAAAAAAATCAAGTTTAAACTTTTCATCATAATTTTTCAATCATTCTTTCTCTCTTACCATTAAGTTTAAATATGGTAACAAAAACTTAAATATAAAAATTTAATTAATATTTTTGTATTTAAAAAAAGTAAAAATTAAATTTATTATTAATATTAAAAATAAAAAAACCTCATTTATTGTTTCCATTTTAAACTCCAAAATGTGTCTGAGCTAGGGGTGCAACTTGGGCGGGTTGGACAGTCAACCCTAACCCAATCCTAGGTATATAATCTTCAACCCTAACCCTAACCCTAACCCTAACCCTACCTCGAGTTGAGGGACTCAACCCAAGCACTGCCGAGTTTAATTCAGGCAGGCTCAGGTTGAATTCGGGTTCTTGATTCGGGCTGATTTCGAGTTACTTTACGGGTTGAACCCAAAATAGGCTTGTTGTTCTAAACCTGATACATATATTACATAATATTTACCTAAATTAACAACCAACAACTTCAATCAAGTTTTTAACATAAAAATCATAATATTAAGATTGCATTTATATAATATTATGATACATAGGATAAGATTGATACATAAGAAAAAATTGTATTTATATAGTATTAATTTGGGTTGAACCCAATTATTAAATCGGGTTGAGCCCGATTTTAATATTCGGGTTCAACCCGTGAACCCGATAGCTCAACCCGAGGCTCGTCCAAATTGAATTTGGGTTGAAATTTTTTGACCCAAGCCGAACCCAAGTATTAAAAACTTTAGCCCAAACCCTAATTTTTTCGGGTTGGACTCAAGTTGAAATCGGGTTAGCCCGCCCAAGTTGCACCCTAGTCTGAGCCACCCCTGCATTGTACTGTTCAAACAAGTCCAACAAGGGCAAAAATTATCAAATACAACATTTTTTGTGTGGATGACTCAAAGGTCTATTTTAGGTTTATCTTTTCAATGAGAAAATTTTTTAATTTTTGTCTTGAAAAAAATTATTTTTTGTACAAAAGTTGTTCTTCCTAAAACATCATATTTGTTAAGAAAAAAAAAATAAAAATGATGAAAAAATGGATAGATTAACTTTCCTTCTAATTCATCAAAACTAATCCCTTCAAAATTTAGAGAAAAAATAAATAAAAAATTAATTATGTGTTAAAATACATGTTATTTGTCTATATATTATTTGATATATAAATATATCATATTTATTAATTATATATTATGTATATATTAATTTTATATATAAATATAATGATAAAATATACATTTATATTTATAAAAAAAATAAAAAAATAAAAAAAAATTTTCCTCTAACCAAATACAAAAAAGGATGGGACTATTCTTCTATTCCTATCCTACAAAAATCTATTCCCACCTTGTTAATATTTTATTATCAACCTATTAAGTCCACCCATTCTATACCCACCTCTTTAATAATGTCTACCACCCCATCTATACACAACCTTTAATAATGTCTATCTTATATTTTCTCACAATTAAAGTTTTATTCACTACCTCATCTCATACACCCATAAAAATATTTTTTTAATATAAATTTTTTTAGTGAAATACAAATTAATATTATTTATCGATTTAATTATATGTTTGATTTCACGTGTGTTGTGTGAATTTTGATTATTTTTGGTGTATTTTAATATCTTTGTCAAGTTTAATAATTTTTTATTTAAATTTATGTTTTTTTATATATATGTATTCAATTAGATTAGTATTTTGGTATCTCTTGCAACCACTAATTATCTTCTTTCGTTTTTCTTTTCTTGTTTTGTTTGTTGTAATTACTATTTGGTTGATTTGTTTTATTTTTCATGTTTCGTCTTTATTATTCCTCTGTTTTGATTGTGGTTTTGTTTATTCCGTCTTCACTTGTAATTTTTTTTTCTTGTTTCTCTTTCCTTGTTCCTTTTTTTTTCTTCTTTTCTTCTTTCCGTTTTATATGTTTCTTTTTTTTTTTTAATTTTGTTTTAAATTATTAATAGGGTCAGAATAACATGTGATGGCTTTAGTTGTCAATAGAATTGAGTATAGAAAGAATAAACTTAATAATTTAATAATAAAAAATTAAATAGGGTAAAAATTAATTTTTGTGGAGGCAAAAAATAACCCCACCTTACAAAAAATTCAATCATTCCTACTTTCTATTTTCTCTTACCCAACACAAAAGAGGGAGAAACATCACTTCGTATCATTTATTCTATTTTTTTATCCAGCCTACCAAACGGACCATTAATCTACAACCCTAGTGCCATATTCTTCTGCATAAGCTTTCTCTTAATTTAACCTACTAGGAAAATCACGCCGCCGACAGTAACGTAGAAACCCAGATTCAGGCCTAAATTTGATTTCAATAGGAATCCGATGAGAAAACATATGTATGTGATTTGTGTATATCTAAAAATAGACATCATAAAAAGGAGGAGATATTCTGCTGCTCAGAAAACATGAAATTTCTTCTCATAGATTTTCTTTATAAAAATCTCTGAAGTCTGACATGTGAATTTATTCATAATTCATCATTGCAGAAGTGACAAATAAATAAAACAACGCTTTACACAAAAACAAAACAGAGAATTCAATAAATTTCAAATATAACAAAAAATAATAGTAATAGCAGCAATAGCAATAGCAATAGCTCTCATTCTTCTTAAAAATTTATCCGCTCATATCTTGAATCGGAATAGCGTATATTGCCTAATAAATAAATCAGGCAAGTAATCACAGAGCTAGCCAGCCACCACTGGAATGAATCAAATTGAGATAAACACAATCAATGCAAACATTAACAAAGATTCAAAACTCGAAACCTTAAAGATCCAACACAATTGATAGCTAATAATACATTCTCGGTAAAAACGAAAGTCGAAAACAAAAATAATTTATTAATGAAATCAGAGAGAAGGGAGATCAGAGGTTGGTAAAGGTTTATCGGTCACGGTTAGATCTGAAACACGGACCAAATAGATTACTCATCACATCTCCTCATTTTCATAAATCAATTGATTTTGTTAGATTTCGGAAACAAAATTAACTAGAAAAAAAGTGCAAACAAAAAAAAAAGTAAAGTAAAGGCAATAGAGATATACCAGATATGTAGAAATCATCAGAGACTTAAATACAGCTAATCATGGGATTAAGCCATCATATTGTTGCAGTTTTTTTTTCTCATCAAATGATTTCAAATCACCAAAACAAAAAACAAGTTAAAGCTTAATAGCAATAAACGAAGAGACAGATGATACATTGAGGAAGAGAGAGAGGTGAACTTGTATTAGCCGAAACGAAAACCCTAAATCGGCAGAGAGAGAGAGAGGCACAGAACTGGAGAGGAGTGAAGGATGTGGAGTATGTACGTACCTATCAAACTTGAGGCGATTGTTATATAGGCATAGATCTGATGTGCGATGACTCTCCAAAAACCCTAAATCGAGCGGTGGGTGGGTATTCTTAACGTATGCCTGGGCAAATGAACCGGGCTACCCAACTTGGAAATAGATCTACAACCCACGGTTTACTTATCGGGTCAGCCCTGATAATTTTTCAAAAAGAGGGAGAATCTTAATTTGTACCCCAAAAGATTTAATATTTTTTACTTTATATTCTCAAAAATTAATTTTTTTATATTATACCCTCAATGTATTAAAAATATTACAATTTGATCATTTCATTAGCTTCTATTGCTTATTCCTTTAAAAATGACCTTATTAACATTGACGGAATGAGTAAGTTAATTTGTATACACTTATTTCCTCTTTTTATTTTTTTGAATTATTTTATTCGCAGTATAACTTTAATGTACGCCAATTAATCTATTCTATTATAAAGAAAAGGGGAATGATAAGAAGACTTCGTCTTAAATCGTTTGTTTAGCGGGAGAATGATAGAAAATGCAAGAAAGAGAAATTTTTTAAAATTTTCATGTGTTTGGTTAGCATGAAAAGGAAAATGATGGAAAAATAATTTTTCTTCATCCTTGAATTTTCTCACAAATAACCAACTTTTTTTTCTTGTAAAAAACACAAGGAAATGCAAGAAAGTTGTGACCTATAACTAACTTCCTGTTTTACCCTTATTTTTTTTAAAATATTTTATTGGTTATTAATTCTAAAAAAATTTGGTATGAATTTGATTAATCATATAATATGGCTCAAAGACCTTTGTATTGGTGATTGTCTTAAAATTAAGTTTCGAGCCATTTTTTAAAATTTTTTTAATTTTCAATTATAATTACATTTTTTTTTCTTTTTTAGACCAATTTAATATAATTAATGGTAATTTAGACAATTATAAAAATTTCTTGTAACTTTCCTTTTTTTCAAACAATAGAATGATTTTTTTTTAAAACTTTCCGGTAAATTTTTCATTCTAACCAAATACATGTATGAAAATATATTTTCTATCATTTTCTTTTCTTTCAATTCACTTTCTATCATTTTCACTTTCCATCATTTTTTTATTCCTAACCAAACGGACCCTAGAGGGTCATGAACTTTCTGGTTAGTATTGCCAGGAAATTAGATGAGAATGGACTCTAACAATACTGCTAACCTTTAGTCACTCCTTATAGGGTCAGCCCATAATAAATTCAGTAATTTGTCCCTCATGAATTTTTAGTCCTGGTGTGAATGACTTGTCTTTAACCGAATCGGAATGAGGATTAATCGAGATGCACGTAAACTGACCAAAATACCCCTCACCATTAAACCCAAAAAAAAAACACCTATTATTGGAAGTCACATTCCTTTACAACAAAATAATAAGATCAATAAACATGTGCTTCAATCATAATAAAATACAATTAAGAAACAAACCCTGTAACATTTGATCAGAGAAAAGGCAGTTTAACTCTACATAGTCTCATATTCTCTGCCCCATTTTGAAGGACAGAAAGTTATTGCGTAATTAACTGAAGCACAACTCACCAGTGGTGGTGGGGTATCAAAGGCATAACTGTAATAAGAGGGACAAGCATCCTTAAACAATTTTGAGTACACACTTGGTTTGCACTTCTCTGGGCTACCATATTGATTCCTGCAGCAGAATGAGTCGAGATTGAAAGCCAAGCAAGCGCTTTTGCACGCCACAACTTCCCCATTGTCGTTCAATACCTGAAGCTCTGCTGGGCATATGTCCTTCAAATCTTTCCGGCACCCTCCGATGTGGCATTTACGTTCACCTGGCACTGTCGAGACAGATACAGGAAGGTTGTACCCGTCAACGAGACTGACGTCGTACCAACTTGGTTTGGCCTGGTCTACCTAAAATTTGGTTTCAGTCGAACCGTGTTATGTCACGTCATGTTTGTATGGTTTCATGTATAATAACTTTATGTCATTAATCATTATACCTGCAGTGCAATTTGCACTAGTGTAGCTGGAGGAAGGCCTATACTTCCGTTGCACTGGAGTCGTCCAGCGCAGTCGCCTGTTTCACAAGCAGGCTTCCAGTTGGAGGCAAAGTTGCATCCAGTCCTAGCCCAAATGCGACCATTCCAATCCCCTGGGACTTGGATTTGCCAGCTATGGGCTGGTGGAAGGTAGAATCCTCCATTAGCTATCACTGGATGACCTTTGTTTGGGGCAGTCCCAGGCCATATTGGAAAGGGGCATGAGTTTTTCACAATGAATGTGCATGCTTGTGCTGCACCATTTCCTGCAAAACCAGATTCAATTTAAAAAGTAGTGGAAGTACCTTTAAAATATTAACAACCATCGTTACTCTCACAAGTCACAACTTGGGATGTATTTAGTTCAAGTACTGTGATTTGGAATGAGACTAATTTAATATTGTTCGTAAATTTAGTGACTTAATTAGCATATGGTTGTAATCGAATTTGTTAATATCAACCAGGTGTTACATGATGAATAATATCACGCACATGGCACAGAAGAATCCCATGCAAAAAGGTAGTATAATTTCACATTTCATTGGTATTAGGTGTGAAATGACCATATAATCTGTGACATCTCAAAATTAGAAGTTGTCAAACCGCGCTCTAGGTGGAATGAGACGTAAGAGCGCTTCTATTATCATATACCAATTTTTGATCCAAACATGAGAATGGTAGGACGATCATAGACCCACACTTTACTCCAAACTTTATCCAAACATTGTATGCATGTAATATGATTGCAGAGGTTATTGAATAATCCAAGTCTAAGAAATTGGATTAGATGGGAATGCTGGAGCTCATCCCATCCAATATTACTTGAACCAAACACACCCTTTATCAAATAACAATAAATCAAAATAGATCCAATTGTCTTCCTATCCTATGTGAATTTTCAAATGCACCCTCAAGCATCAAACATCCTAGCATACATGCTGCTAAAAATCTGAAAAACAAAGTTAAAAAAAAAAAAACCAGTTAACTTCGTGTTATAACATTACCAGATGATACTGAGTGCCAAATCAGGGAGAGAAAGATAGCTACAAATGAGTCAGGCAACTTCATTCTGATTACAATTGGAAGGAAGAGAGAGATTAGAAAATGCATTTATAGTTGAGACTTCTTCAATTGTACTTCAAGTTTTTTGGGGACTGACAGTCTTTAGACAGAAGGAAAGAGTCATGGTAAAGTAATGTGGCTTCATATATACCATTATCATCTCTTAAAAAGAAAGCCATGGTAAATAATTAGGTGGCACTAGGAAATGGATAGCTTCAAATAATTTCTTAAGCATGCTCAGTTGTTTAATTGCTTTGGAAGATGGAAATCATCTTTGAAATCTATTCTGGCAGAAGTTATCAGGACAATGGAAATTAATACCATATCTAAGTATATGGGCCCGTTTGATTCGAGTATAAGGGTGGTATTAGGGAAATAGTACGTGGGACCCACCTTATAATGTGTTTGTTTAGCATTTTACAGCTAGTACTATTTTCCGGGTCGTAATACCGACCCGGTATGAACAGTAGTCATAATGCCTTGTAGATGGTATTATTGAATACCACCTCCCCCTGGTATTATTTTCATGGGTTAAGTACAAACATGCAAATTGATACAAATGTCCTCATGTACAATTGTCTTTTTAAGGTTACAAGGTTACAATTGTCTTTTTACAGGTTATAGCCGTAATTGTTGACTTTTTTAAGTAGGTATTACACAGATAATGTTTGTAACAAACAAATAAGGGGAAGAATGAGATAAAGTTTAAGACCGGGTATAGTATACCATTGGATAGGAGTGGAATGAAAACGATATCTAATACCACCCAAATTTAATACTCGAAGCGAACGGGTCCTATGGGTCAAATTGTGCATATCTATGGGTCAGATGGTGCAAGTGGTTGGCCCACCCATTTTTGGATCCGGGGGTCCGAAACCATAATGTGTTTGAAAGCCAGAGTCATGTGAACAAACAAAAGTGTAGTTTGTGATGTCTAGTTGTTACAGAGAAGTTAGTGATACCACATATCAATAATAATGTGATATTACTGTTGCATTGAATATTTACTTAGGCTTTCTTTATTCAAACTAATCCTTATTTTTGGCATTTTTTCTCTAAAGAATTTGTGTTGGTGATAACTTTGTTCTAGAATAAAACCAATTTATTCATGAAAAAAAATGTTGTGATGATCGAAACACAATCGTTTCAAAGTCCAAGAGGGGTGAGATGAGAAGGTTGGTGAGATGTCCGACATATGTACTTTCTTTACGGAGTCTTGTTAAAGAAGGTTATTGGACTATGCAAGTAAATAGTATGTCTAGAATGATTATGACGAGTTTAAAGTTGTGAGAGGACACTTGAAATGGACAATATGACATACAATTGGATTGTGGCTCGATACAAAATTCATACTCAATGCATAAAATAAGTAATTTGGACGGACAAGTCTTTTTATAAATATTAGAAAAAATATATTATATTTTTTAAAAAACATAGACCGAACCATACTTTGCACTTTAAAAGATCTTCAAGTTCTATTTTAAACCATAAAAGATTAAATTTCTCATATTATATCATTAACCAGATAACAAGATAACATATATGGTCCAAAATCACACAGCCGTTACTTTATTCAACATTTTTTTGGTGGAGATTTTTTTATTTTTCTATTTCTGTATAGAATTATGCGTATTTTAGATGAAAAATTAATACTTAATTTTGTAATAACAAACCACATTGCTACCTTTATATTTGATTCAGGGTAAGATTGAAAACTTGAAAAAAAATTAGGGTATGAAAGGGTAAATATTAGAATCTTCCAGCAAGAACATAGGAAATTAAGGCGCAAAGGACTTTGGAGGCATTGAATTCTCATACACTCCCACCGTTTCTCTTTTACCAACCAAATACTGTCGAATATCAAGGACTTGCGTAACACATCCACATACACATCGTTGTTTTCTAATGGATTCTGGAGTTTTTATCTTACTGTCTCTCTCTTTCCTCCTCTTCTTCCCTCATCTCTCCCATTCTGCTCTTCAACTCTCAGGATGGCGCGGCGATACGAAAACGTCTCTCTCTCTCCTATATATGTACATGTGTGTATTTCTTTGCTGAGACGCCATTGAAGAATGTAGATCATTGCTGATTTTGCTGTTTTCTTTATTTATAGATTGACCACTGGTGCTTCCGCTGCTCCTTTTGATCCTACTCGTGTCACTCAACTCTCATGGCGTCCCAGGTTCCTCTCTCTCTCTCTCTACACTTGTCTGTGCGGATATATAAGATTATCTTGTGATCTTTATTGAGTTCTCTCGTTGATTTTGTTGCTTTGGTGGTATTTGATTTTGGACTATGCAGGGCTTTCATATATAGGGGATTTTTGACAGATGAGGAGTGTGATCATCTCATAACACTGGTTAGTCTTTTATCTCTTGCGTGTAATGTGTTTTAATCCATTTTTTTCCCTAAAAGATTGCATCTGTATGAATTCGTTGGGAGTTCGGACTCCATATATATATACTAGTTATTGTATGTGGCTGAAGGCACATAGTAATAAAAAATGGTAAACAATAAACATATTTGTATTCATATCCAAAATCAAATCACAAACATAGAGGAGAGATAAATGAATTTAAGCATCGGTTGTAGTGGGGTGAGAGGTGGTGGTGGTAGGAGATGGTGATGGTTGTGGTGGGTGGCAATGACCGTGGTGGTGGTGGTGGCGGCGGCGATAGTATTGACGACGGTGGTGGTGATGGCGACGGCAGCAGTGGTGGTGGTGGAGGCGGCGCCAGTGGTGGCGGCGGTGGTGGTGGTGGAGCGACGGCGACGTTGGTGGCGGTTGCGGCGGCAGCGACGGCGTTGGCAGCGGTGGCAGTGGTGTTGGTAGATGTAATGGTGGTGGTGAGGTGGTTTCAAACACTATTTTTTTTCTAAAGTACTTATGAGAAATAATTTTTAAAAGTACTTTTAAAAAGTCACTCCAACACATACCCTTAGGGCCCTATTTTTCCTATTAAATTTAGGATGTTAATATTAGCCGTTAGATTAACTTTAAAGTAAAATTTAAAACGATCTGAATCGCGAAAAGTAAAAATCATTTTGTTTATCTTTTGAAATTTGAATTGTAAGCTACTTTATTATATAGATATATTTTTTGGGGTAAGTTTTGGGACTCAAACTTTGTTTCGTGTCTGAGAAGATATAGAAAAAAGAAGAAATCAGTGATGTTTCTCATTTTTGTGTCTTCATCATTGGCAAATGGTTTAAGGGCAACATGTATTTGACACCTTAAAAAGCTAAAGTATTGGGTTGTTTATGTTTTGATTGATCTTGATTCTTGAATTTGGATGAATAGGCTAAGGACAAGCTAGAGAAGTCCATGGTGGCTGACAATGAATCTGGTAAGAGTGTAGAGAGTGAAGTCCGGACGAGCTCTGGCATGTTTCTAAAGAAGGCCCTGGTTAGCAAAACTCCCTTTCCATGCTAATGTTTGTAGTTTAGAACTGTTTTTTTTAGCAAATATGTACAATTGGATTGCAATACTTTCTTGCTTTGGCTTCATAGGTGTTACCATAAGATAATACTTCACTTAAACAATATGATATGAAAACATGACTTCGATTTGGATTTTTTAGAAGTGGTGCTGATAAATTGCATGTTTGGCTGTAATGTTAGAGTTCGTGTATGATGATGTAAAATTGTTGATACTGATCTTAATTTGGAATCATGGATCTTGGATCATTTCGGTGAATTGAAATACTTAATACTTGTCATTGGATTGTGAACATTGTACAGTATGGCAAATAGGGGTACAGTTATTTGGTGCGTACACCTTAACTCAGCTGTGATTTGTGGATTGTGGAAAGATTGAAAGCTAGGGTGACATATTTGCATGTCATTGCCCTTCTTTTGTTATGAGGTCTAATTCATAGCAACTGTGTGAGGTGCCCAAGGAGTTGCTTGATGCTTGCTAGACCAGAGCATTGAAAACACCATTGCTTTACTTTTGTGATTCAAACTTACAGGAGTCCTACCCTGACCAGTGTTTAAGATGGACCACCATCATGTACTAAACCATAGGTTACTTATTTGCTTTGTGTGTGTCAATCTTTTTAGTTTAACCTGCATCAAAATCCTTCAGAAGCTGGAAATTTGACAATGTTTTTAATCTGGACAAAGCAAATGTCTTGTTATTATTAACAATAGTGTATAGGGTTTAAGTGGTGCCTTTGAATTGGCCAAATTACAGCTTAACCAAAACTTTTTGTTACCGTGTCATACTGTACGGTATACAATATGCATTTTCTGGGGTATTCCCTTCAGAATTTCTCATATGGAGGACAATCTCAATTGTGAAATGAACTTGAGTCCTGATATGTGACTGATTTAACTACAGATTGGAAAGCTCACTGGATTTTTTTCCTTCTCCGCTTCTGCAGGATGACGTAGTTGCTGGCATTGAGGTCAGGATTGCTGCTTGGACTTTCCTTCCTGAAGGTAGGTTTGTAATATATTTTTATGATGATTTATGATCTCATATGGTATTGGATAGGAAACAAGTTCTTATTCTGTCCCCGAACCTGATGTTGCAATTCAGAGAACGGTGAATCTATACAAATACTACACTATGAGCATGGTCAGAAGTACGGGCCACATTTTGATTACTTTAGGGACAAGATCAATCAAGAACGGGGTGGTAACCGAGTGGCTACTGTACTTATGTATTTGTCTAACATCGAGAAGGGCGGAGAAACAATTTTTCCCAGTTCAGAGGTATATTTTCTTCTGCAATATTATTGATGTCCCCTGTTTTTTCTTCTCGCTAGGTTCTAACAACAAAGTTTTGTGTTTGCTACAGGCAAAAGGAGCTCAACCAAAGGGTGATGATTGGTCTGATTGTGCTAAAAATGGCTATGCAGGTCAATTTAGTGCCATTTATCGATTAGCTTCATAGTATTTTGTAATATTTGCACATGTTAAGGAAATTTTGAAGAAAAGTTTATACATACTCCGGGGAATACTGTTAGGTATTATTACGACACAAATAACAAAGAAACCTACAAAATAATGAAAGTTACTTTATTGAAATAAGTTGTTAGAGAGAGGGAGACTGAAATTTGGGGTTGTGGGGAGAAGGGTGGCGCAGGAGTTGGGATGGTATTAAAGTTAATAGAAGGCTTTTTATATGTTTCACAGTTTCCTTGATGCATAGGTAGATCAGATGAACTTACATGCCAATGTTTTTGGTAATGTTTTGAATCTACAATGTCTTGTCCGTGAAGCAATGTGGTAAGTTTGGTGGTTCAAAATCATCACAATTGTTCCGACAATTCTATGAAGACCATGGGAGATAGCATAGTGGCAGGGAATCCTCCCACCCACACCAGTCATGCAGGTTCGAGTCTAACCCCCTAAATGGGTTTCCTCCTCCCTCTTTGATGTTTCTCTTAAAAAATAATTCTCTATGAAGTCATTCGATGTGTCACATGGGTCAATCTAGGGGAATAATTTCATGTTTTCCTTTTCCTCGAATCCAATTAAAGTAATCACTGTCAAATGAATCATGCACTCACATTTTATTACTACTGGGAGGAGGATAGCATAGAAGCATGATTTTAGACTTGTCTGAAATCTGTCCCTGCCTATAACTGAGGGAACATTTGCATTTTGGAGTAACACAAATACCCAAAAGGAAATGCATGCCATATTGTAATACGATTCAAGTATAATGAGGCATGCTTTCCATGCAGTGAAACCCAAGAAGGGCGATGCTTTGCTGTTCTTTAGTCTTAATCCTGATGCAACTACCGATCCATTGAGCTTGCACGGGAGCTGCCCAGTCATTGAGGGTGAGAAGTGGTCTGCAACGAAGTGGATTCATGTGAGGTCTTTCGACAGACCAAAACGTTCGTCAAGTGGAGATTGCGTTGACGAGAATGTGAATTGCCTTAAGTGGGCTGCTGCTGGCGAATGTGCAAAGAATCCTGTATATATGGTGGGTTCTGAACTGGCTATTGGATATTGTAGGAAGAGCTGCAAGGTGTGCTCATCGTAGTTACTCATTTTCCTTGCATTTGAAGCTTGGTTTTATTTACACAGTAAAGATTGATGGCTGTACCAAACATCTTGCTGTGATTGCAAGTCCTATATATGAAAATAATGAGGAACTCCATATTCTACTGTCATGGAGCTACACTCTAATTTTCTTTAACAATTAAGTCATATGAAAGTATTTGCTTCTCAATTAATCATGTGGCTCTCTCTCTCTCTCTCTCTCTTCTGCCTAAGATCAAAACCTACCTTAAATAATTGCTCCTTGACTAGAATTTTAGATAGCTCTGGTCTGAACCATTGTTGTACTTGTTCTGATAAGTTAATTAAGGTGTCTTCTAAAGAACTCCTCAACTCAAACATACACAAGTGTGCCATGCTGACCTGGTTTTCGGTTAAGATTGTCACAGTTGTAAATGAATAAGCCAATGCTTAAGAGGGGCGGTTGTCTCCAGACCCGGCACAAGCGAATCAGATTAGTTAACTCAGCTTAACAAAATAATTCACCCAATTTGAACCTGAAAACAGTAATGCTCTTTGAGCCAAGCTTATAGGTGAAAGAGAGAGAGTGTGTATGTGTGTGTGAGAGAGAGAGAGAGAGAGAGAAGCACTATATTTCATGTCATGTAAAACCGTTTTGCTAGTTGATGATACAATCATGCAATTGTTGTTAAGTAGGAGCCAAATTACATGCATCTCTTGCTTCTTCACTTGTTAAATATTCCCCCATAAACGTTCTTTGTAAAGCTGTAAAATTACATCACCATTACATCAAACCCACCATTGCATATTCCTCTCTCTCTCTCTCTCTCTCTCTCTCTCTCATACACTTACACCATTATCATTTTGATGGGTAGACCTCCTTGTTGTGATAAAGCTAATGTGAAAAGAGGCCCTTGGACTGCAGAAGAAGACGCAAAGATACTGGCATACGTAGCTAGCCATGGAATTGGCAACTGGACCTTGGTCCCCCAGAAAGCAGGTTTACTGGGACACTTTCTCTTTTCTGCTTGCATAAGATTTATTGAGCTTTGCATTATTAAGAATTTTAATCCTCAATACTCTCGACATACGCCATATTTTTATTCTAACTGTGTTTGTGCAAGTCGAAACAGGGCTTAATAGATGTGGGAAGAGCTGTAGGCTAAGGTGGACTAATTATCTGAGGCCTGACCTCAAGCATGACAACTTCACACCCCGGGAAGAAGAACTCATTCTCGAGCTTCATAAAGCTATTGGCAGCAGGTTGTTTCCCTTTTTTCCTCCCCCAACCATTTTGGCTTTTCTATTCCATTGTTGTTTTGGATCTACTATTCTTTTGTCCAGTCAAATGATCCAGTTTTCTGTCGTATCTTCAAAGTTCCTGAAACTTTAAAATTTACCTTTAATTTTCAGAATTCTTAGCCTGTTTAATGAATATTGTTTTCTTTCTTGATAATGGTTTTATGATCATGTCTGTTGAATTTTTGGAACAATGTCATTCCTCTTAAAAAGAAAATGGTACGATCGGTCAATCCAATGTTCATTTAACTTGGATGCTGAAGTTTGTGAACAATTTGCATAAATGTTTTTGTCCTCGTAATGCTCTCTCTCTCTCTCCATTGTCTCTGTGGCGCAGGTGGTCTTTAATAGCAAAGCAGCTACCTGGAAGAACAGACAATGATGTCAAGAACTACTGGAACACTAAGCTAAGGAAGAAGCTCTCCAAAATGGGAATTGATCCAGTAACCCATAAGCCCTTCTCTCAGATCCTCACTGATTATGGAAACATCAGCGGCCTCCCAAACACCCGAAACTCTATTGAGCAATTTCAAGCTACACCTGTTACTAACAACTCGTCCTGGGGCAATGTGGCTCCTTTTTCAGTAATCAACCAAGAAACTGTCTTACCACATTTCTTCAATGAAGTCCCCTCTTCTGCTTCTTCATCATCTTCATGTGGTATCACACAATTGAGCTCACCTCAATCATTTTCCTGCGAGACTTATCGGGTTCAAATGGTACCGTCTTCTCCCCCTAGCTGGACTGAATTCATTCTCGGAGAGCCTTCTGAATCTACTGATATAGAGCAGCAAAAAGAGCATGAATTCCAGGGGTTGTTATCATCAAAGAATGGTGAAGTTATGACGCAAAACGAGACACTTCCATATAACTTTGGCAATGGAAATGGAAATAACTCCAATGGAATCACACATGGGAAAGATGGTTATGATGAAAGAAATAACGGAAGTCACAGAAGAAATTGTTCTGAGGCGACTCCATCTGCTGTGGACTCTTTTGTGGACGGCATCTTGGACCTAGACAGCAAGATGCAGTTGGAATTTCCTCTTCTATTGGACGGATATTCCGATTCTTGAGTCTATTACGTACCCATTTGGCGTAGATCTAATGGAGTTGGGATTTAAGTCATGTAGTAGGACTAGGAAAGAAACAGGCTTGTGGTGATTTAGCCTGGTTTTGGTTATAATTGAGAAGTTTCTAACATGAGATTTCAGCAAATAGTGAGGAACACAAAAATAAAGTGAAACGAAGTATTCGATTGGTATGAGAAAAATGAAATGAAATGAAATTCATTAGATTGAGGAACTAATGCTGATTTACTAATTGACTAACAATAGTTTCTTACTCATTGGCACTAAACAAATCATATAAGATTTACACCGATCCCTTCAACATCTTTTTGTTTTATTTTCTTTCTCGACAAAACATTTATCGTTGATGAGTGATAGACTCATTTATATATAATAGGTCCCACTTGTATTCAAAGAACTAAAAAAAAGGTTGAAGAGTAAATGTATTTGGATTACTGCTGTCTCTATTCCTCCATCTTGACTAAGAATAGGCATAGTTTTCCTGTGGACCCATAATCTGTGTAAAGCAACAATTTCGCTATCAATTTCTCTCCTGCTACTGTCCCTCTCTCTCCTCTCTCTGTCTAAATGCAATACAAATTGCTTCTATCCTCCACCTATAAAGAGAACCCCCAATCACTCCTTACCCGCCAAGTTGAAAAAACCACCCACACTTTCCTTAACCTGCTCTCTCCTACCCTATTTGCTCTTCTGCTCACTTCTAATCTGAGACCTCCGAATGCATAACCCTCATGCCAACGCCACCATGAACGTTTTGAGCTCATCTCTTCTCCTATTTCTCAACGGCCTGTTATTCTGCGTTTGAGAGGATCAGGGTATATAAGAACAGAAGAGAGAGAGAGAGAGAGAACTATGGGTGGCAGAAGAACAATTTCAAAGGCTTCATTGGTAGCTATTTTGTTTGTGGGTTTCATCTGGTTTTTATTTGTGGGGATTTTAGGGAAGCAGGTAACCAAAACAAGTTCAAATTCGATAGCAGTTTCATCAAAAGGGAATTTCAAGCTCTTGAAGTTGATAGGAACAGAGAGGCTTTCTGTTCATCAGAAGTTTGATCTAAATTACGTGAGCAAGAGAAGAGTGCCTAATGGTCCTGATCCTCTTCACAACAGGTACACACTTGCATGTTTACGTCTACAAACATGTTCTGATTTCATAACCCACAACAGATACTGATAAGATGCGACTTAGGAAATACTAGTAGCTGACTGATGGCTTTTAGACGAAATTGATAGCAATGCAATCGGAAGAAACCCGAAAAAATGGCGGAATAGAGCCAACCAAGAGAGGCATGACCATTTTGCAAGAATTGACCCCTAACCTTCTGATTTAGAGAGTCTAGGATGACCAACTAAGTTAGGCCTGGTTGGTTTTATATGTATGCACATGACGGTGGTGTTGTTTACTTTGGCTTATTACGTCGTCAGTCATTTTCTTGTGTAATATGCAGTAACTCTCTCTCTCTCTCTCTCATTATTGTACATTGTAATGTTTCCTCAGGAGAGCAGGGAAGTACAGACAACCACCTGATCGAGCTTAAGAAACTATGTAGAAGAAATGTACTGTAAATTTGTTTCATCAGAATTCAGAAGGCAAAAATGTTTGAATCCAGTTTGAGAATGTTAGACTAAATACTATGGCCAGGTATTTACCTAAATTCAAATGCAACCGATTGCGTGATCTTTGTTGGTATATTTTTACTCAATTTTCCTCAATGAATCTCTCATCAATATGTTGTTGGTAGTTTATTATTGAGAAAAAAATAAGAAAAATTATACTAGAAGGCATCTGAATCTTGAACATTTACATTGAGTTATTTGTGATTCTTGTTATAATCGTGTGAGCTATTAGAGAACCTTTGAAATAGGGGAGTTATCAAATTTCTATGTTATTTCATTTGAATTCATGGTATCAGATTCGCCGAAGCTTCTCTCACACATATTACATGTGCGAGAACCCTTAGAAAGGGTGAACCCTTTGGAGGTACAGAATCAAAATTTGGTTATTCCAACCTGTTTAGAGGTTTGAATTTTGACAATTCCTTAAAGTCAGGTCATGATGGACTAGAATGAATATCCTAGTCCGACATGGATGATCTGTCATTGACTGTCCTGAGGAAGAGATTAGTCGAGGTGTGCGTAAGGTAATCTGAACATCCTGACCATTGAATCCAGAAAAACAAAAAAAAAAAAAATGGTTATCCCTGCCTGCTTTGAATTCAAAGGAAGCGTGATTTATGGATTGGGACATCACTTTGCATGCAAAACAAAACCAGCAACAAGTAGATACTGAATAAAAATAGATCACAACCCGAGAAATCTGCTATTCTCCATACATTTTGGATAGGCCTGTTTGTAAGATCTTTTAAAGGGTAAATTGTCTTTGCTTTTTCATTGGATTGGCTTTCTTTTGTTTAAAGGCGTTTGCTCCCATATAAAGCAAAATTGCATTGGTTACAGGTGCCCTCTTTTCTAAAAACTTTCCCCCTTGAATTGTGCTATAATAATAGTATTATTAGCAATAATTTCGTGCTTAAACGCTCTGTAATATCAAAAATTAAACATTAACTATGTATTATTTCTATTTTAAATAACAATTTATTTTCCTTTAATTACACAATTTAGAAGTAAAGTAAGAGAGAGTAGGGATGAGAGAAGAGAAAGGTAAGCGTGGATTAATGAAGTTGTTTAGCATTAGGGTGGGTGTTGGTTAAGTTATCTAACATTGGAGACCATGTAAAAAAGATGATATTTTTTAACGAAAAAAAAAATTTGAGATAAATTGTATACCATTAGATCAAAATAGGATCAATCTTGATCGTTACAAGAATTTGGGTGTAGCTCCTTCGATCAACAAAATGTATTCCATTAAATAGAATCCAGATTCTTTCTATTACATTGACAATGAAGATTACTCTATCTTATATTTATAAGATATTCACTTATATCTATAATTGAGTTCTATTTGCATTCATGGTGGATGATTAACCGTTGATAAAAATTGAGAAAGTAAAACAAAAGAGATCTGATATAATTAACAATATTATATATATTAGCTTTTAGGATCTCTCTTTAAAGTGGAAAACAAAGTAACCCTTTGCTCAAATCTTTTTTCTTTCACTTTCTCTTTTTCTTGCTTCTTTTTTGGTTTGATTTTGATTGTTTCAAGAAGCAAAGACTTGGTCTAAGGTGATTGAGATTCAAAATTATGGGCCCTTTTTGTTCCAAGGGGGGACAGAATTACATCTCGTGCAGGGTTGTTGTTAATGGAAAGTTGATGCGTATGCTGCCCCGACCGATAGGAATGACTACACGCAACATCATCAATGTCATCACAATTATATATATACAAGGTGGAATTAAAACATATTTCAATTGATAAGTTCATTTTTAGTCACCATTTGGAATTATTGTTCGTAACGTTTAAAATATATCCAAAATATGTAAACAATGTTAAAAAGATATATAAAAAAAAAGAGTTGAGGGTGGACATGTGCCCCTAACGTAGATCCATCGGGAAAAAATGTTTTATAAGCCGTCTCAGTCCTAGTCAAAATTATAATGTTCTTTGCGCTAAAACTATTAAATCCGCCAACTTAACTTTCACGAGCAATTTCCTTTTTTTTTTAACAATTAAGAGTATTTGGGTCAATTTACGCGCACCTCGATCTCCTTGATTCGGTCGAAGAGAGGTCATCCACATAAGATTAGAGTATTTCTCATGATTTAACCCCAAAAAATTAACACGATTCGAATTTTACGACTCAAAGAACCTTGGCGGTTTCCTAAACAAAGATACCTGAGCAAAGCTTATGAGCCCTCAATCTTTCAGCCCAAACCACCACTATCGTCTCTCCCAATCCCATAGCTAGCCTCTCCGACTCAACCTCGTAAATACCTCCACCACACTCCAAACTGTAACAACATTGATGCCACGGCACCTAATACTCCAGCCACAATAATCATTGCCAATTTTGTTCTTATTCAAACCACCACACTTCCCTAGGGGACCACTTCATAGTCCACTATTTCCAGCAAAATCCTCCGGAATAATTGTTGTATCGGAAAACGGAGGAATCCTACCGGATAAATCATTATTAGCAACAGAAATTTTCTTAAGCCGATTTAAACTAGAAATTTGATGCGGTATGTTGCCAGATAATTTGTTGTTTGATAATATTAAATTGTTTAAATACAAGCAATTACCAAGATCGGCGGGGATTGAACCGGTTAAAGAGTTGTTTGATCAGTCCAGGGTAACTAAATAAGGGAACCAACTGCAAATTTGAGTAAGGATCGAACCAGAGAGACTGTTACCGGATAGATCGAGAGTTTGTAAGCTCTGACAATACTGTAAAGCGTCTGGAATTTCACCGGCAAGGCTCGTGTCCCGAAGCTGAAGGCTGAGCAGACGGTTCTGTCGGTCGTCCCAACAAGGCACACCGACAAAAGGGCAGATGAAACCAACCGATGTGTTTGAAAATTGCAAACACGTGGGTGGCATTGCAGGTGGCATCGCTGAGCCGTATGTGTGCGTGTGTTTTGTGAGAGTGAGAGAGAGAGAGTTGTGTGTTCAATTTGTGTTTGTGTGCAGGTGTGTGAATCGAGTGAACTGGATTTATTTGTGTGGTGTGCAATTGTGTGCGTAGAAAGAGATGTGAGCAAAGAGAGCGAGAGAGAGAGAGAGAGAGAGAGAGAGAGATAACTGGATGGTATAGACCGCGGTGCGTCAATGGCGTCGTGGATGGTGGTGGCATCGAGCGTCAATGTGGGTGGCAGTCGATACGGTGAAGAATGAGATTGAACATAGAAATTAGTAGATGTAATGGAACAATCATCAAACAGCTGGTGGGTGTTAATTATATGAAGAGGAAGAGGAGGAGGAGAAAGGGAGTGTGGTGGTGATGGCTGTGGCAGTTGGTGTGTGTTTGTGCAGCGTGTGGGTGTGTTGACAGTTTTAAGGGGTTTCGTAGAAGAAAAAGAATGTGTGCTTTGAGGGGTTTGGAGAAACAGTCGGAGAATAGAGGAGGAGAAAATGGGAGAGGGAGAGAGAGAGAGAGAGAGCCGACAGAGAGGGGAGGTGGTATAGTGCTGCAGGGTGTGATGGACGAGCATTGCTATAAAGACGTTATTTGGGAATTTAATGATATGATTTTAATGTAATTATTGGATTAGTTGTGAGTTCTAATATTAGATAGAACCCACAATTAATCCAATAATTATACGTCATTAAGTCTCCAAATAAGGTCCCAAAATTATGTCCAAATAGCATTTTCCGAGATTGACCAGTGAAATGAGGAAGACTGAAATTTTAAATTTGTATCGTAAAAGTTTAAAATTTTTACATGGAAAATACTATGTATCACAAATCTCTAACCCAAATTTTCATCCCAAATGAAGAGAGACCATTGGATGAATGAGTTACATCAACTTTTTTAAATGGGACCCACTGATCCAATGGTCTCCCTTCATTTGAGATGAAAATTTGGGTTGGAGATTTGGGATACATAGCATTGCTCTTTTTACATATACTCCTACTCAAACAAATTTATTTCAATCAGCCCACTAAATAACTCTCATTCTATTTGTGGCTTATTTTAACATAAGAAGGGCTTATTAGTCAAAATACAATTGTTTTGAGAATCAAACCCAACCAATTATTTAATGAACTACCTAATCTATTTTCGATTAGACTCAAACAAAGGTTTTTTGACCTCAAAATAGGTGTGTTGTTACTAATAAGTTCATCATTACTTCTAGTGATTTGCACGGGTGGGATAAAATAGACAGCAAATGGAATGAGAATTTTTTATTGGGCCTGATTGCAATAAATTTGTTTGATTAAGGGTGCAATTTGAAAAAAATAAACTTTGATAGTGCAAAATAAAAATTTAGAAATTTTATGGATACAAAATAAAATTGATCCTATTTTAAATTCAAATTTTCATTTCTGTGACAATAAATGCTATTGTCCCTCCATTGCTTAGAAAACATGAAACACACATTCATTCTCTCCCTCTCAACTAAGAATTCAAAATTTATCATTTCTCTCTCTCTCTCAAAACTCGATCAAACTCGATTTTTTGTCACTCGCTTTTTTGTCATTTCTCCTGACATGACGATAAATACTTTCATTCTTACGTTGCTTAGAAAACTGTCTCTCTTAAAACTCAATCTAAACATTCAGTCGATCTCAAACATCATAAATAAAGATAAAGTAAACACAATTTACAATGTTCAATTATATAACATGATATTAGCAAGATACGGCAGTTAGTTTCTCTATAGACACATTTTTCTTGATTGTGATTTGAGTAAAGATAAAGATACTAAAAGATACATTTCAATTCTATAATCCGACAAAGTTTATTTTGTCTATAGTACTAGAGGAAGGTTGCCTAGTGTCAGGATCTGGAGGACACTAGAGTGGAGCTTCTGGATAAATTTAGGACTTCGAAGATTCTAAAAAATACTAGAGAGAGAATGAGAGTATTCTTATACTTGTAAATATCTAGCTATTTGTATAAATATTCAAGTGGTAGGCTAGATAATTGACACCTGGTAAAATCTTAGTCATTCATTGTAAAGCCAAAAACCGATAAATAGGAGGGTGAGTCTCATTCCAAGCCAAGAAGTGTAATCTCATCTTGTGCAATACAATAATTCCGTTCTCTTAAACTCTTTTGTTCTCTACTTGTGTGTTCTCTAACAATTTGTGCTAGCTAGGTTGTAAAGGTTTACTTAGCACTTTCAAATGAGATTACTAGTATTTTAGTGTCATACGAGAGCTTGAAAGTGCAAACCCGTAATACTAGCCTCATTGTGGAGATAATTCATTATGATTGAAAATCTTATTGACATCAAAAGTTTGAATATTACCGTTTGTTAGCTAGACAAAGACAAGTGTGGGACAAATATGTTTTGGAAACCTCAAGAAGACAATGTTGAATCTGTGTAACGGAATTAGAATGCTATATGAATTCAGAAAGAGTTTGGGTATCACTGATAAGGTATGTTTTCTGTCTCCCAAATCCTCCAAAGGAAGATGTTGGCTTGGGAATAGCTCATGAAATAAAAATATTTTAATCCTGCATAATTTAAACTCATGAGTAAACATATTATTGGTATTTGGTATGTCCTCACTTTTAAAAAGATAAATGAAATGTCTTCCAATTTAAATGATAAAAAATCTAATAACGCAGCAAATTATTATTCTAACCTAACCGTTTGCTAAAAATGATAAAACATTATAGCCTATAATTATATCTATAAGGAGAAGAGGTGAATATAGATAGGGTTCTTTCAAAAAAAAAAAAAATATAGATAGGGCAATTATTTGTGTCCAAAAAAAATTGGGGGCCCATCCTGAATTTAATTTAATTTTTTTTTAAGAAGTGCATATATTTTTCATATACAGCATGTGACTAAAACAGACATTTGACGAAGAATAGCGGCCCACATAAAAGGACAACAAAACAATGCATTGATTTAGTCAAAAAGTATGTTAGAGACTATTAATACTATGTAAACAAAATACATTAAACAAATCTAATTTCCAATTGGCAGAAGATGAATTCACAGCAGAGAAAGACGCGAAATGTAAAGCTTCAGCCCATGATGTTTATTGAAGTAGATACTTTGACTGTAACTGAGTCTGCTACACAACAGGAGGATGAGCATGATCCTCATAAACTCCGGCTGTCATATCTTTTTGAATGTTGAGTTGTAGAATTATTCAAACTCTATCAACTGAGATATTGTAGGACAGTTAGACTTTTATTGTTATAAATTGTACATACTGTATATATTCAAAAACAGAAAAATACAGAGAGTTCATATTCAAAACTCTACTGCAACTTTACATCAACCAATTATGCGCTTCAATATAATTCCCAAGAATAAGCGTTATAAGAATTCCCAAAAAATTTTGACATACCTGCAACCCAAAAGAAGATGAGTCAACCAGGTAATCGAAGAAGGGAAGACAACCCATCAACAAGTCCTGTCCAATCAGGGATGGATTGGACCTGGAGGCAGGTCAGCCTAGTGCGAGGGAGGCCCAATAGGGGTGACAAGCTATCCATCATGCTGAAGAGATTATAAAAAGAGGAATTACTTCACCCATTCTTATTTAGAGTATACCTCCATGGCATCTCAGCATCTTTTAGAATGCCAGGAATATAGCTCATAATGACGAAATACTCCCCAAGAAAATCTTAAAAAATTAAGGACAATTCCATGATTACTTAAGGACCTACGATACAAAAGGAAGAAAATCCTTACGTAGATGGAGAGATAGCAATTGTATTAAGAAATACACTCTTCCTTTTTTTTTTTCCTAAAAAATAATATAAATTCCAAGAACAAGACACTCCATTAAAATAGATTAGTCAAGCTCTTCAGCTTGTTGAATCACTTAATCCTCTTTCTCTGGGTCAAGGAGCTCTTCAGCTTTTACCTCACTCATTCTCCGGTTTTTTGCATCATCAAATTTCATTCAAGTTTAAGATTCATTATTAATTCACCTACATCGATTAATTTATTCAACAAAACTGATCTGAAAAAATGTAATCCAAAAAATATGAAATGAATATCTCCCTTCCAAGTTCTATAACTTTAACCGCAAACCAAACCCTTTGAAAAGACGTGTACGGAGTACATTTGACACTTATATTTTAAATTGTTGCTATATAGTTGGAGGTATAAATTGATTACACATTCGGTAAGAGAATAAGTTAATGTTTGTCTCTAAGTTTATACTCAATTCCGCTCATAAAAATAAAAAATAATCAGCTAATTTTTTACAGCAAAATCCACTAAATATAAACCACAAAAGATATTGAAAAATACCCATCATTTTTTTTTATTATTAAAAACCAACGAAAGAGAAGAGGTGTAGGTTGCATATTCAAGGGCTCCCTTTGCACTATTAATACCTTAGACAATAAAGAATAACCCACAATCCTGCAACACAACATAAAAAAAAAAAAGATTAAATTTATCTATGTGGATAAAAAAGATGTAAGTTTTGTGCTTATCCTAATATATATTTGTTCCCAACTCATTTAGAACTATTGCGCTTTCAAAAGGCACACGATAACTCGGTGGAACCGAACCGACTCATGAAAAACAAGCCAATTTTGTCTTTTTCCACATTCTTTTGATTTTAAATTGTGTAAAACCAAACCAAAACACTTTCCTATCTCTGTGCTACTTTCTGAAATTACAAAACAAGCGGCAAGATGGGTCTAGGTGACCCTGTTGGCAACTTGGATGTAGCATTCTTTCTCATATGAAACATGTTTAAGTAGGTTGGACTCGAGGGAATAGTCGGCACAAATTTAGATACTCAGTAACAAAAAAAAAAAAGTAAGAGTGCTATTAGATATTTATTGTGATTGTAATTATTGAGCTTACGAAAAAACTCAAAAGTTAAAAGATAACAAATCCAAACTAGTGATTTTGGTAAATATTTTAGTCCCTTTAATCTCAAGTAAAAATTTGAATCTTCGTTAATTTGATATGGGTTTTGTATAGCATTAATAGAGAAAGTTTTTAGAGATTATTTATCCAAATTTAAATTTAGGCTTAAGAAATAGTAAGGGCAAGACACGTTCTTATGAATTGATTTTGAATGATTTGCAATAATTGACTAAAAAAATAATAGAATAATAAATTTTAAGTGGATAAAAAAACAAAAGTAGAGGGGAAAAACCATTGGATTATTATTAAAAAAATAAGTGCAAATCTTCACAATTTTTGACAAGTTGTCAAAACAGATGGACTGACAAAGTTGGTTGAGGATACAGAGGTATCTGCTCTTAAACAATAAATCTGGATTTTCACGTTATTTACATGGGAATTATCTAATGAAGTTGCAGGCTGTTTTGGAGTTTTCATTTTCATCCGGCTGATAGACCAAACAATTATGTCTTCAACAAGGAGATGTGGGAGTTTATAAAAGGCAATCTCTTGCATTAGATACTGTCTAAGTCATTTATAGGTAGGAGGAAGGTTCCAATACCCATTTTGGATGAAATCACTTACTAGACCATAGTTTGGGAGACCTGTTTTCCATTAAAACAGTGGCTGACAAAACCTCAATTTCCTGTTGTACGATTTCGACGTATTACATAGAGCACACACAACCCATCGTCTTTGGACATCTGCTTATGTCGTAGGCCAATAAGAATGTCTTTCCAGATGAGTCAGAATTTGATCAACTCCAAAGTTTAATCTAACTCTGGTTTCATGAAGAATTTTAAGACGCCTTTCTTTGTCCGACATACTCTGTTGTCTTTGTAGAGTAAGTCGTCTAGTCGGCTGTAGCCATCTACCATCTGCAATTGTGTCATCTTCTCCCAGATGTCTTTTGACGTCCCTCTGAGTACTCCATCGTAAAATCCCTGAAGTCTAATAAAGTGGAAAAAAACCCAGCAATTATAAGACGCTTTACTACAATACATGATCTATTGATTATTGATGCATTTATTTATTCCATTTGAGTCTACTTGACATGTTCACTTTTTTTGGGGGGTCTTTTGTATCATTTTAATTCTAGGTTAAATTGTTTATCCTCTTTTTTATGGTCTATTTTTTTACTGGTTATGGTAAAAACATCAATGCATTCCAGTGTCAACTTCAAAGCCGAAAATTTACTTTAACTATATCCTATTTTAACTATTTCTATTTCATAAAAGTTGCCGGGTTATTCGGTTAGAATTATTATAATTTATTTGTCGTTTCTTTCATTTAAGAACTATTGGTAATTATATCATCAGAATGACTCACTTTATAATTTGGTTAGATGATATGTTTCTATACATGAATAAGCTGTGTTTTCTTTAATTCTAAAATCAAACTAATTCTATAATTTATACTTTCACTATTTCAATGAATCATTTATGTTTTTACTAGTGTCGGTCCCGTGCGATGCACGAAAATTGCACATATCCCCGCTCACTTTTTCTTTCCTTTTTTTTTTTCTATTGTCATTATACCATTAAAAGAATTAGATAGAAAAATTATATATATAAAAAATTAGAGTGATAAAATAATTATGTAAAGTTATGGTTGTGAAACTATGTTTCTAAATTTTTTTATTTAATGGCTCATTTAAAAAAAAATAAAATTGAATGAGTGATAATTAATTAGTGGGATAAAGGGATAGTTATATGAGGCATGTATTAGAACATAAATTGGTAAAGTGATATAAATAATTGAGAATTCTAACAAAAAAGGAAAGTGGGAGGAAAAATTTCTCAAGTCACCTCCCACCTAATTTGATTGTTTTATAGTATAGTAAGATGCCATAGATTACTCGATTTGGATGATTGTAGATTAATATCAAGATGATCATAAACTTATAGTTCAATTTTATTCAAAGTATTCTCTATGTATAGCTTTTGTGAAGAAAATATATCGTTAATTCTGTTAATCTTGATTTTACCTGTAGCATTACAAGTTTTTCAAGTTTAATTGAATTTAAAAAAAATTTGAATTTGTGAAGAAAATATCGTTAATTTTGTTAATCTTTAACTTTACTTACACCTTTACGAGTTTTTTAAATTGAATTGAATTGAATTAGATTTTTATTTTGAATCTTACTACATATGGTATAAAATCAATATATGGCATGGTGTGTAAGACTTTCACTCAATACATGATCTATTGAGTATTTATGCATTTATTTATTCCATGTGAGTCTACTTGGCATGTTCACTTTTTTTTTTTTTTGAGGGGGGGGGGTGTTTTGTATCATTTTCATTCTAGCTTAAATTGTTTGTCCTCTTTTTTTATGGTCTATTTTTTAGTGGGGTATTTGTAAGAACATCAATGCATTCGAGTGTCTAATTGGAAACAACTTCAAAAACCGAAAAATTACTATAACCATATCCTATTTTGAATATTTCTATTTCATAAAAGTTGTCGGGTTATTCGGTTAGAATCATTATAATTTATTTGTCGTTACATGAACAAGAGGTGCTTTCTTAAATTCTGAAATCAAACTAATTTAGTAATTTATACTTTCACTGTTTCAATGAATCATTTATGTTTTTATACCCTACATTGCTCGATTTGGTTTAGGTACAGTTTTTAGATTAATATCAAGATGATTACAAACTTATAGTTCAATTTTATTCTGAGTATTCTCTACGCATAGCTTTTGTGAAAAAAATATCGTTAATTCTGTTAATCTGTACCGTTACGAATTTTTTAAGTTGAACTGAATTGAGTCAAATTTTTAGTTTGAATCTAACTATATAAGGTATGAAACTAATATATGGCATGGTGCGTAAGACTTTACACTTAATACATGATCTATTGAGTATTTATGCATTTATTTATTCCATGTGAGAAGTTGTTTCCAATTAGACATTCGAATGCATTGATGTTCTTACAAATACCCCACTAAAAAATAGACCATAAAAAAAAAGAGGATAAACAAAACCGAAAATTTACTCTAACTATATCCTATTTTGACTATTTCTATTTTCATAAAAGTTGTCGGGTTATTCGGTTAGAATCATTATAATTTATTTGTTGTTTTATTACTGACTTTATAATTTGATTAGATGATCTGTTTCTATACATGAATACGATATGTTTTCTTTAATTCTAAAATTAAACTAATTCATTAATTTATATTTTCACTGATTCAATGAATCATTTATGTTTTTACTAGTGTCAGTCCCGTGCAATGCACGAAAATTGCACATTCCCCCGTCCACTTTTTTTCTTCCTTTTTTTATTGCCATCATATCATTAAAAAAATTAGATAAAAAATTATATATATAAAAAAATAGGTTGGTAAAAATAATTATTTAAAGTTATGGTCGGGAAACTATGTTTCTAAAAAATTTAAATTAGTGGATCATTTAAAAATAAATAAATTTGAATGAGTAATATTTAATTAATGGGATAGAGAGGTAGTTACATGAGACATGTATTATAACATATTTGGTTAAATAATAATTAAATAATTAAAATTTCTAAAAAAAAGAAAAGAAAAGTGGGAGGGAAGGCTTCTCAAGCCACCTCCCACATAATTTATTGTTGTATAGTACAGTAAGATAAGATACCCTATATTATTCGATTTGGATGAGGTATGATTTGTAGATTAATATCAAGATGATCACAAACTTATAGTTCAATTTTGTTCAGAGTATTCTCTATGTATAGCTTTTGTGAAGAAAATATTGTTAATTATGTTAACCTAGACTTCACTTGTACTGTTACTAGTTTTTTCGAGTTGAATTGAATTGAGTTAGATTTTTTGTTTGAATTTGTGAAGAAAATATCGTTAATTCTGTTAATCTTGATTTTACTTATACTGTTACAAGTTTTTTCGAGTTGAATTGAATTGAGTTAGATTTTTTGTTTGAATTTGTGAAGAAAATATCGTTAATTCTGTTAATCTTGATTTCACTTGTACCATTATTAGTTCTTCCAGTTGAATTGAATTGAGTTAGATTTTTGGTTTGAATCTGTGAAGAAAATATCGTTAATTTTGTTAATCTTGACTTCACTTGTATCGTTACGAGTTTTTCGAGTTGAATTGAATTGAGTTAAATTTTTTGTTTGAATATGTGAAGAAAATATCGTTAATTTTGTTAATCTTAACTTCACTTGTACCGTTACGAGTTTTTCAAATTGAATTGAATTAAGTTAGATATTTAGTTTGAATATATGAAGAAAATATCGTTAATTTTGACTTCACTTGTACCGTTACGAGTTGAAATGAAATGAATTAAATTTTTGATTTGAATATGTGAAGAAAATATCGTTAATTCTGTTAATCTTAACTTCACTTGTACCGTTACGAATTTTTCGACTAGAATTGAATTATGTTGGATTTTTTGTTTGAATATGACTACGTACAGGATATAAAAACCAAATTGTAAGGTAGAAAGCCCAAATGAATGATACATAGTATAGTGGTGTTATCAAAATCCATAGCCCAAGCCTTATTGAAACCCAGGCAGGACATTCGAAATTTTCAACAGTGTCCTCTTGGATTATAAATAGTGTCACGTAATAAGAATTACTTCTCTGAGTTCTCTCTCATTTTTTTCTTACATCTTTTTCCCTTAACCTCTCTCTCAAACTTCGTATTGTTTTCCAATGTTGGAGAGAAAATAAAAACGGAAAAGAAAGAGAAACGATTTGTTCTTTCAAAGGTTTGATCCAAAGATTGAACTGATTTTCATTTCGTTTGTGGTTAGATCTGTTCCCCCCTTTCTTCTTTTGGAAAATCTGAGGGAAACTTCCGACGGTGAAAATTTCTCGGTTCTTTCTCGAAAAAATGAGATGTATATTTTCACGCTTGTTACAACCTTTTTCTGTTGTTTTGCAGGGATGAAGCGAATAAGAGAGGATGGTAACGATAACTCACAATTTAAGAGGCCATTTGGTTCTTCTCGTGTGGAACCGTAAGCTCTCTCTCTCTCTCTATCTCTTATATACGTTAGATATTGTAGTTTCGATATTTTTTCACTTGTCTGAGTTTTTATGTTTTGGGTTTGATTGACTATATTTTTCCTGTGTGGGGAATTTGGTATGGTTTGGTTGATCCTGATGTTAGCTATATAGCATGCAAAGTTACCTTTTTTTTGGTTGATTGCCTTTTTATCCAGAAATTTATTGAAATTCTATAACTTCTTGTTTGTTGATTTACTCGATTTTAGTTGTTATGTCGTGGTTGGTAGGAAAGTACTTTGGGACCAGAATTTGTTGATCCCCTTTTTGCCATCTTTAAGAAACTGTGATTTGGGATGTATGTATCCTTAAATCTGTTTGGTTGCAGAGACTGTGGGAAGGAATGGAAATAAAGTTTTGATCTGTTTGGTTGCAGAGGAGCACATGTTATTTTAGCAGTATAGTTTCATTTGTTTCGATTAAGTTGGTTTTTTTTCCCACTGGTCACCAAATGATGAAAAAGACAACAATTTTCAGTAACCAAAGAGGCCATAAAGTCAGATGAGATGTGTTTTTTAAGAGCATGTGGAAAGAGGAAGAGGAAGGAGGAAAGAGATGTTGTCTATGTAGAGAATTTGCATGTATAGATCACAGCAGTTATGGTGTGGATTTTAACATATAAGGATTGTTTTTTTGGTATCTTGACTAACAACTATTTTTATGGTGATGCAGTTATGGGCAACCCCAAGTCCCTGGAGGAGGAGGCAGTGGCACCGGCGGCAATGGTAGTGGAGGAGGTGGAGGTGGAGGTGGAGGTGGAGGAGGAGGTACCGGTGGTGTTGGTGTTACACAGAAACTGACAACCAATGATGCACTGACATATTTGAAGGAAGTTAAGGACATGTTTCACAATCAGAGGGAGAAGTATGACATGTTCCTTGACGTAATGAAGGATTTTAAGGCTCAAAGGTATATGCTTCCCCCATAGTAGGATTGGGATGTAAAAATGATTGCATGAAACATTCCATTAATTCATCTTGGAGAGATGTTCATTGCAGAATCGACACTACTGGAGTCATAGCGAGGGTGAAAGAATTATTCAAAGGGCACAATAATCTTATCTTTGGGTTTAATACCTTCTTGCCAAAGGGTTATGAAATCACCATGACTGATGATGAAGAAGCTCTTCCAAAGAGAACGGTTGAGTTTGATGAGGCTATAAGCTTTGTAAATAAGATAAAGGTGAAATTTCTCTCTAACCATTTAATGATGTGCTTCTAAGTTCATTTCATATGAATGCTAACGTATGGATCTTGTTCCCTTAGAAGCGGTTCCAAAATGATGATCATGTGTACAAATCATTCCTCGACATCCTTAATATGTACCGAAAAGAGCACAAGGGCATCACTGAGGTCTACCAAGAGGTGATTTTATTTTTTATCGTTATCTTTGATCATATGAATGGCTCTGCCAGCAGATCATCTTTGAAAGAGTTCTACATATCGGCAAGCAACATTCAGGTGTGATATTCAATACTTTTACAGGTTGCAGCACTTTTCGATGATCATCCAGATTTGCTTGAGGAGTTCACAAGGTTTTTGCCGGATGCCTCAGCTGCAGCATCAGCACCACATGTTCCATTTGGCAGGCAATCTTTTCATCGCTATGACGAAAGGAGCTCTGCTATGCCCACACTTCGGCAGACACACATGGACAAAGTAATTTATCTGTTTTGTTTTTCCTTGTTCATGCATACTTTCTTGTCTACTTATTTCATAACGCGGTGTTGAACCTCCAATGTTTCTAGCAACGCTGCCGGAGGGACAGGATTATGAGTCCCCATGCTGAACGCGATCTAAGTGTTGAGCGTCCCGATCTGGATGATGATAAAACAATGATGAAACTGCAGAAGGAGCAGAGGAGGCGTGCTGAAAAGGAGAACAGGGACAGGAGAAATCGTGATCAGGATTACAGAGAACCTGAGCATGAAAACAATAGGGACATGAGCATGCATCGTCTTTCCGACAAAAGAAAATCTGCCCGGAAACTTGATGACTATGGAGCGAATCCTAATTTGGCCTCTTATGATGATAAAGATGCTTTGAAAAGTGAGTGAATGTTGCTGGTTGTATTTGATGATGCCGTTATGTGTATAGGGCTGCCTGATTTCTATTGGGTTATTAAATTTTTTTTGGGTATAGCATCCTAGGTGTAGAAGTGGTGTTCTTGAATTATGTTTCATCTTTTGTGATTACATATATAAATATAGATATTGTTATAGAATAGGTAAGGATTTTTACTTACTCTTGATATCGCTACATAAATCTGCCATTTGTGTCAAGAAGTGGTATTGCTGATGCAAAAGTTGTCCGCACTTTTTTTTGGGTGAAATTGATGGAGACCTGACGTTTTCTAAAATGTTGTTTCTCACTAAAATAGGACTATTCTCTCCCTTCTCTTCCCCCTTCCTGTGAGTGCTGGTTCCCATATTTAAAAGAATTACCTTCAATTTCTTTTTATTGGAGTGAATCTATACTTTTTTACCTGTCAATGTTTTGACGTTCTCAAATGGTGGATTTATCTCTTACATGTCTTGCCTTAGATATCCTGCACAGTGTTATTCTTCATTAACTCTATGACATCTGGTTTCCTCAAATTATGCCAGGCTTGTACAACCAAGAGTTCGCTTTCTGTGAGAAGGTGAAGGAGAAGTTACACAGTCCAGATGATTACCAGGCATTCTTGAAGTGTCTTCATATTTATAGCACAGAAATTATTACGAGAAAGGAATTGCAAAATTTGGTATGAGTTACATTTCCCATGCTCTCTCTACTCGTGGCAAATGTTTTGGTCCTTTTGGTTTCAGAGCTTAGAAATTCAGTCAATTTGTTTCAGTAGAATCTAGGCGCATATTCCATCTAGTATCCTCAGTCCTTTGCTTCTGCTGAACTGCCCTGTGGGTGATAGGAAAAAGATGTTTCTTTCAACATGTGCTGGTTAACGTTTAAGTCTTTATATTGTAAACATATTATGTAAAATATCTAGAGCTGCCATGTATTGCCTTGGTTACCAATTAAGTCACTCTTACAGAACTTTACATATTGATGCCTCCTATGTGTAGTTTCCTAAAAAAGGTAATGTTTTGTAAAGTAAGATTTAACTGCAAAGTTTGTTTAAAACTCGAGGTAACTGATCAAGGAGCTGAAGCCATAGGTGTATAAGTTCATAATGAAATGCTCCTTGAATGAGAGATTTTGTCTTAGGATTTAAATCTTTTCTCTTATGTTTGTGCATGACCATTATCTATTGGTCTAACAGCCCCACAAAAAGGGATTTATAAAAATGAAAAAAAGAACAGAAGAAAAAAGAACAAATTAACGCACTAATTGAATTTTTTATACGTGTTTGGGCTGTTCAGTTTAATTTGGAAATTCACTTGTTTCAGGTTGCTGATCTACTTGGGAAATACCCAGATCTCATGGATGGGTTCAATGAGTTTTTGGAGCGTTGCGAGAGTATTGGTTATAATTTACTGTTGGTTAAGTTGTTTGCTTGGATTTATTGGGAGTGATTCTCATTCAGTTCTTTTTTGCAGATGGATTTCTTGCTGGTGTTATAAGCAAAAGTATGTGCCATTACCTTCTCTCTCCTTCTTAATAGATATAGAGGTGTCCATTGATTTCTTAATTTGCTTGACATATAAATTGGATTTTATTTTATAATGTGCATGGTTGAGTAATTTCCCTTTTCACAACAGAGTCTAAGCTGCTCTCAAGTTTATGAATGTTTTGATTTAAATGTGCTATGTATATTTGTATGAACCTGCTTTGTCAACTGCAGAATCTTTGTGGAATGAAGGGCAAGCATCCCAATCAATGAAAGTAGAGGAGAAAGACAAAGAAATGAAGCGTGAAATGGATGGAGCGAAAGAAAAAGATAGATGCAAGGAGAAGTATTGGGGAAAATCCATTCAAGAGCTTGACCTCTCTAACTGCCAAAGTTGCACTCCCAGTTATCGGCTTCTTCCGGAAGATGTATGAAGCTCCATCTTCTCTCCTTGTGTGTTTGGATACTAGGGTACCCTGTGTAGAGCACTTTTTTTTACCATGGTTCAAATGTTTACATTTAAATGTTTACTAGTGGTTAGGAGGTAAATGAAATGTTTATTGTGGTTAAAGTGTTTACTGTGGGTAACATATTTACTTTGATTAAAAGTTTAAATGTAAATAGACATATTTACTGTGGTTAAATGGTTAAAATGTAACATTTAAGATAAGCGGTTGGATCCAAATGATGTGAGTTATTGTTGTGCTTTTATGGTAAAAAACACTTCTATCTTATTATGTAGATTGTAAATGATTTTTCTGCTGATCGCGAATTATTGGTTTTTGTCTCTATGTAGTACCCAATACCTTCAGCAAGCCAGAGGTCTGAGCTTGGTGCTCAAGTTTTGAATGATTATTGGGTATCCGTTACTTCGGGTAGTGAGGATTACTCTTTCAAACATATGCGCAGAAATCAATACGAGGAAAGCCTGTTTCGATGTGAAGATGATAGGTATAAAACCTGTTCCTTTCCCAGTACTTGCTCCTCTCTCTCTCTCGCTCGCACGCACGCACGTGCACGCACACAAGCAATAAAATTTAGATATCATGGTCCTTGACTCAAAGTCATGGTGATTACCATTAACTCTGGAGGGATTCACACCCACTCATTGCTGTTTATCAGATTGGTATCAGATGTTACATGAAGATGAATAATTTATAAGAAAAAAATCATGAATATCAGAAAATGATTAGCAGAATAGAGTTGATGGATAAAAAAATGCTCCATCTGCTACACGTTGTTTTAAGGCTTAATTATCGTGGCTGTCAACTGCAGTATGACATTCAGAAACCTTAATAAATGTTTTTCTTTTTCTAATTTATCTTCTTCTTAGTCTTCTTTTTATCAAAATGTAATTTTGCATAATGTTTTTCCCCTCTTTTGTTATCTTACAATTTCTAAACTGCCGCTAACAAGTTTGTGAATATGCATATTTAGTGTTGATTCATGATATATTTAGGCATTATAAAAAATGAGTTTTTTTTTTTTAATTTCATTGTATTGCAAATAAGGGTCTGAAAATATTGTAACTTCTACCAATATCTGCCATCCTTGTAAAAATATTTATGAATGTGGAAGTGTGTGACAATTTATTTTTTTATTTGGGGGGGAGGGGGGAAGAAGCAGTTAAAAGGAGTCTATTGACTGAAACATTTTGTCCTTTCTTCCTATTATTCTTTATGGGTTTTAGATGGTAGTGAGATGAGGAAGTGAGCTTTCTTGCCAGACACTAAGATCAGTGGGGTCTATTGACTCAGACATGTTGTCCTTTCTTCCAATTCTTCTTCATGAGTTTTAGGCGGGAGTCGTATGAGAAAGTGAGTTTTCTTTCCAGATATGCTAAGATTAGTAGATTAACCCATCGACATCTGATGCGCACCCATTCGTGCTTTTACAATATTTCTTTATGTGGTGTTGCAGTATGGTCTCATATTGCCACCCGATTCGCAGCCAGCCATGCTTGGTTCAGCGTCTTTGACCGACCGATAGTTTCCTTAGGTTGAAATGATTTTGATGTTCACTCAATGATGGAACTTCAATAAGTAAATCTGGTGGAGGTTTTGATGAGTTGAGTTGGTTAACGAGGGAACTCAGTTATTGTGATTTTGCCTGTTTCTTGGATTTGATAAGTGATGACTGGTTATTATTTGATGATTTCAGGTTTGAATTAGACATGTTGTTAGAGTCTGTGAGTTCAACAGCTAAGCGTGCAGAAGAGTTGCTAAACAGCATTAATGATAATTCAATCAATCCAGAGAGTCCTATCCGAATTGAGGATTACTTCACAGGTTTGTCATCGGAAGATATTCTGATATATTTTAGCCCTTGCTATTTCACGGACTTTGTTTGTTTCAATGTATCAAGAATTTATGTCCTTGTCCCCCTTTTTGTTTTTTATTTGACTAGTTTGGCCTTTCTCTCGTTTTTGTAGCTCTAAATTTGAGGTGCATTGAACGTCTATATGGTGACCATGGTTTGGATGTGATGGACATACTGCGTAAAAATCTTTCTCTTGCGTTGCCAGTAATATTAACTCGCCTGAAGCAGAAACAAGAGGAGTGGACAAAATGTCGCTCAGATTTTAATAAAGTGTGGGCTGAAATTTATGCTAAGAACCATTACAAGTCACTTGATCACCGGAGCTTCTATTTCAAGCAACAAGATTCAAAGAATTTGAGCACAAAATGTAAGTTATATCTGGATGTGAAATGTCGTCGTTTGTTGTAATTGATAGAACATTTTGGAGGTTGCCTGGTTTTTTAGCTTTTATTATGCATGATTGTCTGAATTGTTTTTTATATGAATGCTTCACATGTGGTTAGTATTGCGCTGGAAAATGAAAAACAAAAAAGAAAATAAATGATTTCTATAAGTAGGGAAAGCAATGCAAAATTGCAAGTGCATCTGCAGGTCCCTGAGACATTTATTGGGACAAACTCTATTGCCTAATTCTTTAAGCCTTCTCTTTACTTTTCTTGGTTTTTACTCCTGACCTGAGATATTTCTGTTGCTTGAGTTGTTTTATGTCACATTTTCAAATTCATGAAAGGTTGTTACTGCATTAATGAGAGGTTATCAGTGGGATTCCATCAAGGATCAAAATATTGTTTCGGCGCATTGTTTCGGTCACCTAAGAAATTAAAACGTTTTGAAAATGTTTCAGAAACGTTTTGGAAACATAATGAAAATGGATAAAAATTTAGGGATTTATTTTCAAAACATTTCAAAGTATTGGTCTAAATATAGTTAAAGATCTTGAAACATATCGAAACATTCAAAAACATTGGTGAAAACATATTGAAACATCTTAAAAAAATTCAAAACATTCTGAAATACCTCTAAGTATTGGAATTTCGATTCAATTAATGATTCGTTTCGGTCTCCTTAGAAACGGTAACGTTTCGGCCATTTCGACACAATATTTTGATCCTTGGATTCAATGTCATAATGTTTACCACACTTGGTAAGTAAAAAATCTTTGATTATTGACTTTGCTTTTTGAATACTTGTAGGAAGACGGCGTGTTGCTAGAATTAGCGGAATGTAAAAAATGTAGGATATGGTTGTGCTTTCAGTTGGCAGATATTTCACTTCTGTGAATGCCTTTAAACTTAGATTTGAGTTGTGAATTTTTCTTTTATGCACTTCCTTTGCCTTATATGGTTGTGAAAGGATGATTATACACAAGTCTTTTAGATTAATCCTCGCGTTCCATATTCTTTAAAATGGTATGCTAAGATGTTGAAGGATTTTCTAGTGTTCCATTGTGGAAGTGCATTGTGGTAGATGATGTAGTTTGGCAAAGAGTATGTTTTATGTGTCCTGCATCCAGGAATGGAGATGACTTACTCAATTTTAATGGGATTTTGTTACATCCGAAAACATGGGATTTGTTTCCAAGAGTGAAGGATTGTTTGTAAGGTTTAGGAAATTCATTTTATAAGGTCAATAATGTTGGCTGTTACACTTAGATATTTGTCTACTTAGTGAAGGCAGTACCATATAATACTTGCAGACGATGTCAAAATTATACACCAAGAGTGAATTTATTATTTGAATATCATCTCTCTATAAATGATGAATGCAATGTCTGATTTCAAAAGATGTTTTGATCTTTATTTAATGCTTCTTATACTTTGTAATGATGCTGCTGGACCTTTTTGCACACTATTTTTCTAAGCATTTCATTTAATATATATTTTTTCTTATTGAAAAGCATCTGTCTATAAGCATATGGATTCACTGATGTCATCCTTTCTCCATCCATAATGTCTAACCGGTAGAAGGGTGGTGAGATGGTCTAACAACACTGGGTTCAGCCACCAAAACACTGAAAAACTGAGGATTCAGTGAAATTGAATTTTTATATTGTGATATATGCAAAAGGTTGTTTGCACACGAATCTTGCTTTAGTGTTGCTTATGCTATTGGTTCTCATGGATCTGTTTCATGCTCCTGATGGACAGCCTTAGTGTCCGAGATCAAAGAAATTAAGGAGAAAAAACAGAAAGAGGATGATGTGCTTCTTGCTATCGCTGCTGGAAGTAGGCATGCTATACTTCCAAATCTTGAGTTTGAATACTCCGATGCTGAAATACATGAAGACTTGCACAAACTTGTGAAGTATTCATGTGAAGAGGTTTGCACATCCAAAGAACAATTCAACAAAGTTATGAGGCTTTGGACTGCCTTCTTGGAGCCGATGCTGGGTGTTCCTTCTCGGCCTCATGGTTCAGATGGATCTGAAGATGATGTAATACCAAGGCATCGTTATGTGAAAAATATTGTGACAAACATTGGAGAAAGTAATGGAAGTCTTGGTGTTGATGCTACTACCATGAATTCAAAGCAGTCAAAAGCCATCTGCAATGGAGACGAAAGCACTTCACCACAACGAGGAAACTGTTTCAGGAGTATCTTGGTAACTGGGGATACTCTGGCCAAGGAAGATGGTTTTTGTCTGGAGAAAGATCAAAAGAATATAGCTGCTTTGGATAAGGTTTCTGGTTTAAATTGTACTGGGGGTTCTAGGGAATGTTTAGTAAGTTCTGATGTCCCACTTGGCAATGGAGCAGATACCAGTCATGTCAGGAACATCACGGAAGTGACTTCAGGTTTGTTTGTTAGGATTTCACTAGCATGATTGTGTTCTTTCCTGATCCATGGCATATTTCTGAACATTAGTTCTATGTCACTTCACATTTTTAGATGTCTAGTTTTATGATTCTGTGACACTGAGATAATTTTGAATTTGAAGGGCTTGGTGCAAATTCTTCCAGAACTATCAATGGTGCTGCTGAGTATGGACCCAACACTAGTGTTGATGATCTACATTCATCAGAGGTATGAATTAGAGGTTTTGGCCTGACTTGGTAAACCCCTTTTTCTAATTGAAGTAGACATCTACTACTTCTGAATTCAATATTGAGTTTTATCATGGTCTGGGTAGTGTTTATTAAGATGTTTGTGTAATGGACTTTTGTGCTACAGTGTGCTGATGTTATAAGATCACTTCCATTGGCCAATGGAGGGTTCCGAGAAGGCACTAAATTTAACCGATATAATGGGGACTCTGTAGATCCTTCCAAAATGGAAAAAGAAGAGGGCGAGTTGTCACCTAATGGTGATTTTGAAGAGGATAATTTTGTTTATGGAGGTGGTGTTTCACAGGCTATGCCTAACACAAAGCATACTGCCGGAAACATTCAATATCAAATTGGAAGTGGAGAAGAGATCTGTTGTCAGGATGGTGGAGGGGAAAATGGTGCAGATGCTGACGATGAGGATAGTGAAAATGTTTCTGAGGCTGGTGAAGATGTTTCAGGCAGCGAATCTGCTGCTGATGAGTGCTCACGGGAAGAGCCGGAGGAGGAAGATGGGGAACGTGACGAGCTTGATGGTAAAGCGGAGAGTGAAGGTGAGGCAGAGGGGATGGCTGATGCAAACTTTGTTGGAGGTGATGGCATATCATTGCCACAGTCCGAACATTTTCTTCTGACAGTAAAGCCTCTGGCGAAGCGTGTGGCATCCTGTTATGAGGAAAAGAAGAATTATCGAGTTTTTTATGGAAATGATACTTTCTATGTGCTTTTCAGGCTTCACCAAGTAAGGATGTAGTTTTCTTATTTTCTTCGAGTTTTTTGAATTAGAAATTGGAGGAATAGGTATGCCATGAATTGCAATGTGAACAACCCCCCCCTCCCTCCCCTCCCCCTTTTTTTTTTCTCTTGTGCTTTTTTGCTTAGGCATGTGTAAGTGTAAGGATATGGTTTTCTTCCTTTCTACTTTTAATTTGGTTAAAACAAGGTGCAACTAGTTTTTCTTCATGTTGTATTAAACGTTTTTCTTTTCTGTTTTGCCAGATATTGTATGAAAGATTGCTATCAGCCAAAATGAATACGACATCTGCTGAAATGAAATGGAGAACTGGGAAGGATACTCCTCCTCCTGATCTATATGCCAGGTTGTTTAGTGATGCATCTTTAATTCTTAACCAAATTAGATGGCCCTCTTGCATACTTATATTTGACAGCTATCTTTGAACTTGCAGATTTATGAGTGCTCTATATAATTTGCTCGATGGATCTGCTGATAATGCGAGGTTTGAGGATGATTGCCGAGCCATAATTGGAAATCAGTCTTATGTGCTATTTACATTGGACAAGTTGATATATAAGCTGGTCAAGCAGGTAAACTACCGATGATTCCTTTTCTTTAGGGTCATCTCATCACCTATTTTCCTGCACAAGTTTTAATTTTCATTCTTGTTGCAGCTTCAAACTGTTGCAAGTGACGAGATGGACAATAAACTTCTTCAATTATACGAATATGAAAAATCTCGGGGACTTGACAATTATGTTGATTCGGTCTATTATGAGAATGCACATGTCATCCTCCATGATGAGAACATATACCGATTTGAATGCGTGGGTCTTTTTGCTATTCTTATCTTATTTGATACTACTCTATCCTTTCATTTCATATTGGCAGCTACGACTGGTATTTAGTTAACGTCATACTTGTGCAGTCACCCGGTCTGCCCTGTTTGACCATCCAGTTGATGGATGATGGAAATGAAAAGCCTGACGTGGTTGCAGTTTCCGTGGACCCTAATTTTGCAGCTTATCTCCACAGCGATTTTCTTTCAGTTTTTCCTTGCAAAAAAGATTCGGCTGGCATCATGCTGAAAAGGTAGTGATATTATTGTGGAAAATTGTACTTAGTTTAGCAATGCTTGACAGGATTTGTTCATGTTCATTAAACTAGGTTTGGTGAAGTGTTGGGTCTTCATTTCCTACATTTAGGGAGATCCATTTGGTTTCCTGAAATATCACTGTTACCCCTTGTACTTAATATATCCATTTCAGCTAGTATCCCTGATGTTTAGGAGGTTATGGACAAGTTAAAAAGATGTTGATGCCGTAGATACTCTTCCAATTACACCACATATCCTCTAACACCCCAAATGATACTGCCAAAGTCCACATGCCCATTTCTTATGCTTCATCATTGCCATTAGGCCGTCCAATTTCATCTCTCCAAATCCGATCAGTTATGCATCGAATTTTATTTTTACAACCTGGATTGGGAATCCTACCGATCTGAATAGGTCAATTGGAACTAAATTTTAGTTAGCCACATCTTAATTTCAACCCAATTTTACCAGATTATGACTACATTTATTGTATATCAATATTACGTATAATGTCAGCAAACTAAGAAAACTATTGATTTTCTATTTTATTCCTAATTAATATTATGAAGTAAATTATATCCATACATGTCCTTTTATCTTGTGTTTTCTTGAATTTATCCAACTCCTTTTGGACTCTTCTATATGTAGCATAGTTAGATACTAATTTCCTTTTTTAACCATTAATGTAACACCAATAGCTCTTCAGAACATATATCTCTTAGGTTATTAGTTGCATCTAAGTTTGTAATTATATTTTCACTTTGGGTTGTTATTCTTCTCAAATTGTTATCTACTATTTTTTACCACTGAATGTAAAAAGAAGCAAACTCCAATCCAACAAATATTAAACCAAATTATGCCAAGTTTGCATGCGCAGAATTTCAAAAATTTTAATTCTAAGTTTTTGATTTTTAACATCTTTATTGTTATGGTTATGACAATTTTTAAGTCCTAGGAAAATGAGGCTTCTTGGCTAATGGGTTTTGGAGCATTGAAGGTTATTAGAAAATGGTCAAATATAAAAAATATAAACTAAAATCATAGCTTATAATGGTTTACGTACAATGCACGTGTGCATCTTCTAGTTTATATAAAAGTATATATAAATTTTGCCTAGAAAGATGAAGGTCTGGGAATGAATTCGCATAGAACTAAACTGCATTGGCTGCAGCGAAGATAGTCACCTAATATCAATCACTCCCAACCCCACGCTTGGCTGGGCGACCGAATTTAAGCTCTAATCAAATCCACCCAAGTGATTCACTTTACACTCGTTGCATGCGCGCGCGCTCACATATAAGTATATATGTATATACCCCTAGTCAGAATTTTGACTGCCAGACCAGCAACCACCACCTCCTCTGTGACCTCACAATCGGTCATCCGTTGCCATATGTTAGTCATTGCAATTTTTTATATGGATATAGGTTATTAGCCAGGATTGTGAGATTACCATCAACCGGTTAGGAATGGGAGACGTACTCTCTCTGGAATCTTAATCCTATGGGAACCGTATACTTGTCAACAATAGAGCATAGTAACTACAGAAATGAGACCGAAAAATACGAATGAGGTTGCCATTGAAGTCCTTGATTCCTGCCATCCAATTAGAGTTTCAGGTGCTTATAAGTGGCACGTGGTTCTTTTTTCATGCATTAGACTTGGAAGTTGGAATATAATGCCTAGGAAGCTTTACTGAGATGTTTGATTCAACAGAAGTCACTGCTGATTGATTAGGTTCTGTAGTGTGATGTGCTATTTTTAATTTTTTTGCAGAAGTAAGCGCAAATATGCAGATCTTGAGGAATCTTATGCTATATGCATGGCTATGGAAGGTGTCCGTTTGGTCAATGGATTGGAGTGTAAGATGACTTGCAACTCATCAAAGGTATTTCTCCATTCTTATACGTGTCGGAAGAGAGACAAACAATTCATCGGTTTTGTGATATTTTAACTGGGGAAAGCCTTATTTCAACAAGCTGGTGTTGGTTGCATCATGAATGAATATAATTATTCTGTTTTTCTAGTTGTAGCTGTTTGTTTGGTGATTGTTCATCTTTCCTATTCTCTCCTCCACCGTCCACTTCCAAACACCCCTGCCCCTGTTCTCATGGTGTCTTCAAGTAGGCACATATCACTCTATTATTAAAAATAAAAAAATTACTATGTATGTTTGGTTCTTATTGTACCTGACTAAATTGTATTTTGGTGAGTTTTCCCCATTGCCTGCATTTTTTTGAATTATTCTTGCATCCCATTTAATATCCATTGCACTCACATTTTCATCTCATTCAAGTGTCGGAGTTGATACTCCTCTAATACTTCTGCATTACAACCAGTTTTGAATGATTAGTGTTTAAGACTCTTTGGTCCTCAATTGGTGCATTTGATGTAACTGTGTCTCAAAGCCATGGTTTTAGTTGCACATGGTTGGAAAGTTCCTTAACTATGTTGCTTTTCTTTTCACTTCTGTGTTCTCTCCCTTTTTGTGTGTTGGGTTCGGGTGTGGTGGTGGCTGTGGGTTTTGAGTATACTTTCCCCTTATCTGGACCCTTGGCAATTTGAAATTGACCTTAGTTCCAACTCCAATTTTAATCTTTTTGGTCCTCAGACCTCACTCATTCATAACAGTGTCAGCGCATCGGGATTATGGTTTATTATTGGTCCAGAATAAGCCCTCAGTCTGCTGCTGTGTTGATTCTCCAATACTATTAAGTTGCTAACTTGTTATGACCCCTCCATTGTCTTCTAGAACATCTGCTGCTGTGTTGATTTGCCAATACAATGAAGTTGTTAAACTTGTTATGACCTCTTAATTGTCTTCCTATATTGCATCAATTTTTCTTTTAGTCATTAGTTTCTTATATTTCCATATTCACGCGCTTGTTTCATGGAGACATGCTACACGTGTCTTGTCTCTCCCTACCTTAGTAAATACTCTCAGTACCCTTAGTCTACATTGTAAGGCAGACCTTCCAATAGTATGATTTTTGTGCACTTCTTTCCCTTGTTGAGAGGTTAGTATGAGATCTAGTTTTCATTATTGGATTTCTGTGTTTCTCTAGATCATGCAATTATGGTTACAAGATCTCCAGCAAGATCATGTCTAGGGCATACTTGATTTTCATATACATGTAGGAAGTGTCTTGACCCAGTTCTTGGTAGGTAGGGTAAATTGTTAATTCTATCTAATTATATATGTGCCTGCAGATCTCCTATGTACTCGACACTGAAGACTACTTCTTTCGTGTGAGAAGGAAAAGAAGAGATTTGTCTGGAGGAAGACCTTCATGCCATAATCAGTCAAGACAACAAAGGTTTCATAGATTTTTAATGGCCTCCCGATAACATACCATGCCTTTCTTTTTATGGTGATACCATGACAATCAAGGTAATAGATCCTCTTTATGCTGTCATTTTAGTATTCTATGTTGAATGAAAACTATATTATTGAAACTTTTGCACACTTAAACCTCTCTTCTCTATCTCCCGCTGCATACATGCACACACAGACACACTTACCTTCCTTTTGAACGAGGTATGTGCACTGATGCCCCTGCTTTTTTGTATTGTAGAATTTGCTGGCGTAAGTAATTGAACCTACAAAGGCTTTATTGCGGCACCCTCATGCAGCAGCCAATAATATGAGCAGAGGGAATGAATCGGGGATGTTGTATCTCGTGAGTTCATACCAACGGCAGTTGAGCCATTGTTCTGCTGTAAATAGGGTTTAATCTTCATGTTACTGTAAAGTTATTTGTTTATTAGGTTGTGCTTTACTTTCCCAAGACTCTCTCTTCCTGTAACAATTTCTGGCAACCCCCCATTAGTGATACTTGGCTAGATTATCAAAGGGAAAGTGGTGGAGATAGAGAAGAATTATATATAGCCGAAGAGATCACATTTGAAACACAAATTGCATTTTGTTCTGGTCTTGTACAGAGCATCTTACAATTGATTCTGGCTTCATGTGGTAGAGTTTGTGTCCTTTTTGGTTTTTATCATTATTTTAGTTGGTGGTAAGGTTGCGTACAGTTAACTCTTTTTCTACTCCACAATGGCGAGAGTCTTGTGTACTGGATACGCCTTTTTGGTTGGTGGTAAGGCTTTAATTCACATCAACTCTTGTATGCGTATTCTGACCTAACTGGTTATACATAAAACAAAATGTACTGTTAGTTTTTGTTAACCGACCACACCTTGCACTTGTGACATGGATTCCCAGTTCTAACACTTATATTTGAAAAAAAATGATCTTATTAGTATTATCGCAAAAAAGAGCTTTTGTTTTTCAGATTTTGGCGTGAAGGGGTGGTTAACACGGTCACCACCAATCAATATTAATGATAAAAAATTGAGTTAAATAAGTCTATTTAACTGATAATGTACAAAAATGTATGATTTATTTTGAAATTAAATTATTGTTTTTGTGTAATTTGATTATGATTTTGATTAAATATATTTTTAATTTATGAGAGTTGGTGAATTTGGTTGAGAGCAAGAACTCTAGTACTCATAATTTTTTGATTCACCATCAAATACATTTCTAATATTAAATTTAAGAAGTTGAATTCTCAATTTATAAAAGTACAATATCAGTCAAATTGATTTAATTTTTATTAACTTTGATTTAATAGTACAAAATTCATCTCAAAATTTTATTTTATCATAAAAATTATTAACTTTTTGAAAGCCTCTCAAATCTCAATGTTAGATAACCCAATTAACATAATTTTTAATTTCAGATAATATCATCAATCAACATCTATTTCTCTCTTCATTTTAATTTTAAATTACGTAATTAAAAAAATTATTATTTAAAATATAAATATTAAAAAATTAATTTAATTTTTGATGATATATAATATCTTTAAAGACGGGATTATTGCTAGTAACAAAATATGATGCTCCTTAATTTGCAGTTACTAGTTATTGTCCCTTTTTCCTTTTTTATATTCATGATTGGCCGCCCTTGTGGTCATTTTTCAGCTTTCGCCGTCCTTCTGATGCCTTTTTTAACTTCCAACTTGGAGATGAATGAACCCCCACGAGGGGTCACTCAAATCTAGGTATGTTGGTGGCTGATGGATCTTTAAGATCTATTATTTTTGAAGATTAAATAGCTCTTGAAATTAGCAGTGGTTAAGTTTTGATATAATGCACGAATACATTTTTTTTCTAATTTCTTTTTTGGAAGATTGATCAGTAAAAAACTCATTTATATACAATGAATTCTACTTAAATAGATGATAGGCGATTTTCCAAGTAAAATGTTATAAAAAAAAACCCCGCTATGTGCAATCAGTATTTCACATCCAGAAATTAGAATAATGTTGTGCCAAATGGACTGGAAATGCTTGTATTGATACCACAGAATGTCCGTCCTCCATTACTTACAGCAAGTGTGAAAGAAGTTGAACACTTTGATGTAGCTGAATGTTATACCCGTAAGTGGGTATGACTGATTGTATTTATAAGTGATATATAAGAGTTTGAATTTACAAGTGATAACTCATAGCGTGATATACAAGAGTTTGAATTTACAGATCAGGTAAAGACCGTAAACATTCTAATCTTAAAGTTAACAGATTGATATGTGCAACTGTAATGGGTTAGGTACAACTATGATATGTTACACTATTAAAGTGTGTGTGTGAGAGAGAGAGAGAGAGAAGTGTCGTGGAAACACCCTGCACGAGAAGATATGTTATGTTATGGCATTGAATATGGTGCAAATAAATGTATGTTACGCAGCACATGTCCCTCTCAATGATGCCAATGCGTGAACCCGTACAATACTCTTCTCATCTCAGGTTGCTTGAAGCTAACAAACTTGGAATTTGAATCAGTCCTACTCCTACACAAGTCCACCAACGCCAACGCTAATAAATAACAAACAATACGCGTTCGTGTTCATACCTTTTCAATCTTAACAACAAAGCAAACCGTGTTCTTTTCTCTATCTGACCATTCCTCTCTCTACATATATATTCCTCTCTTCTCTTCCTCTTCTCTCCATTTCCATAACTTCATCTTCCATATCAAGAAACACAACACAATACACATACCCACATCACAAAAAGGGCAATACACTCTCTCTCTCTCTCTAATATGCTGCTTCTTCGACCAATAATTTATGTATTCGTACTAACTTCTCTTTTTCTCTCTCCAACATACTCTATTCGATCATTTCCAAACAATTTGATCGACAACAACAATAACAGAGAATCCAGATTTGATGGATTTCTACACTATATTGCAGCACCAGAGTACAGAAATGGACCGGAATGTCCCATTCCGGTAACAAGCAATTTGCTGTCGGCGGTCTGTGATCCTTCTCTCGTTCATGTCGCAATGACCCTTGATTCGAAGTACCTGAGAGGTTCCATAGCAGCTGTACACTCGATTCTCAAGCACAGCTCTTGCCCGGAAAATGTCTATTTTCACTTCATCTCCTCGGACTCCATTTCCAACACCTTGAAGTCCGATGACTTGACCCAAATCGTGATGTCCACATTTCCGGGTTTGGGTTTCAAGGTCTACCCCTTCAGTGAAAGCCTGGTTAAGAACCTCATCTCATCTTCAATTCGCCAGGCTCTTGATGACCCATTGAACTATGCTAGAATCTACCTAGCCGACATGATTGAGCCGTGCATTGATCGGGTGATCTATCTGGATTCTGATATCATCATGGTGGATGATATTCAGAAATTATGGTCCATCACTTTAACTGGGTCTAGAGCCATTGGAGCTCCAGAGTATTGTCATGTAAATTTCACCAACTACTTCACAAGTCAATTCTGGTTCGACCCTAAATTATCGAAGGTTTTTGAGGGTAAGAGACCGTGTTATTTTAACACAGGGGTGATGGTTATGGATTTGGTGAGATGGAGGGAGGGGAGTTACAGGAAGAGAATTGAGGATTGGATGGAGATTCAGAGGGAGAAGAGGATATATGAGTTGGGTTCGCTTCCACCATTTTTGCTGGTTTTTGGTGGAGAAGTTGAGGCCATTGATCATAGGTGGAATCAACATGGGCTTGGTGGCCATAATGTGGTAAATAGTTGTAGGTCTGTGCACTCAGGTCCGGTGAGTTTGCTGCACTGGAGCGGCAAGGGAAAGCCATGGGCAAGGCTCGACACCGGAATGCCTTGCCCCATTGATCATTTGTGGGCACCTTATGATCTCTATAGACACAACGGCCTTCCAAAACACCATGAACAGCTGTAGCCACCAAAGTCTGTTTGGTTCATTGCTATTGATTCGATTCTTTCATTTTGCCAACACATTCAATTACATTCTTTTGTATGTGTATCTATATACACAGATTTTTGGGTAATGTATATATACAGAGGTTCATCAGGATTGACGTTAAAAATGTGAGTAACAAGGAAACAATGTTATAATTCAGTCGACGTAACCCTCCTTAATGCGATTTTTTAATCATTTTTACTCTCTCTCTCTCTTGCGGCCATGTTCAAAGAAACAACTCTGAAAAATTAAAAATGCCACAACCATTTGAGCAACTACACCCACTTCCTTGAAAAGTGCAACATGCATGATCCCTAATTCATAGTTTCTCAATACTGAAGAAAAATCTAGTGATCTCTTCTAAATCAACATCACTCGCAGATCAGACAAGTAAGAAATCCGATTCGACATTTACTCATTTTAATTGAAAAGTGCAGCCATACACAGAAGAAAACAGGCTGCGAGAGATCAACAACGCAGCTACCTTAACACCAGAATGGTCAGATTTTGGGATAAGCAAATGGTGCTAGAAGCCACTTCACGAGATCAGTAATGCAGCTGCCTTAGTTAACCCCTGATTGGTCATAATTTGGGATAAGCAAATGGTCTTCTTACCCCTAATGATGATTATGCATCTAGGTACTACCAATTTTAGGAAAACATCCTACATGAATCTCACAAGCCGTAGATTCAATGGCACTGCAAGGATGCGGGGAGGTGAGGTTCCAACTATTGGCTTTAGTTTTACTGCTATGCTCCACACCATATTAAATCTGTCTGATGTAGAAATTATTCATTAAAGTTGAAAACAAGGATTAAACATGTGGCTTATCTACATAAGTTTTGTTTCAGATAAATAAAAATCATATGGATAAACAGAAAAACTGAATAAGTAACACCCCAAGAAAAAAGAAAAGAAAAGAAAAATAATGTACATCCCTCTCTCCTTTTACTTACAATAAGCCGACGACACAACTTAGATGCAGCCTGTTCTCCAAGCCTCTTAAGTGATGACCCAATAGCATACACCTGTCAGCAAAAGGGCTCCTTAAGCATACAATTTCAGATAGAAATCAACTTTATAAATCAGAAGCCAACTGGCCAGAGCCACAGCAGAATCAAACTTCCTCAGAAAACATGCAAAAGAACACCGTAAATATATTGAGTATACAGATTTCATTTTTCCCTAAATATATGGGAGACCAATGAAGAACATTTTTGGCTGCTTCCAATTTTTGTCGATTTACTAAATTAAAGCACATTAAGAAAAGTAATAAGGAATCAAGGATGACAATATACTTACCAGAAAAGCAGCTTTGCTAAATAATCCCGGGAAGTGCCAACAATATCACAAAATTCATCATCACCATTTTGGTAGTTCTCTGTACTCTGTAAAGCTGTGTCTCCCCCAAAATCAGAGGCTGTCTCATCTTTAAAGAATTTTCCCAATACATTTTGAGCAAGTTGGTGAATAATTTCCTCCACCTCCGATGATGATGGTCTAGAAAGTTCCGTCACCTGTTGGAACAAATGGTAACATGGAAAAGATTTATTGTGAGCTTTAAGGAACTGTCGCTGAGCAGGGAGTCACTACTCAAATTGGAGAAGTTTAGAGTCATTACCATATCAGATTCCAAGGACCGTAAGTACTCTAATAGATCATTGTTACTTTCTCTGATATACTCCATTTGCAAATTTTCCTGTTTGCGGGCATCAAGCTCCTGAGACAACATACACTTATCAGCATAAATTGGAAAAAAAAGACTCATGTCTTTAAACATCAGATAACTCCATTGGGCAAGTAGCATATGTCTAGTATGCATCAAATAGAAAAAAGGCACTGTATTTAACAGTCAGACATTCAAGCAGAGAATAACCTAAGAGCGCTACCAGCATTTCAATTTCAGTTGAGGCTGATGAGCTGCAGTTAGTCTGAGTTAGCCACCTTGTAAAACTGAATTGTGGAAGGTATTGTTGGTGGAGTTGAAAATGTTTCTTTTCAGGTCAGGTCATTTTTGTGTTCTTTCTGCATATAAAAAGGTTCACAAAATGGGAGCCCCAGTGACAAACTTGGAACCCACCCTGCACTGGTATTCCTTGTTTCAAAGTTCAACAAAACCAGGACATAATTTTGAGATGAGCATGGGGAGGGGGTTGCCTTAAAGGTACCTTGCCCCATTGCACCCCAATTACCATCCCTACCAAAACTGCACCCTCTATTATAATTATATAAGAATTTTGCCCATAGCTTAAGTTCTTATCAACCACACTACCACAGTAACAAGCGGAAGAAGACGCAACTGAAACCCAAATTCTCCTTGTCATCTTTCTATGGAGAACAATCTACACAAATTGTTAAGAAAATAATCCTAGATCATTGGTGGAAGCAATAAGCAATCAAGGTCTTTGAACATAAAATTGTTTGTAAATGACGTGCTCATTAAAGAATGTTGGTAGAGGACACACCATATGATCAATTTGACTCCGGCCATATGATTAATGCGAGTCTACCACTGTTGTTAGTCCCCACAATATGTGTAGCTTTACACTCAAGGTACTTCTGAAGGTAACTAACTGAATATTTAGCTACGATATCAAATAAGAGCAGGCACAGGCAAACTAGTCATCTTAAACATGATTCTAATGAACTGTAAGAATTCTGCTTTTGATTTGATGTAAGGGCATTCAATCAACTAGAAAAAATCCATGCATACTAAAAGTGGCATCTAAAGACTTAGACTTCATAGCTTATTTCGTTCATTAGTTATTTCCTTTGTCACCTATTACACACTAGATAATCAGAATCTCCATGTCAAAACTTAAAAGCATAGCAAAATCAATAGCAGCAAAAACATAAGAAACTTTCAAATCTTTGACCTACCAAAATTCACCAGGTACCATTTATTCTGTTTTCCACATCGTAAAAACCATCAACTGTAAGGGTCCTTTACATGGGACGTGGAACAAGCAGGTACTTTTGATTTGATTACTAACAAAATGATTTAAAAATCAAATTTACGAGCATCTATAGCAGATAACCTAGTGTTTTATAATTCCACATAACATTTTGATAACCTGCCCTAAATGAATTTCACTTCAATCATCGGCAGACATGCATCTGAGCTTTGCAGTAAGTATTAACCTTTGCCCACAGGGCCACAACATCCTTTTTCTGCAAAACTCATTGGTAATCGTCAAGACTAATAGGACTTTTCTTTTCCTTCTCTTTCTATGCTGAGACTCAAAGGAGTATAAAGTTTTACAAGTTCCATTTCAATATCAAAATCAAACTTTGAGAAAGAGAATACATTCTTACCTGCTTAACCGTAGATAACTCCAACTCCAGCCGTTCAATGTATTTCAAAGCCTCCGTAGACAAATCCCCAAGACCTTGAAGGTTCATCGTTTCCAAGTCTTCAACCCCACCAACCTCACCATTCTCACCCCCTCTCTCCTCACGCTTCACTTGGGAAACCCCATTTCTGTCTAAAAGATTCGAACTTTTCGAACTATCTGGCGATAGATCAAAGTTCCTCATCAAAGAAATCCTGTACTCCGCATTCCACAAGGTATACCTAAAGAATCGACAATTAAATCATTCTTTATTCGCAAAAGTCAAAATTTAAAAATTCTACAACAACTAATTCGAGAATTACCTATACATAACAGCTATTATACATGCAATTAACTTGAAAATAATTACCCCGTGATGATTGAAGAAACGATAAGGCGATGGAGAGGGTGTCTGGAAACCCTAACAGTGACAGAGAATTGATCCGATGGGAGCAACCCAAGCATAGTAGAGATGGTCTGCTTCATGGAGTCCTTGGCGGAATCAGAAACGCCCTTGGCGATAACCGAATTGTCCAAAGGTTCGATTCTCCTGAGCATATTGGCGATAACTAAGAATCCGCGATCAAAGCCGGACTTCCTGGTGGAGACGAAGTCGTCGGAGACTCCACCACCGTCGACGCCGGAGATCAGGCAGCAAACAGCACCGGAGGATCGTTTCTTTGTGATGGCGATGGCGGGAAGCAACGGTCGGATTAGGAGTTGGTGTGAGAATCGAAGGGGTGGTTGGAGGTGTTTGAGTGGAAGGTCGGTGATGCGAGAGAGATAGAAAGGCCCGGTCGTGACGGCCATTAATGAAAAAGCTCGAGGAGGGTTTCAAGCTTTTCTCTGTTTCTGTGCGTGTGGTTTGGTGCCTCCGGCGAGGCTCTTTACGTGCGTGTGCTCTGCTCCCTCGATTCTTCTTACCCTCTCTCAGTCCACCAGTTTTTTCTTGTTTTTATTTGGTTTCGACTTAATTACGAGACTACCCCTCTTGTCCTAGTAAATTATGGATTCGCCATTGGAGGACAAACAGTGATGGTGACGAGGTCACCGCACCCACCATAACCTATAACCTTACAACTTATGTACATCTTGTTCTAGTAGGTTCTGTAAACTTACTAAACTATAACCTTCATTTTATATCGCTTTCTAATTTTTTTAATTTATATAATAAAATATATGAAATTTTGAATCCTAAAAATAAAAAAACAGCTAAAATCAATTCTGACTTAAAAAGATGTTAAATCCTACTGCCTATGCAGATCATTTTAAAAATATTGATTCAGCGTATTAGTTCATTCTGAAATTTTTTCTCTGCTCACAATTTTTTTTTATTTTTCAACTCATAAATTAATGCCTCTGATTCCCAACCTCACGTCTCTCCTTTCCAAATTAACTCCTCTTTCCCACACATTATCCCAATCATTAAATATATGTTTAATTTTTCATTGCAAATTAGGCCAAAAATAAAACTTTATTTAGCTTAGAAAGAAAATGGTGCATCTTCTAGTATTGTGAAATCTCATTTTTATCCTAATTTGATTTTAAAAAATGGAAAAAAAGTTAACAATTAAAAAATATATGAAATTTAAATTAATAATTTAAGGTTTAATGTAAAAAAATTGATAATTTGGTGGCAATGTGAAATGATGAGCATAATTCAAAGAACCCAAGTCTAATTTACCCTCTGACCAAAAAAGAAAAAGTCTAATTTACCCTTTTAATAATGGTCACTTGGTCAGTGGGTGGTTGGCGCACGAGGGGGGTGTTGACGTGTTGTACCATTTGTGTGGATGTATAATGTATTGCACAATAGGTCAAGGTGATAATAAAAATAAACGATAAATTTACATTTTTTGACTTTGAATCTGGATTATTTTTTTGAGTTCAGGATATGAGAGATGTAGTTCGATCATGGATGACCTGCTTTAAATCAGATCAAAAAGAGAATTAATTAAAATGTGTAATAATATTTTAACTAAAAGAGTGTTTTTTATGTGTGGAACTCAATCCCACATCGACTAAATATCCAAAAGTACTTGGGTATATATATATACTAGTGTTATCTAGCTTTTGAATTAAGAAAGAATGAAATGATGGTTGTTTTGGTGGTTGGGTATGTATTGATGATTGTGGTGATATGGTGTATTATGATGACTGTTATGTATGATTGTAAGTTTTATAGACATGTTTAGATTTTTTTGGACTTCTATTTTTAGAGAAAACTCTGCCCAAATTTCCTGAAATTAGTAGGAACTAGCTTGATGTTTTAGTTCTTGAAATTAGTATGAAGATAGACTTACACTGATGATTGGGTATGTATTGATTATGTGGTGGTATGGTGAATTATGATGATTGGGTATGTATTGATTATGTGGTGGTATGGGGATTTTGATGATTGTTATGTATGATTGTAAGTTCTGTAGACATGTTTAGATTTTTATGGGTTCCTGTTTTTAGAGAAAATTTTGTCGAAATTTCTGAATAATAGTATGGACTACCTTGATTTCAAATTGACAGGTTGTTTTAGGTTACAAAGAGTCTGTAGATAATGTAATATTCTTCGAGTTTTAATTTAATTTTTATTACGCCGTGCCTTCAGGCATGGACAATTACTGGTGTGTTGATAATCAGAGAAGCTGACTATATATATTAGCCCTCAACGGGTAGAAAAATCTGTCTTAAATGAGCTAAATTTTTACAAACCAGCATGAAATCATCTGCTCAATGAGGCCAATACAGTAACCTCAGCAAATTGAAAAGATACTTGCAAGAATTCCATTTTGTACTCACGTGGCGTAAATGTTGACAACTTCTAGGCATGATCAGGAAAATATTTGTGAGACAGGACTACAAATTACATCACCAGACTAAATAGAAGTAGCGCAAAGCAACAAAATCCGGATGTTTCAGCTATCATAACAACAAATAAAGGACTGTTGAGTTGAGGAACAAGAACAGAAGAATCAGAAATTATAAATGAATACTAAAATTTCATATCGTTCATTCCCTAAATTTGATAAACCAATAATCACATAAATCCATACAAACAAAAGGATCCAAAAGCAAAATCAGAAGGCGAGAGTACTGCTGAACTAGTGCTTGACAAAGCTAGAAGAGGAAACAGAAGTAAAAGACAAAAACAAGACTATGAAATCTATTGATCGACTGTGGTCACCTGTTGCCACTCCCCATCAACTGCTTCTTTCCACAAAGTGACATTGTTGTCCCCAGCAGCTACAGCCAGCAAGTTTCCAGTCAAAGACCATGAGACCCTCCAAACCGGAGTCTGAAAGTCCTTCAAAACCTTACCCTCCCATTGATCACCTTCTTTTGCCACTGTCCAGATGACAACTGTCCCGTCCTGTGAAGCACTTGCAATTGTAGACTTCGGAAGCCCCAAATTGGGAGCCCAAGCCACGTCTCTCACCCAATCAGCATGCATCTGAAGGGCAGGGAAGCAGTCCATCTTCCAATTTCCATTATATATCTTCCAAACCTTCACAGTATTATCACAGCCACCAGAAGCCAGCTTCTGGACGGGCTCCAGCATACCGAATCCGACTAGAGCACCAGGAGCCATTGAAGGGGCCCATGAGACAGATGTTACACCAACAGGGTGGGCTTGATCTATTCTTGTGGTGTCCCAACCGCCATCTGACCTGGCAGTATAGACAGATATATTCCCGTCAGAGGATCCGCAAGCCAAGCAAAGGCCAAGTTCATGAGGGGCCCAAGCAATAGAATTGACAGATGACTTGTGGTCCGTAAAAATATGAGCCTGTGTCCACTCGTTTGGATTACCCTCCCTCCAAATTATTACTTTACCATCATAGGAGCAGGAAGCAAGGATTGAACCAAACTTGGGGTGTGCCCAAGCAGCCTGCCAAACGGGACCTTGATGACCACTCAAAGTAGCAAGGTGCTGTGAAGGAGAATTGTTGCTTACACCAATTATCTTGATGGTGGTATCAGAGGAAGCAGTTGCCACACGCTTTCCATAGTAATCCATGGTTACATCATGAACTGTATCATTGTGACCTGTTTCAATCTTCTGGGCAGGCATGTTTTCAGATTAATGTATCACTACAATTTACTTTCTAGATGCCGCCAACTCACAGTTTTCTGTTTTACAGTATCTCTTGAAATCCTACATTTTGTAAGATCAAAACAAAATCAAATCATTATACAAATGGTGAATAATTGCTCAAACAGATTTCCAAGTTTAAAGTGTAAAAATCATTGAAGAAAATATGACTTCAAACTAGTAGATGAGGTATAGATCTTATACATGCACAACTGACTAGCACATTGAGTAACAACACATGGGCAACAATTAGTAGACCTCAATGAACAATTCCCGTCAGATATGTTTCTCCCACCACCCAGAAACACTGCCCTCTTTGCAAAAACCCCTTTATCAGGAAATGGAGTTCCTGCTTTCACATCCCACCAACAGAATGTTATGATTCCTATATTAACTACTCCTAGTTAGATGCTAAAACGAAGGGGTTTTAAATTTTCCAACAATGAGTAATATAAAAAGCAAGGAGAAACTTCATCCTTGGACTTCTGCCATATCCATGGGGATTACAAAAATGAAAAAGTGGCTTGTTTTACCCTGATTTCCTTTCGAGCTTATAAGTCACAAAAAGTGCTCAAATAATATAATTTTAAATCATCACATCGACATCTGGGCGATATCCTACTCTGAATTAGGAGCTGGTATATAGGTCGAAAAATGGATCAATTTCTACGTGCATAATGAGTTACTCAGGATGTTCTGAAAAATCACATTTACTCCAAGTCCAAGGCCTAAATCCATCTATTGAGAAATGATTTCGGCATCCGACTGAACTTCAACATCATCCCACCGTCTTAAACGTAGGATTTCTGGACAAGCGCATCATAAATACAATGTTTGCGTAGTTAATACTAAACAGTTCCGTGAATTTCAAAAACCTAATATAACCCCATACATGATATGACTATTAACCTCAGTTTAAGAAAAAAAAACTCAATTCAATTATTCAGTCATGGACCCAAATCAAACTCATACATATTGCAGATTACACAATCGTAATAAAATCTCTAACCATTAACAGAAAAATGAACATTTTGCCAAGCTACGATGACAGATCTGGGATTTTTCCTCACATCCAACGAGTTCTCAATCCAAAAAACGAGTAACATGTATATACAAACACATATTTATACATATATATGCCGAAATTGGGAAGAATAGAAGAGAGTTTTACCTCACCTTTGGTATAGACGAAGCAATTCGCGAGGATCGAATAGATACGAGCTCCGGAGAAGTAAAATGCTGTTCTTTTTAAGTAACGCTCCCAATTTGTAAAGAGGAAGCGTGTAATTTATAGGGGTTGTTTGGGCACACCGCTTAGCGCATCCTAATTCAGCATTTATTAAACCTGCATGAACTCCTTTCTTATTGGGGTAATTCTACGTTATTAGAATTTTTTTTTTTTTGATACACTACTAAAGTTATTATTTTTTAAGGTTAAGTTACGTATTTTTAAAGGTAAAATTATAAATATTGAAAAGAATTTATTCTTAATTATAAAATATTATACTCGATCATAAATAACTTGAACCATATATAACTTGATTCTTAAAACTTGTAACTTAACTTTTAAAATTTGTAATTTTCATAATTAATTATAACATTTTAACATGGATCATATTATTTATAATTATAACTTATCCCTAAAAAATCTTCTTCAATTATATATCCAAACTCGACCAAATCAAGAAATATTTAAATTTTTATTCAAATCAAGTGACACTCAAACCTTTACTCAAATTACAAATATATTGATGTTACAATCGATTACGATCACAAATATATAGACATATGCTAATTTACAATCGATTACGTAGATTTGAGATTTGTGGTACACTCATAAATTCAAAACCCCAACCCAACACACATAAAAGGAAGAAAATTTATCAAAAAATGGAGAACATAAAATTTTGTTTGATCACTTCTTGCAGGCTCTCATGTATCACAAGCAAAATGGAAAGCTTCCCAGTACACACCATGCCAATGATTCAACCTTCTGCATCCATCCTTTCAGCTGAAATGCAGGTTTCAAGAACAGAAGCAACACAACTGCCACCGGTAAGCTTACACAGTAAAGGGATGAAGTGAACTGAGTTTGAAACCTAATGCTAGAGTTTAACTAATGAAAGCCGAAATTGTCACATACCCAACATACAAATACATAAGTCAGGGCGACCTGGATGTCTCTTTTATGTAATCCGCTAGATCTTATGACAGAACTATCGTTCCTCGTGCTGTAACACGCATATGATATTGCAAGAAGAAAATATTACACACTAGCGTGATAAATCCATAACTTCTTGCACAAATCTTTAACCATATTTGGATCCAAGAACAGCATACCAGCAGAGCATGGAAAAAAATATTCACACGCTCCAGTGATGTTTCTGCTGGAGTTCATCATATTTGCCATCGGTTCTCCAAATTGATCAGAAAATTTTAGCATCAGCTGAACATGACCAAGAAGGAGAAAACTATATCAGAAGTCATTCCCTTAATTATTGTCTGACACATTCCACCTGTATTGTCAAATCCTTGATTCCAGCATCATTTAATATGCGTGACACCTGTGCCTTCGCAGAAGCCTTCTCTGTTACCGCGGAGACATGAAGATGGATAGTCCCCACAACATCTGAGTTTGTGAAACTCCAGACATGCAAGTTTTGAATCCGACACACCCCCTTAATCTTCATGACATTGTTAACAGCTGCCTTCAGATCCTGTTCATGAGCCCTTGGAACTCTCTGTAGCAAAATTTCAGCAGAGTTCTTGAGCAAAGGGATTACAGAAGATACAATCAATACAGAAATAAATATTGAGGATGCAGGGTCTGCAACAAGCCATCCCTTGTACTTAATTAAGAGGGTTGAAACGACCACCCCAACACTTCCCATAGTGTCTGCCAAGACATGCAAGAAAATGCCCTCCATGTTGTGATCAATATGGTGGTGGTGGTGCTTGTGTGGTTCCTCTGCATTTGAAGAAGTCTGATCAACATGTCTATGAGAATCTATGAGGGCAGGCAAATCTGCTCTCACATAACCTTCAATGGGTTGGCCATCCGAACTAGTTGAAGAACTAATGGGGATGACTCCATGTACATGGTGGTTAGCATTATCATGAGGATGATGATGGTAGTGGTCGTGGCTGTGGTCGTTATGTTGTTGCCCATCGTCATGGTGATGATCATGACCATGGCTCTGTGAACAACTCTGTTTGTGGTCTTTTGCATAATCACTATTGTGGTGGTCACTACAGTCATGGTGCTCATGATCACCACCACAATGGTCATGATGGCCTGAACATGATTTCTCATTGCAGCTATGAATAAAGGTGATGCACTCTGGATGTTTACTGTGATCATGTCCAACATGGTCATGTGAATGGTGGTGGTGGTGGTCGTGCTCATGGTCGTGGTTAGAGTTGGAATGGGAGTGTGAGTTAGAATGCGAGTGTGAACATGATCCAGATCCACCATGGGAATGATGATGCTCTTCATGAAAGAAGATCAGACCAATCACATTTACAAAAAGCCCTCCAATTGACACAGTCAGTAGACTGCTGGTTGAAATCTCTTGAGGTTCCAAAATTCTCTCAAATGACTCCAGCACAATTAATGCTCCAACCAGAACCAAGAACACGGCATTCGTATACCCTGAAAGGACCTCAAATCTCCCACGACCATAATTAAATTGACTGTTTGCTGGCAACCGTGAAATATAGGAAGCATACAATCCAATTGCCAAAGCAGCACAATCAAACAACATGTGACATGCATCTGATATCAAACCAAGACTATTGCTCGTAAACCCAACAACAAATTCCACAACCATGTAAGCAGCGTTGATCAAAAGGAAAAGAGCAATCTTACGTGACTTTCTTTCACTTAAAATGTGGCGGATAGGTTTCATAATAGAGGTAGTAAACGATTCCGATGATTCCAACCCAAGTTCAGGATAACTAGAATACACAGGATCCAATTCTCTGACAGCAATCCAAAGCAGTAAACCACAGATTAACAATCCCCAGAGCGAAAGTTCAGGAAAATAGAACAGCTCCAAAACAAGAGTACAGACAAATGTGACAAGAAATTCTCTCTGAAAATCTTTGGAACTCACTAGCTTCTCATCAGTGTAATTCTCACTCAAAAGTACTCCAAACACAACAGTATTTGCCAAAGGCCATCCAAGATTGGTAAGGGAAACACTATCTCCCTCTGCTTCAAACACTAGCATGCTAATAACAGCAGGAAAGAAAAGCACAACAGTGGTGAAAAATAGTGAAATCAATCGAACCCGTTTTCTACCCAGGTCCTTAATTGTCCCCCAATTCATCGAAACATGCTCGTAACAGCCCAAAAACCCACACAGAAAAGGTAGCAACATTGGCCAAACCCTAACACAATTTTCATTGGGAATCACCGAAAAGCCGAATTTATTAAGATTCATAGAAGACAGAGGAAAGCATTCAATTCGATCCCAACTCACAGAAAACAAAACCAACCCAACAATCAAGGCAAAAAACCCACGAACCTTTGACGATCCATATCGATCCCGGCTAATAAAATTCCGATTTCGAACCTCGGCGACGAACCTTGCCGCCACATTTCCAGACAATTCCGCAAGGATCATCGCTGCGGTGCCGCAATATCGAAGGGCTTGGAATCGAAGGAGAAAGACTATAGCAAGTAGAATAGATTTGGCTAAAAGAAGTCTATGCTGAGATTGGGTAATTAAGGTGAGAGAGAAAATGGGTTGGTTTTGTTTTTGGCGGAAAGGGTCTTTCGAGGGAGACGATGAGGAGGTGAAGAACGAGGAGGCGAGAGTGAGGAGAAAAGAGAGTAGAGAGACGAGGAAAGAGAAAGGGAAGAGAGAGAAAGAGGATGGGGACGATCGGAGGAAAGGGAGGAGAGAGTAAAGAGACCGGAGGGAGAAGAGGAGCAGGAATAGGAAGGAGAGAGAGGATGTTCTGGTGGGTCGTTTGTTGATAGAAGAGAGAGAGGCGAGGCGGTGTTTGGAGGGAGTAGGGATTGGGGTAGAAGGAGGGTATGGGAAGACAGGGTAGGAGGGTCTTGTTGAGGAAGGGGTGATGAGAGTGGTGGGTGGGGCGGTGCGTGAAGGAAGAGAGAGACGATGAGGGCGGTGTAGATGGTGATGGTGGTGATCCGCCATGGCCGACTGATCTGATGGAAAATTGAACAGAAGAGGCTTTGCGCAGTGAAGAAAGAGCCTCGACGATCTGTGTTGTTGGAGAGCTTAGAAGACTTGACTTCTGCCCCGTTGGGTACCTTTGCTTGACTTTTTCTTCCTCTCTTAGTCTCTTTGGATTCGGCGAAAAAACATTTATAATTTTAATTCTTCTATTTTATCCTTATTTGTTCATATAATTAATTAGCAAAAGAATGAGAAGAAAATGACCAAAAAATATAAATAAATAAAAAGAATAAAAATTGGCATTTTCTTTACAATCTATTATGGAAAGTGTTATGTTTATCAAATCTTTTGTATCAAATAATGTGACACAATTTTCGACATTGAATATTAATAAAATCTACTTATTTGATGGTGAAAAATTGTACCACATTATTTAGGATAAAGATTTGATAAAAAAAATTGGTAAACATAACATTACCCATCTATTATACACGATTATAGCTACTTGATTAAGTATATGTGGCATTACAGAACTTAAATAAGAAGAAGGGAAAATATGAGAAATGAGAAGAAATTTAAAAAGATAAATCTAAATTGTTAAATGTGGTAGAGGAGAAGTTATAGATGGGTAAATATGGTAGAGGAAGTGAATAAAAGAAAACATAAGATATGAATAATGGTATAGATAGTAAGACCTACCTTATCTCTATTGTGTTAATTTATCATTATTGTGTTGATTATCAAGACTTTTAGAATTACTAGTAATACACGATGTACATAAATAAATTTAAATAATATTTTTTTAGAAAAAAATATGAATTATATATATAATTAAATTAAATAATAAATTAAGTGTCAAATAATTAATTCGTATTTTAATTATTGTTAAATTTAATTATTAATTTATTCTATAAGCTTTTGAATACTTAATCTGTTATTTATTTAGGTATATCTTCAACCCCTTTAGGCATTTGCACATTTAATTATATTATAGAATTATTAATTTTTATTTTATTAAATAAATTGATTAAATTATTTATAATATTATTATATACAAAAAAAAATAAAATATAACATATATTTGACCATAAAATTTAATCTATTAACTATACGTGTATAATAATTTAATATATATAGGACCTTACTTTTTTATATAGATATATAAAATTTTATATAACTGTACTACTAATAAATGAGTTCAAAAGAATTTTAAAATCCTCATAAAAGAATTTAAAACAAGTTGAAAGTTAAATAAGAGTAAAAAAATAAAAATTAGATGAAAGTATGTAAGTGAGTACAATTGACTTATTATAATAATTAGTGATAAAATAAAAAATCAAAAAAAAATCGCAAATGCTAGTATTTATAAGTAGTATGGATTTAGTGACTAAAATACCGGTTTATTTAAGTTTCTAGGATCGCAATGACTTTAATATCTCTAAAACCACAATGAAACTCGAGAAGGAGATTATTAAATTAAACACTCAAACTAAGCATTTTGGCCATAGATGAGTTGGGTTTTGTAATTTGGCCATCTTCTGTAATCATAGAAGAAAGAGTAATCAGAGATTGTGTGGAAGGAGCTTGAGCCATGGGCATGGCTTTTCTTGCCTGCTCCTCTCATCCTATTAGTACCATTGATGATATCGGCCACCCCGCATCGGGGCACCATCATCTTTGCCACTGTTGGAGCATCTAGGCTTCCGGTGAGGGTAAGATTGTAATTTAGCTGGTAAGTTTTGATGGCGGAAAAAATCATCGTTGGCATGTATTTGATTTGCTCAAAGTGGGGCTGTTTACTAGCTCTGCCCACTAACGTATTATAAGTTTATCTCGATAAGAAGAGGAAGACAAAATGTAATGGCGTTTTTACCGAGTGCGTGGTGATGAATATACCATAATGCATGCCGATGAATGTACTATGATGTGAGGGTGACTTGGGAAGACATTTGCAATCTACCATACCGAATCTGTGTTAGACTTTTGTACAAGGACGGATCTATTAGTGGGATAAGGTGGGCTGAAGTCTAGAGGAAAAAAAAAAAAAAAAAATTACCACTAAGTACCAGCCCACCCCCACTCCAAAAAAAAATCCCATCCAACCCAACTAACCCAACCCAGCCCACCTGCAAAACTTGCCCAAAATCAGTCGAGTCCCATCCTACAAACCTGCAAAGCTACTCTCTCACGCGAGCGGCAAGTCCCTTCCCCAAATCTCCGGACAAGCAACGGCGCAACACACATCGGCTCCTGCTCTTGGTCTAATCCTTCCATCAAATCTCTCTCTCTAGACTCTAGTCTCTACAGATATATCACACAGGCCACAACTATGAGGATCAGGAAACTACACTTTGTTACTGCTCAATTTGGGTTATATGCAATATTATATATCCAAACATATATGCAATATTATATATCTCATATGTATAACTCTACCTTGGACGGCAATGCTTTGTGTGATGTGTAAGGCAGAGGGAAGATCATATGGCAAAATATTCATGCGACGACGCCATTGAAGGACTCAAGAAGCTTCTGAGGTACTGTTTTTTTGTACACCACTCTTTCCTTTTTCTATTCAGAATCATCGGGATTCCCTCTCCCTTCCCTTCTCGCCGAACATTTCAAGCGTTTTATTTATTGAAAACGTCTAGATCCATCTTTTTTTATAGCGCCTTTGAGTATGGGTGTAGAATTAAAGAAGATGGGTTGTGCTTGTTCTGATGGATTTGTTTGTTTTCTGTTTCTAATGACTAATTTCTTTCTGTTTCCTCTTTTGGTCAGTGAACATTTTTATTGCTACTGTTATCCGCTAGCACCATGAAATTGGAAATGCAATTGCTATGAATCTAACACCTTCCCCTGTTCTATTCTCTCTTTGTTATGTGAATCGATTATCATTTCGCTAATGCGGGGACAGTTGATTCATAGCAAGTCTGGAGAAGTTACACATTTTTTATCAAGCATTTTAAGGTGTTCATTGCCTTCTACCTATTAAAATCGTACTGAAACATGATTTCATTGCAGTTTGTATTACTTCGGAGACATCGTTTGTCATAGCAATCCAAATATGCCTAGTCGCGTTTCATGTTTTCTTGGGAGTCAATTTTTAGATTCTGCAATTCAAATTCACCAATACTAGTATGTGTACATAAATGAGTGTAAATGCACAAAAGGCTGTAGTTGCCTCTTTTCTTGAGCATAACAATTCTCTACAAATTAATCTGTTATTCCAACTTGATTGGAAATTATCGAATGGTGTACTCTGCATAGGCTGCTCTTTTCATTCTTATATAATGTGTAATGATTTTCAACAAACAGATTGGTCACTGATTTACTAAATTTTTTCCTCAAATTTTATTACTCTTGGATCATTGCTTGTGTAGGTAGTCACCACGTATTAATCCTTAGTGCAGCCATCAACCTCAGCAACCAGAATCTTTATTTATTTTTTTGTGAGTTGGAGCACTTTCAGAGTCCACTATTTTATTTACTAAAGGGTGAGAATATAAAGCCTCAAATGGGGAAGAGACGAATTTACCTGTCTCGTGCAAATCAAAATAAACTGTTCAAGATTCAAGGAAGACCTTCTAAGCATGATGCAGCACTGAATTTGTATAGATATATTTCTTGCTGAGTTCCTATGTTAGTGACATCTGAATAGTTTTTTCTCAAATATTGTTTGAAATGCGGATATGATTTTTTAAAAAATCCATCCTGCTTTGAGCAGTTTTTCCTATTTTGTTAAGAAAAAATTGAATTTCTCATGTTCTATTCCAGAAAAAGCAGGAGTTTTGTCATTTGTGCATTGTAGGTGTAACAAGACTAGTTCGAATTCGTTTGACTGATTGGAGGTGTTGTGCATTATTTAAGTTTGCAGGGAATTTAACTGAAAGAGAATGACTGAAGGGAGGAGGGTGAATATTATGCCAGTGGAGCTTGCGATTCAGAGAGAGCTAGCATATCGGAAGAAAGTAGCAAGTTTGTAGTTGCAATCTGATGACTTCTTGAAAGAACTTTTGCCTTTACAGGTGAGTATTTGTCCTGTTTAATGGTGCTACTAGACTTTGGTTTTGTAATCTTCTTGATAACTGCAAATATGATTTGGTAATGCAATGTGTGAGGCCTAGGAATATGTTAGGTGAAATGAATGCTTAGCTTAGCCCGGGATAAACAAAAATCCTGGCTCCGTACTTGCTTTTGTAAGTATAGAAAGTTACGATCCAATCAGGTAAAATGACTCAAACACATCGAACCAATGCCCGGGGGGGGGGGGGGGGTGGGGTTAAAAAAAATTACAAACTGGTGCTCCCTCAAACCCCGCTTCACTAATAGAGCTGCACATCAATTGGTTTTCCCTCACATCCAAAACCATTCCATGTGCAAGAATTTTAGTAGTACCAAAAACAATGGTAGCATTCCTATAATCTGAGTAGCAGAACTATGATGTGTTTCTTTCCCGAAAAATATACATTATGTGAGTTTCATTGAAGCCTCGTGCTGGTAGCCTCTGTGAGGCAATAGAGGCAGAGAAATGATTATTGACAGGTTTAGGGTGACAACAAGAACAACAAAGAGTGAAGGTAACAATAATTGCACAGAGCAGGCTTCAAACCCCCACTCATTTGATTTTTGCAGACAAATTCTTTCAACAGCTGTTCTTTGATATATTTACCAAAGGAGCGGTTCAAGAAAAATAGGTTTCAAACCTCAGTTGAAAGGCTCAAGAAACTGGAAGGCAAAGAGAAAATGCAATTCATAGATGTCCAAAGAAAGGGAACAAGCATTGGTACATGATGGATGTGTTTAACCGCATGCATATTGGTTTTGAACTTTGATTCGCTAACTGACAATATATTCCTTATAATCAATAGTACTTCATCTGTTCACTACATTAACAATAAATACCATTCAAACTAGTCAGTGGTCTATGACATGAACAAACAGTGAGTCTGTGTATGTTTAACCGGACTGGATGGGGAGCAACATGAAATCACAAGCATTAAAGGAGTTTGGACATCCCCTATTAAGAATATCAGTCAGTGTTTCATTTAGGACTGAAAATAAGTCCATTGTTTCAATTGGTCCTTAGATAATGTGGCCTATTTTCCTCATCCTTACTTGATTGGAATGAAATCTGAGAATTCAATGCATGATCTCAGTTCTATTTATCTCTACGATTGTAGTAATGCCAGAGAATATCAACATCAAGATATTATCACTATCCTAAAGCTTTATAAAACAACTAATTATTGCTTCATATGAGCGTGATGTTTGAACAATGTCAAATGCAACCACAGGTAAATATGGTTGGATTGTTGACAAAAATTACAATAATACGACTCAATGTCAGTATAATTCCATTGATACAAAATTAGCAACTAGCAACTCAGAAACAGTATCAAACAGCAACAACTAAGCAACATAAAAGAAAGAAAGTTGTCACCTTCAAAATGGCAGGAAAAAAAATGTTACTCGTAGACAATATCTCTAGATCAAAACTAGGAAAATGATTATTCTCAACACATTTATATGATCTGACAAAAAAAAACGTCATTTATACCAAGTATACAGACCCATTATCCTCTAACCACATAATAAAAGAACATTTCCAAATGCTTCATTCATCAAAAGGATGTCGCTAGATTTACCTTATTCATGAGAACCATTAATCCGGGATTCAGGCACAACTCCAACAGCCTTCTGCATTTCTACAATCTCTTCCCTAATACCATTCCCATTGACATCATCATCATCATCTGAATCCAAAGTAAACTGAACCCGACCATCCAACTGCTGCATTTCCGCCCCAAGTGGCCTATATTGTGTAAAATCACCAGGAACACCATTTTTCTTACAGATAATAGAGTAAACCCCGACAATCAAAACCACAACAAGAGCAAGATGGCAATTGAACTGCAGCGTCGCGATTGCTCGACCGCGATGATACTGAGGGTGTCCCTTACACCTCACTGTATAATTCCCTCTACTTTTCTCATGTAAAGAACATCCATGTGCTATTAAATCCGAATAAAGAGAAAACCCCATTTGAATAAACCAAGTCCCCTGTAGTATTAAACCAATTCCACGGCTCATTCTCGCATAATTATTCGATTTCAGGGTTTTCAATTCAAGAATTGTGGAAAAAACACAAACAGCAATGGGAACAAGAAGAAGATCAAAATACCGATTCTCAATTCCACTCGGGTCTTTTCTTTGAAAGTAAAATAACAGAAATTCTTCACTAAAAGCAAAGAGACACAGTAAATTGAGAATTGACGAAGGTAATTGGAATGAGGTTTTCATATTGGTCAAGAGACCCAGTACAGAATAGAGAAAGAAAAGGGCAGAGATTGCAATTACCCCTAATTGGAGGGCTAAACCCGTATTGTCTTTGGAGTTCAGAGCGTCGATTAGGGAGATTAGAGAGTTGAGGATGAAGAAGAAAGAGAAGAGAGAGGTTGCTAAGAAGGATACGGATGAAAAAATTGGTGCCGTCTTGCTTTTAATGGGTGGTAATGATTGTGATGGTAGTGTGAGTTTAAGGGCTTCGGACGATATGAGAGCTTCCCAAGCGCCGATCATGATAAATCCACCGCCGGCTAAGGTATAGGTGAAGAGTCCCATAGTTGACTCTCTCTCTCTAGAGTTTGTTCTGTATCTATTTAGAGTTTCTGGTTGTGCGGAGGAGATCTGAAAAGGGTTTGATCTGCGAGGGCGTCCCTCTCAGGCGAGCCTCTCGGTCTCGGGTTCTTTGTGGTTGATCGTCCTGTGTTTGGTCAAGAGTCAGCGGTCTGCTGTTGCGCTGTGATAATTGAATTTGGACCTTTTCTTTTTTCGGATGGTCCGAAGATGACTAAGTATCACAAACATTGTAATTTTGTCACCAGAATCTCAAAAGTGGCCATATCTGAATTATTGCAATGGAGAGGCAAATTCTTACTCAAATTTAACTAAAAAAAAAGATAAAAAATTTAATTTGGTATAAATCTTTCGATAGACAATTTTTTTTTTAAAGAAATAGAAATTAAATTTAAATTTAAATGAGGACAAACTCAAATTTAAAAAAAAATAAAATATAATTATTGAATTTTTAAAGGAGAATATAATCTCACCGTAAAAGATTTAGATTTAAAAAAAAAATGTCCCTTAATTTGGGTTTTAAAAAAGATTTATTTTCATTTAGTATGAGTATGGTCTAACAATGGATAAATTTTTTAAGAGTTTTTTTTACTCTTTTATAAAAAATAGTTTAAAAAAAGGGTAAGAATTGAAGATGGTCTTATATGTTTAGTAGAGTTAATAGTATTTAGGGCTAATTGCAGTGGAGGTTTCCAAAGTATAGAGTTTGTCTCATTTTGGTTTTCAATATTTTAATTACGTCATTTTGATCCTTGAAATATTAAATATGTTTCTATGTGATCCCTTAAACAGACAACATCCAAATTGGTAACAACTTTTGATCATAAACTTATAACATGATATCTAAATATGGTCAAAAATAATTTGGGTAACTTTTAACAAAAAAGGTGTAATATAGATATCTCTTGACAAAAATTTAGATAGTTCATGATTAAAACTGTGTAATTTGGGTAGTTTTTTGAACAAAATTTGGGTAGAAATTTAGTCAATAGTTATCCAAATTAATTTTTTGTCCGTATTTAGGTATTACGTGACAAGTTTAAAAAATCGTTAGCAATCTAGACGTTGTCTGTTTGAGAGATTACATAGAAATATATTTAATACTCTAGAGACTAAAATGATGCAAATTAAAATATTATGAATCAAAATGAGACAAACTTCATATTTTGATTACCTCCAGTGCAATTAACCCTAGTATTTATTAATCAAACAAATCACACTAATTTTATCCACAAAATTTGGTGTATATTTCATGGAGCGTAATATTGAACTTGTTTGGAGTTGTCTTTTTTCAGGAGAAAAGTCGTTGTTTGAAAAATTTTGTAAAAAAATCAAAGTTAAAAAATCCCTTAAAATTATTTGGGGGTGTTTTTAAAAAACTAGAAAAGTTGGAAATATTTGTTTGGAGTAACTTTTTTGGTTTTTTTTTTTGTGTCAAAATAAAAAAATAATTGCATGTATGTATAGATTATGCATAATAATCCTTAAAATATAAATTTTAGATTTTGTTTATTTCATTAATAATATTTTATGAATATATAAATTTAAAAGTTATGTGGAACCCACAACAAAACTTAAAAAAAAGAAGAAAAAAAAACTCATAAAATCAGTTTCTTGGATATAAATTTTTTTAGGTCTAAAAAATTGATGCATAAATTGGTAAAAAAGTTAAAGTTCAAATAAACTTAACTAAATTTATTCTAAAATCCTTAAAACTACTTATTTTGTTTTTTTTTTTTTTAACCCCGTTGCTATCAAGATGACCAAATCATCGTCGCAGCATCGGGTTTAAGTTAATCACAAAGTTCTTTAATTGTGTTTTACAAATAAAATATTGTTTAAGGTATGCTCTTGAGAAATCTAGCTAAAAATCTCATGATGTTTCATCGGAGCCAATGCAACTTTATATAGAAAATAATGTCAATTACATCCCAATTGCTTAAAGATATAGTGGCACCAACCAGTCTTGACCAACAACCCCTAGTAGTGCTAACGAACAAACGCTGGCCGCACAGGACTACGACAATCTCTTGTACACCAATAGGCAATCTATTCTCCGAGTAAATATCGGGTTTAACGATGATATCATGTTATCATTGAAGACGTCGTGTCACCGTTACGTTTAATATTTTTTCCTATTACCCGTAGAAGCATTCTTAGGTGGATTGCACACATTAAAACACCCAAATAAAGATGCTTCACCTTGAATTTTGAATATGACATGATGCGGACCTTGGCCATATTCGACTGAAAGGGGCTAACATCAGCTTACTATTTTTTTTTTAAATAAAATCTGTGAGGTATATTATGATGGGATATTAATAGTGAGTTATGTCACATTATATTCATGTTACATAAAAATTTATTAAATTTATATTTGATAGTGCAAGAAAACATAGGATCCCAAGTGTAATAATGTGTGCATAGTTATGATCTGAATTTATATTTTATTATAGTCTGTATCATCGACTAAAAACCAATGGAATAGACAAAAGTTTTAAGTGGTTCACTGAGTTGAACACTTCGGCTAGTCCACCGTAAATAGTCTCTTATTCCTACGTTTTTGGTATTGTTTGAGAAAGAAGAAAAACGATTGCCCAGGGTTCAATCTTCTTTTCTTAGTAAGAATCTCTCTTATTTATACCATCAAAGATTTTTGTACTTATTTAAGATTAGTTAGTGTACACATGCGTTACATGTGGGCCATTTTAAATATCAAATAACATATATTACTGGTGCAAAAATTACGTAATATTTATATTATTCAAATCATCATAAAACATGAATGTAGAAAATTGAAATTCTAGTGTTATAGATGACAGAAAGAAAATATACATTTCAAAAATATTATAATTATTTACACACCATTTTACGTTATGGATGTGAATATGCTTAAGAAAATCATTTTAATTTGTCAAAACCACGAAAACATGCAACATGCATTTGTCGTTATGAGATATTACAATATCTCATGACACATTCAGTATCACATTTTTTTTCTCCTATACACATGCAATAAAACAAATTTGTAGATCCTAAACTATGGATACATGTGCATACTGAAATTACTAAAACTAACAGTGTTGCCTAACCAAATGGAGCGCAAGAGAAATTAATTGAGATCGTATGCATGATCACTATCAAAATATAATATCTACATCATGATTCATTTATCCTTGACTCGTTAATCCATTCCATCCACAACAAATCTATTCAACTTGAAACTATCAAATCTGGTAGATGTGGTTGTATAAGAGTCGATGAAACAAATTTTCACAAACAATTACAATAGGGATTTGTCATGTCACTTCTTTTACACTCTTTACACGCACAAATTCTACAATATTAAGTGAATCTTTAAATTAGAAAGAAGTTAGAATTAAATAATAAAAAATTAGGTGCAACCCATGTGTCTAAGTAGTTTACAACACCTGATAAAAAAAAATTACATGCACTATAAATCAGAATGATAAGACCAGAAGCTATTTAATCCAAAAGACCCAAAATTATTGTATGTACACAACGAGGAAAACCCAAAAAAAAAATCCCAAATAAGAAACAGAGATAGAGGAACGCACGAAAATAACAATTGAAATCGAAAAAATCATGGGAACTGTGTCGTTGAACCAAAAATAAAAAAAGGTACCAACCCAAGTGGCACGAGAAACACATACATGTCTAAATCCAAACACTATCACCAACAAAAACACACTCTTGTTTGAGATTCAATGTCTTTAGATTTAGATTATAACCACTGTAACCTTTGTATACCGAGAAAGAGAAAAAACTAAGATAAAAATATAAAATCAATCAATGAAAATTATCAAACCTATAACAATTCGAAAACCTAATTTGATAATTCATTAAAATGATGGTTGTAGTTTTTGACGGCAGCTGTAAAAGAGAAGACGAAGCTGATGGGTATTTGTTGGTGAGGAAAATATATGATGGGTATTTTTAGTGACCTCGTAGCCCTTTTTAACTTCAATCTGGAGAAAACTTTGACAATGGCTAAATAACTTTTTTTGTTTGTAATGGAGTTATGAAACTACAAGAGTTTCAATAATGATCAGGTTTCTACAATTCAAGTGATGTTGTAATTTAACTCAAGTAAGTAACTTAATTAGGTTGATGAACAATAGTTGCTAATAGCTCAAAAAAAAATTAGTGCAGTAGATAGATTAATTAATTAATTAAGATAATTAATCTAGTACTAATTTAACTTTATACAATTGTTTGAGAATAATGATGACAATTTTTTTTTTTTGATTTAGTAGCCTTTTAAGAGTAGTATAGATATAAATATAGATAGATATACAAAGGAAGATGAACAATCTTTGAGGAGTTGTGTTTCTCCATCTCTCTTGTTTCATAAACTAATAATTTAATGAAGAAATTAGAACATGAGGAATATGTTATAAATGATATTAATATAATAAATAAAAAGTGTATTGTATTGTCTTTATAATATATTTATTAATGGTAGTTTAGATAATTAAGAAAAATTAGAGGGTAAAAGAGGAAAATGAAAGTTTTTCAAAGATACATACTTTTTAAAGTAGTATTATGTGATTTTTTCAATTTGTTAGAATCATTTGGAAAATATTTAGCCGTCGGAGGAAATTCTAACCAATGTCCACGTGAGTTTTTAGAAGTGATGAGGTAACATTCTTGAGACGGTAACTTACTTCCTAAAGTAGGATTGACTTGTTATCCTCCTCTTCTTCTTCTAGTAGCTAGATCCGAACGGGTGTGCTGGTAGCCGAACTGCTTAGGGTGCGTTTGGTAACATTTTCGTTTTTATGTTTTTTTTTATGAAAAAAACAGAACAAAATTTTATTTTTTTTTTGTGATAAAAATTAAAAATATAAAACATGTTTGGTAGTCATTTATATTTAAAAAATTATAAAAACAAAAATAAAAAATATGTTTGGTATTATACCAAAAATTTACTCCCAACACCACCACCACCACCACCACCAACCACCAAACACCAAACACCCACTTAGTATACCCACCAATATTCGTTCCAAACCCAATTGCAAACATGAACTGATTCCCAGACATACATAAGCTCTTACCTGCTGCATTTCGCACTTGGAGGCAAAAGAGCTAGCCATACTTTCCAAACTGTTCTTCAAAACTTCACTTATTGCCTCTGCCTGTTTTGAAGGCACATCTTGTGCTTCTAAACTCTTCACCTTCCATAATACAAAAACCTCCAAAATCTCAATGTATACTCATCTAACAACAACAAACAAATTGCTCTATATTGAAATTTTCCTTTCTTCTCATATTCCATAATTCCTTTTCCGGTAGTAAAAGTATAAATCAAGATATCAGAAAAGCAAAAATAGATTACCACGGGCAAGGTGTCGATGAGAGACGCATGATTCTTAGTGGGTGTGGCGAATCAAGCAATTTACCCTTTGATTGAACCGATTAATATGCGAATCTGAAGACAAAGAACCGTAAAATTTCACAGAATAACGGTCGAATGCCTAAAATCCTCGTAATTTGGTCCCTTACTGAACCACACGCCTACACAAAGCCATCGAAGCTTTTCTACAAAGCAGACATATGGAGAACGCAGAGAGAGAGAGAGGATGAGAGGCGCCGGGATGGAGCGGTTTGGTTACCACCACCGCTTTGATTCTTCTTTGGGTTCGGGTTTCAGCAGAGAGAAACCATGGGCCATGGCTTCGGTTTAGGAGAAAGAAACCAGGTTTCGGTTTCAAGAGAGAGACAACAACGAGAGAGACAAATGAGGGAAAGAGGGAAAAAAAAAAAGGAAAGGGGCTTTTATAGTTCCAACCAAAAGTCCTAAGTTTTGTTGTTAACAGGATTCGAAGCCATGACCTCATTATACAACCCCGCTGAGGCGCGCGTCTGTTTTTTTTTTTTTGATGTTTTCAAAAACATCATTTTGAATGTTTATATATTTTAGCCTTGTTTTTAAAACGGAACAGTTAAAAAAAAAATAAAAACAATCACCAAACACGTTATTGTTTTTTTTTTTGGGCAAAAAGTGAAGAAAAAAACAAAAAAAAACGGAAACTCCCGGCTACCAAACAGGACCTTAGATATCACTTGATGATCTAAGAATTGGTATACTTATGTTGGATGACTCAAGTTGGGTCAATCTAGTAGTTGAGCTTAATAATATTGAATTGTAATGAATTAAGTTGAGTTAAGATTTATTGTATCATAAATATTCAAATTATTTATTTGTTTAAGCCGATAAAATTAAAAAAACTTTAATTCCCTATTCACTAATTATAGATCAATCCACTTTCGTATCTAAAATTATTTGCCCAACTCGACACAGAAACAGGTCGTTACATTACATGTGGATGTGGGCCAAAAAGATAAGACAAAGATAAAAAAAAAAAAAAAAAGGATCGACTTTAAAACGGATTAATGCTCAATCATGCTGCGGGGCCCGCTAATTGGGCCGTGTACCTCGTGGGTTGTGTTCCTCCCTCGCCCCTTGTCCCGTTATCCCGTTGTCCCGTCCGCTTTTTAACTCCTTCCCATATCCTCTGCAACTCAGTGTAGGATATAAATCAGCGACCACCTATCGGGTATGTACTAGTTGCCCTTTTATTTGAGTCAAAACCTCTGTAGTCTCCAAAGTACAACTCTTCAATGTAAGGAACTCATACTTTGTCCTGTACCCCGTTTCAGAGGATAGAACCCTGTCTTTGTCTTCTTCGCTAGTATCAGCTAAGAAACTTGAACGACCACACAATCTGACCGTTTAGCTGTGCCAACTTTACTCAAAAGCATAAGGACTCATGTGTGAGACGTGGTTATTAGTTTTTTTTTTTTTTTTGATCAGGAAAATAGAAAATTTCATTCAAGTATGAAAATTTTGATTGCAATCAGAAAAAAACAAAGTCTTAAACTCTAACGGGGGACAGCTGACCCAATTAACTGCTATAGAATCGAAAAATGCAGTTGCAGCCACCCAATGAGCTGCCCTGTTGAGGGCTCTTGACTTGTGAAAAAATATAAGATCTAGGTGTCTAGAGTAAGTTCTAATATCTTCTACAAATGCATAAATTTCCCAGGGAGGGACTCCTTAGGTAGAGCTCAGCTGAATAACTTTCTGATTATCACTCTCAATTGAGCAAAATCGAAGGTTTGATACCTTTGCAAGTAAACAAGCCTCTCTTACCGCTGCCGCCTCGACATATAGACTTGAAACTACATAAATTTTCTTACCGATACCGTCCAAAAATATATCATTTGTGTCCCTCAAAACAATTCCTATAGCAGCGGTCCTCTCTTTCAAAGCCCCATCACAACTAATTTTAGGACCTTGAAAAATCTGAGAAGGAGAGGGGACTGACCTGGGAGAAGGCAGCAGACTTCTTTCTTCACGTGTTTGCACTTGTTTGACTTCACTCCATAGCAGCTTAGCTTTGAAAACAGTAGCTAGAGCATTTGGCATTTGGCATTTGGCAATTATTAGTTGGATTGTGCATTAATTTGACCTAATTAATAAGATTTTATTTGTTTAAAATGAACTTAAAAAATTAAATATACTTTTCTAATATTATTATAAAGATTGTTTTTAATATTGCATTGAAATTTCTTTTTTGATAAAAAGATTAGTTTGGTAAGTTCTTGCAGTTAATGTTAGTCATTTTTTATGATCTAACGGTTGACATTAAAAGTATCTATATATATATATATATATATATTTATGTAACTGTATGTATATAAATACTTGGGCAGCTCTTGAGTAGTACAGTTCATCTTCATCGGCATTCAAAGGAAGAAAATGAGAATCAAAGAGGTCTATGTGTATATGTTTAGTTTGGTCGTCGTGTTGGGGATCTTCCGAAATTCGGTTCAGGGACGCTCTCTCCCATTATCTCTCCCCAGACCCCGCCCTGATAGTGCTGCTGCCTTCGCTCGATGGTTGGTCTCTCAGTCTTCCTGGGGTGTCCTCAAGTATGAACTCTCTCTCTCTCTCTCTCTCTCTCTCTCTCTCTCTCTCTCTCTCTCTCTCTCACACACACACATGTTGATGTTAATTTGACTTCTTGGTTTCTTTATTATATTAATTACCAGTTCTGAATCGAAAACGGTTGTGCTTGAATGCAAGGGATATTAGGGAAATGCGAATTTCTTGTTTTTCTTTCTGATTGAACATCCTTGATATGGCATCTAGATAAGACAGAACAAGTAATATATGGATTTGAAAAGTTCAACGATTGATATAGGCATATGCCAGTTTAATTACTATAAGATATTGACAAAGAGCATTGCAGGCCTTTAGCAAATCTTTGAATTTCTGATACGATACATGCTTTTGCGTTTGCTGCTTAAATATTATCGAAATACAAACTCATATGGTCATTTTATTTTTGCAGTACTATCGCAGGTGATTTGGGAGGAGCACCTTTTGGGTATGTTTTGTATAATTCTCTTAAAGGCTCTTCTGACTATTAAGTGACATACGCTTGATCAATGTCACATTAACTTATAGGTGTAATATGTTGTGCGATCAAAAGAACAGTATGCATTCAGACTTCGTACAAATACTATATGAAAGTGAATCAAACAAGTCAATCAAGACCTAAGTGTAATTTTGTTATTTTAATCTGAAGTTATATTACGTGAGGAATATATTGTGATTTGATGACAATTGAAGCCAGAGCAAAGATGGATGATTGCACATGTCCCGAGTTTGCATTATGGCAAGGCGTCCAAAGGTTGGTGGTGGCATTTGCAACCACTCAATCCATTCCGAGTCTATGTTCAATGTTTTTTAAACAGTGGGACATTTTCACCTTAGACTTAAAACCAGAAGGCCTTAATGTACTGTCTAGAGGTTCAGATTCCTCGAGATGCAACATGCTGATCCAGCTGAACTAGTGTGCTTACAATGCATTACTAACTCTTTCTTCTTGTCTGATTTGAGGCCTTTATTTCCCATGTTGGGTGGTGAACTGAGGGAGGAGAGGAGTGAAGTTGGGGGGAGTTGCCTTGAGTCCTGAACTTTCTGAAAAAAGTCACACCACCAAATTCGTTTATAAAGCCAGTCTTTCTGTTTCATTAATGATCACACCTTACTTCGAATTGACCAAAAAGTTTTGCACCTGACTATTGCTTGCAATACTAGTAGCCGGAAATTGTTATGGTATTCTTGTGTTCTTCATTTTTATGTATCACTCAACCAAAATATCTAAACACTAAATACCATGCAGAAATGTGGTTTCATTTAGTGATGGCCTACCCGACAAAGGCAGTGGCATCCCATATTTTTATCTGACTACCCTGGATCCAACTGCAAGATATGCATTGAAAGACCAAAGATCATCATTCACAGTCAGTGAGTACCCAATTGGAACTTGTGGCAAGACGGACCCTGAGAACCCCACTTGTGCAAAAATTACACTCACAGGAAAGGTGTGTTGTCCAATTAGCTGTTATGTATAGTTACGTTGTATGTGGCATTATGAACTTTGTGTATTGGTTTCCAATTCTCCTTTGCCCTCTATGTCATTTGTTTCCCTGGTATTAATCTATGCTTTCTTGATTTTATACTGTAATTATGCAGTTTGTTTCACTTTTAACTTATTTCTAAGGACTAGTTTTAGCCAGATACAAGGTGTGTAACCACTGTTTTAACACCACTTGACGATGTGCCATTAAGACAGACACTCCAATGGTAGCATAGAATCTAGCTATCGATTGATTTAAACAAGGATAATGCCATAGACACAATTTGTGTGCATGTCCTACTAGCAATGCACTTAGAGTTGCACCCTCAGCTGCTTTTTGTGATTTTTCGAGGCAACTTAAATTTTAGGAAGTTGACACTGCAAATTTTTTGACCTTCTTAAGAATGTGCAGTCTTTAATCTGTAGTGTTCAAAAATTGACACAAGCCTTAATGTGGGAAAGTATTGATCCCCTTCTTGAACGCTGTTAAGGTTAAACAGAAATGTCCGTTTAGAAACATTTTCAGAACCTCTTTTAAATTTGGTTTTTTCTGAATTTATCAATTCATGATGGACTCAACTATGGATGCCACTTAAAGTATTTTTATCATGTTACTTTCCGGGGAAAAAATTGTCATACGATTTTTTCTTAGTTGGATCAGGGGAATTTTTGTCGATAAATATCTCATAATGGCATAAGCAGCACATGTTGATGTATGAATATAATTAGCCTTGCGAGTTGGAATAAGGTTTTGCTTGTAAAAGAAGAATAAAAAAGACTAGGTTTTTCTTAGCTTTCTAACTTTGATGAAAAGTTGGCTCTATGATGCAGTTGAAGTTAGGAAACCCTGATGAAGCTGAATATGCTCGGACTGCTTTGTTCACAAAGCATCCTGAGATGAAAGGTAATCAGACGTACTCTATGTTAGCAGCAGCTATTCTTTCTTTATTAATCTGCCCATTATTTACTTTCCAGCTCTTGTCAGTTTTTATACTGTCGTTCACTGATGATAATAAATCTCTCTATGATGGTTGATAGACTGGCCTAAGGATCACAACTTCCAGATCTTCAAATTGGAAGTGGAGAACATTTTTATGATTAATTGGTTTGGCGGTCCTAAACCCCTCACGGTGGATGAGTACCTGAATGCCAAAATGTGAGTTTTAGAGCAAGTAACAGCCATGTCTCCAATAAGTTTGTTGAGCAAAAGTATATTGAGCATATGAATGTAAAAGTCCCTTCATTAGAATGAATAAACGTTATTTACCCATATGAAATCGTATACTACTCCCTAGCTGATGCGCTTCTTTTTACAAACATGGATCTCCATCATTTACAGGACATTCGTTATGTGAAATCTATTCTGATCTCCAGTCGTCCGAGCTGTGTGTGTTGCTGGACATGAAGGGGTTTAGTGAATAAAGGACCCATTTGTAAACAACATGTATCATATTTGTGTGTATTAATACACATTATGTAAGCAATATGCTTCAGCTAATTGCTTGGGAAAGATAATCACAAACAATTACATTGTTAACAAGTCCCTGTGTTTGTGATCCTTCATTATTTTCATTAATGTATATTTGGAATATGTATAAGAATTGCTGCCCTCAAAGTCCAAGAAGACAATAATTTTTGGGGACATTGTTTAACCATTTTTCCATGGGAGATTAGTTATTATTATTGTTGTTGTTAGTTTTTCTTTCTCTATTTGGGATGCTGTTATATTATGTGGTTGGAATACATCTTTTTGAAAGAAAAAAAATTTGAACAGATCCAACTAAATTTAATTGGGTCCATTTTTAAAATTTTGGAAGCTAATTCCATCATAGCAAGTTTGGACGGCGCAATTCAAGAGAAATGGTATACTTATTGAACCATTTTTTTTTTTGTCAAGGACTGGAGGAGACGAAGATGTTCGAACTTGCTAATTTAATATCCAACAACAAGGGCACTTAGGTCAACCGCTAATCTCATATTAAATTATAAATTTATTGTTGAGAGGCCGGAGAGCCCATTGATTCAAGACCTAATATATATGTATGAAAATTATGCTCGTCTAAAAGTTTAAGTCTATAGGTGGTGAGCCTATCAATAATATATTAAGACACTTTAACTTAATTTTCTATGTGACGAGAATTTTCATACATGCAATATTCAACAATCTCGTATGCATGTATGAACCATTTCGAGCTTGGCTTTCCTTTGACTCTGATCTACCACTTTCCACAGACATTGTGTCCAATCCCTTTTAAAAGAGTTTGTTCTTTCAAGTACCAAGATTTTACGACTCTTTATGAGTTACCGTATAACCACTCTATTAAGAATCCTATTTTTTTCAGGACCTCAATATCAAGATTCTTTAATACTAAGAATCTATCACTTTTTTTAAGAATGATATTATTTTTTTGAGAGTTCATCTAAGATCATCAGCCAAATATAAAGTTTGTACCTACCTAAAAATTTAAACTATGTGAGTCTATCCAGTTTGTTATCTGATGCACATGTAAATACCCCTATTATTTTGAATAAAACAATTATATTGAATTTATATAATGGAAAGTATTTTAAACAAATTGAAATTGATTCTTTATAGATTCAGCAAAAAGATAGACAAAGAAAAGGAAAAAAAAAAAAAGAGAGAGAGAGAAAATGGGAAGAACCAGATAACGTTGTGACCGTCGTTAATGGCGGGTAAGAAAAGCACATAAGAAACGAACGTCAACACCATCACTCAACACACTGAACTGAGAGAGACGATCCAAAAGACAACTCTATCCAGTTAACTCAAATGACTTCAATGGATTGATACACACTTGCAACCTAATAGACATATTAACTCTCCAGTCTATCTCACCAAATGTTGATGCCTCTCTGCAACCATCAAACCTCACTCCCTTCCAAAACCCTCCCAAATCCCTCACTCTCATATCGCTTCTTCTTTGCACCACCTTTACCGGAAACCCTTTTCTCACACAACCCTAAAAAGCTCCTTAAAACCCTCCACGTTCGAATCTCCGCCTCCGCCACCACCTCCGATACCCAAACCCTCCCTCAATCCGCCATCCAAAGAATCGCCGAAAAACTCCGCAGCCTCGGCTATGTGGAAGATAACGACAAAGAAGACCCTAAAAATATCATAAACACCAATACCAAACTCTCCTCCCCTGGTGAGATTTTTGTGCCATTACCTACCCAGTTGCCCAAATACCGGATTGGACATACAATTGACTCGAGTTGGAGCACGCCGGAGAACCCGGTGCCGGAACCGGGGTCAGGAAATGCGATACAGAGGTATCATGAATTGAGGATTAAGGTTGGGAAGGAGAAAAGAGAGGAGAAGTTGAAGAAAAGAGCGGAGGAGAGAGAGAAAGTGCCGACATTGGCGGAGTTAAGGTTACCGAAGGAGGAGTTGAGGAGGCTGAGGGCAATTGGGATTGGGTTGAAGACGAAGTTGAAGGTTGGGAAGGCGGGGATTACCGAGGGGATTGTGAATGGGATTCATGAAAGGTGGAGGGGGGTGGAGCTTGTGAAGATCGTTTGTGAGGATATATGTAGGTTGAACATGAAGAGGACTCATGATTTATTGGAGGTTAGATGACATTTTCTTATCTCTCTTAAAGAATATTATTACATCTGAAGTATATCTCATTTTGTAGTTATACCAAATGCTATGTTTATTAAGTGTATGAACTTGGTTGAAACTTGGAAGTTTATCAAGATCATGATGATATGTTATCTCATACTGGTATCAGATATCTTTATATTGGTCTATGGATTCACTGAAATATTTGTTTTGGCATGTTTTATTTTTGTGACTGACATATATTCGGTTGGAATGTATTTTGTTTGGATGTTCTCAGAGAAAAACTGGAGGGTTGGTTATTTGGAGGTCTGGAAGTAATATAATATTGTACAGAGGAGCTGATTATAAGTATCCATACTTCTTCTCCGACACTAACTCATCAAAGGGCCTTTCTGATGGTGATTTACCAAGGAGGGATCGAGTAGATGACGATGGACGGCAAAGCTACTCGTATAGCACGGATATTGTCGATTCTGCTCGACCAAACTCATCAAACAAAGTGGCTCCTCCACCCCTGATAAATGGTGTAGGTTCTCCAAACAGAGTAAGATTCCAACTTCCTGGTGAGGCACAACTTGCGGAAGAAGCTGACCATCTGTTAGAGGGACTCGGCCCACGCTTTGTTGATTGGTGGGGATATGATCCTTTACCGGTTGATGCTGATCTTCTACCAGCAATTGTCCAAGGATACAGGAGACCTTTCCGGCTTCTTCCATACGGTGTGAAACCTAAACTAACAGATGACGAAGCGACAATATTAAGAAGACTTGGGCGGCCACTGCCCTGCCATTTTGTTTTGGGTAAGTGATTTCTAATTGGATGACTGTAATCCATCTGCTAAATTTTCGTTACATTTGTTTTTTCTTTGTCTTAGGCAGAAACAGAAAACTTCAAGGATTAGCTGCTGCCATTGTAAAGCTTTGGGAGAAGTGTGAGATTGCAAAAATTGCAGTGAAGAGAGGAGTTCAGAATACTAACAGTCAAATGATGGCTGAAGAGCTGAAGGTATTGATAACGTAGCTATTCTTTCTTATTCAGCCAAATGGATACTGTCACTTGTATTGGTATGCCCGTGTTTAGTATTTTGTTCATGTCTGTAATCTCCAATAGAATTCATACTGTACTCACTGAACGTAGTTCAGTATATGTTCTATGTAGGTTTTGTGTTATGCGAATCTTTTTAAGCACTTTGCTGGCAAGACCTTTGTTGAGGACTCCTTTTACCAAAGATTTCCTTGAAATTTAACTCTTGCATCCTCCCCCCCCCCCCCCCCCCCCCCCACAAAAAAAAAAAAAAAAACTCTTGCAGGGTCTGACAGGAGGAACATTGCTGTCACGGGATAAGGAATTCATTGTGTTTTACAGAGGAAAGGATTTCCTGCCAGCTGCAGTTTCTTCAGCAATAGAAGAACGGAGGAATTATGAAATTCACAGCGAGAAAATCAGGAAAGATGATAATTCATCATTTATGCATCCACCAGAGCATAAACTTGGGACTCTGTTGAGTGCTTCTGAGCATAAGCAAGACAAGACAAATGACCACAAATGTAAACTTACCCCTGAACAAAAGAAGCTAAGGTTCAAGGAAGCAGCTATAAAAACAACAAGCAGCAAGTTGTCCATTGTATGTTTTTATGAAGTTCGATTAAGTCGGCTGCTTGATTCTTTTTACTTATTACTTTTACATGTGTTCCAATATCATGTTTGCATGACAGGCATTAGCCAAGAAAGCCAGGGCAGAGGAACTTTTGGCAGATCTGGAAAAGGAAGAGATCTCCCAACAACCTGAAATAGATAAAGAAGGCATCACTGAAGAAGAAAGATATATGCTGAGGAAGGTTGGCTTGAGAATGAATCCTTTTCTCCTATTGGGTGAGTTTTTTGTGTACCATAAGTGTCATAAAAAACTTAATACTAGTTGACAAATTTTCTTCTTTCCTCATGAGCAAATGAAGGGCATTTGAAAAGCTTTTAAAACAATTGGATGTCCAGAGAAGTAAATCTGATTAGCATTTTCTCTTTCCATGCTTAGGTAGACGAGGAGTTTTTGATGGAACCGTTGAAAACATGCACCTTCACTGGAAATATAGGGAACTTGTGAAAATAATATCTGGTGAAAGAAACATTAAAGAGGTTCACGGAATAGCGCGGAAATTAGAGGCAGAAAGTGGTGGAATATTAGTGGCAGTTGAGCGAGTCAGTAAAGGTTATGCTATCATCGTGTACCGTGGGAAGAATTACAAACGCCCTGCTTGTTTGAGGCCTCAGACACTCCTAAATAAAAGAGAAGCATTGAAGCGCTCTATAGAGGCCCAGCGTCGCGAGGTAAAGTGCACACGTGTATACTGTAGCACAAGCATTGCAGCTTGTACTTTGCTATTCATTGACCTTCTGCTACTGGAGGAAAAAGATTGAAGGTAGTTGATGCCTGCTAATTCATCCTTTCTATCTATGTGGTCATTAGGGTAGTGTGGCTGGGTTACTTTCTTTGAAAGTTATGTTGGTGTGAATTCGTCAAGTTGAGGGACCCAGCTTCCTTGGCCTGTGACCATCTTCTGGCATCTGTGGATAAATTGTGCATTATTGATATCTTTTTGTTTTTTCCTTAACATTTCCCAGTTGTGTCTTATGCTTTCTCTTTCTTGTATGATGCAGTCCTTGAAACTTCATGTTTTGAAGCTTAGCAGGAATATAGATCAATTTAAGCTTCAGTTGGTGGGTTGCCTTATTTTTACATAGATTTTAGTCCATTTTTATCCATTTAATACATTAGTGTTAATTGAGTTACGTAGCTTTGTCTTGTCGCAGGCCAAAGACGAGGAGACAAGTCATATGCCGATGGCCAAGCAATTGAAACTTGAGTTAGTGAGTTCTCTCTCGTACTTTTTTATTTTCTCTTTGCTCTATTTTTTGATGTGTTGGCAACTTAGGGATAAGTACCAGGTCAAAGAGCTAGAGACAAATACAATGCTGTCAGGTGAGTTGAAGCGATCTAGTGCTGACCTAGTTCAGTGAGTCCTGCTTGCCATTAGCTGAATGTAGAGGTCAAGTGAGGAGCATGCTAGGCCGATGTTCAAAAGTGAAGGCCAAAATACTATCATTGTGTGATGGTAATTATTTTTTCGTTTATAGCCCAGGTTAATGAAAATCAGAGATTCTGATGCTTGTGTATCCAATTAACTCTTACACCAGGCCATACATATGAAATTATTAATATCCGCCTCATTCTAAAATCCATGCATTTCTGCATATGCCTACGGTGTCTTCCCATTTAATAAGAAACTTGTATAAAAAATTGACTTTTTGGAAAATGTCATTGTGATACCTCAGAGAGAGAGATAGAGAGTTACACAAGGAGGTCTATTAGTACATAAGCTGGAAAATTTTATGGTACAATAAAAAATCCAGTATATGTGCCTACCGCTTTGATGGTGCCTTAATTTATGCTGCAGTAATTTTTTTTCCATATTGGTATTAGTATTACCTTTATGCATCGCCCAGTAATGCAGGTACTCTTTTTTCAACTGCGTCCTCGTGGATTTGGTCCTTAATAATATTCCTTCTCAATTTTTTTGTAATTATGGGTTTCTTCAAAATTTACTTTGTGCATTTCGGTTTTGGCATCGTAATTGAAGGCGGCAGAAAGTCATGGTGCTGGTTTAGGTAACTCAAAGGATGTCATGGATGCTTCAAGTGATAATCTGCAAATCACTCAGCAGGCTACGCTTAGAGATTTCTCTTTTGAAAATGAGAGCAAGGAAGATAGTGAGTTTGATATGACTGAACCAGGGTCTTTATCTGGATCAGCACCTAAAGACACCAATCCTGGTATGGATATGAAAGGGGAAAATGGAGATGTTGATTCTGTAACTTGTCCTGATGATTTTGAGGTAAAATTAAACTGATATTTTTTTTCAACTTTAAATTACTATTTTACTTTCATAAATTTTAATTTGGTATATGCTACGTTGATTTTAGTCACAATTTCAGACAAGCTTTTCAGCCATCAGTAATACCGAGCCTCATGTTCATGACATCAAGACCATGGAGTCTTCTGTTGATTCACCGAAAATTGAGTTAAAGCCATCAGTTGACAGTGCTGTAGAGAATGGGTCTGATGGGATACCTTCCAGATCTGCACATCTTTCCAATAAAGAAAGGCTGCTTCTACGAAAGCAAGCCTTGAAGATGAAAAAGCGACCTGTCCTTGCTATAGGTAATATTATTGCAGTTCATAACAGTCTTAACTTTTTTTTTTTTGATGATTCCTTTTGATTTTTTAACATTATGGTTGCTGATTATTATTTTATTTGGGATATAAGTTCATACTACCCCCCAGAGCATTGTCCCAACTATTTGTAGTCGGCTGAAAGACTAGAATTGTGTTCCTATCTACAATAGCTTCAGGTTACATTGCTCCCATCGAAAACTTTTAGTTTACCGGGATTTGCTCAATTTCTTTGAGGGGAATTGTCCTTGATTTGTGGAGTCCTAAAAACCTTGTTTGGGATGATGGAAATCTGCTGATCCACCACTTTTCTGGAAGTTAAAAATGAAAAAATATGAACAGAAATTATATCCTTTGCATTTGTGTATGACTTACAAAGTATGACTACTTGGTGATGTAAGCTCTTTACAGTTATAATTTCTGCTATTGTTACCATTTATCAGGTAAGAACAATGTCGTTAGTGGAGTTGCTAAAGCAATTAAGGCACACTTCCAGAAGCATCCTCTTGCTATAGTAAATATCAAAGGCAGAGCCAAAGGGACTTCAGTCCAGGAGGTGGTTTTCAAGCTGGAGGTCTGTTCATTGGAATGTCTCTTTACTCTTATTGTATGCATTCTTTTAGGTTTGAATTATTTGACTGTAAACTTATCTATTACTTGTGTTTCGGTCACAGCAAGCCACTGGTGCAGTTCTAGTCTCTCAGGAACCCAGCAAAGTCATACTCTACAGGGGCTGGGAGTCGGGGGAGGAACCTGCCTCCGCTAACGGGAGAAATCTGAGAAATACATCAGCTGGCAGAGAGGGTGGAGGTCCACCAATTGTTTCTCCTGAGCTAATCTCGGCAATCAGACTTGAATGTGGATTGGAGGTGTAGCTGAGAAAAAGAGGTGGTTCTGTAGGGTGGAACTGGAACCAAGTTTGAGTTTTTGGTGAAAAAGTTTAGTTTTTTTTTTTTATTCTTTTTTAAATCAGTGCAGGATATTATATGGTTTAGTAGGTTGGTGCTGTAAACCAGTGAACTCGTTAAATCCCCATCAAATGAATAGATTAATATGAATTTGGCAAAATACAACGGACACCTTAAACGCGATTTATAAACAATTTAACTTTGGTACGAATCAAATATGATACGGATTCAACTATACACAATTAAAAATAGGGTAAATTATATTTTATTATTTTGAACTATTATTTTTATTTTATTTTGTACCTTTAATTATAAATTTTGTACATACACATGTGAGTGGTCTGTATTGCAATTGTCTATTGTATCAAAAATTAAGAAAAATATTCATTTATGACTTAAACCTTAATTTTTAAATTTTTTTTTTTTTGGTCGATTTTTTTGTTTCTCAGCAATCATTTGGTTTTAAAAAAGATAAAATAAAGTGGTATTAGGCACATGTCGGGAATTTTTTTGAGGTTTTCTTCTCTCTTTTGACAGATTTTCAAGTTTGTCGTTATCTATTAGAATGATATGAAATAAAATTGATATTTTAAAGTGTAATATGAGAAATTTTATAGTTGAGAGTGCAAAGTGAAATAAAGATAATAGTTTACAGTGAGAAAATGTAATTTACTCTTAAAATAGGCCAGATGTTGGTGGTGGAGCAGCCTTATGAATCAAACTCCCAACTCCTACCTTAATCGTCGTTTGCAAAAATCTTCCTAGTTGGAAGGAAGTTTAACGAGTCCGACCCGGTGACACCACCGTAACGGAGTGAACTGGTTGTGTGCTTACTGAGTAGGGGAGGGAAACGAGTGGCTCTGCAATTCTCTTCCAGCCACCCAATATCGCTGTTGTTCTTAACGGGTGACGCTCGTTCCCTTTTGAATTAATTTCTTCCTCTCATTCAAATCTTTTTTACGTACATATATATGCAGTTACACATAAATGTGTGAGGAATCGGAGATTTTTGTGTTGTAGTGTTGAACGAACAATTGTAATTAAACGGAACTATGGCCATGAGAGCTCTTCAGGCGTCTACCTCCTTCGCCACCCCTCCTCGCTGCCCTTCCCACCACCGCCGTCTCACCCTTTCCAAAGGTAAAGCACAGACCTACCCACCATGTACTCCGATTCAGAACTCAAATTTATTTCTACCTTCGTTCATTTTCTTTTAAATTTTCAGAGCAATTTTTCATTCAAAAACCCTAAATTTCTTGTTTGTATATGACGTAGTATGCTCAATTTTTCGTCGATTATGTTCATTTTCAAGTTTTCTGTATCTAAGACTCAGTATTTGTATGTAATGTCATCTGCAAAAAATAGAAACGGGAGGTAATGATGTGTTACAGTTGTTTAATTGATGTAAGAATTTAATATTGGTGTCCTCTCAGTGGAACCATCAGACAAGTTCGTTGAAATTATGAGGAAGTTCTCGGAACAGTATGCTCGTAGGTCGAATACATTGACAAAGGGTCACTTCCATTGTTATCAAGGTCTTTCTTTTATTTATGCATTGCCAATGTGTGGGAGTTCAAACCTTCCTATGATTACACTGTGAACAAAATTTACTGCCTTGATTTTATTTAAGTTTGGATGTTCAAAATTTTTTAAAATGCCTGCACCTACGGTGGTTCTCGGATCATTGTACAAATCCTTGAATTGGAGGGGAGATGAACTATTTTGAAGACCTTTTTTTTTTTTTTTTATTGTTTGAGTTGGATGTATAGAGTTCTAGATCATGAAATGCATAAGCTGGTGAAAAATGCTCAAATGGCAAGTTCTTTGGTAATCAATTTTTTTTTATTGGTAAAGAGTGACCTAGCATAATCAGCTCAAACCAATCAAATATGGCCTCTTTAAACAGTGTGATCATGTTAACTTGACCTTTTTTCAGTTAAGTGTAAGTCTTTATGAGCTTCTGAGGGAACACTAGCTTTGGGGACTTAATGGGCATGTTAAATGTCCAAAAGATAGCATGAGGACATACTATGGTCAGGGTCCTCCTCTGCCCCTCCATAGTTCGGACCCTGAACTTGTTTATTGTAGTCATTAGAAGTTCAAATGGGGCAAAAGTATATTTAGGTGAATTAGTTGAACCATAGAGTGACGCGAGAAGGTTGCTCCATTGTGGACCGAACGCTAAGAGTTAAAGTCACAGGAACAACTTGTGGGCATGCATTACCTTCCCCAGACCATGCATTGACGGCCGCGTCATGCACTGAACAATTTTTTTGACAATTTGTTGTTTCTATGTTCAACATGGCGTGTGCTGGTTAGACAATATGATGCATTAGTAAAGAATGTCGAATTCTTGAAATTTGAAGGTAAGAACTGAGAAATATGTAGAAAATGCAAAGTGCAAGGCATGTGGTGTTGTCATTTCAACTGGGAAGCATGGGGCGCAAAGTGGAATAGGGTTGACTGGGAGTAGAAGAACTTAAAAAGGATAAGGGGCATCCATTTATGGAGTCTTTGAGTTTTCAAGATCTGTGGTTACCTAATTTAGAATTGGAACAGGTTGCTTTTTTCAAAAGGTAATGATAGGAGCATTGGTGATTCGGGTTTTTCACATGTCTAATTTTTGTGGAACCATTTGATCCTTGATGGATTCTTAGATTGAATAACTATTAAGTCACCAATGTCTTCAGTCAATGACTTGATGCTTCTAATATGCCCCAATGTTGCACTATTACTTAAAAACATTTGTGTTAAATTGGCTATTTGAATTTGTAAATAGTTGGAAGTCAGCGATGGCTAATGGCTCCGTAGCCTGTTGTTGGACTGATAGGTCACGGGTTCGAACTTCACTAGCCCCCTCCCCTGTAAATAAAAAAAATTTGAATTTGTAAATAGTGGGAGTGAATTGAGTTGATAGGTTGATTACTAAAACAATCATTCTGCTAGGTTTTGAAATGTTGCAGGATTACCAGTTGTTAAGGATATGGAGAGCGGAAACAGAAATTCCTATTTCATACTTGAGGCAGTTATTCTCTTAGTAAATGGAGTGTGTTAACATTATTATTTATTTTGTACATCATCAGTCTCTTTCTTCCGAGGGCTCTTTTAAATTCCACATATACCAATTCAATGCATCAAGAATACATCAGGAACTCTTTTGGTATGTAAGCAGGGATTAGCAGACCATAAGGATTCGTTGGGTGCTCCACTTTGCCCTTGCAGGTAAATATTCAGTTTTTGACCATTTCCTGGACTGGAATTCTAGTCTTTGTTTCATGTAAATATCAAATAGCTTTGTAGTATTATTGTTACTTTGTTCTGGGGCCAGGTATCAGGCACTACGATGACAAAGCTGTTGAGGCACAGCAGGGCTTTTGGAACTGTCCATGTGTTCCCATGATAGAGAGGTACAAAGTATTGAGATTTTTATCTGAAGATAGAAGATGAATTTTATGAGTTATCCACCAAGCTTTATTCTTAAATGTGTGTTTTGGTATTCATTTAAGCTAAGCTAATATGTGGAAAAAATTGCATCATATAGAGAAGCCATTTATCAAGTCTGGTATACCCAGGATGCTTAAGCACCATATGCGGCTAGATAGGCACCCAGTTGCCTGCCCATGCAAGATGTTGGGGCATCACTTTTAAGGCATTACTAAATTGTAGTTATGAATGCTGCTAAGCTTTTGATAATCTAAATTGGCAACCTAAATTCACACTGCTGGACTATAGGTTCGAATTAGGCAACATTTAGGGCTTATTATGGTTGTATGACCATGTCCTAGTTTTATAAGTGCCATATAAATTGGAAGTAATGTTGGTTCCCATATGTTGGTTCCTAGTTTTATGATGCAGTGTGAATTTTACTTCTAGAGACCATTGCCTTTGCCAGGGAGTATGTTTATTTTAGTATAGTTTCTTTTTAACTTGTCTTTCCTGGTCTTTAATTTACAATTTCCTTTACAGGAAAGAGTGCCACTGCATGCTTTTTCTCACATCTGATAATGATTTCGCTGGCAATGAACAGGTAACACTGTATCCTATCTTTGTTTCAGCCAAGTTTAGTATGAACTTTGGTCCGACGTATAAGATATAATATGTAAAGCAGATTGCACAGTTGCAGAGAGAGAATCATATCAACTAAACTTATGATTACGCATACACTATATCTGTGATTATTGTTTATGGAGTTTAGTTTCTGCTAATATATCTTAATGTGTTTTGCAATGCAGACGATTGCCTTGGAAGAAATCCAGAAAACAACAGCGAATATGTAATGCTTTGGTGCATGTATGTACTTTTTTTTATTTAGAATAACTTTTGATCTTTTTTCTTTTTTGTCTTCATTTAATTGAAGTGTGTTCTTTGAGCTTTTTTGTTGTTTGGTTGGAATTGGATTCTTGCTTAGTGTCCCTTACTCCATACAGTCATTGCATTCTCACCATAGATCTATCTCCATAGTCCATCATGATTTAGTGTTTGTTTAGCTTTGGCTCCATCTGGTACTTGGAATGCATGAGAGGGGAAATTTAGTCATATCATTGAACCTCAGCCTGAGACATGGATGCCACCTCGGCAGCTTTTATCTAGAATTCCTAGCTACATGTTCAGTAGAGTCATGAAAATTTAGGTATAGTTTGGTAATGCTTGATTGATTTATTTATTTTTTTGGGCCGAGTCTAAATGGCATAAACAACGACCGCAAAACAATAGAAGATAGGGAATTTTATCTCCATTATACTTTTTAGGTACATTCCCAAGAAAATTATATTTAGCTCCAGATTGGTTTGTCAAAGTGTTGGTTTGGGGAAAGGCTATGCTAGGGTGTGTGGTCGATGCGTTGGATGTACTTCCAATCAATGAGAGCGGAGAGATTGGAATTGAAGTATATTTTCTTAGTAGCGTCCATCAACTTTGAGGGATAGTAATTGTTCAGGCTGAGAACTAAGAGGTCTATCAAACCATGATCGCAGAACCAATGGACAACACCATGACAAATGCAGCTAGATGACTCTACCCATATCTAACAGTGGCAGGAGCATTATGCACTACGTAACTTGTTAAATTATCGTGGTACAAGAATCAGTGCGAATTTGAGAGCAAGTGCACAAACAAATACTGGATTGTCACACTCAAATTCCGAAAGTGAAACATAGTTTTTATGTTCTATTAGGCAAACAACATGGACTCGGCAAGTGTACAAAACAAATACTGGATTATCACAAGTTCTGAGAGCTCAAGATGGTTTTTTTTTCTTAGGTGAGCAACATGGTCTCACTAAGCATAGCTCCGGTAACCATTCCTCATAAAATCAGTCAACAAAGAATTATATGAAGCTCCAGTGATTTTTTCATACTCTCTCCACCACTTCATGAAACTGCTTTGCCCTAAGAAAATCTCAGGGGAAACTGCTAAGTTTTCTATCCAACCTTTCATGTCCCTCTCAAACTGAAGCAGATTTTGCGTTGCTGACTTTCTGCTTTCTGTGCTACTTGTTCCATCCTTCAACACTTCGCATGAAATCATAGCCTCCTCCACATGTGCCCAAAAACAAGAATCCTCAGTCCGACTACAAGCTTTGTTTCTCGGTTCCATGGCCGGTTTGTCTTTGTTCACCCACTTCTCCAACAGTATGTAATGCTCAGCCCTTCCATGCTTCAGGTAGTCTTTTTTGCCAGCATTATAGTACTCGGCTATGTCGAGTGGTTCGATAAGCCTCCTACAGTTATTCCCTGAATAGAGCCCAGCCCGAAAAGGAGCCCACTCCTTCTGAGGTATTTGCTTCATTTCTTCAACCATTTTTTCCCAGTACTCCGACAGTTCGTCCTTGTGCTTGGCAATTTTTTCTTTCTTTCTGATATCCTCCGCACGTCTGCGTCGTGCATATTTATAGCTGTCATAGTAACCTCCTTGTTCTTCTGTGTCCTTCATGTACCATTCGAGGTACATCATCTTTTTTTTTACGTCATTCAGTCTTTTAGAAGGATCAAAAGGCTTTCTCCTGTGTATCTGAATGTTCTCTCCTTCAATTTCTGTGATCAGTGCTTTCACCCCATTGCTCTCCTGCTGTTGCTGCCATGATTTGCAGACTAACGAGGTAAGGCACTCGAAAGTGTTTCGTATCTTTTTATCATAGGCTTAACCTGATAATGCTTTAACATTTTGTCATTGTAAGGAAAGAATGAAATTGTTCTAGGCTATCTATATGTTGCTTTCGTTATCTTCTCCTCATGCTTTTCAAGAATCAAAATTTTATATCGGCGCATAATTTTGATTAAATCAGAAATGGAAACATTCAGAAAATATTTCAGAAATGCTTTGTAGACAGAACAGAAACATAAATGTTTGAAGTTTGATCTTGAAACCTTGGGAACTTCTTGCAAAACATAAGGATTTCGATATTTGATTGCGATTTAGTATCTACCAAATCGGAATGTTTTGTTTGTTTTTGTGGAAGCGAAGCTAAATTTTGATCCTTTTGACAGATTTAAACATTATTATTTGATCGTACAAGAATCAACTGAGTTACCTGACTTCTAATAACTCCAATTGCTTGTAGTTGTAAGATGATTCCTGCTCGAAGTGGATTGATACCACAATCACCCAGTGATGAAATTCCTCTGTAGATTGCCCTATTTTTCAGATTTTTTAAAGTCTTCCCATAAATTTGCATGACCTTATCAGGATCTTGGTTTTCAACACTCTCCAAGCTGCATGCCAACATTAGTTTCAAAATAGATTCGGGTTCCTTGAAACAAGCACAACTTGATTCTGAACACAAAAGGAATGAACCAAATGGTTTATATGTACTAGTCTGAGAGCTCGAATCCGAAGCAATGGCAGTGACAGATGAGATGAAGGATTTAGGAACAGGGTCAAGGTTTGAGACTAGGTGCAGAAAGCAGGAATTCCATTTCCGGCGTTCCGATATAGCTCCTTGGAAGTGACTGTCACCAAGGAGGGGAGCCCCAAAAGTGATGCAAAGAGGGTGCTTTGTGGCCTCTGGGGGCATGCTGTCAAGGAGCCATAAGGTGAAGAGAGAAGCAATGGATCCCCCAAGAGAGTGTCCAGTGATAATTAGTGGAGTGGAATTGCCAAACTGCAATAGAAACACGTAGTTGAATAACACAATGAATCAACATTCATCTTTCTCTTGTTAAGGTTCATAAATTGATACTAATCACACATTATTATGTGGTACAAACCAAATAGATTAACTCAATGCTATCTTTTCAATATCATCCATGGACAAAACCATACGGATGCCAATCAAGCTGTTTCATGTTTGAGCCCTGTTATTTAGTATCAAGTATTAACCTTAACAATATCCAGTTAGTTCATTGTGCTAGATGTCCTGATACTAGCTCAACATGATTAATTGTGTCATCATCCTCGGATCAACATCTAGACACTGTTATGTTAATAGATAATTAGATTTTATATTTGTATAAAAAACTAATCAATCATAACCTGTTAATTTTATTCAGATTCCTCATATAGAAAGTTAATACCTACACAAGTGCTAATGCAATGCACAGAAATAATTTGTTTAATTTGTCTGCTAAAGGAAGGAAAAGGTGCAGAGCTTCAAGAAGGAAGAAGAAGTCTTCTATCTTTATCTATTGGCTTTTCAAGAATGCTTTGGATTGTCGTGATAATTACAGCCCATGTCATCGTGCCTTATGCCTATAAATAGGCATTGCATTCTTCAGTTTCTAGCATCCGAAGTTCACTCCACATTCAGCGATTGTAAGGAGAGTTCTATTTTCGACAGGTGAGGTTTGTACCATTGTACTCAATTTTGCTCAATAGTGACGAAGGTGATCGGATCACACCTTGTGGACGTAGGCAAGAATTTTTTCGAACTACATAAATATTGTTATTTGTTTATTTATTTTCTCGTCATCGTATTAACTCAATTGCTGCGAGTATTGAGAGAGAGACCTGGTTTTTGAGGCGAGATAGCTCATCATACAAAGAAGCAAAAAGGGTTACTGCAGCTTTGTTAATGGAGAAGGATCGGTTGAGTTTGGTACAGAGAAATTCAGAGAGTGGAAATTGAACAAACCCTTTGAGAGCTTCTGATGAAACAAATTCTCCTTTAAGATGACGAATAGTACAAGTGGGTGAGGACACAAATGCGATAGTGGTCCCCTTAGAAGGATGCTGATAAATTTTACATTTAACAGAAATGGTCCAGTTTTGGTCTCTTGAATCGAGTTCTCTGTGCAGATCCACAATTGCTTCCCATGAATGATGGAGGAGGTCTAAGCTTGCCACTAGATTTGACACTTCCACTCCACTCCTGAACCTGCAACCAATGATAGGGTTGTATATGAAAATCTAAATCATAAAACATGAAATACAGAGAGATTGAAATTTGTTACAGAACTGGTCCATCTTCTCAACTTAGTAAAATCTCCTTGGAAACAGAGCTAATAGTATCAAGAAACAGAGCTAATGGTATCAGGAAATGGCTGTTTGAGAAGACAAAAAAAAAAAAAGAATCAGTTATGTAAAGGCGCAAAGTAGTTTATAAGTCAACTTATGCCTATAAATTAATTTGTCAAGGAAATTTCCCAGTGCTCGTACGTGGGTCCTTCAATTATTGTTTTGTTTTTGTTTTTTAGATGTGGTTAAGGATACATTTTCCTTGATTAATAAATTGTACTCGCAAGATTGCAAAGAATATGCCAAAACTTGTCTATGTTTTTTAAAGAATAGATGATAATTAGCTGATCATTATTTCTTTTTCGAACATGGAGCTAAACATAACTATCATACGCAATTACCTGTAAATCATGATGGGATCAATTGGTGTGTGGGAGATTGATGTTGTGGATTTTCTTTCTTACCCTTCGAATCTTGCTGGCTTTGGATAAATCTTTGAAATTATTTGTCGAGTTTAACTTGATTTTAGCCCGAGTTGTAACCCATCGGGTGTGTTTGGGTAATGGGGTTGGATAGGATAGGATTTATTTTTTTATATCCTAACTCATCCAAGTCAAACCCACTCATCCACTTTAAAACCCAAACCCAAGATTATATCCAATCCTAACATTTGTTTGGGAAATAAATGTATAATTCAGTGGGCCCCATAGATTACACAAATATTTTTGTAATAGTTTACCATTCTACCTATGACTTTATCCATTCCAATCCAAATAAATCATATCCTACGTTTGGTTAACCCATTCAAGCCTAATAAAATTATACATTTTCCACATATACATTTTTTTTTTTTCAAAAAAAAAGAGAGGAATTTTATATATATATATATATATATATATATTTTTTTTTTTTTTTGGTAAAAGAGGAAATTTTATTCCAAAATTGAAGAATTTACAAGAAGCAAAGAACAAAAAGTTTTAAAAATATGAGAGATCCCCCCAAAATTAGAACAGATCCTGCTTTGTATACCCCAGTAACATGTCTTCTGAAAACATCCCAATGCAGCAGTGTAGCAACCCCCAGAAATGGACCAGTGCAGACAGAGAACCTGCAAAACCAATCTAGATTGAAAGCAGATTGCAACAAAGCATGACAGATTCCACACAGTAGGAGCAATGTAAATGATCCATGCCTTCAAGTCCAGAAATCAGAAACAGGACCAGTCCAAACAGACAGAATACAGTGCCAAAACCCCTTGAACTGATCTTTTAGAATAGCAGACCACCATTGACCAAATTTTATTGATATAAACCAAAATTACAAGAAGCAAATAAACAAGGCTTTAACAAAAAAGATAAGCCACAGTTGGCTTTAAACCTTCAAAATTAAAAATTCAATAAAATTCTTCATCATGTATCAAAAACCTTTCTTGTACAAAATGTCATCACGCAAAAGAATCAATGCAACCCTTTCTTGTTTCACATAGACAAATGCAAGAAAAACTTAAATTTTGGTAAGGAAATAATACAAAAACAACAAAAGAAAATGAAACAGCACACCGATCAGAAAAAATAGCACAATAAATTGAATTGCTAGCAAACTTTCATTGCTTTTTTGATGAACCACATACACAGAATCAAGCACACAAATTTTTTACTACTTACTCAACATCAACAACAATTTTTTCAGTTCGATCATTGTTATCTGCAACTGAAAATTCGTCTATGATCTCACCGTAGAGCACCAAATGTCCTATTACACAAATCTCTGCCTCCATTTTACAGAAGCAGTGCAGCTAGACGTATCTTCATTTTTTTTTCTTATAATTTTCCAATGTGCAACGACACTTGCTAAAGGGAGTACCATCTCCATGGTGAGCTCTAAAGTACAATTGACAACATGTCTCGGACTGAACATGGAAATAAACTTAGTTTTGAACCCACAAATGCTGAACCCACAAATGCAAAACCCACCTTTCCTGTCCCCTACTCCCACCAAAACAGCCAACAAAATTGTTGAGAAACCACACTGATTTCTTCCTTTAGCATAGATAGATCCACCAAAATTCTAATGTTGCAATTACAAATCCATAAAGAACAATTTGCCATTTACCAGTTAGAGAGAAAAGCAGAACACAATAGAGTCAGATAATAGCAAACAAATTCAAGTATGAAGAACTCTGCTGTGAGAAACACGGAACTGGACGCCCCAGGTGACGGCGGCGGCGACGCCCCAGGTGACAGCGGCCTGGACGTTGGTGGATTGAAGACGCGTGCTTGGCCGCAGGTGAACCAGCAGATCTGTTCTTCGTTCGGTCCAGAGAGAGAGAGACTTACCTCAATCCAGCGATGTCGTTGTCTTCTTCGTCTACTCTGTGAAGAAGCTCTCACCCAGCGATGTCGTCTTCTTCGTCGAATACTACGATCGTCTGTGGGGAGGGATGAGTGGCTGAAGAAAGAGGGGCAAATATGTCTGTGGGTAACCCGGTACCTGGGTTTGTAACCCATTGGGGGGGGGGGGGGGGCTGGGTTAATTGAAACCATTGGGGGTTAAATGTCACTGTAGTAACTGGGTCAAGATTTGACTCGGGATTGTTATCCAGCCTCAAAAATACTTCCCAAATAAAGGTTTTATGGGCCCCACTATCTTAATAACCTATCCTTATGGGTGTTAACCCACCTTAACCCGCTATCCAAAAACACCCATCATGTTCTACTCAGGTTAAATTTTTTTTTATTTTTTATTATAGGTTGAATTTGGGCTAAATGTCAGTTTGGATTGAGCTTGATTGAATGTTTTATAACTTGAGTTTGACCAGGTCAATGTCCAACCTATTCAAGTTATAACTTAATTGAATAATGTTTTTTTTCGGGTATATAAAATGAATATGCAAATTGGTCACATTTCACATATCCGGGGAGCATTGCCTCTCAACACCGCATAGCTAAGGTCCCACCGTGTGTTCTGGGCGTTGAAGAGTAAATTTATCCACTATGAGCTGTCATAGTTATGGAGACTTGAACTCAAACATTGAGCGAGGAAATTCAAGTTCTTACTCACTGGGCAAACAACTCGTTGGTTAATTGAAGCATGTTTTAACCACTAAATAATGTAGTCTGTTTGAGTAAAGAGCCTGATAGTGCATATTATTCATCCATATCGGGTATAACTTATAAGTCATGTTTGTTCACGTTAGACTAGAATTCTTGTGAACCATTTTTTTAAAAGGTCTGAAGCGTTCACCAATTTGTCACCGAAATTGAATAAGGCTAAATCTAAATTTATTAATACCGTGTCCATTCCATATCAAACTTGCCAATAGTGTGAAATTTTGCTAGGCCTTGGATACATTTTGAAGGGATTGATGCAATTTAGTGTAGTTCTTCAAGATGTGAGATTTGAAGTATGAGAACAGAACACTGAACATTTTTTTTAGGTGATTCCAATTGTGACCTCTTTGGACCATACTAGAAATCGTTTTCTCCCCTATGAATGCCGACAACTTCAATGTGTAGACCTCTCTAGGTACTATTGTCAAACACCTTGTATGACAAGTAAGTTTGAACACTTTTTATCTCTTATAAATTCTTCTTTCAATCATTCTTTTCCCTTGTTTTTTCACACGTCTTGGCTTCCAGGAAGTTTATTAGAAAATTAAAGCAGCAGTTATAGGTGGGATTAACAATGCGTCGGGTCTTGTCTAAGTCCGTATCATGTTAAATTATCGTGATAGAACAATCGGTGCGAATTTAAGAGAAAGTGCACAAACAAATACTGGATTGTCACACTCAAAGTCCGAAAGCCAAACATAGTTTTTATGTTCTATTAAGCGAATAACACAAAATCAGCAAGTGCACAAAGCAAATGCTGAATTATCATACACAACTTCTGAAAGCTCAAGATATATGGTTTTTTTTCTTAAGTCGAGCAAAGCAACATGGTCTCACTAAGCATAGCTCCGGTAACTGTTCCTCATAAAATCAGTCAACCAAGAATTGGATGAAGCTCCAGTGACAATGAGTTCTCTCCACCACTTCATGAAACTGCTTTGCTGAAAGAAAATCTCAGGGGAGACTGCATAGTTTTCGATCGAAACCTTCATGTACTCCCCAAACTTGATCAGATTTTCCTTTGCTGAGCTTCTATTTTCTATGCTACTTGTTCTATCATTCAACACTTGGCATGAAATCATAGCCTCCTCCACATGTGCCCAGAAACAAGAATCTTCAGTCAGACTACTTGCTTTGTTTCTCGGTTTCCCGGATGGTTTGTCCTCGCTCAGCCACTTCTCCAGCAATATGTAATGCTCAGCCCTTCCATTCTTCAGGTAGTCTTTTTTGCCGGCATTATAGTACTCGGCTATGTCGAGTGGTTCGATCAGCCTCCTACAGCTTGTACCTGAATAAAGCCAGCGAGTCCGAAAAGGAGCCCACTCCTTCTGAGGTATTTGCTTCACTTCTTCAACCATTTTTCCCCAGTACTCAGACAGTTCGTCCTTGTGCTTGGCAATTTTTTCTTTCTTTCTGATATCCTCCACACGTCTGCGCCGTGCATCTTTATAGCTGTCGTAGTAACCTCCTTGTCCTTCTGTGTCCTTCTTGTACCATTCAAGGTACATCATCTTTATTTTTACGTCATTCAGTCTTTTGGAAGGATCAAAAGGCTTTCTCTTTCGTATCTGAATGTTCTCTCTTTCAATTTCTGTGATCAGTGCCTTCACCTCATTGCTCTCCTGCTGTTGCTGCCATGATTTGCGGACCAAGAGAGGTAAGGTACTCCAAACTGTGTTTCATATCTATTATCATAGGCTTAATCTCATCATGCTTAACATTTTGTCATTTTTCAAGGATCAAAATTTTATTTCAGCGCATAATTTTGATTAGATCAGAAATGGAAACATTCGGATATGCTTTGGAGACCGAATGGAAACATAAGTTCGAAGTTTTGATCTCAAAACCTTGGGAATATCTTGCAACATTTCACGTCACTCCAAAACATAAGGATTTCGATATTTGATTACGATTTAGTTCGGAATGTTTTGGTTGTTTTTGTGGAAACGAAGCGAAAATTCGATCGTACAAGGATCAACTGAGTTACCTGATTTCTAATAATTCCGATTGCTTGTAGTTGTAAGATGATTCCTGTTCGAAGTGGATTGATACCACAATCACCCAGTGATGAAATTCCTCTGTAGATTGCCATATTCTTCAGATTTTCTAAAGTCTCCCCATAAATCTGCATGACTTTATCAGGATCTTGGTTTTCAACACTCTCCAAGCTGAATGCCAACATTAGTTTCAAAATCGATTCGGGTTCCTCGAAACAAGCAAAACTTGACTCTGAACACAAAAGGAATGAACCAAATGGTTTATAGGTACTAGTCTGAGAGCTTGAATCCGAAGCAACAGCAGTGACAGATGAGATGAAGGATTTAGGAACAGGGTCACGGTTTGAGACTAGGTGCAGAAAGCTGGAATTCCATTTCCGGCGTTCCGATATAGCTCCTTGGAAGTGACTGTCACCAAGGAGAGGAGACCCAAAAGTGATGCAAAGAGGGCGCTTTGTGGCCTGAGAGGGCATACTATCAAGGAGCCATAAGGTGAAGAGAGAAGCAATGGATCCCCCAAGAGAGTGTCCGGTGATAATTAGTGGAGTGGAATTGCCAAACTGCAATAGAAACACAGTTGAATTACACAATGTATCAATATTCATCTTTCTCATTTCTCCAATGTTTTCATACTATGAGGATATGTTTTGAGTAAATTATCTATATAATAAAGTATAATACAATTCAAATTTTAAAGGATAAACAAAATGACTTTTACTATTCGCGGTTGAGATCTCTTTAAATTTTACTTTAAAATTAATCCGACGATTAATATTAACACCCAAATTTAATTGGAAAAATAGGCCTCTAAGAGTGTGTTTGGAGTGACTTTTTAAAAGTGCTTTTAATACTTATTTCTCATAACTACTTTAAAAAAAAATAATAGTGTTTGGAACCACCCCACCACCACCTCTACCACCACCACCCCTACCGCCCCACCACCATCACCATCACCACCACCACCACAACTACCCCACCATCACTACCATTGCCGCCACCACCACTATCGCCACCCTACCACACCCACCACCCAACCACCATCACTGCCCACCAGCACCCCACCACCATCTCCAGTACCACCACCACCCTACCACCCTACCACCTCCACTGTTCCACCACCACCACTCTCACCACTATCCCCACCCTCACCACCACCTCCACCGCCCCACCACCACCACCACCATCACCACTGCCACCACCTCCACCGCCACTTCCACCTCCACCTCTACCTCCACTGTCCTACCACCACCATCTCCACTACAACCACCACCGTTGTCACACCCTAGCTCCATTGCCACCCCATCACTACCATCGCCGCCAACACATCACCGCCATTGTCGTCATCACCGCCGCCGCCACCCCCCGTCGCCACCACCACCGTCACTGCTCCACCTTCACCCCCACCCCACCTCACCCCCTGCCATTGCCACCCACCACTGATTGTTACCACCGCCACCACTCACCACCATCGTCATCTTATTTTTATATTTATTACCATTACCATTATCATCCCACTACCACTGTCACCCACCGTCAGCACCCACTACCACCATTGTTGCCCACCGTCACCCACTACCACAACCCATAACCATCTGTCATCGCCCACCATCGCCACCAGCTACTGTCACCCACCCCCACCACACCTACCACCACCACCACCCATCATCGCTCACTACTACAGCCACCCACTGTCACCCACCACCATCATCATCACCGCCTATCACCACTGTCGTTGCCCCACCACCACCACTACCATCATCACCCACAACTGCCACTGCCACTACCACCACCATTGCCACCACCACCATCATCACCCAAAATTCATCACCGTTGTCACCCACGACTGTCACCACCACCACGGTCGTCGCCACCCACCACAACCATCATCGTTTCGCACCATCATCACTACCGCCCACCACCACTACCACCGCTCACCCCCACTACAATTGGTGTTTAAATTCATTTCTCTCTGCTCTATGTTTGTAATTTGATTTTGGGTATGAATATAAATATATTTATTGTTGACTATTATTTTTATTATTTTGTGTCTTCAGGCACGGGGAATAACTAGTATATATATATATATATATATATATATATATATATATATATATATAGAGAGAGAGAGAGAGAGAGAGAGAGAGAGAATAGAAGAGATATTCTAATGAATTAAGTCAGTAAATAGGTCAATAAATTAGGTCCAAATAATATTGCTCTTCTGATAAATTGAAACTAATCACACATTATTATGTGGTGGGGTGCAAACCAAACAGATTGACTCCATGCTATCTTTTCAATATCATTCATGGACACAAAACCATACGGTCCTGTTATTTTAGTATCAAGTATCAACCTTAACACTATCCATTTAATTCATCATGTTAGATGTCCTAATACTAGCTCAATATGTTGATTAATTGTGTCGTCATCTTCGGATTGACATCTCTAATCCATGAACTGAAAAATCAAGATTAGATCCACTGTCTCTCAACCAAGCCCACAACTTTATGCCCTAAAAAAAAAAAAAAAGTCTCACTTGGATCCAGATATTAGCAAAAACCAAGTGACAAAATCTCTATAAGAATTCATGGAAAATGAGAATCAAGAACTGGAAAAAAAATAGTCGGACATTTTCTTATTATTTATGTTAACAAATAATTATATTTTATATTCATATCAAAAACTAATCAATCATGCATAACCTGCCAATACACAAACAATAATTTGTCTCATAAGCTCGTTTGTATGATTGGATCTTAAGTATCCAATGGGGAATGATTGTGTAGTCCTTTTACAGAATACTGGTAAGCTAGTTGCTTTTTGGTGGACATTATCTAGTCAAAACTGTGATACCTGAAAAGCCCTCTTCTTTCAACCTCTTCCCGTTTATCTGGTACTAGTGTCTACCGGAGATTGGCCTAATATTTCAGACATCTTCAAAGATTTTGCTGCTAAGGTTTCCCCAACTATAAAAACTAACAATTTAGCACACAGAAGCGAGGAGAGAGAGAGAGAGAGAGAGAGAGAGTAATACCTGGTCTTTAAGGCGAGATAGTTCATCATACAGAGAGGCAAAAAGGTTTACTGCAGCTTTGTTAATGGAGAAGGATCGGTTGACTTTGGTGCAGATAAATTCAAATACTGGAAAAGAACCTTTAAGAGCTTCTGATGAAACAAATTCTCTACCTTCTCCTTGAAGATGATGAACAGTACAAGTGGGTGAGGACACAAATGCTATAATGGTCCCCTTCGAAGGATGCTGATAAACTTTGCATTTAACAGAAATGGGCAAGTTTGGGTCTCTTGAATGGGTTTCTCTGTGCAGATCCACAATTGCTTCCCATGAATGATGGAGAAGATCTAAGCTTGCCACCAGATTTGCCACTTCCACTCCACTCCTGAACCTGCAACCAACGGTTTGGTTATATATGAAAATTTGAATCATAAAACATGAAAGACAAAGAGATTGAGATTTGCTACAGAACTGGTTCATCTTCTCAACTTAGTAAGATCTGCTTGGAAACAAAGCTAATAGTACCAAGAAATGGCTCTTTGAGATGACAAAGAGAGAATCAATTATATGAAGTTGCAAGTTGTTTAGTAAGTCAACTTATGCATTCTCACTGGCACTTAAAAAATTTATGCATTAAAAATCTCGTCACTTGTCAGGGAAATTTCTCAGTGCTCATACATGGTGGATCCTTCAATTTTTTTTTAATTTTTTTTTTTAGATGTGGTTAAGGATACCTTTTCCTTGATTAATAAATTATACTCAATACTAAGTAATTAGTGAGCAACTAGGTAAGCTACATGTAGACTCGTCAAACTGCATTTTTTTTATACTAGGTTGTTACTTTTATGCTAACCTTAGCATCGCAAAGAATATGTCAAAAGTTGTCTATTTTTTTAAAGAATAGGTGAGAATTGTCTGTCTGATCATTATTTCTTTTTCGGAGATGTAGCTAAACATAACTATCAAATGCAATTATCAGTAATTACAATGGGATCAATTAGTGTTTGATATTTTGATGTTTCTGGGTCTTGTGGCTTTTCTTTCTTACCCTTTGGATTTGGATAAATCTTTGAGGTTATTTGCCGAGTTTAATTTGAATTTGGCTCAAGTTGGAACCCATCTTGTTCTACCCAAGTTTAATTTTTTTTTTTTTTTTAATTATGGGTTGAATTTAGGCTCAATGTTGTTTGAATTGAGCTTGGTTAAGTGTTTTATAACTTGAGTTTGGGCATGTTAGTACCCAGTATATTCCAATTACACACTAATTGAAGCATGTTTTAGCCACTAAATAACATAGTCCGTTTGAGCATAGAGCATAATAGTGCGTATTATTTATCCATATTGGGTATAACTTACAAATCATGTTTGTTCGGGTTTAACTAGAGATACGTTCACCAATTTATCACCCAAATCTATTAAGACCAAATCCAGATTTATTAATACCGTGTCGTTCCATAGCAAACTTGTGTAAATTGTGTGAAAATTTGCTAGGCTTTGGGCACATTTTGAAGGGATTGATGCAATTTAGTGTAGTTCTTCAAGATGTGAGATTTGAAATATGAAATATGTGACCTCGTTGGAACATACTAGAAATCGTCTTTGAATGCCGACAACTTCAACGTGTAGACCCCTCTCGGTACTATTATCAAACACCTTGTATGACCAGTAAGTGTGAACACTTTTTGGAAATATTGCATAGCCTACTTCAACTACGTTTTTCTGTGTTTTGTTCTTCTTTCAATCATTCTTTCTCCATGCTTTTTTCACACGTCTTGGCTTCCAGGAAGTTTCTTAGAAAATTAAAGCAGAAGTTATAGGTGGGATTGAGATTGTGTCGGGTCTTGTTTAAATCCGTATCATGTTAAAATTTGCTCAACATTTACATGGCCCATTTAAGGCTCATGTCATGTGTAGGTTGCACGTATTCGGATTCGTATAAACTATTTCTTTGGCAGATCAATCGAGTATGATCTAAACGTGCTAAGACTACACTCATATCAGATGATTTCATTCCATTTTTCGTGTTGAATTTGATAGTTTCAGTTAAGAATTATCGAAACCTGATTATAGGTTACCATTCATCGGCTAGGAAACCCAACACTAGTATGGTTGTATGACCAAAGAAACTAGATAACAAATTTCACCAGTAACAATCAGTGCTTGTTACATAAAGGTACATCAAAACCATTTCTTCACCCTTCCCTGCAATGGGTTATTGCCTGAAGAGACTAACACAACCGCTTAAAGAACAAACATGAAATCTCATGAAGAAGAACAAACATGGAGGCAATAAGGGGTTTCCATCCTTCAATTTTAGGGGCACTTGACCGTCTCACCACCGAACTTCACATGATCCCAGTTGCTGCACTTCTTAGGTCCAGGTACACACTTGAGCTTTGCACAGCATGGTGTGCAGTCCCTCATGCAATTCCTCTTGCTGTGATGTGTTCCGCAATATTCTCTGCACATTGGGATGCACTCTGCATTACCAAGCCATTGTCACTCGTTAGCTTGTTAAAATTCATCATTAAGTCTTTTCGGGTGTTAGGAATTATCCCAACAACGCATTTTTGGGACTAATAGTTTAATGCAAACATACTAATGACATCCGTGTTCACAATTCATCCCTTGTTTGGCTACTAATTCATTGTAAAGTTAGGATTATTACCATGCTTAGGAGCCACCGGTGGGACTGGGGCCTTGGCCTTGACCGGGGGATGGGCAGGAGCCTTTGTCGGTGGATGGACCAGAGGTTTTTTGGGTGCAGGGGCTGGAGCCTTCTTTGGGGGTGCGTGGGTAGGGGACTTTGCTGGGGCATGGGCTGGAGGCTTGGCCACATACTTTGGAACATGAACCTACAATCATTGCCCAATTCAACATTATATCAGTTTAATTGCTTGACAAAACTCATTTCAAAATTTAGAGACTATATTCTCATTGGGCATTGGCACGACTGATTCGTAAATTAGATTACCTCTGTTTCAACGGTCTCTTCAATTGATGAAACCTACAAAAACAAAATATAATGATGAGTTTCACAAACATTATGAAAGATTAAGAGGAAAGAAGGCCAAAAAATTTTGGGCCTCATGGTGCTCTACGTGACACGAACTTGATGTGTGTTCATGGAGGTAAAAATTTTCAAAAATCTTAGACCAAACCCTAGTGATTGAGACTACTAAAGGAACAAGGGAGGGATGAAGGGGACTACTGCCTTTGTGTTCCCCCCTCAATCGAGAAGTGGTCACCAATGGTGATCTAGGGATCCAGCTTCGAACCTCCTCTCTCTCATCACCGTATAAATTATATGTACATATATAAATATAAATGCATATGTTATATGCATATGAATATAATTCATGAATTGACATTCATGTGGGTGGGTGGGTGGGTGCTGGTGGAGGTGGAGGTGGAGGTGTGTGTTGAGTGTGGACTCTCATGGTGCATACCATGTTGGTGACTAAAAGCACATAGGCTAATAGCAAGAGCACTGCTTTTGTGGCCATTGAGAATCAATAAAGAAAGACCAAAGATGGATGAAGAGGAAGGAAATAACCAAAGTTGGTGAAGACTGAAGAGTTCCAGTTAAGGGATGGAAATAGAGAGTATGAGGCCTGGCTATTTATAGAAAGTTGTGGAAACTGAAGCCATTAAGAGCTGGCTGGCATTAATGTGTTGTGTTATGGATTTTAGCTTCCCCAGATAAAAGCAGCTATGCTAAGTGTGTTTTTTGGGGTTCCAACTGTTGAGTCATTGGGCTCAATGGACCTGTCTGCTAGACTAATGTATCTCATTGTATTAGACTGTGAAACCATTAGTTTATGGACCATAGGACAAGGTTGTTTATGTCTTTAACAAACGTCAATCCATGCAAAGATTCAGTCTAATCCTGTTGACCATCACCATCAACTGCTCCACTTGCTCAATAAGAAACTCATATTCATGTGAATTGAAAAGATGGGATTATTTGTAAATTTTAGAATCAAGTATTGATACAGAAAAAAATGATATTTTTGGACATGATTTTTTATCAAATTGATTAGTCCCATTGCCCAAGACTTCCAATATAATTCACATTATTGTCATACTTATTAGCATTATGTATGATTCAATTCTTATCATGTACAAGCAACGTTCATTTGAGTTTGTTTCGACTTATTTGTTATACGAATATAGTCATTTGACCCTGATACGACCCAAAACACATTCAATTCCACTTATATTTGATAACTCAGTGTTGGCTTTGTATTGGATTGATAAATCGTAATAAGAACTATCACACAAAATAGCATCACCACTACCAACGAAAACTTAAAAGACAGGCGCAACTTCCAATCCTTAAAACTTAAAACCCATCCCCATTCCTCCTTCGAGGGCAAAGAAAACAAAATTTTGGATTCAGATAACACCTGGCTAGCAGTCCTCTACTAACTACTAAATATAACATAAACTACCATCTTTTGGGGGGAATTCAATGTAGTTCAGTTGGATTTACCTCCGATATCACCTGTCATGACCCTTTTTTTAGTCAAAATATGAGCTCAGATGTGGACTTACTGAGTTGAGTTTGGTTTAGAAAGGTCCATCTTGCTCATGTGTTACTAGTTTTTAATCCACCCCACCCCACTGACTTTCCAGTTGTGTGTCGATTCAAGTCAACACTCCTGCTCTAATAGCTGTCCTGTGTCAATTTGCAACTTTGGTCTGATGATCTCAATCATCTAAAGAGGATAACAACACAAGCACAGCATAGGTAGAGAACTGCAAGCGTTTGATCAGGGAGTAGCGCGTGCACATACTGGTCATGTTAGAAACCAAAACACCCAACTCCCCTCCCGAGGGAGGGGGGGAGCTGTGGAGACCCGAGGAATGACTTTCATGTCGAACTAAGGCTATGTACTGTATGTCGCAATGAAGATCATAATACTGTTGTTTAATAACAAAATAAGCTATTTCTATAGAACTGATTATTTATTTGGCTGTGTGCGCAGGTCACTGTAACTAGACAATATTCTCGCGGAAATGAAGGGAACCACAGCCACTGGGCTTCCCTTTTTAATCCACTCCATCCTACATTTGCTGAAAACCCCCAGTAGTAAACTAGCATGCAAGACAACTTTCAAGTACACCACAGGCTATAGCCTGACAGTTGAAGCCAAACTCAAATCTTGCCATCAGGTAGACGTTTCTCATTTTAATTTTTCCCATCAAATAAAATGAACCATATAATTCCGATTATTTCATGTAAAACAGTGTAACATGATTCACACACCACCAGTCATTTCACGAAAAAAAAGCATGGAGAATTGATACCCGAACTGTCATGCATGCAATAGGCAATGGATTTAGTACAGATCAGTGATCATCACTGATCTGCCTGCATTTTGATAACCAGAGGACTTCAAAGATAATGAATTGTTTGTGGGATTTCTAACAATAAAAATCAGCATATGATCTCTAGTTGATATCTTCTTCATCCTGAAAGCTCAAATTCAATGTTTGTAGCTTGAACCCTGAACTTTGTATTTTCTCAACCAAACTGGAAGCCACCCCTGTAGCTTGTACTGTTGTTTGTTTTGTCAACTACACAAAAGAACAAAGGTAAATCACTCATCACATCAACAATAAGTAAACCAATGAGGACATGTCTTGATAATTTCAAGTACAAAAAAGATTCACACAACAAATATGCAGTCTATGCAGGCCACCAGGTTCTTTAGATAGTTCACTGTGGGTGAAGTTTTTATTGCCATGTCAAAAAATGGTTAGGGATTTGGGCCATTCAGCATGGTTTTAGGGTCCATAAGAAATTAACATTCTAGGTTCACTAAATGCTGACAGTTTACAGTCATAATTGCAGTTGAAGTAACTTCACTCCCATAGTTGTTTTCAACTTAAAAGGGGAACCACAACAGAAAGCATAAATGCTAGTTAACTGACTATCCATGAAATGCAACAATCAAAAAGTAGTTGCTACTCACCTCTACGCTTGCAATACCCTCAAGAACCTGAACTTTCAGATCTGTGACGCCCTCTATTCCCTACAGATTCATAATTACATAGACAAGAATTAGGTCAAACAATACCTAAGAAGTAACTCAAACCATTAACATGAAAAATCTTGGAATGGACAACAAAAATATAAATTCGATAAAACTGTGGCCCAAGCACAAGGTGCAGCTCTCTTGCCACTAGTTCTTATCCAAATATTCGAGTTTTGAATCGATCATTTGGTTCACTTAAGTCTCTCTCTATCACCTTTCATCCCTTGCAGTCCACATGTCCCAGTCGGAGGGAATGGAGGAACATAACAGCAGGTGTAAAAACAGCATTTAACTTCATCCATTCTGAGACTATATATACAAACATTGCTCTATTCTTCCTAGGTTGAACTAGGTCAAGAAACTTCCTACAGTCCTTCAAATGCATGGAATCAAATTAGCCCATGCTCATCTTATCAAACCACCTTTAAAATCAAGAAATTACTATAGGATGCTAATGATCCACAAGTTTACACACGGATTTCGGGTGAAATATAAAGAACCAGGATCTTAGAGTTGGGAGAGTACAATATGCAGATGGTGGCTTCAACAACTACATCCCACATTCTAATTTAACTTGAAAGGAAGGGAGGGGGAAGAAAAACAGACAGACAGGAACAAAACATAGAAAAAAATATCCATATAGGAAAAACCACATACAGAAAACTTTAGGAAAGCAAATGGACCTACCTCCAAAGCCTTGCTCACTTGAGGAATAGCAGTCTCATTCATTGATCCTTCTGCCTACATATTTGAAGGTAAGGCAGTACCAGTGAATATATTATAAACACAGTATAGTTTCCCCTTTCAATTAAGCAAAATGCACAGAAAACCACTTATTTCTTGTATATAACAATGCCAAATTTTTCTCATGCTATCCTATATATGGGACATAAAAATGTTACCCAGATAAGTCACAATACCAAACACACACACATACATACAGTACATAGAGCAGAGTAAATTGAAAGTTACTTGAAAGAACATGGTGAGCACGTCGGAAGGCGAGACCGGAACAGAAACGGCCTGGTCAGCCGTCGTCGATGATTCTGGTTCCACTTGTGCAGTTGTAGTATTACTCTCACCTCTTCCTTCTTCTTCTTCTTCTTCGGGAATTAGGGTTTCATCTTGTGCCACAGAAGATCTTATCTTTCTCAATGATGGGAACTTCTTCAATAGAGACGAAGTATTTGGATAAGAATTGGTAATGACACCGCCACCATGGCTTGGAAATCGAACCAGTCCACGAAGAGGAAGGCTCAAACAAGATGGAGAAGAAGGAACAACAGAATTGACTCTGCAATTCCAACAGAGAGAAGAAAATGCAGAGATTGTAGACATCGTTTCTTCGAGTTTTTATCTCCAGGAACTGTACAAGCGAGAGGTTGTTGATTTTTACACTTCCCTATCCTTCCTTCTTGCGATGGATCAAACTGATGAGCCAGTGAACCCCGAAGCCTGGATTCAGATGGGTTAAAAAAAACCCGTCAAAACTAGGCCGTAAGGAATCGGATTTGAATCAAGGTTCAATCAATTCAAATCTGAACCTAATTAAAAAGTTGGGTTAATTGCTTTTTACCCTATGTAATTTCGACTAGAAATACGCCTAAAATTATGTACATTATTCTTTTGAGTAATGTTATTGAGATTTAATTTGCTGACCTAATTTACTATGATCTTTGAATTGACTGTAAGTTCCATCAAATATTGAAACTTAGTGTTGATCCAATGGTTCCACTGAAGCCACATTATTATGTCAGCATTTTAGGTCCAAATAGGATTACTCTATCCTTTTATAGTTGTGTGCCAAAATGAAGCAATTAATGTCGTAATACCCATATTTTAAAATCTGATTTACTCTTAACCATAAAACTAATAGAACATGACAACAAATCAACAAATTTCAATTAAACATATTGAGTCTCTTTTTCCCTCAAGTGAAGTTTTAATTTGGGGCCGAAAATCACTTACGTTTTTCTTACATGTTTTTTGATTTGGGATCAATATCCTACTTATTTGGGTATTATACCATATATTATAAAGGGTATTTTTAGGCACTTAGGCAATGTTTTTTTGGAGGGAAACAATGGAAACAAAGCTCATAACATGTTTTTGGCGTGTGGATCATAAATTTCTTTAACTTGGATGATAAAAATAACTATTTCACTTTGGTACATAAAGTACGAGGGGATAATGTGCATAATTTTTAACTTCAAGTAGGTACGACGCTTCTGGCCGAAACCACAAGGAGGTAAAAAAATAATTAACCCTAAAAAGTTCTAATTCAAATTCATCTGATTATCCAATAAATTTTATTTTTATAGTCCATATTTGAACTTGTCAAGGATCCAATATTCAATCTGACTTGTTCCAAGTAGCTAAATTAATTTTTTTTTAGCAAATTACATCTAATATTCAATACATCTTATCAATAATTACTTGATTTCATTATGTATTTATATTAACTATAAATATATAATTCAAATCGGATTGTAATCAAACCTGATAGTAATATATATATATATATAATAAGATAGGAAAGAAGTTGAATTTCTATCGCTTATATATTTTTTCCTAAAAAAATCACATTACTCAATTCTGTCACATGTTCAATTATTTCATACATTGTCCATACACGATAATATAAACGTGTTGAAAAAATTTTGTCCAATTATGCATTTTGTGAAAATTTTGACGCTATTTTAAAAAATAATAATAGATAAAAATTAATTTTAAATAATGTAATCAAATAAATTAAGAAATAAAAAATTACTATTTAGTATAATATAATCAATTTTTTAAACGCTCGAATCTTATATTTTATCGTGTTTTCAGTCACAAATTATGACTAGTAATCTAATATAATGAATTTAGTAAATTGTTGATAGTAAATGTCAGTCCATATCCTGATTTGAATTAAGACCAAAGTACGCCTAATAACATGCCTAATCAAAAACCTGATTGATTCTGTGATTAAATTAGTGACTCGTTGATCTAATGGAGTAACCTATTGATCCTACAAAAAGATCCAAATAAAAGATTTGAAGACAATTCTCATAAATTGTCTTGGATACATTGTGCAAACAATTTTCAAGATAAGAAACCATTTACATTAAACTAGAGAGGGTGACAATACACAATCCGAAAGCAAAATAGTGCACAATGCATGTGGTGGTCTGAACACCCTAGGAAGAGAACTGTTAACAGAGGGTCCTGCAATCCAGTGAGCAGCTCCATTACCAGCTCTTGGTACAAAACTAAATTCGATACTTACTAATAAGGCACAAAGCCTTGTGGCTTACAAGAGAACTTGTCGTTCCCATGGAGGATCCCACATTTTGACATCGAGCTCAATCAGCTGAAGATAATAATCGCTTTACACATAAGTGTGGTCCACATGACGGAAAGGCTCCAAAATGTCTGGCACCACTGGTACTACTTGCCAAAACCCCAAAAACAAATGGTTACTGCTTCCAAGCATTTGAACTATTTCTTGTCACATTCCTCTTCAACTTCACCATCTGCACAGGCACAAGGTTCTATCAGCATGCACAAGCAAACATTATCACAGAATGAAGTAGTATCAAAATACTGAAATGAGGTTGGAGGTCCTCACTTTTGAGATATACACCAAGGTTTGCTTGAGCATCAGCTTCGGTGTTCATCTCCTTAAAAAAAGGGAAAGAATAAAAGGAAAAGAGAAGATACATAATCATCTACGGACGAACTGGGAACTGAAGAGGCATATAATAGAAAAGCTTGCCAAGTAAAGTTTAGTATGTCATAGCAAAAGCATCAGTGCCACCGAAAAATATAAGCCAAACAATTGAATATTTTACACCCAAAACACCAATCGAATATATGTAAGTAACACTTTGGTAATTGCATGTAGTCAAATAGTCAATTTCTGAATATATGAAGGGAAAGCCATCATGAACCAGAACCCAGACCATGACCAACATTAGAGTATGTCATACAGGTTTCCAAGTTGTAGTAATACAATCACTCAGAGAGATTCATACTACCACAGCTCAAATCATGGACATCAAGATGTACTACAGATTTCAAGATTTATAGTCATAATTAGCAGGAAACATCTTTTTGACCAATTCTGCAAACCTCCATGTCCTATCATAAGAACCAACTTAAGGATGAAAAGACCATCAAATAAGGCAAATATCCATATCTTATGAAACTTCAAAAGTCATGAATGAAATAACCCATTAGTAACACTGGAATTATGGGTGTTTCATAGAAAATAAAGAAAAACACAAATTTGTACGGGAATTTCTAGTTCTAAGCATAGTGTTTCAAAACAAGACAAAAACAATGATCTGTATATACCCTGTCAATATGACTAATCTGGAAAGATGCAAATTTATCCTTAAGCTCCTTAGCCACCTTGCACAATTCAGCCATGTTTGGGTGTTTGGTCTTCCACAGACCCTGAATCTGAATTATATAAAAAGGAAATAATAATAAAAAAATTGTAGAAAAGAGATAAATAGCAAGAGTTACCACAGGCACAGACTGAAATCCAAAAAAGTCACACAGATGTATTAACCAAATTATAGACACAATCAATAATTAGATGATATCTTGATGACACAATCAGTAAGTGGCTGATATCTTGATGACACAATGGACTCCACACTAAGAGCTGAATTCAGAGACCTCTCACTATCACAATTTTGTGTGCACCAGGTAAAGGAAGTAAACTAATATTTGAATTAAACACCAAGGAACCAAAAAACCAATGACTTCAACATGCATAACTTAACAAAAATTTCAATCATTTCACAATGGAACATGAGAAGTTTATGTTGCAAGTCCTTATAAATTCATTGCTGACACATAAAAATAAGCTCGACTTTTACAATCTACCGATTCGACTAGGTCAAACATTCACTATAAGCAACTTTTCCACCTTAACCACTATTTGAGAAAACACCCAGTTTAGTCGTCATTAATGGGGATCTGGAAAGAGTAGATTGGGTATAGAGTCTAGACTTAACCTTTGACATCATTTGCACAAAAAGACTGTCCTTAGGTTCAAACCCACTATCACAAGGTTATAGGGCCAAATTTCAACAACTGAAACAGTGGCTCCTTATTTCCCAAAAAACTATAAAAAAAAAAAAATCTCTCTTTTAGCCTCACCATTGATGAAAGATTGAGTCAGAAGTAAGGTGGGACTGCAGGCAGAACGAAACAAGTGAAGGTGATAGCAAAAAGTTTGATGGCTATGATGCCTACCATGATTTTATGTTGGAGGAAGATGGTGTTACATACAGGAACTTCCAGTACTACTAATAAAAGCTGCAAGGGCAATTAATGCATGCAGAGGTGCAACAAATTCAACCTCTAAGAAAATTAGAAGCATTTTACATGCCTCGTGCAAGATGAATATTTAATTATAGTTAAAGGGTTGAAAAAATTATCTAGGAAGATGCATACAAGATTTTCTTTATTCAAGAGACTATGCTATTATGATCAAATGAAAGTATCTCGAATTTTGGATCGCTTAACAAAATTCAAATATAGAATTAAACTAAAAATCTTTATTAAAAAATGAAGCAAAGCCAAGCAGACACTGGCAAGCATATAACTATTTTAAAACTGACAAAAAAAAATAAAGAAAGAAAAAAACCTGCATACAGACTAGTTTAGAGTCTCCCTGAACACGAATGTGTTTATACCCTTTCCAAAGAGCATATTTCAATCCCAGAATCACACCTCTATATTCAGCGACATTATTAGTTGCAACACCCACACCTTCGCGCAATCGATAGACCTACCAAACCTAAAGGTTAGAGAGCTATACTTTACAAAATATACAGCAGCCTAGATAAGTCGATGAATACCAGACTTCCATCTACTGAGCGCAGAACAGCCCCTGCACCAGCAAGACCAGGATTGCCCTTTGACGCACCATCAAACTCAAGAATGCAGGAGCACTGTGCATATACCAGGAAATAGACTATCAAACGTAAACACAAGTACAACAAAATTGTAAACCAGACGCCAATTAAATGTCGTTACTGAGGGGATTAAAATAAAAGAAAGGTAGAGTGTACTTGCCAGTGTTTGTTCTCCGCAAAAGTAATGCAGTTTAGCAGCTGTCATTATAAGTTGTTATTACCTTTTACCCATCACTGTGTAGTGTCAAAAATCAGGGAAAATGACAAATCTATTGACGCAGGTCTACACATCCCTACACCCTGCACTAGCAAGACCAAGACTAGGCAAGAGCCTTTTGAAATGCAAAAGGGAATTATGCATTTGTATAGTTGGATTCGCTATAAAGTTATTTGCTTTTCATAGAGAGGGATGTACGGCTTATGATATGATTGATTCTGCCCCTCCACCTCCCAAAAAGAAAGACCCAAAAAAAATTGGTCCCCTTTGCATCAGCATGTGCCTAAAATGGCTCAGAAGCATGATCCTAGGAAAAAACTACCTCGGCTGTAGTCTAAAAGACATGGCAACAATAAAACCGACATATGACTTAAACTCTCAGACCTTTTCAGGGAGCCAATGGAAAAAATATCGGGCATGAGTCATGACAACCATTTACATATTGTTTGTAAGCATGTTACTGAGTGATATAGCAATTTTAAAAGCTTGAGCAGTTAGAGTAGAAAATAAAACAAATGGTAATAAGCTCATCATAAAAACTTACACAATAAGAAGAAATAGGTGGAGCTTCAAGGAAGTTATCTAACTTGACATGCTTTGTCTGAGGATTTCCAGAAAATGAAGTTGATCCAACTACATCCTGCTCAATAGCAAAAAAATTAAATAGGAAAAACCAATCCCAAAGACGGTCAAGCAAATATATTGTTACAGATCCTACAATCCAATTTATTCTGGATTCAATCAATTCTTTTAAAAAAAATTTATGTGATCAACAAGTCTCAAGAATGCATTACATGAGACAACAAATTATAATCACAGCACACATCATCGGAAATCATTCACCGCGCGTTGAAAGATAAAAATGTGCTTATTTGTATAACAATATTCTATATCCTAATGAATTGAAAATTTCACTCTCTCTCTCTCTCTCTCCCTCACACACACAAAAATCACCCCCCATATACACACTTGGTTACCCACCAGCTGATAATTTGAGCATGAATAAAATATGTAATCTGAAAAATTGAAGAATAGAAATACATGGGCCAATATGCTCCATGTTTAATACAATAATTTTAGGTGATTGCAGATAATTCTCCTGCATGTAGCAAGATAAATAATTTGACAATCTAACAACTGGCTTTTTGTGAGCTTAGCATCCAAAGAATACAAACCGCTATACAGAGAGAGAGAGAGAGTCCAGCTGCGAGTCTATGGTCCAATAGTCATGGAGTATAGCTGAGTAATTTGGTAAGACTTCTTTCGAAATCATTGTGTTAGCTTTTACAGTTTTCTAGTTTTTTAGGTCTGAGGGTATCAAATTATTTTTTGTCAAAAAATTTCTTCTTTTTTGCGGTGCTTGGAGAAAAGGTAACAACTGGGATTTGTAATTAGAATAACCATTTTTCTCAGTCTTTTGGATGGACAAAAGAAACTGTTTTTTGGATCGAAGAAATTTTTAAAGGGATTTTAAGTACTTCTCCCCTTATTATAGAATAGGCATATCTCATTCACATCTATCCAATCCCATATTGGTATTTCATAAAAATTCAAGTGTTCATTTACCACAAACCCATGGTAAACAAACCTTTCCTCGTGAATTGATTTACTGCAAGTTTCCATTACTAAACTTCTAGCCCCCTGATTGACATTAGTCTACATTCGTCACATAATTTTCACAGCTCACAAGCATCAAACTGGAGAAAACTGGTCTTAGAAAATTGGTCATAACTCGTACAAAGGTTTTTTGTCCAAGTTATTTGACAATAAACTACACACTCTGCTCATATTTGTGTTCTGTACATATATTAGAATATGGTTTCACATCTACTGAATGGGTAAGGGAGCAAGATGGATGTAGTGTACTATACAAGGGAGCATGTCCATGATATCGGCCTCAGGGCCAGTCCATAATAGGAATACCAATTGCTTTTTCCCTATCAATGCCTTGACATGGTTAACAACATCCCATTGCCAACACAATATAGGTTGTTTAATAACTGAAATTGGAGACAGTTTGTGGAATGTGCTAAAATTAGGTAGCTAGTTGTAATATCTCCCAAACCAAATGAACATATATGTTTGAAAATGCATAGATGTGTCTCACAACATACTTTTACACATAAATATTTTCACTAAGACATGTGAAATATTCTGGCTTAAACTATTTCTGTTTGAAGCAATACCTGCAACCTCTTTTCTGGAGAATTCTTGCTAACTGAAAAAGCTGGTTGCTGAAACAATTCCATAAATCCAATCACATTATCAATACTTTGATACGAATCCTTCTCATTGCAAAGAATAAACTCTTTCATGATCAATACTACGGCAGAACAGCACAAATGGCATAGCTTGATAACATGAGATATAAACATTTTCGTATTATGGCAGAACAGGACAAGAGACATTACTTTATAACATGAAATAAAAGCATTTAGTTCACCCACCAACAAAGCACATTTATCTAACATTCCAAGTATAGACATCATGATTAAAGAGACCCCTGGATTGCAGTTACAAGTTTTTCCAGAACAGCATATGGCCAATATGAGGGCTTCTAACATACACATCCAACACCATCTTCAAGCTAAGAACCCAATTCCCACTACAAAGTCTGCCGCATATGCCCATGGAAAGAATGATAATATCATAGACCATCTACCAAACCGAGCATTATGAAATCTGACAAACAACCATCAAAAGAAATTGAATGCAGATGGTCCATTCTTAAGGAGGGGGAAAATGATCATCAGAAATAATTATATTAATAAGTCGCTCAAGTATCTGACCTTAAAAGGGCAGGGAACAAGTTGGCCAAAAAGACTATCTTGCACGGCAGGAGCACCGACAGAATAAATCGCATTCTTAAGTCCATGAGCAGCAAGGTATATCTCAGCCTCTTTAGACAAATGATACCCTTTAAACACGCTTACAGAAGAATTGTTCACCTAAAAGCAAAAAGAAAAGTCATTCATGAACGCAACTACAAGCCACCATATATAAATTGTTTGCTTATACAATGGAATATGTTGATGATTTTTAAACTTTCTACATATAGAAAACAAATAGAAAGAGATAGACTAGAAACTACATATGTTACGTCAAAAACACCAAAGGGATATTAAATATATGGAATTTGGGATATGGATGAAATATAATGAAATAAAGCCACTTTGAGGTTCCCTATAAAATGCAGCATGAAAGGGAGTCCCTACGAAAAAATACCAGGAGTTACAAAGGAAGATTCGAGCTCATATCGGTCATGGGTTGAGAACGATTTATAATTAATACATTTATGATTTATGCAGGTGCCTTCTAAAAGCTTTGGAAGCGTATACAAATACAAGCACTGCCTAACAACAAAAAAAGGGTAAACTTCTCATAAACAAACACGTAAAAATAAGGACTAACTGCAAGAAATGATAAGTTAAAATCCGCAGTGTTATCCTTGGCTACTAAAACGGGACCAGCTTGGTTCATTTTTCACATCCAAATTTAATGGAGAGAGTCAGGGTGCTGGGAAAAATTCATCAGAGACCGTATTAAAGTGTTTGTTTTTGGGTGGTGGGGAGATCAATATCCATCATTCCAGGAGAGCAAGAGTTTGGAACGCTAGGTCAAAACTTCAAGCACTAATGCCTAACCTATTCGGTCGGAAATGCAAGTAGAACCATCCCATAACAGGATGAGATTGAATTCACAAACAGAGAGAGAAAAGCACAGAAACCCCTTTGGTGGGTGGCATTATTATTCATAATTATAGTCTAGTAACAACCAATTAAGCACCCAAGCAACAAGAAAAAAAGGGAAAATAGACAGATTAACAAATGATTATAACTTAGAATGCCATGAAATACTTACGGAAGATCCGAGCAGAGCTTGGAAATCGCTTAAACTCTTGTAGATGCCAACAATGTCCCCCTTCCGCACCACGTAAAAGGCGTCTTTCTCATCACCCATTGATGCTTCGTTTTCAACTTCACTTCACAAACCACCACAAATTCCCCCTTCCTTGGAGCCAAACCGAGGGTAAAGAGTAATCAGAATACTACGAACTGTGAAACAGGTGAAAAGGAGATGAGAAAGGAAAAAAACATTTACCTTTTTGATCACTCGAAGCACGGGAGGAGAGAGAGAGAGACTGTTAAGTGCTAAAAGCTATGTAAAGACAATGACCACGGTGTACATATCTGGGCCTTTTGGCGGGAAAGTGATGATGGGACGTGACTTCGAGAGTCCAGAAATCGGAGTTTAGAAGCCCAACAGTTTGGACCATTAGAGCCCAACTATTTTCAAGCTTTACAGTTTGTATATGGGCCAGTCCCGATACTCTTGGTTATCAATTTGAAAAAATAAATTGATAGTGACGGATTAGCCACGGTTTTAAAGCTGAGATTATTCAAAGTAAACGTCAATATTCAAATCTCACCACTATAGTTTGAAAGTGAAAAAAAAAAAACTGGGAATCGATTTTCCTAAGCAAGTCAACTAAGTAAATTTTGTGTTTAATCGGGCTAAAATTTTTGGATATTTGAACTAAAAAAATGAAAGTTAAAAAACTTGAATGATTTACGCAACCCCCCCGGAGAAATTGTTTGGTGTGACAGCCACATGAGCATGACAGCAAGATTGTAGTGGTAGTCTCACCAATTTGACAATGACACCGCAATATTTCCTCCCATTTCCACAAAATACTTATATGAAGAGTATATGAGTTACCAAAACCCTTCTAAGAATTAATAGGCAGCAACCCAAACCACCCTCAATGCCAGGGTGTTGTGTGTGTGTGTGTGTGTGTGTGTGTGGGGGGGGGGGGGGGGGGGTTGTCCATTGGGGACTACATACACACACTATGGTGTTATTTATACAAGAGAATCTGACAGGAAATTTAATGTGCATAGCAGTAGCCAATAAAATAAATATAGCGGGAGGAAAACGAGAGTTTGGGCAGGAAGAAGAACGGAATCATCTTTTACTCAAAATGCCCTGAGAAACTTCAGCCATTTATGTACTAATATAATTCCCAGGAGTAAGCATTCTAGGCTGTTCCCAATACTCAGCGGATAGATTGGTCAAACCAAGCCTCTGCAATTTCGGAATCAAACTCTCTGATTTATCCACAAATAAACAAATTGATCATGTCATTGAAGCAACATATACAAAACAACTCTATCTGTCTCAAAATAGATGCATTTTCACTGATTCCGCCTGTAGATACATACAGACATGCAGTTGATTTTCCTCGTGTAGAAACTTCGTAGTCAGAGACCGTAACATCATATGCAACCATAGCAATCAATTCTATTCCAAAGTAGCAGAATGCACGCCTCCACTCACTGATCTCTGTTAGCTGGTACGAGCTTCAGTAACTTGGCAAGGTCATAAGACTTGAAATCCTTCCCATAACATAAGCTTAGGTCGAGAGGTGTTTTCCCATCCTGAAACATTTCAAGGCAAAAATGGTAAATCAACTTCCCTCAGATCAGAAAGTTGAAATGCATGGATGTGACTTATATAAGCATTTTGATGTCACAATAATTTACTAAATTATAAACCAGATTACAGTCAGGGAATTGTGCCCTCAAATCTTCAGCTCAAGTAGAGATGAGATGAAACACAGGCCATTATTGTATAATGGCCATTTTGTATCTTCTATGTTGACCTATAATTCAGGCAAAGGTTTGGTCTGAACTATAAGCTTTTATCCCTTCTTTCAACTTATCACTAAGGTCAGACCTTAGGCAGCCTAATGACTAATAGTTTGGGTACAAAGCTAAGACATACATGACCAAAGACCAACCACATAGAAATTAAATTAAGGAACTCATGGAGCTTTGCAAAGACAATGTGTTCCTCAAAGCATGAAAGATAACAAGTCACATATATCAACCTAGCATGAGAGATATTGACTTAAACCATCCACATATAGTGGTACAATACTACCTTATTCCTTCTGGTCTTGTCTGCTCCATTAACCAACAAAATTTTTGCTATGTCTCTATTTCTACTTTGTATGGCGACATGCAATGGAGTCCAACCTTCCTGTGAATAAAATTTATGGAATGAAGTTTTGATACTAATACTTGACGAGAACAATTAAAAAAAATTGCTTACTCACCCCAGAAAAGAGAATTATGAAAAAAACTGTACTCACATTATCAGCAACATTCACATCGACCTTGTATTTGATCAATAACTTCACAGTTTGCCTGGCACCCACTTGAACTGCATAATGAAGTGGAGTAGCACCATCCTGTTACAGAAGAAAAAAAACCATAGTCACTTTGAAGTCAAACAAAAAAGGCAAGAAATATCAATAAATCAAAATCATCCATACCAGATCTCTGACGTGAGGACTTGCACTTTTTCTTAAAAGGTGACTGATGACTGCCTCCTTTTTGCCTATAATTGCTTTATGAAGAGCGGTCAAACCATCCTGGTTCACCAATTTAAATCAGAACGGGCTCCAGACTTTTTTTGGATGGGAGGAGGGGGTATGGAAAAATGTTACCTTATCAACAAGGTCAACATCAACCCCATTTTCAAGAAGCTTGTCCATGAAATGTATCTGCCCTGCCATCGCAAGACTATGGAGGTGGTTCCATTTGACCTGGTTACAAAGTTGCAAGATTTTAAAGAATCGATGAAATGGTCCTCAGGTTAGTCAACAGGCATACTCCAGTATCTTTCTTGTAGATAAAATGTTCCATTTTGTCGATAGTTATTCTATGAGGTAAGACGACTAAGACACGAATAAATATCATTTGTAAGAGAAGACTGCTCGATATTATCAAACTTACAGTTGATATTTTCTCCAGGTTAGGAGTTTCATTCTGTTTCAAAATTTCTCTTTCTTCTGGTCCCAAAAGCTGTTCAACCTCTGGAGGAATTAGAGAACACTGTACCAGTTACATGGTCCTCAGCTAAAAGCCGAAAGAATCCAAATCCAAAAATGTGTGCCAGAAAAAACTCAAAAGTAAACCCGTCCAGGCTAACACAATAGATATGTAACTCTCAGTAGCTGAGCAAAAGCATTACTTTTATTTGTTAAGAATAAGAGCATGCAAAATTTTTCGAGATGAAGACTGGAAATGGAAGCATAAGTTAATTAACCAGACAAATCATCTGATAAACCAATTTACACTTTAATATTGCTAACTTTCTAAATAGAAAACCATAATTCTTCAACAGCTTATGCCAGATAAACAAATATCTAGAACCAATATAAGTGAGTCAAAACTTAACTGGATTCATCATGCCGTATGTTACAGATTCTGCAATTGTTAGGGAAATCATTTTGACAAACAACATACTGAATCCTGTGAGGTACATCATCTAACTTTGGAGGATCTCCAAATGAAACGTGACAAGAAAAAAGAACGTTTTGAAGGGAACATAGTTTTAATTTTTGCTCACCCTCTTTTGCTTTTCTGATGTACTGATCTTTTCATCAATAAAAGTAACCATTTCTTATTAAAAAACAGGTAAGAGATAACTAAAAAACCTGTCACAAGATCCTCATCATACTTGCTTGTCGACAACTGATCAACACTGCTAGTTGTAGCTGAAGCATCTCTTTCTGCTTCCCAGTCGCTCTCAAAATCCAAATCATTTTCTTCCACTTCCTCATCTTCATCTTCATCTTCATATTCACTTCCACTACCATCATCAGGATCTTCCCAAATTCCTTGGTGGTTTGGAAAGGAAGAAACTACAGCATGAATCCCTCCTTTTGGTTGTGGATGTATCCCAACATCACGAAAATGAAATCGTGTAGCCCTTGAATAACTGTTTACTTTGAAAAGAATGGTGCTGCTGCTAAAAGTTGGTGCAGCAACTGAAACTGGAGGCAGTTTTGTTGAAGGGAAAGTTGTAGTACCCAATGACAGAATCATATTCTAACTGCATTCAACTTGTGAAAATAAAAAATCAGAAACGAAATACAAGCAGAACAACAGAGTTAAAGGAGAAAATAATAAATGTCAAACAGTTCATATTAGTTATATAATTGTAAAATCAGATCACTAGAACCCAAAATAATTGTTTATTTTGTGGTCCTGACACTTTCAATTACATGTAATTGATCCATGAATAATTCTCTAATTCCAGCATTGGAACCCAAACTTCATATATACAATGCTTGGAAAATATATCAGTTTTATTGGTAGGGGATGGCATGTCATATAAATAGTTCCAGCAATCACTTGTGATCAAAATTTGACTCAAACAAATGCACATGGAAACTTGTAGAAAGAGTATTGAGAAAAACAGCTACACTTGTACAAAAATATATATAAACTATAACGAAAACCTGAATCCAAACGAATTTCTAAAGATGACGATCTCATGAGTTGCAGATCTTTTTTACAGTATAATTATATAAAGGCATAACAATTGATGAAAACCCTTGTTTTTTTTTCAACTATCTAGTGATGTTACCGCATCCCCTAATTTGTGCAAAGAAGTCTAATCTAACAAGATAGAATTCAAAAATTCATGTTGAGGTTGCATGTTAAAGCAATGATTTGGAATTGGAATTGGGATTCTGAATCCGTAGATTCATATTAACAAGCTGACCACCATGATATTTTGCATTTTTTTGCAACAACATTTAATCGAAAGGATTCAAAATTCCACATTACAATCAGTGAGACCTTTCTTGTGTGCGAGTACAGGACGCATTTCGCCGAACACCTTATAGGCATGGCATACTACATAACCACCACCAAAATCAGACGACATTATCCAACTCAGGTACTTACAAAAAGTTGAGACAAAACTGAAAATTTAACAATTTAGGAGTTGTATTGACATTCAGTTATCAAGAGAAACAAAAAGAGTTCGAGTCAAAATAGCAAATACCCGAAGCCAATTTACCCAACAAAAAGTACACAAAGATGAGCGACAATCCTCTATATACATATACTTCGGGAACAAGGATTTACCTGCGGTGAGGCCTCTGTACTCTGTAGTGAGCTACGGTCAATAGACTCAATACAGAGCGAGAGACACAGAGAGAGCGGCTCCTTGGCTGTTATTTGAAATTCAGAGGAATGGGACTTTCAAATTCGTGGGTAAAACCCAACCCAACCCACACCAAAAAAAGCTTATCAAAACCAGAGACTTTCAATATGGGGCCCAAAAAAATCCTGTCTTTCTTCCCTTGGCCCGGAAGCAGGGGCTTTGCCCCTGAGTTTCAGAAATTATGAACTGACCCCCCTAAATTTTTTCTAGGTTTGAAATATTTTATAATTTGGCCCTAATTAAAATAGTAAATTTGTCAATATAGTCCTCGTAAACCCTATCCAATATTTTGTTACACTCTTGACTTTCTTACTTCATTTTTATTTTTTGCATGTTGTTCAGTTTCGTTGCCTTCCAACAAAGCACTTTCTGAGGCTGAATTACCCGCTTGGGTAATTTATTATGTTCTTATCATCATGTTGATTTTGAACATCCTCCTTGCACCAAAGTCTCTTCCATTTTTGATGCCATAACTACTGTTCGAGAACACCATTTATGTAATGAAATTTAGGGCGATGGTGTTTGGGCTATTTCAACTAGGAAATGCCTATGAATGGATAGTGACGAAGAAGACAGGTAGGTCATCTGAATCAAACTTATTGGCCCTCACCGAGAGGGAACAAAAAATGTAAATGGAGAGAGAATCAAAAGAAAAGAACTTGTGCTCGCTTTTCTTCTACTCACTGCATCTGCAAGAAGCCTGTTATGGGCACATGGTATTCATTTATATTTGTTGCTGTTTCAGAAGTTGTCTTTTGTCGTAGTTGGCTTGGATTTAATTAGTGAGCAGGTAAGCTAAAACAGAATGCTCAAGTTTCTTAGATCAAGCTTAAAGCTTTCAGATATCGTGCTGAGTTTGCACAAGACTCCCAGTTCCATGGTTCAAGGTATTAGCCGAGTCGGCCATTGACGATACGATAACGGTACGCGATTCGCAAGAATGACGACTTGAACTAATATCGGCGATATCTCGTACGTCTTGGCCGAAATCAAAGGTGTTGGTGATAACTCGGTTCAACTCGGGCGATGCATATTAGAATCTTGCCGAGTCGAACAAGACAGTGAACAAATCCCACAAAATCTGAGATAAAGAACAAAAATCCAAGACATGTCTCTGTAAAAGCTTAAAAACACTCAATCATTTTTTCGAAAATTGAACAAAAATCAAAAAAAAAAAAAAAAGATGAGAAATAAAGCAGACCCACTACCAGTCGAAAGACTCGAAACCCATGTGAAAATTGCAGAAATCACATGAACCCTGAAGCAGCAAACCCCTATAAAAACCAAGAATACTAAAGATTCGACATACCGGTAGATCGAACCCTGAAGCATCTTCTTCATCAGTTTTTGTGTGACGATATTCTTTGATTCTTTGTTGTGACGATCTTCTTCGCTTCTTCTTTCATCGCCGGTGTCTCTCTTTGTCGGTGTTTGTTCTCTCTCTGTCGGTGAGGGACCGTGGTCATCTCTCTGTCTGCACCTCTCTTTCTCTCTCTGTCGTCGTGACTGAGAAGTGAGAAGACGAAATCTTCGTCTGAACTGAAGAGGTAAGTAGGTAGGCAAAAAAAAACTCTTTAAAAGTTGTTTTTGTTTTTTTTTTTTTTGACCGAGTGTTTATATATTTATATTTGTCTTAAAAGTAATATAAAAGTAGTAGGTCAATTGGGTAGAGTTGCAAAAGTCATTGGCTCGACTCCTCCAAGGCTCCAAGAGGTTGTTTTACATTATTTTAGTTACAATCACATTTAAATTACTCCAGAGAGGCAGAGATGCAAATGTTACAATTACACTATTGTTATATTTAAATTATTTATTTATTGAATAAATATTACAAGTATTGTTTTTTAATGAACAAAAAAATTATAACTTATTTTAATGATAAAAAATATATCACTGTTTTTTAAATATAGCACTATTTTTTAAAAAATATATCACTGTTTTTTAATGATAAAAAATATATGTTCTATTTCAAATTATGTAAAATTAAATGTTACAATTACATTATTTTTATATTTAAACTATTTCAATCAATTGCATGTTACTTATTTAATTATTTGGAATTTGTGACATTGTAGAACACACAACACCTGTTGGTGGTGATCGACGAATTACAAAGTGCAACTATTGTGGTAAAATAGTTCATAGTGACATTACTCGAATGAAGCAGCATATTGCACATGTATCTGGCCAGGTGGAAGGATGTCCACGTGCACCAAAAGAAGTGTCACAATTCTTGAGACAACATCTCAATGATTGTAATAAAAAAAGGGCTTCTATAAAAAAAGAAAAAAGAACGAATTATACAATCATTACGAGATGAAGATTTTTACAAACTTGATGATGATGATGATGATGGTGAGAATCAAATTGAAGAGGGTGATTTTGAAAGAAGACAGTAAAAGCATGTAATGAAGGAAAGCCGTCAAATAGATTGGATAGAGGAAGAGGGTCGTAGGCACTCTGTATCAAATGCAAGCAGTCGTTCTACTAAATGTCAGTTTTTTGGTGCTGGATCATCACAGCCATCAGGCTCAGGAATCAAGCGCGGACCACCACGTAGCTATAACGTAAAAGAAGGTGCAAGCGTGCCAGTAAGTGGCATTGATCCGTACATGTTCCCGTCTAAACAAAAGTCAGTAAAATGCATGTTCTCAAGTGAGAACCTGAAAAAAGTGGAAAAAAACTATTTCAAAGTTCTTTCTCTTCAATGTAATACCATTCAATGCAGCTGATAGTGGGTCTTACTATCAGTCAATAATTGATACTATTGCGGATGCAGGCTTAGGAATAAAGGGTCAGACAGGATATCAAATTGGTAGTTCTTATTTGGAGGAGGAGGTTCAAGAGCTTGACGTGTATATATCCTCAATGAAAGTAAAATGGTCTTAGTATGGTTGCACAATCATGTCTGATGGGTAGAGTTATAGAACAAAGAAACTTATTATCAATTTCATGATTTATTGTGACCATAGTATAATTTACCATACTTCAGTTGATACCACAAATATTTCAAAAACTGTTGACTATATTTTCTCTCTTATAGATAAAGTTGTTAATGAAGTTGGAAAAGAAAATGTAGTACATATAGTAACCGACAATGAGACAAGCTTTAAAGCAGTTGGTAAGATGTTGATGCATAAAAGGAAACATCTATTTTGGTCTCCTTGTGCAGCCCATTGTATTGATTTGATGCTAGAAGATATTGGTCATATGAAAGCAATCAAGGAGACCATAGATGATGTTAAGACGATCACATCATTTATCTACAACAGTCTCAAAGTGGTCAACTTAATGAAGCAACATACCAGAGACAGAGATATATTGAGGCTAGGTATAACACTATTTGACACTGAATTCATCGTCATTGAAAGTCTTATTCGTTATGAATCGGACTTGAAAAGAATATGCACCACTGATGAATGTCGTGAATTCAACAAAGACAAGAAAAGGAGAAAAATAAGAGATATAGTCTCAAACCTGATTTTGACTGACAAATTTTGGAAGAAGGCTAGAGAAATTCAATCTGTCATGGAGCCTCTTGTTAGAGTCTTAAAGATAGTTGATCAAGACAAAAAACCGACTTTATCAATTGTCTATGAGGCAATGGACAGGGCTAAACTAGTCATACAACATTCAGTCAAAAATTGGAGAAAATACTGGGCCGTGATTGACAAAAGATGGGAGACCCAATTGCGCAGACACTTGTATGCACCAGGTAAAAGTATTTAAAAATATAAAATTTTCATTGTGTATTAGCTTGTAAAATATTATAGTTTTCCACTAACTTACATTAAATTGTCAAAAAAATTTGCAGCTTATTTCTTAAATCCAGTTTTTCAGTATTCTAATCAATTTTTCGACCATCTTGAGGTAAGATCTGGTTTGAAAGAGATTATTAAAAGATTGGAACCAGATTTGAATAAACAAGCAAAGACAATGAATGAGGTATGACAATTTTTGATAATATTTATTATGATATGTATATATATTGGTCGCATACGTAATATATTACACAATAAATTGCAGATCAAATTATATACTGACAAACATGGGGAGTTTGAAAATGCACTCACTAGGAAAACTGTACATGCCTCCCTTCCAGGTTTATTATTTAAAATATATGTATTTATTAAAGTAAATATCATTTGTTACTCTTATGGACAAATACTAATATTGTACATTTTTTTTTGTAGATGAATGATGGATCAATTATGGTGAAGAAGCTCCCCATCTACAAAAAATTGCAGTCATAGTCTTAAGTCAAACATGTTCATCATCAGGGTGTGAAAGAAATTGGAGTACATGGTCGCTGATCTATACAAAACTTCGCAACCGATTGGTAGGGATGTTAGTGGACCGAAGCGGGGGAGGGGGGTATAGTCTCCATCCTCGTACCCGCTTAAAAAAACTTTGTCCATCCCCGATCCCCCCCTGTTAACAGGTATAATTTTCATCCCCATCCCCGTTCGCAGGGATTTTTTTAATTCCCGTCCCCGCTTCCCCCGTACCCGCCCAAGCCTAAGCTCAAGCCCAAGGTCAAGCTAACATAATCCAAAATTCTAAATAAATTCAACATTTTAAATAATCCAACAACATTCTCCAATAACTACTTGAATTTGATATAATTCAAACAACAAATGGGGTAATGTTGAAAATACAAACTATGTAAATATGTACATAAACGCATTATGGCCAGTTATTGGGGAAAAAAAAGGACAAAGGGGAAAGAAAACCTTGCAACATTTTTAAGTACATAAACAAGTTTTCTTTCATATTGGTCTCTTGAGGAAATTTAGAAACTAGAATCCTACATTCAAAATTTGCAACTATGTAAAACTTGTAAGTCAAAAGCAATACATATTTTAATAACGTTGTAAAACTTGAGGTTTTGAAGATTTTCAGTTTAAAGGTTTTGACAAACATTGATTCATCACTAATTTAAACTATATATAAGTCGGGCAATTACAAGCAAAACAATTCTGGAAAAAAAAAAACCTTTCCAATAAAATAGCCAAGACCAACCACAGTTACACCCATATTGAAAAACAAACCCATCATCCAAATCAAACCCATTATCCTAAACGGAAGATTTAATCTCGCAGAAGCAATGCCCACCGAGAAGCAATGCCCATCGAGAACTCCAAATGACCACCAAATTCAATCATCCAAATCTTATTCAATCTTGCAGAAGCAATGCCCACTCAGTCCACTCCTCACAACCTCCACGATGTTAAGCCACAGAAGAGAGAGAGAGACAGAGAGTGGACTGACCTCAGTGAGCTGTGAGGCTGTGTCGGCGTTGAGGAACAACAGAGGCTTTGTCAACGTTGAGTAGCCGGCGTTGAGCTAAGACGCCTGGAGGGAGGTCTGATTTTAACGTTGAACTATGAAGCACGAATACGGATACGGCGATACGGATACGGCGATACGGCAAAACTTAAAAAAATAGGATACGAATACGGCTAGGATACGTTCAGGATACATCCATAAAATATATATTTTTTTAAATTTTATTATTATATTTAATATAATAATTATGATTTATAAAGTGAATCACACATCTACCAAAGATATATAATAATAACTAACCATTCTATCATTTATAAATCATACATTCGATATCGCATACATATTGCATAATATCAAGTTCATGCTTAAACAAAAGAAACCATACTTTCCGTACCCGTACTCATTCCCCTATAATTATTAATTTAATAAAACGAATCAGCAATGCAGTAAAATTTAGTAGCAGTAAAATTCAAGGACATCCATCTTATTGTGCATCTAATTTTTTGAACCAGGCATTATGTATGCAGTGTGCACTATGCAGAAACTTGGAATTAGTTCCTGGAGGAACTGATTATGTTGAATCACAGAACCAAACAGTAACCACGGAATCAGTTTGGCCAGAGCATCTAGAATTGCAGTTCAAAAAAACCTAATTCAAGGCCCCAAAAAAAAAACCTAGTTCAACAGTAATATATTTGTATATGTATAGTTTGTTCTCTAAATTGCTCAAAAAAAAAAAACCCTTAAATACAAAGTGCAAACCCAAATTCAAGGATCAAAAGGAGTGCTAATCACTGGTAAAAGGCAAAAGAGACGACAGAGAGACAGAAAAATAAAGAGAGAGGAGAGAGCTTACCCGATATACTTGGACACAGAGAGATAGGATGTTCTCCGTCGTCGAGAGATGCTATCGGGGTCAAATACAGGTCGTTGGAGATGAAAGAGGAGATACTCGTCGTCGATCGGCGTCAAATACAGTCAGTCGTCGATCGACGTCAAATACAGTCAGTCGTCGATCGTGAATGTGAGAGAGAAAGAGAGAGTCAGTCGATCGTCGACTAATGGGGGGCTGTCGAATAAAAGAAATTAGGGTTCTATAATATATATATATATATATTTTACAAGGGCCTAAGCATATTTGCTCTTGTGCCCCTATACTTTTTAAAAAATTCAAGTAATACCCCGACGTATCCTATGAGTATCCTAAGCGTATCCCATCCGTATCCAATGAGTATCCGACCGTATCCGAAAATCAAATTTATTTTTTAAATTTAGGATACGTCTCAGCCGTATCGAATACGTATCCGGCCGTATCGGAGGCGTATCCGTATCCAAAAAGTATCCGATACCGATATTTTGACCCTTTCGAAGTATCCGTGCTTCATAGACGTTGAGTAGTCGACACCAAGTATAGAGGGAGGCGGGCGACTGAATGGCTGATAAAGATTAGAGAGAGTAGGTCTGGACTCTGTTTAGGGCTTTACTGAGAGTGTATATATATATATATATATCGGGGGCGGGGCGGAGGTAAGGGTAAGTCCATCCCCGCCCGGGTTTATACGGGTATCCCTGTATACGTCCACCGTCCAATACGTATAGTCCATCTCCGGTCCAAATGAGACGGGTTTGGACGAATACCCGTTTTTCTCCGGTCCATTGCCATCCCTACCGATTGGCAACGAAAAAGCTACATAAGCTAGTTTTTGTGCACTACAATATGCGGTTGCGAGTTAAAAATTTGACGTATCAGCGTGAAAATGATGATTTTTATAATCCAATTGATCTGAACTACATTTTTAATGATGAGGACATATTAGATGAGTGGAAAAGAAAGGGGGAGGAACTAATTTTAACACCTGATAACTTAGGTTAGCTGGATGAAGGTATTCATGACATTGAAGAAGGTGGAAGTGGACGAGATACAGTTGATGAAGGTGACACTAATACGGCTCCAACATCTAGCAATTATGCCACTACCAGAAGATCTGAAAAATATACGAGGCTAACCAATAAGGGTAAAAAGGCTATGAGAATTTTTGTCAGTTATAGTGATTCTTCTTCTTCTGATGATGATGATGATGATAATGTTGTTGATACTTATGGTGGTGGTGGTGGTAGTAATGATGACGATGATGCTAGTAATCATGGTGGAGATAATGATGAGGGCAACAAGAGTGGTGGTGGAGGGACTACTGGAGATGGTGGTGATACTCAACTAGCTGGCGGTATGTTATGGGCACAGGGGCAAGACAATTATTATGTCACACAGGATACAGACCATGGATATCGACCCGGGGCAATGAAACAACGGCGGAATTTAAACTCTTCCATTGTTGATGATTATTCCAATAGACGCCACTTGGTCGACAAGATATTGATGATCATATGTAAAGTTTGGGATTGACATCACATGAGGGATACATGTCTTACGAACATCATCAAAGTAGTGGTATAGAATCTAGCTATGCACATGGATCATATGGATATGGTATCCCTTCGCAGTTTCCAAGGTCTACTAGTAGTAATAGTGCTGGGCATTATGGTCATCGCCCTACGCATCTTGAGAGATCTACTAGTATTAGTACTGATGGCTACTATGATCGTGTTCCAAGGAGACATTATGATGAATCTTCTAACACGAAATCGAATAGTGTCAAATTTTATGGATATGATCAGTCTTCTGCTAGTAGTGGCCGTGAATATCGTGGTTTTGGGTACTATCACCATGGGAACCAGTCAGTACAACCTCCACAGTCACACTACTCTGATTATGGGTCATCTAGCCAATCAACTCAACTAACCCAATCAGACCCGTATTCACACTTGTACTCTTATCTTTATAATGGACAATATCATAATTTGTATTATCCTAGAGACAATAACGACGATTTTGAGTCTCATCGTCATTCAATGTGGCAATGATTATGGCTCAATATGTTTCTAAATGCCTATGTTGAACATTGATAATGATAATTATTTTCTATAGCGAGTTTATATTTCATTTTAATTATGTTTAATGTATTTTTTGATGTATTGTGGACATATGATGCATGAATAATTATGTTTATATTTTTAAAATTTTCTATAATTTTTTCAAATTTTTTTGAAGCTTCTATCTTGGGTTTTGAGCGTATCAGCCAATACCGCGCCGCGACACCGCGACTGATGTGTATCAGCACCCTCCGAGTCGATGGCCGATACCGCGACTTAGAACCATAGTTTTAAAATCCAGCCCGGACATCAACCCAGTAGAGGAACCGAGTCAATGGGTTACTGGTTCAACCGTTGAGTCACTGGTCGAACCGGTTATTTAATAAAAAAATAAATAATAGTAAATAAGCTAAAAAATCACAATAATTATGATAATAACAACAAATATGTAAAGGTAAGTAGAGAAAAATAATCAAACATATATTTTTTTTTTTGATCAATCAAACATATATTCAATGTATTTAATTTCTAATACAATTTGTAAATCTAAAGTTAAGTAGCAAAAACATACCTATATTTAACTTCAAGACTCAAGTCCAAGTCTCCGACTATGCATCAATTATTCAATCCAAGTATTATCTATGTAATTTGTACTCTTCAATTAAATTATAATAACAATAACCATTAAATTATATCATTTGTTTGGTTCAAAAAATACAGTAACAAGTAACAACAGAAACTACAATTACTAAAAATAATCATAAAATCCAAGTTACTCAAATTTGGCCATCGTTTCAACAATTTGGCTTGAATCACACACAACTTAGATAAAAAATTACAAACTAAATTAGACACAAATTCAGGTCAACCCCTCCAAATTCCAACCCACCAAAAAAAAATGCAACCAAACTGTTACGACTTCAAACTCCTCGAATTTTGCTTTCATTATAGGAACGTCACCCTGCAAACTAGGAGCATTCTTGGAAACATGTCTGCCTAAGACTCCATTACAATTACAATTTCACATATAACACCAATACAGCAGGAAGCTACTGGGGTACAGTAGCACAAAGAAGTAACTAATGAAAAACAGAGGCTAGTCAGCAAAAACATTTATCTATATATAAACACAAAACCACTTCCTTCTCAAACCACCATAAGATTCCAAAATTCAACCCCATATGCCACAGGGAAACCAAAAGCTCTCATAACAGAGATAACGACAGAAAGAGAGAGAGGGGAAGAGATTCTGTGAGAGAGAGTGAGTAGTGTACCTGCTGTCAATGGTTGTCGATGGCTCGATGCTTGAATGTAATGGAACTTTGAAGCCCAAATTCGTCCTTTGCTTGCTAGCAGCAGCACAGAGAGAGAGAACAGAGATTGAGTGAAGAAACTCAAAGAGACACAGAAAGAGAGATTGTCGTTTAGGGCTGTCGAAGAGAAGAGGACTCGCAGAGAATAGAGACAGTCGCAGGCTTGCAGCGGCTGATCAATCGATGATCGATCATTGCGAAGAGAAGATGCAGAGGTTGGCTTCGATTTGGTGAACAATGATTTTCGTTCGACTTGGGTACCAGATCAGAAAGTCGAGTGAGATGTGAGAGACAGCCGTGAGTGTTGATTTAGGGCAAAATGCCCAAAACTCTGCTTTTTATACTAATATAACTGACCCGGCCGGTTTGATTCAACTCGTCCGGTTTAAACGGTTCAACGGGTTAAAGACGGGTCTGGTGCTTAAACGATCCAAAGACTGAACCGGCCCGGTTTAGGTACCGATTTATCGGGTCAACCCGTCGGACCGGATCGGGTTTTAAAACACTGCTTCGAACCATGATTTAGAGAGCTATAGCTAGTTTACATCAGCTTGGCTACAATCACTTTTGGGACAATTAACATAGGTTCAACTGTATATCTCCAATATACACTTTGAACCTAATCTGCCAGCTCCATAGCCATCAATGCTACCATCAGTCCAAGCACCAAAAGGTAAATGCACAACAATTATCAAATAAGCACAATGGTACATTCTATATTTTCCATCACAATTTTCATTATTTCTTCGTTCATATATACTATAAATTTTGCAACTAAGAATAAGTAAAACATTATTTATATAATCACGGTTTTCAGAGTATTGATAATTGGTTCTACAACTGTCCTCCAGGTTCATACCATCTGATCATCAGAGAGATTATTCATTTAAAATGACCAGCAATACACCAGAGAGGGGGAGAACAGAGGATATAAAACCAACCTTCGATTACTCATCCACGAATCCATCCGCATAGATGGAGAGTAATTCATTGTGAACTCCTCAAATTTTTCCGACAATACCCATCAAGTACCATTGCTGAATCCATCATGACCCCTTGCCAACACAATGCCTTCCACAGTTCAAGAGAAACCACCGTTGATTTGATTCCTGAGAAATTTTAAAACCAACAATAAAATTTCACATCTACATGAATTAAAAGAACAATACAACCTTAACATGAATCAACTCGTATTTAATTAACAAATAACTCAATGATAACAATCTTCATGGGTACTCATCCAATTTTAAAAAACAAGAAATTAATATCAAGATTCGATATCCTTAACATCCGAAGTTTTTGGATACCCATTGTACTCTAACTTCACATTCAATGTAGCACAAATAGCCCTAAAGTTCAACCTCATGGAGTCCATGAGATTAGTCACCGACTCATTTTCCGGTTCCAATATTGGGTCCTTTTTCACCAATTCGTCCATATGTTGAATGCTTCTCTGAACCCTCGACGAGAAAGAAGTCGGGTCGATTTGAATTGTAGAGTTCCATATACTGATACAGCCTCTGTAAAACCTTAGTTCTTCGCTGACCTGGAAGCCTGTTTTGAGACCCACTTGGCGTCCCTCATCTTTCCTCGAAGATAAAAAGTCATTATTACCCTAGGTGAGGCCTTCCCTATAATGGGTTTCTTCTAGGTTTAGTGAAGAGTCGAAGATGTCTTCCATGGAACTGAGTGTTGGAATTGGGATGGTGACAGTCCAATTAAACTATTTGAAAATATCGGGTCAGCGCGCGATTGGTTCATTACTTCTTCAAATTTTATTTTTAAATAAATATCCAATTTGATAATCGGCTCTAATAGATTCCTAACATTCAAATTATACCCATTTAAAAGATAAATAACATGAAATTTATTCTTAAATAAATATTAATTATTGATTATTTAGCAAATTAAAATTTTTAGGATTTGGTATTATAGTTGACTAAGCAGATTTTGAGAATTTTGATTAAAACATTCAAATTGTAATCATGTTTAATACGTGTGTAAAATCCTAGCATGATGTATAAGTATAAAGGGTGCCTCAAAGAACTAACATTCATAAAAAAGTCGAGCGAACCTTAATTGTCTAAGTTTAAGTTTAAACTTAAATACATGTTTAAGCTCGGTTTATTTAATCAAATAAGACTAGTCCACGATTGAGAATAAATTGCAAGACAAGTACATATTGATTAAAATATTTGAAACTTGTCTCATCATCGAGTTAACCTCAATATTTTCAATCAAATAATTTAATAATCGGCCTATAGTTGAATTTATTTACACCTGTCCTTATTATTCTTTACTTAAGTTGGGTGTGCAGTATTTTATGTGTTCCATATTTTTAATATAATAACTAATCAAATTAACTCTTCAACGTACTTTTTTTATTCATGATAGATTACGTAGACTCATTCATTAAATTTCTATTTTTTTTTTTATTCATGATAGATTTTTTTTACATCAATTATTGATAAAAGTAAGGTATAGTTTTTATTGTGCCAAAAAAAAAAAAAATGTTCCGTTTGGTAGGCAGGATGGAAAGTAAGAGGAATACATTTTTTATTATTCAAGGAAGGAAAGTAGGAATGATACACTTTCCTTCCTTTGTGTTTTGTTGGATGGATGAAAAATAAAAGTAACTAAATTTTTTTTTTTTTTTTTTTTGTGCTGGCGAAGATTAGAGATGACAATCGAGTCGTGTCGTGTCAGATTGATGTTGAGTCATTACGGGTTTATGTTGAACATTAGTCAAACCTAACTCAACTCATTTAATTAATTGTGTCGTGTCGAGTTGTGAATTGACTTGTTTATTTTTATTTTTTTATATTTTTTAAAATTTTAAAATATATATATATATATATATATATATATATATATATATAAATTTTATCATTGTATTTTTATATGAAATTAATCTATATATAATATATGTATATTTTAAAAGATATATAGACAAATAATTAGTTTTTCATCCACTTTTCTTCCGATTTTAGAGGGATTGATTTTGGTGAGTTGGAAGGAAAGTTAATCCATCAACTTTTTCGTTCTTCCTACTTTCCTTCATTCCTTACCAAACATGATATTTTATCTATCCCTTTCACTTTCTATCATTCTAACTTTCCATCCTCCCATTTTTTTATCGTATCAAACGGAACTTTGATTTCTTCCATACATGCGGAAATAGTAACTCCCATCATTTTCCCGATAGAAATAGATATTAAAGTTAATAGAAAAAAAAGGTGTAAATTACATTTTGTATCCTAAAAGATATTTTAATTTTTAATGTATACTCTTAAAGACCAAAATTTTCAGTTTATACCCTCAATATCCTAAAATTGTAGCAATGTGACCTAGATCATACATGCCATTCAATTTTTTCGTCTACAAACGAAGCTAGCCACTTGCAATTGGCATTTTTATGGGCTTAACTATAATGTCATTGTGATTTGCAATGCCACTTACAAGTAGCGTGCTTCATTTTTAGGAAAAAAAAACTAAATGATAGTTTGGGTTTGAGTCACTGTGTTATACTTTTATGATATTAAGGGTGTAAAATAATATTTTTTATCTTTAGGGAAAAAATTAATAATTAAAAAACAAATTTGGGTGCAAAGTGTAATTCGTCCAAACGAAGAAACTCTCGATTCTGAAACTGCCCACAGCCCAACATCATCTGAACGATGTCGTTCTCATTGTCTTCATCCATAAATTACCTTGACCCTATCCATCGGACCCCCGACCATCTCGCTTTTAACCTGCTCGTCCATTCGCTGTTTCGCGTAGCATCACCACCCCTCAACTCTCTCTCTCTCTCTCTCTCTCTCCGCCAAATCGCTTGAAACCCGCCCCCTGAAATCACTCGATTTCGCTACACCAATCTATTCTTCTTCTCTCCGTATCTCTCTCTTTCATAGATCCAAATCAGGCGTCAAACCCGTCAATTTCTCGACACCTAAGCCTTAATAGTCAAATTCCGGTGATTCTCATCGCGGCCTGAGCTCTGTTTTGTAGGTTTTTTGTTTTCCTAACATCTCTCCAGCGATCTAGAGTTTCAAAACAGCTCGTGTTTACAATTATACACAACCTAGGGTTTGATTAATTGACCAGGAAAAATTTGGGGATCAGGGCGTTGAGGACTGAATTGAATTGATGGTTCTAGGCAAGGAGGAATGCTCGATTATTGGAGATGATGATGGAAGGGTATTATTATCCATGGGACGCTACGGGAAGGTGAGCAAAGGTCACTCCGGTGGCACATGTGGCCGGTTCTCGATCCCACCTCCTCGTCGTCTGTAGCCGCTACCACTGATTCCGCTTGCATACCCCCCGATTCTTTCTTTTTCTAAAGTATACTCTTCCATTCATTCCTGAACACATACATGTCTATTTGTTTATATGGATACGCTCGTAAGAATACTTGGTTTTGTGGAGTTTTAGCTGGTCTTGTTTAGTTTTTGACATGAATTTTTATTTTGATATGTAATGTTTTCTTCATTCTATATCGTATGTGTAATCTATGTTATTATGCTCAATTTGTTTTTTTGTTGGGTTTAATGAAAAATCTACCTTTGACTATCGTGTGGGGAGTTACTTGAATTTGGTCTTTTGGTGAATTTGTGAAACGACGTGTCATGTGAAATTTGGGATTGGTTGTGAGGGCTATTCCGCAGGATAAATTTTCTGAGCCAAATTGGCTTACCTTCGAGTTTTGTTGTAATTCGTTTGGTACCCTTTGCAGACACATTTAATGATTTCTCACAAGTTTTTAGATATTATTTAACTGTGTAACAGTTTATATGTCAATGCCATATTCTACAAATTGTAAACTTTTTGAGCACCACTGGGGGAACATGTTTTTGGGATGTCACTGGTCAAAATTGCTGCACACCTTCTAGCAGCTCTTTGTTTGTTTGTTTGTTTTGTTAGGTAGGTAATCTTTGCTGTTATATCATGACTGTGACCTTGATTGAAAGTCATGTCCCTGTTAATTGGATTGGTTGTCCTCACGGGTGGTCAGATATTGAAGTAGTCTGTGGATTTTTAGTGCTGTTACTAGGCATTTCCTAAATTAAGCACTTACTAGGTGTTTTATGTAATAGACACCTCTTGTTTTTGATGTTATCATATCCTAACAGTTCAGCATATGTAGATGGTAGGCTGTGGAAAGCATATAACTTACATTGTTCACTTATACTGCAATTTAGGGACTTAAATTCCATTTATGACTAGATGTCATCCACCCAACCTAACTAGATTTTTAAAGAGTTAAAATATTTTCTCCATAAATTGTCTTCATCAATTGCCTAAGTCTAGGTATGAAGTGGACTTTATTTATATGTATTTTTCTAACCACTTGTCTCGATTTGAACTTAGTTATAAAAAAAACTGAACATTCGAGGATTTTGGGTGGCATTGTTCCCTTGGCCTCTCAGTTTGGGTTAAATTTACCTGATGTTTCTGTTCTTACTACAGCTAAGTTTGCCTTGAGAATGTAAGCATCCTCTATAGGCTTTGTTTTCGTTTTCCTTTATTGTCTAGTCATCTTAATATTGCTTAGTTTTAATTTTGTATCAAGGTATTGATAAGTTATCCTTTAGTGGTCTAGTCCTAATACCATGGATGTTAAAATTTTATTTCATATACACATCATGATATACCTGTTTCAACAAGATTCATGGAAAGTTCAACTCTGTTTATGTTATGTCTTAAAGATTGGTCTTCACATAGGATTTACTTGCTTGTAGGATGGACGCAAGATTCATGTTGGTGACTGTGCGCTGTTCAAGCCACCCCAAGATTCCCCCCCTTTCATTGGAATAATTCGTAGTGTAATATTCGGCAAAGAGGACAGTCTTAGTTTGTGTGTTAATTGGCTATACCGACCTGCTGATATAAAGCTTGGAAAAGGTATTTTGCCGGAAGCAGCACCCAACGAGGTCTTTTACTCATTTCACAGGGATGAGATACCTGCTGTATCGCTACTCCATCCTTGTAAAGTTGCATTTCTTCGTAAAGGTGTTGAACTTCCTTCAGGGATATTCGCATTTGTGTGCAGACGAGTGTATGATATTGAGAACAAGTGTTTATGGTGGCTAACTGACCAGGATTATATTAATGTTAGTATTATGAGTTTCTTTTTTTACCTTATTCTCAATATTCTCTTGATTTTATCTGTAGTCTTCTTTTAACACAGGAACGGCAGGAAGAAGTAGACCAGCTTTTAGACAAGACACATCTGGAAATGTATGGATCAGTGCAGTCAGGAGGCTGTTCTCCCAAAACTTTGAATGGTGCAATAGGAAATCCACAGTCAAAGACTGGTTCTGACAGTGTACAGAATAGTCCATCATTTGCTTCTCAGGTTAAGGGGAAGAAGAGAGAGCGGGATGATCAAGGTTCTGATCCTCTGAAACGAGAGCACTCAGTGAAATCAGAGGATGCAGATTCTGGTAGGTTTAGACCAGAACAGATGTTGAAGTCTGATATTGCTAAAATAACCAATAAAGGCGGTATTGTAGATTTTGAAGGGGCAGCAAAGTTAGTGCAACTCATGCAACCTGAGGGAGCTGACAAGAAACTAGATTTGGCTTGCCGAATCTTGCTTGTTGATGTAATAGCTTTGACAGATAGGTTTGATTGCCTTGGACGGTTTGTGCAGCTCAAGGGCTTGCTTGTTTTGGATGAGTGGCTACAAGAGGTCCACAAAGGGAAGATTGGTGATGGTAGTGCTTCCAAGGAGTGTGACAAATCGACTGAGGAATTTTTATTGGCTTTGCTTCGTGCACTGGATAAGCTGCCTGTTAATCTTCATGCTTTAAAGACATGTAATATTGGCAAGTCTGTGAATAATTTACGCACTCTTAAAAATTCTGAAATTCAGAAGAAAGCTAAAAGTTTAGTTGACACATGGAAGAAACGTGTTGAAGCTGAAATGAATATGCTTGATGCGAAGTCTAGTTCAAGTCGTGGTGGTTCTTGGCCTACCAAGTCAGCAATTTCTGAGGTTTCTCATGTGGGGAGCCATCGAACTGGAGGGTCCTCTGAGGCTGTTGTAAAGAGTTCCATCATACAATCCTCTGCATCTAAAACTACACCAGTTAAGCTTTGTTCTGGAGAACTTGTTGCCAAGTATTCAACGACATGTCATGGCTCAACAAAATTACCAGAACCAGGGACTTCATCAGGGGCTTCTTGCACCAAGGATCCTATATCTGCTACATTGGTTGGTGGAGAAACTGCTGATCTGCAACTAACAATGATCAAGGAGGAGAAGAGCAGCAGTTCTAGTCAGTCTTGTTCGAGTGATCATGCCAAAACTGGGGATTCATCTTGCAGGGAAGGTGCACGGAGTTCCACTGGTGGATCAGTGAATGTTAATAAGATGTCTGGTGGTGTTTCGCGCAGCCGGAAGTTGAGCAATGGCCTTCATGGCTCGGGTGCCTCTGTGGTTCAAAAAGAAATTAGTCCAGGAAGACTTGGTTCTTCACAAAGAAATATGGTTTCTCAGACACCAACTAGAGGAACATGTGAAGGAGGACCGGATGTGCCCCTAATGGATAATGGAAACAGCCCACGCCTTATAGTCAGGTTGCCAAACACTGGTCGAAGTCCAGCACTTAGTTCCGGTGGTGATTCTCCTGATGATCCTCCCTCTTCTACATTTCCGAAGGCTTCTCCTCCTGCACATTCTGACAAGCTTGAGCACCATGATCTAAAGGTGAAAGTACAAAGAGATGCCCAGCAGGCCACCAGTGCATCAAACACTAGCAGGAATCTATTGCAGTGCAGAGATATGCTGCCTGAGTCTGAGGATGTTAATGCACCATCTGCTGGTGCTCTCCGTAACAATCTGAACAGGGATGGTGAAGATGGTGAGAAACAGATGGAGGCATCTAAAGCTACTTGTTTACCCAAACCTGGGAAATCATATGGGGCCTCTTTTAGTTCAATGAATGCTTTAATAGAAAGCTGTGTTAAATTCTCTGAAGCTAGTGCATGTGCCTCAGTTGGGGATGATATTGGGATGAATCTGCTGGCAAGTGTGGCGGCTGGAGAAATATCAAGAGCCGATGTCTCACTTTCGAGTTCTCCTGGGGCGCGTGAAGAATCCTGTTTTGAAAATGATGTAAAATTGACGCCATTAGATGAAGATAGAAGTCAAAGTGAGAATCAACATAATGATGGGGAAAATGGGGGTGCTATAGCAGACCAAAGTAATTCTATTGACCCTTTTGGTAGTTTCCTACATAATCCCAAGCCCGTGGTCACCAATTTGTCTGAAGACAGCAAAGTTGCTTCATTGGGATGTGAAGAGAAGACTGCAGAGTCCGCTGCACAAGACACTATAAAAAAGGGTGATGTAGAGGGTGAAGGACCGGATCAGTATCATGAACGACAGAAGTGTGTTGCTACCCAGGCTAGAATCAACAGCATCTCAAATTCCAAACTCAAAACGAGGAGTCCCTTGTTTGGTGAAGATGCAAATGTTCATTGTACTGATGAAAAAGCTACTGAGAACCATGTAGTAATGGCACAAGAAGCTGCTCCTACAAGTGCAAAAGTTGAGAAGGAAACTAATCAAGAACCACCTTATTGCTCATCTTCAGAAATTCCTGGGCAGGACAAAAATGCGGGGCACAGACAGACAGGTAGTTGCAACTTGACAGAGCAGAAGCCACTCCATGTGATTGGCAGAAAAAACGAGGATACTGCACCTCCATCTGGTTCGTGTGATGTTTTGGATATGGAGTTGAAGGCTGAAAAACCTGATGAAATGAAGGCAGGGAGTAAAGTTGTGCAGTGTGAGAAAGAAAATTTGGATATAGGTTCATCTGCAGCAGAAAATGACAGTAAATGTGTTCCAGTTGAATCAGAAAGAAAGGAAGTTCTTAGTCACTGCTCTGTCGGATCAGCTTCCCATAAAGAGTCTTCTGTAATTCCCATGCAAGAAACAGAAGAGCAAGTGAAGTCTAGTGGATGTCAATCAGATGGAGTCGAAGCAAATGGGGCAGAAGAACCTGCAGCCCGGGCTAATCCTTTGTCCATATCTGCAGCAGCTGGTTCAGATGCTGCTGTCAAGCTGGACTTTGATTTGAATGAAGGTTTTCCTGTTGAGGATGGGAGCCAAGGGGAGCTTGTTAAGTCTTCTGTCCCCAGAAACTCATCCTCTGTTCATTTCCCCTCCCCACTACCACTTTCCATTTCTTCCATTTCTGGTAGCTTCTCTGCTTCAGTTACTGTGGCTTCTGCTGCCAAAGGACCATTTGTTCCTCCTGAAAACCCATTGAGAAGTAAAGCGGAACTTGGATGGAAGGGATCTGCTGCAACCAGTGCATTTCGACCAGCAGAACCTAGAAAGGTTCTTGAGATGCCTCTCAATACAGCTGATGCCACTCTCGTTGAGAACAGTACCAGCAAACAAGGTCGTGCCTTTTTGGATTTTGATCTGAATGTCCCAGACCAGAGAGTTCTTGAGGATTTGGATTCTCAAAACTCTGGACAGGTGACATGTTTGGAATCTGGGTCTCGTGATCGTAGTGGTGGGGGACTGGATCTTGATTTGAACAGAGTTGATGAAAGTCCTGAAATTGGGCAGTCCTGGGTTTGCAATAACTATAGATTGGAAATTCCACAATTGTTATCTGGTGGATTATCTTATACTGAATCAAATGCCGCTAAGGGCTTTGATTTGAATGATGGACCTGGCCCAGATGAAGTGGTCACTGAAACAGTGCATGCCAAAAGCAATATGCCATTTCTGCCTACTGTTCCTGCCATCAGAATGAGTAATACTGAACTAGGAAACTTTTCATCATGGTTCCAACCGAGCAATTCCTATTCAGCCCTTGCCTTTCCATCAATCCTTCCTGGTAGAGGGGAGCAGAGTCATCCCATTGTTCCAGCTTCTGGGTCACAAAGGATCGTGGGCCTTCCTACCGGCGGCACACCATCTTTTAATCCAGAAAACTATCGGGGACCAGTGCTTTCATCCTCTCCTGCAGCAGCTGGCTTCCCCCCTGCTGCTCCATTTCAATATCCAGGGTTCCCATTTGAGACCAATTTCCCTTTTCCATCCAATTCCTACTCGGGTAGTTCATCAGTGCATTTGGATTCTTCATATGGGGCCCCACTTTGCTTCCCTAACAGTTCCACTCAGCTGTTTGGAACTACTGGGGTGGTATCAACCCACTACCCTCGACCCTATGTCATGCGTCTTCCAGGTGGTATACATAATGTTGGTCAAGAAGGTAAAAAATTAGGAAGTCATGGTCTAGACCTTAATGCTGGTCCTGGAGGCACGGATGTACGGAGAGACGAGAGGTTGCCTTCAGCCTTGAGGCAGCTTCCTGTTGCTAGTACGCAAGCCCTGGCGGATGAGCAATTAAACTTGTATCAGATGGCTGGTGGAATGTTGAAAAGAAAGGAGCCTGATGGCGGGTGGGATGGAGATAGGATTAGCTACAAGCAATCCTCATGGCAATAGCGAGGAGATTTGGCAAAATGGGTCAAACCTCGTTCGCCCTGGTGAGTCATCTTTTTAGAATTTTCTTGTAATTGAGATGCTGATAACAATGGGGGTTACATTGCATCAGATGCATCTGTAATGTTGTCTGAAGTTGAATATCAATCTGTGTTTTCCATGTAATCTGTAGGCATCCAGTGCGTCTTTATAGGGTGGAGCTATCAACACCACATGGTAAGAGTATGATACTTTGTGTTTTTTTTTAAAAAATAATTTTTGGAAGTAATGTACATATGATGGCAATATAAAGAAGTATATTGGAAGAGGAAAATGAGTACATTCATATGCAATGCGAAATACATTGAAATTTTTGCATTTCCTTGTTTGGCCAAGCAATGCACTTCTTACTTCGGATGCAAGTTTTTATATTTAGTTTAATCTTATTGGATCTTTTTGAGTAAGATTTATCCTCATGTATGACCTGAATTGTACTTTAAAGGAAACAGTGATGTCTCTTCTGTGATTCCTGAAAATATTGGAAGTTTGTGCTTTCAGTGTTCATACTTGTCTGGTTAATCCTTCTGCAGCTCTTTTGTGGATGACAAACCCCCTGCAAGTTTTCTTCTAACTAGTTGGATGTTGGGGCAGTCTGGAAATGTGGTTCATTGTCCTGAACCATTTCCGCTGTATAAATCGGTTTTTTTTTTTTTTGGGAGATTCCCTGCGTCCTGAAGCGTCCATGTTACTCGAAATGTGGCCACTGCAGATGAATCCTCTTATTGTATATATTTATATTTAACTTTATAAAGCATATGTGGAGTTACTCTCAGAAGCTTGAGAATTCTGACATGAACTGGGGCAAGACCCACAATCCAAACCCTAAACCAATCCTTTTGGTTATAGACCGGATTGGATGTAATTCAATGCATTGTGATTCAGGTCACACTAACAATTTGTATCATATTTCTCATCATCTCCTGTTTTGAGTTCTGTGGAAATTGTATCCTTCCAAATTCATATTTGAGGCATTAGAAAGTCATTTGTGCTATTTAGGTTGCATGGTGAACACCCATTTGAGGACATGCTCACCAGGCGAAGAGAGGGAAAGCTTTGAAGTGTTAGGAGGAGGGTACTTAGCAAGGGATGTCCAAACCGGAAAGGACAACTTGGGTTTGACCCTCACCATCCCAATCCCCATACCCATGCTAATTTTGTATTCTAAAAAATATGAAAAATGCTATGACGTGGTAAATATCACTAGGGCCATACGAATAAGACCTGACAAAGTGACAAGCACATTCTGGTGGCAAATGGATGAAGTTCGAAGCCTTTGCACGACGAAAGTATCCCCTTTCATCTCTTGTTCTTCTGTCTTTTTTAGCTTCAACAAATATATATAAATCAGCCCCGTAGCATATGAAGTAAAGCTGTGGATTAGTTCTATTACTTGTAAAAAAAACTATAAAAATAGTTGGTTCAATGTCTGAATTTTTTGCCATTGTGGAGTCTACAAAGAGTTAGATGCAATCTTATTACCATGTTGAGAGGTTATTTTTGTCACTTCAACCCTTAACACTTAGGTTACAATGAAATAATTTTAGTTGAAATTCACGCTCGAAAAAAACTATAAAAACCAAACTGATTTAGGAAACTTAAGGACGTGTACAAGAGTAAGGTTTGATTTAGGAAGCTTAAGGACGTGTGCAAGAGTAAGGTTTGACATTATATACTATTTTATTCTAATTAACGTGAACAACCGACAATTAGGCAAAATTTGAGGCATTCATGTGGATTTACTCAGATTACGAGCAGTTATGGAATTAGTTAATCAGGTTGTCTGGAGTAATATATATATACTAGTTATTACCTGTGACTGAAGGCACAGAGTAATAAAAAATAGTAAACAATAAACATATTTGTATTTATATCCAAAATCAAATCACAAACATAGAGGAGAGATAAATGAATTTAAGCATTAGTTGTAGTGGAGGTGAGAGGTGGTGGTGGTAGGAGACGGTGATGGTTGTGGTGGTGGTGGTGGCGGCGGTGGTGATGGCAGTGGTGGTGGTGGCGGCGACGACGTCGACAGTGGTGGTGGTGGCAGTAGCGAGGGCGGTGGTGGTGGTAGAGGTAGTGGTGGTGGGGGTGGTAGTGGTAGAGGTAGTAGTGGAGCGGTTTTAAACACTATTTTTTTTTTTTAAGTACTTATGAGAAATAAATTCTAGAAGTACTTTTAAAAAGTCACTTCAAACACACCCTTAGGGACCTATTTTTCTTATTAAATTTAGGACGTTAATATTAGCCGTTAGATTAACTTTAAAGTAAAATTTAAAGCGATCTCAACCGCGAAAAGCAAAAGTCATTTTGTTTATCTTTTGAAATTTGAATTGTAAGCTACTTTATTATATAGATATATTTTGCAAAGGAAAATGCAGCATTCAATAGAGAATACAAATGTTAGCAAGCGATGCATACGTTCCCCATCTAGACTTTTACTCCTCTCCTTCTCTCTCTCTCTCTCTCGACACACAGTCAGACACACACAAACACAACAATGAAGTCATCATCTTCATTCTCCAGAGGGCAACTTCAGCATTATATCAAAAAGGAGAGATTTCTCAAGTTGGGAAGGCCAGCTCCATTGTTAGTATTTTTAACCACCCTTTTGAGTTTCTACATCGTCTACATTCTCAGAACCATCAATCCCACTACCAACCAGGTGTATGATCAGAGCAAATCCCCGATTCAAACGCAAGATGGTAACTTCTAAACACAACCCACCCATCTTCTAATACTTCATTGAATTTGGTTATTTTGCAGTCCTCTCCCCCCCCCCCCCCCCCCCGGGGGGGGATTACTATGTGAAGTGTCTGTTTTTTTTGTATGATAATGCACATATGTTGTGTAGACAGCAGCAGGGAAAACTGTGACTTGTTTGAGGGTCATTGGGTTCCAGACATGAGGGGTTCACTCTATACAAATTTCAGCTGTCCAACCATCCCTTACTTAAGGAACTGTTTCAAGTATGGGAGGGAGGACACAGATTTCTTGCACTGGAGATGGAAACCAGATGGATGTGAACTCCCCGTTTCGATGCCAAGACCTTTCTAAAAATTGTTCAAGGGAAAACAATGGCTTTTATTGGTGACTCCCTTGCTCGGAACCAAATGGAGTCACTTCTATGTCTCTTGTCTCAGGTCAGTTAGTTCATGGAAATTCAAATTTTCTTTGTTTTTTTCTTCTTCTTCTTCTTCTTTCAAATTGAATTCTTGAGCAATTAGATGCCGCTAATTATGCAACTACAGATGAATATAGATATGTGCAGTCGTCTGACCCTCCTAATAGAAAACATTAATGGATTCCCTTGCATGCACATGTGTGCATGTGATTTTCCTAGTTTTGACTTTGAGTGACACATGCTTAAGCTACCAGTTCTAATAGTTTATAATAAAGTATTTACATACCAAATTACCAATCACATAAACCTAACTAAATAATTTAAGGTCTAACATAAGATATATATATATATATATATATATATATATATAATAAAGTAGCTTACAATTCAAATCTCATTAACACACTAAATTTAATAGGAAAAATATGGCCCTAAGGTTGTGTTTGGAGTGATTTTTTAAAAATACTTTTAGAAATTATTTCTCATAAATATTTTTAAAAAAATAATAGTGTTTGAAACCGTTCCACCACTACCTCTATCCCCACCACCACCACCACCGTCGTCGCCGCTGCCACCACCACCACCACCACCATCGTCGCCGCCGCCACCACCACCGTCGTCGCCACCACCATCGCCGCCACCACAGTCATTGTCACCCACCACAACCATCACCGTCTCTTACCACCACCACTGCCACCCACCACTTCTCACTCCCACTACAAACCGATGCTTAAATTCTTTTATCTCTTCTCTATGTTTGTGATTTAATTTTGGATATGAATACAAATATGTTTATTGTTTATCATTTTTTATTATACTATGTCTTCAGGCACAGACAATAACTAGTCTATATAATAAATTAGCTTACAATTCAAATCTCAAAAGATAAACAAAATGACTTTTGCTTTTCGCGGTTGAGATCGCTTTAAATTTTACTTTAAAATTAATCTAACGTCTAATATTAACACCCTAAATTTAATAGGAAAAATAGGTCCCTAAGGGTAGGAAAAATAGGTCTTTAAGGGTGTGTTTAAAGTTACTTTTTAAAAGTATTTCTAGAAATTATTTATCATAAGTACTTTAAAAAAAAAAATAGTGTTTGAAACCGCCCCACCACCACCACCACCACTGCCACCACCGCCACCACCGTCGCCGCCACCACCACCACCACCACCACCGCCGTTGTCGCTGCCACCTCTGCCACCACCGCCTTCACCACCGTCGTCGCCGTCACCACCACCGCCGCCGCCATCGTCACTACCATCATCGTCACTCAAAAACCACCACCACCACCACGGTCATCGACTTACCCACCACAACCATCACCGTCTCCCACCATCACTATTGTCACCCACCACCACTCACCCCCACTACAATCGATACTTAAATTTCTTTATCTCTCCTCTATATTTGTGATTTGATTTTGGGTGTGAATACAAATATGTTGACCTTTTTTTTATTACTCCGTGCCTTCAGGCACGAGAAATAACTAGTATATAATAAAGTAGCTTACAATTCAAATCTCAAAAGATAAACAAAATGACTTTTGCTATTCGCGGTTGAGATCACTTTAAATTTTACTTTAAAATTAATCTAACGACTAATATTAACACTCTATATTTAATAGGAAAAATAAGTCTCTAAGAGTGTGTTTGGAATGATTTTTTAAAAGTACTTCTAGAAATTATTTTTCATAAGTATTTAAAAAAAAAATAATAGTGTTTGAAACCACCCCACCACTACCTCTACCACCGCCACCACCGCCGCCATCACCACCACCATTACCCCCGCCACCACCCCCACCACCATCACCACCACTGCCACAGCCACCACCACCACCACTGTCGCCGCCACCACCACTGTCCTCACCACCGCCGCCACTGCCGCCACCACCACCACCACTGTCGCCGCCGCCACCCCCACCGCCTCCACCATCGCTGCCGCCGTCACCACCACCACCGCCGCCGCAGCCGCCACCGTCACTACCATCATCGTCACTCAAAACCTACCACCATCATCACCATTTCCCACCCACGACTGCTACCACCACCACGATCATCGCCTTACCCATCACAACCATCATCGTCTCCCACCATTACCATTGTCGCCCACCACCGCTCACTCCCACTACAATCGATGCTTAAATTTCTTTATCTCTCATCTATATTTGCGATTTAATTTTGAGTGTGAATACAAATATGTTGACATTTTTTTCATTACTCCGTGCATTCAGGCACGGGAAATAACTAGTATATCTATATAATAAGTAGCTTACAATTCAAATCTCAAAAGATAAACAAAATGACTTTTGTTATTTGCGGTTGAGATCGCTTTAAATTTTACTTTAAAATTAATTTAACGGCTAATATTAACACCCTAAATTTAATAGAAAAAATAGGGCTCTAAGAGTGTGTTTGGAGTGATTTTTTAAAAGTACTTCTAGAAATTATTTCTCATAAATACTTTTAAAAAAATAATAGTGTTTGAAACCGCCCCACCACTACCTCTACCCCCCCACCACCACCACCGTCGCCGTCGCCGTCGCCACCACCACCACCGTCACCCCCCCCCCCCACCACTTCCGCTGCCGCCGCCACCTCCGCTGCCGCCACCACCACCATCGTCGCCACCATCACCACCATCGCCGCCGCCATCACCGCCACCACAGTTATTGTCACCCACCACAACCATCACCGTCTCTTACCACTATCATTGCCGCCCACCACCTCTCACCCCCACTACAAACCGATGCTTAAATTCTTTTATCTCTTCTCTATGTTTGTGATTTATTTTTGGATATGAATACAAATATATTTATTGTTTACCATTTTTTATTACACTGTGCCTTCAGACACATGCAATAGCTAGTATATATATATAACAATAATCCCGTCTTTGAAGATACTATGAAATACCAAAAATCGAGCTTTAATTATGTAAGTTAAAATTAAAGTGGATAAAGAGAAAATAAAAGAAAAGGAGAAAAAATAGAAGAGAGAGGTAGTGTGGATTAGTGGGTTTGTGGTAATTGAAATATATGTTGGTTAAGTTGTTTAACATTGAGGATCTTGTAGCGTAGATGATGTTTTTGAGCATTTTTATTTTTATTTTTTTGGAATGAATTTTGTATTATTAGATGAAATTGGATGAAGATTGAGTTAATTTCAACTGTTGTTGTATTTTTATAAATGTGTACTTCAAATTGTTATATCTATATAATATATATAGCAATAACCCTGTCTTTGAAGATACTTTATAATACCAAAAATCGAGCTTTAATTATGTAAGTTAAAATTAAAGTGGATAAAGAGAAAATAAGAGAAAAGGAGAGAAAATAGAAGAGAGAGGTAGTGTGGATTAGTGGGTTTGTGATAATTGAAATATGTGTTAGTTGAGTTGTTTAACATTAAGGATTTTGTAGCGTAGATGATGTTTTTGAGTGATTTTTTTTTATTTTTTTTGGAATGAATTTTGTATTGTTAGATGAAATTGGATGAAGATTGAGTTAATTTCAACCGTTATTGTATTTTTATAAATGTATGTATACTTCAAATTGTTATATATATAACAAAAATACTTTTGGATTAACGCATTTTGTTTTTTACATTTAATCATGTTTTATAGGGTTATAAACTATAAACTTTTTAAAAAATGACCGAAGAGAAGTATATAATTATTTTAAAAAATATGGGATAAAAGACATGTATTATTTTCGATCAATATTTATATAATTAAGAACATTTGACATCTATTTTAATTAATTTAAATATAAAAATATTTTCTTTTGGAGGTTAGTGGACCATGAGTTTCCTGGGGGGGGGGGGGGGGGGGGGGGGGGAGGAAACCAAAACCAATCTAGTAATTTTTAGAAAAGTAAAAAAGGACAAATGTATTTAATTGAAACAAAGTAAAATCTCGTACCGGTACATATGCGAAGGCATACAAAAAGTTAGGACAGCAAGTACCTCTCTCATCCATGAGTGACTCCGCCCCTGATAGATATGTATATGTGACGATGACCGACGGATCAACCGGACCCTTAACCGATCCAATTCATTAATTGGATTGCCTAAGCATTCCACCCACCTAGAACGGACAAATTTCACGTAATTCAAATGACGGTTCAAATAAGCATTCCACCCACTGAGTAAGAGTAAATATTAAATGTAACCGTTATACTATATTAATATAACGGTTATAACCAATATTTTTCGTCTATTTTGTTACATGATAATACCCTTTTTTACACTGAAAGAAAATTGGGGAATTTATAAGTCGGTACAATTTTTTGGACTTATTTAGGCAAAAGTACAACTCAAAAACTTATTTAGGGTAAAATACATATTTTCAAAAAATACCAAAATTGCCATTATGTAAACAACGTAAAAGTTGGAACCATTTGTATTCTAACGGATATTCATCAATTAATTGGAGAAAAAACAGGGGATTTAACTATCTAACCCCTTGATCTTCGGCATTCCTGATTCTATGGAAATGGCTGATACAACGTATGCCATCAAACACTGAATACTCCACACAAAAAAATAAGGAGGAGCACAACAGTTCCATAGCCGACTGTACATTGACGCCGAAAATTGTGCAGAGTCCGTTCATCTTCTCCGGCAAAAACATAACCGGAAATTTCATGTTTCATTCTAGATTCGTTTTTATTTCATTCATTGATTATTAAGTTTTTTTTTTCTTAATCCTTTGTAAGTTGAATGTGAAAAAAGAAAAAACCCAAATCGTAAAACCCTAATTTTTTGAAATTGCCGAATGATTTTTCAGTTATGTTAAAGCATATGTATTTGAAAAAAACAATTTGGAACTATTTTTTTTGATTAAATACAGTTATGTAACTGTTTTATGTAACTATTTAGGATTACAATTAGAAACAGTTAATAATCAACATTTAATGGGTGTAACTGTATGCAAAGTAGTTGTCAAATTTATACTTAAATTATCTGCTAACAATGCCGCCAGTTCATAACATGGATGATTCTTTTTTGTGATGAAGAAAGTAGAAAGAATGGTATCTTAACACTTCAGTACAATAGCATGAGTTTTTTCTTAGGTTGTTTGGAACATAAAAGCTAAAGCTTATCTTACAATTTTGTAATTTGAAATCCAGTTGAGTTCTTGTTTTTCTAGATAATTGTCAGTGGAGTGGGTGATAAATGTTATTATTTACCTCAATGGTATCTTTTGTCTTGTGTAAATTTGCAGTTCTGTTAAAGCATATGTGTTTGAAAACAGTTACGTAACTGTGTTAAGTAACTATTTGAGATTCCATTTATAAACAGTTAATATTCCATATTTAATGGGTGTAACTGTATGCAAAAATTATAAACATTAGCAAAGAATACATGTATCGAGCAACCATATACCAAACATAAAAGAAAATCGGACATAGGAATTTCCCAAATCAGTGACCGAATAAAAGAAGAATTATACTTATTATGTCTATACGAAAAAATAGTTACACCCATTAAAAACAGTTACACCCATTAAAATCAAAACAGTTTTTTTTCCCTTCATTCCAACAACGAACAAACAACATAAAAAATCGAAAATATGAATTTCCCAAAAAAAAAAATGACAAAATAAAATTCAAAATATAAGTATTAACAACTTACCTTTAGCCAATGACGGTAATTGGTATTACAGTTCGTTTTTTCGAATAAATCCACAACCGGAGAATTTTTACTGTCGAATTTTAACAGCTTACTCTTACTGCCGAATTTTGAAGAATTTTTGTGTTACTGCACACACTTTTTGTCTTTCTGGATACACGAGTTTAACACAAAAATTCTTTGGTTTGTTTCCTCAAAAATTTTCAGTTCTGGATAGACAACTTTTTTGTCTTTATTATCCCAAAAAAACTGCTCATTCAAAATTCAAAAATTAAAGATAACAAATATGTAATCTTTACATATTTGTTTCCTCAAATAACTGTCAATAATAGCTGCATAAATTAAGGAAGGGTGTTTAAGTAAAAAAGATTTTAATTCATTTGAATTTTGTACCTAAACATAAAGAATTTTATAAAAATTGTACTTCTTAGAAAAAAGAACTTATCCATACACTTTTGCCTAAATAAGTCTTAAAAATTGTACCCACACCTAAAAAACCCTTGAAAATTTGTAAATAAAGCCCAGCCCAGCATAGCCCAAGCTTTAAGTTTTAGCTAGGGAAACGTACCGGTTTGGCCCACAACTTTCTATTGTGGCTTTTGTAGTCTTACCGATGTGGGACGGCTTGTTATCTTACGAACGTGGAATTCTCTTCTCCATGATATGCATTACAGGGGCGGTCCAATGCAATCGGGAGCTTAAAGTGAAATTTATAAATGAAGTCATATTAATATTTAATAAAATAATTATAAATATTAAATTACATTCATTCGAAATATATATTTTTTATTTTTCGATTCAAGATGAGGAAATAAATATTAAGTTGCGGTATTTTAATTTTTTTTGTATGTCATTCTCAATAAATAATACATTTAAATCATTTATAAATTTTTAGTTATGAGTTTTATTTATTGGACTTAAAATTTTCTAATTTGGTTATATTATTATAGGGCTTGTTTGTTAGATCTAAATATGTTATGAATGTAAAACTTTAACGTAGACTATTAATACACAAAAATTTAGAGTATTTCATTTGTATGAGACCTAAAGCTCAGACTTTAGCAATATAGTGGATGGGCCGACCCTGATGCATTCTAGTGAAATTTATAATGCATTATAAATTGTATTCATAATTTTTTTAGTTAAATTATTATGTTATATGATTTTTTTATTATATACGAACTGTCCAACCAATTGACTCAATTGTTGAACCAATAACCCATTGACCCAATCATTTTATCGGATCGATGTCCAATCTGGTTTTAATAACTATCCTCGTTTCTATCAGAACATGAAAGTCTTGCACTGTATCAGTATCTTCGGCAATTAAAATGAAATTCAGTGTCGTTTTTGCCATTTTTACTTGTTAAAAGCAGAAAGAAGTCTCTCTCTCTCTCTCTGGTAAAAATTTAGTGGCAGTTTGCCACCATAAGTCCTACTATAGATCAACTTATATATATCAATTTGTCACCATAACAACCAAAATGTTGCAGGAAGAAACTGCAAAAGATGTATACAAGGATGCTGAAGATCGCTTCAGAACATGGCAGTTTCCCCATCACAACTTCACCCTTATGGTCTTCTGGTCTCCATTCCTCATAACTGGCATTGAAAGAGTGATCAATAGTTCATCTACTGGCATGTTCGACCTGCACCTAGACAAGATTGATGAGAATTGGTCACAAAAACTACCAGCCATACATTATGCTATTATCTCAGATGTCCACTGGTTCAATCGCGAGAACTACCTATACGAGGGAGGCAATCTTATAGGCTGTATTTATTGCCAAAAACCAAATGTCACGGATCTTGGCCTTGGATTTGCCCTCCGAAGAGCCTTTCAAACTGCTCTCAAGTATATCAGTGATTGCAAGGAATGCAGAGGCCTCATCACTTTGCTGAGGACGTTTTCACCTTCACATTTTGAGAAAGGGGCATGGAACGAGGGAGGAAACTGCAATAGGACAAGTCCACTAGTCGATGAAGAGGTTAACACGCGTGGTTGGGATTGGAATCTTAGAAAGATTCAGGTGGAGGAAATCGAACGAGGAAGACAGGAGGCAGAGAAGCAAGGGAATACATTTGAAGTCATTGATGTTACTGGAGCCATGTTGAAGAGACCTGATGGGCACCCTGGATCTCACTGGGGTAACCAATGGATGAAGGGTCACAATGACTGCACTCATTGGTGCTTGCCAGGGCCCATCGATGTGTGGAATGAACTTTTGTTGGGGGTGCTTAGAAAGCAAACTGATCTATCCCTCAACAAGTAGAGCTTTATTTATGTCCCTTTGTCCATTCAAATGAGCACAACATATCTCGAAAATGGTTTGTCAGAATTTTAGAGCCAGAAGAAAGAAACTACCACATTCGAGCACTCCATGCATGATCCATCCTCAAGGCTTTGAGCATATAGCATGGAGATGTTTGCTACTTTCAATTCCTACACTTCCAATGCTTGTGCACAACATTTAAGAGCCTTATACACCCTCTCCAAGAATCTCCAAACCTTAAAAATTCAATCCTCCCACTTCAGCCAGATAAAAACCATCCAGTTTCAGCATATAGACTACAGCACCCCAAAATAATAGGCTCCCGCCACAAGATACACAGAAGAGTAGACTAATCACCAATCTACATTGCCAAGCTCTTCATATAGTTTTCTAAAAGAAGACAATTAAAAGATAATGCTTATGAGACAGTTGTCAATTGGATTATGTCATCAATGACATACATTCTCAAATGTGACTTAATAACACTTGACAATTTGAAAAAAGCAAAAAGGGTTCATGAGTATGGCTTCGAATCATCATAACAAAGAAGGTTTGTCTTATCCACAAACTAATAAGCAAACCAGCAGATCCACAGAAATATAAATATATGACTTAGAATCATCAGCACGGACCTTATTTTCTTGCAGGAGGGAGTTTCAATAAACATAGAGAATCATGCGGAATAAAACTTCCCTACATTTAACTCTAAAAGCACGAGATAATAATCAACAGTTCTTTTGGCTCTTCCAAATTGCACCTTGACAAGATTGATAACAGATGGCTCAAAAATAGCAGATACCGACGATGAAATCTTCTCTGATGCTCACGGATTTTCCAGGAAGAACTGCCTATGAATATGGCAGTCTAATACAATGTTCCATTGCAGCAAATCAAATGTCATGAATCTTGGGCATGGTTTTTCCATTCGAAAGGCTTCTCCCCCTCCCCCCCCAAAAAAAAATAAAAAAAAATAAATAAAGGTCCACTGTGGCTCTAAGGACTGCATAAGCTTCAGGACTTTGCGAGGATATTCTCACCACTTTATTTCAGGAATGGAACTTGGAACACTGGAGGACACTGCAATAGAACTTGTCCTTTAAATGTCAGAGTGGTTGACTCTAGGATATTTCCATTGGCAACTGAGGACCACTCAAGTCGAAACAACTGAAAGAGCTGGCATGAAGGGGAAAAGAATGGGAAAAGGTTCAGGGTTTTGGATGTCACAAGGGCCTTGATATCTTAGTATGCTGCTAGCCATATCACTATGTTCGATTCCTGGATAAGTAGCCCCTAATTCATCCTAAGCCTCTAACCCAAATGAGGTTTTTGCCTTGTTATTCAACACAAAAAAAGCTAAGCAGAGTTGTTGTCTAGAACTTATACACTTTTCTCTCAGTTTCTCGTGAACTACCGATGCCAAAATAAAATCAATTATTGACACTTCTTGCCCACAAACCCAAAACTTTTCTTCTATTTAACAAAACCCTAAGCATAACCCAAACCCTCCATGGAACTATATGTAGGTAGTGCTAATCCAGGTTTACTAACTCATTCTATTCTACATCATAAAAAGTACAAGAAAAAATTGACACACATAAACAAAAAGTAGAAAGTGGAACTACAAATTAAAGAACAAAACCACTTGAAGACAGCTTTTTAGTTGTTTTCAATTATAATTTTGTTTCCAATGGTGTGCTTGTAAATTACACATGTGGTTTAATCTAAACATCAAAAGCAACACAAATGGTTGACTACCAATAGAGTCTAATAAAGACATGCTACCATTTCTAATAACGAATAAGGAACAATGAACCAAAAGAATACAAACCCATTTGAGTATGAACAATATAATTATTTAAATCTAGAGACAACATTATCAACACGATATTGATTGCAACTAATGATTAAAAATAGTAAAGGCTGGATTTGTCAATATAGAACCAATTATGCTAATCTACATCCATTCTTAACAGCAAAGATGTAAGACATCCAGAAGATAAACCCTAATTATAATGAACAGGCAGGAAAATCAAGGTTCTACTGTGTTACCAAGCACAAAAGAGAAGAGTTCACGGACAGGTGAATACTCGACCAACCCGATATCCATGGCATACCCAGTAACTGGCAACTTCAAGTCCCGTAAAACAGTAAACGCCTCAGCCATCCGAGTCTTGGGCACTTCTTCAGCAACCGGACAATAAGGGATCCATGAATCCATTCGAAACTCCTCCCCAATTTCAATGCCTTCCTTCTTCATTGCATCACACAGCTGTAAATGGAATTGAAGGAGAGATAAAGAAGGAGTTGGGGCAAGAAATAGGACATTCTTGCCATTTGGAAGGCTTCCAATTGAAGAGAAAGACAAGTGCAAAGGTTCTTGCTTTGAAGCAAAAAATTTTACAATGTTTTCAAGCTTTGATGGGTCGATGAAAGGGCTAGAAAAGAGGGTAATGTGAGGTCTAGACTCAATTTCAATAAGCTGAGTACTAATTTGTCGACGAGCCAATACATTCCAGGCCTTCAAAACCTGGTTTTCAAGCGCAGGATCGAAGTAGAGCTCAATTGAATAGCATTGTGACATTGTCTCTGAATTGAAAATTTAAAACAACACAAACATTAAGCCGAAATTCAGTAACAACTAAATGAGCACCCAAAAAAACAAGATTCAAGATCTCAAAAAACCCTAACTAAGAACGATGAAATCAATGTAGCCACCAATTGAAAAGCAACAATCAAGATCTCAGAGAACAATAACTAACAAAATAGTCTCACAACAGACTAAAAACAAGAATCCCATAACAATATATAATCAAAGTAACCCACATCCTGACAAGTCAGAGTTACTCACAGAGATAAGATAAAACCTGCACGTTAGATATGAGAAGCACTAATACTGGCACGTACCCAATAGAGATTAGAGACAACTGAGGCACAAGAAGCCAATTGGTTTGATTGAGAAGAAACGAATTAACTAAATAACAGTGGGTATGGATGACACTTGGTGAAACATAGTAGGTGGCAAAAGGGTAAAGGGTTATTTGAGATGGAAAGAGCAAAACTGTGTAGGCAAGAGCATGTGGTGTTAAGGGTTTCAAATAAGGAGACAGACAGAGAATACAGAGATCCCGAAGGTTTAAGACGCCGAACGTCTTTTTTGTAAAGGGGCAGGGCAACCCAAGAAATTTCTCGAGTAATTTACAGCGAAGCGCAGGTGTGAGAGAGAGAGAGAGAGAGAGAGAGAGAGAGAGGCTTGTTTGGGACCACGAAGACGTCAATGGATAGTGTATGTTTATATCTGGAAAATTACATTTTGACCCCCCAACTATAGATTTAATTATATTTTATCTTTTAAACTATCAAAATTTTCACATTGTACTCTAAACTACTTTAATTATTTCGCATTGCTCCAAACTCAAATAAAAATAACACAAATAAAAAAATCACATAGTTCGAGGACAAAATAAAATATTTTTTCTCAAATTTGTAACTAATATTAATTATTGAGGTAATATAAAACTAATTACATAATTGAAGATGCAACGTCAAAAAATGATTGAGAGTTATGCTTTATATGTGAGGAAAAAATCATAGGTGAGGGAATCAAGTTGTTATTTATGCTTTTATATTTTGGATAGAGAGTTAAAGAGTAATATGTTAAGAAAAACAAAGACTTGAGATTTATTATTTCTTGGGTCTCCGTTTTGTGTTGATCAAATTGTCAACCCAAATTTAGATTAAATTTTTGGATTAATTATAATTTGTTCCTCTCTAACTATGTCTCTTGTTGCAATTAATTCTCTATGATTTTAAATACTACAATTTATCTCCTTCAAGTTTTAAGCAAACTAAATTAACCGACAACAATGGTTAGAATATAAAAATATCATTATACTCTCTATATTGTACATTATTTCTCATATTTTTTACTTTAGTTATTAATTGATTTGTCCCTAAAAAGTAAAAAAAATGAAAAAGCCAAGGAAAAAATACATTTATTTAACCCAACACCAACACAAACACACTACACAACACCATGTTGGCCTTCACCGTTGCCTCCACCCAACACCAACATGCGCCAAGACAAATCAATTTATCTTGGCGTAGTGTTAGAGTTTTCAAGAAGAACCTGCAGCTGCACTTCTGCTATAAGCTTTAGAGTCAATAATAGGGCTGCCCATTGGGCCGCAGCCAAGACTTCACTTCCCTCGGGTTGGATTGCCTGCCCGCCAGTTGAGTTAAGGGCTATGGGCTATTTTAGATGGTAAATTGTATTTCTTTGGAGTCATGTTGAAATGAATGAAGTTATGTTTTGATAAAAAAAAAAAAAGAACACCAACACGAGCGTGCAAGCACACAGTTTTTTTCAAGAATAATTGTTTATTTTTAAGAGCAATGCTAGTGGACCTAATTTATTGATTTAATTTGTGTTATATTATGTCGGATTATGTTGTAGATAATGTTTTAATTATATTATGTTGGATTATTTAGAATGTTAGATTTATTTAGAATTTTGAATTATATTGGCTTGGGCAAGCTTGGGCTTGGGCTTGGGCTGGGCCGGGTAAGATGGATGAGGGTGGGGGCAGGGGCGGGGTCGGGGGCGGATATTACAAATTTACCCGTGGACGGGGATGGGGATAAAAACTATACTCGTTAGCAAGGATGAACCGAAAATAGACGAATTTTTTTTAAATGAGTACGGGGATGAAGACTACACCCCCACCCTACTTCAGTGCACTACCATCCCTAAATCTGACGTATAAGCATTTAACTTCGATGGTCCTTACTACAACTCGGCATAAAATTTCAGAATCAAATCGAAGACATAAGTAAAGAAATTTGTTATTTTTGGGTCAAAATAGAAGCTTGGGAAACCAACTGGGTTGGCCATATAGGCGGCTCTGAAATACTCCCATCAACTGGGGTTTATTTCTAGGGACATAATTCAGTAAAAGATTAATATACGCAAAGAACACAGTAAAATAAGATATCTTGCTTTTTAAATCTACTAAATATGATAAAAAAAAAAAAAAAACAAAATGGCTTAAATTTAGAAGTAATCGGTCATATATAGACTTCGAGAAGTGATACTTGAATTATATGATATTGTCAGATAGATGATCAAAGCTTTGGATAATTTTTTGCAAATTTCAGGAAAAGTTTTGTACATCAATACAATAAAACATGTGATCCTCCCAACATGAACGAAATGCCTTACAATTTCAGAATGTAACTAGAAACAATGGAACATAGGACTAATTGGTTATTTTTAGTTACTGCACACAATTGACCTTATGGCTAGAGAATGAATACTGTTGGTATGTACTGAAAGGTAATACAAAATAGGGATGAGGTTACGATTCAATCTAAATGATTAGGATCGATCCCATTTTGTCGTAACCTCATCCTTATTTTGTAGTAATTTTCAGTATGATATTAAAAAATAATTTTTTGATACAGTAGAATTTCCTCTGTCTTAAAAAATAAAATCGGAGAGTTTGTTCATACCCCGAGATACAAATAATCACCTAAGAAAATCATACTCATAATTGCAGAAGTGACAATTGACAATGGCGTAAATAGTGCTACATAGACCGCCCCTTTCAAGCGTAGGGTCCATGTGACAAAGGCGACAGAGAATGATAATGCAAATAGTCCTTATAACATAAAATAGTATTATTTATCTAAAAAAAGGAAAAAAACAACGTATTTCTCATAACACTATTGAATTTGAAATACTGACCTTCAGGCTCTTACAGCAATTAAAATGGCTATCACCATCATTCTTGTACTTATTTCCCATGTACTGCCGTTTGGCTCCAAAACATAAGCCACTGGTAGAGCTATGATGGCCACGGATAAGTTGTACAGAGACGTTACAAGTTGTTCCGCCGGATATTTTTTCACTGTTTGGGCATGTAACATGTATAGATTCAATTTTTCGGTTCTCCAAACGTAAGAGTGTTAATCGAGCCAAACGTTATTAAGATTGAACATGCTTTAAGACAATTGATCAGATTTGTCTCGCTTACAAAACAAGATAAGAAATTTTAACAGATTTCTTCCATTTTTGTACTCTGAACAAGTCAAAATCAAGCCAAACCCCCAACTGCTCAGATTACTTTACAGACTTATCAGTGTGCACAAGAAGAATGGAAAAAGAAAAGAGAACAAGACAATTATACCTGAGCAATATACCAAATAGAGACTACCAGATACTCAGCAGCAAAAAGAATACCACCCATAATCCAATCTGATTGAAATGACCCCTGTTGATAAAACAATTTGGATGGTGATGAGCTCTTCACTATAGTTGGGCCCTTGTACAGAATCACCACAAGTGCTCCTGATACAGATACGATGGCGCCAGCAATTTTAGCCTGACTGCTAAAGCTTCTTAGTACTACCTTTTCCATTCTGGTAGGGCACAAAAGATCAAAAAAGTTGGTTGTTTGTTAGGTAACGTAATCATAAAATTTCCTAAATTACAGTTGGATTTTGATAAAATTTGATCAATCAGTGAATCGACTCCTGCAATTAGACAGCAAAAACAAAATCTTAATCATAACTTACCCGAGTTCCGTGCAGAGTCATGAGATGTTCAACCCAGTTGAAAACCTAACTTTCGATATTCAATTTTATTCGCAGTTTTTTTAGTTGATTTCACCGGGATGACGAAGAAACTCATGAGTGTCCTCATGAATTGTATCCCAAACCTATAAATGTTTTGGTTAAGAGGGAGGGCAAAATCATTGATATGTATTTTTCTTAATTTTTGATTTATACATGTATAATAGGCAATTGCTTATTAGTAGTAGAGACCACTCATGTAGGAGTGCAACTCGGACGGGTTGGACAGTCAACCCTAGTCCAATCTTAAGTATATAATCTTCAACCCTAATCTTAACCCTAACCCTACCTCGGGTTGAGAGACTCAATCCCGAGTTTAATTCGGGCGGGATCGGGTTGAATTCAGGTTAATGATTTCGGGTTACTTTACGGGTTCAATTCGGGTTGAGTTCGGGTTGAGCCCAAAATAAACTTGTTGTTCTAAACCGGATACATATATTACATAATATTCACCTAAATTAACAACCAATAACTTCAATCAAGTTTTTAACATAAAAACCACTATTAAGAACTCAATATTTGAGATAATGAAACCACAACCATACAGAACACAAACAAACACAACCAGAATCGGTTGAACCCAATTATTAATTATAGCATCGGGTAAAATGTATTAATTATAGCAACCACCCCAAGGATAAAATTGTATTTATATAGTATTAATTCGGGTTGAACCTGATTATTAAATCGGGTTGAGCCCTATTTTAATATTCGGGTTCAACCCGTGAACCCGATGGCTTAACCCGTGAACCCGATGGCTCAATCCGAGGTCCGCCCAAATTGAATATAGGTTGAGATTTTTGACTCAAGCTTAACTCAAGTATTAAAAACCCTACCCCAAGCCCAAACCCAAACCCTAATTTTTTCGGGTTGGGGTTGGGCTTGGGTTAGCCTGCTCAAGTTGCACCCCTACTCACATGCGTATTTACCATCAAAAAATTGACATTCGCTATCAATTGGAGTGATATGAAAATAAATTGATACTTTAGGGTGTAATGTGAGAAATTTTATAATTAAGGGTATAAAGTGAAATAAGGGGAATAGTTTGAGGGGATAAAGTATAATTTACTCTTTTTTTTTTAACAAGCCAAATTGTTAACACTATTTATTTGATTATTCAACCAAATAAACAAACAAAACAAGACAGTGAAAGAAAAAAATATTAACAAACAAATCGGATGGAACCTGAAAATAATGGCAAGTGCAAAGGTAAAACGCTGGTGTGAGATTGCTGATGATTGAAGAAAGAGCCGGAGAACTGTACTCTAGACCCATATACCCAAACATATGACCTAAAAACCTGCAAAACCCAGAAATAAACACACAAGAAGATGACCCATTTTCTGAATCCAATCCACTTTTTTTCAATTAAAAGTAGTACAATGGTTGATATTTGTATACCCAAGAAGCCCAAGGAGGCAAATTCTACTGATGAAAGAGAAGTTGAACGGAGGAAGTCTTTTCTTTCTGCAAATTATATATAGCATTGAACATACATAGATGGATAATAATATGTTAGTTGTTGTTGCAATAAAACAAAATTGCGAAGGAGTACGTAATTAGTATATGTAATAGGAGGAGATATATATACAGTAGGTAAGGGATAAAGAAACGGACCTTTCGAAGATGAAGGCGAAAGGAAGGAGAACCAGAGCGGCTAGAGCATGAGAATAGACGATGAAGACCAGATAGCTCATTCCTTGAGATGCTGCTGCTTTGAATGCTGTGCTTACGCCTACGTGGGAGCTCTGCCATATAATCACCGCTGCAAATGGAAGCACTTCTCTGTAACAATACCGTCCCCTCTCCATCTCTCTCTCTCTCTCTCTCTCTAAGTTGTTCCTCCTCTGATCATGAGTTTTCATAGGGGTGCAACTCGGGCGGGTTGGGCGGTCAACCCTAATTCAACTCTAAGTATATAATCTTCAACCCTAACCCTACCTCAACCCGAGGTATTCAACCTGAGTACTGCCCGAGTTTAATTCGGGCGGGCTCGGGTTGAATTCGGGTTACTTAATTTGGGTTGATTTCGGGTTAAAAATCCGGTTATACTTGGGTTACTTAATTCGGGTTGATTTTTTGAAGTGTAGATTTGATTTTTTGAAGTGTAGATCTGATTTTTTCAAGTGATTTGAAATGAAGGGCGAGGCGCAGATAAAAAGAGAGGGAGGAGTGACGAGTGAGAGAGAGAGGCTGAGAGTCTCAGACAAGTGACGATTGAGAGAGGGAGGCTAAGAGAGGGAAGAATGACGAGTGAGAGAGGGATCTAAGAGTAATGGAGGCACATGGGTGAAAACGTGAAGTGAAGTGAAAGTCTGGACTCTAAAGAGTGAAAATAAATATTAATTCTAGTTAAATATATTTATATATTTATGTATATTCGGGTTGAACACTACAACCCAATGCCTCAACCCGAGGCTTGCCCAAATTCAATTCGGGTTGGGATTTTTTGGCCCAGGCCTAACCCAAGTATTAAAAATTCTAACTCAAGCCCTGTTTTTTTTCGGGTTGGTCTCGGGTTGAATTCGGGTTGACCCGCTCAAGTTGCACCCCTAAGTTTTCAGAACAAATTATATACATATAATAGTTTGTCATTGTAACATGGTGTATATATAATAACTAGTAACGCACTACGTGCGTTGCACGTAAATAAATTTAGGTGGTAATTTTTTTTAATATTTATATAATAAATAAATATATTTATAATTGAGTTCAATGACATGTCATATTTTTGCATTTATGTTTTATTATGAGAAAAATTAATGGTCCATATTTTTATTTAGAATGTAATTCAATAGATTTTCAAAGATCTTTACATTTCTATCTTTTATATTATTTGTCATTTAGTTTTTATTATTTTAAATATATCTAAGTCTAAAATATATGTGTATACATAGAGAGAGATAAATGAAAGACTATTTATGTCCTTTGAATTATTTAGTGATAATAGTTGTTCTAAGTAATTTTATAGGTGATGGGCCAAGCCCAAGGGCCCAACTCCAAGAGATCCAGCGTCCAAAATGGTCCACGCTTGGTCAAGCTCATCAGGAGGAGCTACATCAGCAGCTACATCATGGGAGCATGCAACGCAGCGAGGGTCATCCAAGAGTCTCATCCAAGCCGCCTTGGAAGAAGTTAACCCTCACCTCATCTTTTGACCGAGTCTCATGGAGAGCACCTCAACCGCCTCACCCGTTGAGAAAAAGTTGTCAGCTCCACAATAGCTATTTAGTTGTCAACTCATTACAAGCCCAAAAGAGAGTTACACATATTCATTGTACCATTGTCCCAAAAAACAAAAGTTGCACATCATACAACATGACTGTTTGTTGATTTACACCTCATGAATGACAATTTTTCCTTTCGAGTCCAAATGATGAAGGCTTTATTTGCATTTCCAGAATTTGAAGCTGCTCCAATGGTTGAAGCTTGATGTTGAGAGCAATGAGAGCTCAGGTGAGAGAGAGCAATTTCGTAAAAGAAAATTTTAAAAATCAATAAAAGTGTATCTCCTCACCAAACAGTTACACACAAAAGCAATTATACACATATATTTTATATTGAGGTACTTTTACACAAATAAATATGAAATGGTGCACCCTTTCACAAATTCCCCTTAAAATTTTCACGGCTTGGCCGCAGATCAATAATTTACAGAGAACCAATTAAAAGTTGACAGCTTAGCTCAAGTGGGCCCACCATCAAAGCTTGTCCCTACCTGTAACGCCCCAAATACCCCATTGGACATCATTACATACTAACAACCATTTACACCATGAGAGCACTAATAAAATCCATAAATAACCGGGGGTCCTTAATTTAAAAAAATTCGGGCAGAGTCTCCTTTGTTCGGGGAGCTCTACCCAAAACACAACCTGTGCAATTATACTACATCGACCACACCGGGTCCATTTACCCAAAATTCGTGTTTTATTTTTAAGTTTTTGCACCAATGAGAAACAACAGGAAGAAGAGGAGAGAGAGGGAGACAAAAGAGAGAGGGGTACGGGACAAACTTTGATGGTGGGCCACTTGAGCTGAGCTCTCAGCTTTTAATTGGTTCTCCGAAAATGGTTGGTCTGCAGCCAAGCCGTGAAATATTTAAGGGGAAATTATGAAAATGTACACCATTTCATACTTATTTGTGTAAAAATATATCAATATAAAATATACGTATATAAGTACTTTTGTGTGTAAATGTTTGGTGAGAAGATACACTTTTGTTGATTTTTAAATTTTTCTTTTACGAAATTGTCCTTTTCCTTTATTAATGAGAGACAAATCTGACAATTTTATTAGAGATTCAGTTTCTTAAATTTATGAAATAGTATTTTTAAATTTTAAATCATATCTCCCTCTTTCATTTAACTAAAGTTATTCAAATATTCATTTTTATTCAAACATTCATGTTTTCCCCACATTTGTATAATTTGTTTTTTATTTTTTTATAAATTGTAATGAGAAATATATGTTTTCACCTTATATAATATCATTGGTTGTTATGTGTGTTGTTTTCCATGAATATTTTAAATTTAAATTTATATGTATGTTATTCGATATGTTTATAAGTAGCAATAATACATGTCGCATTGACACAGTGGTACATGTCACATTCGCATAGTGGTACAAGATAATGTCACACTGATACCAGAAAATGTCACATTGCTACAAACCAATGTCACACTACTGCAAGTCAATATCACACTGCATACATTGACATGACGCATGATACAATGAATTATCACATTGACACAATACACAAAAAAATTGTATGACACAGACATCATGAATAACTAAATCTATTGTAAATAAGATTACATAGTATCACAAACAAACAAAAGAGAGCGAACTATGTTTGAGGGTAGAATTAGAGTTGTGAGGAGGTGGTGATGTTGGTTGTGGTCTCGATCAAATAGTGTATGTGGGGTTGGAAGGTTTTGAGGGAGGTGATGACGAGTAAGGTCTGTTATAAGAATGCAGTTGTATATGACCTCTTTGGTTTTTTTTTTTTTGGCAAATAATCGAACACTTGGTGTGTATGTAGTACCAAGCACGAGAAGCAAAAAGGTAATTGAGGGAAAAAAAAGTAGATAAAAAAAAAAAAACATTGGGTGAAACAACATTTTTCTTGAGTTATCAACTTCTTTTCCAAAAATTTCAACGATCTCACCAGTCATTCTTCACCATAATGTAACCCTTCTTCTCCAGCGATTAAATGTCAGTACGGTGGTCACAGTCTGATACCTACCGATTCACTTATTCACAGTGAATCCATAAAAAAAAATCCATTTTAATTTTCAAAAGAATTGTGATTTTAGAGAAGTTTTTTCTCATTAATCTTGGAAGAACTCACATTCCAGCGATATTGATGGAGTAATGGGTATATATCCCTCTGATAAGGGAAATTTTCTCAGCATATATCCCTCTAGTTTCGGATGTGCAGACAAATATTTAGGTAATTGTTCTCCTTCTATAGAAGGGGTAGTTTAGACATTGGTTATGTGTTGTGTACTTTTTGACTTACTAGTTGATGCACACGTGCGTTGCACGTGGACCATGTTGAGTATGCCCTCTTATAATAGCTAATATTAGGGAGTTCACTTAATTTGTTTCATGACAATAATTGTTTTTTTTTTTTTGTGGCGAGTAAAATTGTATTTTATTGATAGAAAAAATTGGCATTGCAGTTAAAGGGGAACAGAGAACAAAATCCCATTTTGGGACAAAAATATTTCACAACAACTTCTGAATGATCTCTAGATTTTCTGTGAATAAGAACAATGACAGAATAAGTCTTGCAAGCTCCATTGCCATATTTTTGTTTTTTAAAGAAGAATGACATATGTTTGTACTAAATGCATCTTCAATATTTGGCAGACTAATGGGAGGTTTAAACTTCTAAACTGAAACATAGCATGAAATTGTATTTCGACTTAGCATGAATATTATACTTCGATTTTGTGCTTATCAGTCCTTCAATTGATACAATTAAGGCCACAATTGACACAAGCAAGCATACAAAGCTGAAAATTCAAAATCGAAATCCCAATCTTTATTTGCACAAAATACATTTCCACAAAGAAATAATATATCCAAGGGCCTAAAGCCAATGGCCCCCAAAAACCCGTATCACTTGGTTGAAATAGGGGAAAATCATTCCAAGTCCATGCAGTAATGGGATTTTGAAGGGGTAGAAGTTGTTCATAAATCCACTGTATGGGAACTTCTCACTAAACCATCTTTCTGCAAATGCAAACAGTGGCTGAATAAATATCTATAGAAGCAAAAATTTTCATATTAGTCATGATCTTTGTGTTGATAACGTGACCAAATAAAATTGACATATTTGAAGAATTGATCTGAAATTGTATAGTAGCCCCTAATATCCTCTGATTAGATGTAGAACAATGCAAGCATTGGCAAAGGTGACAAGCTAGAAGGGCTCATTGAATCCGAATCCAGTCAAGAGGTTTCCTTGTGTATTGTTCCCCAAGGCTGCATATCCAAAGCACCCACAGCACAGGTTGAAGAAAATGGTTATCAAAACCGCACCCATTGAAGCCTTCTTTATGGTCTGGTTCTCGGGTGGAGGGGACTTCATAGTATCCTTCCTTCCATAGAAATCACTGTTCATTTTACTGTAAAATTTCTTGTACATTTTTTTTTTTTTTTTTGGGTTTTACAGAATTTATACTTTTTTTCTTCTTCCAAAAATGCTACTTATAGGTTGAATTTATACTTGTAGGTTGATTAAAAAACATACTTTGTTCATAAATGAGGATAGGGTTCGCACCGTATTTCTAGTAGAATAATTGAATATAGATATGCGAAAGCTATGTCCCCAACTGCTTGCAAAATTAACCGTATCTTCTGAGCTATGGTATCAGTTGGGACACCTACAATGCTCCCCTGAATGTTCTCATTTTCTACCACTCGAGATACAGATAACCAAGAAGCAAATTAGATTTCTCCTCCAAAATGACTTGGTGGATTTATAAAGGACAACAAATACAGATGGTTGCTCTGTTTGGTACTATACGACTGACATTTTATTTAGCTTCTCTTGAGGGAATAACCCAAAATATATTGATCAAAGTGACTGAGAGTTTTAGGTTTTCATCTATTTAGAAGACTATTAAATTCACATTTTGAGAAAAAAAAAACTGCATAGCAATTACTTTGGAAAACCCAATTCCTAATCTGATAAAAGCATAGGAGAATGACATAATTGCGGCAACAATAAACAACCATGTCATGTTATGAAAATAGGGTACCTGAGACATTACAATATGAATAACTCCAAATAGCAGCATATAGATGTGATCCCAATATTTGCAGTTAGCCTTTTGCCCCTCCTTGTGGTAACAGTTCGATTTCTGCATTGCTTTGCATCAATTGCAAAAGCAAAACTATCACACTGATGCATGTTCCCTTTATGGAACTCCAATAAAACTCAAGCAGTAGAATGTAAGGAATGGTATGTACACCCCAAGAACAACATAATCACAATCGAATAATTTCTTTTGATCAAGGGACAACACTAACGGAGAGAATGTGTGTTTTTTGGGGGGAGGAGGGGTTGTTGTGGTATTTATTTTTATGGCAAGTTACAATGTCGTATAGTTGAAGTTTGGTGGGAGATGTAAGCAAAAAATTATATTAGCTAGGGGATTCAACAAGAGAAGTACCTCCTGCAGGTTGAAGTAGTAATTACATAAGCAACGCCAACCCCATAAAAGCTAATGTACTGAAGAAAACCATAGAACCATGTGTGTTTCTTACCTTGACCATCAGTTAAGCAAGTCAGAAGGCATATTGAACCGACCAAATCATCATAAGAAAAAAGTCCCAATTTGATATTACACAAAATTTTTAATAGTGGAATGTCAAAGAGAAGGAAGATATATTGGTTTGTTACTACCAAGAACAACTCTATCAGCATCCATGTAAGAGGTGTTTCGTATTTCAGTCACAGGTTCGGGTGACCTCCAATTTGTTTGCTTCTTTATAGGCTAAATTATTGAAACTGATGCTCAGGATGCTTATGGAATTGAATTGCAAATTGACTATCTTAGGTTGAGTCGGAGGGTGTAATTATTTTTGACCATTGTGGGTGACGTGGATAATTGGAACCACATGATCTGCATCTTGTTCTGAGTTGGATTTGCTGGCAAGGTAGAAGGTCTGGTTGGCTTCTTGGTCTGGGAGCTTCATGTGGTAATTATGTGTGGAGTCATTGGGCGGATTTTATCCTTTGCTGGGTCCTATTTTGATGACTGCTCTGTGGCAGTTCTGAAGTGGAAGAGTTCGATGGTAGTTTGGTAACTTTATAATTGTGTAAATCTGCTTATCCAACTGTGGAGACAGCACCATATAAATGGCAAGCAACATGACTTACTGTTGCCTGCTGTGGCGCCGGCAGAACTCAATGCATTTAAGTAGGATTACATTTTGGAAAAAAACAATTCAAACTAACTTGAATTACATGGATTCTCAATTAGTGCACCTGTTTTTATATAAGATCTAGAAATAAAAGAGCTCAAGTACTTGACCCACGAATTCAAAACGGTTATGATAAGAAATACAACTAAGCAACACTATAATTTCTATGCCAATTGCCAATAAGCATTCTGATGTATTGTCCTGATCATAATAAAAAATATTTTAATAATGCAATTAATAATTCATGTATTTTACGTATCATGATGCAGTGCTCTACGCGAGAGAGAGAACACATTACCAGTTCCAACACGACGGTGATGATATGAGCAATACTGGTCCACAAGTTCATGGTGTATAACTATTAACACATTAGGGCCATTAATTATTATTGAATTTCCAAGTATAATTTAAAAAATGGAATATAGAAATTTATTTAATCCTGGAAATGGTTTACCATTTCTTATTTCATGCTCACACTGAAGCTTATCATCTTCAACGGAATCATTTTCCAATTCGAGAGACTCTTGGAGGACTTGGACAGCCCTGTCTAGCTAGAACATAATGAATGTTTACTGCTTCTATAATTCTACATATAAAGTGAAGGAATAAGGTCAATATATACATACAACCTCAAAATGTGAATAAGGTCATTTGATGTGTCATTATAAGAATAGATCACACACATGAACACGTATTTGAGCGAGGTGCAAACAAAATTTAAATTACCTTAGAATTGGAAGGGACGACATTAGCATTGACTTCTTTGTAGCCTCTATTGCATCCATCTACTAAGCCTCGACTGCAACCACTTTCATGACACAGGCTAACATTAATGTGTAAGTTGTGTGGAAGAAGTAGAAAAATTAGAAACCCACAAATGAAAAATCATGCAAATGCTTTCATACAACAACGGTAGGAAAACAACACTATCTATAATATAACTACACAGACTAAGGACAGTGGGTGTGAACATTTTCAATTGAATCTGTCAAAATAAAATAGATTGCTTATAGCTTACATCAGTACTTTTTAGCCCTTAAATCTGTCACTAAGAAGGTTTAGGGCCTGTAAAGCTGAATTAAGGGGAGAGAGAGGGGGGGAAGGAGAAGAGGGGGCATGACGTCTTGTTCTGGGCAGATGTGTGAATACGAGAGAGAGAGAGAGAGACAGACAGACAGACAAAAAGGGGAAGGTGAAGGGAGGGGCCTGAAGTTTTGTTGCTGTCCGATCTTTGATTGCGCAGGGGGAGAGAGTGAGAGAAATAGGGGGAGAGAGAGAAGGAGAAAATAGGGGGACAGAGAGAGTAACGGCTCAGAGGAAGTTGGAAGCAATGGTAGATGATCAGATTTAGTGTGGCATTAACTCCAAGGATAAAGATGACATTGTTGTAGTATTAGAGGGTAAAGTTGGAAAGAAAATGTTTTTCATATATGCTGGCTTTTTAAAGTAGTATAGATATTTTTAAATGTGGTATTTTTTATCCTATATTTTTTTAAAAAAGATACTGGTCCCTGAAATCCCAAAATTTAATCCCATAACTATTTAGAGCTGGACCAATACATGGGCCAAGATAGCTGGCCTGGTGGTCCCCACCAAAAAAAGTGTAGAGTAATATTTTGGGTAGTTCATTTGCTCATGTGAATCTAGAACTCCAGCATATAAGGATTAAGACTTAATAATGGCAGAATCTAAGGTTTCTTTATTTTATTTTTTTGAGTTTGGAGAATCATAGAGTTGGACAACCCTCTACATTGTACTGAGTTGTCTGTTAGTAAAATATTCTTTAAAATTGTTAAACATTTAGTTGACATGTTGGTCCACTTGTACACGTCATTTCCCATCAATATTGGAATCTATGTACATCTTTTTTCCATCAAGACAGGCCATAAAGGCCGGCACCATACATTATTGAGGTGGGTATGAGAAAGAGATGGTTCACCAACTATAAATGGAATGATAGACTTGGTGAATTATGTGAAATTGGGTTGATCTCAAATGACAGAATTGCTTTAGCAATCATGACGAGTGATATGGGTGTGAAACCCACCCCCTCCCCCCCCCCCCGGGGGGACATTAAATTAGTCGCTAATATATTTTAAGTGATTAAAAACATAATATTAAAGTTTATTTTGAAAATTTTAATTAAATAAACAGACCTCAAAATTAAATTTCTTACGTAAAAATGAATCAAATAACTATAATATAGATCATATTTTGTATTAGAGAAAAATATAATATTAAATATCTAAAATGTTCGATTTATATAATATATGCAAAAACGTGTGTCACATGTATATAGATTTGTAGTGTGACAAGAGGTTTTGTTTTTTATTTATTATTATTATTAAGAAAAAGGAAACATGGAAGATGGATAAATATCCAATGATGTCACCATGCATGACATTTTTTTTTTTTTTTGGACAAGAAACGATAAAACCTAACAGTCAAACCAACTCAACCCCTTAAACCATGCATGACATAAACATGGTTATATTAGTTTGATCGTGGCCACGTATTGTGGGCTATAAAAGCGAAGGAAGAGAGAGAAAGAAAAAAAGGCCAAAAAAAGAGAAAAATAATAATGAGGCTTTAGGTTTAAAGTTAGATAATAATTTTAGTCCTGAATTCTATAAAAATGGTATATGTTGTTCTGATGATCAAATTTAGTGGTATCTCTTGGTGATTTAAGATACAATGTAGTATACAATATGTCAATGTCTCTAAATTTTTTCGTAAAGAGTTTTTTTTTTAATTATTTTAAATTTTTATTTCTGTTGGGTATTTTCTGTCGATATGAGATTTTGAATTTTTTGTTGATCTGATCTATTTTTTTGGATTAAATATTTTGGGACTGATTGGTACATGTACGAAGTGTAGTTTGAACATATTTAATTTATGGAATGAGATTGTGACCCTAGGGGGTGTACTTATGGTCATGCGGGATGTAATTGTTCGATATGAGTATTGATTTGGACATAATTTAGGAACCTATTAGATCGGTAGTGAACTCCAACAAATATTAGAACTCACAACTGATTTAATAATTGCATTAAAACCACATCATTAAGTCTTCAAATTAGATCCTCAAATAAAATTTGTTATTTTTTGGTCAAAATATAATTTTTTGGTCAAAATATAATTTTTTGAAGTTAAGTAATAAAAAAGTTAAGATCAATGGCACCAACTTCATTTTATTGTAATTTGACTAAAAAAATTTATAAATCTTATTATAAATTTTGCAATAATATAAAAATAATTTTTTAATACCATTATCTTTGCCCAAATCCAAGTCAAGCCGGTTTTTGATATCAACATGAGAAAATATTCAATGTAATGATTACATCATATCACAATTGTCACGTAATGTAATCTACCAATAATGAATAACAATATACGATTAGTAAACTCAACCAAATTGTATAACCACCAATAACTGCCACATATTCAAAACTTTTGCATAAGATTAGTGATATTCACTTGTCTTATTTGTTTGTTTATTATTAGTCGATTCCACCATACCATAGTGATAACGTGTTATAACTGTTACATTAAATATTTATTCAAAGAACATGGTTCCTGGCTTTGATTTCAGCTCATTTAATGAGCTTGGGAAACGAACTGGGTTGGCCATGTAGACGGGATCAAAATCATCAAAGCCAATATAAAAAGAATCCAGTAAAAGATTAATATACGTAAACAACACAAGAAATTTCCATCATATATAGAATTTCAAGAAATGATACTTGAATTATATGATATTGACAGGATACATAAATTTCCCTCAATTTCCGGAATTTTTTTTTTTGGAGTTTTGTACATGTCATCAATACAATAAATGTGTAATCCTTCTAACATGGACAAACTATCTTACAATTGCATAATGTAACAAGAAACAATGTGTTTATTGCACAAGCAATACTACAAAACTCAAATGATATTTAGAACATTACAATTCAAATGTATATTATCCTTTAAATGAGTGGATCCGATTAATTTTTTCAGTGGAACCCATTCATTCCACACTCATCTAAGAGATGATTTGCATTTGAGTTTTAATTTTTAATTTTTATTATATAGAATTTTCCTTATTGTACAAACATTCACAATTACGATGTTTGTTTTCTTCACTTGCGTGTGTCATTCCAACAGAGGAACGTTTTCTGGGGATTGTGATTCCAAGTTATTACTGCTAACTCCCAAGTCCACCGTTTCTTCTTCTGCTTTTCCCCACAAGCTCACATAAAATCCAAAGGCTACTATTAATGCACCAATAACACTGCAACAAAGAAAATTAGAGAAACCATGTAAATCCACAACAAACAAGTAGGCAAATCAGGTAAGGTAGTCAAAAACATATTGCTAACTATAAAATTGATCACATAGCTAGAGAATGAATACTGTTGGTATGTAGTAAAAGTTAATACAAAATAGTGATGAGGTTACGAATCAATCTCCTGAAATTGCAAGACTAAATGGTTAAGCAACTGCTAACAAAATCATGATCGTACCCATTTTATCGTAATCTCACTCTTATTTTGTTGTAAATTGTCAGCACAGATACAGTAATATTTCCTATATGCCTTAAAAGATAAGATCTGAGAGTTTACTCTTACCTTCCGATATAGAGAGAATCACCTAGGAAAATCACACCCATAATTGCAGCAGCGACAATTGACATTGGTGTGAATATTGCTACATAGACGGCCCCCTTCACGCGTAGGCTCCATGTGAGCATGGCAGTAGCAAAGGAAAATGCAACTAGTCCCTATAACAGGAATTAATATTATTTATCCAAAAAAATTATTAAATAGTTTCCAACTAATTAACTACAAAACAACCTATTTCTAATAACACTATTGAATTTGAAATAGTGAACTTCAGACTCTTACTGCAATTAAAATGGCCATCACCATCGTTCCTGAATTTATTTTCCATGCACTAAAGTCTGGTTCAAAAATATAAGCCACTGGTAGAGCTATGCTGGCCACGACTAAGTTGTACAGAGAAGTTACAAGTTGTTCCGCTGGATACTTCTTGACTGCTTCGGCCTGTAACATGTGTAGATTCAATTTCTTTGGTTCTCCGAGCGTAAGAGTGTAAACTGAGCCGAACTTATCAAGTTTTAATAGATTACTTCTGTTTTTATACTCTGAACAGAGTGAAAATCAAGCCAAATAGACTCATCAATGTGTATCTAAAAAAATTCAGATACTCTATCTAGCACAAGAAGAACGAAAAAAGAAAAGAGAATAAGACAATTATACCTGAGCAATATACCACAAAGAGACTAACAGATACGCAACAGCAAAAAGAACACCACCCATAATCCAATCTGATTGAGATGAGCCCAGTTGATAAAACAATTTGGATGGTGATGCACCGTTCAATATAGCTGGGCCCTTGTACAGAATCACCACAATTGCTCCTGATATAGATACGATGCTGCCCACAATTTTAGCCTGACTCCTAAAGCTCTTTAATTTCACCTTTTCCATTCTGGTAGGGCACATATTAAAGATTAAAAAAAAAAAAAAAAATGGGTTGTTAGTTAGGTAAAGATTCCGTCTAAAGTGGGCACTTTATTTCATAAAATACAAAAAGAGTCGAACACGGGTAAATATAGCATATAGAAATAAATAAATAAATAAAAAGTTGATTACAACTTTTCATAACAAATGAAATTAACTGCATAATTTATCACTCATTCAGTTATGTAATCTACTTTTCATAATTTCTATAACTTAAAAAATTGAATCTGACATTACTTATCTATATTCATTTGAATTATAATTTTTAGATTCCATTTTAGTTATATAATATTTTTCATCATTTGAATCCGGATGAGATGTTCAATCTAGATCAAACTCTAACTTTGAAAATTCAATTTCGAGCAAGATGTTCGCACATGGGTGGAAAAACAGAGACGACCAAGGGAAAGAATATATCCATGAAATGAAACAAACATGAACAGCAGGAGAAAGCAAAACTGAAACATAGACATTGAGAGAGAGAGAGAGAGACAGGGGGAATACAAAAGAGGAGTTGTCCATGGGTATTCTTGCCATAAACCTTACACCCAAACACCATCGCTCTTCTTCCGCATTTCTTTTTTCTCTCTCACACACACACGCCAAAACTCACATCACACAGTCTTTGCTCTCTCTCTCTCTCCCCCCCCCCCCCGATTGGCTCTCTGTGTCTCCCTTCCTCAAACCAGCTCTTCCCACTCTCTTTTCTCTCTTTAATTTGCCTCTCTCTGCTTCTTGCTCAATTCCAACACCATTGCATCTCCACCAACCACACTGATAGCACCACTCCACCCAATTCAATTCAACATACAAAACAATAAACATGATTCAAGTCAATTCAACGCTAATTCTCAACACCGCCAATCTTATTCCATCATTCACTAACCCAATTCACTCACCAATCTAGGACATAGGCAAATCTCTGGAGACAATTGGTGATAGAGATGGAGAGGAGGTACGCTTTCCATTCGATTCTAAGAAAATCTCTTATTGCAACCCGATTGACTTGGTGAAATTACCCACCAAAATTCGTTGTTACTTACACCTTGGGACGGTAGATGGTCGAATTTGACAGTTCGATGTCGGTGGGGGAAGAAAGAGAGAGAGAGAGGATGTAGGTGGAGGAGATTAAAAAAAAAAGGGGTTGGTGGGGTCGAATTCAGTGGTGAAAGGGGAAAGGGGTATTCGCTGGTTCTAAGTTTCAATAGTACTTGAGAGATCAGTACTAAATAATGAAATTAAATATAATTTAGGTGGGCACACTTTCACATACGTTTTAAATTATTCTCTAATTAATAGAGAAAAATAATGTGATATATTTATATTTTTTACATCAGATTTGATACTTAATAATTCATTAATTAAACATAAAAGGAACTTAAGTCAGTATATATATTCTATATAAACAAAAAATAACTAAGAAAATGTTAATTATAACATTTTACAAAAAAATGAGGCTGATTACAATCATTTACAATTGATCCCGACAAGTCTTTATACTTTGAAAACGTTTTATGATAACTTCATTATCAATGTCATTGAAAATGTCAAGGATCAACTATATAATTTATTTGACACAAATAAAACCAATAACATAACTTAAACACGAATAACATTTTACTAACCGAATAGACTTTTACTTGTGATGTTTTACATAAATATAACACATACGAATCAATTTCAAATAAAACATAGAACAAATCTTAAATAGTAAAAGTCCTGCACATAAACATACATACAGACATACAAATTCACATCTTAACCTAATTCATAGATTAACAAGACAAAAAAATGCACATAAATAATTAAAATTTGCAATCTAATTTGCAGACTAACAAGTCCAAAATTTAAAATAATCTTTTGTCAATCAGAGAATTAAAAAATAAAAAAAAAATTCCCAATAACAAAGGCTTTTTGTTTGCTGACTTGGGTTTTTTCTTTTTTGTTACTTGGTTGACCCAACTATTTTTGATTATCCTAAATTTTTAGAGTGGACCCAATTTAAGAATGTCCAAAAAAATATAAAATATATATAAGTAATTTTTTTTATTTTTTTAGGGTGGGCCCAACCCAAGCCAGTCCTAGCCCTATATTCCCTCTGCTACGGGTGGGTGTATGTATGAGCGGACTTAATTAATAGTTTCCTGTAGAGTGGGAAATAGTCCATCCATTTTTTTATTAAATGACAAGTGTTTTTTTTTAATACTTAAAAAATGGGTAGGAACAAGAAAAAGCGTCCAGCAACCACACCGATAGGCCTTCATCGGTAGGATCATAAGACTCTTGACCGCACTTAGAACACCTCTCGGGACCAGACTTTACTAGGCTAGCATAGCGGCGAACCACCAACTCCCAATATAAATTCCAAGACTTGAACTCCCAACTTCAAAGTGAAGAGTAAGATCGGTACCCACTAAACCACTCTACTTGGTGGTTATTAAATGCCAAGTTGCCAGCACTATTTATTTGATTTGTTCAACCAAATTAACAAACAAAACAAGAAAGTCAAGAAAAAATTATTAAGAAACAAATAAGAGGAACCTGAAAATAATGGCAAGTGCAAAAGTGAACGCTGGTGTGAGATTACTGATGATTGAAGAAACAGTCGGAGTACTGTACTCTAAACCCATATACCCCAACACATGACCTAAAAACCTGCAAAACCCAGAAATAAACACACAAGAAGATGACTCATATTCTGAATCCAAACCACTATATATTTATATATAATATATTTATATAATTAACAGTATTAATTAGAAATTTAGAATGCTTGATATTTTCTATACCCAATAAGCCCAAGGAGGAAAATTCTACTGATGAAAGAGAAGTTGAGCGGAGGAAGTCTTTTCTTTCTGCAAATTATATAGCATGGAACATACAGAGATAGATAATAATATGTTAGTTGTTGTTCTAATAAATAAAAATTGTGAAGGAGTTACTAGTATATATTTATATATATTGTAGGGGATAAAGAAACGGACCTTTCGAAGATGAAGGCGAAAGGAAGGAGAACCAGACCAGCTAGAGAATGAGCGTAGACCATGAAGACGCGATAGCTAATTCCTTGAGATGCTGCTGCTTTGAACGCTGTGGTTACGGCAACGTTGGAGCTCAGCGATATAATCACCGCTATAAATGGTAGCACTTCACTGTAACAATACCCTGCCCTCCCTCCCATTACTCTCTCTCTCTCTCTCTTAAACCGGTCCGGTTCTTGAGTTACAGCGTATATACAATCAAACTGTCTGAAAAAACGCTAAACCTGCCAATTTTTCAAAAAAATCAGGGAACTTGACTTGACAGTTTGTGAAAACCAGAGGATTGGAATTTCAATTCATATATATATATATATATATAAAAAAAACCCTTTTTGGGCTATTTCGCCCTAACCTCACTGAGTCTTCTTCACAACGAACAGGCAGCTCAGGCGATGAACAGAGGCGACCACTCTATCAGGCGACCAGCTCAGTCTTTTTCACAGCGAACAGGTAGCTGAGTTTTCTCTCTCTGTCCCTCTCCCTCAGCTACTGAACATTGATGTATATATATATAATATATACATATATATTCACAGATCCAGTATCTAGATAACTTTAGGTGCGTTACCGATATGTATGTTGATGTTTTGCAGAAAGAGAGAGACAGGGGGTATATGCAGTCGGTTTGAGGGGTATTTATTTGTTTCCGAAGTGGGGGTACTCCTAATTTCTTATTCATTTATTTATTTTGTTGTTAGAGTTTTAATTGATTTAAAATATCTTTAATTTATTAAGAATTTAATTAGTTTTATTATTACTTGAATTGTTTTGTTTTTAAAAGACTTCTTAAGAGTCTTTGTCAAAATTAACGATATAGCGTGAGTTGATTGAGGTTCTATTATTAAATAACAGAACATGGTTTTAAGTTTTAACGTGAAGTTTTCTTCGAGTCGTCCTTTTTTTTCGGTTTTTTATTTGTTTTTTTAATTAATTATTTTATGTATGTGGGAGATATTTGAGTGTTTAATATTTTTTGATCCTACAATGTGAGCTTTGTCTGGAATATTAAAAAAATAATAATGCTATACTGACCAAAATTAGGGATCAAATAAAAAATTTAAATAATGACATAGCAGTTGTTGATATGACAAGATTAATTGTCATATCAGTAAAAAAAATTCGTCTTCTCCAAATCAAGGACAAATGAGGCAAAGATTTTACTGATATGACAGTTAATCTTATCATATCAACAACTGTCATGTTATTTGAATTCTTTATTTGATACATAATTTTAATCGGTATAACATTACCGTTAAGAAAGTGGAAGTGGGGGCGGTTCGTCGTCAGCACTTAATATTTTATGAGCAATGCTATTGAGACTTAATTTATTGACCTAATTTGCTGACCTAATTCCCTATGACCTTTGGATTGACTGTGAGTTCCATCAAACATTGGAACTTGGTGTTAATCCAATGGTTCCAATGAAGACACGTCATTAGGTCAGCAAATTATGTCAGATTTTTAGGTCCAAATAGCATTTTCCATATTTTATTGGTGGTTCATTTGCTCATATGAATCTTACACGCCATCATAATTATTATTAAAAGACTTAAAACGGAAGAATCAACTGTTTTGAACAATTGAAAGATACTTTTCCTACGTTGAAATATCAACCACTCATGAAGAATTCAATGGTTTAGGACAACCGAATGGTACCTGTATTACGTTGACAATATCAAACACGCAAAATAATATTACATATAATAAAATTAATTAAAAAAACATTCAAGAAATTGGAAAAAAAAACCCACGAAGGACTATGAAAGACATGTACTTAAACTTTTAAAGTGTCTATAAACCTTATTGGTGGTGTTTGGATAGTGGGTTAAAGATGGTTATTCACTAATTGAATGGAATAAAATAGGAGTGGGATCTAGATAACCTATGTTTGGGAAGTCAATTTTGATACTAGATACAAATCCCGGGTCAATGCTTAACCCAATTTCTACAGTACCACTTAACCCTCTTACACTGCCTACACTTAACCCACCCCCCATGGGTTACAAACCCAGGCAAGAGGATAACCCCACCCAAGACATATTTGCCCCTCCTCTCTTTCTCCTGTCACTCTGCCCTCTCTCTTCTCCTGTCAACCAGAGCGCGAAGGAGCTGAGCTCGTTCCATTGCAGGCTGAGCTAGTCCAAGGCCAGTTGCACAGAGGCGAGGAAGAAGACGCCAAGGTCCTCCAACTTTCTTAGAAGGAGTTCTTGCTTTTTTGTTATATTTTGAAGGATTAAAGTCATTATTTTGGCAATGTTCGTTCGGGAATTGTTCCTTTTTGCTTATTGTAATTCTTTGAGGTTTATTCAATAAATTTCCTTGCACCATCGAGGTTTTAATAAATAAAAAAATACGTAACTATTATATATTACTCGTATGTTAATATACTTCTTTGAGATTGATCCAATCTAGGGTTGCTAGCAACACATTACTACATAGTTAGAGCTGGTTCTTTATATTCAATTATTTGAATCTAATAAACATGATCTACCCTTATATTAATTATTAACTTTTTTTAAAAAAATTATTATTTTATTTTTATATGTTTTTATGTATATGTGAGAAATGTATAATTTTATTATGATAATCCATCAATCCAAACATCGGATAAAATTTGTTTGGATTGGAATGGATAGAATCATGAGTAGAATGGTAAATTACTTCAAAATTATTTGTGTAATCTATGGGACCCATTGAATTGCCCATTTGTTTTCCAAATAAGGGTTAATATTGGATATATTACAAGGTTAAAGTTTTAAAGTAGATAAGTGAGTTTACCTTGAATGGATTAGGATATAAAAAAATAAATCTTATCCTATCCAACCTCATTACCCGAACACACCCATATGGTATAAACCCAACCCATGTGGAGTAGACTTATAATAAATCAATCCAACTCTAACTACCACACCAGAAAGAATAAAAACAGTTGCTGGCAAATTGGAGAGTTTGGTTGAATATGCAATAATAGTAAGCCTTTTTTGTAAAATATTCATCAAAATCATTGCAGATCGACTGAGATGACAGCTCCACTTGCACAAACGAATAATAAAGAATTTCGGTGGTAGGATAATTTACTTAAATTCCTTACTGTCTTTCATTTTTGGGAAGAAGACGAAGTAGCATAATTATTTATGGGATCAACTGAATCTCATATTTAATTATTTATGGGACCCTAATGTCATAATAATTCTCTGAATAGAAACAAAAAGGCAGCGGTGACCCTTAATTAGGGTGATAATCGTATCGTGCCGAATTGAGTTATTTTAGATTTGTGTCAAATACTAGTCAATTCTAACGCAACTCGTTTAACTAAACGTATAGTGTTGTGTCGTGTCGTGTTGACCTATTTATTTTTGTGTCATGTTCGTGTTGACCCATATAACCCGTTTTATGTCTAAAATTTCATTATCACTTAATCGAATCTATGTTTATACTATTTTTATGAACTAAAAATTAACTTACTAAATATAATAATAAAAATGAGTACAAATAAATTTTTTTACAAGAATTAGGCCACTATTTGATAAAGAGAAATATTATTTGAACCTAATTTGGGGACCTAATCTAGGGACCTAATGATGTAGAACAATTGAATTGGTTGTGGACTCCATCTAACATTGGAATTCATAACTAATCCAATGGTTGCATTGAAGTCACATCATTATGTCCCCGTATTAGGTCCCCAAATAAGGCCCCTATAGCATTGCTCTTTGATAAAATATAATAAAAAATTGACATTTTATTCTTATAATATAATTTAAACGTGTGTTAATCGTATCAATTTCATATTGTTCGCGTTTGATACTAACTCAATCTATTTATTATTCGTGTTAATGAGTCATGTCATATACGGGTTCGTGTCGAGAAATAGTTAATCATAACTCACTAACTTCGTATCAATTTTAAGTTTTATTTTCGTATTGTGTCAAAATTACCACCCTACCCCAAACTCTAAAGAATCTGGGACACGCGAGATTGCCTTCCCACAAAAGCGGAGTTAGAACTTTTTTTTGTAGTGAGAGTGTTTTATAATTTATTAATAATGAAAACCATAGTGTTAAGATTATATAATTTATTGCAAACAAATTCATTTGTTGATATTAAAAAATTAATTAATCAAATCAATTTATTTAAAAATATGTTTATAAGAGCAAAATTTTAAATATAAGAATCCAATTAAATAGAACAAATTTAATTTTAACAATTTGTAAAAACAATTAACCAATCGCAAAATACACGAATTTGAATTTCAAGAAGTCAATAAAAAAATTTAATTCATCACTAGCTAATTATAGAATTCAAATATAGAATTGCAGTTCCATAAAACTAAAAAAAAAAAATCATATTGTTGTATTGTGTGTGCATGTGTTCTCTTCTCTCCTTTAATTTTTTTTTTTTTGTTTATTTAGATTCTAATTTGTGATACTTACATCTTAGTTTTACTTTCATAAGGTTTTAAAAGTTTTAAAAAAATATCCAATTAAAATAACAAATTTCAAGCTCTATTTTAGTTCAAATTTAAAAATTAAATAAAGTACAAAAGAAAAAAAAATGGAAAGAAATAGAGCTCTGAAAACAACCAAATTGCAATTATAAAATTTTTTAAATCATTTTAACAATTCAATTAAATAAAATGCACCAATTTAACAACACAATAAATCAATAACACTAAAACCTAAAACAAATACAACAACAATTACAATAAAATACAAGAAAGTATGAACATCAATTCATCATAATTGTTACACAAATACAATTACAATTATTTTAAGTTTAAATCATATGAAACACATTAAAATCATAACTACTCTAATAGATCACCAGTTCACCACAAATCATGTAACCTATACAAAAAACAAGTCCATGTTTTAGCAACTCAAACATCCACAATAATAACAATCTTATAATATAAATTATCACACAAATACTCTTATAATTACTAAAAAAATATAAAAAATTTAAATATATTTTTTACGGGTAGGGTAAGGTAAGAATGCGAAAATTGATGGGTATTCCGCATTCCTACCCGATTTAATCGGAAGACCAAAAACTTTTCGACATTCCTACTCGATTTTTGCGGCTAGCCGTTTAGTATAGTAGAGTAGGGTCGAGTAGGATAGAAAATTTCTGCCAATCAGAAATTTGAACACCCCTAAAACCAACAATACTTTGAGCAAGTTTTTTTTCAACTTTTTTTTTTTAAAATCAACGGCATAGAAGTTCATGATAACTAGAACTTACATGTAATGGAAGATATTACAATTATTGATGATGTTTCAAATCAATTGTTAATGATGTTTCGATCCATACTGATTTTGATACTATAAACAAAAGAAGTGATGTTATCTGAATTGGAAAGGAGCCCCAAAGTCTGCTTGATGTGAAAGGTTCTTCGATGTTCTATAATGACTTCCCTCTTCTTTTAGATTTTTCATGCATGTTTTCCTCTATATCATTTTCGTCTAATCTGGCACTGACGAAGCCGATTGTGTGATCGTCTTCTTCTTCATCAGCATCGTCGCCTTCAGCTGCTTCATGGGCGGTCTTGAAGTCAGGAGCAGCACCGCCTCCGCCTCCGCCACCAACGCCAACGTTTAAATTTAAAGCTACTTTTAAGATTTTTAAAGTTTTTATAATTGAACGAAATAACACTATTAAAGGTATTTTGAAGATTTAAAAAATAATGGATTTAAGTATTTATTATTAAGACAAAAAATAGACTTATTATCAAATAAATTTTTTCAACGGACTCAAACTATTATAAGTGACTCACTCCCAATTTTTACCAAAATACATCAAGGTAAGACCTCTGAAGGATAACGAATTTCGGTGTAGGATGTTACTTACATGCCTGGAGAATACTTGCTGGGAAGCAGACGAAGTAGCATTATTATTTATGGGACCCGACTGAAATGTCATAATTATTTGATGGTCCCATTTTTTTTTAAGATACTGTGGACTACTCTCGTACAATAATGCTACGCTCACTAAATTTTAGCATTAAATTTAGAGCTCAAATGATATAGCAGCATGTCATTTGGAGTTTTTATTGAGACCCAAATGACATGACACATTGACACCAAATAAAAAAACCCAAGTCAACTGTCATATCATTTGGACTCCAAATTTAATCCTAAAATTTGATCAGCGTAACATTACTGTTAATTCACATGACATGTTGGGTTTGTAGTTGTCTCAATTCAATCCTTTGGTGTAGCGTCGAACCATTGGGGGGTCCCATGGGATAATTAAATAGAAAACGAAACTGGGCCACCCTCATTTGAACTCTTGATGTCGAATGGAGATATTTATCAATTCAAAGAGCACAGTATAATCGGTGTGAATTTCAACTCCACATACTTTCCTTACCACAAGGCAACTCTCATAACCACACAAGTCTGTTCAAACCGATTGAAAGATCAACGGTTCCAAACACGCATCCGATGGAGTTCGTCACAAGGAATGACCTATATTATAGGTAGGTATAGGTAATGCTCTTGGTAGTCGGTGCCAACACGTATCAAGAGCTTGAAAGTCTTATGTTCTAGACTATAATGAGGGCATTTAAGTCAATTAACATTCAAGTCAAATTTTTAGGTTTAGCGACAAGTAAGGGCTTGTTTAGATTGTATTTATAAAACAGGTTTTTTTTTTTTTGTTTTGTGATACAAAAAATTAGCTAAAATCTATTTAGACAGAATTTTTTGGGAACAATTTTGCAAAAAAAAAATTTCGATACAAAAAAACCTAAACAAACATTTCTAGAACACTTTTAAAAAACATGCTTTCCGACATTATTTTCTGAAATACAATTCAAACACATCCTAAATTTTTTATGACATTGCCCTTTTCAATGCCTAATGTCAAAATCAGAAGAGAGACATTAAAGGTTAATTAATACATTTACATCAAATATTATCAGTACATTTTTTTTTTTCAAACACCCACCTGCAAAGCAACTAAACAAGACATAGAATCCAACCAACCCCATGGTAGTCTTTTTTCAAACACAGAAAAATCAACGGCATAGACATAGAACGCAACCAACCCTATAGTTGTCTTTTTTCAGACACAGAAAAATCAATGGGGATGGGTTGAAATGAAATATGGGCCCTGTTTGGTTTGCATTTAAAAAAATAGTATTCGAAAATAATTTTTGACAAGAGTTTTAAGAAAGTGTTTTTTAATATTTTTTGAGATAAAAAACTTGTTTGGTTAGATGATTTCAAAAATAATTTTACAATACAAAAAATAGTAAAACCTGTTTGGACAGCCTAAATATATGTTTGAACAGTAATTCAAAAATTAATAAAAAAATATAAGAAACTTATTTTTAGATTGACAATTTATATAAAACGCTGGATTCAAACAGTTTTCACTGTTTTCTATTCTGTAAAATTATTTTTAGAAATATACCCTTCATTGCATTGGGATCAATAATACAAATCTGAAATGATCCATCCACCAGCTGATTCAATTCATACCCCTGACGCCACAATGACTGTCCAAGTGTGGACATGACACAGTGGGGCTTTCCAATTTAAAAGACTATTAAAAGAGACTTGACTACGCTATGGTCAAACAAATTTCGGTGTTATATTTTTAAAATTTATTATTTTAAAGGATATTTTTATAATTTTTATGGGTTATTTTATAATTAAAAAATTTATTATTTTTGTGGATCATTTATCATTTTTATAGATATTTTTACTACTGTTGTGAATATTTTTATCACTATTGTGGTAACTATGTTTACCACTTTTCTTTGATAAAAAAAAAATTATCACTTTTGTTTTGTGGATGATTTATCACTTTTATAAGTCTTTTTATTACTGTTGTGTGTGTTTTTACTACATTTGTGATTATTATTTTTATCACTTTTTTTGGTACCACAACATTGGTCAAAACACCCATAATAATGGTAAAAATACCCACAAATATAATAAATTTTGGTATGATACCGAAATTTTATTTTTCGATATCATTGTGAAGTCCATAAAAGATGCATCACAAAAAGTGAAACAATCGACTCTGAAGGTTGCTGAAGTAGTAACAGAGATGAGTTATAAATTCAGATGTCTTGAGTTTGAATCTTAACAATCATTTGAGTTCAGGTTTCTCTATGAGGGATAAATACGTAATTTTAAGGGATTTAGCATTAACGTGGATAACCTAATTTTTATCAAAATGAAGAGAAAATTAATTGAGACACGAATAAATTAATCCAAAAATTCCTTACCATTAAACTGAAAAATAGAAAGGAAAACAAACGAGAAGCAAGTTTAGTGCGTAGTTTTATTGCGGAAAAGGAAAACTGAGTGCCTTATATTAGTCTACGTGTTGCTTCCTCTAACCCACATTGATGGGTCCATGAGGAACCTACTTTGCCAATGACATCAAATTGATGGCGACTCAAATATCTTATAGTAAAAATTGTCGTATCATTTTGTATAAAATTTGAAAAAAATTCATTCACACCTCCTATAGTTTATTTTAAATTTAATGACACTCTTTTTATTCTAAAATTTCATTGCATCTCTTCTAATTTATACTATCGAATCGTAGATACCCCTAACAGTAACTTTCATCTCTAAGAATAAATAAAGTGCATGATTTGATCACATATTTTTGGAAAATATCAAAATTATCCTCTGTTATGTTCATTAACTAAAATGCCTTGGGTTGACACTTTATAAAGTTTAGTTTTTTTTTTTGATAAGTAGAATGATATAATTATATGTATTGAAATTATTTTTTTACATAAAATAATATCATTCAACCAAATAAGGTCAAAAATGCATATAAACAAAACAAAATAAAAAAAAAATAATTTTAACATTTTAATAAAAAATAAGGTTAATTATATTAATTTTTAATTGATTTAAATGAATTTTTATCATTTTAAAGCGGCGTATGATAACTTTGTTATAAATACCATGGAGTATATATATATTTTTTGAACACAACACTTACACAACCCCTTACAAAGGGGAAGTGCAAGTGAAGATATTTAAACTAACACACACACCCAAAACAATCCCGATGTGGGATTGCCCAGTCCCCCGACACCCCGGTAGGATTACCATAACCGCAGGGCCTTTGGCCCAAAGTGTGGGATTCCAGCCCAACATCGAGACGCCCCATGCAAATGCGCCCCGAAGGGCTTTTTCAGCCTTTTTGAACACAACACTTACACAACCCCTTACAAAGGGGAAGTGCAAGTGAAGATATTTAAACTAACACACACTCATTTGGTTATATATATATTAGTCATCACATTATCACTCACTCATTTGGTTACATAATCGAGTTTTTATAATTTTTATAGTTAAAAATATTTTTTTGACAATAAAAATTACAATCGATAAAGTCAATGTCAAAGTCCTACTAATTTTCAACTCCTCTACTATCGTCTGTCCTCCACAACATTACACCACCATTCTTCACACATTATTCTTTATATGTCAAATTTAGATATTATTTAATAAAATTTAATATTAATTGAATAAATTTGGTCTTAATTTGACAAATTTAAATATTAATTTGATAAAATTAAATGTTAATTGAATAAATTTGAATTTTGCGTTGATTAAATTGAATATTAATTTATTATTAAATTAAAGAAATGACATTGATTTGATGGGGTTAAATACTAAATTAATATAATTTAATATTTTCTTTAAGATAATTAAATTTTAATTTGATAAAATTAAATGTCAATTTGGTATTGATTTGATGAAATCAAATAATAATTTAGTGTTAAATGAAAGAAATAATACTAATTAAATTAAATTAAATATTAATTTGTGTTGATTTGATGAGATCCAACGTTAATTTAGTTTAAATTAAAAAAAAATATTAATTTAAAAAAATTAAATATTAAATTGATGAAACTAAATGTTAATATAATATAACTAAAATGGAGTGTAGTGCAATTTTAGAATCGGAAGGAGATGTCGTTGAAGTTAGGCCTATTTACAAGGGGCATGGATGAAATTGACACTATAAAATATTGAGGGATATTTTTGAAAAATAATGTTTGTTATTAACGTCGTAAGCAGACAATAACTGACAAGAAATGTCAATAAAATTTTAGAATTAGAAAGGAATGTCATTGAATTTAGAGATCATTACAAAGAGTGTGGATGAAATTTTCCCATAAAAATTTGGTAGAGACAATTTGTAATCATGGCATTGCTCAATTGAAGGATGGGGCAACATACTGTCCCGAAAGTTATTTTAAATCATTGATTTTAATTTGAATAATCTACAATAATAGATTGAAAAATTAATAAAAATAAAAAAATTACTTGTGATATATTATTAGTAGTTAAAAAGTAAATGTACATACAATACCGAAAAGTGGCCAATTGCTACGGTGACAGGACTTGCAATTGAGACATTAACAGGGGTGAGATTACAATTCCAAGGAAGGCCAACGATGCCAATAAATTTTTTTTTTTTTTGGGAGTGGGAGGGGGAGGGGAGGGGGGCCAACGATGCCGATATGTAGAATGTAGTTGCTTGTTGAACTGAAAATGTGGTTGCTTGTCGTTCACACAACAGAGAGATCACAACTTCCAAGTAAGAGCAACACCAACAACACCATAAAAAATAGTTATTCAAAATATATTTAAATATTATATTATCTACTTTAAGTAACCATTTTTTCAAATTCACTCCAACAATACTATCTATTTTAGCTAACCACTTCAACTAACTTAATTCAAAAAATAGCAATTCAACTATATATTGTATAAATTTAATCAATTATGGGCTACAAGAGTAAATATCATAAAAGATGAGCTACAAGAGTAAATATCATAAAATACTTGGGAGGTTTTGCTGAATTTTTTGAGAGATTTTGCTAGATTTTGGCGGGAAGGGTTTGCTGGATTTTTTTGGAATTTTATTGGATTTTTGGGAGGGTATTGTTGGATTTTTTTACTACTTTCTTGATCTTCTCATACAAAGCCCACCATCAATGGGTCTTTGGTCCAATGATACTCCTTATCTTATAAATGTTTTGCCTTATTGAGATCAAGGGTTCAAGTCCCCCTTCCCCTTCCCTCTCCCCAAAAAAAAAAAAAAAAAAAAAAAAAAAAAATGCAAAGCCCACCGATAAAAATACAGATGGTAAAATCGGTAAAATCCTAATTATTTCAAATTCACAAATGCTATCCATCAGATGGTGAAGATGATGGATCGGTTGAAGTCGAACACGATCTGTGATGAAGACGATGCAGTGGGTTTCAAGGGGGTTTTTGGTCTGATTTTTGGTGCAATTGTAGTGGGGTTTTCGGTGGGGTTTCAATGGGGTTTCCGGTCTAGTTTTAGGGGGGGGGGTTTGGTGGAGTTTCAGTGGGAGCACAGAGAGAGAGAGAGAGAGAGAGAGAGAGAGAGAGAGATGGGAGCCGAGAGATAGAAGTACATACCTGAGTCTTGGAAGAAGATGCCACAGCCAGCCTTCCTTGGATGAAGACGATGAGGAGCTGTGGAATGTGAAAAATGGCGCAAAAAAAAAAAAAAAATAGCTAGTTGTTGTTGGCTCTCAAGATATAGCTAGTGGAATGAGAGTTATGTAAAATGACTAGTGGGATAGCTAGTTTGTTGGAGACAAATTTTAGGATTGGGCTAGCTAAAATAGCTAAGAAGAAGCTTTTAAAGAGCTTCCAGGACTTAGTCTAAGGCCAGACAAACGAACGTGGCTTACGTATCACAAATGGACCCCACAATAAGACAAACAAAAAAAATGGAGAATTACACTTAGACTCCCTGAAGTTTGTCACTCAGTCACTCAGATCTCCTGACATTTAAAATATTACACACAGACCCTTTAAAGTTTATACACGCGTAACACTTAGACCCCTGCTATAAATATATTTCGTTAATAAATTACACTTAAACTCCCTGAAGTTTTTGGGTATATAATATTTAGATCCTTAAGTTTAAAATATTACCCTTAAACAAAAAAAACTCTAATTAAAGATAAAATATCAAATATTTTAAATTTTACAACCAAAATTCATGTTCTATTGTATCATTTATTGAAATAAAATTAAAATTAAAAATTTAATTTTTTCTTAAAAAATCATAATTAATATACAATCATACTATCTATTGGAATAAAACTAAAAAAATCAAATAAGGGTTCTAAGTCATTCATAATAGAACATGAATTTTACATCCAAAATTTTGGTTAAGGGAAAATAGTTTATTTTTTATTTTATTTCAATAAATGATACAATAGATCATTAATTTTGGTTGTAAAATTTAAAATATTTATCATTTTATTTTTGATTGGAGTATTTTTTGTCTAAATATAATATTTTAAATTTAAGTAATCTAAGTATTATATGCATACAAATTTTAGGGGGTCTATGCATAATTTATTAACGAATATATTTACAGCAGGATCTAAGTGTTACGCGCGTACAAATCTTAAGGGGTCTATGTGTAATATTTCAAATGTCAGGGGATTTGAGTGATTAAGTGACAAACTTTAAGAGGTCAGAGTGTAATTCTCCCTAATTATATAAAAAGCAAGCATGAAAACGTTGGTTTACCAACGTTTTTAAGAAGGTAAAGACAATTTTTTTAAAAAGACGTTGGTCTGATCAACGTTTTTGTGATTTTTTAAAGAAATAAAAGGTTTCTAAAACGTTGGTTGAAGTGACGTTTTTAGAAAAATGTTATTCCAAATGACGTCTTTTTGGTATAAATACGTCATTTTAACTAACGTTTTTAAAAGTGTCTAAATTTGAGAAATAGTTTGAAAACGACTCTCTTTTGGATATAAGTTTAAAAAGAAAGCATGGTTAGGGTAAAAGCTCACAGTGCTGCTCTCTCTCTCCCACTCTTAGGTAATCCCTCCTTCTCTCCCTCCTATTGTACTATTGGTCCTAATTTATTTGGAATACTTGGTGTTATCCTATTTGATCCAACAAGTTTAATATTGCTTGTAAGATGTTTGAGGATCCGAAAGGGATTTGGTTTCCTTGAATGACATTTTTATTTGGTCTAAAGTTGAGTGCTATGTACGGGTGGTGGGGGCGGGGGCAGTGGCGAGGGACAAAGATTAAAATTTACTTGCAGACAAGGATGAGAATAAAAATTAACCCTTTTAATGGGGTAGACGGAAATTTTTTAAGCAAGCACGAGGATAGAGACTACTCCCCCGCCCCCGCCCTCGTCCCGGTCCACTGTTATCCCTACTAAAATGTAGGGATGACAGTAGACCAAAGCGGGAGCGGGGGGCGTAGTCTCCATTCTTGTACCCGCTTAAAAAAACTCTGTCAATCCCCGTTAACGGGTATAGTTTCATTTACATCCACGTCCACAGGTAAATTTATAATCCACGCCCCCACCTCATCCCCCGCCTTCACCCCTGCCCCCGCCCCGTCCCGTCCTAGCCCAAGTCCAAGCTAACATAATTCAAAATTTCAAATTCCAAATAAATTCAACATTCTAAATAATCCAACAACATTCTAAATAATTTAACATAATTATAGAATATCATAACATAATTAAAAGATTATCTACAACATAATCTAACATTATATAATTAAAACCTTATCTACAACATAACCCAACATAAAAATAGCCACAATTATATCAACGCTTGTAATCAACATGATGTAAAAATAAACTTTCACATAATATATTATGATGCTAATAATTCACTTAAAAATCAATTGACTTATTTACTATAAGAAATTATCAATTAAGTAATATCATTTTAAAAGAAATAAAGACTGTTAACTCATATGTAATAGAGTGGACAATTCCATGACCAAAATTCCCCGAAGGGCTAGGTCTGAGAGAAAATATCAGGCCCAGCTCCATGATGAAGCACATTTTCTCAAACTAATAAGTAAGCATTCACTATTGGTAAAATTTCAAACCGCTAATATAAAGCAGTTAGACAAGCTTGTACAGTGTGATTTTGTCGTGTCAAAAACTCAGCAGCAATTCACACCATTTCGATAGAAGTTTACTAAAACAAATTAATTAGGCACAAATTAGCCATAAATTGATTATATACAAAATGGAGTGCAACACTTCAATTTTCCCAATAAGCATAACCCTACACAATCTATATTGTCATACAACTGGGATTTGAGGGGAGTTCATGGTCTAGTGGTCTCTCACCCCTATATGCTATTGTGTACAACTTAAATAGACCATATTAGATCTGAACACTTTCATCGACTATAAAACTAACAAAATACACACGACGATCCCCAACTTTCAAACAAACAAGACACCAAAAAACTAGTTTTATATTTGGGACTAATTATATATATATATATAATAACGGGTATAGCGGGGACAGGACGGGGACGGGGCGGAGGTAAGTGTTAGTATATCACCACTTTCATTCTCGCATGGATTTATACGGGTATTCCCGTATATGTCCACCGTCCAATACATATGGCCCATTCTCGGTCCAAATAGGACAGATTTGGACGAATACCCGTTTTTCTCTGGATTTGGACGAATCACACTGCAATTTACGACACCAATAGCAAACAAATGAATTGATATGAAACAAGTCGCTAGACAAATTGTTGGCGTAAACAGAGTAGATGTGATTCCTCGAGAGAGTTCAAGCCCGACGTAGTTCACAGATAATGCCATCCAAATGTAAGTTGAGAAATGCTACCAAAAATTATCAAAACATTATGGAGGTCAAATAATAAATTATATAAAATAAATTGTCAAAATTTTAATTTTTGAGAAGTAGGGGATTATAACCCCTCAAACATAGTGAAAATGGGCCATATGTGCAGACAAGATCACTATCAGACTATATGCAAACAAGAGAAGCCCAAAGGTCCTGCAAGGGTACCGAAAATTAACTTCTTGACGATGCACTTTGACTTTTCATTTAATAAAATTTTGACACCGTGTAATTTCTTTTATTGTATTATTGTACATGATGATCAATTTCGGTATAATACTCACATTTTATAGGTAACGTATATAAGCCCATTCTCAAAAATCACCTATTTCCTGCATTTTGTATTGTTTTAAATCTGTGGGATTTTTTTTTTTTTTTTGCTCATGTAAATAGAGATAAAGGAGATAAAAGATAAGTGAACTTACACCTAATTCTACTACTTAATCTAAAAAAGAAAGAAAGGAAACAGAACTAAAGTGCTGTCCAGGTGACCTCCTGTGTGCTGTGCGAATTGGCCTCTTGCTCCTTAAGCACAATTCTTTTGACTCCCTGTGGAAGGTGGTCAAGAAGAATAATTCCTTCCCTTTTTGCAGAGAGTCCCCATTTTGCAAGAGCATGTGCAGCTTCATTGTCCTCTCTATACACGTGTGTCAAGCTCCATTCCAGATGTTGCTCCAGCAGTCTCTTCGTATCCTTTGTGATTGTCTCAACAGGCCAAGGGATTTTTGAACAGGGATTTGTTGCAGCCAACACAGATACTTGAGAATCGCTTTCTATCCTTACGTAATTCCATTCTTTCTTATGCGTCCACATTGTTGCCTCCCTAACTGCAAAAGCCTCTGCAACCAGGGGGTTTTCCTCCTTTACTGCCTTAACATATGCCTCCATGACTTGGCCTTGCCCATTCCTGGCAATTGCAGAGATATAAGATTCCTCTTTCCCCATAGCTGCGTCCACATTGATTTTTATTTCCCCGTCCAGGGGCCTAGACCATCCTTTTCTTGCATGATTCCTTGCTGCCTCCTTTGTAGTGATCGGAGAGTGAGTTCTTACTTGACTGTGTTCATTGAAAGCATTTGAAACTTCGTTAAGAATAGTCATCAGATTGGGCTTGGCATCTCTGTAACAGATCATATTCCTCCATTTCCACACCGTTGTAGTGAGAACTGCAACGAATAACAGTAGCTTACTGAAGTGTGGGGCATTTAAACCGAAAACCAGAGTGGGATTCAGGATGTTGTGAATCCAGTCTTGAAGAGTGAAGTGGGAGAAAGGCTCCGTCCTGAATCCCCAAATCTGGAACCAAATAAGCCGTGCTATATCACATTTGAAGAATAGATGAGATTCATTCTCCACAGCTTGGTTACACATAGGGCATAGTGGGTTTGAGACTGCAAATCTAGAAGAGAGCGTTGCTTTTGAGGGTAGGCTTTCTGTGATGGCCCTCCATAAGTTAATCTTAAGCCTTGGGTGAATCTGAGCTTTCCATAATTTATTCCAATCAGGGGTACTAAGATAGCAACAATGGGTATCAAGTGAATCTCTGTGCGTGGAATATGTAGACTTAGAAGTGAACTTTCCTGTACTTTCAAGGATCCAAGCCATGTGATCATCTTCTGGGAACATTGGCAGTTGGATATTTAGAATGGCTTGTGCAGTATCATTGCAGAAGAGCCTCTGTATTAATCGGGTGTTCCATGAGTTTGTTTCGGGGATAATGAGTTCATCAACTGTATTAGGGATGGGATGGGTATCATGGAGCAATTGTGGCTTGAAGTTGGGGAGGTTAGGGATCCAAGGGTCAGTCCAGATGTTAATTTTGTGTCATTTCTCCACAATATAGCATGCTCCCTTTTCAACAATGGATCTACATTCCAGGATTTGTTTCCATATTTGAGAATCAGTGGGCTGCTTATCAACTCGAAAGAAGGAGTGCCTTGAACAATATTTCTTTTCCAGCTGAGAGACCCATAGCTTCTGTTTCTGTGCCAGCAGCTGCCATCCTAGTTTAGCCATCAGAGCCTTGTTGTTGTCTTTCATTTTCCTAAAACCCAGTCCTTCCACCTCTCTTGGTCTGCATATAAAGTCCCACGATTTGATGCACATTGTCTTTTTTCCTTCGGAATGTCCCCACCAGAAAGCTCTAATCTTCCTATCAATGGATTCACAAGTAGCATTTGGGAGAAGAAATGATTGCATGGCATATGTTGGGAGTGCCAGAGCAGTAGATTTGATTAATGAAGCTCTTCCAGCGAAGGAGAGGAGCTTTGACTTCCATCCTTGAAGTTTTTTTTCCAGTTTTTCAATGATTGGTTGGAATGCTTGCTTCTTTGATCTTCCCATTAACAGTGGTAGACCTAGATAAATGACTTCCTTGTTTCCTTTTTTTAGCTCTAGAATGGCCTTTACTGCTCTGATGGTCTGCCTTGTAGCATTCCTGCTATAGAAAATTAAGGATTTATCCTTGTTGATGAGTTGCCCCGACCATTCTTCATAAGTTGAAAGACATTTAGAAATAACTTCAGCCTCATGTGGATCTGCTCTGCCAAAAATAAGAAGATCATCTGCAAACATCAAATGGGTTAGTGGTTCACAATTCCTGACAATTTTGATTCCTTTTAAGTGACCTGCCATCGCCTCTCTTGTTAAAAGTCTTGATAATACTTCAGTGCATATAATGAAGAGAAAGGGAGAGATTGGATCTCCTTGTCTTAGGCCTCTTTGTCCTGAAAAATTCCCTACTGGGCCTCCATTAACTAAAACCGAGAAGTCTGGAGTTGAAATACATTGCTCAATTAACTGAATGAAATCTGGAGGAAACCCTACCATAACCAGAATTTTAATTAGAAAAGGCCATTCAATCCTATCGAAAGCTTTTGCCATGTCTATCTTAAGCACCATCAGGGACCCTTTTCCTTTTTTCCTCTTGATCTGGTGAATGATTTCTTGAGCAAGGACAAGATTCTCAGCAATAGTTCTACCAGGTACAAAGGCTGTTTGAGTAGGTGATATGAATTGATCTAGATAAGGGCGAATTCTGTTGGCCAGGATTTTAGAGATGACTTTATATGGGGTGTTACATAGGCTAATGGGTCTGTAATGTTGGCATGTGGTAGGGTTGGTGGACTTGGGAATGAGACAGATATTTGTTTTGTTAAGCTCTCTAAGCATGTGCTTCCCAGCAAAGAAACTTCTAACCACATCAATGAGGTCATTGCCTATGACGTGCCAATAAGTCTTGTAGAAAACTGTGGACAGTCCATCAGGGCCTGGGCTTTTAAGAGAAGGCATGGCAAACACTATGGATTTTATTTCCTCTGGGGTTGGGATTGAGCAAAGATGGGCATGTTCATGTGGTTTGACTATAGGTGTGAACAGTTGGTCCAGGTCTGCTGGGAAAATGGGATTAACAGAATTAAAAAGATCCTGAAAATATGATGAGAAATGATTACCAATGTCCTCTCGTTCGGTGATCCAATTCCCTTCTGGATTTTTTATGCAGTCAATGGCGTTTCTTCTCCCTCTAATAACTGTTGAGTTATGAAAGAATTTCGTACAGGCATCTCCCTCCTTTAGCCACTGTATGCTTGATCTTTGTCTCCACAAGTCCTCTTCTCTCTTCAGCTGCTCAGCAAGTTCGGATGCAAGGATCTTTTCTTCAATCAGGTTATCCGGTGTTGGTTCAGATTGTTGAAGAAAATCAATGCGAGATTTGAGCTCTTTGACCTTCTGTATACAGTTCCCAAACTTTTCTCTATTCCATGCCTTCAAGCTGTCTTTTGTAGCTTGCATTTTCCTGTAGAATCTATAGGCAATTGAACCCCCCCTATTTGTTCTCCATGAGTTTTTAACAATGAGATGGCTTGTTGGGTCTCTTGTCCATATCACCTCGAACTTGAATGGTTTGGGAAATATATTTATGTCGCCCTCAGTATTCAATAGGAGTGGATTGTGATCTGATTCTATTGCTGGGAGGTGCTTCACTGTAGCCCTTGGAAAAAGAATTCTCCATTCAGAGTTAACCAAACCTCTGTCAAGTCTTTCTTTGATATTTGCTAAGCCTTCTCTCTTGTTGGACCATGTGTAGGGATTTCCTTCAAATCCAAGATCAATCATTCCCTTTTCATTCATCAATTCACCAAAACCTCCACTGGATGAAGACACATATGGCTTACCCCCTTTTTTCTCGGCCTGAGATGCCACATTATTAAAATCCCCAATGTAAAGGTATGGTCCCTGAAAATCTTCATCGATATTGGACATTGTATCCCATAATATACTTTGCAGTCTTCGATCGGGGGGGGGGCATAAACACAGTTAAGCAGCCAGCCTTTGTCCGATCTTTGATGTGGGAGATGAGCTGTAATGATGGAGGGAGTAGATAGGACAATTTCTATGTCAAGATCTTTCCTCCATGTTAGGCAAATACCGCCTGACAATCCTTTTGATGACTGAATCTCATAATGGAAGAAACCTAAGCTTCTCAGAATTCTCCTTGTTTTCTCTGCTGCAATTTTTGTTTCCGATAAGAAAAGAAAATCTGGGTTTAGTACCCTTATTTGCTCCCTTAGATGACGAACTGTCTTGGTGTGAGCTAGACCTCGACAGTTCCACACATAACCGATCATGATGGAGTGGGGGGCATGTTAAGGCTCGCCTCCTCAGCCATAAAATATTCTTCAGACACTTCCACATTGAATTTTTGTTCATTGCCCAAACTTTCCACCTCTCCTTTGATTGTTCTCTTTGTAGCAAATCTTCGAAAGGATTTCCTAGTGACCGTAGATGGTCCTTTGGAATTGTGGGGCAGTGGTTGTTGTGTGGCATTTCTATCCAGATGTGCGATGGTGTTTTTTGAGGTTTGTCCTGTAAATGAGCTTGTAGTGTTTTGGAGTTTGGGGTGTTGTGGGAGAGTGGTTGTTGCGGTTAAAATTGAAGAATCTGAATCAATTTTTCCAGAATTTGGTTCACATGCAGCTTGGTTTTCAGAATGAGAGGAAAGAATCAGAAGTGATCCATCTTCTTGTCTACGGACCTTAGAAAGCCTTCTAACTTCTGGGTCTTCGAATCGACTTCTTTTTAGCGATAATCGATTTACTACCGTTGCAAGGAGCTCATCAATCATGTTGTGCATTCTGGGTGGGATTGAGTAATAGTCTGTGGTAGAGGTATGTAAGGCGTTGCTGGGAGAAGATGGTGATTGTACTGGTTGCGTGGTTTGAATTTGACATTGGTTGGTGGTTAGAGAGATGATTTGTCTATGTTGGGAATTGGAAGTGTAAATCGATGATGGGGGGTAAGAGTCTGTCTCTTCGTAGATTTCATTGATATTGGAAGTAAGGGTTTTAGGAGGTCTGTGGTTTTGGAGTTCTTTAAATGTTGTAGTATCCAGTGAGGAAGTATTACCTTCCAAGATGAAGACTATAACCGTGGGAGTTTTTGTCTGGGATATATCATTTTAAAACAGTGTCTTCATTCTTAAACCATTTAGATACAAGCTGTGAAACTAAAAGACAAGGGATATTCAAATCAGATTTATGTTTCCGATTTCAATTTGGGTCAGATGAAATTGATTGTACATGCAGCATGTACATTGCATAGCTTGGCCTTAGTAACGGATGGGTATTGAATTGCATTCGATTTGTCGCGGACATCAACCGCACCAAATTTACAGTAAAAGCAAAAGAAAAATCGAAGAATTACATGGGTTGAAAAATTGACTTAAATTCAAAAATAATCAGTCACATATAGAATTTCGAGAAATGATACTTGAATTTTATGATATTAACAGAATCAAAGTTTTGGATAAATTTTTGCGAATTTCTGGAAAAGTTTTGTGTAGTTTTATGCATGTCATCAATACAATAAACGTGTAATCCTTCCAACAAGGACAAAATGTCTTACAATTGAAGAATGTAACTAGAAACAATGTCTTTATTGTATTATGATTCACCATTACAATGTTTGTTTTCTTCACTTACTTGTCACTGCAACAGAGGAACATTTTCTGGAGATTGTGATACCAAGTTACTACTAACTCCCAAGTCCGCCGTTTCTTTTTTTGCTTTTCCCCACAAGCTCACATAAAATCCAAAGGATACTATTATCGCACCAACAACACTGCAATAAGGAAAATTACAGAAACCAAGTGAATCCACAACAAACAAGTAGGGCTTGTGAAGCTGCAAAGACTAAATGGTTAGGATGGATCCCATTTTGTTGTAATTTCATCCTTATTTTATAATAATCTGTAATACGGTATTGAAAAATAATTTTTCAGATACAATAGTATTTCTTATATGTCTTAGAAGATAAGATCTGAAAGTTTGTTCGTACCTCCCGAGATAGAGAGAATCACCGAGGAAAATCACACTCATAATTGCAGCAATGACAATTGACAAAGGCGTGAATAGTGCTACATAGACTGGCCCCTTCACTCCTAGGCTCCATGTGAGCACGACTGTACCAAAGGATAATGAAAATAATCCCTACAACATGAAATAGTATTATTTATGCAAAAAAATTATAAAATAGTTTCCAACTAAAAAAAGAAAAGAAAAGAAAAGAAAAAAAAAAATTTCTAATAACGCTATTGAATTTGAAATAGTGACCTTCAGGCTCTTACTGCAATTAAAATGGCTATCACCATCATTCTTGTACTTATTTCCCATGTACTGCCGTTTGGTTCCAAAACATAAGCCACTGGTAGAGCTATGATGGCCACAGATAAGTTGTACAGAGACGTTACAAGTTGTTCCGCCGGATACTTCTTCATTGTTTGGGCCTGTAACATGTATAGATTCAATTTTTCGGTTCTCCAAATGTAAAAGTGTTAATCGAGCCAAGCGTTATTAAGATTGAACATGCTTTAAGACAATTGATCAGATTTGTCTCGCTTACAAAACAAGATAAGAAAACTTAACAGATTATTTTCGTTTATACCTGAACAATATACCAAATAGAGATTACCAGATACTCCACAGCAAAGAAAATACCACCCATAATCCAATCTGATTGAGATGAGCCCGGTTGATAAAACAATTGGATGGTGATGAACTCTTCAATATAGTTGGACCCTTGTACAGAACCACCACAATTGCTCCTGATATAGATACGATGCTGCCCGCAATTTTAGCCTGACTGCTAAAGCTTCTTAACACTACCTTTTCCATTCTAGTAGGGCACAAAAGATCAAAAAAATTGGTCGTTAGTTACCTAGTACTATCCAGAAATTCCGTCTAGGGGTCTTTTACTTAGAAATTTTAAATTTTTAGTGGGACTAACTGCATCAAAGATGTTACCGTCTTTCTCTATATAACCAATCAAACTATTAGACGTGGATCACTTATTTAGTTATGCAATATAGTTTTCATAATCTCTGTAACTTAAAAAACGAATCATACATATCAAAAACTTATCTAGATCTATACATAAATTGTCCAAAATTTCATAGCATTTGATTTTTTGTATGGGACTCCTATATCTTTTCAGTCAAATTTTTTTAACTTTGCATTCAAATAAATATTTCTGGAAGAAACTCATAACTTTTCCCCATGAATTGTAACCTAAACCTGTAAATATTTTTGTTAAGAGGGAGGAAGAGGACAAGAGAAGAAGCAATGGGAGGGAGGAGATGGGTGGAAAAAATACATCCATGAAACAAACATGAACAGCAGGAGAAAGCAAAACTAAAACATAGACATGGAGAGAGAGAGGTGTTGAACTTGAAACCTCTTGGCAGACTTAGTCCATTCTTCATACACGTAAGGTGTGTAACCTTACCTTTTTTTTACTTGCCAAGTTGCCAACACTAATTATTTGATCACTAATGTATTGGGACATAATTTAATGACATAATATTTTGTAACCATTAAATTGATAGTAGAGTGTATTTAATGCTAGGACGTACTAATAATCTAATAGCCACAATCATTATATCTCTAAATTATATAAATTTATAATATAAAATAAGACAAACTTCAAAAAATTCATCTGACATTCTCAAATGGACTCATCTAATGATCAACAACATTCATCTCAAAGCCATTCACATTGAATTTCGTCCTTCCCCCAATTCATTACTTCTCATTAACGTTACACCGTGCCTTCAAATACGAGTTACCCCTAGTTAACAAACAAAATAAGAAAGTGAAGAAAAAAATAAGGTTAATAGCATTTTTACTGCCTAAAGTATGTTTGTTTTGTCAATTTGATTCTCATTATATTAATTTTGTCAATTTAATCTCTAAAATTTCAATTCATGTCCCTTTAGTCATTAATCAGTCAATTCATTAAGTTTTTTACGGAAGTAATCATGTGTTATTCTTTCAGACAGTATCATGTGCCAAATATGTGATCATTTTATCAAAAATTTAACAATTCGTTTATGGAGAGATCATTTAAACACAAATTGAATATTTTATAGATCAAACTGACAAAATATAAATAATTTAAGAATAAAAAATACTATTAACCCAAAAAGGTTATTAACAAACAAATAAGAGGAACCTGAAAATAATGGCAAGTGCAAAGGTAAACGCTGATGTGAGATTGCTCATGATTGAAGAAAGACTCGGAGAACTGTAGTCTAAACCCATATACCCCAACGTATGACCTAAAAACCTGCAAAACCCAGAAATAAAGGCACAAGAAGATGACCCATATTCTGAATCCTAACCATACATACGAATATATATATATATATATATACAAAGGTATGTATGTCGTAGTATAATTAAAAGTATAATAATATTACACTGACCAAATTTTGGGACCAAATTTGGAGCCCAAATGACATGACAGCTGACTTGGACTTCTTTATTTGGTGTCATGTCATTTGGGCCCCAATAAAGACTCTAAATGATATGTTGCCATGTCATTTGGGCTCTAAATTTGGTCCCAAAATTTGGTCAGTATAGCATTACTATTAAAAGTATTAGAATGCTTGATATTTTGTATACCCAAGAAGCCCGAGGAGGAAAATTCTACCGATGAAAGAGATGTTGAACGGAGGAAGTCTTTTCTTTCTGCAAATTATATATAGCATTGAACATACATAGATATATAGATAATAATATGTTAGTTGTTGTTCTAATAAAACAGTTATGCAGGAGTAATTAGGAAATGTAATACGAGGAAGGGGATAAAGAAACGGACCTGTCGAAGATGAAAGCGAAAGGAAGGAGAACCAGACCAGCTAGAGACTGAGAGTAAACGATGAAGACGCGATAGCTCATTCCTTGTAATGCCGCTGCTTTGAATGCTATGCTTAAGCCTACGTGGCAGCACACCGATATAATCACCGCCGCAAATGGCAGCACTTCCCTGTAAAACTTTCTTCCACTCCCCATCTCTCTCTCTCTCTCTCTCTCTCCTCTGATCAAGTCATACAAATTGATTGTTCCTCCTCAGATCAACTCATATACTTAGTAATGCTATTATAACCTAAAAAACTAACATAATTTAGTGCCTTCTACATGTAAGAGCTTGTCATTGTAATATGGTGTACTAGTGGCCCGCCCCTTCGATGCACGGGATTATATATAATTCTTGTTTCTTTTTTATTTTTTATTTTTTTTAATTTTCTTTTCATTCTATCGAAAGCATAGGAAGATAATTATAACAAAATTTAGGCTAAAAAAAATAATATTTCTAAATAAATTTAAAAAATTCTTGGTTAGTTATGGAAGAGTTAAAAAATGGTTACAAATGATACATGGTAGGAGTTGATTGGAGGGAGTTTTAGATTTTGAATTAAAAAATTTAAAATTTTATAAATTTGGTAGGTATGGAGTGAAGAGCCAATTTTTTATGATTAATAATATATTTTTTTTTTCAAATTTAGAAATTTAACATAATATTATAATTTACTGATGTGTCAAATAATATAGTACCATTAAAAAGTCAAACGTTTGTCATTATAATATTATTATTGGATCATGATATCTATTGTTACATCATTAAGTTAAAAAATTATATTAATTGAAATTGACTTAGAAATTCAATAATTGAAAAAATAAAGTTAAAACAAATTAATAGTTAAAGAAATCATATATTTTATATTTTGTCACTGGATCCATCACATGGGAAAAAGAATAATATGTGAGTGTTGTCGGGAATATTAAGAGTGTGGAAGTGGAGTAATTATTGAGTGTAACGACGTCATTATTATTACATAATATCACTAATTAATTATAAAATAATAAATAGAATTGGTGAATCCCACTATTTATGTTATTAGTAATTAACAAAATAATGAAGCCCACTAAATTCATTTAATATTTTATCACTAATTAATAACACTACATCATCAATATCACATGATTTCATCGTCACATCTAATATTTTTTTCGTGGAAGTGAGGTCGTTCCTCGTCAGCATACTCAGTATTTTATGAGTAATGTTACATGAACTTAAAAAATAGATTTGATAATTACAATTATTGATTTCACTGTGGGTCACAATATTTATTGAGACTCACTACCTATTCAATGGTTGTAATTATCAAGTCTATTTTTTAATTTTAATTTTTAAATGTATGTAGTATTATTCATATTTTATTGGTGGTTCATTTGTTCATAGAAATATAGGACGCCATCATCATTATTAAGACTTAATGGGAGAATCAAGTGTTTTGGAGAATGCAAGATACTTGTAGGAAGTCGAAAATATCAACCACTCAAAATAATATTAAAAATACAAATAATAAATATTAAAGAAATAATAAAAAACATGAAGGACGATGAAAAACATCGTGGCATTGTTATTATTAAAAGCCAAAAAGGCCCCTATTGTTATTGAATGCCACAATATTCTGCAGGTGGGTTACGACAAAACAAGTTGATCTTAATTTAATTAATAAAATAATCGTAATCCTAATAAATTAGTACAAACCTTAACCCAACCCATGTGGAGTAGATTAGACTTATAATAAATTAATCCAACTCTAACTAACACTCCTGGGGTGCGTTTGGGTACCAGAATAAAGTGGATTAATACTAATAAACAGAGATTAACAATGCAGTGGAGCCCACAAATATTTTATTTGAGAAGGCAAAAGTGAGGTAGGACATAAATCATAACTCATAAGTCCAAACTCAACCTCGTTACTATAGTAATTATTAATTTTCTTACATGGGTTAAAATTAATCAACCTCCCTGAGTTTAAACCGGGTGGGACCCTCGATCTAGAAAGTATGCCACTATAGACTATTATCTATACATGTCTGCCTCCCTTGAAAGCTCCTAGTGTTGCGACTATCACCGAAAAGTTGTGTCGGATCAACATCGGGATTAGAATTCACTACAAAAGCAACTAAGTCAACATCTATTTGCTCTAAATCTACTGGCCGGACGCTTGAATCTATTCCACCGTAAACACCCTATTATACTACTGCAGGATCTTCCGTTGCTTCCGTTGTTATTGCTCTCGCCTTGAGATGACTGGTCAACTTTGTACAAGACTACAAGCCATTAATATTTTTATAGCGGGCAATAATAAATAAATCAAGATGTATGAATGATAACGAATTTCGGTATAGTATATTTTTACTATACCAATTATAAAAAAATATAATATATTTATTTAAAAATATATAAAAAAAATTTCAGTCATACCTCTTTTAGTTTATCATATCTTCAATGACATCTCCTCTATTTTCTGAATTTTCATTGATCTTTCTTTCTAGTTTATATGTCAGCATTATTCACATCCAAATTGACACCCTAGGTGAAATTTTGAATAATGTCCTATCAATTATTATTATTATGATAATATACAAAATATCTATATAATTATTTAAATATTAATATAAATTTGTTTAAAATTTTATTAGTTGAGATTGTAAATTATTGTTTAAATTTTTGTACTCAATTTTTATTTTTTACATATCATTTTAATTGATAAAATTCATTTCAAGGTCTAATAGTTGATATAATAGGAAAATAATGATTAGATTTTTGTTACTTTAATCGTTGACAATAGAAATTTTGTAAATAATAAATTTCAAGTCCAACATCACACACTTAAGTAATTTTTATGTTATCATTAATTTTTAATTTATGAAAAAATATGACCGTGAGTTCAATTAAGAGATAATAAAATCTTAAACTTAAATTTTAGTCTTAAATTTTTGATTCACAAGTTATATGGGTCAATACGAATATGATACGAAAAAAATTATAATTATCATAATTTAATTTTTTATTTATTTAAAAATTATTTTCCTTTGCATTTTGAGATGTAAAAATATTGATCAAGTTCTTATATTCAAGTTTTGTCAATAAATCTTTCTTAATAAATAATATAATTCATTCATTTAATTTTTCTTGTGACATAGTTAACAGTAAATAAGATTTTATCAATTTAAGTTTTGAAAAACTCATTTCTGTTGATACGATTTTTATGTGTATTGTTAAAAAAATTCTATAAGTAATGTTTACATTCGAAAAATAATCTAGTCTTTTTATATAGTTCAGTATTTCAACTAGAGTGTTGATTTTAATTTTTAAAACTTCGTTGAGAGAGAGAGGCGTGAGCTAAAGTTTTTTTGGGGCATAAATTAAGTTTTTTTATTTATACTAGGATTCCTATTTTAAGAATTTTATCGGGCTTAACCAAATAGAGAGTAACTATGGACTTAACAAAGCTGGATTTGGATTTTTAAAATGTTATATCTAAAACTCCAAAAAAAAAAAAAAGAAGAAGAAAAAATGGACCTAATATACTTAAGGGCTAAAATTTTTGGGCCCCTCTAAAACTTGGGCTTAACCAAATGGAGAGCAACTATGGACTTAACAAAGCTAAATTTGGGCTCTTAAAATTTGGGACCAAAAAAATTTGGGTCCTATCTGAAACTTTAAAAAAAAAAAAAAAAATGGACCTAATATACTTGAGGGCTAAATTTTTTAGTGGCCTATGCCTAGGGCTGGTCCTAATATTTTGAATATGTTTTACCCAACATCATGCTATTGTAACAAGAGCCTAAAAAAATCAAGAAGCTTGGGTCCTAGTCCCAACTCTCACAGTGTCTATTCGTTTAACAAAATATTACTTTTATAATTGTAAAAAGAAATCAACAATCACAAAGATGATATTTTTGATTGCTTCTTTTTTATTCTTGCACGAATCACTTCTTTTAAGTCATTTTGATCAATTAGGAATTCCATCTAAAGAAATTACAAAAAAAAAAAAGAAGAAAAAAAAAACTTGTCGAGTTCTTGGAACATATATATGTAGAATCATCAAAGAGCATCAAAAAAGGATGCAGCAAAAGATTAATATGTTAAGGACAAAGTAAAATAAGATAGCTTGCTTTTTAAAATCTACTTAATATGATCACAAAGATTAGATTAAACTCAAAAATAATCGGTCATGTATAGAATTTCGAGAAGTGATACTGAAATTATATAATATTGTTTGGTAGATGCGAGATTGTAGGCAATGAAAACTTTGGATTGAAGAAAGTTTTATTGAATTTTGTATATTACTAATTGGTCTACACATGCGTTGCACGTGTATCATTTATCAAATATGACATATTTTTATTGCAAAGATGGTCTCATTTTTCAACATCTGATCTTTAAGTACCTTGAAGATAAATGTGTTTCTCAGACTTATTATACACGACTTTTTGTTGGCCTTTTATGAGTTCCTCGAACAAATAGGAGGAACAAACATCTTAATTGCAAAACATATATACCACCAGATACTATCAATTTTGAATTCATCTCAAATCACAAATTGTTTTAAATGTATCCGGCAAGAGAAAGTGAGGAAATAATACCTTCTAAGATGAAGACTATCACCGTGAGAGTTTTTTTACTGGAATATATCATTTTTAACACAGTGTTTTCATTCTTAAACCATTTGGATACGAGCCATGAAAAAAAAAACATGGGATATTCAGATCAGATTTATGTTTCGAATTTCAATTTGGGTCAAATGAAATCGATCGTACACGCGGCATGTACATTGCATAGCTTGGCCTTAGTTACAGATGGGTATTGAATTGCATGCAATGTGTCGCGAACATCAACCACACCCAATTTACCGCACCCAATTTACGGTAAAAACAAAAGAAAATCAAAGAATTACATGGGTATTGTTCCCGAACAACCTTGAGGTTCCTTGTCCATTTCGATATTTTCAATGACCTTGCAAGAGAGGAGTGTTTGGGGTGGATGATTCCGATCCACAAACAATGTCCATGACCATGTTCTTCTGCTCTTTGGCTTGCCCCCATATCACAGTGTAAAATCCAATAGCAATCAAAATTGATCCAATAACACTGCAAAAACATTAAACCAAGCTATCATTGATATTCTCTTCATTGATTTCAAATTATAAGAATATACTTGTGACAAAAGTGCAATGCCTTGGACCCAGATTGTATGATATTGTTTGCATTGGGTTTGACTCGTAGTTTTTAAAATGCATGATGCAATAGAAGTTCAAAACTCACACCTATAAAGCATTTCACCAGGTAAAGTGTGGTAGGGACAGTAGACCATATTTTGATTGCAAGTGAGGAAACAAAAGACTATTTTTACATTTGGCAAATTCATTGAAAATCACAAGAACAACATATGGGAGAAAATCCGAATCGGGAACAAATATATACCTGCCTAAATGAAGTGTCTCACCAAGGAACATGACCCCCATGATCACTGCAATGACCGTGGACAATGGCTTGAACATGGCTACATAAATAGGACCCTTCTTGCCCAGGCACCATGTTACAACACTATAACGGAATATACTCCCGAATATTGCCTGCAATGAAGCTGAGTTAGTAAACAACAGTGACGTCTGATCACTTGACATTGTTTTTGGCAAAGTGTTTGTGTGTTAGATCACAAAAGACCACAGATGCATTCTACTATGATCCAAAAGAGTAAAGAAAAACATATATATATATAACAAGGGTGCACATTACCACTTCCAAGACTTGTCAAATGTAACTAAAGATCAAGGTATGTCTGTAGCTTGCTTACCGCATAACCAGTGGCTGTCATCTGGATGCCAGGCTGTAGCACCCAAGCGCCTAGATCTCTTTCTATGATGAGAGTGAAAATTGCACATTGAATGGAACCGAAGCAGCTACAGAAAAAGACTATAGTCATTTCATCCGGGTATAGCTTGACAGTTGCTGTCTAAACATAGAAATCAGTCAGTCAAAGGAGGACCGCCAAACAACTGGGAAAAACCTCGAATGATTTGTAAATGCTCCATTTTCTTCAGTAGTGTACTAAATGGATACTCTCTGAAGAAGGAGGTTGGTTTATGTTCCAAATGCAAGAGCAAGTGGGGTTTTCATTCTAAAGTTCAATTCTTTTTCTGGGTGGACTTATACCTGAAAAACATTCCAGATTGAAGAACAAATGCAAGTGATGGCCAGAAAAAGACCTCCGAGTGCCCAATTTGACTGTTGCAACAGAAGAAGCTGCTGAGGCAAATTAGTTTGCGATGTTAACATTTGAATTGGTGGGCCTTCATAAAGAGTCATCACGAATGCTCCAGATATTGCTACTATGGTGCCCAACGATTTCGCTTGACTGCTTGATCTTCTTAAGTCTAACTTCTCCATCCTAATATTGCAACATTCGTTTACTAATTCATCATACACAGAGCAAATCAACAGGAATAGTGCAGAGGAAGCAAAAAAATTACCTCTAATTGATGTACGATTACAAAAAGATATTATTATCTAGCATTGATATTTATCTGATTATAAGCAAATTAAGTCATTCGCAGATAACAATATGGTCTTGCTGCTTTCATAAAAGCAGTGTACATTTTAATTCCTCCTACTCATAGGAGAGGTGAGTTTCCGTAAGAGGCTGCCACAAAGCGACCATATACACCAGATAAAACCAGACAATTTAATTAGTTGCAGAGTAAAACAATTTGAAATCGCAGTAATCAATTATAATACAAAAATTCAAGTTCTCAACAGCCCACCGCACTGCAAAATAGCATAACAATATATACATATATTTTTATATATAAAGCTGCATCAGCATCATCAGTCACCATTTAAATCAGTAAGAGATAGAGAGCTGGAACCAGTTTCTTTGCTTTTTCTGGTCCTACCTGCAAATGATTGCGAACAGAAATGTAAAAACTGGTATCAAGTTGCCTATAGCAGCTGCCAGAGTTGGAGAGCTGTAGTCTATTCCAATATAAGCAGAAACCTGCAATAGACAAATTCTGAAACATTTCTTTCAGATATATGTCTCCAATATTGAAAATTGCTGTAATATTAATGCGATTGAATGCACTGAAAACATGGGTATGTTTTGTTACCCAACGAAACCAAGGATGAAGAATCTACAGAGAATAGAGAAAGTGAGAATAGGCCGATTGCTTCTGCAAAAAGTAGATGAGGGTTATGTTTTTTTTGAGAAACAGATGAGGGTTATGTTTGATGGGTATTTACTATGAAGAAGAGAACGATTACTAGAATTCTGGCTTCAAGTTACAGATGGTATGTCATATATATTACAAACCTGCGGCTGTGGAAGATTATGTACGGAAGAAGGATGAGGGTACCAAGGGCGTTGTAGTAGACAACATAAACAAATTTGCTCATCCCAGTATTCATGGCAGCTTTGGCTAGTGTTATCATACCTATGTCTGTGCACTCTACCATTACCATTGCTGCAAAGGGCAATATATCCGTGATGAATGACTGCATCCCCATCCCCGTCATCACTTTCTCAGTTTCTTTCTTAGTATTACTCAATCTCCACGGTTGCAGAAAAGAAAGTGAAGAGGGAGCACTTTGAACCTCAGAAATAAAAGTATTCTCTTGGTTCCTAAATCATAAAGACTAATGAGTAATGCTACACTGACCAAATTTTGGGACCAAATTTGGAACCCAAATGACATGGCAGCATGTCATTTGGAGTCTTTATTGGGGCCCAAATGACATGGCATCAAATAAAGAAGCCCAACTGAGCTGCCATGTCATTTGGGCTCCAAATTTGGTCCCAAAATTTGGTCAGTGTATCATTACTCTTAAGCTAATCTTAGTGCTTGTTTGGTAGGTGGAAGTGAGAATTCCCACACACCACAGGGAGAATATGCTATGAACTTAATGTTAAGGGAAAATTTCAACCACACCCCCTCTAGTTTACCATATCTTCAAGGACACCCCCTCTAGTTTCTAAATCTTCAGTGACACTCCTTCTAGTTTATATTTAAACATCACTAACACCCCCTACCATTAAACTATCATTTCTAACAAAAAAAAATAATCTAAAATACCAAAAATGCCCTTACATAAACCTCAAGTAATTTTTCTACATAAAATTTTATTAAAATTCGAGCCGATTAAATTTTTTTTTTCTACATATTAAAATTTGAACCAATTAAAATTCGATTGAAGTTGAATAAATTTTAGTTTTTTTAACTTATTAAAATTCGAGCCTATTAAAATTTATTTTTTACATATTAAAATTTGAGTCGATTTGAACTCTATCCGAGTTGTTAGCGCCGATTAAAATTCGTTTTCGAGTCGATCAAAATTTATATTTTTTTACTTATTAAAATTCGTGTCAATTAAAATTCGATTTATTAAAATTGAAGTCAATTAAAATTTATATTTTTTATGTATTAAAATTTAGGCTTATTAAAATTCAATACGAGTTGATTAAAATTTGATTTGATTTGATTAAAAATAATTTTTAATTGGCTCAAATAGAATTTTAATTAGCCCAAATTTTAATACGTAAAAAATATAATTTTTTTTGGGCTCAAATTTTAATATGTAAAAAAATAAATTTTAATTAGTTTGAATCGAATTTTAATTCACTCGAATTTTAATACGTAAAAAAAATTAAAAAACAGAGGGGGTCTCATTGAAGATATGCTTATCTAGAGGGGGTCTCATTGAAGATATACTTATCTAGAGGGGGTGTGAATGAAGTTTGTCCTCAAATATATCATGAGCAATTTAGTAAAAATTGCATTATAATTAATATTTTTAATCTGACAGGGGGTGTCACTGAAGATTTAGAAACTAGAGGGGGTGTCCTTGAAGATATGATAAACTAGAGGGGGTGTGGTTGAAATTTTCCCAATTTTAATTCACTTGAATTTTAATACGTAAAAAAAATTAGAAAATAGAGGGGGTCTCATTGAAGATATGCTTATCTAGAGGGGGTCTCATTGAAGATATAATTATCTAGAGGGGGTGTGAATGAAGTTTGTCCTCAAATATATCATGGGCAATTTAGTAAAATTGTATTATAATTAATATTTTTAATCTGACAGGGGTGTCACTGAAGATTTAGAAACTAGAGGGGGTGTTCTTGAAGATATGATAAACTAGAAGGGGTGTGGTTGAAATTTTCCCTGATGGTAATGACCACATGACAAAGGATTAATCATTATACAACTGGCAAGTGGTCATTTGACTTTTTCTACCTATAGTACAAGTCATTAAACAACTGAAGACTTAGGTAACAATGACAATTTTGTAGCAAACTTTCTTTTTCACCTTTTCTTTTCATCAGTCTGCCCGATCCTTTGAATGTAAACCCAATAATTGGTATTTGATACTCATTTTCTTGCTAGATGACAAACATCTTACTTTCTTGCAAATCACATATGATAAAAAAATTATATAAAATAGGGTTAAATTTCATTAACACCCCTCGAGATTGACCTAATTGCAGGGACATCTCCTATAGTTTCTGAAATGTCACTGAACACTCTTGTAATTTATCATGAGTTTCACATAATACCCCTACAGTCATTAATGTTACTGACATCTAACAGAAACCAGTGATGTCATGAATATATTACAGTGAACTACCAATTTTACCCTCAAGTTGACTCTTCAATTTTATTAATCAACTAGTAATTGCCCGTGCCTATAACGAAAAATTAAATTAAAACTCGAAAAATACTACATTGCCTAAAAATACTTTGCAACTTAAAACAAACCATCTATTTGAAAGAATTTTTACTCCATTTGCTTTAATATAAGAAATTGAAATCAAGCTAGTCATACTATTTTTTAGAAATTTGGAAGAATTTTCTCTAAAAATAAGAGCCAAAAAAAAAATATGAACATGTCTACAGAACTTACAATCATATATAACAATCATCATAATATATCGTAACGCCACAAAATCAGCAGTTTATACCAACAACCAAAACAACTATCAATTCATATTAAACCGAACATATCTTCATAATCATGTGTAATTAGTTCATCGTAGTAAACATGGAACAAACAAAATACATATTAACTTTACACTACAATTAACTGGTCCGTATTTCAACTATTAAAAAACGAAATTGAAGCTCAATCACAATTAAAATGATGTTATTCCTACAGAGATTATTAGAGAGAAAACTAAGATTTGAAGCAATTTATCATGTACATCATTCCGATAGTAAAATTTACCACACTTATAGTAACAATTCAATCCACCAGCCAAATCAAAACTATCAACCACATTACAATAAGCTTCACCAACTAAATTATGAGTTCATGTAGAGATTGAGATATAACTCAATCTCTACGACTATAAACTCCACCAGATTAATATCGACCCATTATTTTTTTTAAAAAAATTGATATAATTTTCCGTAAACACATAACCCTGAACAATATCGATCTCAACACGGTTTATATAATAAAATTAGTAATTTATATCATAAAAACCGTGCTTAAACGCACTTTTACAATTTAAACAAATCCTTCAAATTGAAATAGTTTTTCCTTTATTTGCTTTAATTAAGAAAATTGAAATCAATATAATCCCTACTATTTTAAAAAAAAAAATCGATAAAATTTTCTTTGAAAATAGAAACCCAAAGAAATCTCAACCTGTTTACACTAACATCAATTGTAACACTGTCTAACACAAACCATTGTATAACCAATCTCAAGAATAAATTATTCAACCTAACTCAAAGAGAACATCAAATTTTAGTCACTGCACAATTCAAACCAAAATAACATTTATATCATAATAACAAAATTCAGAATCACATGTTATACATGAAAGTCCAACCAAAGAACTAAATCCAAATAAATAAGAATCCTTTGATTTGAACGTTCCATATTTTGAAGTATCGGTCAATAACAAAATTACAACCCTTAGCAGTAGGACAAAATCAATTCAAAGAATTAACATTTAACATTTTTTCGAACACAAAAACCAAAACCAAAACGATATGTATGGTAAGTTAACTCAAAGAATCCATCTATCCAGAGAGAACTGTTGAGTCTTTTCGGCCTTTCCATGAGTCGGGGAAAATAAAAACCTATAATACATGAAACAATGTGAACCACCGTCAATGGACTAATTCAACATTAATCTAAGCATCAAAATTTTAAGTGAACAAAAAAATTCATATGCAACTAAAACAATTCAAAATAGCAACATAAGCAAACAACAAAAAAGGTCGTGTGTGAACTGAGATGAAATTCATGAAATTAAACATTCCCAACCAATCATTCATGATACCTTATCTACACCATTCGTAGTGTATCTAGAAATTCAATAGTTTGTCATAGTCTCTATGTAAATAATCAAACCACCAACCATTCACCAATCGATCCACTTCATGAAAATTCCCAAACAATAGAAATCATAGCCTCTTCAAACTCACCTTATTGCAAGAGTTTTGCTGTGCGCGTAAGTGTATGCATGAGAAAGAGAGGGATAGAGAAACAAAGAGTGAAACGGAGTAGGAGATGGATTAAACAAATAGTAAACACTTTCATATAAAAAAAAATTCATTCCAAACAATTTGGCAGCTATCAGGTAACATTGTTTGTCATTGCACCAAATAACTCTAAAATTCATCATTCTATCTACATGATTAATTGTTAGTTTAATAATATGTTTTCAAAAAATCAGTTTGTAAAAATTAAGCACCCCAAATAATTGAGTCCACTATATCAAATTAAGGCGACCACTTTTTTTTTTTATAAAAAAAAAAAAAAAAGAGAAAATCCGTAACTAAAAACATTGTGCTACACAAAATCAAACACTAATCTTGTAATACAAATATTTTCAATAACATACAAATATTAAGGTAGCAATTTATTTTTAATTTTTGTTAGTTACAACCACAATCAATTTAAAAAATATGGACATAGTTTAATTTTAAAAAAAAACACACAAAAAAAATCAATTTGTGTACATAATAATTGGTACAAATCTACTTATCATTAAAAAAATACATGAATTTAAAGAAAACACGACCCAATTCATTTATCGAATTCAATATCATGCCCCAATTCTACTTTAACAAAATCCACAAAAAAAACTCATCCAACCCAAATAAAAGTTACCAAATTAAAAAAAAAAAAAACAGAGACATGAAATTCATGTCACATGTACATGAAAAACAGAGATATACAGGGCTGATAAATTTTAAGCATACAAAAGAAAGTTTACTTGTCTGTCTTTCAAAATTTCCTTCAAATTCAACTCTCAATAAAAAGCCTCAATCTACGCAAGTACCTATAAAAAACACAGAAAAATATAATAATCGCCAATCATAGACATGTCTTAAAAAGTTCATACATGCTTTAAATTTCTTTTCTTTATCAAAGTTTCATCTTAAACAAAAAAAAAAAGTTTCCTCTTAAACAAATGTATATGACAAAATCCACAACAAACACACAAACCCATAAAAACAACACCGCAAGACAACAAATCAAGAATCTACTTTTCAATCGCTAAGATAATTCAATCCAAAAATAATTATGTATAGTGATACATAGATGTCAATGAGATTTCAAATAGACTTCAAACTTGAGCTAATTAGTTTTTCCAAGTCATTGATAGTTATAATTTTTATGTGTGTAAATAGATTGTAGCATTAAACAGTGACAACCCGTGCCTAAAGACACTTTGCAATATGAAAAAACATGTCAATATAAAATAGTCTTTCTTTTATTTTCTTTAATTAAATAAATTAAAATAAATCTAGTCCCAACTATTTTTTTTTTTAAAAAAATTGCATAATTTCCTCTAAAAATAGGAGCCCAAGAAAATCTCAAACTGTCTAATCTACAGAACTCACAATCATATATAACAATCATCATAATGGATAGTCACAATTTAATTCTATTTTCCCATAAAATTAGCATTCCATACCTAATCACCAAAATAACGACCAACATTCCATACCCAAACATACCACATGTGAACATTTCTCGATATTATAAAAGAAGCCTGCAAACTACAACATAGTACAGCAAAATCCAACATTTATTGCATAACAACTCGTCCAAACCAAATAAAGGCTACCAAATTCAAACCCACAAAAAAAAAAGTCATCTATCTCAACTTCAATTACCACTGTCAAAGGATTACACATTAAAACAAAAGGCATGAAGAGAGAGGAGATAGGGAAGAATTTGAATCTTTGACCTATCCCACCTTACCTCAAATCTCCTCACCACTTTCATGCATCTCATAGTCTTCCACATGGAGAGAGCTAGGGAAAAGAGCAAAAAGTGTGCATATAAGTAAAAGGCAATTCGTAGACAATTCCCCAATTCGTAAAATAAAAAGTGTGCATATAGTTTTCCAATCCATAAAGAAAATGTAAAAAAAAAAAAAAAATACTGGACAATTGAAAAATAAACACAGAAATGAAAAACATTGGTTACCCGTGGGACCATGTCAACATACCTTGATGGCTGTGGTTCAGACAACATGCATGATTTCTATGTGTACCGATGTAAAGACCTACAATGTATACTATCCATGTATAAACATATATATTATTTACTTTTGAGATTGTTGTGTAGAGATACAAAACACATAGAGATGCAAAAATATAATCGTGAAGCCACTATATAACACCCTGTGTGTGGAGTTTTTGGATCATCATAGGTGGGATTCTTGGTCTTGGAAGCTACTATTTCCACTATGTATCTTGTAAATTGATTTGCCTGTAGAATTTTTCTCACTGTTTTGTCGAGAAGCATTGTCGAAGTGACATTCGCCACCATTCTCAAATTGTTTAGTATTTGCAATATTCCAAGTGGAGATTTATGGGGGTTGGCATTCAGGATCCTTAAAATTGGCGAGATTCTTAAAATTGGATCCAAACGAAGAGCAATAGATTACTAACCCAAACAATCAAATAAACTCAATCGGCAAAAAAATAGGAACGGCTATTTTTCAATTGTCAATTAATAAACGTTAAATTTCAATTGACTCAATTCACAATATAACGAACACTCACAATTGATGAAGTTGCATCTCCTATTTAAGTTACTGTAAGTGTGACAATATTTTAGCTAGGCAAGTATTTATCATTTTTTTTCAAACATTTAAGTTACTGTAAGTATGATTTCAATTTATCTGGCTAATAACCGAGCCTAAAGACACTATGCAATGCAAAAATATCACTAATGAGGAAAAATGAAAATGTATTAAAATAAATTAACTTTATTCGAGTGGACACGGTTGCCGCTTGAATTCAACCACCACCTAAATAACACCAAATAAAACATAAACAAAGAAACTATAATTAAGTACGAAGAAGATCAATAATATACCTAATGTAATCTACAGGAACGCAGTATCATGTTTTATGAAGACATCAAATTGTTGATACGTATTTAGCCCGAAAAAATGTTGAAAATATTCTATGTAACTCGAAGAAGAAAAACATAACTCTCAATTGCTTTTCCAAAGACTTTTAACACATGGGATGAAATTAGCCCCATTGGCTTATTCATTGTCTACTTCTACAGCTCACTCTATTAAAAAATTCAAGCATCAAAAACCAAGAAAGATTAATTTGCGACAACAACAACAATTCTACTTTTAATTGCAAAAATGAAAAGAAATGAACCAAAACGAACCATGAAGGTGGAATTCAATAGGAGTATAGGAAATTTCATTTTCTTTTCCAAAAACTCTTATTATCAATCCCTCCATGTAATCCTCTACAATCCCTCTGATGAACGTATTGAGCTTTTATAGGAAAACTTATGCAATCAAGTACAGATAAATGAAAAGAGAATTAGAAATAAAAACCCACTACCTGAAAACATTGTGAAGGAAGTGTTCCTCATGCATCCCCACATTTGATGTCATTTTTTCCCTCCATCAAACTAAAAACCCAATTCAATCACCTGTTACCCATTACCGAAATTCATCAAATGACTACAAATAGTTGATGTCCAACACATTGTGAAGGAAGTTTTTTTCATTGTGTGACTTGGTGTGGTAATGTCTGTGGAGACAAAAGAGATGGAGGAAAACAGAAAGTAAGGGGAGAGGAATTAACACCCAATTTCAAAACACTAAATTAAAACCCAATTCAAAACCCTAGATTAACACCCTATTCAACACCCAATTCACACCCAATTCAAAACCCAATGTCGTGATGTGTGTGTGTGTGTGACTGTGTGTGTGCGTGCTCTGGGTGGGGGGGTGGGTGGGTGGGGTCGTGTTTGTGTTTGTTCGACTGTGTGTGTGTGTGTGTGTGATTGTGTGTGCGTGTGTAGAGAGGGAGGTGAGAAAGAGAGGAGAGAGAGGGAGAGGAGGGAGAGCTTACCTGGGTCGGTGGGGTGGCCGGTGAAGGGTGAGAAGGAATAGAGAGGTCGCCAAGGAGGAGACAGAGAGAGAAGAAGAAGAAGAGAGGCGTTGGGGCCTTGGGCACTGTGTAAAAGGTTTGGGCGGGATAAGTTTTTTGGGTGGGATGCATTGTCAGCCGTTGGATTAACTTGGAACAATGGAGATGAAATCTAGGCCATGAAATTAAAAGTAGATTAAATCTGAGCCGTTCTTGTGCTTTCCCAAATGAATTAAAATTAGATTAAATTTTGAAGTAAAAATGAATTCAAAATTGGTTCTATCTTATTAGTATAGATTGACATTTAATTTCATTAATTTAAATATTAATTTCATCTCAATAACACTAATTTTATCAATTTAACACCAAATTAATATTTAATTTTATTAAATTCATATTCAATTTCATCAAATTAACATTTTAAAATTTAATTTTGTCAAATTAGCATTCAATTTATTTAATTTAGAATTTAGTTTCATCAAAAAAAATTAAATTGATGAAATTAGTGTTAGTTAAATTGATGAAATTAGTGTTAATGTGATGAAATTAATATTTGAATTAATGAAATTAAGTGTCAATTTGATGAAATTGCAGTTCAATTTGATGTCAATTTGATGAAACTAAATTATAAATTAAATAAATTGAATGTTAATTTGGCTTTAATTTGATGAAATTAAATATTAATTTGGTGTCAAATTGATGAAATTAGTGTTAGTGTGATGAAATTAATGTTTGAATTAATGAAATTAAATGTCAGTTTGATGAAATTGAAGTTCAATTTGATAAAACTAAATTCTAAATTAAATGTTAATTTGAATTTAATTTACCAAAATTAAATTTTAAAATATTAATTTGATGAAATTAAATATTAATTTGGTATTAAATTAATAAAATTAATGTTAGTGTGATGAAATTAATATTTGAATTAATCTATACTACTAATAAAAATATCTTAACATTAAAAATTTTTGATTCAATATTTTGTCCTTATAAAAAACTATAAAGGCTAATATGTTTTTTGTATTTAAATATGCAAATTATCATTATATTTATTTGTATTTAAATAACAAAATAATTTCTAATATATCATCCAAATCTTTCTATATTTCCAAAACTTTTGAATGGTCATGTTATGTTTAACGTGATATATAAAAACAACATTATTCTTTTTCCTAAAACCCCAATATTAATACGAGAAATACTATGTAACCCAAATTTATATCTCAAATAAAGGGGGACCATTGGATAAGTGGGTCCCACTTTTTTAAATGGAACTCATTGGGATGTAAAATTGGATTACAGATTTGGGGCATCCCAAATTTTTTCAAATACACGTTGATAACTACATTGATACAATATCATCTCTAATGCCCAAAAACGAATATATTTATCTTATCTCTTTATTCACAATGAAAATAATTTAGTAAAAAATTACTGATACACAAAGTAAAAAAAAAAGAAAGACAAAAAGAAAAAAAATTCTATAAATCTTACAACTTGGTAGCTCAAATGAAAGAATCACAGAAAATGAGTTCATTTGATATTTATAGTTATGAAGAGAATAAAAATAATTTAAGTATGATAAATATGAGATAATATCTAGTGTAGCTATATAATTAGATTTTTTTATGTATTTTATCAAATGTTTCAACAAAAACTTTTACGTGCAACGCATGTCGTGCATTACTAGTGATACTAAATGTCAATTTAATGAAATTGAAGTTCAATTTGATGTTAATTTAATGAAACTAAATTCTAAATTAAATTGGGGCATGTGTAGGACAATTTAGAAAGTATAGGGGTTTAAAAGATAAACACTAGGGTTGAAGCCTTGAAGGGTAATTCAGTAAAATTGCATCTCAGTTTAGTCTTGTTAACCGACATAAAATTGCAGTCTTGTTAAAATTGCAGTTCAGTTTAGTCTTGGAGTGACAGTGACATTTCAAAAACTATAAAAGATGTCTCTACAATTATAGTTCAGGGTTTCAAGATAGTTGAATGCAAAATACCATGAATGCATGTAGGGTACCCAAATGAACAGGATCCTGTAATCAATCCACATCGAAGCATATTCATGTATTAGAGATGTGGTGTACATGAAATTGTGAGAATTGGGGAAAATCCATACCATTGATTAGGTCTAGTGCTTTCTGATTGTAATTTTCTGAAACCATATCATTCTTTTTTCAACCTCATTGCCTTCTGCTACTATCAAAATCAACCACTCAAACTCAAATAAAAGCTGACACAAGTAGTTCAATCTGAATGTTCAGGCAAGAAATCAACCAAACAATGCACAACTAACAATCCACTTACAGAGAAGCTTGCAAATTCGACGAAAGTGGCACAATAGGTGAGCATTCCCAACCATCTCTCACTTATAGTTTAAGAGCATTGATGAAATGCATCATCCACAGAATAGAAAATACACATTAGATGAAATGATGCGTAACAAGTCAGCCAAATTGATTTAGTTAGGGTTAGGGTTGGAAAGAGAGCGGACCTTTTACTAGTTTTTTGCCGGCGATTGTTTTGTCGGTCGACGGGACACACACCTTCCGTAGACCCACGAGTGGTCTCCGGTTATTGTTGCCGTCACGTTGTCCAATTGTACGAAACGACGGCGTATTACAGTGGCTTTTTTATTTTTATTTTTTGGCGAATTGCACTTTGTCATATTCCAAAAGATTTAAACATTTTCACTTTGTATCTTCAAACATTAAATTTTTCATATCACACCCTCAATGCATTAAAAATATTACAATGTGAGTTTTTCATTAGTTTTTTTTGTTTATTCTGTTATTGTCAATGGGACAATTGTTTACATAATAAATAACGGATGCTAATGGAAGATTTGTATTGTAACATTTTTAATGTATTAATTAAAAGTGTAATATAAAAAGTTTAAATCTTTAAAGGTACAAAATAAAAAATTTGATGTGGCACAACAAAAATCCAGCTTCTATGTTGAAATTGTTAAAAAAATAAAATAAAAATACTTTTTTGAGTGTCTCTAATTACATGTAGTATCCCTAATTTTTAAAAATTGATATAGTGATCTCGTGAGTTTGTTTTATATCAAAAAACACCATTCTATTAATTATGTAGAAACCTTGTCACTATAACCATAAGACCATCTTCAATAGTACTATCTATTTTACAGAGCATCTTTTTTGAAATAGAAAATATATTTGATAAAATTTTAAAATAAAGAGTAAAATATTTTAAACAACTCCAATTGTCTCTTTATTTTAACAAAAAAAATATTTAATAAATAATATATATGTGTTATCTTTTCATTCATTAAAAATAGAATGCTGGACGAGTTGAGAATAAAAATATATATCTTCAACTAAATTGATAAACCTTGAATTTTCAAACATCTCTATCCATAACTATAAAGCAAACAAATTTTTGGAGATGGGACTTTTAAAGGCTTCCTTCCTTAATTACCCAATTGTCATATGTTTTAATTTAATAATTCAAAAATACATTATTTTCATCCAATCAAATTTAGTTTTCCACGTAATCACTTGAAATTTTTTTTTTAAATTGTTATCTTTTGCCACATTTCTCATTTCCTTTGCAACTTCTAAGTAGGTTTTTTTTTTCATAATTTTATCTATTTCCACTTGTTGATGCAATTTTTGAGGAGGCTCCCACACATCAAGTTGATGGACCTCAATCACTTGAAAAGGAAGTCGAAAACCAAATATCAAAATATCTCTAGTGGTCGACCCTCCATGTTTAATTCAAAAAAGAGTTAAAAGTAAAGCAAATAATTGAAAAGTTCAATTCAACATACCTTTTAGCTAACTTATTTTCTCTTTTATACTGACCAAAAAAAAAAAAAATTTGTCTCTTTTATAGAGATTCAGCGTTGGTTATCACTTGAAGAGTCATAATTCTAATTCTCATTTACCTCTTGATTTGGTCTTAACTGAAATTTGGACGTCTTCCAAATTGGGCAGGACTAAACTGAGTTAGCGGAGCTATTGGCCAATCTAACTGAGCTGCAAACCTGAATTGACAAAGCTGAGCTAGATTTTCTCTCTATCAATTGGTGTGAGGGAGTTTGAGTCCTACTAAGAGTGAACTTTAGGTGGTGTTTGATAAAACTGAAAATTGAATGTTAAATTTTAAGAGATGAATGCTGAATTTTTTAATTTACAGACTGTTTGGTATCAACTAAATTTTAAGTATTGAATTGAATCAAACTATTTGACAAATATAAGAAACTGAAGTCTGAAAATTATTATTATTCTAATTTTTCTCTTCTCTTTAACTATCTTTTTGTAACTATCTCATTTCTACCACCACCATCGCAATGATGGTGGTGGTTGTGGCGGTGGCGACGGTGATTGTGGCAGTGGTGATGGTAATAGTGGCATAATAATGGTAGTGGCGGCAACACTATGGGGGTGACACTGGTGGTGGTGGCACGATAGTTGTGGTGGCAGCAGCAGTGGTGGCGGTGATATAATGGTAGTGGTGGCGGTGGCATAATGGTAGTGGTGTTGGCGGCGGTGGTGATGATGGTGGTATAGTAACGATAACACAATAATGGTGGTGGTGATAATGGTGACACAATAATGGTGGTGGTAGTGGTGGTGGCGGCGGCAACTACGACTGTGGTGGTGACAATGGTGGTTGTGACGGTAACACAATGGTGGTGGTAATAGTGGTAGTGGTGGCATAATGATGGTGACAGTAGTGACGATGAATAATGGTAGTGGTGGTGGCGGTGTTACAATGGTGATGGTGACGGTAGCACAATGGTGGTGGTGGTGGTGGTGATGATGATGGTGGTGGTGGCGGTGATGACACAATGGAGGTGATGGTGGCAGTACAATGGTAGCAGTGGTGATGGTGGCGACAATACAATAGTGGTGGTTGTGGTGAATGATGGGTGTTGAAAAGTTAAGAGTGTAAGATGCATTGATAGTATATTTGTCCATTATGAGGAACTAATAAAATCATTACTGACTAATATTTTCAGCATTAAGTGATAAGTAAGTTTAGTCTATTTTAAAAAAGTGCTTAAAATATGAAGTAGTATGAGTTTTAGGTTATCAAACGAATTTAATTTATTAAGTGCTTAAAATATTTAGTTTTAAGTCTTAAGTGGTATTATCAAATAGCCTGGTGTTTGATTAGCTAAACACTGGAAACTGTATGTTGAATTTTTAATTCACAGACTGTTTAGTATTAACTGAAATTTAAGTATTGAATTTAATCAAATTATTTGACAAATATAAGGAACTGAAATCTGAAAATTATTATTATTCTAATTTTGACATTCTCTTTAACTATCTCTCCATAATTGCCTTGTTCCTATCACTACCATCACAATGGTCGTGGTAGTGGTGGCGGCGACAATGATGGTGGTGGCGGCAACACAATGGTGGTGGTGGCGGTGGCACAATGGTAGTGGTGGTGACAGCGATAGTAGTGGTGGCTGGAACACTGGTGATGGTGGCGGTGACAATGGTGGTGGTGGTAGCGATGACACAATGGTGATAGTGACAATGACATAATGGTAGTGGTGGTGGTGGCGACAATGGTGGTGGTGGCACAATAATAGTGGTAGTGGTGACAGCAACGATGGTGGTGGTGGTAGTGGTGGCGGTGGTGGTGGCAATGACACAATGGTGGTGGCGATGACACAATGGTGGTGATGGTATATTTGTCCATTATGAGAAATTGACAAAATTCTTACTGACTAACATTTTCAGCATTAAATGATAAGTAGGTGGGTGTGTTTGTTAACCCAAATTCAGCACTTAAAATGAATGTATTCAGCACTTATTAATTAAGCCCGTTTGATAACCAAAATTTAAACTCTCTTAACACGTTAAATGTTCTTTAAAAATAGGCTACAATATTAAGTAGGAGACCCCTTACTTAATTCTGAAAGCTGAAAACGCTCAGCAAAACCATCTTTAATAATATTTACAATATGACAATTATACACTGAAATATTTTGCAATCCTATTAAAACTCTAATTAGTCTTCTCTCCAAAACTCATAACCTATCTATTTTCCTTGTCGATCTCTTTTTTTTTTTTTTTCTTTCCCTTGTCTTGTACAACAAAAATATACATAGAAAATTATAATTACACACACACAACTACACACACAAATGCACACACTGCACAAACACAGTTGCACATAGACATATGCACTGCACACACACATAGTTACACACATGGACTGCACACACACACACATACATTCACGGCGCACACCCATATTGTTAATGAAATCTAATTTATTGTATTTTTTCAATATTATTTGATTAGTTATTATTATTTTTTATCAGATGTTATTGTTCAAATTAAAGAGTGGAAGGGTAAAACTGAAAATTAATTTATTTTCAGACGTCAGCTTTGTGTAGTTATCAAACAGTTTAGTTCAATTTAGTACTTAAATTTCAGTGGATACCAAACAGTCCACAAATTCAGCATTCAGCTTTCAGACTTCAGTTTTCAGCTTTCAGTTTTCAGACTTCAGCTTTCAGTTTTATCAAACACCACCTACTACTTAAAATTTTAGTCTATTTTTAAGAAGTGCTTAACTATTAAGCAGTATGAGTTTTAGGTTATCAAACGAATTTAATTTATTAAGTGCTTAAAATATTCAGTTTTAAGCCTTAAGCGGTGCTATCAAATAACCCCTAATCTCCTTTATCAATTATTAGGAGGATAGTATTAATTATCCTAATCAAATTGGATTTTATCTCAATTTTTCTAAAATGTGTGATTATCTCAATCATTCGTCACTATCATGATCTAAAGACATTGTCACAATGGGCATAATTTTTCCTCAACACCACTTTATATATATATTTTCCATCTTTCCTCTTCCAATAATTTAAGAATAAAACCTAGCCGAGGGTGAAAGAATGGGAGTGAGACATGAGCATAAATCTCGTACACTGCAGAAATCGCTCATTAGTATTACATATCTATAAAATGTCGTCAGTTAATAACAATTGAAGGTGAAACTCCATATTTTTACAGAGAGCATGTTGTATTTTTTTTTTCCACGTAGTTTGGATGTAAATTATGTACCTACATTTTTAATCAAATTTATAAGAAATTAATAGTGAATTTTGATGGGACATTTTTTAGAAGGAACAAGGGCATGACACGTGTCCTCGACTCCGAGGACACCTTTAGACCCCCTGGTGATGACACGTGTCCTTGGCACCGAGAAATCTCGAGCAGTATGATGATGACATATGTCCTCGGCTCCGAGGTCATCTTCAGCCTTATAACGGTGATACGTGCCCTCGACATCGAAGACACCCCTTGTTCTCTGGAGACGACACGTGTCCTCGGCACCGAAGACACCCCCAAAGCTCTCTGGTTCTCACATGTCCCTTGCGCAATTAGATCCCGAGGACTTTTTTGGACACGTCACCTCGGCTCCAAGGTACATTATTGACGGCTACATCCATCAATCTCAAAGCTTGACAATGAATCAATGACTTGCCTTCCCGAAGAAGTCAGAATGAACAAGACCAGCAACCAATGGGAGTTAGACACATGACATGAAGTACAGGATAAAAGGTAAATAGACAAAAATACCCTTTCTGACATGTAGTCATCCCAGAGAAGCATTAATAAACCCTTAGAAGGATGGGACACCCATAGTGGCTCGGGAAGCCGAGAGGAAGGAGCATTAAATGCTTCGGGCTCGAGCATTTAATGTCTGTGCACAGAAGAAAAAGTATTAAATGCTCGGGAGCCCGAGCAATTAATAATGAGGCTTCCCCCACACAAAATAGGAGGTGCACTGTCCAATGACTGTGCACTACCTCCTGCCTCCCAAATGGGCCAATGGAAAACTTCTTCTTGATAGGACCCATCTGACAACAATGATGACTTTCATGGAAGGTATAAATAGCACTCACGAATGTGAGGCAAAGGTACACAAATCCAATTCTCACAACACATAATACTTTTCCTTCCCTTTTCTCACAGAAACTGACTTGATCGTCGGAGGGGATACGCCGAAAAACACTCCGGCGCCCTTCTAACCCTTCTTTTGAGTGTCAAGAACAGCCTTCAACCCGCCGGAATCGATCGGACAGCCTTGGAAACAATTCATCACCACTCCTTAGGCCATCATTGGTCTTCTTTTGCCACGTGATCGTCATCTTTCGAGGTAAATACGAGTTCACCAAGAGAGAGAGAGAACTGTTTTTTTTATTTATTGTGCGAAAATCAATGCGCACAAATTTCAATATTAAATAAAATTTATTATTTATTCACAGATATTAATTTAAATCAATTCAATAAACTAGATAAAAGATCAAATTATTTTTCTGATCAAAGCAGGCGAGTGCGTAGGGACGGGCGTTATTTTGGACTTTAAACTCCTACCTCGTGGTTGTGGCGAAGAGCCAAACCCGCCTCGCTTCCATCACCTTTGTCTTTGCTCATAACTCACAAAACACGGGTTACGTAAAGCCACGTATGAACGTTGGTCTCTCTCTCTCTCTCTGCACGTGGCCCTGAGCAAAAATGTCGACACCTTCCTGTACACCCTCTCGCCATCTCCTTCTAAATATTCTTCGTCCTTTTTGCTCTTATATTTATCCTCTGGTTTCTTCATTCACATCAAACTTCTCTGGATTCATAGCAATAATATTCTCCACGGTAAACTTACGACGGACCCTCGATCTACATCTACTGATCATAAACCGTTTCTAATTTTTTCGGTTAGTGTTTTATTGATATAGCAGGTTGTTTTTACAATTTTCTTTTTAATCGAGTGTTTTTCGGGACAATAATATGTAGTTTGGGGCAATAATATGCAATATATATTGCAATGTAGCTAAATCTTTGATTCTACTGGTGGTGGTTGTTTTGTTGATTGTTATGCAATTGCATTGGAATTCTGGTTTATGCATCATGTATGGACATGATATGTGCATTCTGTCATAATCTGCAACATCTCTGTGTTTTTAGAAGGGTATCTCTCTCGTTTGATTGGAATTGAATTGATTTCATTACAAAGGGCCATTGCCTAGTGTAGTGGTATAAATCTGGTCTCCCAAGCTTCATGGACTGCCTTCTTACCGGACTGACTCTGGATGATGATCTTTCACAACGGACTTGATTGAAGTTTTCCTGGATTTTGTTTCCCTATAAGATTTGGAACGATTTAGCGACTTTTTTGAGAGATTCAACCAGTAATATGAGTTTGTGGAGATGAATTCTTTATTGACTTGGACACAAGGTTCTTCAATTTCAGTCTTAAGTGACTGTATCACACTCCTATGAGAAGTTGTTAAAACTTTGCCCCTAACTTTGTTTTAAAAAGGTTGGGACAGGGTATCAAGTAGCCTGTTAAGGTTAAGTAGTTGAAGTAGTATATAATGGAGAAAAATAGTCTCACCTGAAATATATAGTTTCTGGCAAAAGATTCCATAAAGTTTAATACCTGATAAAACTAAGTGGTGAAGTTAGAAATGACTAATCAAGAACTAATAGTCAGTAACTTACTAATCAAGTTTGAACCCTTTTAAAATGTGAATATGTTTATATACTGTAGAACAAAATCTCATTGAGTGAATAGCTATTCAAATTAACTGAAGAAGTACAAAAATATGATGGTGCTTGTCGTTGATGGCATTAATGGACTCATTGCTTTGCCGAATTCAGCTTGGCTCCACCTTTTGCTATATAATTCCTAGGTCCTTCCCCCCAACCTCCCAACCCTGAAGGAGAAGAACGAAAAAAATAAAAAACAAAAACATGACAGTCAATGTGACAATCTTCACTACAAGAGCATCATTTGGGAAGAGTCACTTAACTAACTACCCTGCATATGCTATAAATTTTTTAATCACAAAAACCATGTCGATAAATTGTTATTTTAAATCATAACGGAACTCTCATTCATCCTTTTGTAATCATGTTTTAACATGCACAGTGAGTACCTGAATTGGTTTAGGTCAGTGTAGTGCTATGTTTTGTTGCAGAATGTTGGGAGATTTTTTTTGGGGTGGGGGGGGGGGGGGATAATCTAAGGTCCAATATGCATTTTGGAATCCATAACCGCCTAAAAGCTTAAGCCTATAAGTAATGGGCTCATCCATTGTATATTAGAACATTTTTACTTTTTTTTCTATGCAATGTGAGCCCAAGAATCTCCACTCATGTGTGAACCACATCGGCTTAGCTTCCCTTTGAGTCTCATCCACTGCTCTGGACATGCACTGCATCCAACCACTGTTTATAAGAACCAAGTTTTTTACCACTCTGTATTATTCACCGCATTACCACTCTACCAAGAACACTTGTGCCTGGCAGCGCCCTACACTTTTTTTTTTTTTCCGAGTTGCATTTTCATGACTTCAATACCAAGAGTCCAACTCTTTTCTTAGTACGCTACACTTCTTCTTCCAGAGTTCACCCTAGATCGTCAACAATCGGCTCTGATACCAATTATTAGAAGATAGGGAGTCCAGTGATCCAAGGCTCAATATGCATGTCTGGAACCTATACCCACTTAAAAACTTAAGCCTATAGATATTGGGTCCATTCATAATATATTAAGACACTTCTACTTCTTTTTTCTATTTGCTGTGGGATTCCCACACATATAAAATACCCAACACAGAATGTGCATTGTTTTGTTTAATTGTGAAAAAATGGTATGTGTGTGTGTGTGTCTTCTCCACCTCTTTCATTTCTAACATTTTCCTTAAAGCTTGGGAACCAACATATTTAAGTCACATGACATAATGGGTGGGGCTTTGAGGGTTTCAATATTTATCATCTTTTGATTTTAACAGAACAATATGTGTCTGTTCACATGTGATTTATTTGATGTCCTATCCGTAATTGATCTCAAGTGTCCCACATCGGTCAAATATGAGCTTGACTATGTGTATGATTCCTTAGGTATCCTTCCCTTGCAAGTTGGTTTCCAAGGGTGACTCACATTTAGGATCACTGCTTATTCTTAATTTTTTGACTTCTTTATCTATTTAGATGTTTGATTTCATTTTCTGTGTCTAGTTGGCAGGTTGGTAAATAGTTCAGAGTGGCCATTGAGAAGATGTCTTCTCCAAGCAAGAGGAGAGATATGGATGTCATGAAATTGTAATGGTCTTGAGTGATGTTTTTCATCATTGCCTGTCTTACTGCTTTCTTACGACTGACCTTTTGTGTTCATGTGTAGGATGATGAGTGACTATGCTGTGGAGCCAATTAATGATGGAATTAATGAATTCAATGTGGAATTCCATGGTCCAAAAGAAAGTAGTGTTGCCTTGCCTCTTTATGTGAATATTGTGATGAAAGGATATTGTGATTGTCTGAGATAACATCTCTCTATTTTATAGAAACTTAATATGGCTTCTGATATAAATTTATCTTCTTGATTTCATCTCTGGTTGCAGGCCTATATGAAGGTGGTGTCTGGAAAGTTCATGTGGAGTTGCCGGATGCTTATCCTTACAAGTCTCCCTCTATTGGGTTTCTCAACAAAATATATCACCCAAATGTAGATGAGCTGTGAGTTCGTATATACTTTGATGTAGCATTTCTCAGCTACTTCATCAGATTGGAAGTCACTGATACAGAATCTTGTCACTAATATATCACAAAGCATTACACTCCTTAGCTTGCTTGGACTGTCAAGCTATGATGATCGACCTCTGGGCAGTTTCTTCCAGGAGTTATTTTTTTCGTTTTCTATCTTTCATTTTTGTTAAATTGCATAGCTGTCTTGCTCGTATATGTTTGATAGTATTGGAGAGTGGAGCACCTTCTGTTGTCATTTTACTGAAGTGTCTTTGTTTGTAAGATGTATGTGATATCCTCATCGTATCTCTGTTGGTCAACTGCAGGTCTGGCTCTGTATGCTTGGATGTCATTAACCAATCATGGAGTCCAATGTTTGGTAATTACAACTGTTCTAGCAACATAACTCTTTTGGTTTTTTTTCTTTATTGTCTTTGGATGGGAAACTTATAAATTAATATATCTTCAAGTGTACATGAAATATCTCAATTAAGAAGAAAGGGTGTAAGAAATGCACACCCTCTTTTTAACTCAGAGTCTCAGACACACAAGAAAGGAATGTGTATATGGTGGTAGTAGTGGTAGCAGAAATTGCCTGTCGATAATTGTAAAGTAAAAATTGCCATTACTTTGTATGCATATTTGATTGTGTTTTGGACAACTGACGTGACCAAGGATCAAAATTTCGTTTCGAAACGTTCGAAATGTCCGAAACGTTTCCGTTTCCAAGGAGACCAAAATGAATCTGTGATGGAATCAAAATTCTAATATTCTGAGGTATTTTGTAATGTTACAATACATTTGCATAATTGTTTCGGAATGTTTTAAGGTATTTTAAGATACTTTGGTATATTTCAACTAATGTTTTGAAAAAATAATTCTTAAATTTTTATTTTTTTCATTTTGTTTCCGAAACAAGTCGAAATGTTTCCAAAACATGTCGAAGCGTTTCCGTTTCTTAGGTGACCGAAACAATACACTGAAACGAAATTTTAATCTTTGGACGTGACATAGTTCTTATGGCTTACAAATCAGCATGTCTGTGATATTAAAATTTCATATTCAGATGGGAACAACTTGCATTGTGTATTTACGAGCAATGGATTCAATTTAAGGACCAAACAGAGACATGTGACGCATCAAAATTTCTATGTGTGAAACTCACTATAGATGAGCCCGGGAGATAGGAGACAGAACTATGAGTGGAAAGAAGAAAGGGAAAAGCTCTTATATTAAATGATATTTAGCATACTTTGATTGGAATTCCTAAAATGATATTTTGTCGTGTGCCTAGCCCTTGTTGGAATATGTTCTTTCTGTGCTCCTAAGAAATGGACTATAAGGCCTGGGTAAATATTAATTCTGTCATTAATCCTGTGCTTGTATGTGTACTTGTTTGTCATTAAAGGTGTTACACTATCTGAGCAAGAGTATTCTGGGATGCAGATCTTTTGAATGTGTTTGAGGTTTTCCTTCCACAGCTTTTGCTTTACCCAAATCCTTCAGATCCATTAAATGGAGATGCAGCATCACTAATGATGAAGGATCAGAAGCAATATGAACAAAAAGTGAAAGGTGAAATTCCTTTGGTTTCATATACTCTAGCCTTTTTATCGTCCTTTAATACTGTGAGGCTTTCTATGATTTTTTTAGAGGATTAATTTACTTATCTTTCAATGATGCAGAGTATTGTGAGCGTTATGCCAAGAGGGAGAATATTACAAGCACCCTGAGTGAAGAGAGTGACGAGGAGGTCAGCGATGAAGACATCAGTGATGGAAGAATTTCATCTAGTGATGATGATGTTGCTGGACATGCTGATCCATGAGAGGATGATTTTCCTTCCGCATTGATATGAAAAAAACATTTTATGTTAGCTGTTCATTTTTTATACTTATCTGTGTAAGTTGCTTGTAACGTTAGGCATTCAGAGACAAGATATATGAATTCACTGAGACTAGATCAAGTGATTTACTTAGTGGCTAGATTTATGGTACTAGGCATGTGTAAGGAATTTATAATTTATGGTTGATTATTCATCCACAAGAAGAATGCAATGAAGATATGGTTCATATTCAGTTCCTTGTTCCGTGTTTTCGTTTGTTATGTTATATTAGTTGTATGTTAGTATCCAGGTACTTGTGGTTAATGCTGCTATTTGACAATATATCAGGTCTCTAACAAGAAGCTATCTGCAAGCAGTAAAATTTTGGAACTAGTCCCGACTCGACATTACTCATGTTCTGCTGATAGTGTTTGAGATTGGTGCGGGATAGGATGCATGTGAACATTAAAGATGAGATTGGTTTTGAAAATGTGGAAACATTTACGTCGATTTCACATTTTTAGGGGTCGGTTTGTCGCATGCTTAGTTTTTTATAGAAGGTGATGATAAAGGGTAGTGCAACCAGCTGCCCTCAAACATTGTTTTCCGAAGTTTTGATGGGGCATGGTATAATAATTTAGCAAGCTTTGAAAGCCATTGAAGATGAAGGGTGAATTCTTTATCTCTTGAACAGTTGCAGCAGGACAGAGAAAGGGACGAATGAAAGTGGGAGGTTTAGCAGTTGGGCATCCAAGCTTTGTAAATTCGAGTTGAACAGTTGGCATCCATGATTAATAATAAAGCCAAAGAGAGGTTTGATGGTATCTTTTTCTTATTTTTTTTGTCTGAAATTTAATCCCTATATTAGATACAATTCGCTCCAACCCTGTCATCAGTAAGTATTCCAACTCTACGGTGAGCAGAATCTTAAATGGTGAACTTCATGGATGGTTTTGTCAGACAGAAAGAGCATCATCTATACGAGGTAGTCCTAGATGCCTGAATAATCTCGTTGAGGAGGACATGACAACCCCGTTTCAACCTTTCTAGTGTCGCCAGCGCCTATTATTTGATTATTAATTTGATCCAGATGGCTTAATTCTTGATTCTGTCGTGGCAATCAAAGGCATGAGAATACAAAGTTTCATTGTAATATCCGCCAATTGCTATTACAACTGACAGCAACCACCATCTGAAAATTCGAATTTCCTCTTCATTTAGCTATCTCCACAACAAACTAAATACATAAATTGAACTTCTATAACTTACTCAGGCGAGCCAAAACTGCAAACCCCCTTGCATTAATGTCTGTAACATCCAAAATGCATCAAATTCCCTTCTGGGTGTTTCTCATATCAGTCTCTCTCCTCTTACACACAACAAAATCTGATGAAGAAGAGGCTAAACGCGCATTGCTCAATTTTTTCACAAAACTGTCAACCAACAATGGCTCCGTTGATCCCACTTCAGGTTGGAATTCAACCTCTGATCCTTGCAGGGATCAGTGGAAGGGTATCATATGTGATAATCACAATCTTTCAGTAAAGAAAATCTTCCTCGATGGCTTCAATTTTTCTGGAACCTTCGATGCAAGCACTCTTTGCAACGTGCAATCTCTCGTTGCTACTCTTGGTGTCATAAGTCTCAATTATAACAATCTTCGCGGAGAGAACCTAGAGGAGATTGCAAATTGCAAACAACTCACTCGCTTTCATATAAGTAGAAACCAATTTTCTGGTAGCCTCCCCAACTCTCTATCCAGATTGAATAATCTGAAAAGACTTGAAATATCACACAATAACTTTTCAGGCAGCTTGCCTGAATTGGCTCGGATTTCAGGTTTGACAGTATTCCTTGCTCAAAACAATGAGCTCTCTGGGGCTATACCCAACTTTGATTTTGCCAATCTTGAGGAATTTGATGTCTCCTTCAACAATTTCAGCGGTCCAATTCCGCTTGGGGGAGTTAGTTTCTCGGTAAGCAGCTACATTGATAATCCTGAATTATGTGGTGATCCATTGCCAAACAGATGCCCAACACATAAACCAAAGGGTGGAGTCTCAAAGAATCAAATTCTAATGTTCTCAGGCTATTTTCTCATAGGTTTGGCTCTGTTCCTTGTCATCATTCTCAATCTGTTTTGTAAAAAAGACGGGACAAAAGAAGAGAAGAATGATGCAGTTTACAAGGTAGCAGCAGTTGATGACAGTTCTGACAATCCTAGTTCCACAACAAATGAGCATAAAATAGGTATGAGCAAATCCGAAATCTCGAATGCTTCGGCTGATAGTGGATTGGTTTCATCATTGTTGGTGGTTCTTTCAAGCCCGGAGGTGAACGGACTGAGATTCGAGAATTTGCTCAAGGCTCCTGCGGAGTTGATTGGGAGAGGAAAGCATGGTAGTGTGTATAAGGTTATATGTGACGATCAAGGGAAGCCGCTGGCTGTTAAAAGGATTAAGGATTGGACTATTTCTAGCTATGATTTCAAGCAGAGGATGAGAAGGTTAGACCAAGTGAAGCATCCGAATGTGTTGCCAGCCATGGCCTTTTATTCTTCCAGACAAGAGAAACTTTTGGTCTATGAATATCAACAGAATGGAAGTCTCTTCAGGCTTCTCCATGGTAACTTCCATTCCATTCCCCAGTACCTCTTCTAGTCTAATGGCCGTTCATATTTTATATTGCATACTAATAGAATTATATACCAAGGGTCCAATTACAATACGGAAGAGCAATATTTCAATAAGATATCGAAAAACTAGTTTCAACGGTGGATTTTGGTTTGAGTTGTTTGCAGGCGGAAACAATGAAATTAGAAGTAACAATAAAATAAAGAGATTTTATACAAGTCGCTCTTATTGGACAAAAAGAGGAGTGATACCCTTGTCTCCTTCATATACTAGGGTAAATACAAAGATTAGAGATGCCATTTACTGAGTTTTAGTAAATATGAGATGAAGAATAGGATTATGATAGCGAGTTCGGTATTATCTCAAAATTTACAAGTAAGGATTGATTGTAATGCATTTGGGTCAATTACAACTCGAACAAAGTTGAGATTAATCCTAAAATATTAGAATTGATCTAAAATAATTTCATTTAATTGTAATCTTACCAAATTGAATTGTAACCTCACATTTATTATTCTTATGATCTAACATTGTGTAAGGAAAAGAACTTGAGGTGTTGGGAAAAATTTCAGGAACCCAAATGGGCAAAGCCTTGGACTGGAGCAGCAGACTTGGTATTGCAGCCACCATTGCTGAGGCCTTAGCTTTCATGCATCAAGAGCTTCGTCAAGACAGGATTGCTCATGGTAACCTTAAATCCTCAAACATTTTACTAAACAACAACATGGAGCCCTGCATCAGTGAGTATGGTCTGATGGTGGTGGACGATCAACACCGGTCAGTATCTGCCACTACCAGTGTCAACAGCATTCAAGCTGCAGAAGAAAGTGCAGACCTCGTCTTTAAATCAGACATTTTTGGGTTTGGAGTGATACTTCTCGAGCTACTTACAGGAAAGATGGTCCAGAACAATGGGGTGGACTTGGCTCAATGGGTTGTTTCAGTGGTGAGAGAAGAATGGACAGTGGAAGTTTTTGACAAAACACTGATTCAGGATGGTGCAAGTGAAGAGAGAATGGTGAACTTACTACAGGTTGCTATAAAATGTGTTAATCGTTCTGCTGAGTCTAGGCCTAGCATAAACCAAGTTGCTCTCATGCTCAATACTATAAAAGAAGAAGACGAGAGATCCATGGATGTTTCTGAACAATGAATAGGAGAAAACACTTTCTTCAATGCAAAGTTTTAGAAACCACATCAAACATGCAAAGACAAATCACTATCAGGTGACATTCTTGTTGAGAGAGAGAAAGAGAGAGATGAGCAGTTGTGGATGGTGGAATATAAAATAAGTCAGAAAATATTATATGTACTTAATTTGGAGACCCATTAATATAATGATATGTCTCTTCATTGATTATCATTGATATGTAGAAGACATTGGAATAACAGACCTGAGTGGCTACTGGTTAGACTTCGTTTATTTTTTTAAACAACTATTATTATTTTTTTAAAAATCATTACCAAATGATGGCTAGCTGTTACAAGAATTTCTAAAGTTGTATTTATCGTCATTGGATCCATCTCAATGATGGGGGAGGAATCAACGGTCTTTAAAAGTCAACGTTGTTTCAAGACCAACCACCACCGAGACTATGGTAAGTCATTCACAATTTTACATCGAAACTAAGGTATTTATAAATGAAAAATTACCCATGATCTGGTCCAAGAAGATTCAGACATTTGAATTTATAACTCTTCCCTGTTATCATTTGAACTACTTTGGGTTAAAATCATGTTAAATGGAGGGACACAAATAAATACTTGGCAAAAAAATCAAATAAAATATACAAACAAATTGGAATCATTATAATTATTTTGTATCATAGTCCTATAAATCATGAAAAATAACCTCAAAACCTTTCACTCCAATATCCACTATTTCCCATACACAGTTACAACCCCTATTTTCTCCCCTCAAAAAATGCTAGACAATTTATATTTATTAAATGAATTTAATTAAAAATAAAAGAAAAAGTAACAAACCAAAAAGTCAACCACCAGACCAGAATCGTCGACGACCACCACAATCTCGCAATTCCTCCGCCGCAATTCTCTCCGCAGCCTAACATTACCAGGAACGGCCATCACGTAACATTCACGTGGACGACGGCCCGTCCTTCCCCAAGTCCATCGACGACTTCGCCGAGATCGGAATCGGCGCATACCTCGACGAGAAATCTCGGAAGACACGATCATCTTCCAAATGACCATTCTGCCCCGGACCCTCATCGAAATTCAGAGAATAACTCAAAGGATCGTACTGGAATTTACCCTGCTTAGCCCGATTCTTGTTGAACTGGCGTATGAATGTCTTCCATTTCGGACCGGCGACGAGCTCCGACCATTCTCTGACTTTCTTCAATGCATTCACACTCTTGGCCCACCAGCTGGTCTCTTCTTTCTCCGCCGTTGATATGCGTTCCCAGAGGGTAGTGGATGGTATCCAGAAACAACACCCTCTTTTGGCGAAGGAAATCTCTTGCATTTCGTCGTTGAAATCTGTCTCTTTGCGGGAGAGTTCTGGGTTCTTCTCTGAGGCCATTATTGGGTGGGAAAAGCAGGAACGTTTTGGTTTGCAGAGAGAGAAAGAAAAGAAAAATGGGGTTTCTTCTTAGGGCTTTATAGTTTGCAGGAGAGAAGAAGAATGGGGTTTCCTGCAAAGTGCAAACCCTAACCCTAATCTCTCTCCCTCTCAGAATGCTTGTGTTTTCTCTGTATATTAAGCGGGGTGGAGAAATATAAGGGGTCTCTAACGGTAACATGTGTGACGTATAGTCATAGTAGGCTCCCATTGGCCATTACAGAGAAATCCTGGTGGTGATACGGATTATATAAACAAACCGTCAATTATTTGTCACACAGAGCTGGACCAATGAATTCGCGCCAGCTGTATGTGTGAGGCAAAAAATCTTGCACGTACTACGCCTTTATTGGACAAAAAATTATATATTTTTGGTCAGTGTAATTTGTATAGGCCTTTAACCAGCAACATTACCTTTTTTAAATGGAATGAGTAATATTATTGAAATATAATTTAAGTATTTATTAATAATTATAATTATTAAATTATTTATTTTTTTGAAGGGGGAGGGGGACTTGAACCCTCGACCTCAAGAAGACAAAGTCTTTACAAAGTAAAGAATACCATTATAATTATTAAATTAATAGTGAATTTTAATATTGAATGTATTTTATTATCATTTTAATAGGACAAAAAACTCTATGTTTTCTAACTAATAGAATTTTAATTATTCTAATTATAAAATTTGATTTAATTTTCTTTAAAATATAATACCACCCTGAGTGCCACAGCTCATATTGGGTACTTTTTCGTCATATCAAAATCAGAGCGGTCCGATGAGACATCAATAGGAGTTATCCATAATATCAAAATTAAGATGACGGACACCAACTCAAGCACTGCCCGACCTCAAGCACTGCCCGACGAAAGGGTGACGGAGAAAGATATAGGCCCAAAACCTTCGATTCTTCTTTCTAAATGGGGTGCCCGGGGCACCTCATCTTATGTGGGCATCTTTTCTAATTCATTAAGACCCTTGTTTATATCATTTAAACAGCTTAATGGTCCAAAATAATTGCGCAGCCAAGCCAAGGAACTTATTCCAGTGGGCCCATTTTGCCACCGGCCAACCTACTTCAATTATCATGCCTAATAGAAAACACATAGATTCAGATTCCTTTATATATATATATATATTTTAATTTTTTTTTTCAAGGTAGAAGTCTCACTTATGATCATCCACCATTAATGATCAGATAAGGGACTAGTCAAGATGCGTGTAAGTTAACTCAAACAGCTCTTGACCGTTTGTTGAACCAAAAAATAGAAGTCCCACTTGTTACGATAAGTCCTACTTAAATACAATATAGATGTTCCACCGAGAAGAGAATCAAAGAAAAAATATATCGAAGGAAATCTAATTTCAAACAAATCACTAGAAAAAGACCGTTGCATAGAATTGCATTAACGCATAAAAATAATTCTATACTCATTGATTTTTTATCAATTTTTTTTAAAATAGATTAATTTATATGATTAAATTAGTGAATCCCATTAACTCTCAATAAACATTTAATGATTACCAAAACATCACATAATTTGATGAAAAAAAAAAGTTAGTACAAGAACTCAGTGGACACAATTTCTGCATAACATTCCAGAATGCCAAAATCTAGTAGACAATAGTCAAATAATTGCATTTTTCTCCTCCTTGCTGGTTAAGTAAAAGTGCTAATTTTTTTTCTTTTTGCTTTTCTATTAAAAATTGCTAAATATAATAAGTAGTCAAGTATTTTGACCAGAATTTATCTTTTTTATTTCTGTTAAATCATATGAGTCCAAAATTTTTTTTTTTTTGGAGCTACTAAGCAAAATGTTTGACTAACTACTTTTCGACACATGTTACTCCATGATATATTGCTTTTTTTAATTGTCAAAATTGACTTTTTTTTTTAGAATTTTTTTTAAATAAAAAAGTAGTTGCATCATGAAAGTAAAAATAAATTTAATCACTGTATAGTAAAAGTGAACTATTTGAATTTAAGTATGTAGTAACATTGTTCATCTCATGTATACCTCTTGGTGTCTTACTAAATTGCACCAAGCTCCTCTCATGTTTCGGTAATGATAGAGATTAGGTTTGAATTTGGGTGCTCTAAGAAGAAACAAACTCTGACTAATTACATGAAGGCCTCTTAAATTTCTAATATCAAAGTGATGTTGGAAAAATGTTTATGAAAAATAAATTAAAATGTGACTCACACAACGAAAGTAGTGGGATCACGATTTAATTATTTGTTCAGTACTATTAATATTTGAAATAGAAATTATGTCTCAAAAATTACCATTTTATATTGGTTTAAAAGACTGAATTTTTTGGATTTGGAGTTGGATCAAAAATAGATCAGATCAGAGCAATAAACAAAGTAAGCAACGAAGCCCGCAAGTGACGCCCAAGGCTTTTGGCGCCTTGCTTTGCCTTGCCTCTTGGTGCCTTGGCAAGTGGGGCCCAAGGTCTTGCCGCCTTGGTTTGGGGCGCCCCCTCTCTTGCTCGTCTTGACTTGTCTTGCCTCACAGTCTGTTGTCTTCGCTTTCTCATGTCTAATTTAACCGTCTTTTAAATTAATTTTTAAAATACGCGCCATGAAATTTTCGCTTCTCTTGTCTGTTCATTTTAATTGAACAGGTATCTATAGTCTTTGGCGTCCCTACTGTCATTGGAAAATACTGAACATACAAAAATTTCTCAACTCCAGAATTTTGTATTCTGTTTCATATCTCTTTGCATACATATTGTTGCATCATTGTTCTACTTCGTCGGTTCAAGTATAAGGCACAAGGTTGTGTTCGCTAGAATCTTGAATGTTGAAGTGCTACTTCTTCAAGAACGTAAATCCGTTCTATCGTAGGAGACAATTGCTCATCAACTTTGAGCACCGAGAGGGAGCAAATTTGTCTTAAGGAAATTGTGGATACAGAGCTCAAACTTATTCTTTATTTGTTCTGGTTTCTAGTTCCGATAATTACTACTGTTTTTCGTCCATGTGAGGACATTATTTTGTTTTAAACACTAGGTTTTCTATTTTAGATTTACAACTGTTATTAAGTTCCTAAATTTAATTATATACACATTATTTTGAATAACAAGTAAAACTCATAAAAAATGTGATACTAACACAAACATCCCTCTTAATTCCTTGGCTTAACTCTCCTTGGACCAATTTCATAATTTAACACCGATTTTACTTTTAGATAACATGGTGCACCGGTTCTACCGACTCGTGTCCAATTCATGACCGATTCGCGTGTGTCTCATGGATTTGTTAAAATGTGTATCAATCTCGGATCGGTACAGGTTGAAGCAAATACGACTTGGCCAACACTTTGATCCTTACATGGTTATTGTTATTTACATTGTTTTATATTTTTTCTAACTATCCTTTTGCTTGTATCGGTCGATACTTTACCACGATGCCGTGATCGATGTGTCTTAGTTCTCTTCGAGTTAAAGTTTGATACTACAACCCCGAACCATTACTCCAATAGATATTATGGTTCTACACTTATTTTTTTAGGGTTAATCGTAAATTGCACTACAAAAAATCTCTCGAATCTCAATTTGCATCTTCAAAGATAAAAAATCTCAATTTGCACCTTCAAAAATATAAATCTGTATCAATGTGTACCAGAAGTTAATAGCTGTCAGTTTGTCATCCAAAATTAAATGGGTAAATTATATCTAGACTCCCTCAAATTTGTCACTTAATCACTGAACTCTCTCACATTTTTAATATTACACCTACACCCCTTGACGTTTGTGCGCTTATAATGCATAACCCCCTATCGTCAATATCCGTTAAAAACATGACGTAATCCTAATAAACAACTATAATTTTTATACTACCTTTTATTTTTTTGGTTTGTTATACTCTAAAAATCAAAATCAAGTTTATCCTTTAAATGTCCAATACAATACATGTATTATATAATGTTCAAAAATACTGGTATTATATAATGTTCTTTATATCCAATAAATACATCACTTGAACAGAATTATTTGGATGCCCAATTGGGAGAACACTTTTAGTCGTATTTGAATTCTCAGGGGATGTAGGTGTAATATTTCAAATGTGAGGGAGTCTAAGTGTAATTTACTCATTTAGTTTTAGCCGGCAAACTAAACGTCTGTTAACTTCATGTGCTCATTAACACAGATTTATATCTTTTAGGGTGCAAATTAAGATTTTTTATCTTTCAGGGTACAAATTAAGATTCGAGAGATCTTTCGAAGTGTAATTTATAATTAACCTTTTTTTATTGTATTAAACATTATTACTATTTATTTTTTGATATATCGTTTATTTCTCTTTCCATGTTCAGAATGTGTCCCTTTCGGAACAAATAAAATTGATAAGTATATATAATTATATATGCCTTATGGTCAAACAAAAGCCTCTCAATCATGATTTTATTTTATTTTTTTGGTTGATTTGTGAGTATGATATAGTTCTAGCAAATAGAATATATCTACAATATATTTTTGGTAGGTAGAGAAAGTTAGCCTTTTCAAATATACAAAGTTGGTTAGAATAATGCTATGCTATTACCCACTAAAACACTGTAATAGCATAGCATATCAATGTCAATGGTCATTCATCCAACCATAATTCTTAATCTCAAATCGTATCATAAATATAAACGTCTTTTACATTAAGAATTACCTGTAGTGTACAAGATTGACTATCTCATTAAGATAGAAAAAATGTAAGTTGGTCAAATAAACAATTTCGAGGGAAATTCATGAGTTTTTTTATGCACATTTTTTCAACTTTAAACTCTCTCTCTCTCTTTCTAATTTTTCAAAATGAATTTTCCTCCCATGCTTCATAATATGAACACACACACACTTCCGATACGTCTTTGAACCGATTATTTTCTATTCCATGTGCTAGTCAAAGAGGCTTACAATCTCCCACTATAAATACACTACATTCCTACCCATTTTCACAACTCAACACTTTCTATCTCTGCCAAACATAACTATTTCTACATTCATGGCCAGACAACCCAACCATGCCCTTGCCTTGTTAGCTCTCTTCTTGAGCTTCGCCTTGCTTTTCACTTCCATTCGTGCTCGCCCCCTCAATGGACCGGAGGATTGTCACCATGTTCCAATGAAGCCACATCCTAGCCAAAGGGGGAAGGATCATTCTCATTCATACGATGAAGTTCTAGCTCTCCGAGGGATGAAGAATTCCGGTCCAAGTCCGGGGGAGGGGCATAAGTTCGTTAATGGTGCACATAATTGACACCATGGATGCAACCTCCATTTTCATTTTTCGGTATAGTACACAAACCTTAGAATATAGGACTATCTGTAAAGGGTCGATCACACGTATTAGTTCAGATTGTTAAAACTACGAAATATGTTGTTTTTTTTTTGTTTTTTTTTTTGTTTTGCAAGCTATATATACATTTCTTTTGGGCATCAACTACCATTATCAATGGAGGAAGATTTGATTAGCAAATAGCTCTTGCTGTCCTGTTAAATGATCCAAAACACCCCTCAGATTTCTGCCAAGAGGAACTCAGTGGTAAATATTGAGATTTGAAATTTTGTCCAAAAGTTCTTTTGGGCCGCAATACAAACAACTAAAAGATTAGGGCCTCCACAAAACGGCTTGGGTCTCTAAATGTTAGGGTGACAATTTTTGCCTTTAAATATGAACTTGATGGAGCGAATCTGAAAATGAAACGATCTATGAACAAGAATAACATATGGGTCAAGTTATTACTAGATAGTTACGAAAAACCCGCCTAGCTTGTATGCTAGAATTGTAAAAATAAATGAGCATTTTATTTCTTCCTCTAATATTGGAGAAATTGTTATAAAACTAAACAATTTTTTATCAATATTAAATATTGACAACAATACCACACGAGTCAAAATGACTTGATCATGATGAAACAAGAATATGCTACCACTCAAAATAACACGATTCGATTTACACAAATACAAACCTTTTGATCCATCCTGGCCTACTAACCTTTTGGTTTTTCGTTTATCTACCAAAGGCTCAAGGGGGGTGGTGATCAAAAAGAATCTGTACTTTTTGAATGGCAGCCTAACTTGCCAAACCCTAATGCTGATTCTGTTTCTTATAATTGTTTATTGTTGAAAGTTTGAGAGAAAATTGAACACAAACACGCTAATGAAATGAACTCCTTGGTTTTGTGCTCCATTTGCAATAGTGAATGAATGACCTAATTAATCTATTTTGTTATACTTTTACTCTGACTTTATTAACTACTTTTTAAGTGAGTGAAGTGACCCATCTAAATGGGGCACGAACAAGTTCGAAGATGATGAAGCAGTCATTAAGATCAGTAAGCGACGAACTCCAATTCCATGGAACTTTAATGATAAGCTATGTGAAGATGTCATTGAAGAAAGAGATTGATGACATGTTGTGATTCAAGAACTAAAGCAATCAATGTCATCATCATAGAAGAACAACTTTTTTAAACCTTTTATTGTATGTAATGTAACATAGTAATTATCTTTTTCAATTGGGAGAGGATGATTATTGATGCCTTGAACTCAACTCCTCTAAAGAGTCGTCCTTCCAAGGGGCTATGCTCTGTCCTAATCATTCTTTGCAAAAGCCCTAAAAAGCAGTAAGTAATAGGGGAGTTATGATCCAACTAAAGCTGTTTGGTTCTCTCTTGGTTCAGTTTCAATATCACCCAACTGAGTGCTTTCTATGGTTTGGCTCTCTCTCAGCTCTATTCCAAGATCATTCAAATGGCCACTTTCTGCTGTTTGGCCCTCCCTCAACTCCATTACATTCTGGCCGCTGTCTGTTGATTGGTGCTCTCTCAACTCGATCGCAATCTCACTGGAACAGCTGCTTTCACCACCGGATACTGAATCCGCCTTCCAAGAATCAGCAGTAGTCCTGCAGATTGGGCAACTGGATGTCCTCAAAAGCCATGAATCCAGACACTCTGCGTGAAAACTATGCTTGCACAAAGGCAATAACTTACACTTATCGCCGACCCTAAAGTTCTCTAAACACACTGCACAATCAACAGGACTACTTCCATTAGAATTCGCAATGAAATCAAAGCAAGGTAGCTTTTCTAGATCATTTTGAGACATGCTTGTGGTTCCAAAGCCGCCCCTTCCAACCATACTACTGTTACCAAGTCCTCTCCTAAAGGCCCTCCTAGCAATACAAACAAAAATCAAGATCACAACTCCTACACCCACAAATAACAATATCAAAGATATGGCAATTGCCATGCCCATTAGCTTTGTAGCAAAACCCAAAAACTTGTTCATTCATCAGAAATTTTCCTCCATATATTTATCAACTTCCATTCCCAAAACCCAAGACTACCAAGCTCACAAACAACTGATCATAGTTCATAATCCAAGATCATAGCTAATTTACAAGATCATCATTGCAACAACTTCATGATATAAACAGGCCATCATACGTAAAAGAAGATCAACAACTCAAAAGGTGTCAGTTGAAAAACTTAAGAACAGATCAACTTACATAAACTTCCTTTGGCCAGAGAAATTTGGAGTTGGAAGATACAAAGAGTTGCTGAAGAATTAAGGTTGCAAGAAGTAGGATGGTTCTGATTTCCTGATAGCATAAGCAGAAAACCTATTGCATTGTTATTGCTTTATTAATGGCGTACCAGTGCACTGGTGCACGAGATTCCCGTCATTATGGAATATGAAGAGGATTAGATGTATGCAGTTTTAACCCTTGCAAGTAAAAAAGTTGTTTCTGTGACTCAAAACGTGACTTTCACGTCACAATGGAACATTACGCTAATGTCCGCACTCTGCTTTATTGTGGAGAAGAAATATTTAATGTTTTAGTGGGGGATTGGGTTGCCTCTCTCTTATGGAGTGGGTGTGAAGAACCAAATTTACAGCTACAGACAAGAAATATGATCGAGATTTCAAACTTTTCTCTTTATCCTTTTGCTATCAATTTTTCTTCCACTTTTGGCAGTTGTTTGGAGCATTCCTCTATCTAAGTCATGTATCCAGACAAGTAGATATGCAGCTCTACTGTTTAGTAAATCTCTATTTGCTTGCTAAACTAATTGTAAACTGTGTCTCGGACATATACTGTACAATATTGTTCACTTTGAGTTACATTTACATGACTTAAAACTTGTACAATGAAAAACAAAACTCACATTTATATACTACTTCACACTCACTTCACAAAACGATGCATGTTGTGTGGTCAACTGGGATGCACCAAGATTCAAGACAAAAGACAGAAAAATATAATACCATGAAACATTTAAGGATGGTGAGTCAGCACCCACAATCGACCCACGAAAGATAAAGATCCCTGGTAAATGCGCCACCTCCTATGTTTAACTCATTATTGTGAAAAATACTATACAGGGATTATTTCGATCTTTGTGAGAACTCGTGTCCACTCGCAATTCGTGAGCCCCTTCATAGAAGCAAAATACAATTTCTGTTCCAGAAGAATACCAATGGACTACCCGGAAAGCAATGTCTCAATCATCAGAACAAGAAGCCAGCAGAGTTTCTGTTGTCGCTCAAAGAACAATGGAAGTTCGATGAACAAGAAGCATATTTCCTTCGAAGAAGCAAAATGTGTTCCTTTTCCTCATTCCGCTAACCCAAGAGCATTTCTGGACCTAAATTTCTCTGATACACAATGGTAGCATCCATGAAAGCCTAACAATGGGAAAAGGTTTACTTTTTTTGCTTTCTCTATAATATGCCTTCCATATGGATGCTGCAGAAAAACCGTATTATTAAGTATTAGAAGTCCAAGAGGATGGCAATTACATGCCAAAAGTAGTATATCTCAAAGGGGAATTCAAACTCTGAATCAGAACAGCAAAGCAGGGTATAGCTATTTGAGTAGGCAGTGGATGACGTGAATATTAAAGATGCAAAATGCCGCCTCAAGGATATCCTCAATCATGCCTTCCCATAACAAAGAGAATGGCATCTAGCTATAAACTGTGGACCAAATAAAAAAACTATTGAACAATTTATAGCTCAATTACATGCTTCAACCGCCTTTCCAATCATCTCAATGTTTCACTGTATTCACAACTAGAAGTAGAAACCAAACCAAAACAAAGAAGTAGGAGAAAGAGGATACTTCTCACTAAAGCTCCATATATGTTTTGTATACTCATGCTAGGAACCCAAAGCAAGACCATCACGAGAATTACTTGTCACGCGAAGGACAGCTTGAGCGCTTAAAGGTGAGAGTTTTGATTGACAGAAATGTTCCCAAGAACCCCTCTCTGGGTCCTCTGTAGGTGGTGTGGATACAAGAGATTTCTCATACACAGTTTGCAGCTCCAATAAGAGAGTACGAGCTGCCTCCCTGGATTCAGGAAGCTGGTCACTAAGCTGGGATGCAGCTATTTGGATCAACTTGTCAATCCCGTATGCTTTGATTCCCTCAACTCCCTGTATGTACAGCACGCAAAATGGCAAAAGAATTCTTTAAAAAACACAAAAGAAAACCAAAAATAATAACTGATATCAAGTGACAATAACATATAGAGCCACAATATATACAAAGAACACATACATTAAGAATCATGTTTCTCACTTATTTTCAGTAGTATTAATGCTAGATTGAGGTTTTGTGAAATAAGAAACAACTACTTTCCTAGAAAGGAAACAGGGAAAAAAATACAAAAAAAAAAAAAAAAAGAACAAGGCAAGCTAATTCAATGTTACTAATTGAAAGGGTAAAAGATTACAATTCTGTGCAAAACAAATCCCTTAATAATTGAGATGAGGCAAAATGCGCTTTAAAAGATTAAAAAAAGCCACCCTCTCCCTAAATATTCAATAAAGAAGAATGAACAGATTGTCTAGAGTTTTTAAAAGGAAGTCAATGAGTGATGGAGAGTGTCTCTTTGCTCATTTACTGGCAAGTTTGGAAAGAGAGATGTAGGAGGAGGGCTGGGGAAGGGAATCTGAACTCATATGCTATTTTCACTAAACTTTGTAGTATTATGAGACATCAGGTGAGGAATATTAGGCCTAAGATGTAGGAGAATAGTTTTAGTAATATGATGTTGAGGCAGCTTGGTATTGATGTTTCTTATCAGGTTTTTTATAAAGCTACATGGGTGTGTTGGGAATTTCCAGCTGCAGGATTGTTGAAACTAAATGTAGATGGGGATGCTAAAGGCAATCCAGGTCCTGTTGGTGGGGGTGTTGTGTTGAGAAATGAATGGGGAAGGATGGTGCTTGCTGCTTCATTCTTTTATGGTGATTGTACTAATATGGAGGCAGAGTTTAGAGCTCTTCTTGATGGTCTTAAATTGGTGGAAGAGTATGGTTTGTGTGTAAATGAGATTTTAATTGACTCAGATTCTTTGGTTCTTGTGGAATCTGTGAGGGGTAAATATGATTGTGCTTGGTTTTTGTGGCCCTTTCTCATGCAAATCAGGGAGAGGCTTACTAGAATGGTTTTTCAAATCAGGTATGTGTACAGAGAGGCCAATTTTGTGGCTGACAGATTGGCAAATGTAGCTGTGCAGAATGGTTACTCTTCTGATTTTACTGTTTCTGCTGCTATGCCTATTTCAGTGAAAGGAATGCTTATGCAAGATCAGTGAGGACTGCCTGTGGTAAGAAAGAAAAAGGTTATTATCTTTGATGATAAAGGTTGAGTTTTGCCTTGTTGGATTTTTGCTATGCTATAGCACTGCTTTGCTGCTAGGGCTGTACTGCTGTGCAGGAGTTAGGCTGCTGCTGCTATGGTGCCTATGATCAGCTGGGAGTATTGTGCAATTTTGGGGGAGTAATGTGGATGATCGGAGATGATTTTGAAGGATTAAAGCCGTTAGTGGCTTTTTAGTTGTTGGTTATTCATTGTAACAGATTTTCTGTTACTCTTGCAAACAGAAAATCTGGTTTTTTGTAACAGAATTTTTGTTGGCTTGTAAAAAAAAAAAAAATACTCAATAAAGGATAATTCGTGCAGGGCCTGAACTTGGTTTCACAATAAAATATGTTAAGAGAAAAAGAGTCTCTCAATATCTTTACGCACCAAAGTTTGCAGAGAAAGAAGACACACCTTAGGCCATATAATTTTTCCTTTTTTTTCACAAAAGTAGGCAACATAAAGGTAGCAACAAGAAGGATAAGTATGCTAAAGACAATCTTGAATTTTTTTCTTCAGAAATAAAGAAAAAACCATAGTTATCAAAATCGTACGATTCGCGATTCGATTCGTACGATTCGATTTGATACAGGTACAAAACGATTGGTATCTTATATGAGAATCGTTTTAGAGTTGAATCGCACCTGAATCGTACGATTCGATTTGTATCGCACGATTCAATTACTTTTTTTTAAAATTCATTTTTTGGCAAAACGACGTCGTTTTGTCTGCTAAACAGTAAAACGACGTTTTTTTGTTTGAAGAGAAACCTACGTCCTAACAAAAACTCAACCTCTTTACTCATTCTCTCTCTGACGTCATCTAAATCTCGTCTTGCATTGTCTAAAACTAAAGGTCACGGCTAACGCTCTCGCATCATCAGTTGATTTTTGCTCTCAATTCTTCCATGGGTAATTTGTTATGTTCTAATTTTTTGTTTCAAAATGTTGGCCCGTATGTTTTCTTCCAATTAATTTTCTTATTTGTTCTTTTTCCATTCATGTTTGTAATCTAATCTATACTGGGTGTCACTATTTGGTTCTTGAATAGCCATGGCTATTTAATGAATTTTTTTTTTCAAGTTGTTGAATTTGAAAATGATTAAGCAAAAAATGAAACAAAAAACTAGTGTCTTTCCATTTAGACGACGTGATTATATCAATTGATTATTTTTAGAATGCAATAATATTCAATATTCAATATTTTGTCTATTTTAAATATATAATATTATTTTTTATTTTTTTTCAAATTTTATGTCGAATCTTACGATTCACGATTTGATACGAATCGCGATTTGACAACTATGGAAAAAACACGTGAACCCACCCAGATATGAGAGAATCAATCATTGAGATGAAGAGAAAAGAGGTAATTAATGTTAGATTCTTACCAGTCTTGGTACACTTTTACAAAAGCACATTGAAGCTTTCGCTCGAATTCGAGGATTCCTGTTCTTCAGATAAGGTTGCAACTTTGGTAACAACAAATTGGGGGAAACCCAAGTAGTCATAGCTATTAGAGATCTTTCAGCAGCCTCACATACAAATCGTTTGTCTTGTGAAGACTTGAGAAGAAGTTGTACAAGCTAAACCAAGGACAAGTAATCGCATAGAAAGGATGAATATGATATGAGAATGAGTTTAAAGAGTGAAAACAGACATTCATTAAAAAAACATAACCAAAAGCAGCAGTTGAAATTAAAGGGGAAAAAATAGTTACCACAGGGTCTAGTGAATCAACTATATGATCACCATATGCACTGAAAATGTCTGCAGACGTCATAATTGCGGTTTTACAGACCGCACTTCTGGGATTCTTCAGGGACTTCACAATGAGGGGAATCACTCTTTCCCTGTTAGTCAAAATATGTTGGCCATGAATGGGAAATGAAACAAAATTACCAAATGAAATCAATAAATAACATCCCATGGTTATGGAAAGATCACGTTACAATTGATACTTACAACATGTTGACCATAGCTTCCTTCTGAAATATCGAGAGCCGGCGTACATCATTGAGTGCCTCACACACCAAAACCCAGTCTTTGGAGTCTAAGCCAGCTAAGAGTGTCTGAAAGAAAAACATATCATATTACACAGGCAGTTCATTTACCCGAATCTTTTGCAAACATAATCAGCACAGCTGAATATCCTGATATGATATCGAAATAACATACTCTTACCTTGAGACTCTGTTCCACATCTTCTACGTCATTCAAGTCGCCAGATTCAATGTATTCCACTTCTGAATTTCCCACCTCGACTCCAGAGTTCGGAGTTTCACATCCATTGATAAGAGTTTCAACCAAACAAGAAGTTTTTTTTCTTTGAATTTCTTCAAGAGTTTCAGTAGTATGCTCCACATGAGGCTTGGAAAACCTCCCATTAATGGAGTTCTGAGTCTTCCTCTCACACTCAGGCAGGATATTGAGATCTCTGAGAGCTTCACCAGACATCATTATTTGGGGTTTCTAAGCCTTAAACAGAAAATGGATGTATTCAATACTGATAGTCTTTGTAAACTTTAAACAAAATTGAATAAGAATTCATCTACATTAGGACAAAAGTATACAGAAGCAGAGTCAGCATGCCTAAATTAACAAGGAAAAGGACCACATCAACGTTTAAAGTCAGTTGTTCTGTTTATTACACAACATACAATAACAGATCAATCTATCCAGTTGCAGAACTCTGAAGTAATAAGATATTTGGCAAAAGATAAACACATTTTATGTCTTTTAATAGGCATAGACGAGCTGGCAGGATCTGAATGCAGGTTCATCCAACTGAAACAATTAGTTCCATTGCTAAGTGGTACTGGCCGGTAAAAGCACACAACCTTCATTGGTTGAATTCTGCATATTCTCCGCAATAAAAGCCCAGATTCAAACCCTAACCCTGCCCAGTTTCCCATGAAGATAGATTAAAGAGTCATAGTAGCCACATTTTTGCACTATGCGAATGATAGCAACAAGGTCAATAGTGCCAATGAGCACCGATTGAACACCACACGCAGACTATATAGATCACACTTCAATGCTACAACAATTCGCTGACAGAACCACAACCAATTCAACAAAACAGATTGAAATTAGATCTACAGTTCCGCGACCACAAGCATCAACTAATAAACAGCAAATAGAATACGTACAAAGCCTATAACAATAAAAAATAAAACTCATTGAAGTACAAGATCCCGTTCAATACTCCATTGGCAGATCGTAACATTTGAGTTCAAACAATGAATTTCAAATTCATTCCAACCATTCCATCAGCAGATTTTAAGTTCACATTAGTCAATACTAGTGCCGTAATGCTATATACAATAACAGAGAGAGAGAGAGAGAGGGGGGAGAGAGAGATTACCAGAGAAGATAAAGCGAAGAAGTCGGTTAAGCAGTGAAGAAAATGCTTGGACTCTTTTCTCTAAACATATGAACAGATTTGAGAGTGTAAATGTGTGTGTATATACGAGTGCACTGTAGAGAGAGAAAGTTCAGAGAGAGAAACCGGCGAAATCGCAGTCTTATGAGACCTGGGCCGGCAAGGACGGCAAATTTACATGTGGGCGAGCGCCGAGAGAGAAGGCAATGACATAATAAATTCGCGATTTTCAGTTCCGAACTACCCCTATTTTTGAAACAAAATATCGAAACTGCCACTATTATTAATTTAAAGTTGGGTTAATTGCATTAGAAGTCCCCAAAATATGGAATTTGTCTCATTTTAGTTCATAATGTTTCAATTACATTATTTTAGTCTCTGAATTATTGGATATGTTTCTATATGGTCCCACAAGCAGATAACGTCCAGATTGCTAATAATTTTTTATCATAAACTTATCACGTATTACCTAAATATGGACCAAAAATAATTTTGATAATTCTTAAACAAAATTTGGATAGCTCTTGACAAAAGTGTGTAATATGGGTAGCTTTTAACCAAATTTGGGATAACTGATGATCAAAACTGTGTAATTTGGGTAGCTATTTAATCAAAATTTGAATAGAAATTTAGTCAAGAATTATTCAAATTATTTGTTTATCTATATTTAAATATCACGTGACAAGTTTATGATAAAAAATTGTTAGCAATTTGGACATTGTCTGTTTGAAAGATTATATAAAAATATATTCAATACTTCAAGGACAAAAATGATATAATTGAAATATTAAGAACTAAAATGAGATAAACTTCATATTTTGGGGATCTCTCGTGCAATAAACCCTTTAAAATTACAGAAAGTTGGGACTTCAGATTCTTAAGTTGACGCCCCACCCTCAATAACCCAAGGAGAAGCAATTTGGAATTGATGCTTTAGCATTTGAAGATGATTGTAAGTGGAGTTATTAATTTATTTAATTATTGTTTATTTTTTAAGATCAGATAATCAAGGTCGAGGTCGTTCACCTGAAGATGCCACTCGAGTCATAATCATCAGCGATCGACACATTATTTTTGTTGTCTAAATCTCACTTTGTTCCATGATTTGGATTTGAATCACTGCACTTAATTCTAAACTTGCAATTACAAGTTTCTTCATGAATTTTTTTTTTTTAAATGATTTGAATTATAAACTAAACTTTTTTTAATATTGAGTTGAAGTTTAATATAAAAATAAATACATCATTACCCCACGATGCAAACCCGTTTCACCAGTCCTCCAAGTCTCCAACAACATTGGCACCATTGACCATAACCCACTTGAATAAGGCACACCCACTTGGCCACTCCGACGACTTCATTGACAATGTCAAAGGGTTGAAGTGTTCGTTCGACATGTAATTTGGTCAGCCAGTGGTGAGAGTAGCTAAGTCTCTTTTCCTCTCTATGCACACTACGCCGACGCACAAGTGACTCCATTGGGCACTGGTGCTTCATAAAACTATGTTTCTAGAACTCTGTCAAACAAAAAAACACACTCTGTCAAACAAAAAAACACACTCTATATGGATTGAATGAATGATTTAGCTTGGAGAAGATGATTGGGTACGTTACATATAAAGGATTATGTAAAAATTTCAAATTTATGTAATAATAATTACGAATTATTCGGAAAAATGAAAATTTTATATGTATCCAAAGATTCATGCCTTTTCAACTTGAACAGCTCAACCATGATGAAGTGGGTTGTCTTGTAGCAAGCTGCCAGCGATGATTAAGAATGTGGACAACTCCTAAGACAACCTCGTGGATGTCAGTTAATAAGTGTATGTATTAAGATGATATTTCTTTAGGGTTGATGACGATGGTGATACTGATGTTACTTGAAACAATGCTAACCGCTTGGAATGCTTTGTACTGTTTTCCAGTCCAACATTACTATCTAGAATTATTTTATGTCTTACACATGTATCATAGTATCCAATATTCGAGATTTCCGTCATTGCAAAATCTGAAAAAGGTTAGATGTACGCTACCTTATCCTGCAAGCAAAGAGAGGCTGTCTTACACATGAATTATGCCCATGTGAAATGGTCGACCAAAACACTGCAATTTATACACCAACATTGCCCATCAAGCGGACCATTCTAACAGACCATTTACCACCCTTATTCGGTTTCCATATTAATTGCCAAGAAACGTACCAGGACCATTATAGGATTTATAGTTTGGGGAGAGATGGACAATAGAAAATAGGAATTACAAAGGGGACTCTTAAGACAGTGAGCCATATTTGACACAATAAAATTCAGGTTACTAATTTAAGACCAGATCCACCAGCCCAGTGTCTCTCCTTCCTCACGGTGTTGCTCTTCCGTCGCAACAAATGCATCGGGGAAGTAACTCCGGCCATCATCACTACCATCATCGACTTCTGATCGGATCCCTTCAAGTGGTGGTGCAACACATCCAGGGTAGTATTCACTAGGGAGGTATGAATCACAACTGTCCACAAGCTGTGGACCATTCTCGTCCACCACTGCGCTTCCACCGCTGCCCGTGCTAAGCCAATCCTCGACCTTCAAGGTGAACTGCATGGCTGGAAAATGGGCTGCATCCACCGGAAGCGGGTCTTCTTTTGCTTGCAACTTCTCAGTCAAGGAAACAACCTGCCGTCTAGCATAATTAACTATATGCTTCAATGTAACACAAATAATCTATAATATAAATCAGGGCAAGCTTCAATAAATTCATCCAACGATTTTAAATAGACTCATCTAACGCCACTAACATTCCTCTCAAATCGACTTTTCACTACTTTACAACCATCAGACACGGGTTACCCTAGTATATTTATATAATAAAGTAGCTTACAATTCAAATATCAAAAGATAAACAAAATGATTTTTGCTATTCGCGGTTGAGATCGCTTTAAATTTCACTTTAAAGTTAATCTAACGGTTAATATTAACACCCTAAATTTAATAGGAAAAATAGGCTCTTAAGGGTATGTTTGGAGATATTTTTTAAAAGTACTTATAGAAATTATTTCTCATAAGTACATTAAAAAAAATAATAGTGTTTGAACTACTCCACCACTACCACTACCTCTACCACCACCACCCCCACCACCACCGCCATCGACGTCGCCGCCACCACCACCGCCGTCGCCGCCACACCACGGCCACCACCGTCGCCACCACCACTGCCACCCCCCCACCACCACCTCCGTCGCTGCCACCGCCACCCTCATCGCCACCCTCGCCACCATCACCGCCACCATAGTCATTGCCACCCACCACAACCATCACCGTCTCTTACCACCACCACTGCCGCCCACCACCTCTCACCCCCATTACAAACTGATACTTAAATTCATTTATCTCTTCTCTATGTTTGTGATTTGATTTTGAATATAAATACAAATATGTTTATTGTTTACCATTTTTTATTACACTGTGCCTTTAAGCACAAGCAATAACTAGTATATATATATATAATCAAAGACTCAGAATCGCTAATATACCTCAGATTTGAGCTTTTGGTTCTCTTTGAGAATGGAGTCGTAGTCTGATGCAAGGGAATCATAGGAGGATTTAAGTTGATCATAATCCCTTTCAAGCTGTTTAGTCTTCCACCGCGCACGGCGGTTCTGGAACCACACAGCCACTTGTCTTTGCTGCAGACCAAGCTTCATGGCCAGCTGGGTCTTGCGCTCCGACTCCAATTTGTTATCTTCCTCAAAGCTCTTCTCCAGCATGTGCACCTTAATATACCAACCAATTCTCACTAATAGTGTTTTTGAACTGAAAAAAACTTTTTGATATCGTAATCGCTTTCATGTTTGAGGTTGTTGACATTTAATCTTACATAACACATAGGTTTTCATTATATATCTTGAAAAACCAAAAAATTAACCGGATTATTACTTATTGTTATGAGCCTAACGTTGTCAAACGTTAACTTTTCTAAGCTTTCTTAGACATCCAAATCTCATACTTGATTGAAAAAGTAGTTACTAGAATCCCTTTTTGGATTTTCATGCTCGCAAATATACAAGGGTGTATAGTGTTAACCAAAAAAAATGCAAATAGAGATAGAGAGTGTATGGAGAGGTGGAGGTAACTACCAAGGTAGCCTCCAAGTAACCACCCAATTATGAAGTACCATAATCACCTCGAGAGTGGTTTATAACCACCAATCAAGTTAGGATCCATTTATCTATGTGAGTGGAACTTGATCTAGGTCCAATCACCCACCATTAATTAACAGGGGTGAGGATCAAAAAAGAAGGAATTATGGTTCAAGGTTGTGGTACGGTATCGGGTCATCGACTTAGATAGCTTAGAGATATATTGGTTGTGACGTCACGACACGGTATCGGAGGATACGACCTAAAAAAATATTAAATATAACGCAAAATTTCCGTCATACCGCCGCCTCGCGAAATCATATCGGCCGATTCATTGACTTAAAGATACAACTCAGCTAAATTGGCCGAGTCATGTAAAATTCGGAGTTTATACATATCGTATCGTGTAATAATATCTTCTACCGAGTCGTCCGATTCGATCGACTCGTATCGGTATTGGATACTTTGAACCATGGAAGGAATGTGATGCTGATCCTATAATTTGGAAGAAAAGAAGTAGTGGTCATGTGAATATTGGTAGATATTTTAGTTTATCTCAAAGGAATCTAATTTAAAGGTGTATTGTGATACCTTGGATCCAAAATAAAATCAAGCGCCGTGTTAAGTGGGTAAGTCCATCACTGACCTGCTCATGAGTTAGACGACGCTTCTTTTCCGGCAACTGTTCATCGTAATATTCTTCGTCAAACAGTTCGTCCGGCGAGCTGAAAAAAGGTCTCCTCTTTGAGGTTTCCTCCATATTCATCACTGATCTTCCTCCTATTAGTTTCACCAGGAAAACAACCTTCTTCGCTCAATTCAACCTTAACGAAACATTATTGACTGTTTTGAAACACTGAACTTAAAAAAGAACCTTGATTAAATAAACGTAGTACAGCTATGTCACCATTGGTCATATATAAATAAGTACAAAGCAGAAGAATGGATCACCTCGAAAAATGTTACCACCATCTCCGAGGAACACCATGCTACCTTGCCACGAGGGGTCGAAGATAATATGGCTGGAATTCATACTTCAGTCTGTCGGATCTCTCCGGCGATGTGGGTGACCGTCGATATATGAAGTAATATATGTAGATAGATTATTCCGGTCAAGTGAAAACTCCAAAATAGAGCTTAAGAACTTGTATGAATACGTCTACGGTTTGGTAATTTTGATTTTAGAAGATCATGAGCTTGTGGCGAAAGAAGCTAGTACTCCAGAGCAACATCGCCGGAGTCTCCAACGGACAGATACAAAATCCCATCATTTGAACCAACTTACCCAGCTCCGGCAACCTCTCCCTCCGGCCGTGTCTCTTGAAGGGTCAAATAGGATCGGCCGATATGATTCGCCGGCCAGCGCTGGGTGTGCCTGTTGGTGGTGTTTTTTACTGCTAAAGTTGATGGAGGAGAGACCAAGGCCCATTTTATATTTGTGCCCTTGCAACTGAATTGACGCATAAATCCCTTGAAGACTTTCCTTCACAAAGTCATCAAGGCAGGGTTTTTCGTAATTTGAACTTTCTGGGGGTGTGGGGGGGGGGGGGGGGAGGGGACTACAAAGGCTGGAAGGTGGGAGTTCACTAACGTGCGCCGGATGTGACTGGGTGTTCAATTGGATCTGGGCCATTGGGTCAAAATTAAATTTAGGAGTGAATTTGAGCTATTAAAAAAAAAGTCAATTTAATAAATAAATTGAATTAATATTTCGCATTTATAACATATTAAATATTTTTTTTAGATATTAACTCAAATACGACACAAATTACAAATATATGATCCAAAAAAATAAGAAAAATATTATTTATCCTAAATTTGTATCCCAAATGAAGGGGGACCGTTGAATGAGTGGATCCCATTTTAAAAAGTTGATGGGACCCACTCATCCAACAGTCCCCCTTCATTTGGGATGCAAATTTGAGTTATAAATTTGGGATGCATAGCATTGCTCAAAAAATAATACACAAGTAATACGGCATGAGTTGACATCCCAGGGCCAAATTATGAGAGAAAGGAAAAGAGTAAATAATCGTGATGCTTTTTGGTAAGGGTTGTCGGATGTCAAAAGATGATATGTATTTGGGTTGTAATTTTTTGAGTTATATTTAGATTAAGTAGTATTATTCTAAATCACGAACTTTGGGATTCGGAGAATCAAAATTGTTCTTTTTTTTTTTAAGTGGTGAGAAGAAAAGAAAACAAATAAGAACAAAATTATTTTTATTAATGCTACAAAATAATGTTCATACAAATGGGTATTTTAAAACATGAGTCAACTTACTTGAAATATATGAAAAAAAAAAAAAAAAACAGTGTCTTAAGCCAGATGTGCATTGAGGAGATTTTTTTTTTAAGTGAAAGACAATGATGAGTATTGAACTACAATCTTAGGATGTGTTTGTTTTAAGTATTAGAAAAAAGGGATTAGAAAATGAGCAGTTGAAGAGACAAAAATAATTAGATAAGCATCCACCTCCCATGTGTTGACCAGTTGGCTGCCATTAGATTTGCAATGTGGGAATAAGTTTAACAACAAATAAAATTTGTCAAAAACGAAAAATAAAATAAAGGAGTTCACCCTAAACCTAGGAAGAGAAATGAAGTTCAATAATCCCCAAAAGATATATAGCAAACCACTAGAATCTTTTTGAGACAAGATTTTTTTTTTTTCCCATGTCCCAATTCTCCCTCATCATTACATGGGATCAAGGGCACAACCCATTCATTTTTTTTATTTTTTATTTTTTACTTCCCAATGCAATCAATTTCTGAATCATTACGATGTTAAAAGGAGTGTCGTATCAAAATTTATAACTCAAAAGAACTATGGATCAACACTAAATTGTGAATCAATTCTAACTTTATTCTATTGAGTTTATAATTAAATTAGTTTGAGTTGTATGACTTAATCGAATTTGATGGGTCCGGCTCAGACGACGCCCAGCTCAAGTAATGGGGTTGGCCCAAACAAGGCCCAACTCAAATAGTGTGGCTGACCCAAACAAGGCCTAGTTCAAGTAATGGACTCGGCCCAGACAAAACCTAATGGACTCGACTCATATGAGACTCAGCTCAGCTCACCACGGAGTCAAAGGAGCACAATCAGCCACGTCATCCTGAAGTCAAGGAGTCAGTCATGTCATCCTGAGACCTAATCTGCAACCGATAAAGAGATCTCCACACAACTATCTCGTATGTTGCGAGAATGGTGCCACCTCCACCAAATTAGCCTATCTGTTATGGATATAGCACCTTAATTTGTTAAGAGACGCCTATAAATTGTAAGTCTCGTCTATACATGAGGGGCATCTTGCATCTTTTTTCACTCACCTAAGCTCTCCACACTCCAACAGCAACGAAACACCCATCAACAAAAGTTATTTAAAGTGGAATAGATCACCCTGATCGAACTACTCTATCTCTATGTGTTGTTTGTGTTGAGTTCTCCATTATATTTATTACATTTTATTAGCTATACTAATCACTCGATAGGTGATGCATAAAATCGATTTATGCATCATCAAAATCATAACAGTGACAACCAAAAATTATAGCTCAAAAACTTACAAAATCCCATATACACCTGCACAATAGACTTTATGTAGCTTGAATGGCTTTAATGTCAAGGTTAGTGGCTTCCTAAGGAAGAGGAGCTGTACAATAAAAGAGAGAGAACCGTTTTTCTTGTTCAATTTCTTCTTTGCTAAGGTAAGATACCAAATGGAGACATCTTTTGACTGAAAATGGATTCGACTTGGGGGGGGGGAGCCTAATGGGGAGGGGAAAAGTTATTTAATGGAGAAAGCACCTGAAGAGGAACAATGACATATATTTTTTTTTGTGTGTGTGTGTGGATGACAAGACCAAGCGTGAGTCAAAAGTGTAAGCATAAGCCATAAGTGGGACTAGTGCAGTGCAATACATACTATACAGATATAAGCCCAGCCCATAACAAAAGAGAAGCCTGTAAATCCAGGCCGACTTTCCAGCTTGGGTGTTACCCACAGCTCGTGTTCTGTGCATCCCAGTTGTAATCTCGCCGTTCACCTCTTTGTAATTATGGTTTTTTTAGGTGTGGGTACAATTTTTTAGATTTATTTAGGCAAAAGTGTATGGATAAGTTATTTATTCTATTAAGTATAATTTTTATAAATTTTTTTGTGTTTAGGTACAAAATTCAAATGAATTAAAATCTTTTTTACTTGAACACTCTTCCTTAATTTATGCTCTCATCATTGACAGTTATTTGAGGAAACAAATATGTAAAGATTACATATTTGTTATCATTCATTTTTTGAATTTTGAATGAGCATTTTTTGTGGTATATATGTAGTAAAAGTGTGTCTTCAACGGATGAGAATTTTTTCGATATATCTCTGCAGTAAAAATCTTCTTCAACGACTGGTTTCATTGCGATTTCGTTCAACGTACGGCTTGACGATTTACTTCTCCGGTTGAGATATATTATTAGTTTATTTTTCGGTTGAAAAGTAAGTTGTTAGTAATTATATTTATTCTTTTATTCGGTCATTTTTTTTAGGAAATTCATATGTTCGATTTTGTTTTATGTTTGTTCGTTGTTGGGATGAAGGGAAAAAAAACTACTTTGGTTTTAATGGGTGTAACTATTTTTTCGTATAGACAGAAATGTACGTTTTTTTTTTTTTGTTAAAACTGTACGTCTGTATTGGTTTTAATGGGTGTAACTATTTTTTCATGGGTGTAACTGTTTTTTCGTATAGACAGTAATGTACGTTTCTTTGTTTTTTTTAAACTGTATGTCTGTATTAGTTTTAATGGGTGTAACTGTTTTTTCATGGTGTAACTGTTTTTTCGTATAGACAGTAATATACGTTTCTTTGTTTTTTTTAAACTATATGTCTGTATTGGTTTTAATGGGTGTAACTGTTCTTTAGTCCAGACATTGGTAACTGTTTGATTCATTAGAAAGGAATTCATCCAAATTTTTTAGGAGCATTGTAACTCAATTGCACATAGTAACTATTTTTAGGGACACAATTAATGGTTATGAATCACTGTAGGCTATAACTAAGTTTCATACTATGAAAATATATATTTAACATATCATTCGACTTAACAGATACTCAACACAGTTACAACCATGTGATAACATATAATCAACATAGTTACTTAACAGATACTTAAAATCACAAAATAGTTACTCAACACAGTTAAACCCATTAATTTTTGAATATGAACTGTTTATAATTTGAATCACAAATAGTTACTTAAAACAGTTACGTAACTATTTTTAATCAAAAAATTCTTGTTCCAAAGTGTTTTTCCATCTGCATATGCTTTAAATTTTATAATTAGGTTAATCAATCGTTAATTAAAAACCTGTAATTTTTTACTATCATTTCACGAAAATAGGGTTTTAAGATTTTGTTTTTTTTTGCAAAATCAAATTACAAAGTTTTGTGCAAAAAAAAAAAAACTAAATAATTAATGAATGTCAAAATATGAAACATGAATGTCACTTGCAATTTTCGGTGAAGTAGTGGCAGGAGACGATGAACAGTTACTAGACACCGTAGGCAACGATGAACAGTGAGATAAACAGTTACTGGACCGTAGGAGACGATGAATAGTAACTATCGTATTCCTCTTTTTTTTTGGATGATGAACAATCATAGTTATGACATTACTTAACCATAAAAGATGAAGAATCCCTTTTGCCGAAGAATAAATGATTAGATAATTAAAGCCCCTAATTTTTAAACTCCCATTACTTGATTGTATCCAAAATTTTAGGTAGGAATACAAATTGTTTTTACCCATCAGCACTTTACCGAATGGCAATAGTGTCATTTTTTAAAAATATGCATTTTACCCCAAATAAGTTTTTGTGTTGTACTTTTGCATAAATAAGTTTAAAAAATTGTACCGACTTCCAAATCACCCTTGTAATTATTATTGATTAAAAAAAATTGCATCCCAGTTCTGTTCTCAACCCCATACCACTTAAGAATGCAAATGAATGGATCCAAATCGAGCACTAAACTCCTTAAAAAGCTAAAATTGCCTTTTTTTTTTGAAGTTTTGATTGAGTATTGAAGATCAAATGTGGATTATGAAGTGATTCAAACATTATTTCTTCTCGATTCATTTATTTTTCCATTGAGCTTGGCTTTGCGTGTTTGATTAATAAAATAAAGTTCGAATTGAACTAGAATTCAAATTGATATTTAAGATCAAGTCATATGCATCTATGATATTTACCCCTAGTATATATATATACATGCACGAGACGAACAATTCGTGGCTCATGTTTGTCTCATTTATTAAACGCACTTCTATAATTGAACTCAAAACCGGTGTATCTAATTGATGATCAAACTCGACCTAATTTTAACCTCATTGACTTTCAACTATTCATGAACAAGTCGTTATTTTTTTATAATCCTATTCTTTTTTTCTCTATTCACAACCCCTTAATCTATTATTTAAAGGAGGCTTGAGCTTAGGAGTGTCAATTCGTGTTGTGTAACGCGTGTCAATATTAATGTGTTATATCATTGTTATTTGTATTATATTCATATCAAAATTTATGAAAAAAATATGTGTATTTAATAACCGTATCGTACCAGGTCCGTGGTGATGGGTGATAGACTGATAGTCGACACCCTTAATTGAGCTTGACCCACCTTCCCCTTGGGCAAGGCCAGGTGGTCACCTCTTGGGTGTGCAATCTCCCAGTTGTATTATCTTATCCAGAGCGTGAGGATGACTTTGTAACATGATACTCCAGTACGTTCTAGCTTCCTCACAAAACCTTATCCCCTCTCTTCTCTATGTAATTTTTATATCTATTTCTATACTGTTCTCTTTCTTTTCCACTGCATTTCATCCCAAACCCTAATGTCACCAGTCTGGTGTTGATTCTTTAAAAAATAACATCAATGGCAGCAATTATCTCCTGCCACTACAACTACTGTTCCTCTCCACTACCTATTAAAGCCTCCAAACCCATCAACCCTAATAAACTATCCACCAATTACATTAGCTTTGCTCATACTCTGAATAATCGGCGATTCCGCCCAATATGTTCTTCCAAAGACCCTCGCGGAGTTCAGACCCCTAATGATAAACAGGCAAGCTCTTTACTCTAAAGTTAATTATATAAATTTTATTATGTATATATTGGAATTTCTGTGCAATTGTTTGGTTTTCTGTTTTAGGTTGATTAGAAAACTATAGAATTTCAACTGTAGTGATCTGGGTATGTTGTAATGTTTATATAGTGTGGCCAGAAAGATTGGATCTTTTCGTTAAAAGAATGTGCGATTTCTATGGCATTGGCGGTGGGGTTAATAGCTGGAGTACCAACATTGGGTTGGCCTAATTATGCCAATGCTGCAAATGCTCCTCCAGTATTGCCCGATTTGTCCGTGTTAATTTCTGGGCCGCCGATTAAGGATCCAGGAGTTTTGTTGAGGAATGCTTTACCCATTGACAATAAAGCTATTAGAGAGGTTCAAAAGCCGCTTGAGGATATCACTGACAGTCTCAAGATTGCAGGTCTCAAGGCGCTTGATTCCGTGGAGAGAGTGAGAAACTTTCTCCTTTACTGCTTTTTGGGAGCTTTACTTTGTAATGGAGATGGATTTTGTGCATATAGTTTGAAGGGATCTAGCAAAAATGGTAATTTGAAATTTATTTGGTTGTGGGTTGTAGAATGTGAGGCAGGCTTCTCGCGCTGTTAAACAAGGGAGGAGTTTGATTGTCTCGGGATTGGCAAAATCAAAGGTGGATCATGGGATCGAATTGCTCAACAAGCTGGAGGCTGGGGTGGATGAGCTTCAACAAATTGTGGAGGATAAGAATCGAGATGCAGTTGCGCCTAAACAGAAGGAGCTGCTTAATTATGTTGGAGGGTGTGTACCGAAAAGCATCCATTATTGATTCAATTATGTGCACATTGATACATATGACATGCACAAATTCTAAAGAAAGAACACTTACCAAGAAATTAAAATCTGAAGAAAGACTGAAATGTGTGTTGGGTATATAATCATTATTTGTCTAGGAGTGAATGAAACTGTCAAATTCACTTTCCTGGAAAAAAAAACATAATACTGATTCTTGTGACAGTATGTTTGACATGTTGATCCTAAGCTTCAATCAAATGTCGCTATAGGTTAGATATCAATTGCGATACTCTAAAAATTTGTGTTAGACCTTTTCTTGAAGGTATTTTATAGCGGGACCCTGGAATATGATACCCAAAGGAAAGTATAAAAAGACACAATAACCGCTGCTCCAAAGAAATGATAATTAGGTAAGGTTAAAATGTTCTCTTGAATACATTTCAGGAAAATTTTGTGGGTGGGTTGGGTGGAGATATGCTAATAACTACGTGTTAACAGTTCTATACCATGGATTGGATACCTCCAGAGTTTACATACGATTATGTCGAATGTTTAACTTTTGGGTACTGCAATGTAAACTGGTAACGAAGGATAGTTTGACGTTGAACTGGCCCGGTCTGCTCTATCCTACAACATATAGTCAAGGATAACCATGGGGCAGAATCTGCAAGACTATCATTGAGGTTTGTCCAGCTTAGTGACCACATAGATCAACATGATCATCTTGCTTGGTCATATCATCACACATTTGCAATTACTCAAACTCCCATTCTATATTAAAACTGTAATTATCATGTTTGATCTCTTAGTGCTCTTGAGTGACAAGGTTCAAATGGATTTTGGTGTCCACAAATGATTTGAAGTATGTATCATGGCTCTCTGAAAAGGAAATGAATGTTACAATGGGTGTTGGTGCCTGAACAAGATTTTTTATATAGCAAAATATCCTAAAAAAAGAGTGAGCTTGTTTTGGACGTTACTTCTTGTCAGGATGGGTAGCGGATTGGGAATGAAAATGCTTTAAATTTCTGAACTCTTTCAACATAAAGCTGGGAAGAACTTGTGGAAGTTAATCATCGTAAAATATGCTATTCTCATTTAAACTCTTGTCATTGACTGCAGCTGAAATCTTCCTGGGGCATTGGGTTTCTGCAGTGTTGAAGAGGACATGGTGGATGGCTTCCCTTATGAAGTGCCTGAAGAATATCAAAGTATGCCTCTCCTGAAGGGAAGAGCAACTGTGGATATGAAGGTCAAGGTGAAGGACAACCCTAACTTGGATGAGTGCATATTCCGTATTGTTCTGGATGGTTACAATGCCCCAGTAACTGCTGGAAATTTTATAGATCTTGTAGAAAGGCATTTTTATGATGGAATGGAGATCCAGAGAGGTAAATAAATTGGATAAAACCAGGATTAGGAGTACTAATTTATAGATAATATGAGTGACAGTTCATTGAATTTGCTTATAGCTGATCAATCTTCAGTATGGACTCGTATATAGTTTCACATCCACTGGACTTACATTTCTATTGATTCTTTTGCAGCGGATGGCTTTGTAGTCCAAACAGGAGACCCTGAAGGTCCTGCTGAGGGATTTATTGATCCCAGTACAGAGAAAACCCGAACAATACCTTTGGAAATTATGGTGGCTGGAGAGAAAGCACCTTTCTATGGGGAAACCTTGGAAGTAAGTTTCTCAACAGGATTCATCATATCATCATATGTATGTGTATGTGTTTTTTTTTTTGGGTGGGGGATGTGCGTGTGACACTGCTTTGCTCCTACAAAATTGGTTATAACTTGTATGCTTGGCCAGGAGCTTGGTCTATACAAGGCTCAAACGAAGCTTCCATTTAATGCATTCGGAACAATGGCCATGGCCCGAGATGTGAGAGTTCTAAACCAGGCTACTGAAATTATGTACATTAACTATTTACTATGATTTATTGGCTTAACAGACAGGCTACTGAGTTTTTTTTTTAACCATCTAATTTGTAATCAACAACAGGAGTTTGACAACAATTCTGCATCAAGTCAGGTCTTTTGGCTATTGAAAGAAAGTGAACTCACTCCTAGTAATGCCAATATATTGGACGGTCGTTATACAGTGTTTGGATTTGTGACGGAAAACGAGGACTATCTTGCAGATCTCAAGGTTGGAGATGTCATAGAGTCAATGCAAGTGGTATCTGGCTTGGATAATCTTGTCAACCCGAGCTACAAGATTGCTGGCTAGATGTCCTCATTTTGGTATTAAACTAAAGAAATTGAGTCTTCTGAGAAATCTACCGGTCGGAAGGACAGCCTTTCCGACCAGCCTGTTTAGTTTTCTTTGATGATTCTGAATTGTTCTATTTTGAGATTTCTCACTCTGCGTTTTTCGGATTAATTGAAGAATGTTATCAATTCAAACAGCTGACACTGAAATTGAATGTAATACATTACCATTCTTGTGTTGAATCAATGTATTCACATTGGTAGCTGTTGTGCATGAAGACTCGGCCTAAGGTTTTGTCCACCGTGAATAGTCGTGTCTCCTAGCACTATTTATTCAATCTGTTCATCGTGAGCCTGATTTGTACATCCCGCTGCAGTGAAAACATAAAAATTTCCGGTGTCCAAAAGAATAAAATATAAAAACGAGACTATACGAATCAAATTTTCTTGTAAATCCACTTAAATTTAATGTAAGCAAGTATAAAAACAATGATAAAATAAACTAGTACCCAATACCATGAATAACCTCATTTTTTTTTTGTTCAACGATCATGAGTATCCAAAATAACTTATACTCACCTCGAGTAATTTGTTTTCCGATCCGATCAAAGGCAAATCACACACGTAAGGATTAGAGTATTCATGAAGAATAGATCACTCATGATCTGGTCCTAAAAAATTATCAGGTTTTAAGCTCAAAACATTTGAATTTAAGATTTGTCCTTGTTTATTATTTGAACTACCTTGAGAGTGAATAATCTCGACAGACATTTTCTGTTTTGGAAAACAAATATTTCGACTGTAGTAAAAGTATTGCACATCAGAAAAAGCTCTCTCTATTAATTCCAAAAACAGGCCAGATAGCACTCGAGTAACAACATAATACTAGTTGAAATGCATCCTTTAACTCCAAGGTTCTCTTCTACCTCTCACCATTCTTTTTTCCATTGGACCCCCTTTCTTCTTTGATCATCTCTTGGACCTCATATTAAAGACAACTTCGGGCTCAAATTTCACACATAGTGGCCCTACCTTGCAATTAATTCTTTCAAGGCCCTCGGTACCTGCGGAAGCAGACACAACCTTGAGGCTGATCAATAGGGATCATCCCTCCGCCCTTTGATGTGTCAATGGCCTCCAACATGGACACCACCTCTTCCATCTCAGGCCGCTTGTCAGGGCTTGCATCCCAGCACCGCTTCATTACATTGGCAAGAGAGCTTGGGCAACATCGAGGTATTTCTGGCCTCAGATTCTGTAGTCCAACAAAAGAGTTGATGAGTCTTTCAAATTAAAATTTCAATGACTACAATTACCTTTGTCAAAGGGGAAGAACCACAATCTTACATTGCACAGGTAATTGGAACATACGAAACAACAAACATTATTATGTGTGTCAATAATTTAGGTCATGAATGTATAAAAGTGTGGCTGAGTGTTATATATATTTCGGCAGCTAAAATGCATTTCAATGCCCAAGTGTAATCATGAAAAAGTTTTTTTACCTGGCGGACAACAGCTGATGTCACTTCCGAGAAGCTAAGATCTGGATAAGGCATGTCACAGCAGTATATCTCCCACAGGCAAATGCCAAAACTATATACATCGCATTTCCTGTTATATGGGCTGCCATTAAGAACCTGTTTCATCCACCATGGCAATAATATATAAGTAGTCAGATAAGTTATGATAGAGGGGCGAGAGGGAAGCACACACACACACAGAGTTCAATGATGGAAAATTTAGAGGATACCTCTGGTGCCATGTAACCAAGGGTTCCAGTCTCACCAGTCATGTCATGAGGATTCAAAGCCTCAACACGGGCAACCCCAAAGTCGGCTATTTTTACAGTACGCATCTTGTCTAGTAGCATGTTTTCTGTTTTCACATCTCTGTGGACAATCTTCTGAGAATGAAGATAGTTCAACCTGGCCAGAAATGAGAAGAAAAGCTTTAAGTGCCAAGTTCTAAAGAGAAACTACAAGAAATCCAAGTTATGGATCATGTTGAAGTGCTAAACAGTACTATCAATAACAATAATGTACTTAAAGAAGTCGAAGGTAACAAAAAAAATTGGGTCTGTGGATTTCACCCTCTAGCAAGATCTAGTGCTAGTTGGACAACAACTTTGAAAGCCAGCTTCCTTCTCCGGTTTTTTATGAGGAAAGATTTCAGTGCACCCCCAGGAAGATATTCGACAACAACGCAACAAACATTACGCGGCATGCCAATATGACCATTATCAGTCTGTATATTTAGCTCTGATGTGCCTACTGTAGCACCTACGAACTGCAAAAGGAATTAAGAATTAAAAACATGAGGGCAAATCACAGTTAAGTATCAAGTGCACAGACACCCATGTGACAGTTTATTTTGTCTAATCAAATCCCCCCTTTGCACTGAAATTCATCTGTTCCATTTCAATGTGGGGTATTCTTGAAAGGTGTGGCAATGGGAGATCGTCCTCACAAAAGTATGTTTTTGTTCTTAAAAGAAGTGGATTTCCAATGCTCCAAAAGTCAGCAAGTTATATATACTTTGCAATTTGAAAACTCCAATTGGAAACCAAATTCAGATCAGGAGACTATAGTGGAATATTGAGTCAAACAAAATTTATCCTATGACGAGAAAATGGCCACCGAAATATTATTTCGAGCTTTTTATTTCACTGCACAAAGGATAATATGAAAATGAAAGGAGTGCAGATATAAGAAGCTACCTTAGTGACATTAGGATGATCAAGCTTATGCCAGACAGCAACTTCTAGAGCAAAAGCTGCTCTAAGTGAAGCTATTTCAGCCTCTGTCCTGTGGCCTTCTTCCCCCCAATCAAGAAGTTTAACTGATGATGTAAAAAGGTCAAAAACTTACAGTCAATAAAGTCTTAAATAAAAATCATGCATAAACTTTGAAAACATTGATACAACAGATTAAAGGGATGATAAGAAACTCCAATTCAATTGTCTAATAAATCAATCACAAAAAAAAGAAGTTGGTCTAATAAGTTCTATAAAGATCCTCATCTTGACTCTGTATAAATTGTAGGATTCATGTTACATACAAATTTTGCTCTGTTCTTTATTTGGATATTTTACTGGCATCCATATATCTAGCAAATCCATATCAATATCTAACCTCAAGACGGAACCCTTACTTTCACGGTACAACTTTTCATTCACATAAATGTGACATCCCAAAAAAAAAAAAGTAAATTAACAATTAATTGGACAGCTGAAAGTCCAGGGATGGATAATTTTGGTGCAACAATAACTATTGTTAACAGTCACCACAGGTCCACAGTCTACTTTATTCAGATCAATCCCGTGACCTCACGGATTGTTTGATGCTGCATTTACAAGGCCCACTCTATCTGCTAAGAAATCAAACATTGCAGAGAGAAAGAAACACAAAGCGGTGTGTGAGACCAGAGCATTAGAATTCTTGGTATACTGATGCAGTGACAGCTTAAAAAACAAAAAAAACTCCCAAAGCACAAAAAATTCAATTATTACTCAGGAAATTCCGAATAACAAGACCCTCCTCTTAAAAAAAGGAAATCCCTAATAGCATAAATCTCAAATAAAGCCAATGAACAATACACATACATATGTGGATACATTGATTCACAAATAGAAGTGCATCGTTGGGAAATGGGTATTGTAAGAACCAAGATAAGAAGACCAAAAAAAAAGAACCACGATAAGACCTCAAGAACCCTAAAAAATATTCGATCTCTGCGTGTGTGTATGTGTGTGTGTGTGTATATATATATATATATATAGAGAGAGAGAGAGAGAGAGAGACCTGCGACGTCTTGGCCATCGTAGATGCCACGATGAACAGTGCCGAAGGTGCCGCGAGCAATGACGCCCTTGATGATTAGCTTTGAGGGGTCGATTTCCCACTCTTGCCTCACCTGTTGCTCTTCTTGTTGTTCTTGTTTCTTTTTCTCCACAGTCCATGCTCTGCTGAGATGCCTCTGAAGCTGCTCGTCCAAGCTCTTCAGATCTATCTGGTCTGCTCGCAAAAACCCACCATCCCCACCATTTCCCTCCATCTTCCCCCAGAGAAACCCGCACCAGCTAGCCGAACTCTTCTCTCTCTACTTTCTCTCTCTACAAACCTGTATCTACACACACAACACAAAGAAGCAAGAGACAATGTTATCGGAAAATGATGATGAAGATGAATGGAGCAAGATCAACAACCACACTGTTGGGAGTTAATTTATACTTGTTTATGTGGAGTGTGACTTTGTGTGGGCTTTTGGGCTTTCTGTGATTGTGTTTTCTCTATCTGATATTAACATCTCTTCTTTTTCGGGATAGAACATCTCTGCTTTCTCAATAGACCAGCCATGTGTGCACATGGATCACGACGTCTGTCTCTGACCCACCATGGTCTCCTCCTCTTCTACCTTCCTCCTCTCTCTCTCTCTCTCCGTACTACCTGGTTTTAGTCAGTTTACGGTCGGTGTACTTCTTTATAAAACAAAGAGATTTCCATCAAAACTACCTTCCTTCCCTTGAATACAGTTGATTGGCAAGTCCACGTGATACTAACCGGTATACCAATGGTTAGCCAAATTACACTTTCACCCTTTTAACTATTGCCTTGGTCTCACTTTACCCTTTAAATTATTCAATTTCTCATGTTGCTTTTTAACTATTTGAATCAGTTTTACACCACCTCAAAAGTAAACTTGTGCTAACTTTTGAACGAGAAATATCCACGTGTCAAGATGAAGTGAAACCAAATTACATAATTCTAAGAATAAAATGAGACAATTTCTTATCAAATTTGTAATAAACATTAACTAATAACATAAAAAAGTGAAAATAGAAGTCACTACAAATGTCCTGACAAAATTATAATGTGGTTTTATCAGATGTCAATTATAAAAAAGCAGGACTACACTCAGATCTCTTGAAATTTGTCACTTAATTATTCAGATCCCCTGATATTTGAAATATTACACACAGACCCTTTAAAATTTGTACGCACGTAACACTAAGACCTCTGTCGTTAATGTTCCTTTGCATATTCGTTAGTAAATTACATTCAGACCCTCTAAAATTTGTAGGCATATACTACTTAAACCCCTCAAGTTTAAAATATTATACTTAGACCACAAAAACTCTAATCAAAAATAAAATATCAAATATTTTAAATTTTACAACAAAAATTCATGTTCTATTGTATCATTTATTGAAATAAAATCAAAAATAAAAATCTAATTTTTTCTTTAAAAAATTATAATTAGTATACAATTATACTATCTATTGGAATTTAACTACCAAATTACCCCAATTAAAGCTGTAAGATATTATGTTCATTACAGTTTGATCCCTTATTTAATTTTTGAATTTTATGTGAATAGATAGTATAATTGTTTATTTTAAATTTCAATAAATGATATAATAGAACATTTATTTTTGTTGTAAAATTCATTTAATATTATGAATGTCTTAGACCCATTATTTGATTTTTTAGTTTTATTATGAATACTGGTGTGGAAAAAATCCTCTCGGTTTTGGGAGGAAAGGGCGGGGGGGAAGGACCACTTGAGTGCTGTAACGTTAATTTACTTCTATGCCTTTCCGAACTTTTAAGTGTTTGTTCAAATACATCCAAAATGTACCCAAAAATTATGATTGAAAACTGAGATAAAAACCAGCCACATGTCAGACAATGACATGGGTAGTTTCACTGCCCAAGAGCTCTAACTGGATGGAAATTTTTTTTTTTTTCAAAACATTTTTGTTTGTAATGAACCTATTAAACATTGAGGTAGTTGAAAAAAAAAGTATAAAAGAATAAATGTATATAAAATGATGGCATTATTAGAACTCGACATGTAATTTGGTTGTCCAAATAAATTACATCTCTCTTTGAATAATTTTAAATCTTTATGGTTTTTTGTGTGAGGGTATAATAGTAAATTAAGTTTGTGTATGTTTTTTTCCCTTTCATTTTTTCTCCAATACTAAACAATGGAAAAATAATCCCTTCAATTTTTCATCCATCTTACCAAACTAAAAAGAGAAAAACCATTTTTCCTTCCTCCAAGGATGGAAAATATTTTTCTCCTATTTTTTCATCTCTCTTATTTTTCATCACTCCTACCAAACAGACCATTAGATTCTAATATATGCAAAAAGAGTAAGCTCCGTTTGATAGGAATGATGGAAAGAAGAAGGGATAAAAAATATAAATGATACACTTTCTATCCTCCAAGAAAGAAAAATATGAATGATATATTTTCATTCATTTGTGTTTGGTAGAATGAATGAAATGTATAAATGATTATTTTTTTTATGTTTGATATTAATAAAAAAATATAAATATGTAGTATGTAATATCTAGACAAATAATAAATATTCTAACACATATAATTAACGTTTCTCCTAATTTTAGAAGAATTAATTTTGATGAGTTAGAAAGAAATCTAATCCATCAATTTTTATCCCTCTTTTTTTTTTCTTTATTAAAAACATGATTTTTTTTATCTCTTTAATTTTTTATCCTTCTATTTTTCCAACGTACAAAAAAAAAAAAAAGTAAAACCGTTTAACTCCCTTACTGGAACAACTTTTTGAAATTGTAAGGATGGCATGGGAACAAAAACTCAATGGAGTATATTGTTGACGTGGGGTGGGGGAAGGTTGATTGATAGGTGCACCTTTTATCATACAATTATTATCGGATAATCTGACCAAGATTCCTTTATTCACGAAATTATTGTTTATTAAAAATAATTTAATTTAATTTAAACAACATCATTCCTTTAGGTCCTCTTTTTGTACTTGAATGAATGTGATAATGGATCCCACTTGTCTCAAAATTATAGAACCACATTTATATAATATTATTTCTTATATATTTTTCCTCTAAAAAATATTAAATCACTCATTTATATTACATATTTAATTATTTAATATTTAATTAATTTATAATTTAACATAATTTTTATTTCAGATATTATCCATACACGATAATACACATATTGATAAAATTTTATCGAATTACGTATTTTGAGAAAATTTTATCAATATTTTTAAGAAAATAATGAGTAAAAATAAATTTTAAATGATATAATTAAAAAAATAAAAGAAAAAAAATATTATTTAATATAATGAGATCAATTTTTTAGATGTTCAAATTTTATGTTCAATTGTAATGAAAGTACGGGATGTGACTATTGTATATATATATAGAAGTTGAAAACTATTAAGTCCAGATGACGCACCAGGGTATTAAATCCACACTTCCCCTTTTTAAGGGGTTGTGTAAGTGTTGTGTTCAAAAAAAGATGGTTGGTTCGTTCTAGTGCACTTCAGCGGAAGGAGATGCTCCACTCCGGTGACCATGTGAGCATTCAGACCATGGGTACCACAATTCATTATCACAATTCACTAAATTCTTAACGACCTATGATTTGAGTGCATCAATCCCAAACAAGATGAGTTCGCGATCCAGATCATTAAAATTGACGATCTCAAATTATAATACTTACCTTAAATCAATTTGTTTTAGAACATGTAGCACAAATATAAAATACATATTAATTGACTATATATATATATATATATAATTATATATATTATTTTAGATAATAAAAAATGAAGCACAACTATAAGATAAATAATAACTAACTTTGTATTTATGAATATTCTGAAATATATAATGTTATATATTAGTGAAAACGATTTACATAAGAGTTTCAAAATGAATCACGACCCAAAATACTGTACCAGCTAAACCTACCCCTATCGTACCGCGTACATAAAAAAGTGTCGTATCATGTACCCATACCCGTGCCACGTACCAAAACAACTCACGATCCAAATAACATTGATTCAAACCTTCACTTGAAAAACAAAATAAATATTTGTGATGAGTATGTATGTTGTTTATTTCGATATCAACAATGTTATACACATCATCTTCTTACATTATATTTGTGCACCATCTCAATAAAGACGGTTAGATTAATAAGTCTCACAAAATTTATTAAATATCTAATGATTTTAATTTTGTAACATCAGATGGTGTAAAAGAAATGATACACAAAAATTGTGGTCACATCATTATTCTTTCGACGTGACAAAATCAAAGTTATTGGCTAATCTAGCAGTCTATGTTACAAACGTGATATAAAAAGATGATATGGATATGTTTAATATTTGTGGCCGAGGTATGATTATGAATGTGTTTGGGTGGGTGGGTGGGTGGATAAGTGAATGACGTGCAATCTTTTCTTTTATCACACGGGAATCCAACCATCCAAGTACCAGATACGACCTTCTTCACTTGTAATCATCGATTCTGTACTTGTAAAATCCTTCACTACCATGCCTGTCCCATGACAAGGCTTTCTTTCCTTTTTTTTTTTTTTGGGATGGTCTTCCATAGCAAGGCTTTCGTATAAAAGCACCATAAAACACTCCTTGCGCTGAGATATTTTTATTTTTTTTCTCTCTAAACGAAGAGTTGCAAGAGGAGGACTTTCTCTTGTTCAAACATGCTTTACTGTACTGTAGAGTTATAATAGAATCCGGTGTATTAATATTAGAATAATTATACCCACCCGAAGTTGTTTGCGGGCGCGGAAGTCTATTCTATAAAAATAAATAAAGATAATATTTCAAACCGACCTAATAAGATAACACCTCCCCCATCCCCCCCCCCCCAAAAAAAAAAAAAAAACTGCCATTATAATGAGGGTGTTCCTAGTTTCAAATAGCTTGTGTCCAAGTTATGGCTTAAAATTGATTTTTAATGGTATGTGTACATAATGCAATCGAAGATGGATTTATTAAGTGATATGTTTGCCGGTGGATTTATTAAGTGATATGTTTGCCGGTTTTCCATCATCCACTTACAGTCACTGATTTTTTTTTCTCTAAACCTGGATTTCAAGTTATTGTTAAGTCACAGTTTTGCTTCTTCTTCTTTTTTTTTTGATACAAAAAATAGATATTCAAATAAGTCATTTCAAATATTAATCAGGGATCATTACCCTCAACACCACACATCTATTTGCAAGAGATTTTACCGCACCTACGTCGAGGCCGAAAGCTAAGATTTCACTGCGTGCTTTGAATGCTAAAAAATAGATTTAGCTCCACCGAAATATTATAATTGTGAAGACTTAAACCCAAGTATTGAACAACAAAAATTAAATTCTTATCCATTGGGTGGTAAGTCAGGTTCTTGAAGTCGTTGGATAAGCACAACATGATCAAGATATTATTATTGAGGTCTAATTCAAGTAGTTTCGAGCAATGACAATGACTATGAAACAAAGATCATACCTCATGCTTCTCTCCTTAGGGAAGGTCTTCTGCTCTGTTGGAACCGTGACTTCAGTGGGCCCTACTTATTGGGGCCTTGACACTGTCCATTATCGTCTTGTCTGCTTTGATCTACTTCTTCAGGAAAACACATTCTGCATTGAAATGGCACGTAAAAAAGGATGTGTCTCCAGACACTAAGTGGCCAATTGGATAACGGAAAATTTATGAGCAGCAACAGAGAATCATCAGCGATTGATATTCGCTGACAAGTATTTCGCCTGCAGAAAAGTGATTCCTGTATTTGTGCAATGCATCCCACTAGGCCTTTCAACGAATCTGGATCAAATTTGTCCTGATAATGATGTGAATCCAACTCCAATTTTTTTAAAAAATTCAATCCCAAAAAATTTTATTTTCACAATCCATACTCAAATCTATTAAAATCACATCTGACACTAGGGGTGTCAATCGTGTCTTGTTCGTGTGACTCACATGACATGTTATTTGTATCGTGTCATTGTTATTCGTGTCATGTTCGTGTTAAGACCCACAAAAAAAAAAATCTATTTAATGTGTTCTAAGTATTAAACATTAGTCTAAGCTATTTATTATGCATATTTAATAATCGTGTCCATTTTATAATCGTTCGTGTCGAATTCGTATCGGGTTCGTATCTACGGGTCAGAGCTGACACCCCAATTTGACACCATCCAAATAGCTTAATTAGAATTGATTCTAACAAATTACACTTAAATTCCATGAAGAACAATACAATATATAAAGATTTGAATTGGAATAATTAATCAAAAAATCAATCTATATCCAATTAATCAGATGCAAATTTGGATCGACTTTTAGGATGAAACTTATATTAAAATTTTATACATCCCACCCGAACTAAAAATTGGACTTGCCACCGGAATTGTAAAAGGTCCATTGTCATCCCAGTCCGTAGATAGTAATTCTGTTCTCGCTGAGATAGGCATTGCTCGCTCCACCAGCTTACTTTTACCAAAAGTGTTCCACAGTAACAGCTTTTATAGTGATGTTTCCCATTACTTTTTCTGGAATGAGATATCCTTATAGCAACCACGACCGTAGCATTTGTGGAACTAGGGGTCCGGGGGAGAACAATCTGTTGTTCTTGCTAGTCTTAATTTGCTTCCAATTCACCAAACTAAATAACCAGAATTTATCATATTTGGTGCTTGGTTAAGTCGTCTGCCACGCCAATAGTTAAATGCACCTGAAAAATCCATATTTATTTATTTCTTGGAGGGAGAGAAATTAACCTTTTTGGAATATCCAATGAACATCATAACTTAATATAGTTTCCGACAAGGAGCTGTTTCTGTTTATCATAATCCTATTGTTCAATGAATATTTTCTACAAAAAAGAGACATTTACTCTCAAGGAATCACCATCAACTTTACTATTTGATCTTAAAGATGGAAAGTAAGCCCCTTTCAGACGGTCAAAAAGGGCAAAAATCACAGGGATGTATGAGGTGTATGACATATAACCTGCGCAAAGCAAATATACTGAAGTGTTGCAACTAGCTAGAAGTTTGATTTCCTGAGAAGGAATCAAGAAAATGGGAGGAACGCCCACAGTGGTTACCTCATATTCGGCGTTTCTTCTTTTCAGGAGTTGCATGTACCTGTGCTTTGATCCCATACGTCTTTAACTGAAAATTTTCAAAAGCCTCCGAAATCTCTCGAACCTAAAACAATGAATAAAATTATGCTGTGATTCAGGAAAAAAAATGCAACGGTATTTTTTTAATAAACCACAAAATATATCTTTCCCTATACCAGTTCAGGCTTTTTGGAGTACACTCTCACTATCATGTCTTGATAAGATGTTGGCAGCAAGTGGCTAATGCGATCATCAGCGATAGAGAATTTCTCCTCGCTCTCATAATCCTTATAGAAATCAGAGTGGTTAGAAGCTGCATAGTTTGTGAAATAAAAAGGGCAGAGAAGAAGAGAGGAAGAAAAAAAAAAAACGCCATTTCATGCACACGTGGGTGGGGTAGAAATGGATATAAAAGAAACAGTCAGTGAAACCAATCAATTTGATTATAAAGACCTTCATTTAGCACTCCCACCACATTCAGCTATATAAATATTCCTCAACGCTCACCCATACTTGCTCACAATATCTAAGAAGCAAGTTTAACATATAACCGGAATGTAAACCAAATAATTAGTTTAAACTTCTAGATGGCACCACTTCTAGAATCATATATTCAGGAGGCAAGTATTATCTCGAGAATAGAGAGATGTATTTATGTATCTTAAAGCGTCTAACACCGTTGACGAATATGCAACAATTAATCAGATAAGTGAAGGATTAGATTGTCCACACTAAAATGTAATATTTAACTCCATGATTGATAAGACAAAACTTTGGAACCTGGTATTCAGTGCATTCATTCTCTACATGTCTACAAGAGCCTATTCCGGGGTTCAATTTAAAGAAGCAAAAATGAAAAGGAAAAAAGAAGTTAAAAACATGCAGAAGAATAAATTCGATTGAATGTTGGCATACATTAAAAACGTAGATTACATTATGAATAACATGCTATTCTGTCCTTCAGCGTCCAAATACCAACTTACAAAATATAATTTTCAAGGTTTTGTGTCCCGTTGCCAACAGGTCTACCAATCGACATGCTAATTCTTTGGCCACTCATGGTATCTTACTCAAGTGTCTCTATTACAAAGAGGAGTCAAATGGATTAACAACCCCGTTTTGCATTGCAAGTTGGCATCATTCATGGCCACAGAGTTTTTGCTCACAAACAATTTCCTGCCTTTACTGACTTCGGAACAATGGCTTTCATTCTTCGACAGTAAAGTCTATATAGACCAACAATATAGCTTAAACACTGTCTTTCGTTTCCATGTTATAAACTATGCAATAAAATCGCCTTTCAATTATCTATTTACGTGGAGTTCTACAAATATTGTGTCTTTCAAGAGTTGTCGCGTACTTTAGTGATGCAAGTCTTCAGTTGATTTGATGAACAATACTAGGCCAAGTATGATCAGGGTGCTCATATATGTCTTCATCAGTAAAACTGGTTGGCCATACCATATCATTCAATTATTCTACCATACAGATTCAATATTTTTACCCAGAAACGGAAGACAGAAAACCCCCTCCCCATAAAACCACCCCTAAATAAAACTAATGAAGTGAAGACAAATAAAGAACCTGAAAATTTTAACTGTCCACACATAAAAGTATATGCTAAAAGGGTTTGGAAAGTTAAACCAAATATGCATACCTTGAAAAAGTTGATGCTGGGGTAGGCCATACATGCAAAATCACAGAGATCATTAGAAACTAAAATTGTTGCAACACAGTTATGAAAAGAAATGAAAAGAAGAAAAAAGACAGGAAAAAAAGGGAAAACAGAAATGGCCAAAAATGCCTCAAAACCTTTCACATACTTTTCAAGAGGATTACGCCTTCCACGAGTCAAATCAATCTTGACATTGCTAACAGCAATATCCTCTTCTCTTAGTATCAACCCGCCAGATTTCTGTTTGATGAATATTACTTGATGCCCAATATAAGAAACCCTTGCCTACTTCCCTTAAAAAAGCAAACCTATGTATGCACGCACGTGTCATATGTATACAACAAAGTATATGCCATACCTGAGAACAAACAATATCTTGTGCAGTGACATCTTTAAAATTTTCCAATTTGTCTCTAGGAACAGCATATTCATTGCAAAACTGCCATAAAGAAAGCAAAATACGAGCTTTAACTTCACTTTTTATTAGTTATTGAATTTAAAATACAAGATACAGTATACTCGTAAGGGAAATCAATCAACAGGAATTTAGAGCTTCTATACCTGATACAAATCTCTCCTACGAATGCGGAGGATCAAATCCCTAGATTCCCTTAACTCTTGGTCTGGAGCTGTCTCAATTGTTTTTATAATGGTGTCATCTAACTGCATCTCAAAGAATGGAAGAGCAGAAAAGTTCTGTCAAAATAGCCATTTTTAACTAGATGGAGAATTGTTATAGACAGCTTTACAAACCTTCCAATATTGAGAAGGATCATGGACATGAGATGCTATGTCTAGATAATCATTTGCTTTGATCAGGGCATCTACAACCATCAGCTCTATTGCCTGACAAAAATGGAATCAGATAATTTTGGGCATCAGATACAGAATGTAAGAGGTGATACAAAAATTAAAAATTTCAGGTTTGTATTATTATATTGGCTGGAAAATCTACTCAATGAACACGCAGTCTAGGTGTCATACCTTTACTTTTGCATGAGTATAGACTGTTCTATACAGATCAGCACGAGTGGCAAATAACTTGTGGACTGTAAGATCTGAAAAATTATTCAATCATAAGCAGAAGAGAAAAATCGTGACCCATGAGCCATGATTAGGAAGAGTCGTAGAAAGGTACTAACAATCCTTAGCACGATAGCATATCTGATCACCCAAAACACGCATTGTTTCCATTAACCTGCAGGTCACGAGCAAAAATCATGCCGTAAACCATTCTTGTTTTTATTAAACTTCTTCTATGGCACTTGGTTATGAATGTACCCAGACAAAGGACTGGCTTATATGTGTGTGTATTGAATCCACAAAAAGATTTAATGAAAACCTCTGAAACTGGAAGTTGCAACCTAGACCACAAGCTCGGCAGTCACGGGCAATGTAATCAAACCTGCAGATCATTTTCTAACTCTTTAATATTAGTAGACACATCAATCATGTAGGCATAAAATGCATGGGCTAACAATCACAAGGTTGTGGGCAATCACTTTGTGCAAATAATGAAAATTATGTACTCAGTTCAACCCTCTTAGTACCCTTCTTTAAAGGAGACAAAATTGGGTAATGACCTTTTCTCTACATCTATATTAATACACAGACTAAATTATGGAAGAAGAACAAGAGCAAGAAGAGGGGGAGGAAAAAGAACATGGAGAAGGAATAAACATAAAATTATAATAGATAATTTGGTTAATGTTGACTGACTTGTCAACATCGATTCCATTTCGACCATTTGCAACAATATCGTACAAAAAATGCTTTTCTCTTCTGCTCTGCATAGTACAAGAACAAAATACATAGCAACTATAAGCACACATTATGAAAGACAATAAATCTAGAAAGTGGCTGCATAGGTCCTTCCAGGTTTTAATCACATCTCATCAAGTGGAGTATCAAAAAAGAAAAGTAATCAAAAGGGAGAACTTACCTTTGGCTGAGCAAATTCAGAGCTAGCAAGTACCATCTCCTGCCAACGAAAAATACACAAAAAGCAAAAGCTGCACTTGACTTCAATCACAATATAGCAATGCACCATTTCATTCTATTAAGCATCCTTCACGAATGCATACAACTTTAACAACATATGCAAGGATCACACCCAGGTAAAACACTGGCACATAGGAGCTCCAAATGTGCACGAAAGGATAAAAACTAATAAAAAGAGAATTTTCCAACCACCTTATAACAGTTAACATCGATAGAGGTCAGCTTATGACCACAAACCAACTTCATAGAGACTAGAGTCCATGGCGTGATATGAATCCATATCTCCACTCAATTATAGCCTATCACTACATTGTGACTCTAATAAAGCAATAGACATAATTTAAGTATTTCACAAACACATTTCGATTCTAGTTTCTTTGTCAGAAGGTTCATTTTGCTTCAAGTTGCATAATTAAGAATTTGAACTAAAGAGTACTTGCAACGTACAAGTAATTTGAATAAATAGGAAAATAGCAATACGAAGTGCTTCATGCACCATATAATAAGCCAAAGGCGCCTAGCAAAATAACAAATGAGATGGCACGACATTTAATGGGTAGGGCGAGTGATCATGGATTGAAATCTGACCCCACAGAGAGAGAAGCTTAGAGGAGCAAAAAGGACAATACTAAGACCGTCAATATGAGAAGTGCTTTACCAGTGTAGATAGTTTACCAATTGGACTGCCATCCTCAGATTAGTAAAAGTAATATGATAATTAAACCACCCAATGCAAGGAAAGCTGTCCTTATTTATTTCTGCATCCGGAAATACACTCTAGTCATTGCATTTATACTATTTTTTTCTTTTTTTGGTACTAATCCCAGTCCTGTATATCTTAATAGCAGCTAAAAGAACTCTAGTCAAAGAAAACCCTCAACCTCTGTGATGACTCAACTATGAGTGATACATAACTTGTTGCAAGTTTTGATAGATGTACTGCAAATATATCAACTTACCTTAACTCTCTTGATAGGATCGGCGTCAATTTCAATATGGTGCTCATCAACAATATAGTCAATCATCTCCACTGACATTTGCTCATGAGACCTAAAATAAAAATAGTTCAACGTGATGTGAGTCATTCCTGAAAAGTGACCAAGGGGTTTCCTCAAATGTAAAAGTTCTTAACACTTCTCCAAAGAAAAAGTTCATCATTTTGCGAAGGAAATAAAGTCTTCATTTGCAGATATATCTCTGGCACCCCCTAAATGCAGTCATACGACAGACCAAAAACGCAATTAAGAACTTCAAGAGACGAGATCCATGACTTCTTGGATGAGATGGCAGAGAAAAAAATAGTTCTTTGTAGATAGTGTAGTAGATTGTTTAAATTTCACAATATCATATCATGACCATGCAATGGTAAAGAGATCCTTCAGTAGAAAATGCATTCTATTGAAGAGTGTTAAAGTTACCATTGGGAACCGTTGAGAACACGAGGAAGAAACTCCCGTTCAAACAAATGACTGAAAGGCCCATGGCCTACATCATGCAGGAGTCCTATGAATTGCAACAATAACAAAAGTGAAACATCAATTAGCCTGAAAAAATGCGAGTTATTTAATATATGGAGTAACTTACCCGCAAGTTTCACTGTCTGTATATCAAAGCGATCAATACCAAGCTCCAAGCCCTAAAAAATGGCAGAAATGTAAATAGAGAGTCCTCAAAAATTTCATGTTGTGCCATTAAATGATCAGCATATGCAGATTTAGTACTTGGTGGGCTTTAAGTTTGTGAACAGCTTCACCAGCAAGCCAATACACCCCAAGAGAATGTTCAAACCTAGAATGTACAGCTCCAGGATAAACCATGTGTGCCATACCTGAAAAGTACACATTGAAGTTTAAGCATGTAGAGTGTTCATACACATAGGCAGCAGGTTCAAGTCAAAAAGGAATGAAATGTGCACATTACAATGAATGGAAACGAAGTCAATTTTTGCAGTACCATGGAACCCCATACTTAACCGATTTATGCTGTCCTAATTGACAATGCCACAAACTCAATAAGAATGCCATTGATAAATTAACACAAACCCCTTTTGCCAATCCAACAAAAAGTAATCCTTATTATCCTCTCTTCATCCACCTTCCATTTTGTTAAATCACTAGATCTTACCTCCCATAATATATGTGGAACTATCTTGATTACATTATCTTGAAGAACTCAAAATATAGGTTTGTAGCTCTCGAATCTACTTAAAGGAGAACTCCGAATACGCTCCTGACTTGACAATAAGCAACAAGCATAAAGACAGAACTCCGTTCATAAGTTTGAGAGATGCAGTGGTGGTCGTAATTTTTGCCAGATTCTCACAAAGTCTGTGAAGATATGTGATTTCCGTGGGTAACATACGCAGAAATCATACACAATTATATTTGAACTTTAATTGATCTAAGAAGTGTTGTCTAGTAATAATGAAATTAAGGCGAGGTCATGAACTCACCAAGTTGTTTAAGGTCACGAAGCCTGTAAGAGGGAAATAATGTCATTGATATTACTACCATCACAATAACTCAAAAAACAAGAATAATCATGAAATATCTGGGGAAAAGGGCTAGGTAGGTCGCTCAACTTGCCTCTGAAACTGTTCAGTATCAATAAACTTCAAAAAGATCTGCAAATAGAAAAAAGTAACCATACATCAGTACCATAATGCTAAGAAATTCATTATATTATTGAATTAAGGATATAGTTGTCATCGAAACTTTCAAAAACTGCGGCAAACAAGTGAATCAATTCTCAATTGACTCTCTAGTCTCTAACTTCATCTAAAACAGACTTGAGTGTATCTTAAGTAAATTCTATTTTACAGAATTCATCCTAGCCATCAACTCTACTGAAAGCCAAACGCACATACACGAGATCTAAATTTGCTCTAATTACGTTGTTCTTATCAGTAATGTAACAACATTAATTATCAAATCCGAAGTTCTCACTATGCATAAGTTCTCAAACCAACTCTCTGTTCATTATTTTCAACTCCTTCGAAGAAAAAACTAGATATATAATGACAGTAGAAGATCACCGGATCAAGATAAATATTGCCATGGACATTGTCGTGGACTTGCTTGGAGAATCTCAGATCTTGTGAAGAGGCGAAATCGTAATTTGGAGAAAAAGTAAGGTCACCATTGCAATAAGCTCCTCCCATACTCAACTTCGTCTCAGGCAAACACTGCAAAGGCGATTATGAATCGAGAACTGAATTTTCAAAAACCTACTGAACAAACTAACAGCTATCAATTACAGCAAGGAACGGCGAGATTAGATATCCGATGAAATTGAAGAGTTTAGAGCGCTACATACCGTTGTTGAAACCAGAAAAATGCAGAGAGAGAGAGGGAGAGAGAGAGTTTTGCAGTGAGTTTTAGCAGAGAATATGTAGTGATAGGAGTGTGAATTCGGCTAGCAGGGGCCGGGAATAGTAAGTAGTAATCTAGCACTAGGGGGCGCACACGTGAGATGATCACGTTTTTTAAATTTCAAAATATTGAAAAAAATTATAAATAAGTCTTCTGTTTTTTTTAAAAGAAACCCTTACGACACATTTGGTATTAGGAATAAAAAATAGGAGGTATAGAAAAGTATGATGAATATATTTTCATTCTTTAGGGAAGGAAATATTTTTTTTTTTTCTTGTTTGGTAGGAGGGATGAAAAAATAAAATAAATAAATTTTTTATTGTATTTATTTGGGACGAATAAATTTTAAAAAAAAATATAATTTATTAAATGTCATGAATGCTCTTTTGTAATATAAAACATAAACTCAAAAAAATTTCAGTGGGTCCCACCACTATATTTTGCTTGTATTTGAGAAATAAAAAATGGTGGACGGAGTTGATTCACCTACCACCAATTTTCCTTTCCGTCCCTTTTTTCCTTTTTTTTTCCCCATTTTTCCTTCCAAGTAATAATGACTCACAAAGAAATGCAACAAATTTTTTCACACACTTCAAACTGAGCGAGTCCTGTTGAGGTTATAATAAAGAAGTAATATTATTGAGATTTAATATGTTGATTTAATGATATAATTTTATTGTAACTATTAGATTAATACAAAATTTTAATATTTGACGGAGTCTATAGTCAATCTAATGACTATAGTGAATTAGGTTCGTAAATTATATCAATAAATTAGGTCTCAATAACATTGCTCATAATAAAGATTGAAGTTCAAGTATAAATCCTCAACCTGTGCTTGAAAGTACGGTGCAACATAAGTGAGAAGTGATAGATTTTGGGGGAGAAAATTTTAATATGAATGATTTTAAGAGAGATATTAGTGATCATTTAATAAGTCTATCTGAGACTGTCGGATGAATTTAATAAACCCGACTTTCTTTTATATTATAGAATTTCCTAACCTAAGTCTCTATCCTAATCAAAGGCTACCACCACTTTCACCAACACGTTTGGCCAAAATGTCAAGCAAAATAATTGTATGTTTGGTAGAGTGTGGATGAAACAATGGGAGTGATATATTTTATATTTTTTATGAAAGAAATATTTTTTGCTGGAGAAATAAAAAGTAAAAATGATTGTTTTTTTTTAATATTTGATAAGACATAAAAGTGGAACGATGCAAAAATATAAATATATATTTTACTATTATATTTATATATAAAAATTAATATTTAGAGGGATAAATTTTAGTGAGTTGAAAAAAAAAACTAAACTATCAACTTTTTCATCTTTCTTAGTTTTATTTTTTACCAAACATAATATTTTATCTATCTTTTCAACTTTTAATCCTATATACATTCGTTCTTTTATCATACCCAAACCAAAAATGAGAGTGAGTAAGGAAAATAAATGAACATTAACCAAATAGGTGTCTCTATACATTACTAGGAGTTATAAGCAAGTCTCATCATGCTTTAGTCTCATCACCAACCACCACAACCACACAATAATCACCCTCTTCACTGATCATCTATCTTTCTTTAAAACCACATCACATAGACAGACACAGTGCATTGCTAAGAATCGAATCACATAGAAACCCATTCTCTATCCTTTTCTTCTCCTAGTGTCATGGATAGCAACTCTACTACTATTTCTATACCCTCTCACATGAAGGCTTGGGCCTATTCCGAGTATGGAATAGCAGTTGATGTCCTGAAATCGGACACAAACGTATCTGTTCCTGAGGTTAGGGATGATCAGGTTCTGATCAAGGTTGTTGCCGCTGCGCTTAATCCTGTGGATGCAAAGAGGATGCTTGGGTTCTTCAAGGCCACTGATTCTCCTCTGCCTGTAAATTTCTCTCTCTGTCCATCTTTCCTTACTGATTTCTTGAGTGTTTGTTAGTCTTTAGTCTTCACTATTCTTTCCTTTTTTTCGATGAATGTCCTTGTTCGATCGGCTCGATTCTGTCCTAGTCTTTGACTTCAGTTCTTCAAGTAATTTTCACAAAATATCACTGAACTCTAAAGTTGGTGAATGAATAACTGAACTTAATTAACAATAATATTCTTCCAAGAATCCACTTCTACTAATGTCTCTCAACGACTTCTTGTGTGAGGGTGATAAAATATTACATGATTTGTAACATAATATAGACACAATCTAATTTTTCTTTAAGTCATCCGTTTCGTAAGTAAGTGAATCAAATACAACACAATTAATAAATAAATTAGATACAGGTGAAGTCAATTAAAAGAAATACACGACTCGTTTATATGTAGGTTAAAAACGATTTATATACGACACGAATCTGATATAATACGACTCATTAGATATAAATTAATAAATGAATTAAATATGGATAAATTTTTTTTTTTTTTTTTAACACGAATCTACTTCACAAGATTGATAGGGTTAGGTAAATGTGCAAAAGGGTCAGCATAAAGCTCCCCGGCCCATGGGCAGCTCGGTCCGCCATGTGACAATGGCCATGAATTTTGGGATCCCGATGGGTTTGGCCCAGCACTAATTGAATGGAAAATAATTCAATAGGTGATTTAAAAGTCGGTACAATTTTTTAGACTTATTTAAGCAAAAATACAATATAAAATTTTATTTGGGCTAAAGTGCATATTTTTAAAAAATGACAATATTGTCATTCAGTAAATAGCTGATGAGTTGAAACTCTTTGTATTCCTTCCATATATTTTGACTACAATCAAAATATGAGAGGTAAAATAGGGGTATAATTTCTCTAACAGTTTCTTTCTCTCTCTCTCTCTCTCCCTATTTTCTCTTACTCTATTTATATTAACATTAAAACAACACAATTACACTAATCAGTTACATCAATCAGTTACAATTGTCTTATAATACACCAAATAGTTACTCATGCGTTCTAATAAACCAAACAGTTACACAAAATAATTACACAAAATTATGACACCAACTCAATTTGTCATTCAGTTATTTACATAAACTAAATAGTTGCATCATTTAGTATCGCGGCATCGTTACACCATCATGCCTTAACAATTGCATGAGACTGTGATTGTTACACCCATTAAAAAAAATAGTTACACCAATTAAAAAACAGTTACACCAATTAAAAAACAGTTATACCCATTAAAAAAATAGTTACACCCATTAAAAAACAGTTACACCAATTAAAAAACAGTTATACCCATTAAAAAAATAGTTACACCCATTAAAAAATAGTTACACCCATTAAAAAAATAGCTACATCCATTAAACAATAGTTACGCCAATTAAAAAAATAGTTACACCCATTAAAAAAAGTTACACCCATTAAAAAAAAATCTTTTTTTTTTTGGGAGAAAATTCAGTGTTTATTCACATATAATTTGTGGCATTCTAATCAAATCCCATTGTCATAGAATCCTATTGCCGAATAAGAAGGGTTTTGATCATTAATACCCATATTTTACCTCTCATTACTATTGTTAATCTTTACATATTTGTTTCCTCAAATAACTGTCAATGATAACTGTATAATTTAAGGGAGGGTGCTTAGGTAAAAAAGTTTTTAATTCATTTGAATTTTGTACCTAAATACAAAAAGTTTTATAAAAATTGTACTTAATAGAGTAAACAACTTATCCATATATTTTTGCTCAAATAAGTTTAAAAAATTGTACCCACACCTAAAAAACCCTAATTCAATTATATATATTTATTTTTCTATTTTATCTATATTTTATAGGTGCCAACTAGTTGGGATGTCCTCAAGATGCAGAATACCCATCAACTATGTAATCTTCTAATTAAGTAAGGAATATTTGTTAATTTCAACTAATAAAATCTTTTTTATGTCCATTTTTAACTATCCAATTTTAAAAAGATAATTTTCAAATGAGCTAACTCGTTGGGCACGCCATGGACAAAAGATTTCTGGCCCGAGCCCAACACTGACGGGTAAAGCTTGATACGCCTGTCCGGCCCAGCTCATTGCCGCGGCTTATAGTTAAAGGTCTATGTAGGGGTAGTTTAATCGTGTTCCCTTAAAAGAGTGAGTGGGCTAACCATATTTTGCAAAAGGGATGAACCACAATGTATCTGAGTTTATGTCAATCTTAAAATAACTTACAGGATTTATGGTACATATGAATTGATTAGATGGGTGTTCTGGCATTAAATTGCATGTTGTTCATGTCATAAACTGCCCTGATAATGGATATAAGGACATGATACCCCAATGCGGAACATCTATAAGGGAGATGTCAAATGTTGTCTTCTTTTGTATTTATATCTGAAGTGAGGCTATGAATTGCCACACAGACTGTTCCAGGTTATGATGTTGCTGGTGTGGTGGTCAAGGTGGGAAGCCAAGTGAAACATTTCAAGGAAGGAGACGAAGTGTATGGGGATATAAATAAGGAAGGTTTGAACAACCCCAAACAGTTTGGTTCTCTGGCTGAGTACACTGCCGTTGAAGAGAAGTTATTGGCTCTAAAACCTAAGAATCTTAGTTTTGCTGAAGCCGCTAGCCTTCCACTTGCCATTGAGACTGCTTATGAGGGCCTCGAACGTGCCGGACTTTCGCCTGGTAAATCTATCCTTGTTTTAGGTGGTGCTGGTGGAGTTGGAACTCTGGTAATTCAGGTATACCTTCCATATTCTGTCCTGGCTTTAGGTACCACTTGAAGTTGAAGTTGTATATATATTGTATGAGGACAATAACGAAGTATAAATTTTAATTTACAGATTGTCTCTATTACCACATGAGTTGGGTTAAAATTGTGAATTTTGGACTTACAAATCTGTGTATTCCTTTTATTTTTTATGGGACAGCTAGCAAAACATGTATTTGGTGCATCAAAAATTGCAGCTACTTCCAGCTCTGGAAAATTGGAGTTGTTGAAGAGTTTGGGAGCTGATTTAGCCATTGATTACACTAAGGAGAGTTTTGAAGATCTGCCAGAGAAATTCGATGTGGTATATGATGCCGTTGGTAAAATTCTGAACTTCTTGTCAAGTTCATGCTTCTTGTGGTATGTCGATTAATCGCAAGTTCATACATGTAGTCAAATGCCATTAACATTTTACCGATAGGGAGCACATAAATTTTGTGCATTAAGAGTATGTCTGGTTTCTCTGATCGAGGGTGTTTCTCAGGCTGATACTTCTCTAAGTAAGAATGTGACAATTGGAAAACCAACTTGCAGGGCAGTGCGATAAGGCGGTGAAGGCAGTGAAAGAAGGCGGAAGCGTGGTGGCAATAATCGGTGCAGTCACTCCACCTGCTTTCATATTTGTAGTTACATCAAATGGATCTGTCTTAGAGAAACTAACCCCTTTCTTGGAGAGTGGCAAGGTGAAGCCAGTGATAGACCCTAAAGGCCCATTCCCATTCTCTCAGACCATTGAAGCATTTTCTCATCTTGAGACTGGCAGAGCTATTGGTAAAGTGGTGATATATCCAGTCCCATGAGAGACGAGAAGGGGCCGGAGTCACTTAGTTATTAAGCAATAGTACTCCTGTTATTTGTATTACAAGGCCAAGATGTTGTGTTAAAAAGTATCCCTTATTTATGTGATCCTATTCCTACCTGTTAAAAGACACTAGTTTGAAAGAATATGGAGATATAGATCTAAGACAGCTCTTGATGTGTAGGCATAGCTGCAGCCCCTACCTTCTCTTTCCTAAGTATAATTTGTGGCCAATAATTTAAAAGAATAGCTTAAATTACACATTCTAGCTTATTCGGACTATGACCCGACTCGAGAGATAAGATTTTTATTTCCTATTAATTATTTAAAACAATTTTTATTCAGTTTTATGACTTGGTAATGATTAATAAATTAGGTCCGTAAATTATATTAATAAATTATGTTCCAATAACATTTTTCATAATCAAGATTGAAGTTCAAGTATATATCTTTACTACGGGTAACACGCGCCTGAAAGTACGGTGTAACGTAAGTGAAAAATGATGAATTTTGATTATTAAAATCTACCATATTTTATATTATAAAATTTCTTAACCTTGTCAGAATTCATGTCATGCGCATAACGACAAAGCATAAGTTAATGTGTAATGTTCTTCACTTCTTAACCTAATCTATTTGTCTTGTTAGATTAACAACGAACCCTAATATGATCTTAACCACTTATACCTTGTTATTTGATCTTACATCATCTTTTACTTATTAACCCAAACATTCACACTCCCTCCACTAGGCCTCTCGAAGTCATTGTTCTTCAATTGAATATAATAATTTCGAGGATCATCACTTGCCAACTTTCGACGTTTCTTATTTTTTATATTATCATACCAAAGCCTCTCGAAGTCATTGTTCTTCAATTGAATATAATAATTTCGAGGACCATCACTTGCCAACTTTCGACGTTTCTTATTTTTTTTATTATCATACCAAACCAAACATCAGGGGGTGACTAAGGAGAATAAATGAACATTAACCAGATAGGTGTCTGCATACATTACTAGGAGTTATAAGCAAGTCTCACCATCCTTTTAGTGTCATTACGAACAACCACAACCACAATAATTACCCTCTGCACTGATTAGGGGCGGCTCAACAGGAGAAATAAAAAAATTTGGGCTTTCGGCCTATTTTTATGGAAAATTCCAAATTTTTAAATACCTTAAATAACTCATTTGAAAAAATTAAATTCATAAAATATTTTAAGATTGACAAAAAGACATCATAAAAACACATACCCAATCAAAAATAATTTAAATTCAATTATTTAGGCCCATAATCTAACTCAAACATTAAAAACCCAAAAAATTAAAAATTAAAAATTAAAAAAATTAATGGTAAAAAGAAAATTATCAAATTAAATCATTACTTACAAATCCCTCTCTCTTAAGAAGCCAAGTTGGCCAACACCCAACAAAAAAGTATCAACTATCTCACAAGAGAAATTAATTAGATTAGCGATATTATTAATTGATAAAAAAATATGATAAAAAAATTTGAATATAAAACTTAATTAATACATTTTCATTTCAAAGGTGAAAAAAATAAATTTATACTAAATATAAAAAACCTGTAGATACTGTTTTAGGCCTCAAATTTTTTTGACCCACTCCTGGCACTGGTATCTTTCTTTCTTTAAAAGCACACCACATAGACAAACACAGTGCATTGCTAAGAATTGAATCACATAGAAACCCATTTTCTATCTTTTTCCTCTCCTAGTGTCATGGATAGCAACTCTGCTACTACTTCTATACCCTCTCACATGAAGGCTTGGGCCTATTCCGAGTATGGGAACGCAGTTGATGTCCTGAAATTGGACACAAACGTATCTGTTCCTGAGGTTAGGGATGATCAGGTTCTAATCAAGGTTGTTGCCGCTGGGCTTAATCCTGTGGGTGCAAAGAGGATGCTTGGGCTCTTCAAGGCCACGGATTCTCCTCTGCCTGTAAATTTCTCTCTCTGTCCATCTTTCCCTTATTGATTTCTTGAGTGTTTGGTAGTCTTAGTCTTCACTATTCTTTCCTTTTTTTCTATGAATGTCCTTGTTCGATCGGCTCGATTCTGTCCTAGTCTTTGACTTCAGTTCTTCAAGTAATTTTCACCAAATATCACTGAACTCTAAAGTTGGAGAATGAATAACTGAACTTAATTAACAATAATATTCTTCCAAGAATTCACTTCTACTAATGTCTCTCAACATCTTCTTGTGTGGGGTGATAAAATATAACACGATTTGTTAACACGACACATAATTAAAGGGTTTAAGTCTTTTTGAGTCACCCGTTTCGTAAGCGAGTGAATCTAACATGACACGATTAATAAACAAATTGAACATCTATGACAATTTGACATATAACATTTGATATTTTTACCTTACTAAAATTTGGCAAGTGCAAGCACAGTTAGCATTTGATATAATCGCTAGAATTGTCCGGTTGGGATTTGACAACTCGATTGGAGTTGCTCTTAAGTTTGCTATTATTGTCTTCTTTTGTATTTATATCTGAAGTGAGACTATGAATTGCCACACAGACTGTTCCAGGTTATGATGTTGCTGGTGTGGTGGTCAAGGTGGGAAGCCAAGTGAAACATCTCAAGGAAGGAGACGAAGTGTATGGGGATATAAATAAGGAAGCTTACAACCCCAAACAGTTTGGTTCTCTGGCTGAGTACACTGCCGTTGAAGAGAAGCTATTGGCTATAAAACCTAAGAATCTTAGTTTTGCTGAAGCCGCTAGCCTTCCACTTGCCATTGAGACTGCTTATGAGGGCCTCGAACTCGCCGGATTTTCGCCTGGTAAATCTATCCTTGTTTTAGGTGGTGCTGGTGGAGTTGGAACTCTGGTAATTCAGGTATACCTTCCTTATTCTGTTCTGGCTTTAGATACCACTTAAAGTTGAAGTTATATATATATATATATATATATATATATATGGTATGAGGACAATAATGAAGTATAAGTTTTAATTTACAACTCGTCTTTGTTACCACTTGAGCTATCATTGGAGTTAAAATTGTGGATTCCGGACTTACAAATCTATGTATTCCTTTTATTTTGTATGTGACAGCTAGCAAAACATGTATTTGGTGCATCAAAAATTGCAGCTACTTCCAGCTCTGGAAAATTGGAGTTGTTGAAGAGTTTGGGAGCTGATTTAGCCATTGATTACAATAAGGAGAACTTTGAAGATCTGCCAGAGAAATTCGATGTGGTATATGATGCCGTTGGTAAAATTCTGAACTTCTTTACAAGTTCATGCTTGTAGTGGTATCAGGTATGTCGATTAATTGCAACTTCATACATGTAGTCAAATGCCAGTAACATTTTACCGGTAGAGAGCACATAAATTTTATGCATTAAGAGTATGCCTGGTTTCTCTGATCGAGGGTGTTTCTCAGGCTGATACTTCTCTAATTAAGAATGTGACAATAAGAAAACCAAATACTTGCAGGGCAGTGCGATAAGGCGGTGAAGGCAGTGAAAGAAGGCGGAAGCGTGGTGGCAATAATTGGTGCAGTCACTCCACCTGCTTTCATATTTGTAGTTACATCAAATGGATCTGTCTTAGAGAAACTAACCCCTTTCTTGGAGAGTGGCAAGGTGAAGCCAGTGATAGACCCTAAAGGCCCATTCCCATTCTCTCAGACCATTGAAGCATTTTCTCATCTTGAGACTGGCAGAGCTATTGGTAAAGTGGTGATATATCCAGTCCCATGAGAGACGAGAAGGGGCTGGAATCACTTAGTTATTAAGCAGTACTACTCCTTTTATTTGTATTACAAGGCCAAGATGTTATGTTAAAAAGTATCCCTTATTTATGTGACCCTATTCCTACCTGTTAAAAGACACTAGTGTGAGAGAATATGGAGATATAGATCTAAGACAGTTTTTGATGTGTAGCTAGGCATGGCTGCAGGCCTTACGTACCTTCTCTCTCCTAAGTATAATTTGTAGCCAATAATTTTAAAAGAATAGCTTAAATTACACTTTCTAGCTGATTCAAACTTTGGTCCGACTCGAGAAATGAGATTTTTATTTCTTATTAATTATTTAAAATAATTTTTATTCAGTTTTGTGACTTGGTAATGATTAATAAAATGTTAAACCTGATATATATGGTTAATTACATGCAATTTCATCCACAATCGTCAAAATATTATGATATGATATTTTTGCACTCAACAATTTAGTTATCATATCTCCCAATGGTAAATGGAACATCATATGTGCCCGAGCGAGTGTCTTATTATTGTGGGATATATTTAGGAAGTGGTGAAATTAAAGAAGATCATTTAAAAGCTGAGATCAAACCTTATATTACATTAATGTAATAAGAATACGTCTAGGGAGGCTTGCAATATAGCAACAAGCAGTTTCTAGCTTCCTCTATTATTATCGGGCATAGCTTCAACCTACGGGGTTACATTATGGATATCTAGCTTACATAAAATACAGACAAGTAGATGCATTTTCTCTCACATAGTTCAAATAACTATCATCTAATGGAAAAGACAATTTCCATATTTTATTTGCATTTCCTGACTCAGTTTAGGTTATGGAGCTCCATTGGTATATATCTATAGGCCTTTTTCTTGGCAAATCATCTTTCCCATTTAGGCACCATCTTTGCAGTCCAAGCACCAACAGTAGTAATCAGACCTTGAGATCTCCAGCATTTCATCTGGGGTCATCCTCTCCAGCTCACTTTGCCTCCATGACGCGAAATTGTTTCGGTTTTGTGGGTCAGCAGCGAGCGGATAGTCCTCCATTTTATGAACTTGGGATTTCATCCTTGTGTAAAGCCTCAACGTGGCGACGCAGTCCTCGTAAGGATCTTGTATACCAGTTTGAATATCATACCTGGTATTCAGAAGCTTCATTACTCTCAGTATTAACCCTAAGGAACAAATATATGTACATGAAATATCATTATTCATTACCCTAGGTATGCTTTTGTCAGGTACTTGAGGGAGTTGCTGAGCTTGCTTGTTTTCATTAATGGAGGATATTTTGATGTGTCCCTGCAGCCAAATTCATTGGGTATGAACTTGAAAATTTAATGAACTATTAAGTTTTAAGGTCGAAGTCCTAATGAAGTTGGGTTGTTGATAAATGGAAAGCTTTGCTCACATAGAAACTTGCCTGATCATTATGGTAGGGTACTCCATTTCTAGGCATTTAAGGTCATGATCCAGACCATGACCTACAAGGATCCTTGCATTTGCACCTCTAGAGCGTATCTTCCATACAGGTTCCCCATTGCATAAAAAATCTTGAATCTTCCTCTGGACTTGTCTTAACGGCATTGCATCCCTTAAGAATTCAGGGCGTATTCCAGTCGTATCATACCTGAGTAAAACATTCAAGATAAATGCAGTAAAGTATGACAATTAATCGGGAAAAATCATTACAACCATTCTTCTTTAGAACTCATAGTTGTAGAGTAAAACTCAGATGCACACAATCATCAACAAACCACATGCATAGATTAAACTCAGATATGCACAACTTGGAAAACTCGATTTATGACGTGTTTACTCCTTATTTGGACCATTAAACCAACTCATACAGAATGACTTAAAATCTTTATATCAATGTATCAGTACCTGCAATTGGTGACTGAAATGGGAGGTTTGACATATGTATGGAAGATCATGTTTTCATATTCATCAGTGAGGCAAACCCTTGCACAAAGATCAAGGGAGCCATCACTGCCACCGCCAACCATTTTGCAAGCAAGTGCAACTACTTTTGCCCTATTATTATCAATCCTCAAGTCATCTTGAATGCCTAAGTTGGCCATGCGATTAAGAGCTCCCTGCAAATTAAAGAAAAATCACATTAGGTTAAGTTAAACTCGATATAATAGAAATGTAAATTACAGTAACATCCTCCATTGTCTCTCATAACTCCAAGACTTGTCATATGGTTTTGATATTACACTAACACCTACTGTCAAGGTTTGCCCCCGATAGGATTGATGGAACGGGTGTTATTTTATCCCAATTTTTCTTATAAATTATTCCCCTTGTACCTTAATTCCTTGGACTACCTCAACTCCTATGTCCATATACTTTCTATCGAAAAAAATTTCAGTGAGTACTACACCCTATATGACAGTTTCATGTGTAGCCAATAAATTACTTTTGTGGCAGCATCTCATTGGGTGTGCCATGTGGTGTTTGAAACTCACTGAAATCTCATCTTCTCTCTCACTTAAATAATTTCATTCTATTCTAGTGCACTCATATTATTTGTTGGCCTAATTTGGCAACGTAATTCACTGTTGTTCTTCAATTGGTTGTTGATCCTAACCAAGTGGAACACAATTAATTCAATAAAAATGATTAATTAAATTATATGAATATAAATTAATGGACCTTTCTTTTCTCCTATGATATGTAGAATAAGAATTCTTCTATTTAATGAATTTTACAACTAATACTTTTTTGTGCTTGAAAAAAGAATAAAGACAAGATACAAAGTTTTAACCTTCTTTTAGTATGTTTTCTCATTTTTAGGGTGGGAAGTTTTATTTTTCCCATGGAACTATTTGTTACAATTCCAATAATAAATAAAAAAAAATCTTTTCTTTTTTCTCTCTATATCATATCTATTTTCTTTTTAATTTCTTCTTGTTCTTTCAAAGTAGTAGAATGGGCCTTTTTCTAGAACGTCAAATGAAGGCAATGATTCTAAACGCACCCTCAGAAATACACACACACAAAAAAAAAAAAAAGAGGTGTAGTGTAGTGTAAAACTAGAAATTATAAGGGTGTTTCTTGGAAATCATTAGAAACCACAGGAGTTACTAATGTGATTTCCCTTATTAGAAGTTTAGGAACTGTACAGTGCGTGAGAGTTGGCATGTCTCTCGGTGAACCCTTAGAGCATTGCTGCTACTAAGGATGGCCAAGCAGAGATCGCATCCTTTGTCTTTGAATATCCTCTCACATTCTGCCTTTGGCAAAGGACCTGGAGAGAGTAACAGAAAAATTAGAGAGTCTGAGAGCCAGAAAAAGAAAAAAGGCCATCGTTCTCATTAGGGTTTTGAAATTTACCTATCAGATGCTCCCTCAGAGACTCAAACGATCGACAATGTTTTCTGCAGATTCCACACATGGGCTCGTGAACTGAGTGATATGAGATCCTCATGTGCTCCACTAGATGCTCCATTTTGTTATACTGTTTGTAACACGCAGCACACTTGTTCCTGACCATAGAAAACACTAGTGTAACTAAAAATTCATGTATCATTTCATCCCTACTTATATCATTCACGCATGAGAGAGAGAGAGAGAGAGAGGGGTGTGTACTACCTTAGTGTATCTGAAGACTCCATTCTGTTGTCAAAAGAAACAAGACTGAACTCACAGATGATTTCAGAGGTAGACTAACTAAGAGGACTTGAGAAAGAAGGCAAGGCATATAGTGGTATTTATACTGGTTGGAGGGAACAAATTTCTTCCAACTTGACTATGCGAAATGATTCCTTAAGGCCTTCGTATTACATGAGTTTTGAAAAGATTAATATATTAATGTGCAATGATACCACCTGATCACTTAGTTTTGCACTCAACTTTTATCTCTTCAATTTTGGTAATTTTATTGTTATCATCCTAAATCTTCACATAGAACATTCCAGGTAATCCAAACTCTAGGGGCCCACGTTCGAACTCGAATATTTCTGTTGCTACCAAGTGCACACGCACACCCACATTTTCATTTTGCTTCTCGAGAGGCTTCTGCAGTAAAGGTTTGGTTTCCAAGTTCCAACTATTCATCTCCCTAATGAGAAAGATATGCTTAAAGTTATCAGCTTGAAAAGCACCTGGATCATTACCCCGTGTCCACACGAAGGCCCTCACTTTTTGTTGTTCATTTAGCACAATGTATGTGAACTATAGAATTTACAGAAGCATTGTAAATAAGCTAAACTAATGTAAATAAGCATTGTTGTTAAAGGAAATGACTAATTTTGGAGGCTTTCATATACAGTACACAATTCCCCAATTGTTCTTTTTTCATAAGATAATAAAGCAAAGGGTAGACTGACATGACAAATGGTCAGAAAATGCATGTGAGAAGTGCTTAAAAAGTTCAAATTGTTCACTGTATGAGATTTAATTCTTCTATACTTTCGGCAAAAGCAATTGTGGCTGCAGATAAGGTTTTCAACCAAGGTAATAGCAGGTTTTATGGTTAGAATTTGGGCTCATATATAAATTGAATTTAAACTAACTCAAAAATATAAAATTAATCTCAGAATAGTTTGTTTCGAATTTTGTACATTAACCCTATGTATTTCCTTTCTCATACCGCTGTGGCCTTGTGGGAGCCAAAATTTGCAATCCCTTACCGAATGGGAAAGAGAAAACATTGGTTTATGATGCAGAATAAAAGTGGAGATTTTAGGCTAATGTGCTCAATGTAGTTCGAGCGGGCTGATTATTTTCTAATTAAATGAATTGGACAATTTCTAAGAGATTTTATTTATTTTATAATTTAATTAGGAAGTTATTTAATTGAATTTTTTTATATCAATTAGGATTTTATTTCTTAATTTAATTAGGATTTTATTTCCTAATTTAATTAGGATTTTATTTCCTAATTAGTTTAGAGTTTTTGCTATTATATAAATGCATATAGGCCTTAGGGCAAAACAATTTTTGATCAATAATATTATGGAGGAGGCTTGTCTCTCTTTTTTTCCAATTCGTTTGGTATTTTTAGGAATCATCAGATCAATTGAAGCCTTTAAGATTAGTACTTTTTGTGAATAAACAAGTTTAAAGTAAAATAATGAACCTATATTTATGCACAAATTAACAGTTCGGTCTCTTTATCCCCTTTTGTTCGATCCAAGTTGTACATGAGCCCAAATCCTAGCATTCATCTCTTTGCTTCTCGTCACTGTGCTCAGATCACATTGTTACAATCTCTACCATAATTTCCTTTCCCACATAAAAACACATGGACAGAAATAGAGATAAGAGATCGTTTGGTGGATGAAGGGTTTGACTTTGGAAAAATGGAGAACATCAGCAAGATTGTCGTTTTGGGACTGAAGGGTCCAACAGATTCGTGCTTTGAAGATACCCTGGAGCCAAAAAAATTAAAAAAAAAAAAAAGATGTACCTAAGAATACTTTTCAATGATTCTGGTCCAGTGGTCACCGCCATTGCATGGTTTGCCACTACCTCTTTTTGAAGGTCAAACCAAAAGCTGTGGGCTTAGGATCTCTATCTCTAGTGGTGATGGCAACAAGCACACACTGGTCATTTTTATGGTTAGGACAGGAATCTATTGTCTTTTTTAGATAAAAATTAATAGGAGAAACAAATAATCTAGTATTGAAAATTCCCTTCTTTTGCTGGTAAATATGAACCAAAGTCTCAAACATTCGTTTTTTTATGAACACACAAAGGAAAAAAAATAAAAACTGAAGCATCAAGCACTCGTTGGCATTAAAATACTATAATGAATTAAGTCAGTAAATAAGATCAAATTTTTAAGTGCAAATAACATTGCCCTTTCAGTTTACAAGCATGCCTATTATCATGTTTCACATTGGTTAGGTATGAGGTGCCATATAGGATTAAGAGGTCATGTGCGGCTCTCCTCGATCATAACAACTTGTGAAAGGAATGCAAATCATGATACCATTTTGAATATCATCTAGTCTAAATTCTTAATTTATTGGAGAGTGGTGTCATGTAGATATTTATCTATTACGTCCTCTCAAGTGTGGCAAAAATTGTTGTGTTTGAATGTCACCCATAAAAAAAAAATGGGTCACTCATAACTGAGTTGGAGGATTATATTTTTAATGTAATTTGAATTTACGATGGATAGATAATTGCTAGATATCTTATCCTAAAACATAGAAGTCAGATGACTCTCATCTTTTTCTTAATTACTCTGGATAGACATTACACTTTTACTTTGGGTTGCAACTTGCAAGGCTGTGCTGTGACAGTATGCTGCAAAATTCACTCTGTAGATTTTCAAAACAAGGTATGCTTTGGGGTATGTGAAAAATGTTTATTCATTTGACAAAAATGATTGGGTTACGTGGGTTTTTCGTTTGCTTGAGGATTTTTTTTTTTTTTTTTCTCAATAGGACAAAACAAGCCTATAAGAGTGTCTTCAAGACAAATTGGTGTCTGTATACAATGATGTTTCTATGCATAGTATAAACAATACTAAGAAACTATTAGAAGAGAGATAATAACACAAAAATACCAGTTATCCAATCCTTTCCAAGTCTTGAATCCTCTATCGGACTAGCAAGCACATGGCCTTGGACACATTAGATTTGTGTGGAGGTGTGCTGAATCAGGGTTTCCAGTCTAGTCTATATGAGTCTGTTACCTTTGTCTCCTTTCCAAGATGATGCGCAAGCTCAGTCTTCAGAATTCGATGGTTGGAGTCAATCGGCATCTTCGTTGTCGCCTCCTCTTCATCAGTCTGGGACATATGTCTTCAATTGACTTACCAGAGAAGCAGATTACTATTTCAATTGAGCTGTCTGTTCAATTGCCATACCGATCACAGCTCATTTATGACCAACCCAGCTGCTGCAATGCAGCTGGTATCCTATTTAAGCTATCAGCTCCTCTGGCTGTCGGCTATCTCAGCTATCGGCTCAATCGTAGCTGCTATAGCTGAATATCCCATTTTAGGAACAGCATGAGTAATCATGCATATTGTTCTTTTTTATTCATTTTATGTAATTAGATTGCATTGAGGGGTACATACGTCCCCCTGACTATGTGTAATTTAATTTTTTATTTAATAAAACCTCCTCGCATTGTCGAGGTTAAAAAAAAAAATAAATAAATAAAAAAAAAAAAAATATGAGTCTCAAATACTTGTAATTTGATGGAAATCACAAGTTTTATATAGGTAGATAGACCAAGTACTCTTATTCATTAATGCCTAAATTCCTTATTAATTTCTTCCTAGACCACAATGTCATTGTTTTCTCTTTTTTTTTTTTTGGTCATTTAGTCCACAATGTTGGAGGAAAACCTTGTTCTCGCGTCAAAGGATCCTTCGCATATTAATTATTCCACAGACAAATTTCACCCTCTCTCTCTCTTTCTCTCTCTCTCTCATTCAGTAAACACCATGGAAAAAGAAAAGTCTTTTATTCTTAGAATCTCGAAATGGTCAAAAGCAAGGGCGTTTACACGTGAGAATGGATAGCTACTTGTATGGTGGGACTTAGAGTTATCCATGCCAGCCTGTAGGGCAGTGTGAAATCTTCTTTGTAGTTACTATTGAGGACTGCAACTTAAAAAAAACAATTAATTTGTTGATATAATTATGTCTCTCAAATTGTGTAATGATAATGTTCTAATGCAAAGGTTCAATAATTATCGTCACATGAATCTTATTAGACTTTGTCATTGTTATATCACCAAATCAACAAATTAAATAATTTTTTTATATTCTAATAACATTACTCTTTATTATTTGGTTTATAAAATTGCTAGCAAAGTAGCAACAGCTCTCTAATATGCGAGAAAATATTCATTACAAAGATGATACCACGTTGTAATGCTGACGTGGTATCACCAATTAATAATATTAAAGTAAATAAGTAAATAGACTCCACTAAAATTAATAATCAACTCTACATATAAGCAAATAACTACATAAATAGGGTTCACCTTACCCACTTGGTATTTTATTATTGATTGATAATATTATGTCAGCATTACTGATATGGTACCATCGTTACATTTAATATTTACTCCTATTATGCACTGCCTTCGTACTTGTTTAGTAATATTTTTTTAATATAAAAAATTGATCTAATTTATTGAATTAAAAATGATTCATATGATATGATTTTCGGATCATGTCAATTGTCAGATCATTATCATCCTCTCTCTTTTTCTCTCTCTTCACATCATGTAGTTGGATGCAGCCTACTAGTTTATTTTTTGATGAAAAATTGAAAATGTAAGAATATTTTTTGCATGGTAAAAAACTGGCCAGATGACACCTTAGACATAGCATTTCCCTTTTCGGCTTTTCCTCTAGACATGAGAAGCATATTGCGTATATATACGATATCTCGGTCCACAAAACTGGCTTTTTGCTAAAGGAAAATGATTGCTTCTTTTTGCTCCATTTGGATTCCCAAAGGTTCGGTCGCTAAAGAAGACAAAAGAAAACCCATATGATGCGTTTTCACTAGCTAGCTCACTTTCTCAAGTGGTCGTGCATACCAAATGAGTGGTTAAGTGGGCTATTGATCAAACTTCTTACTCTGAAATTAAATATTCGAGTCTTAGAGTTTATATTAAAGTTCAATGGTTGACCGTTATGTTAGTCTAACTAAATTTATTTCTTAGAAGAATAACGAGCACGATCAAAAATTTTATAATTCCACTAATATAAACCTATCAGAATAATCTCTAAAGACTCCTTTTTATCCCACCTTTTTTTCAATAGCAAAAAAAAAAGTGATCATACATGCATCTATCACATCTTAAGTTTGCATGATCAGTCAAACTTTGACCATGTCCCCAGATAGAGTTTCAAACACCTACATTTCCCCACCACAAGTTGAATCGTTTGACCAGAACCCCTTTATACGATACAAGATTTCCTCGGATCATCAATTTAAAAAGTTATTTAGTAAATTATTAATTACTACATTCACTACGACAAGAATTAGGATTTTTTTACATAAAATTTTTGCGACAGTAGTGTTCATTGTTATAAAAGAGTATATTTTAGAGAAAAAAAAAATTTTTTTTGTGACGAGGTATTATAAAAATTTATTTGTTGCCTCAAATACTATTTGAGACGGGATATTATCGTCACAAAAATTTTTTGAGCCTCCATATTACGGCAAAATATTGTGACGGCATGACTCGCCATATTAAGTGTAATATCAAAAAAAAGTCGTGGCAGCAACTACCGTCTTAAATAATATTTACAGCAGCAAATAAATTTTTTATGCCATAAATTTATTTTTTCTCTAATCATAAATTTATTTTTTCTCTAAAACACTTTTTTTGCGACGATAAACGCTGCACTGTAAAAAAAATTATTTTAAAAGGCCCTACTTTTTATATTAATTTATGTTTTTACTAGATGTTAATTTTGTATCTACCCGCTATATATGAATCCCAACAAATTTAACCGTTTATGATTAAGCTTAACCGAGTTCGAGAAAATTGACGACCAATCTATATAATAAAACAGGAGGGAGTTTGAATTTTATCCTACACATATTTTTCCTCCCCAAAACCATCTTATCACACTCATCACCTCCCTCTTAACGTTGTACTGCCCCCTCACTTGCACACCCAATACACAGGCGCCTGGAACAGCATGCATGTTAGCCCCCTATCAAGCACTCTTCCCAATTTTCACTCTTTCCTCTACCTGTCACACAATTTCTCTTCCCCATTCTCTAATTTCTAATCTAATCCTTCTTTCTTCTGACTCAACTTTCTCTTATCTTCTCTATTTGCTCGAACAGCCACCCATCACTCTCATGCCAGCCAGCAACCCACCACCATGGATAGCAGCGATTCAGGTTCCCTCACTATCTTCCCCTCTTCTCTCTCTCTCTCTCTCTCTCTCTCTCTCTCTCTTTTTGTCTTCTCTGTAGCACCCACGCACATCACACAACACCCACCCACCCCGTACACATCATCCACCCACCCACACACGCACACTGCTCACACGCACAAAACACCGTCAAGACCAACACGCATAGATATTGATATTCGACAAAACACAGCAAATTGTTTTCCTCGAAAATGATAGATACCCATATCCAATAGATATTCGATATTGATAAGCATGCCCTTATTCGATGTTTGTGTGTATGTTTAGACTGATAAAAAGATCGAGAAAGTGAAAGCGAAGGCTTGGATTGTATTGTAGAGAGAGAGGGGGGGAAAGAGAAGGAGTGTGGAAAGTGTGAAGAGTTCAGAGAGAGAAAGAGTAACGTCCAAGCCTAGAAATAAGAGTGGCGTTGAAATTTACAACGAAATGCACTGGAAAATGAGAGTGAAATGCAAAAATATTTTGAAAATAACTGTAAATGACAGTCAAACCCCAATAAAATATGGTTCCCGGTATCACTTTACCCCTTCTAGAAGGATTTCTCCATTAACACCCCCAATTTCATTTTACCCCTTCGGTATTAACATTTGACCTATGTGTATGGTTGTAAGAAATCATTTTTGTTATTGAATGCATTGCTGACCTATGTTCAATGCCTTCTGTTGTAACAAATGGTGCTATCAGCTCTCTCTCTCCCTCTAACAACCATGTATTGAAATATTTTCTATTTGTTAGGGATTTTCGCCCTCAGTCTCACTAAATGCATGATGTAATCTATCAAACTTAAATCTTTTCAATTTTTGTTAGTTGATATATTATTATTTTTTTTGTTCATTTGTAGTAATTTCTTCTTCTTCTTTTTTTAATGTCATTGTCTTTTGCTACGTTTGACGCTTAGAAAGTAATGGAAAAGATGAGCAATCAAAAGAATTGTTTAGTTGTGTGCTTGGCTGCCCATGTAGGTTTGCTATTCTTGAAATCCTTCTTTATTTTGAGAACTATATTTTTCAGACACTGATGATGATCCACGGGTTCTTTTATCTTGAGAACTATATTCAATTGGTTCTTTTAATGTAGTGGTGTTTGATGATGTTGAAAATTTTGGAGTAGATTAAATTAAGGACATTTATGTAGCTTGGAGTTGCGGTAGTTGATAAATTGGTACATGAAGGGTGGATTGGGCGTGATAGTGAGTTGACTAATTGGTTTCATCTATGTTTTCCTTTAAATACTGATCTACATGTTGATTTTTATGGGGTCTTATTTTTAGAAAAAATTTTGTCACCCACCCAATCACACAAACGGGTCCTTATGAGCCACCAATTTTGTTCTCATTGTTTGCATGAGAGCAATTGATTTTAGGTTGATATATTTGTAGCATCATATTTTTAGAAGATATTTTGTCAAAAATTTGAAAGTTTTTTACATTTTGACCCTTTTTATTTTCCTAAAGTCGTGACATTAAAAATTACCAAACGATTTTCAGCTTAATGCATGTTTATATCCATTGTTTGATTATTTCGTGTTTAATAACTATGTACAATGCCTTCAGACACATGATATAGAGCAAGTTTAGGCTTTCAGTTTAGTACGTATCCGAGTTCAGTGCTTGATTATTTCGCGTTCAAATTCAATGTTCGATTTTTTTTAATTGCACCGTACCTTCATGCACGAATTATTCCTAGTAGAGAGGTAAAACCTCTGCTAAGTTGAAGAAATAGTACTTAGTCGGATTCATTTACTAGTTGGCAACGTTACATCCTCCAAGTTTATAAGTTGGCCTTGCCAGATCATTTTTGTGTTGGTAAAGTTTTTTTATTTTTTTAAAATTATTTTCATTGTTTTTAGGAACCTTCATTATTTTCGTTGTTTTTTTAAATTATTGCCAGATCAGTAGACTTGTGGCCATTGCAATAACAATGACCCACTTATAAAGTCATTGGGGAAAAAAAAATTACAAAACAATGTGTTTATGTGCAAACTGTAAATGTATATAAATACCTCCATTGGGATGATCCGCACCGTTAATACTTGGGCTTTTTGGAAGCCGGTCCATACTTGTGGACATTTGGAAGAAAGACATGCGGATTATTTTTTGGGATTTAAAAGAACAACTAAACGCATAAAGCTTAATTTATCTTTAATAAAATAAATAGTTATATTATAAAATGGACAATAACAGCAAGACGGTAACAGTAACATTAACAACGACACAATAACAATAAGACAATAACAACAAGACAATAACAGTAAAAACGACACAATAATAGTAACAGTAACAACAATACGGTAACAATTATTGTCACAGTAACACGATCATATTAACAGTAATGGCCGTGTGGGTGAGGTGTAAAGGGCGATGACTGGGAATTGAAGTACTATAAAGTGGTAGTAGACTAGACAGCAACACAATTACAATAACAGTCACTGTCAAAATTCTACAAACTAGATAATAACGTAAATTAGACAGTCACACGATCACAATAATAACCACAGTCATGGTGACAAATATAATGAATTTTGTTGTCATTGTCCAAATTTCAAGATGCAAATTTAAAATACATTTTGCTTAATACCAAAAAAAAAAAAAAATTATCCTATTTAATAGACCATAATTATTAACAAATTTGTTGCATTAAGTTTCTAATACATTTCATCGAATACCATTTGAGCATACTCGTAAACTCGTCTTCTTCATCAATATTAAAAAAAAAAAAGTAATTAAGATAGACGTACTCCAGCAACTTCTCTTCTTTTTTTTCCAAAAACTTCTTATCTTCCTCTACCTCCACTCCAATTATTCGTCACCGATTACTTCAAGTCCTTGAATATCCTCAGCAAATCCTTCCCTGAGATTTGAAAATTGCAAGTAACTAAATTTGATTTAATGTTTCACCCACTCACTGACTTACCGAGTTTTTTAAGTACTCAAAAACAGCACTTAGACATTTATTTTCACCAAAACTTGTCATTTATTAATGGTTAGGAAGGAATAAAATTTGACCTGTGAGTTTACTGAGTAAAAAAAAATCCTCCACTCTTTACTGTCTCTTGTCAAGGACAGAGTTTTGATTGGGTGTTTCGGGAGAGGAGAGTGGAGGATCATCGTCGGTGGAGTTTCGACGAACGATAAAGATGAGGATGGGTGGAGATTTTGAACAAGACTTCAAGAAATTCGACGTTGTGTCAAAAAAATTCTTTAAAATATAATAAGGGTAGTTTTGTCATTAAAATAAAATTTTAATATTAGTTTGGACTTGACAACTTAAAAGTTTTAAGCGCGTGTCCTTTATACCTTAAAAGAGTTATGCTTATAATTATTGACAAATTTCTTTTTTATATTATATTTGATTCGAATTTTCACTTAATACTTCGTATCAAAGATAACATATGGACCTAAGAACGGTGCATTTGGGTCACACATGCATGGCGGCGACGAAATAAATTGCAGACCAACTTGTAACAAGATAGCCTTTAGGCCCCTGTTGGTTTTTCAATCCAGCCCAGAAACGTGACTCAATTATTAATTTTTTTCTAATTTTTAATATGTTTATAATTATTCTTAAATTATTTTCTAATTTAAATTTATTTTTATTAAAAAAAATTGGGCAAAAAATTTTTTTGTTTAAAATTACTTTTTAATGTACAAGTTTGTTTTTTAAAATATGTTTTCAAAAGTATTTGTTACAAATATGTTTTGTAAATGTTTGTTTACATTGAATGGAAGAATGGGCTTTCGGGTTTGGGCTTAAAACCCTAATCTGTGTCCACTTTTTTCACATTCTCGGACTCTCGTCTTCCCGCTTCAGTCATAGACAGATGTTCTCGCGCTGTCTCACTCTCTCTCCAACCACGACGACGGCAACGAGAAAACGGAGACGTTCTAAGAAGTTTCTAGGGCTTTACGAATCAAGGAACCTCCTCTCCCACTCTTGTGCATTGCTTCTACAGCACATACAGATTTACCAATCGATTCTTTGAATTGGTATATCTTGCGCTAAGTAATATACTGACGTTTCGTCTCTTGATTATTGTAGAATTTGAGTTCAAACTTGAGGCAGTATTCGGAATATCGAGTTCGAATTGAACTCTGATTTGTGATTCATTACCTCTGAATCGTCTTGAGTTGCACCCCTATCTACATATAGATAAAACTCTGTTCAGAAACAGTCTGCGTCTCTATCTCTTTGATACTCAATGGAGTCATTGCTAGGGTTTAAGGAACCAACCATAAATGACGTTATGGAACACAAAACCTACGGATACAAATTGGTCCCCTGGATTAGCTGGGACGAGTGGGACTTCGTCAGGGAGTCTCTCTTCTCTTCTTCTCCACACTCCGTGGCCTCAGCTCTCCAAAGAGTAAGCCAATAAATAAATAGAATTCCTTCTTCTTTTTTTTGGATCATATATGTTTTCTCAAGAAACAAACATAACCTGTTCGATGGAAAAACATTGTGTTTTTCTAGATAATGGCCTGGCGGAGCAGAGGATGTGTTCCGGTTGTGGTCGAAGTCACAGCTTCCCTCATCGAAATCCAGCAGAAAGATCCATTCTTTAGGTAACTTTTTAATTTTGGTCCAAAATTTGTTTAGTTGGCTAGTGAAATTGGTGTAACCATTATGTTGATGTTTAGGATGGTTTTATTATGTGTACGGTTCTATTTATAATTATTTGGTCTGATTTACTATTGACAGCAAAAAAAAGGAAAATTACTTACATTAAGACTTGCTATTGATTTCATTGTAGAGTTGACTTAAGTGACGATGGTCTGCAATCAGAGGAGATGCTGGCCATGCTATATTCCATGGCGATAATGAGGTAAATAATTTTTATATACTTAATATTTCTTATTTCAACAACTTTTGTGTTATTTTGTTTGGTGACTTTCTATACTGTTGGATCCTGGATCTGCTTAATTTCCGACTTTCTCAATTTCTATCCAATATAATCATCCACGGGTTCCACTAGGTGTCTCAATGGGACCACAGGAATCCACTAGTGGGATCCTATGAATTTAATTGTGGCTATTTGAACTTGACCAAAATTGAAAAAAAAATAGCAATTGAGAGATGATAATTGATAGAAATTGAAATTAAGAGGATAAAATATCCGGAATAGCAAAGCTCTATGGTAATATAAGGACCCTCCTATAAATGCTACCATACTCTCTGGCATACCTCCAATGCAATTTAGCCAAAAGGCCAGATTTAACAGCTTAAGTTGCTTTATTCCATGCCAATGCCTTCAACCAAGAAATCGTGTAAACATAATGTGCTTCTATGCTTAAAATCAGTTACGGTTTCCCTCCTTTAAGCACTTCCTTAATGAACTGGTGTTTAACTACTTGGTGAGGCTGTGGAAGGCATAGCATGTTGAGTCTTGAATAACCGTAGACAATGATTGGTCAGTTGTATCATATGACCTTCTTCTTAGTCTAGCTACTATGGAGTCGGAAAGTGCTTGACACTGTAAATAATGTTCCGTAGGGAAAATACGAAAATGTTCACCAGAATCACGGAATTCATGATTTGTAGAAACTCAACGGTTGACGAGTAGAATATAACGACGAATAAGGTTATTTATGTTGGGAAGTTTATGGAAAGCTTTTAACTATTTGATTATTTTTTCTACTCCTTTTAGTTTTTCTGCCTTCCCTCCCCAAGTCTTATGTGCTCGATTTGTTGCTTCTAAGCTTCCTTTGCTTCTTTTTTTTTCACGTGTCGGGGCTTGCTGGTGGAGGTGGTTTTGCAATGTTTAAGGATTATTTCTTTGACCTTGCTACAACCTGTTGATGCTTGCATAAGTTTCATGTTAGAGATCATATTTATTTTGTTGTTGCATCTATACACTGTTCCATTGTGGATGTTTGGCCCCTGAAGAAGAAATTGGGCTTACATGGTTATATCTTATCTTTGAAGGCTTGTAAATGGTGTTGTGGAGAAGACACGCAAGAAGACAGAGGTTTCAATTGCCGAGGCAGCTGATGCAATTGGTATTCCACGTATGCTGATTGATATTCGTCATGGTAAGCAATTCGAATATCTGTTTGGCGCATAGTTTAAAATCTTAAATCTGTTTAGTTTGTTTATTTAATCTCACTTTTAGTAATCATTTCAATTCTTATAAATAATTGTTGTTTTGTGTTGAGCGATCTAACACTAAAGCATGGAAAATAGGTTGTGCTATGACCCTGCCTCTTTTAAGCTGCATTTGGTTTTTCCATATCAGTGAGGTGGCTAGATGTCACTCCAGTGCTATGTCTGTTACTTTGTTTGTTCTACAAAACTGGGTCCTGACATGACACTAATAAAAGCAAGTTTAGCTTGTTATTTGATAAATTTTTTTCTTTTAATTCGTAGAGGGATCTCATCGTGATCTCCCTTCACTTCGGCTGGTTCGTCTTGCCTCTATTAAGGTATATGTGATCCTTATCTACATCTCATATGATTTGACGAAGTATTTACCTATTAGTTGTTTGATATTACATATATGCCTACAACATGGGATTCTTATTAATTTGTGTGTGACTGTACATGTACCTAATGCACGCTGTCCTTTTTGCGATGGATTCTTTGCTAGGATAAGGGAAACATTCACAAGTTTCTGTTTTTTACAACACAATAAATGTTTTAACATGTTGCCCAGTAGATCAGGGGTCAAATGCCAGTATTTGGTTAGACGGTGCGAACTGCAGCAACTGCTGTAATTACAAATGATGTCATTAGTTTCCAGAAACACAGCTAACTTGGGAAGTGAAAACAATCTGATAGCCATATGACTGAAATTTACACCTTTTTGCATGTCTTCAATTTAGTACTATTTTCTGTAATGATACATTTGGCTGTTCTCGTAGTATTTTAAATAGTCAAATAATATAGCGTGCTAAACTTGATGCGGACAATTTCAGGCACTTGATTGGTTGAAATCTTATTATTGGGAACCTCAGCAGAGGACAATTCAATTCCAAGGCAGTAATACTGGCGACCTCACAAAAGAAATTAAGTCTAAACTACGTGAATTGACTTTCGCTTTAAAAGCTAAGCAGACTACTCGATCACGTTCTTCAATAGCCAAGGGAAAAGGTGAGTGAATTTCTAGTACTAATTAAAGTTTTCATGTTTTGAATCATGAATTTCCTTATGCTTGTGCCATGGATTCATTCCTTGATATACCCAGAACCTGAATCTTTGTATAAAAGCTTGGATTTTCAGTTGCCTTGTTAATGGATGCTGAGAGGACTTCCCACCATAGAAGATTAGATTAGAGACCAAACAGATGCCCACTTGGCTAGCTTGCGATATTTAACCATATTTTCTTGTTTTAAACAGGACTCTTATTAGTTCTTAATCTTTCTTGCTATATTTTTTTTGTTGACATGCTATTGTATATCTTGGTTATTTGATTATTGCATATATAGCATGTCTTATGCCTGCTTCTAATATCTTATTAAATGGTGGAGCATAAAGAGTGTGAAGCTCATGCCAGATGTGATGTGTGATATAATGATGCTGGTAGTTGGCAATGGATTATTATCTGACAGGGGTATTCAGGGTAACATTGTTATTTTCCTTCCCATAAATAGTTTCTCATTTTCTCTTTTCTATGGAAAGTTTTTAAAGATGACAGAAACTAACTTGGATTTATTGGTATGGTACACACAATTCTAGGTTTAAGTTAGAAAACCTTGTTAATGTTTGATGTTATCAAGCAACCCAGCATCTCTGCTGCTTAGTTAATTGAAGACCAGTCATAGTCCATTTCACCGACATCTTTTAATTCCACCACCTTAAGGGAAATCATACTGACAGGCTATCTATTTCAATAAGGATAGCGCCCTTCACTTTGCCATGAGAACAATGAAAGCTGCACTATCTGGCTCTGTAGTTGAATCTCCATGGATTTAGTATGTCTATCTTTTAGTTGTAGATGGAAATTAAAATAAAAATCTTCTTCTTCCGAGGTTTTGCAGATAGTTAATTGTATTATCAATCTACTGCTTCCTTGGGAATGAATCTAAATCTGAGAAATGCATTTTTTCCCTTTTTCCTTGAATATATGTTCGATAGACTTCAAAACTTAAAGGTTCCCTTATGATAGAAAGTGTGATTATTGACTTACTCTTTTTTCTTGTAGGTGTTAAATGCCATGAATACCTTTGTGGGCATAATAAGCTTTTCTCTCTTATGGCCAGCAAACAGCAGTTTCCTAAATCTGTGGGTAGGATCACTTTTTTCTTTTGTTTAAATGGTTTATCATGTATCTAAGGTTGCATTGTTTTCCAACTAAGTTATTGTTTGATGCTTTTACTTTCTATGTGGGGTCCCAATTCGGTGCCTTGAGTGAGTTATTATTGTTGATGATTGGTGGAATGTATGGCCGGAAGTATCAAAATGGATCATTTTATGCCTTACTTTCAATTGTAAAGACTAAAGAGACAATTATCATTTAAGAACAATGGTGGCTGGATAATGCTCTCTCAGTGTAGGGCAATGTGTTACACTCACGCTTCCTCATGGCTCTCCAAACAAAGTTTTGGAAAGAATTCACATTTATATTCCTGTCATTTGAACTTAGGGTCACACAGTGAAGTATGGTTTCTACGATCTAGCCTTATTCAAGAGTAGTCTATCCTCTTTGATTGAATATGTCACTATGTGTGTGCTATGTTTCCTCGTTTTACACATACTTCTTGTTAGAGAAACACTCATACATGTTTGGCATTGATCTGACTTCTTGCATTTAGCTAATAGTTGTATTTTTCAGGTTCTAAGAAACATATCATGAAGTCAGTGAAGAAGTTCATTCGGTTGTATTATTCCTTCCCTGCTGAAGTAGTATCTGTGTTATTGGAGTTCTTGCTGAAGGCATTGGATTCCTCAGATCTGGTAGAGCTTCCAAAGAGTTTTCAAGACTGCCATAGTACTGATAATTTGCATACTTTATTCGATTGCTGGAAGCCTGTCATTGTCAAATTATCAAATCAAGAACCAGAGTTGCTTCTGACTCTTCTCAGTGCTGTAATTGATTTGATTGAGACTCAGGAAGCCAGGAAATATGAAAGAGGTAATACCACTTTGTTCTTCTGCAACCTTGTTTCCATAGTTTTGGCTTTCAGTCATTCAAATTTATGTTTTTTGCTTTGTAGTAGGTGGCCTTCTGAGAGAGGCACCATTATTATACAATTTTCTTTTGTATATCATGAAATCACTATTTTCTTTTGTTAGATATTGGGAAATTGGTCTCACAGAATGCCTCAACTATGTTATCCTGTAGTATGCAACTCTGATATCATCCTGAATTTCTCTGTTTCCGTGAAATCGTTAATGGCATCAGTAGACAATATGAACAACATTAAGTGTATTGGAAGTCTTACCTGCTTGCTCGGATTCGGCTTCTGTGTGCTTCTCTCTCGGCTCGCGTCTGCCACGTCCTGCGGGAGGTGAATCAGGCTGCAGATTTCATGGCTAATTGGGCTTGCTCTCAGCAGCTCAATCAACGATTCCCTGATTCGTCATCCCTTCCTTATGGGATTGTTGGCATCCTCGCCTTGGACGCTCAACAGACTCCTCACGTTCGTCGTGGAGTTTTTATTTTAATTGATGTTTTCTGTTATTTTGTTTTGTGGGGATTTCCCACTTTGCTTTTCTATTTATTTATTTTTCATGCTTTTGGTGGTGAGTCACCACCAAACTTTTGCTTTGACTTTCTTCCACTTCTGGAGACTTGGCTCTATGTCCTCCTCCCTTGTACATTTATCCTTTTAGCTATATATACAGGTAGGGGTCCTTGCCAAACCCCCCACCCACACTGGATGGCTTTGAAAAAAAAAAAAAAGTGTATTGGAAGTCTTTTCCCTTTGGATAACTCTTTCTTTTTTTTTTGAAAAAAACATTGATCAAAACATTAGAAGTAGCTTTGGATAACTCTTTCAACCTCTATTTTGGTGATGGAAAGTTTTTATGGCTCACTTGCAACAAAACATTGATAAATGCCATATCTGCAATGGGATTTTGAAATCTTTGCACTTGCCGTTATATATTAGATTTATACAACAGTTGATCATAGCTTTTCATTATATTGATTATCTTCATTTATGAATTGTTAAGTCTAGTTCTTGCCTTAAGCAAAAGAACCAAAAACATTCTATCCATGTATTACGCATTTGTTGGGCAAATCACTGAAGACGAGCTTGCTCTGCTTATAGAAGCGCTTAACTTATCTTGTGGATTTTCGGTGTTGTAGTGTTATATGTTTTTCAATATTTGGCAATCTTACCAAATCTTAGTTGGTGAATCTTTGAAAACTATTTATGTTGATCTTCATCAGAAGGAGAGCATCTCTTGTACAAGGAGAGCACGGAGTTTTGCAAAATCAAACTTTCTTGTCTGTTTGGGTGGCTTGTACATAATCTCAAGCAACTAAAACCCACTCACCAGAAAAGTTCTGCAGCTGGGACTGAAGTTTCTTCTACAAAGCTGAATCTGCCAAAGGATACTCTAGCACAATTTTTACGTAAATGTCTTCTGGTATCATCTCCTGACAACCACCAGCTGATCTCTTCGGCCCTACTAAATCTTGCGAATATGATGGGAAACAGCCCTCTGGCTGAGAAGCTCAATAAGCTGTGCAAGTTAGGTCTATCAAATCGAGACACTCATGAAGAGAACTCTTCCCTCACTAGTTTCGAAAGCTTCCTTTCGCAGCAAGAGGATTCCATCCGTCAAGCAGCTGCAAAGCTAGAGAATATTATTAAACTTCACCGAATGAAGGCCAACAATGTAAAAACCACAGATGGTGACATGGAGAATCAGAGTATGTGGGCTGTGGCAAAATCATGGAATCCATGTCCAATTGGTATGTTGCCTCGCACTCTTTGTTCTTCTGGCCATCTTCCTGTTCTAGACTGCAATGAGGACTGTAAAATAGGGAAATTTTCTGAAAGCAAAGGCCACTGCGAAATAAACCAATGTAGTGGGAAGAGAGGGGCTGATTGTGCTATTGAACTTTTGGATGAGTCAAGTGTTAAAAAACTGAGGGAAAGTGAAGAGGGTTGTGAATCGAATGGTAAGCAAGATATGTCACAGGAAGGTATCAAAGGCCAGTTGCTGGTTGGTGGTGTGTGGAAAAAAGTTACTCAGGAAGAGCTGCTTGCCATCACTTCAGCCGTGAGGATTTTAGTTTAGTCGTGATTAGTGTGTGTAGCGATTTAAGTCACTGTGGCCGTCATTTGTGAAGCGATTTAAGTCACTGCAGCTGTCATTTGTGAAGCTTGGAGAATGAGGTAGTTGCAGAATGACTGAATTGGCAAGGTTAGTTGATAGTTTATAAGCTATTTATCTTTTCGTTGTCATACTATACGTTCTTCATTTTTAGAACAAGGACTTTGTTTGATTTCTCTTAGTCCTTCATATATAAAGCAAGCTATTCCAGTATTTAAGTCGTGGAAATGGATCTTGGTTGAGGAAATCAATGTCTAGAAAAGGAATATTAACTTATATATATACATACGAATCATGTTGAAACTTGAAACCGCCTAGATTATGTTAAAAAATATGGTTTTCTCCTTAACATTTTCAGAATGACAAAAGGGTTGTGTTATTGTTAGAAAGTCTATCGAGACTTCAACAACATAAATCAACCCTGTTTGGTGAGGTAAGGCGTGTTATTATTATCAATTACTAAATGCAAAGAGTCATTGGCGTTCAAACATGATATATCCACTATAGTGCAAGCTTTCAGATTTCCTACCAGGACCACTGTAGTTTTTTTTTTTTTAAATAAAAAACAAATGCTTAGAAAGTTTTTTTTTAATGGTCATGGTTGTTCGAATTAGTTTATGCGCACCTTAACTAATCTTTTTTTCGATCCGATCAAAAATAAGTCATTCATGTTGAGATTAAAATATTCACGAGAGATAAATCTTTCATAGTCTAGCCCTAAAAAGTTATTCAAATTCAAGACATCTGAATTTATAATTTGTCCTTATTATTTTTTTGAATTACATTTAACATTAAATGCTGTGAAGTTCAAATTCGCAGTTCTATGTAAAAACACCTCTTTCAAAATTGTCCCTATACCCATCAAATTACAAAAATAGTGGGATACGGCATGGCGTCTTTATAATTCCAATCAGGTGCCCTGTCGATTATCAGAGCTTGAGTACGCATACCTCTTGTTTGGCTATTTACATTTTACTACTTAATTCAATCATAAGGAAAAAACACACACAGCAAAACCAAAAATGAATTATTTACGTACAAAGCATTAAAAAGGTAATTGAGATCTTGAGATTGCATATAAAGCAATTAATTTATACAAATTGATCGTCTTTATAAAAAATGAACTGAACAAAAATGGCGTCCTTTAGAATGCAGGAAATGTCCGGCCCAATCCGTTGCCATTAACGAAGAACCCCACGAGGTCTTGCCTGTACGGTAAATACGATTTTCTCTTGTTTCCTTCCTTCAAAGCTCTATTTTGTACATAAAACGCCTCATGAGCAGACGTCGCTGCCTTCGATTTGCCGGTGACCTTTACAATCTCTCCAGGGGTTTTCTTCTCTTTCGGAATTTCAATTTTCTTACTTTTTCCAGGTTTTTCTTCTGTAATTTTTGGTGTCAGAAACACGAATGAATCTTTGCCATCGCTGTTGCTTCGACGGATCAAATCTCGAATTTTCCATCCCTTCGACGACGCTCCTGTCGAATTGCTCTTCTTACATCGACTCGGCGACGATTCAACCACTTTAGGCCTCCACACGCAGAACGTTCCTGGAGGCACACTTTCCAATTCGTCAGCTTCTGAGGACGAGGACGACGACGAGGACGACGGTGGCTCAAGTTCATCCTCGCGTTCTCGTACAAACAAGTTTTTCAACGGAATTCTAATTCTGGATACTTCATCAAGAGACTTAATTTGGTGATCTTCAGTATCATTTTCTATGAGATGGCGGTTGAAGATTGGGAAAACCGCACGAATCTGACCGCCGTAAAAGATTTCATCAGCCAAAGCATCTGGATCCCCAGCTACTAGAGCGAATTCAAAACCATCATCACCGTCATCGTTGTCGTTAAAGTCGTTTGAGGTTTCAACGGGCCGTTCTTCATCTTCACCAAATTCAGAGTCTTGGCTGAATTCTTCGATAACTCTGGCGGCTATTTCTGCGAATTTATCGGAAGAATAGCTAGTAAAACTAGGGCAGAGAGAGAGATGATCAAGACTTTCCTCCATTTCGAGCTGTTCCTGTTCTTCTATTGCTGGTTCAGGTACAAAAAATATGAGGAGACAAACTGGTGTTCTTCAATTGTTGCTAAAGAGGGAGGGGCTTTATTTATATACGGAGTGTTTTTGCCTGGGAAGTGGTTGGGGTTTGTACCGGAAACTGTGGGACCCCAAGGGCTTGTTTTAGTTTGGTGACTTTCAAGACTTGAGAACGTTCGGATCGTTGAATTTGACGCGCTCTCTGTCTCTCTCTTCACGCCACTCGTGCGGTGAGTTCTCACGTGGGTTTTCATAAAAGAAACCCCGCGTTTACACTACTTGGCATAATTTCAATCGTCATTGTTTACGTGATGCCATTAATTTCCCATCGTCATTGCTAACCTAATAAAATTTAGGCATGCTTATCATGAATAATAATCTCTCTCTCTCTCTCTCTCTCTCTCTCTCTCTCTCTCTCTCTCTTCATTTTTTTTTCTATTTCCTTTGCAATCACATAGACAATGAGTCATGTCCAGGAGCAATGGTTTGTATTAAGGGTTTTTCGAATTTTGTACCCTAAAAGTTTTTAAAATTTTTATTTTGTTCATTCAAAAATTAAAATTTTCACATTGCATCTTAATATATCAAAAGTATTACAATGTGGTCCTTCTGTTAATTTTTGTTATTTTTTTTATCAAAAATCAATCTATTGACACTGACAGAAAATATAATAGAAATGTTACATTGCGACACTTTTGATACGGATACAATATAAAAAATTTATTTTTTAAAAATACAAAATAAAAATTTTAAAATCTTTCAAGATATAAAACACAATTCACCCTTGTATTAAAAGAATTTGACATGATTACTTATGTGATCCCCCTTTTAATATGTCATAGTGTGCCTTCTTTCTCGAAATCAAATTTCTCACATGTTTAATAAAATTTTGCTGAGTTTACGAGGTGAGGATTCGAAGGGAGTCATTTTACTTTTTTACCCACTCAAGTTCTTTCATTCAAAGAAGGTAATTTCAATAATTTTAAATTCTTAACTAGAAGTTAAAGGGAAGTCAAATTACAACAAACATGAGGTATTTTTCTTAATTTGTAAGGAGAAATTTGCTGGTAGACTTTGTCTTTTAAGTTGACATTATTGATTTTTTTTTTTTTCTTAATTTCAAGGGGGCGATTTCTAGAACATAAAAACGTTGACTTTCTAGAAGGACGACCAAGGGCATGACGTCGTCGTTGTAAACGAATCTTGAAAAAACCTTGTTTGGCAAGAAATCTTTTTTGGGACTTAAATAATACAAGACACAGCACACCCATGACGTCAGGGGACGTAGAGATGGAAAAGCTTGTTCGGAAAGTAATCTCATCTAGTTCTACACTTCCTTCAAGAAATTTGTGTTAGTATTACACACCACTTGGGACTTGGCATAGGCATAGACTTTGGGAAAGGTGGCAGTGGGACTGCTTTCAAACATAAAACGCCACCCAATTGGAGGATAAAATAGGCATGGATGAGACTAAGACCGTCAACAGATTATACTCAGATTGAATTTGGATCCATTGGAATTCAATTAAAAAATATTATCAAATTCGATTTTGTTTATCGATAAATATTAATTTATATCCAAATCTACTTATTACTAGACATTCAATTCGATCACCTGATTCGCTTTTTAAAAATATTCAACCAAAATTTTAACAAATATTTTTTTTAGATCAAATACAAATAATTAATATATATTGGTGTATAATATATATGTATATATTAATCAAATTGAATTTTTATTGAATAGGATTTGTATATATCCATATCCATATACAATTTAAGATAGGAAAATTTTCAATCATACTCCTTCTACTTTGTCATATTTTCAAAGACACCGCTTATATTTTTTGAATCTTCACTAACACGCCTTGTCAAATTAAAAGTATTAATTAAAATTTTAATGAGATCTCCTTTATTTTCTAAATTTGTTTACGTATTAAAATTTAAGTCAATTAAAATTCAATTCAAGCTAATTAAAATTCAATTCAAGCTAATTACAATTTGAGTAGATTAAAAAATTATATTTGTTTATGTATTAAAATTTGAGATGATTAAAATTCTATTCAAGGCTCAAATTAAATTTTAATCAACCCAATTTTTGATACATAAAAATATATAAATTTTAATTGACTCATTTTAATACTTAAAAAATAAATTTTAATCAATTCGAAGCGAATTTTAATTAGGACTAACAAACTTTTAATGCGTAAAAAAAATAAAATTTAATCAGCTAGAATCAAATTTTAATCAACTCAAATTTCAATGTAAAAAAAATTTAATCAGCTCAAATTTTAATATGTAGAAAAATAAATTTTAATTAACTCGAGTTTTATGGATAAAATTTGTTTGGAGTTTAGGGCAATTTTGGTATTTGAAATAATTTATTTTCGTTATAAATAATGGTTTACAGGCAAGGAGTGTTATCAGGGGCAGAGCCAAGATTTTGCCTCAGTGAGGGCAACCTAAATTTTTCAAAGTATAATTGTAACATTGTTTTCATCAAAATATGTATTCTTGATAAACTGTTTATAAGCATAATTATATCAAAATAATGCAATTTAGAGGCGCAATTCATGTATATCAGTGATGTACAAAAAAAGGCAACAAAAAAATTTCACATCAAAAGTATCATTTAGGAGACGGTTGTTCGAATGTTGATTTTCTTATAAGAAACATATCCATAGCTGATTGAAAAAATAAATTTGTCTAATTAGTTTCAAGTTTAAGAGTTCGTCATAAAGTTCGTAACAAATGAAATAATGGACTACACATAATCAAAATATAATCCATAAATCTAAAATATAATTCAAACTAGAATTTCAAGAAATCAATTAAAGCAATGTAATCATAGAGAAGAAAAATAGCACTAACCAAGAATCTCAGATAGCCAATCTGAACAGGGCTTCAATAAAAATCCAAAATAGTTGAGTGGTGACCCAAGACGAAACAAAGAAAACCTACATAAATAATACACCAAACAACCATCAATTCTACAAAAATTAAACTAATTTTCTAATATAAAAAATTTGATTTTAGATTAGTACTAATACTACTATCAAAAAATTTGGTTAATGGATTACCTCTCCTTAACTTCAACATAATCTTTTAGGGTTTCTTCAAATTTGATATGCCCATTGATTGAATTCACTAGGCTAATTTGTTGATGAATACACCAAAAAAAGTTAAGGAACTAACAAATAAACTAAAAAAAAAAGGGTTGGACCAGTGGACCTGGACGCCTGGAGTGAACAAGCAGACGAAGAAGACAAAGTTTACTGGAAAAGGAAAAAGGAAAAAACAAGAGGCGTGAAAAGGGCTGCCTGCCAAAAGTTATCAAGGGTTAAAAATTATACTAATATGCCTTATATTTTAAGAAAATTTCAGTAGAGCAAGTTTAAGAAATTCTTGAATTTTTAAAATTACACCTAAATCCCAAAATGTTTTAAAATTTCAGTAGGGGCAGTTGTTAGGCGTAAAAAATAGTAAGAGCTGCCAAAAGTTAGTTTTTATAATTATATTAATATACCCTATATTTTAAGAAAATTTCAGTGGGGGCAAATTTAAAAAATTCTTGAAATTTTTAAAATTATACCTAGGTCCCAAATTTTTTTAAAATTTCAGTGGGGGCAGCTGCCCCCACTGCCCCCATACTAAATCCGCTACTGAGTGTTATGTTAATGATGTTTAAATATAAACTAGAAGAGATGTCAGTGATTTTTTTAATAATAAAGGGAGTGTCATTGAAAATATGATAAACTACAAAAAATATTGCTGAAAATTTTCCTTTATGATATTTATAAGTAGGCCATAGGTTCTTAAAACCGGTCAACCTATAGTTTACTTGGCCCGAAGAATAGAGGCCCATGGCCCTAAACACTGGGTTAATAGTCTTCTCATGGACCATGGCCAACCTTGTAGCAAGACGGCTAGCCCATTGGCTTAGTTGACTGTGAAGCCATCAGGCCACAAGCAATTTAGCGACCATTGTATACGTGGTAAGAGTATGTTGCCAAACAAAGTATTATATAGACAAAAAATAATTGTTTTTTAGGTCAAAATATTAAGATAAATTTCAAACAAGTTTATTTTGTAATAATCTCATCAAATTGAATTGTAAGTTTATCCTTAATTTTAATGATTTCGGCATAATAAAAAGAACAATTCAACAGCCTCATGTTTGTTGGATTTTATCTCTATTCTGTCTAACAGCTCTACCCTTGTCCGTTCAGTCTTACCCTTGATGGTCCACATTAAACAAACAGCCACAGGTTTACATATTATTAACCCCAAGAACTTCAAAGTAGACTCCTTGACCAATTTCTACAGTAGGACTGGTGTATGATCTTTTGAAATGATACAACCCATTGACATGTAATCAACTTCATACAAATTATAATATCCTCCATTTCATCTAATATCCTATTATGCTCTTATAAAAAACTATAAGACTAACATGTCCTTTTGTATTTAAATATGCTAACTTACTATTATATTCTTATGTATTATAATAACAAATTAATTTCTAACATATCAAATAAATATTTTTATCTTAACAAAACTTTTAAATGGACATGATATGCTTAACATGATATATAAAAACAACATTATTCTTTTTTTTCCAAAACCCCAATATTGACACACGTCAACACTCCACTAATACAATATCATCTCCAACGCCCAAAAAACAGATATATATCTTTTCTCTTTATTTGCAATCAAATTAATTTATACAAATTACTGAGGCACAAAGTTAAAAAAAGAAAAAAATCAAGAAAAGAAAAATCTATACCTTACTACTAATAAGTAGTTCAAATGAAAGAATTTACAAAAAATGAGTCCATCGAATGTTTATAATTATGAAAAAAATACAAAACATTTAAGTATGATAAACATGAGATAATATCTAATTTAACAACATAATTATATTTTTTTAATTATATCATCAAATATTTAAACAAAACATTTTACGTGCATTGCACATAGTACATTGCTAGTAAGACTAAATATGTATATATAAAATTCAATCCATAAGTTCATAGCAATTAATATCAAAACTAGCCACCACATCAAAAAGATGAGATCAAACTGAAGTGTAAACTGCAGCTCTTTATAATCAAGTCATAGAAAGGACAACTTACCGACTAAATTAAGACAACTCAGTAAATATTAATAGGCAAGTGGAACTGCTAAATAGAATAAACTACAAATGCATGATGGAATCGATCACATCAATTAAAATAAGACTGGATGTGTGAACTCTTAAGCCCCTACAGAAGAGATTGCAACATAAAGATATAGAGAAAATGAATTTGGAGAGGCCAAATGGCTTTCCAAATTTGGAGAGGCATTTACGTGAAATAGGAAATTGAGAGCGGATTAGAGAATTTTTTTAGTGTTTGATTAAATAAAATAACTTAAAAAGGCAAAAAGAAAATAGAGTGGTTGGACTTGCTCTTACAAGCCAGGAACAAATTCTAGCCATGGTTTCATAACAAAATCATCTAATTGTGTTAAACCTAACCAAGTATTATTTTATTTCATCAGAATCCCATGTGGGTTTTCTTTAATCCCTTCAAACGACTACCGCATAAAGTAACAGAGTAAAGAAACTAACGATTAAATATTCAATAGTAAGATTAACCATTACAGACATTTCAAAACTTTCTGAAACTTAGAAAGAAAAACAAGTGTTGTTGCTTTAAAAAATCATTGTCTTGATTCTTGAGAAAACAAAAGGGTAATTAGGAGTAATTTCAAACATTAGTAAGGAACACTGACAATGTAATTAAATAGATAAAACCATTAACAAAATGTACTTAGGCTTACTAGACCAGCTTCAGAGACTGATTGTTTAGTCAGTCTCAGCAAATCTGAAGAGCAAAAGTTGATTTAATTTCCGAGCAGAGTAACACCTCCCTTCCGATATTCTTTTATCAACGAAAGGGGGCTGCCTGAATTTCTGCTCGATCCATGTTTTCCCCAAACTTAATAAATCAAGCTAAAATTAATTAAACAAAATAAAATCAGAAGAAACCCAAAAAATTTCGAATACGTATATAGATCTGGGATTGAAGAGTGAGGGGCTCAGAGAGTTGCCTTATGTGCTCAAAGGAGAGCCATAGATGGCTCGCCTCATACAAGAGGTGTCAGAATCAAAAAGCACTAGTCATCTTTGCCCTCTTATTTCTATTCAAATCATAATCAAAACGATCATAAAATCGAAAATAAACAAAAAAGATTGCTGTAAAAACATTAACCATGGCAAACACATTTGAGTAACCGAGGGAAGGGAAGGGAAGGGAAGGGCGGAAGAAGAACAAGAGGAGGAGGAGGAGCTGTAGGTGAAGTTGCTACTTTAGGGTTTCCATTGTTCGCTGTGTTCGTTGCCATTGATTTATAGTTTGATTTTGGGCTTCTCTTGGATCTATCCTTACCATGAGCCCATGATCAGGCCTTAAACGGGTCCAATTCGCTTAGTAGGCCACAGGCCTGTAAAACAGGTGATTTGTTTTTTTTTTTTTTTGTTAAAACAATTCAGAGCAAGTAAAACAATTCGATTTGATTCGATTCGATATACGACCCGAATAGAAAAACTCAATTAAGCTATTTTTAAGAAAATTATGAATAAATTCTATCTCATTTTCATCAAACTATAACTCCATCTAATAATATGTATACATACATAGAATCTCTGATTATTTTTTTTATCCTGACACCAACTCGTTAATAATCTCATGTTATATAATTACTAGACTAAAGTGCCAATTTCCCAAATATTGTAGCAATAATTGCTAAATAATTAACATATTAACAATGGGAATGGTATTTTGGAGAATAGGAAGAACATGAAATAAAACACAGTAAGATGGTCAATATTTTATTTCTTTTGAATATTTTTCATTTCTAACGAATGGACGACATCTATAAATCCCGCCCACTTTTTGGATAATTAGCAATGCATTATGTGTGTTGCACGTAAATAATTTTTATACACAAATATTAATATAACATATTAATATATAGTTATTGCATGTGCCTGAAGGCACAGTGTAATAAAAAATGGTAAACAATAAACATATTTGTATTCATATTCAAAATCAAATCACAAACATAGAGAAGAGATAAATGAATTTAAACATCGGTTTGTAGTGGAGGTGAGAGGTGGTGGGCGGCAGTGGCGGTTGTAGGAGACGGTGATGGTTGTGGTGGGTGGCAATAACCGTGGCGGCAGCGGTGGTGGTGGTGGTGGTGGTGGTGGCTGCGGTGATAGTGGCGATGGTGATGGTGATGGTGACGGTGATGGCGACGGCGACGGCGGTGGTGGTGGCGGTGGGGGAGGTGGTGGTGGTGGTGGTGGTGGCGATGGTGGTTGTGGGGGTGGTGGTGGCGGCGGCGGTCGTGGGGGTGGTGGTGGTGGTGGTAGAGGTAGTGGTGGGACGGTTTGAAACACTATTATTTTTTTTAAAGTACTTGTAAGAAATAATTTTATGAAGTACTTTTAAAAAATCACTCCAAACACACCCTTAAGGACCTATTTTTCCTATTAAATTTAGGGTGTTAATATTAGCCATTAGATTAACTTTAAAGTAAAATTTAAAGCGATCTCAACCGCGAATAGCAAAAGTCATTTGGTTTATCTTTTGAAATTTGAATTGTAAGCTACTTTATTATATAGACTAGTTTATTGCTTATGCCTGAAGGCACAATGTAATAAAAAATGGTAAATAATAAACATATTTGTATTCATATCCAAAATCAAATCACAAACATGGAGAAGAGATAAAAGAATTAAAGCATCGGTTTGTAGTAGGGGTGAGAGGTGGTGGTGGTAGGAGATGGTGATGGTTGTGGTGGGTGGGCAATGACCGTGGTGGCGGTGGTGGTGGCGGCAGCGATGGCATCAATGGCGGTGGTGGTGGGGGTGGCGGTGGCAGTGGCGTCGACGGCGATAGTGGTGAGGGAGGCGGCGGTGGTGGTGGGGGGGTGGCGACGATAATGGTGGTGGTGGCGGCGGTGACGACGGTTGTAGTGGTGGTGGTGGAGGCGGTGGCGGCAATGGTGGTGCTGACGACGGCGATGGTAGTGGTGGTGGCAATGGTGGTAGCAGTGGTGGCGGTTGTAGCGATGATGGTGGTGGTGGCGGCGGCGATGGAGGTGGTGGTGGTGGTGATGGTGGTGGCGGCGGTGGTGGCGGTGGTGGTAGAGGTAGAGGTAGAGGTGGTGGTGGTGGTGGTGGTGGTGGTGGAGCGGTTTTAAACACTATTTTTTTTTTTAAAGTACTTATGAGAAATAATTTATAGAACTACTTTTAAAAAATCACTCCAAACACACCCTTAGGGGCCTATTTTTTCTATTAAATTTAAGGTGTTAATATTAGCCGTTGGATTAACTTTAAAGTAAAATTTAAAGTGATCTCAACCGCGAAAAGCAAAAGTCATTTTGTTTATCTTTTAAAATTTGAATTGTAAGCTACTTTATTATATAGATATGTGTATCTGAATTAAATATCATCTCAAATTTATCAGACTTAATTCTATTAGAGGATTAGGAAAATTTTGTATATTCTAAAAATTCGTTGTTCTAATTATAAGAAAAAAGATAGAAAAAATAGTTAAGCTTCTTTTTTTTTTAGAATTTTGTGATCAAGAGTACTTTTTTTATTGATGTTTGAGAAATTAAATTTTTTTAAATTCATTCGATTGCGATTTCACTTATAATTCTTTGAATTTGAATAAAATAAAAGTAATTGTCAATATACTACTCACATTGAAACTTTACTGTAATTAAGAATTAGTTAGGTTCATTAAGATAAGATTTAATATACTACTATATAATATTTATTTTAAAACATATCAAAATTTTAAAAAAATTAAGTTTTACTTAAGAATACACTACAAACTATTTTCAAATAAAATCTTAATACAACTTAAAAAGTTTATTGTGACTGAAAAATTATATTGATGCAGCATAAATTAATTTTAAAAATTTATATATATAATTATTAAAATTTTTAATGAAAAATAAAATAAATATACGTGTGTATAATATTATATTTGCATATAAAATGAGTAATATTAAATTAATAGATTTTTTGAAAAAATTTTAACACTTTATTGAAAATATAATGATGCATATTTTTTAAAGATAATATAGTCAATTAAAAAATTTCATAGAAATTGATATTTATACAGAAATAATATACAAATAATTAAAAGAGATGTCAGAAGTAATTTAGAGATTTAAATACATAAAGAAATAGTATATAATTTAAATATTTAATTGTGAATGGGTAGTGATGATGCACAAAATTGACTTTGCACACCACTAGTTAAGTAATTTAGAAATTAAGCAATAATAAAAGTAGAGAGAGACGGGATTTATAGTGGTTCGGTCAATTTGACCTACGTCCACTTTGGAATGACAGAGAGTTGCCGGTATTTTATTGATTCCGGTGAACGGAGTGTTACAGATTGGAGAGGAAGAGGAGTTCTATGCTCTGTAGAAAGTGATGCCCCCCAAGTGTTGGTGGGGCTTACATTTTATAGTCATTCTCCAACAGAGTGGAGCTATTAAGTGGTAAATATCTGGCTATCCTGGTGGAACTTGCAGATTCTCCTCAACGGGTGTGGCCGTTGAGGAGCTCCCCACAAGACTCGGTCCAAGTTGACTGCTTCCAAGGTGGTAGAGAAGGTAAGGGTGCTCTCTGGATCTTTGTAGCTAAGCCGAGGCAGCTCCATGGTGCACTTAATTGAGCTTGAATCTTATTGGACATGAGTCTTCATAAGTTTGAGCCTTTAATTGTAACTGGGCTTCAGTATGGTTTTGGGCCTTTTGGGCCTGGCCCATCAGGTAGAATGGTTTTTGTAATTTTTTAGAAGGATAAAATAGAGTATCAAATTTTTTTTATATATATATTTTTTTTGAACTGAAATTTTTTTTATGTTAATGTATTTTTATTAGTAGTATAGAGATATAGATATTTAAGTAATAAAAGAAATGCGCGGCCCATTCAGGAGGAGCCAAGCAGCTGTAACTGTAACTGACTGGCTCATTTTAGTAGATAAAAGAAGAAACTCCGAAATCGTGCGCGAGGGGGAATAATGCGCCAATGAATGAACACCGGACTGAACAGTAGTCCTCCCTTTAAAAGGGGGTCGGTAAGTTCCACACACTTCACACTCGTCCAGAGCGTTCGAAAGAAGTGGTAGAGACTAGACAGAGCTGAGTAGAGAGAGAGAAAAGGTTATGGAGGGTCAGCGGCGTGAGCCGACTCGCATAATGGTCGGAGTGAACGAGTCGACGATCAATGGGTATCCAAATGCTTCGATAAGCAGCAAAGGAGCTTTTGAGTGGACTGTGGAGAAGATCATCCGCTCCAACACTAGAGATTTCAAGCTTCTCTTCCTTCATGTCCAAGTTCCTGACGAAGATGGTTCTCTCTCTTTCTCTCTCTCTACATATATGTCTGTATATTTTATATGTGTTTACTTGGGAATATATACACGCAATCATGTGCACGTGTGTTCTGGAGGATGGAATCGTTTGATTAGGGTTTGTAAACTAGGTTTCGCCAGCTGATTTGTGGGTTTCTATTTTGAGGAAATGATTGAATGCTATTGCAATTGCACGGAAGCTCGAATTATTTGTGATTAATGTCTAATACCTGAGCAGAGGGACCACTATAGATTGTGAAATTCATAGAAATTTTATAGTTAACTTCATAACTAGTGAAACTGCTTCCGTAGTGATATGATGTACATCTATAAGCAGTAGCAAGATTTATAAGTTGAATCTTTTTCTCGAACATCTATCCTGTGTGTTTGTACATATGCATGTATGTGGATGACACCGTTTGGGAAATTATAGCTGATATAGTTCTTACCAGGTGGGAGTGTACAAATATGATTTGAGTTTCTGCCTATTTATGCAAATAAATTACAGTCGTAATGGCCCTAAGCAGGGTGAAGATGATTGGTTGAATTTGTTCTGAGATGTGTGGGGGTTTTGTTAATAAGCTTGCATTTTGTATGTGCGGTTTTCATTTTAACCATTATGCAGAATCCAAATTTCTTTCCGTGAGAAATGTGATGTGGACAAGTTTATATGCATCTTGGGGTTGTGCCAGGGAAGAAGTGTGTATTAAATAGATGCTTTTGTTATATCGATCTTTATTAGTGTAAGGCTCCAACATAACCATTTTTCTAATATTGTGTGTGTATGTAATACATATGTATGTGTGTACATTTCCTTTTGTATGTTGATCATTAACAGAGTGAGTCTTAATCATCCGAATGAATATCTTATAGTTATCTTGATTGGTTTCATGGATAAGATGTGTCATAGCACATATGAAATTGTGTATACCATGTTGCTTGCGATTGAGTTTCATCTTGTCCGAATAATGAATGGATAAAGTTGTGTATACCGTGTTGCTTGTGATCGAGTTTCATCTGGTCTGAACAATGAATGGATATAGTGGATTAATCATGTCTTTTTCCATAACATGTCCACTAATGTTGATTGGTATACACCTTCAACTTGACAATGTCTGGTTTACTCTTGCTGAACACAACCTCCTTCTGATGGAAGGAGAATCACACGCCAAATTATTTGGAAATTCTTTAATACACCTTTGAGATTGCTTTATTATTATTAATAATAATATTTTTTTTTGGTCTGACTTTATTATTTAGGCACTCTGTTTGACTGACATAAAGGTTGAAGAGAAGTTGGAATCTTGCGATTTAGCTCTAACTATTTTGTTATGAAGTGTAGAGGTTACAAAGCATCTATCTCCTGGACACTTGCACCCAACTTATTACAAGGGTCTAGCAGTATTGCTTTTTGAGTATACCATCATTGAGACAATCTTTAGTACGTATAAAATTGTTAAATGATTACTTGATGATTTGGAAACAAAACCATTGAAAGGTTAGGCAAAAGGGTTTTAATTGATGGATCTTTTATGCTATCATTTTTAGCTTATTTTACTAGCCTATTTCTTGAGAACGATTCATTACAGAATTGGCTGTTTCCTTTTTCTGGGAGGGCCTTGAAATTTTGATTTCCCACATTGCTTTCTGGTATTCGATAAAAAACAATTACATGGAATTTTCAGCTTTAGTCTTAGGCATTGGCAGTCTACTTCACATTGCTTCCATACCCTTCCTTTTCATCTTGCCTGCTTACTGGTAACTCTTTCACTCCCCACCCCTGGCCGCATGCATGTGGGGGGGGGCAGACAGTTCTCGTTATTCCCAAAACTGTAGTTGTTTTCCCTTTTATTTTTTTATTATGAAGTCACTAGCTGATGGCATTTCTCTTCTGACATGTTATTGCTAGGGTTTGATGACATGGACAGTATATATGCATCTCCTGATGACTTTAAGAGTATGAAGCACAGGGACAAAATAAGGGGTATTCATCTGCTGGAGTACTTTGTAAACAGATGTAATGAGATTGGGGTATGAAAAAGTTTTTTTAGAGGCTTCCACTTCCGCTTCCACCCCTCTTCTCCTTCTCTACCTCACCTGCCCGACTTCTCGTTATTTTTTGTTTGCCACACTGCAATTTGCCTACAATTAGAAAACTGAGGCTCAAATATATTTCTCCACCGTATTTGATTAAACTGCCTAAGTTTATTCTTATATTGGAGTGCCTGTAGGTCGCATGTGAAGCATGGATCAAGAAAGGTGATCCCAAGGAAGTTATTTGCCATGAGGTGAGACGAGTCCAACCTGATCTTCTATTGGTGGGAAGCCGGGGTCTAGGTCCTTTCCAGAGGTATGTTTAGATTTTACCAGCATTGTAGTCAAGGATGACATGATTCAAGTTCTTTTTATAATCTTACTGGTTGCAGCGGAAGCTAGCCATTTTGACTGAGCTTACATGCTTGCTTAAAATTATGTTCCAAAGACTGAGAGAATGCGGCTTGTTGGATATATTTTGCAGGGTTTTTGTGGGTACTGTGAGTGAATTTTGTGTCAAGCATGCTGAGTGTCCTGTCATCACAATTAAGCGCCGTGCCCATGAGACTCCTCAGGACCCTGCTGATGACTGATTCTTCTAGCTATGTCCTTAACATCAACTTGATGTTTGTTATTCTGTCAGACTACGAAATTCTGCCTGTAGATAAATGCGTGGAACCTTTTCATACATTGTTCTTTTACAGTTTATTTCCGTCTCTTTTTTCCCTGCATAGAGATGTTCCTGGTAAGCAGGGCTTCTTTATCATGCCATGCACTTGGTTTGTGGCTCAAACGTATATGAGGCACCTTTCAATGGAGAATTCACCATTTCCTTGATGGATTTGGGCTATGTACTAGCAATTATCTCACGAGTATATGGTAGTGGAAAGTGGTATTTGATGTGGCTCGTGATAAGAAACTCTCGAAGTAGAAGATTGAGTTCCAATGTCTATGCTTTTGTTACTATCTATGTTTTTTTTTTTTTTTGGCAAGACCATCCGGTATCCGAAAGTCACTTTGGGCTCTGACTAATCCGGATTCGAGCTGAGAAAGACCACAAGGGCGGCAAAGCTCTCCCTATCGAACGCAGTTGCGTTCCCAAGATTAGAACTCGAGACCTTAGTTAAACTAGAGCAGTCCCTTACCAACTGATCTAACACTTGGTGGTAACTACCTATGCTTTTTCCTTCTCATCTTCCTGCATACAAGAAGAAACGAATCCTTTCCAACCATTTTAAAGGACAGAAGCATGAGAAAGAACCGAAGATGCAATGCAACTGTTCAGCTTCTCAATGGCCACAGGCTAAATTTCTAGACCTCTAGTCTACATCTGAGGTACAAGTTAAAAAGAAGTTGAATTGAGACACCTCCAAGACAAATTCATATCATCTAATACAAGTGCCATTGCTGTTTGTTGGGATAAAATGCGACAATAAGCACATGAAAAATGGGAATTGTTGGTAATTTTCTCATAAAGTACACCAAATTAAGGACAATTTACCATAATTCAAATCAAATCTACACAATGGCTATTTTGGCTCCAGCTGCTTCGAGCTGTTTCTTCGCCTCCTCCGCCTCGTCTTTCGACACTCCCTCCTTAAACTTCTTCGGTAATCCCTCAATCAATTCTTTGGCCTCTTTCAAAGCCAAGCTCGTCAAAGCCCTAACGGCTTTGATCGTCGCGATACGGGCATTGCTCGGCACGTCCTCGATAACTACATCGAATTCCGTCTTCTCCTCGACTGCGGCGGGAGCTTCGGCGGCTCCAGGGGCTGCGACGGCAGCGACTGGTGCAAAGGATGCGGCAGAGACGCCGAGCTTGTCTTGGAGGTACTCAACGAGCTTTTGGGCGTCTGCGAGGGTTAGGTTGGAGATTTCGTCGCCGATTTGGACGATTTTCTCGGGAGCGTCGACAGCAGCGAGAGGGCGGAGATGGACGGCGCGACGGTTGAGGAGTTTCGGGGTTTGGAGCGGGAACTGGTTAGTTTGTGTCGAAAAAGTGACTGAGGGGTGCGTAGGATAAGGGGTGGATGAGGGTGTAGCATAGGACGGTGAACGGAGGGTGACAGTGGGTAATGTCGAAGCCATTTTGCACTAGAGAGAGAGAGAGATTGGGGAAGAGGAACGGATCGGAAAAACGCGAAGCAGATAGGATAAGGGGTAGATTGGTAGATTCGTAAATATATCCTTTAAATCTGTCTATTACTCTTTTATTAATTTTTCTTTTTCTTTTTCTTTTGGGTAAATTACACTCACACCCCCTGACTTTTGGGTTTATTACACGGACACCCCCTCACATTTGAAAAATTACACTGAGACCCCAATAGTTAGACGAAGTTAACTGCCTTGATAAAAAGACTATTTTGCCCCTCCATTTAACACACACTTAAATCCAAACCCAACGTTTTCATCGTCTTCTCCAGTCTCACTCTCTCTCTCTCTCATACCCTCAAGGCGAAGAATGAGGTCGAAATCGCCGGTTTCTCTCTGTTTTTTCTGTATATATATATATATATATATATATATATATATATATATATATATATATATATATATATATATACAAACACACACACACACACACACACACAACAGATCTAGGATCATATCCCAGATCTAATTCCTTGCTTGAGCAATGATCGAAGACTTGGAGTTTTCAAATCTAGGGCTGGTGGTGAGCTGTGGAATCTAATCTTAGGAGGGGTGGTTAAAGGTTTGGCTAGGGGTCTGGGTATTGGGTTGCGATGGGGTTAAACGGCAGACTTAGTCTGAGTGAGAGAGAGAGAGAGAGAGACCAGGTTTGGTGGTGGTTGGTGTCTGGGTATTGGGTTGCGATGGCGTTTGAAGGACAGACGTAGTGAGAGAGAGAGAGGGAGAGAGAATGTGTTGGTTTGGTGGTGGTTGGTGTCTGGGTGGCGGTGGTGTTGGATTTACAGATCTGGTAATTTTTCGAAACCCACCGCAGTGGTGGCGGTGGTGTTGGATTTACGGATCTGGTTCTGTGTAATTTTCGAAACCCACCGCAGTGGTGGTAGGGGCAGTGCTCTATGTATGTGTGTGAAGAGAGAGAGAGAGAGGAGGTGGTGGTGGTTTCCGTGGTGTGGAGGCGGCGATGGGTGGTGATTAACTGTGATGGTGGATTTGGGACAAATCTGAGAGAGAGAGAGAGAGAGAGGAGGTGATGGTGGTGGTTTCCGTGGTGTGGAGGCGGCGATGGGTGGTGATTAACTGTGATGGTGGATTTGGGACAAATCTGAGAGAGAGAGAGAGAGAGAGGAGGAGGAGGAGGAGGTTGTGGTGGTTTCCGTGGTGTGGAGGTGGCGATGAGTGGTGATTAACAGTGATGGTGGATTTGGGACAAATCTGATTTATAAATGGAATTTACATTAATATGTTGTATAATAAACAAAAAAATTTAGTATTTAACTTATTAATTTGATAGATTATGAAATATAAAATAGATAAATAATAAATGAGAGATGGAATAAATTCAGGAGTAAGAAAGAATAAATTTTTAAAATTTTAAACTTAATTTTGAAGGGTATTTTTGGTATTCTATAAATTATTATTGATGACATCAGTTTTAACGGTGAACCATTTTAACATCTGTTAGTTGGAGGGGTGTGGTTGTTACAAGTTTTAAATGTCGAGGGAGTTTTGTGTAATTTTTGAAACATGAGGGGGTGTCCGTGTAATAAACCCAAAAGTCAGGGGGTGTGAGTGTAATTTACCCTTTTCTTTTTTACTTTGGTTTCACTGTACATGGAGGTCCAGTCCAGCCCATAAGAAAATTAAAAAATCAATATAAAAGGGGGCATTCCGAGAATCGAACTCGGGACCTCTCGCACCCAAAGCGAGAATCATACCACTAGACCAAATGCCCGATTTATACTTTTAGGTGTGCTAAGTATTTAATTATCGTTAATATATCATATTTCATAACGTACGTACTCATAAATTGGCCAAGGAGTTTCAATTAGATTTGTCAATAAATCAAATTTCTATTGTTATACGCACTCCGATTCAACACAGATATTGACTCGATCTCAGATTGAATTGGATCCAACTTCATATCTAGTTTCACCAATGAACCAACAATTTCAGCTAATTTAAGCCAAAAAAAAATGTAAAAATGAATTAGGTGAGACTGGTGGGATGAGGGAGTTGGTTGAAAGGGGAATGGAGGTAAGGCATAGAAGAGATCTGGTTAGAAATTGGGAAGGGTTGCCGTCAAGAATAAAATGGTAGAAAAAGGTAAACGAAACTTCAGAAACCTCACGAGAGAAAATCTCGAAAGTAATAACGGTAACAATTTTCATCTCCCCTTACTATTTTTGGTGCACCCAGTCCTCGGTGGCACTAAGACATAGGGTGTTAATCGAGATGAATTATTTGGGCTCGGCTCAAGTTTGACTCGAGTTCGACTCATTTTTTAAATGAGTTAAATTTAAACAATTTTTAAAACTCATTTAGAAAATGAGTCTTAAAGGCTCGGCCCAAGTTCAACTTGTTTATATATAAAATAATCGAGCTACTCGAGCTCGACTCGGATTCGGCCTAGTCTCAAGCTCGGCTCGAGTTTCAAACAAGCTAATTTTGAACAATTTTTTAAGTTCATTTAAAAAAACGAATTAAACAAGCTCGAACTCAATCTCACAAAAATTCGACTCGATTAACACCCCACGAAGAGGGACGGACTATAACACAACCCCACAAGGCCACAATGAAAATCTATGGTTCCCAGGCCCCTCCCGTATATAAAAACACAGCCCATGTGGCCTACTGGAATCCATTGGCCATAGGCAAGGCCCTGGTCCCTGGAGGGATGCTAAAACGCCACAGCCTACACCCTCTCTTAATAAGTCAAAATCCCTGAATTTATAATCTCCCGGTTATAAAACACCAGCACATGCATTCGTAGTGTGAATAACAAAATGCAATAAATCTCATCTCCAAAAGTGAAATTGAATCATAGGCAAAAAGCAATCCATACTCCTTGGGAACGGGTATCTCAACCCTCCAGTTTCACAGTACGAGACTAAACCTAATGGTAGAACTGATGCCATAATGACTCACCTTACAATAGAAGCTCCATTTACCAGGTCAAGTACGGCAGACAGCCCAGTAAAACTTTAACTAGGCTAATATACACAGAAAGTTAAAGACATTTATCTTTCACCAGTCCCATTGGCTCACTCTCTTAAACGTCAGATTGCATTCTTTACCAATTTACACAGAATAACAGTGTAATTCATTAAACAGATGAAATGTCAAGAGCATAGTAGTTCCGTTCACTTCTAATAGTAGTAATTGATACAGTAGTAGTGATAGTAATTCAAACAACAGCTACAAAATAGTTTTTAGGGCAAAACATATTTGCTACAGCACTCAAAAAATTCAGGAAAGAGTATCATCCCTAGGAACACAAGACCTCATGGAAGAACTAGACAATATCCAGTCAGTCATCTAATGGAAGGTCCACCAATAATCACCAACCTTGGCCACCTCATGCCTGCAAACATCACAGCAGATAAGCAAACCCATGGAACATATAACTGAAGAAGTAACACATGCATGTCTATCATTTACCAAAAACAGAGGACAAAAGGGAAAGAAAATAAGGTCAACACCCTCATCCTGTCAGCGCTTTAACACGTGGTACTCCCAAATATTCAACCAAGAATCAAAGGGTCAAGGAGTCATAGCACATTTTGAACCCGATGAACGGAGTATTATGGGGGCTGGACCAGGTAGGTGGTATAAACCAGACCTTTGGCATAGTTTGCAGAAAATAACTGCCCTCAGATTTAGCCACCAACATCATAGCTGTTGATCTAATACCTTCACCACACATCAGGCAATGGTTCCTATTTGGCTCTTTCATGAATGTTACAAACTACCATTTTGGTCTATTCCATTATTTTCTAAAGTTTTATAAGCTTTTCAATGTACTTGCCTTGCTAGCAATGTTGTTGGAAAGCCAATCAAGCCCTTCATAAAGGCCCTCCCCAGAAGTTGCACATGTGCTCTGAATGTACCTGCGATGAACCACCACATTAAGTTAGCACAATAAGGCCTCGGCTCCTTGACCATTCTTCTTGTAATCTTGTTATGAAAAATATTTACTAATTGAAAACAATTATCACACTGCATCTACAGAAAAAATTATGGGCAACGTCTGGCCCAACGAAACCATGTCACAAAACATATACTTGAGCCATGCTTCTGAGTAGATACCCATTATGTAGGAATAAACACAAAATAAAGAAATAAAGATTACCAATGGCGTTGACGTAGAGAATGCAGACCAAGCTTGTCTGTTATTTCCGCAGCATTCATTGCATTAGGCAGATCTTGTTTGTTAGCAAAGACAAGCAAAACCGCATCTCTCAGCTCATCCTGGAACCAGAAACAGAAATCAAGCAAACTACAGCTGATGACGGCGGGTAACCGACTTAAAACGTCAAAAAGAGCCACTATGGAGGAAAATCAGACAACACTAAACAATTTATCCGAATAACACCGATAAAGTCCAGGAAAAAAAACTGCTAATCTAGAGTTGGGTGCTTGTCAGGAATGATACTGGAACTGCCAGGTAGGACTGTCACTTGGGGGGTCTGAACATGGAATTTACAACATTCACTACAAGTAATAATTTTAAAGTACATGAACTATAAAATGCTTGTGCAACTAAGTTAGGAATGCTCCCAAAATAGATCATTCGATAAGATTTAAGACTAGAGATTAAAATATTTCTGCAACTAAGTTAGGGATGCTCCCAAAAATAGATCATTCAGTAAAACTAGAGATAGTACCAAGAGAACTATTATGGGAAAGGTACAAGCCACTCAAAATCACATAAATAAATGGAACATACAATAAAAGGAATGCAATTAATTTAAAGATGCCAAATGGCACCAGCTATAAAACAATTACAAAGAATAATCGAAGGTGGCATGTTACATGACAATAAATAGATGGATGAAGATGCAAACAGGAAAATAAGACGTCACGAGAAGTGGCAATATACCTCATTCAACATCCTATGCAACTCATCCCTTGCCTCAACAACTCGATCTCTATCATTGCTATCCACCACAAATATAAGACCCTGTGTGTTTTGAAAGTAGTGCCTCCACAAGGGACGAATCTACATTGCAAAGAAACCACATCATTGATACATAACAAATAACAGAAAATGCTACTGTAAAAAACACAACCCACAATTTATATTCAAGGCAACTATGTTCCAGTCATGAGACTGGTCTGGACAATCACCATGTGAGTCTGCCATAACTGTCTGATCTACATGTAGAAACACTTGCAATATGACATTTTATCCCTTTTCTATAACCTAATATGCATTAAAATCTAAGGATACACATGTTAATTATCATATAAAGAGCATGTTTGACATAATTAACCAAAGCAAACTCTCAAAATTAGACAAAATCGAAAACAAATAAATAGATATATCTTCAAGGTGCTTGTCTATAACCAAATAGTACCACACCATACATGGTTTGCATTAAAACAACATTTTAGATTGTATGGATCAATTTCAACGATCTAACGAAAAACTAGAATTCAATTTTCTTTCAAAAAATAAAACAGCTTGCTATATTGTTCCCAATTATTCTGAGAAGGTGAAACCCAAAATAACATCAAAATTCAGTTTCGTTGTAACTAATCTATATCTGCACAGACAACTGGGGTTCAACACTTCAAATAAATTGTCACGAAAGGCCAAAAAAAAGGAGCAAGTAGGAATAGATAAGAACACATGACTGTTAAATTAAGATAGGAAAAATGAGAAACGATTATGATATGCATACCTTGTCCTGACCACCAACATCCCAAACGGTGAAGCTGATGTTCTTATATTCCACAGTCTCAACATTAAATCCTGATAGCAAAAGGTTGTTTTAGTTTGAAAAGTTCCACTATTTCGCCATGAGAAATAAGACCTCACCACAAGAAAAAATTACAAAAATCATGATATGAGATAAGAATGATTAACAATACCCAGTCACCTAGTCCCCTCCGGAAGGTATTATGGAAGGGGAATTAATGTTATCAATTTCACAGTGGGTTGGATAATTGAACACTTTAACTTATTCAAATACTTTAATGCAATTTTGAATAGCTTGAAATTTATAATTTATAAGTAGAAAACAGTTTAATCTACATTTTTTAGTCCAAACCCAATATCAACCAAATTATTCAACTAGCTCTATGATCCTATTCATTTGTTTTGTTGAACTAATGTGTCAATCTTAGTCTTCTCTCTGACTTTCACTAACCATTCAGCTCTTAAGAGTCAAAATCCTAATACTCCTCAACTATGAAAGTTAAAACATTACTATCATATGATGTGTTCCGTCAACTCTCATGCATCCATTGTATTCTGATCTGTGGAGGCTCACTTTGTATTAGTTTGTCTCCTGTTCCATATTGTTTATGCATGTGCGAGTAGGGTTTTTTGAGTTTTTTTTTGGTAACTTTTATCCCCTTTTTGCTCACCTAATTCTACTGTAACTTGATCCTCTCATTTTCATTTCAGACTCCAACCACTTCATTGAGAGAGAGAGAGAGACATGTGTTAAATATATCCAGAACAATCCAGATTAGATGCTTGACTTATGTACATAGGAAAACAGATGAGCAAAAAATAGGTTTCCTAAATTAGTTTTGTACATTATTCAAAGCAGTAGATCTACAGCAACCTAAGGATAAACCGTACTAACCCAAGTTGTTAGATTGTTTATACTATCTTGTAAGGGACACCAGAGGATGAAATTATGCTGATACTGAATGGATTAACAAATGTGAACTACTAGCAATCAATAAAGTTCCACCGGAGAAGTTACAATAGTTGATTCAGGTAATCAATACTCACCAATAGTAGGGATTGTGGTGACAATTTCTCCAAGCTTGAGCTTGTAGAGAATTGTAGTCTTACCAGCAGCATCAAGACCTACCATCAGAATGCGCATCTCTTTCTTGGCAAAGAGCCGGCTGAACAGCTTCGTGAAAGTCAACCCCATTTCTGTTTTGATTCAACTGCTAATGGATCACTCAACACTGACACAAACATGCATAATTCAGCTCACCAGGAAAAGCTTTAGATGTAAACATAATTACCAACCTTACCATAAGAAATAAGGATAACAAAAGTAATAAAAATAACACAAGGCACCACCATCCCACCACCACCACCATCATCAAATCTAATTTTGGTTAGGGTAAACATGCTAATTATAAGGATACTAATTATTACAAGGCTGATCGACACAAATCTATGAAATAATAGGACCAAACAACAAGGATTTCATGAGCACAATAATCGAATGAATCTGATTACAAAAGCATGATCATAATCCAGAATCCAAAGCAAAACCCTATAATTAACACGAGATCAGAAGAATGCACCGCATGATCAACCTCAATACGAACAGAAAACCAATACAACATGCATGTACCGTAAATTTCAAAAAACACAACAAAGAAAGTAATAGATCCAATTGATTACAACGTCTATTATTCTTAAACATGAATTCCAGCCCCGAATAACAAGGCACAACGAAACAAAACTTCAGATCGAATCACAGACGGTTCAAAAATGGCTAATCCTCGTCTAATAAAAACAGAGATTTCTATATTCTTGATCGATTCAATTATGAAAATCATATAATATTACACAAACACTACCAGTTGAGGTCAACAGATATCTCCGATGGATCCACGCACCCAACACACAAAGGGTGGGTTGAATTGAATCAGAAAGAAACGAATTACATACCTCCCAAAGAAAAATTTGCAGAAATTTCTCGGTACGAGAGAACCCCGGTTTCTAAGCGATGTGAATCTCTCCTCCCTGTTCGTCAATTACTGACCAGACGAAGAGATAACTTTGGTTAAATTTAAGGGGTAATTACACTTTGACCCTCTAAACTATGACTCTTTTTAAAATTATCCCATTAATTATCATATTTTTCATATTATGATTACTTTTACATTACCTTCATTATTAAGGTTTGGTACATAATAAAAATCATCATTTTATTACTCCTTGTATTTTCCTTTTTTTTTTTATTTCTCTATTTTTACTTGTTTGAATTAGGACATTCATTTCAGTACAATAATTTATTTTTCCTTCTTACATCATACTAAATCAAAGGTTAATTATGTCACCTCCAAGCAACGGTTGATAATTCGACAAGGAAAAGAAAATTAATGTTATTAAAAATTAATTTATTAATTTAATCCATTGCAACACGAGCTCCACCTACTATTGGGCCTTACTATTAATTCAACGACTAAAATGCATTAAGTTAATAAATCAGGTTCAAATATCATTACTAAAAGAAAAATAGCATAGATTTTTAGATAACTTTAATATTTCCTATCTGTTTATTCAATGGGTAGATAAATAACTTTGTTTGATAATGGACAATTTTTAATTGCAATAATTTATTTTTTCTCTTCTGTCGTACTAAATTAAAGGTTAATTATGTCATGTGTGGTGAACTATAAAGTAATAGATAATTTAGAAAATAAAAAAAAAATGATGATTTTTTTGTTGATTTGAATTGTAATCCTCCAATCAAAATAAGCTAAATGCTAACATTTGTATGTGTAATTAAGATTTTTAATTTCACAATTCAAATCTATTGATAAATATACAACTGAGTAGATCAACAAAATCTATACTAATAACAAAGGAAAATGAGAATGCTTGGTGTTCCTTCCTCAAATATTTATAATACTTGTTAATTTTTTCAAGTAAATATTCACAATTCTCCCTTTAATTCCACTCAACTGTTATTTATAAATCTTCCTTTAATTTTACTCACCTACTTTTACTCATTTTTTTTCCAAATGATCATACATTTTCCTTTTGGCTTTATTTAATTTCATTGCATATTTTTCTCTTTATACAAGCAATCATGCATGCAGACGTCTATTTTTAAAAATCAATTTGATACAAAACAAAAAGTAATTCATTTTCTTTAAGCTAAAATTTATATGTTTTTTTTAGGTAAATAAGCAACCGATTTAATGTTAATCCTTGCAAAACAATTCCATTAAAAAAAAACCATCCTGCACCCTACAGTGTAAGTGAAACTCTAGGTTGAATAATTACTCGAAATATTGATAAGATATTAGTATTTTTAGTATCATAATCAAGAGTATAATAAGTTAATTTGTAATTTTTAACATAGATAAAGATTTTTTTAACTATAATTTTATTCAATTTTAATTAATAATATATTAATAAGTGAATATTTTATAAATAATTTATTATTAAGTTAATATTGAGTGAAATTATAATAGAAATGAAAAAAGCGCGCCCCAAAAACAAGAGAAATGAAAGGTAGGGCTACCGCGCCATGCGCAAACAAATAATAACTTCCGCTCCCGCCGTATGTGATAATGGCTCGTGCGATTTGGGCTCCACTAGTCGCCCCTCTCTACACCCTGCTTCCCATTCTCAGTCTCCGAACCAATCTTTCACTCCAATCTCCGGGGCTTCCCTCGGTTCACCTCAATTGCAACGACTCGGCTCATCACCTACTCGAGTCCGTTCAGGCGCTTCACGAGCAGGCAAATTAAGGTTTCTCGTTCGAAGAAGACGAAAGAAGTTCTTGTAAGCTCACTTGAATCCATCTTCCAATCGTTTCTTTGCATCGTAGTTTCGATCTCTTTTTGTTCCTCTAACATAGATGACTTATTATACCGAAGAACTTGAGATATAATGTTCTTAATCTATTTATGCTCAACAGTCGTCTCAAACTCTCAATACGGCAGTTTAATTTTTCTTAGATACTTTAATTGACACAACTGCGTTGTTTGGTATCTGACAACATATATCAGGAATATAAGAAAACGTTGTTCAGATTTCAAATTTTCATAGCCGGAAAATTTCACTGAATGGGGCCTCAATTTAGTTTTCTGGTTAATGTTATCAGATATTAAAAAAAAAAAAAAAAAGGTCTTACTCTCTAAGTCTCTATTTTTTTTCCCATGTTTTTTTTCCAATGGAGCAGAGTGTAAGATGACTATGAGGCACTGCTCCATATTTTTGATGTTCAAGTAGCTTGCATCATACAAAGCAATTGTTTCCGTATCTCTGTTGACCACAATTTCTTCTGACTGAGGCGTTGAATAGGATATCACTATCACCATGAATTAATGTCACATTGTCACCCCTTTAAGCAGTTAAATTTGTTTTGGGATTATAGGGGTGATTTTTCTTATTTATTTAATTTTATCTGGGCTCGTTTGGCCTTATGAGCATTCTCCTTTCGACTTTTAACTAGGGAAAACATCTGAAACGCAAGAGATAGTGTTATATTCTTCTTATATCTTCTTGCTATTTCCATTAATTGATCAAAATGCCTGGAAAAAAGAAGTGCGATAGTGGCAGATAATTCAAAAGAGAAGAACTGGCAAACCTTCCATGTCCTCATCTTTTCCTGTGGTCTGTTATGCTCGTAGTATTAATCTATTTTTGTCGAGGGTGTCGATAGTTGAAAGCCTGAAAAGTGGGATTTGTTTGTTAATTATAGCTTCCTCTGGGTATTACACCAAAATCTGAAAAGTGGAATATGTTTGTCAATTTTGTCCTTCTGGCTTTTGTACAATTTGCCTGATGTCATGGTGTCGCAAATGCCCTTAAGAAGTTTATTTGCATATACATTTTATTTATTTATTTGATAAGTAACAGATTTTATTAATAATAGGAATATTTGTGGATACATTTGGTCAGCACGGTCTACTCTCGTATATTAGTTAGCATGTTATGTAGTTGTCTTGGCTGTGTTTATACTTTCTCTCAAATATATCCCAAAGCCTGGAATGTAGCTCTCCACTTTCCTTATTCCAAGTTGGTGTGTTGAATTTTGTAATGTGTTATTGCATTTCTCTATTGATTCAGGCGTTATACCTGACAACGAGACTGATTTATCATCTGAAGGATAGGGGCTTATGGGTTCACGTACTTTTAGCTAGTATGCTCATGTGTAATATCTCTGACATCAAAGCAGTACAGGTCAAATTCTTAAAGGCTAGTGTAGAGCTTTATAGAATAAGATCTGTCTTGCAATAGCAAAAGCTGTATCCATGAGGAACAGAACCCTTATGATGGCAAGAACTTCTACATTTTATCTGTAAGAAAACGTCTACACTCATGCTCCTACATTATGTGTATACCATCTAGCATATTATGGTTTGGAAATTGTGGCATTTTCTCGGACAGTTCTTTGATACCCCTGGCTGAGTTCAGCAGGAACCATTACTGTTCTGAACTTGGTTGTTTGATGGCTTGCCAATCTGCAAACAATTTATTGGAGGTGTGGTGGTTGTTTGCAATTCTCCATAAGTCTGCCAGCAAAAGGGTTCATACAAGTGGTTCTTTTCCTGCATTGGTGTTAGATTTATGGTGTTTAATGTTACACCTGTGCATGGCAAGCTGTCACTACATGCAAAGTGAACAGGTTTCAGTGTATAGGTTCCTCTTATATTTTGATAGGATATGCCCGACACAGCCACAGCTGATGTCTTATTCTGGCATTTGCTCCCATCACAGTAGAACTGATCAATCATGATAGGGGTTTCAACTTCTGAAACTTGAATGTTGGAGAACATGACTCCTTGCACTAACCCTGAGCCACCCTGCAGTTGAAAGAAACGAGATTAAGAAATATGGTTCAAATATAGCAGGAAATCCAGAGTGAGCGAACTTGAGTAAATTGGTTTAATATTTTGGTTCTTGTAGGGTAGTGGTTTATTACCTGCCATGTCTTTATTCTTACACCAGTCAATGTATTGTGCATTGAGGTGTCTCGGATGGTGACGTTTGAGACGCAGGCCCTGGTGTTGTCCCTTCCTAGCCCTCCAATGCTGATCCCATGTCCAGGTCCACAATTCACATTGTGAATAAATATGCCAGAGCACCCAGTTTGTATGGAGACACAATCATCTCCTGTAGAACAAAGCAAGGCATATGATAATATGTCAGCAACTCTTTGTTTGATGTGGCTTTGTTCCTTGCACTTTTGATCAGTCTGACCTTATACTAAATTTGCTAGTGTTTCTAAGAAGTTGAATAGCCATGTGCAGTTGCAGAGGAGTGACTACAGGGGAAAGCAGTTTTGGTTGTAAAAGGCTCAGGAATTTGCGGCCTTATATCAAGGGGTCTAACTCTTTGTAAGGTCCGATGAAATCATGGCAAAATAGCATAAACTTGTCCAAAAAAACTGTCTTTCCAATTGGGTATTTTGACCATCTATCTTAACTGTCTTTCTCTATATTCTCTACATCTGAAATAATAAACAACATATTAAGTCATTTCTTTTTTTCAGAGAAGTGTCATATTCTGCACACTTGTTGTGTCGCGTGTGCCAAGGATTCTAGTATCTAGTCATCATCTGTGAAATGCTAAGTATGCAGTTGGTTTACACAAATGGAAGGAGGGATGGATTGGAATTACCGCAAGCAACATTAGTGTTGTGGATCACCACATCTTGGGAGTTCTGAAGGTGGATTCCATCAGTGTTAGGACTGTCACTTGGGGATGAAACTGTCATGCCAAAAACCTGAACAGCTGTGCAGTCGTCGAACTTGAGATGAGTCTGAGGACTGTTTTGAATGGTTATGCCAGTTACTGTCACACCAGAACTCCCATAGAACCTGATTGCCTGCATACCAAGGTAAAATTCCCTTAAATCTTTTATTTTTAGTTTCAGATTCTGAAATACAGTGTGGGATCTTTATATGAGTACTTACTGTTGGCTTGGTGCTGGGCATTTTCCCTGTGGCCTCACTACTTACCTGCCAGACATGAATGCCATTTAACGGCATAATTAGTTTGTTATATAGTCTGGTAAGTGGCAAATTTTCAAAGATCGGTGAGTCGAAGAAATAGATGTGGCCTGGTTAGGCCTGAAAAGGATGTGGCAGTTACCAGAGCGGTCGAGCTCTCATAAGTTGAATCTTTGGGTGGAGAGACTGATTCTGATTCTTCGGTTGGATTTTCTGTGGATGAGTCACTCCACCAGACTGAGCCTTGCCCGTCAATAACACCTTTGCCCTTGACTGTAATCCCTGTAAGCTTCGTAAATTCGAGCCATTGAAGCAGACCCGAACCCCAAGCCCCAGGGCTTGTAGGAGCAATAATTTTGCCATCCACCTGCAGAAAGAGAGAGAATCAATTAGTCGCATATATTCAAATACGAACCAGTCTACTGAACTTCATGAATAACATGTCTGCGAAAAGCTTGAATATAGGGGTTGTTACTGGTGAGTTGATGATTTGAAATTCACCTGAAATATGATGTTTGATCCACAGTTGGGTCCTGAGAAAGAGATGGGCTTGATTAGGAAGACAGACCCTGATGGAACCACCATTGTTGATGCCTCCACTTTGCAAGCAGATGCCCATGCTGCTTCAAATGCCTGCCAAGGATTGCAAGTTGTATCGTGTTAAGCAGAGTAGATTCATGGGTCTCGACAAATGGGGAGGCTAGCAAATTATGTCTTAGGAAACATTTTTTAAAAAACCGAGAACCGTCTAAATCATGCCTAAACTTAGGATGCGTGCACTCACTCATAAATCATGTGCATTAGATAAACTATAACGTTATTTGTAAGACTTGAACTTGAGACTTTAGAATATTAATAACTGAAATCTTCTTATCCAAACCACCTACTATGACAGTTCAAGATTAGTTCTACTAGAATCTCAAAAATTTTCGTCCCTGTTATCATTTGAGTTACTTCTCGGGGTTAATTCATGGTTTTCTAAACATCACTATTTTGAGCAGAATCTGAAGAAAGCTCAAAGCTACCTTTGTGTCATCCGTAGTTCCATCACCTTTAGCACCATAGTCTATTACATTAAAGGTAGTAGTTGAAGCCTCTCCTTGTGCAGTGAAACTCTCTTCCATCAACCTTGTTGGATATTGGTTATCGGCATCATTATCAGCTTTCTTATTTGAAAGGGATGGTGGAATAGCTTTGCTTCCTCTCCAGTGCTTGACTATTCTAGCACCGCAAGTTTCATTTCCTGAAGACCAGACAAGCAACGCAACCAGAATGATGAATGTAGGACGACTCCTCATATTAAGCGTTCTCATATTTTGATGAGAGAGAGAGAGAGAGAGAGAGAGAGAGAGAGAGGGAGTTTATTTCTTAGTTGTTAAAAGAGGCGAGAGAGTTGGGTTTATATTGGCGAAAGCAGTCGGAGGTCATATCACTGTGCAGGCACATGCTTCACAGTTTTGCTCTTTTTCTTTTTCCTTTTTTTTTTTGGATAAATATTGACCTTTATTTTGTTTAAGTATTACCAATTATTTGGGAATTAACCATACAACCTACTAACACGGGCATGCAGTACTTGTGCGAGAATACATAAATTTTATATATTATTACTCCACTAAGAGCATCTCCAATAAGGTTTTATATTTTATCTATTCAAAAGTATATTTTTTTTTTATTTTAGCTATTCATTTTTTTAATATATACTCAGATAGATTTTTTATAATTTAAATATTATTTTTAAATATTATTTTACATATTTTGTATTTTTGTTGGACTGTTGGGGAGAGAGAGAGAGAATGGAGAGAAAGACAGAGAGTAGACAAGAGAGGTGAGAAAGGACAGGAGGAGATAGAAAAAATTATAAAGTATTTATACAAGTTATTACAGTAATGTTCCATATTTAGACTATCACTGTAATAAAAAGTTATTTTAGAGCATATGAACATATCATCCTTGTAGCTCCCTTAACACATTAGTAATTGATTTTGGGTTGGATGTTTTAATATGATGTTTAAAGAATTTATGAATTTAAATCTCTAACATATACGTAATTATAGTATTTTATTCGTGTAAATCCTTTTGTACATAATTTTTTTTGTAAATTAAACATTGCGGTTCGCTTAAAGAACAAAAATAGAAATAAAAACCATATATTGGATCGTATAACTAAAGAAGGGTCGTGCAACGTCATGCAAATCTCATGCAAGTCTCATTAAATATTTAAGTAATAATTCTGGAAATTATGGAGCCCAATACTCGGCTGTGATTAGGTCTATTCCACCAGTACTTTGTCACATGACTTGGATATTTCTGAGAGTTTTCTGCACGTCAGGAAGTTTTTGATGCTAAAGATAGGAGAAATATTCATGCACTTAATGACCAAGAAATACAGCAAAGTTTACATGAAAAAGCCATTGAAGACGGCAAGGGATATGCTAAAATCTTTGACAATTGAGGAAAATGGATAGCCCTGTAGTGGAATTGACCCTTCTTGATCATGTGGAGAGTTACGGTTAAAATGTGAATGTCATTTTCGTTGTTTGGTAGTGAAAAAACAACCGTTAAATTAGTTATCCAGATATCGCGCCATGGCTTTTGGGATTGGGCTTTATGTACACTAAAATATTACTCAACTTCTTCTAATTCGAAGACATGCGCGGTACCACTGGGTGGGGGTGGTCCAGTAAAGTACTAGACGAACTTTTCACTATGAGGTTAGATGTTCGAGTCTTAAAATTCACATTGGGGCTCAATAGTTGATCGTTATGTTAATTTAGTTAGGTTCGTTTTCGAGATGAGTAACGGGCATAGTCAAATGTTTCATGATCCCACCAATGAGAGTCTATCGGAGTGGTTTCTGGGTGGTGTCCTTTGCCCCTCACCCCTTTTTTACAAAGCAAAAAAAAAAAAAAAAAAAGAAGAAGAAGAAGACCCGCGCGGCTAATAAAAGTTGAAGTTATAATTTTGATCCGATCCTAATGCTTCATTTGGTAAGATGAAAAAATAGAAAGATAGAAAGTTAAAAAGATGGAAAGTTGGAGGAATAGATAAAACATCATGTTTGGTAAAAAAGAAAAATAGGAAGGATGAAAAAATGGATGTATTAACTTTCCTTCTAATTTATTAAAATCAATCTCTCCAAAATTGGGAGGAAAAGTGGATTATGTGTGTTGAAATGTATGTTATTTATCTATATATTATTTGATATATAAATATATTATATTTATCAATTACATATTATGCATACATTAATTTTGTATATAGATATAATGATAAAATATATATTTATATATATTTTTTTAAAATTAAAAATTAAAAATTAAAAAATATTTTTCTATCTTACCAAATAAAAAATAAATAAATCTTTCCTATTTTTCATGGCTCTTATTAAATACAAAAGAGAGAATGAAAGATTTTTTCCTTGAAGCATATAAAATGATGTATCACTCTGATTTTTCATCTTTCCATTTTTTCGTCCATTCTACCAAATAGATCAGAAGTATTAATGCTGTGAATTGGTATATATGCTCTGGGAACACACACTGCATGGTAAATATCTCTAACCCCTTGCCCTGAATGGTAGAGAGGTTATTGATTAATTATCTTGAAAAAGAAAAATCTTATAGCAATTTGCAACTTGAAAGGGATTTGCAGGAAATAATAAGTTCAAGTTTTCCGCAATTTGACCTTATTACCCTGAATGGTAGAGAGGTCAATTTGCAATTTGACCTTGTCCTCCTCTTAAAAATAAAATAAATGCGAGGTGGTTTTAATATGACAGAGAAGTAGAGTCATGTTTAAATGAAAAAATTAAACAAAATTTTGATAGGTGTAATTGGTTTTTAGCATAAATGCTTCAAAGAGACTAAGACTTGGCAAAAGTCATGCACTTAGTCTTCAAAAAATTGACTCCTAATTTTCTGCAGAAATCCAGAACACTGGACCTTCCTTGTTCATTCGATTCGAGTAGCCCAACTTCTAGAGCTGCCGTGTTGGACTAGTATTTAATAACCACATATAATACCCTCGCCCCAACTAACTAGGACATGACTTAATAGATTGAATCGATTGAAATAAAAGTAAAAATTTATATTCGAATCACCAAATACTTCACATTGGAAAGGTTTTGAGAGAGCATGTGGAAACCAATGGGATTAAAAACACCTTTATGAAACTCTCATGCACAAAATAAGGAAGCACGCGTGAAAAGAAGACCATCAAAAAATCTAGAGTTAACTATCTATTTAGCCCTTAAAATATATGATTTAAGTCAATTAAGTCCCTCAACTTTGGTTTGTGTCAATTTAGCCCCTCAACTTGTCAATTTATGTCAATCAAGCCCTTCCATCCAATTCAGCCGTTTAATGTGACGGACAAACGCACGCATGACTCAGGTGAGGCAAGGTCCATGGGTACTTAAGGCAATAGCAGCTATTTTGGCGCCAAATCTTCCACAGCTTCCCTCCTTTACAAAGCATAAAGAGCTCTGTGTGTTGTGCTGGGTTTTGCTGAAACAGAGCAACATTCAGCAAAAAAAAGAGGGGAAGAAGGAGAACGTATATAGTTTCAGATTTATGGATGTGTTTTGTAATTGCGGAAAGAGGGCTGTAAAGAAAACCTCTTGGACAGATCAAAATCCCGGAAGAAGGTTTTTGATATGTCCAAACATGGGTGTAGGTATCTAGCTTGTATGGAGAATTCATTTTTTTCTTCCCTTCCCTTAATGCTTATTGTTTGCATACTTTAATGATGCAGAATGGTGGGTGCGAGTTTTTCATTTGGCAAGACCCGCCAATGTGCATGCGTGCACAACAAGTGATTCCAGGACTTCTTCGAAGATTGAATACTGTAGAGGCTCAACAGGGGAAGGTCAGCACAAAGTAGTTGTACAAACCAAGTCCATGATGATTTTGTTTCCTTTTCAACTACTGCATATGCAAAAGGGTACATCCCGTCATTTGCATCAACCCCTACTGCTGATAGCAACTGCCCTGTGTATGTTCCTCTCAAAAAACATCCATCTAATCCAATCACTTTTCTGCACCCTGTTATAAAACCTTGCTTGAGTGGCCCCAGACAACAATATAATCTTTTAAATCTTGGATTTTCATCTCCACCAATGTTGTCATCCACATCTACAATCATTGTAGATCCTGACATTGCCCTTTTGATTTCTTTACAATAATTCCATATAAGTTTGTATTGCTCACTATGGTTGCCCTCAACTAGAACCTTAGCCTTTTGCTTTGATCTATAAAATTTACTTCTTGATACTCCAACTGAGTGATTCTTTAGGATAGTTTCTCTAAAAGATTCTGTTGGCCACTGTGGATTGGACCTAAAGTTATCCACATACCTCTTGGATAACCAATTTGATGTCACATTCTTGTTATAAAATGCTGGTCTACAATTGATATGTTTATCAATCAAACTCTTCACTTGCAATGTGCTTTCACCTTGCATCTTAGATGCAAACACCATCCAGTTACATGGTGGCTTGCACTTGGCTCTGACTCTCCATTTCTCATTCTTCACAAAGCTGATTTCCTTCCTATTCAATATGGAATACTCCTTTACAGCATCTCTGAAGTGTTCAGCTGTGGCAAATAACATACCAACTGCAAACTGTGGATTGTTCATGTGCTTATCTGGATTAAAAACAGGATGCCTCCCTTTATGATGATGATGATTTTCTTCATCAGATGAGGTTTGAAGACTCCTGATGTCATCAGAAAGTTCATACTCTGAAACAACATAATAATCATCAACCCCTACATTCTTGGGTGCATTATCAACAATTGTATCAATCAACACCTCATCTTCATTCAATTCATTATCAGTGTTATTTGTAGATTCTGAACTACTAGCAGAGCTTGTTGAAGCATTATCAGGATCAAAGTTACTATCACTAGTGCTTGACTGCATTTGGCCTTGCATTTCATATACCATTGCCTCATGGTCTAAGTATACCTCAATCACTCTATATGTTGATATCCATTCCACCATTGAAAGAATGTCTCTATCATATTCCAAAACCCTCAACCCACTAATGATGTCCATTGTAGGAACTCTATACCAACATGCCATTACATCAGCACACCCAATCTCTTTGGCCATGCAATGAATCTCTGGAATCGAAATTTTTTTTGCATCAACCCAGTCAATGTACACAGTAGAACCACCCACATATTTCTTATATGGAATGCTTATGAACTTACCCCCATAGTGTACTTCAATGCTGAATAACGTAGAGTATATGGCTGAAACCATGCAAAATTGCAATAAAAATCACATAAACATATGGATTACAACACTTTATTGGGACCTCTGTTATTGGGACCACACACAAAAATATATTCTAATATTCTAAAGCACAAATAATCAAACTTTTGGGACCACTTACATCAACAGATAATACAAGACAAAAAGACAAAAGGTAGATCTTTCAACACCAATACAAAATTGAATCCCAAAAATCAAATAATATAATATTCGTCTTCATTCAAACACTTATAAAAACTTAGAATCATGACTTACAATATATTTTATCTGGATCCAAAAATTGATTTACAGGTCGCAACACCCAAGACATCGTTCTGGTAAGCCACAATCACAAAGAATCAGTTGATTAAGGTAGGGTTTGTGAACAATGGATGAAATCTGAGGAAATCTGATGAGTTTTTCTTTTTTTTGAACATGGAATAGACGAACAGTTGAGCCAGGAAGAGACGAACAGTTGCTATTGTCTTTCGTACCCCTGGACATTGCCTCACGTGAGTCATGCGTGCCTTTGTCCGTCACATTAAACGACTGAATTGGATGGAAGGGCTTGATTGACATAAATTGACAAGTTGAGGGGCTAAATTGACACAAACCAAAGTTGAGGGACTTAATTGACTTAAATCATATAGTTTAAGGGCTAAATAGGTAGTTAACTCAAAAATCTATTTATAAAGTCTTAGGGATGGATGCCTATTAAAGTCATCTAGCATTGTTAATAAATTCTTAGAAGGGAGATGATTAAAATTATGAAGCAAAAACAGGTTTTGGGCTGAGCCACAAGCCGTGAACACAGTCATGACAGGTCTGTGACCCGAGTGATGGCCACAACAGACTGGGCCATATTGTGGGCCTCCACATGTTTATACAGACTATGAACAGCTCCTTAACCCACCACCAAACAGAGACTCCACCCGTCACCTTTGTAATTTTTGCCTCCCTATTTTACCATGTCCATCCTGTGGTGATTAATTAAGGGTTTCGTTATCTTCATTGTTTTGATTTGTTTGGTGGATTGAGGTTTTAATTTTAGTGGTTTTCGGCTCTTCATTAGATTCAATTTTAAAATTTGAATTTAGGATAAAATACATTTTTAGTCTTAAAATATGTATTTAGTGTCTATTTGATTGTTAATCTTTTAATTGTGTTTATTTGGTGTCTAAGATTCTTAATTTGTATCTAAGTGGTTCAATTTCAAACTTCTGTGAGAAAAATTGTGACGGTTCTGGTCACGCGTCAATTATAAAGTTTCTAATTTTGTGTCTATTTAGTCCCTAAAGATTTTAATTTGTGTATATTTGGTTCCTAAAGTTGATAATTTGTATTTATTTTGTCTTACGTGATAGGCGGGTGACCAGAAGCATTAACGATTTTTTGATAGTTGAGATTGGACCATATAGATGTAAATTAGTAATCTTAGGGACCGAATAAATACAATTAGAAAATTGGGGACTAAATAGATATTACACACCTATTTTGGGGACTAAAAATATATTTTACCCTTGAATTTATTTGGGCTCAAGATAGTGAAAATAAAATGGAGTTTGGTTGAAGAGACTTTGGCATAAATGCTACAAAGACAACTGTGCTAAATGCTAAATGAGCAATCCAAAGTCGCATCGATAATTGAAGAAAACAATATCGAAATGTGGTGCCCAAATATTCCGATGAAGTCGGTTAGTCTAAGCACATCTTTTTCTTTTTTGGGGAAATCCAAGCATATCTTCACTGATTGATTGGGCATCCTTCCCTTCCTGCTCATCGCACACCGGACTGATTTCGACTTCATTTACCTCCAAACCATCCACTGGTTCGACAAATGTTGATGTAGATTCAAGCATATCTTCAATGTTTGATTGCTCATTCTTCTCTTCATGCTCATCGTATACAGGATTGACTTCCATCTCCTTTACCTCAAAACCCTTCATTGAAATCCGAATATTCAATTCATCACCCGGTTCAAACTTATTAAGTTTCCAATGACTTAACCACATGATATGATCTTCATCTGTGTTTGGAACTCCAATACATACTGGCTTATACGTCACCATATTCTTGCTCCCATTATCGATTTCAACTTCAATCGATGGGTCGTCCTCGTCCGGTATATTTTCTTCGGAGATCCCATACACACAACGCATGTTCAGCCCATGAATCCTACGATTTTGAACTAAAGGGACACTAATACATGCTGAGGACCATGCATCCGAATTGTTAGAGTAGTCCGAAGGAAGAAATATGCTAAATATGTCGTCTTGCGACAATACCTGTACCATGAAAGTTACAATTTTAATCATTTCAAACTCTACATTACCTTCATGTGGTTTAACCGAGAACATTTTGCTTCTCTGTACTTTAAAAATCTGAAAATGTAGCAGCTACATTTTCTTAGTGTGCTTTATTCCTAATTTTTTTATTGAAATTGAAATATCTACTTAATGCATAGAAAAATGGAATATAGAGAAAGATTTGGTTTATTTTAGAGGGAGAAAAAAAGAAGAAACAATTTATATCAATGTCTATCTTTATCTTTATTTTTACTATTTATACATGTCGGCTTCTGTGAAAAATTTTAATTCCCTATTTTATTCCTATTTTTTATTATAAAGTCAATGATACACATATATTAGTTTCCTTTAATTTTTCTATATTATTTTCATTCAATTTTTATTTGCTATACATATTTGACTTATAAGTTCTTTTAAACTCTTTTATTAATCGTATATGTTTTTTAAATTATTTAAAATTCATTTATTAGTAGTACACATGCATACAGTTATCTATATCTATGTAAAAAAAAAAAAAATTCAATCTATATTCTATTATTCTACAGTCTAATATATGTTATAGTTGATTTTTTGGTATATAACAATATTATATTAGTACGTTCTGAAGAAAAAAAAACATATTATTATAATACAAACAATAATATTGCAATTTAATCAATTTCTTTGCAAAAAATGTAATAAATTTATAATATAATTAACTATGTAAATACTTAATAATAACAATCTTTCAATAAAAATTCATTCTAATTTAATTTTTATAAAAAATATTATTTAAATATATATATTCATGTGCTACTTTGTACATTGCTAGTATACATAAAAAGATATAAAAATAATAGGTTACTGGGTGGAACTATACAAAGGTAAGATGATTTTTTTTTTGACCAGACCGTTAATCATGATTGGGAAGAAAACTATTGCATTAGCACCCAAGTTGTTGTGTATGAGAGAGAGAGAGAGAGAGAGAGCACCTGGATGGGGAGCTCTTTTGCTGTTAACGTGAATGGACTGAACAAGCAAACCTTGGTGCTTTTGATGGATTCTATATCCGACAACCCCAAGTTGTTGATAATTTTTGTGTCAGTGTTCGAGATGTGTTCTAACTTAAAAAGACCTTGAAATTCCACTAGATTCTCACAATCCTCGATGCCATAAACTGTTGTGGAGGCCGATGATGATGCGTATGTTATTTTTTCCAACAATGGGCAATTTTCGGTGGCTAAGATCAACGGTATATGGGGCAGCCCCACCAGGGTTTTTAAACTTGTACAGGAACATATATAGAACTCATCTAGAAAGTCGAGACCTTTGACGCAATCTGGTAGGTTACAAATCGCATTTCTGCTTAGATCTAGCACCTCCAACGAGGGTAGGCTATTGAAATCTTTTGGAAAATCACCGTCAGATAGATTGCATTCATCAAGACTCAGTGTTACTAATGAATGTGGTAAAAAAGTCGAAACAATCTTAAAGAGTTCTGGATGAGTTCTTTTTCTCGATCTCCTAAACCACATTAATGGATGCCACGACTTATTCGCTTCAGTAGTAGAAGGTACGAGGTTGAGGTCGATTTCACTAACTTGAAATATTCTTAGTGATTTCATCTCTCTTAACTCTAATGGCAACTCTTTAAGATTTGAGCAACCAGAAATCCTTAATATTTCGAGAGAGCTAAGCATGCCAATGTTTGTTGGACGCTTCTCTAAACTTCTACAATCTCTCATATTCAATAGAATAAGTTTCCCAAGATTGCCAATTGATTCATGAATCTCAACCAAATTTACACAACCTTTTAGGATCAATCTCTCAAGACTTGTGAGTCTAGAAAAAATTGGAGTTTTTTTAAGGCCACGGCAGTGTCGAAGGTCAAGAATTTTTAATGACCCAATGAACTGTGAAAAAAATTGAGGAAGCTAATGTCATAGACATTAAAAAAAAAGAAGGAACTTCAAAAAATATATATATACATACTAGAAACAAAGGTCAACGAGGATTAATCGCATACCTTGGCTCCCTTCCATAATTGCTCTAAGCTACTATTGCGCATTTCAATGGCAACCAGATTCTCCATAGGAAAATCATTTGGGAAAATTTTCAACGAAAATCCGTACCAACATAGCCATCTTATGTTCTTTGGAAATTCTTTATAGCCTCCAATAAGATGTACATAGTTGATTTGTAGAAGTCTCAATTCGTGCATCCTTTGGAATGCATCTGTTTCCAAACTCCCATCGCAACGCTTGTTGCAATTAGAGAGTTTCATGGTATATTTATTTGCCTTGAGCATATTCATATTGAGAGCAAGTCCTCTGATTGTCTCAGTGCCCTAATAACAAAAACAATAAGGATAAGAGATAAGGATATCATGATATATGGAATCACATGCACATACAAGAAGTAATTTTCTTACAATTTTTTCTTTCAATACTTTGAAGGAATCCCTGTGATTCCACAGTCTACTATGCTCGCCAAGCTTCTTAGGTGATTGTTGGCGAATAATTTCTCTTCCCATACGTTGAATCAATGTATGCATCCTCAACTTGTTACGTATTATTTTTACGAGACATCTATCAATAAGGGTTTGAAGCTCAATTGGACCAAAATAACCACATCCATTTAGTATAGTGATTACGTAAGCCTTGCCCATTCCCACAAAAAAAACAAGCAATCTCAAGGAATAAATTTCTGTGTTGTTCGTCTGGTAAAAGTTCGTAGCTTATCTGAAGTTTCTGCTGGATTTTGCCATCATGAATCAGTTTGAATTTGTCTAATGCACTTCTCCATACATCCTCACCCATGTCTCGTAGAGAAGCACCTAAAACTTCTAGCGCCAAAGGAAGCCCTCCACACCGTTTCACAACCCTTCTAGAGTACTCCATGTAACCTTCAATGGGACTGTGTTGCCCAAATGCATGCCAACTAAGGAGCTCAAGTGATTCATCGTCGCTCAGTATTTGAACATCAATAATCTCAACATCATAAGACCTCAGTAATTGCATATTTGTGGTTGTAATGAGAATTTTACTTCTCGGATAAAAAAAACTTGTGCATACTAAGAATTGCATCCAGTTGCTCTTTTTCGTCCACATCATCTAGAACGACAAGAACTTTACGAAAATGTAGGGCATCTCTTATCTTAATGATCCCTTCATGCACACTAGTTATTTTTCTCACTTTTCTCTTTTGAATATCTGAAAGAAGTTTTCTTTGCAATTGAATCAAGTCATCCCATTGTTTGGAGACTTTTTTAATATCTGAGAGAAAACTACTACCATCAAATCTGTTGAAATTTAAATCATAAGCATATTGGGCAATAGTCGTTTTTCCTATACCACTACTTCCACATATTGCCATAAAACCCACATCAGTTGACTCATCTCGTAGCCATAAATTAATATATTTGACTTGAGAATCAATTCCAGGTAGGTTGGATTCAACAATGAAGGCATCACGATTCACTTTATCCTTAACAGCTTCCACAATCTTTGCGATGAACTTTGACTCATACCTCCAAATGGTTGCAATGACATGACAATTAACCAAAACATGTATGTCAGTAAATAAAAGTAAGTAGCAATATCTTGTGCAAGCAGCAAACAAATAACAAAGATTTCTTGCATGTGGTGAACAATGTGAGAAACCTGACAATATGTATAACAAAGAATAATAATACGATTTGTAGTTTTATACCATGTACTTTGCTTTCTTTTCTTATTAAAAGTTTATATTTGGCACGTTAATTAGTGGCCGAGTTTCATATCTGCTATGTGCCAAACAATGGTTTTGACTGGAAATGATCATATATGTAGCATACCAAAGACAATTTTTATGTAGTTTTTGATAGAATTCACAATTTGATTAATATAGATAATACAATACCATTCAATTTGCGTGGTCTTCATCTTTTTGCGTGGTCTTCATCTTTGAACGTGCGAAAACCTGCATTCACTAAAGCTTTGTAAAGGTGATCGGTGAATCTCTTGCGAGTATCTTCACCTCTGAAACTCAAGAACACATGATATCCACATGGAGACGAAGAAGAGGAAGCTCCTCGGGCTCTAGAAGCAGCCATATATATATAGAACAAAGCCCTTTGTAGATATCAAACCACTTTCTTGCTGGAATCTCCCACAGGAAGCTCACCGAATTACTAGGTAGATAATATAAGCAAACAGCTCATGATCAGTAGGGTTATGGGCTCGGGTGAAGAATTTCGTTGATCGAGTAACGAACTAATTGGATGATCTCTTTCTATTCTTTTGCAGAAGTATATATACTTGTTTCACTATGCGATTTATGACATGATTACAGACGAAGTTTGGAAGACCCTCTTAGAGTTCATCGTCATCTTCATCACAACATTCTTTTGTCAAATTTTATTTTCTTGTTTCCTTTTGTTCTTTTGGTGCTTTGGGTTCTCAGAAAATGGTCATTTTCTTTTTTTTTCCATAAAGAAAGAGTTGTGATAGAGATCTGTTTTGTCCTTTGATATCCACAAAGTTTTGATTTCTTTTGATCGGTACAAAGTCGTTATTACCAAGGTTTATAGAATGAGAAATGCTACACTGACCAAATTTTGAGATCAAATTTGAAGCCCAAATGACATGTTCATGTCATTTGGAGTCTTTATTGAGCCCAAATGACATGACACCATATAAATAAGCCCAAGTCAGCTGCCATGTCATTTGGATTTCAAATTTGGTCCTAAAATTTGGTCAGTATAACATTACTGTTATAGAATTGGCAAAATGGGTCCCTAAGTCTCTATCTACATTCATTTTTTATGGGCATTTTAAAGTTTGAGAAATGCTATTTGGACTTATAATGTGGATTTAAAATGTAAATTTGATCAATTACAATCATTGAATATATAAGTGGTGGGTCTTAATAAATACTGAGACCCACAATGAAATTAATGGCAGTGACTGATCAAATCTATATTTTAAGTCCATGCAGTTTTATAAGTAATAAAGCCTCTTTACTAGATCTTTTCCTTCCATTCTTTCAAGAGTAATGTTATTGATACTTAATTTATTGTCCGAATTCACTTTGTTACAGACGATTTTTCTGCACATCCGGATGTTTTTGATGCTAAAGATAAGAGAAATATTCATGCACTTGATGACCAAGAAATACAACAAAATATACATGTAAAAGCCATTGAAGACGGCAAGTTGTGACCTATTAAGTCCTGCATTGATATCACTTGTCATGGCTTTTCAACTTAAAAATTTTGTTTGTTAGATGAAGAATTGTCTAAAATTTTATAACTACATATGATACCCTTCTATCCAATTGATGCGGGACATGTCATAATAGAGAGAATCGACTGAAATAAAAACACCTGGATGAAACTCACAAGCACAAAATAAGGAAGCGTGAAAAGAAGTATCAAAAAGTATATTTGCCAAATAAAGTCATCTAGCATTATTAATAAATTCTTAGAACAGAGATGGTGATTAAAATTAAGAAACAAGAACAGGTTTTGGGCTGAGCCAAGGCCGTGAAGACAGCCATGGCCGGTCTGTCACCCAAGTGAGGTCCACCAATAAAGACTGGGCCAAGTGGCCCTTCAATGGGCCGAGTTGTGGGCCACCACAGGCTTATACATCCCCTTAACCCACCACCAAACAGAGGTTCCATCCTCATATAATCACAATCTCAGTATGAGCTCATCATCTTCCACAGTGAACACTCCACCGTCGACCACATCCCCAGAACTCTCTTTCACTTTCGTAATTTCCTTCTCCCTCTTTTACCATGCCCATTCTGTGATGATTATTTAGGGTTTTCAGCTCTAGGTGAATTGGATATCTTAATTATTTTGATTTGTTTGGTGGATTGAGGTTTTTATTTCAGTGGTTTTCTGTGCTTCATTGAATTCAATTTCAAAACTTGAATTTATTTGGGCTCAAGAATGACAGTGGAGATAAAATGGAGCAACAATCATAGACGAAATTTGTTGAAGAGACTGTGGCAGTGGCGAGACTGGAGACAACTGTTCGAAGCAATCCATAGTCGATTTGATAATCGAAGAAAACAATAACGAATTTGTGGATGATCAAAGCGTGAAAAGGATTGGACTCCCGAGGTGAAAATGCCGACGTGGACTGACTTTTCTGTTCAATCCATCGGTACTCTGATAAGTATAACCGTGTTTTTGATATCAAGACTGCTGCTCAGGATGCCATTGACAAGGCCAATCGGTTATGAAGCTCGATAAGATGGACAAGATATAAAGAAATGATGGTGGTGGCTGGTGAAATGGTTCGTGGGATGCCATAAATAGAAGGTACTTAAGTGCTTAAAGTATGTGCTTTATTAATATGATATGATGCACTAGTGGGTACATAAGTGTCTGACTATCATTTACTTGTGGGTTTTATATAGTATAGTTAGTTTTATGTTTTGTTGCTTGATTGTATTTTATGTGAAATACTTGGATTTTTATATATTGTTTAGTGGTTTTCTTAGTATTGGGTTCTCTTTATGTCTGTTTACTGGCTGGCTGCCCTTCTATGCTCTCTGGTTTATACCAATAATTTCATCCAGTGCTGTGTATATGTATTTATGTATTCGTTTTTCTTGTTTTTCCGGGAAAAGGGATGCAGCAAGGTAAGTTACCAAATCATTCCACAGAAAAAAAAAATGGAAAAAGAAATCACCCGAGTGGATATCCCCAAAAAACGCAGACGGAAAACTGGATTCAATTCAATCGGAAAATAGAATATTAGATGACACTACATTTTTTTGGTAAACTAAAACATTGCACGTACAGTGTGAAAGAAATAGCAAGAGAAGAAACACAGAATAGTCTTTTATCAAGAGATCAAGCAACGAAAAAAGTCTGATCTTCATGAAGTTTTGGAAGATTAATACATACTTTCTGGAAGGGAGAAAAAGGAAATAAAAGAAGGGAAAGGTTTTAATTCATCTTCATTTTTCTTCCCTTCTCAATCACAGCACATGGCTCTCCCCATTGCCCAATTAGTGCATAGGAACCAAAGTGGCAGTCAATTTTGGTGTTCTTATATGCCGATGTAGGTCTAAGTATATCTTTGCTGTTTGATTGGGCATCCTTCCTTCTCTACACATCGTGTACAAGGTTGATTTCAACCTCCTTTACCTCAAAACCATTCATTAAAATCCAAAGATTCAGTTCGTCACCAGGTGCAACAAACTCATTCAACTTCCAATGACTTAATCACGTCATATATTCATCTGTTTCTGGAACTCCCAAGGATGCTGGCCGGTAGTTTATCACATTCTTTCACCCATTATTGACTTCAATTTCAATAGATAATTTATCCGAAATTTTTTCTTCAGTGATCCAATAAACACAACCCATGTTCATCATGTGAATTCTACGATTTTGAACTGAAGAGACTGTAAAATATACTGTGGACCACACACTCGAATTGTTGAAGCAGCCCAAAGCTTTACTCCTAGGAAGAAATATGCTGAATATTCCGTCATGGAACAGTCCTTTACAAACTATAGATTATCTCCATGTAGTTCAACCAACAACACTTTACTTTCTATTTTTCTTAGTGTTTTTTATTCCTAAAAATTTCATGAAAATTGAAAGATCTACTTAATGCAGAGACAATGAAGAGATAGAAGATAAAATTGGTTTATTTTAGAGAGAAAAAGTAAGAAATATAATATTCATAAGAGTATAAAAGTAATTTTATCACGTTTTTTTACTAGAAATGTTGAATTTTGACATTTGACCCGTAAGAGTTTTCAGGCTAGGAATATACGTGTAGCTTATGTAGACAGTTAAGACCTTTGACGCATTTTGGTAGGCCACAAATGGGATTTCTGCTTAGATCTTTCACCTTTAGCTAGGGTAGGCTACTGAAATCTTTCGAAAAATCACCATCATATAGATTGTAGCCTTGAAGACTCGATCTCCCAATGAATGTGTCAAAACAACCAAAACAATCATCAAGAGTTCTGGACAAATTCTTGGTCTCGATCTCCCAAACCACACGAATAGATGCCATGACCTATTTTCTTCCGTAGTAGAAGGTAAGAGGCTGAGGTCCATTTCATTAGCTTATTGTAAGCGATTTTATCTCTTTTAGCTCTGATGATAACTCTTTAAGATTTGAGCAACTAGAAATCTCGGGTGTTTTGAGAGAGCTAAGCATGCCAATGTTTATTGGAAGCTTCTCCATACTTCTGCAATCTTTCATATTCAAGAGAACATCAGTTTGAATAAAGAGATCTCAATCTGAATTTATAACAAACACTACTTCTATCAAATATATAGAAAGAATGCAGGGGTCCATTGTGGTTATGGTGCCAATTGTGCCTCCTTGATTCATCACCATCTCATCAACTTCTTGATTCATCGCATATATAATACAACAAATTAAACTTATCATAGTTGTAATAACAATTGAACATAATCTCCAATATGAATGGAATCTTCAAGACCATAAGCAATCTCCCACACCCAACAAATGCCACAAGAACCTTAACTATTGGCCGCAAATATACCTCCCCATTATCAACTTTACCACAATCACTGCATGTTTGTTTTGCTTATAATGAAGCACAAATGAGCTTGCACACACATGCAACGAAGGTGAACTTGTCCAGCTTGGTGATTCTCGTGCTATGGAACAGTAAGAAAGCTTCTTGGTGAAATCCCAATTGAAAATAGCCAATAAGCACTGCATTCCAATTGATCAAGTCTTTATCATGCATTTCAATCGAACATTTTGCTAGCACACTTGAATGCAAGTAATTAGATGTTTGCGTGGTAGGTGCTGACCGCATTGGTAGCATTGGTTCTTGGAACATAGGCCATTCTCGGTGACGGACATGACTTTACCATCTGAAATGAAATCGCTGACGTGTCGAAATAAAGAGAAAAAAATTACATAGTTTAGGGGGCAAAGTGAAATAACTTTCCATTAAATATGTAACAAACATTAATAAGTGAGACAATGTGAAACTAATGACGCAGTTGAGGATGCATTATGAGACATCTGGTAGTTGAGGGGGCAAAGTGGAAAAAGGGTGATAGTTCAAGGGGTGGAAGTGTAATTTACCCTATTTTTTATTTGGTTGATTTGGAATGGATAGCATTTTTGCAGGCACAAAAACAGTGCACAAAATTAACAAAACCAAAACCCAACGCTAATAACTACATAAAATTGTGAACAATGATTGAATGAATAGTAATACTCCATATGTGTGCTTACCTGAGAACCCCAACTTGTAACACCAAAAAATAAAATAAAATAGAGTTAGTTTCATTGAAGCAAATCTACAAACACTTTGTGGATACAAAACCCAAAATAAAATCTTCATTAGCATTTACACCTAGATAGGGGAATAGAGTTAGAGGCATTTTGTCGAACATATTGTGTGCATGGTGTGTGTATGTCCTGTGTGCTTTGTGTTTTGTGTGTTGTGCGTTGTGTGTGTTATGTCCGATGAGTGTTGTGCAGTGGAGAGAGAGAGAGAGAGAGAGAGAGAGAGAGAGAGAGAGAGAGAGAGAGAGAGATGGATTGGGAGAGAAGCAGAGAGTTGTGCGTTACCTATTGTGTCGTGCGCACAAAATGAGCAGTAGAGTGAGAGATGAGCAGCGGAGAGTGTTGTAGTCAGAGAAAGAGAGCAGCGGCTGGAGGTCTGTGGCTTTGATACCGAGGGAGAGAGAGGAGATTTGGAGGTGCGGGACATTAGGGCTTGAGAGTAAGTTTTGAATTGAGAATGACAGTATGTTTTAAATTCCAGTAATGAAAGGAGATCTCATTTTGAGTGTGAGAGGAGATCGGCTTTCTTTACTGGAATTCAGAGGGAGAGGTGGAAGTCAGAGGGAGAGAGAGAAGTTGGGACTTGGGAAAAAGAAAGGGTTAGAGCAACTCCAACGGGAGTGCTATCTGGGGTGGCAAACCCTTAACTGCTAAAATGCCACCCCAAAATCAAAAAAAATTCACTCCAAAGGAGGCGGCATCTGGGGTGGTAAAATGGCAACTATGGGATTGGGGTGGCAAATTTACAAACTTTAGAGAGAGAATGGGAGAGGTTGCAAAAGAGCCGTTGAGTGTGTTGTTCATCTCAACGGCTATATTCAACCCAAAACTCCTATAAAAATATAGAGAAAGAGAAAGGGAAATGAGGTGTCTACTTGCCTGAAAATCGTTTTGCCTCACTGGTGTATGCTTGTCTCACTGGTATATGCTGTCTCCTTGCCTCGTTGCTGTCTCCTTGTCTCACTGGTATATGCTTTAATTTTGGGTGATTTGGTTTAGGGTTTAGGGGAAGGGGAAGGAGAAGGGGAAGGGGAAGGGGAAGGGAGTAGGGATTGAATCGTGCAATAGGGGAAGGGAAGGTTTGTCTGGTTTGGGAAGGGAAGGTTTGTCTGGTTTGGGAAGGATTGAATCATATATAGAAGGGTTTGAGGGCAAATGACATATTCTACCCCAAAATTTTTTTGTATTGTCATATTATACATTTATTATTTTGTATTGTCATATTACAACATTTAATTATTTTGTATTGTCATATTATGCCATTAATTATTTTGTATTGTCATATTACACCATTAATTTTTTTTGAATTGTCATATTACACCAATTCATTATTTTGTATTGTCATATTACACCATTTCATTATTTTATATTGTCATATTACACCATTTAATTATTTTTATATTGTCATATTACACCATTAATTATTTTGTATTGTCATATTACAAAATGTGAGAGATTCGCAGCTACAGTAACATATCTGCCGTTCTTCTTTGGATGATGTCCATTTTCCACAACCCAAACACGCCCTTAAATTTGTTATTCAATGACTAAATGCTCAGTTCAAATTAACTTAACAATAGTTAACAGTAGTTGTCCATAGTACCAAATTTTTTTTTTTTGCTTCTATTTACCATTGTTGTTGGTATTTTTATTATTGTTATGGTACCCAAAAAAGTGATAAAAATACCCACAACTGTCATAAAATCACCCACCAATATGGTAATTTTTTTCGTATAAAAAAAAGTGATAAATGTGGTACCCATTATTCCGATGAAGTCTAAGCATATCTTCTTCTTTTTTGGGGAAATCCAAGCATATCATCTTCATTATCTGATTGGTCATCATCGCCCACCGAACTGATTACACGTATCACCAAACCATCCTTTGTAGTCCAACAATCCGGGTCATTGTCATCCCCATCACCATCGTCATCCTCAGGTTCGACAAATGTTGTGTCCCTAAATGTTGATGTAGATTCAAACATATCTTCACTGTTTGATTGGTCATTCTTCTCTTCATGCTTATCGTATATAGGATTGACTTCGAGCTCCTTTATCACCAAACACTTCATTGAAATCAGAAGATTCAATTTATCGCCAAGTGCAAACCCATTAAGCTTCCAATGACTTAACCACATCACAGAGTCTTTTACTTCATTTGGAACTCCAAACCATGCTGGCTCATAGGTCAACATACTCTCGTGCCCATTATCGACTTTAATTTTAATTAATAGCCCCTCGAAGGTAAACCTTTCGCTGGAGTCCTCGTACACACAACGCATGTTCAACCCTTGAATCCTCCGGTTTTGAACTAAAGGGACACTAACATATGCTGAGGACCATGCACGCGAATTGCTGGAGCAGCCCAAAGTTTTCCCCATGGGAACAAATACGCTGAATATGCCCTTTTCCGACAATACCTGTGCCATGAAAGTTACAATTTTAACCAGTTCGAACCATACATTACCTTCACGTGGTTTAACCCAGAACACTTTGCTTCCCTATATTTTAAAAATCTGAAAATGTAACAGCTAAATTTTCCTAGTATGGTTTATTCCTAAAAAATTTATAGAAATTGAAATATCTACTTAATGTATAGAAATGAAGATGGAGAAAGATTTGGTTTATTTTAGAGGGAGAAAAAAAAGAAGAAATAACATACATAGAAGGATATAAAGGCAATAGGTTACTGGGTCAAACTGTACAAAGGTAATATATAATTTGCTGTTAATTATGATTCTTTTTTTTTTTGACCAGACCGTTAATCATGATTGGAAAGAAAACTATTGCATTAGCCACCCAAGTTGTAAAGAGAGAGAGAGAGAGAGAGAGAGCACCTGGGTGGGGAGAGCCTTTCCCGTTGCCGTTAACGGACTGTAGAAGAAAGCCTCAGTGCTTTCGATGGATTCTATATTGGACAACCCAAAGTGGTCAACAATTTCTGTGTCACTGTTTAAAATGGGCTGTAACTTAAAATGACCTTCGACTTCTACTAGATTCTCACAATCCTGGATTTCGAAATATGTTATGGAGGCCGATGATGATGCATGTGTTATTTTTTCCAACGACAGACAACCGTCAGTGTCTAAGTACTTCTTTATATGGGGTAGCCCCACCAGGGTCTTCAGACTTGTACAAGAACGTACAAAGAACTCATTCAGACTGCCAAGACCTTTCACGCAATCTGGTAAGCTACAAATCGGATTTCTGCTTAGATCTATCATCTCCAACGAGTGTAGGCTACTAAAATCTTTTGGAAAATCACCGTCAGATAGATTGCATCCTGCAAGGCTTAGTGTTACTAATGAATGTGGTAAAACAGCCGAAAAAAACTTTGAGAGTTCTGGACGAGTTCTTTTTCTAGATCTCCCCAACCACATCAATGGATGCCACCACCTATTCTCTTCAGTAGTAGAAGGTAAGAGACTGAGGTCCATTTCATTAGCTTTAAATGTTTTAAGCGATTTTATCTCTTTTAGCTCCAATGACAACTCTTCAAGATTTGAGCAACCAGAAATATTTAATGTTTCAAGAGAGCTAAGCATGCCAATGTTTGTTGGAAGTTTCTCCAAACTTCTGCAATCTTTCATATTCAAGAGAACAAGTTTCCCAAGACTGCCAATTGATTCATGAACTTCAACCAAATTTACACAACCTTTTAGGATCAATCTCTCAAGACTTGGGAACCCAGAAAACATTGGAGTTTTTTTAAGGCCATGACAGTGTCGAAGGTCAAGAATTTTTAATGACCCAATACACTGAAAAAAGTTGAGGAAGCTAATGTCAGAGACCAAAAAAAAAAAATAGGAACCGCAAAAAAAATATATGTACAAAGGTTAGAAACAGAGGGTAACGTGGATCAATCGCATACCTTGGCTCCCTTCCATATCTGTTCTAAGCTACTATTACTCATGTCAATGGCAACCAAATTATCCATAGGAAAATCATTTGGGAAAGATTTCAACCGAAATCCGTGCCAACACAGCCATCTTATGTTGTTTGGAAATTCTTTATAGCCTCCAACAAGTGGTACATAGTTGATCTCTAGTAGTCTCAATTCGTGCATACATTGGAATGCATTGGTTTCCAAGCTCCCATTGTACCGATTGTTGGAATTAGAGACTTCCATGGTATGCATATCTTCGGCAAGCATTTTCATATTCAAAGCAAGTCCTCTAATTGTCTCAGTGCCCTAATAACAAAAACAATAAGGATAAGAGACGGGGAATAACAATATATGCAACCACATGCACATAAACATACAAGAAATAATTTTCTTACAATTTTTTCTTTCAATACTTTGAAAGAATCCCTATGCTTCCACAGTCTACTACGCTCGCCAAGCTTCTCAGGTGACAACTGACGAATAATTTCTCTTCCCATACGCTGAATCAATGTATGCATCATCAACTTGTTACCTCTTATTTTTATGAGACATCTATCAATAAGAGTTTGAAGCTCAGCTGGACCGAAATAACCACATCCATCTAGTACAGTGATTACGTAAGCCTTGTCCATTCCCACAAAAAAGCAAGCAATATCAAGGAATGAATTTCTGTATTGATCATCAGGTAAATGTTCGTAGCTTATTTGAAGTTTCTGCTGGATTTCACTATCGTGAATTACTTCGAATCTGTCTAATGTACTTCTCCATACATCCTCCTCCATGTTTCGTAGAGCAGCACCTAAAACTTCAAGAGCTAAAGGAATCCCTCCACACTGTTTCACAACCCTTTTAGAGTACTCCATGTAACCTTCAATGGGACGGTGTTGTTGAAATGCATGCCAACTAAGGAGTTCAAGTGATTCATTGTCATTCAGTTGCTTAACATCCATAATCTCAACTTTATAAGACCTCAGCAATCGCATATTTGTGGTTGTAATGAGAATTTTACTTCCTGGGTGAAAAAACTTGTGCATATTAAGAATTGCATCCAGTTGATCTTTTTCGTCCACATCATCCAAAACAACAAGAACTTTACGAAAATGTAGGACATCTTTTATCTCAATGATCCCTTCATGCACACTAGTTATTTTCCTCATTTTTCTCTTTAGAATATCTGAAAGAAGTTTTCTTTGCAATTGAACCAAGCCATCCCATTGTTTGGAGACTTTTTTAATATCTGCGAGAAAACTACTACCTTCAAATCTGTCATAATTCAAATCATAAGCATACTGAGCAATGGTCGTTTTCCCTATTCCACTAATCCCACATATTGCCATTATGCCCACATCAGTTGACTTTTTTTGCAACCACAAATTGATGTCTTTGACACGACTATTGATTCCAGTTAGGTAGGATTCAACAAAAACATCACGATTCACTTTATCCTGAACAGTTTCCACAATCTTCGTAATGAACTTTGACTCATACCTACAAATGGTTGCAATGATGTAACAACTGACTAGAACATGCATGTCAATAAATAAAAGTAAATGGCAATATCTTGTGCAAGCAGCAAACAAAACACAAAGATTATATGTAATGAACAATGTGAGAAACCTGACAATATGTATAACAAAGAATGATAATGTGAGAAACCTGGCAATATCTACTTTGCTTTCTTTTCTTATTAAAAGTTTTTATTTGAGCACGTTAATTAGTGGCCAGGTTTCATATCTGCTATGTGCCAAACAAAGATGCATTGTTCAGGTTCCCACTTCTTGGGCCATAAGGTTTAATCTCAGGTTTCTGGCCAATTACTCTTCAAACCCAAATCAAATGCTACACTTTGTCAAGTTTGACTAGATTAGTAAGCAATTACAATTTTAATCAAGCTAGCCCTATATTTTTCATATGGTTTTGACTATGGAAATGATCATATGTAGCATGCCAAAGACAATATAATATTCTAGAAGTTTTTAGGTAGTTTTTGACAAAATTCACAACATGATCAATATACATAAAACAACACCATAATATCACGTATATATATACTTTTTATAAATTCAAAAATGCAACGATGAAACCCGAAAGCTCACAAAAAACAAATTTCTTATTTATAGTATGTATTCCCCCAAGCATTTGCCGGTATGTCCAGTCTTATCATTTTTAACAACTTATTTTGCTCATCAGAGAGTATGAAATTAAGCGAGGGTGCAGCGAAATAGGTGAGGCAATACAAACTGTTTTTCAATTGCTTCTCAAAATATCACAAAAAAATTTCAAAGCACTATCAACTGATATGCTAGAAAAGGCTTTGCAGTAATTACCCATCTGCTTCGTTTATTAAGACCTTCCCTCCCAGTTCTGCAACTTTTTGAAGTGCTTCCCTCCATTCATTGACCTTCTTCATCCACTCCTTCTTCTTTTTTTCATCTTTTTCTTCCTCGATTCTCTTATCGTATCCATCAAATGCTTCTGCAAAACTTCCTGTTTGTTTTCTAACATGGGTTGGATCCACATCATAGAACACAGGAAGAACAAAATGTGATGAGGTCCTTCTACGATTGAGGATCATCACTAGCTCATCAAGGCACCATTTGGAAGAACCATAGTCTTTGGAGAAGACAATTACTGAACTCCTTGACCGTTGGATTGCTTTTTTCAGTTCTGAACCAATAGGTTCTCCTCTTTCTGCATGGTCTTCATCTCTGAACGTGCGAAAACCTGCATCCACTAAAGCTTTGTAAAGGTGATCGGTGAATCTCTTGCGAGTATCTTCACCTCTGAAACTCAAGAACACATGATATCCACATGGAGACGAAGAAGAGGAGGCTCCTTGGGCTCTAGATCTAGAAGCAGCCATATATATATAGAACAAAGCACTTCGTAGATATCAAACCACTTTCTTGCTGGAATCTCCCACAGGAAGCTCACCGAATTCCTAGGTAGATAATATAAGCAAACAGCTCAAGATCAGCAGGGTTATGGGCTCGAGTGAAGAATTTCGTAAGCTTCTTGGATGTGAGATTGTCTCTCTCAGATCGAGTAACTAACTGGATGGTCTCTTTCTACTCTTTTGCAGAAGTATATGTGGTTGAGAAACTGGCATGTATGCAAGAGCGGTCCCATGCCAAGATGTTATCTTCCTACTACTATCTGGTTTGTCCTCTGTTTCACTTTCTAGCTCTCTCTCACACACGAACCACACAACCCAATTACCGTCTCACAGATTTACACACATGGAATCACCAAACGCACCCACCATTTGGCCCCCTCCCTCCGATCCACTGCATACCCGTCACCGATTATCTTATTTCCTTCCGCCCGGGTGTCAATTTCTTCCCATATTTCTAATTTCACCTAAACACTTCAACACCACTTGAAATGGTTTTAGATCAAGGGTGTGAACTCTTAATGTCCATTGAATAAATCTTTGGGGGTGTTACTGAGTTTTGTGTGGATAAATCTTTGGGGTATCGGTCTTGTGTAGAGAGATACAGTCATGTAAGAGAGACGGAGGAAAAGCCGGAGGAGAAGAGAATAGCGGAAGGGTAAGGCTCTCATTCACAAAATTGGGAAAGCAGACTATGCTGTTTTATTTATTTATTTATATTTTATAATATAAAATAAGATTGACTTCAATAATTCATTGAATGATCTCAAATCAAGTTCACTAACATCTCTCTTACAATTATTTATATTGAATTTTTCACTTCAAATTCATTACTTTTCACTTACATTATGTCGTACCTTTAGGTACGAGTTACGTCTAGTGTATATATATATAAGAGAATAGTGTGAAAAGAAAATTAGGGTTGTAACTTGGGCGGACATATCCGAATTCAATCCAAGAAAAATAGGGTTTGGATTAAGGTTTTTAATATTTGGGTTGGACCTGGACAGAAAAATACCAACCCGAATTGAATTCGGACAGTACCTGAATTGAGGCTTTGAGTTACCGAGTTTAATCGGACTCAACCCAACATATTTAAAAATAAATATATAAATCAATATGGCAATATAATTTACAAGTGCAAACAATAAGGATCAGTTTTTTGGTTCAGTCTTATGTTAAACATTTGGCTATTATATATTTATGTTAAACATTAATTTTTATGTTTTAAATACTATGGTCTTTATGTTAAACACTTTATTGAAGTTGTTGGTTATTCTTTTAGATGAATACTATATAGTATGTATTAGGTTTAGAATGACAGGCTAATTCCGGGGTTGAATGACTCCAACTTAAATCCAAACCTAAAATCAGCCAGAATTATATAACCCGAACTCAACTCGAATTACTTAACCCGAATTCAATACGAGCCCACCCGAATTAAACTTGGACAATACTCAGATTAAATATCTCGGGTTGAAGTCGGGTTAGAGTTGAGATTAGGGTTAGAGTTAAGGTTAAAATTGAGAATTATATACCTAGAGCTAGATTAAAGTTAATTCCTCCACCCGCCCAAGCCACCCAAGTTGCACCCCTAGAGGAAATGGCTTTGGATCCTCCGTTGCGTGGCTGTATTGCAAAATGGCTGGCCGCAAGCCCACTGGTTTATGGGTAAGCCAGATAGAATTAAATCCCGTGATGAACAAATATTGGGTGTAATTGTTATGAGAATATATTCTTTATAGGTAACTTGTAAATAACTTATTTATAGACGGTCACTCAAAATTATTTAGCTATGTAATAAACCATCTAAAGTGGATACTATTTTATTCATTTTATTACACTCAATATTTACTTCTAGGAGACTAGTATGGTTGGAGGAGTTGTATATTGAACTGTATCAATATTTATTATTTTGTGAATTGTATCAATATTTATTATTTTGTGAATATTTTTATCACTATTATGATAACAAAGAAAAGTGTTATAAATAGTTATCACAACAGTGGTATAAATCACTCAAAAAATAGTATTTTTTTTGTATCAAAAAAATAATAAAAATAATTACCATAAAAGTGATATAAATAAATAATTTTTTATTATAAAATGATATATAAAAATTATAAAAATATTTATTAAAATAATAAAATTTAGAGATGCGATATTCAAAAAAAATTTCCTGTACCATAGTCAAGTCAATGGCTGGATTATCTGGCAGATGTCATGGACAGCGGATTCTGAGAAATTGCTGGGTGTGAAAGAAGAGAAATTTTTCTATATTTACACGCCACGTGGCATACTTATGCGGTGTGTACACCCGATAGAAGATGACCACAACAAGGGCAACTTGTCAAAGAGAATACACATCAGCACCTAAGTTGCTTCTCCTTATAACATCTCTAACCTTGTGTTAAATATTGACCCAAATTTAAATTTGAATCAACATAACTAAAAGTACTTTTTTGACGTTGAACTCAAACTTATAATAAATTAAGGTAAAATTTATTTTGGACCTAAATTGAAGTAAACTTAAATTCTGTATTAAATTTCTAATAATAACTTTTTAACTTATCTAAAACTAAAAGATTTATTCGACACCTTGTTTTCTACACCTTCTTGCCTTTTTTTACTATACTACTTCATCTTCCATCTTTTTGATTTCTTATATTTTTTAAAATCTTAATCTCACCCATCTTTCATATTATATAAATCTTAAATTTATCTATCAAATTTTTCTTTGATTTTTTTGAGTTAAACACTATCGGTAGTATAATTTCAGACTACCAATTTTTCCTGAAATTTTAAGTCTTCACTACTCATAAATTTAGAAAATTCTTCATTTTATTTCTTCAATCTTCTATTTTTGTTAAAAACGTATGTTTTTGTGTTCTTCATACTAGACCCATATCAAAATAATTATATTTTTATTCTTTATCTGGATTTATAAAAAATGATAAGGAATTAGAACAATCTTAAAATTCTGGGGTAGTTTCTTTATTCCCATATAGTGTTGTATACATATTTATTTTTTTTGAATACCCATTTATTGAGAGATATGAAAGTTTCTTTTATATTATCAAATATCATGATTTGAATGACACAAAAAAATGAGTTTTGGGCCAATAAATGAATTTTTTAAAAGATTTGAGTAGATATTTGAGTTTGCTCATTAGAGTATTCTATATCAAATCAATTTTTTTATTCAAATTTAAATTTAAATTTAAATTTGAGTCTAAATTTAAATTTAAATTTGAGTCTAAATTTAAATCATGATTAGAGATGCTTTTAATGCATGTGACAATTCCAAAAAATATTTTGTAAAAAAAATCATCTCTATAATAGTATCTGCAGTCTTTTCCTGTACATCCCAAATTCAAAACTCTACTTTCCTCTTCATCCTCATATTTCATCGGCACCAACCCAAAACTTTTTAAAACCTTTTCTCTTAATCTACATTTTGCACATTTCTATTAATTTAATATCAGCAGTGTATTAAGTTCATCTTCTGTGGCATTTGAACATCAGACCTCCTTCGAGATTCCAAGTGACAAACTAGCACCACTGTAGTGTAGTCTTATGGGAATTCAAATAAGAAAATAGAAGGCCTTTTGTCCTTCCTCCTTCCCTTTCTTTAATTATGTAAATTGAAATTAATTATCAACATGTGTATAATAATATATATAAATAATGTCTGAAATAAAAAAACTTGTATTGAACCACAAATTTATCAAAAATCAAATGATTACTTTTAATAGAAATGAGTGATGTTATATAAATATGCAAAAAAATAGGAATAAAATTCAAATTCCTAGTTGTAATATTAGATTCTAAAAATTGTCCGTGCCTGAAGGTACTGCATAACCAAAAAAATTTGAAATAGTTCATGACGAGTCCAAAATTAACTGGGTCAAACCCAATTTAAATAAACCAAGAAAGCCCGAAGGAAGTTCCAAATCAAGGCTGGGTCAACCCATCTAGAAGGATGCCAAGACACCAAATGAAGCAAGAGGCCAGCACCAAGACCAAGGGGGTGCCGCCCAAGGTCCCCAAATGGGCGCCACCCATAGGCAGCCCCTTGAGCCCTCCTTCGTCCTCCTTTGTTGTCTTCCTCTCAGTCCACCTCAGTGCCATGGGAATGACTCCGATGCAAGTCCAAACGAACGTGGCCCACTCCAACTCAAGTCAAGACAGGTCAAGACCAGTCCAAGATCTTCCTCCGACTGAATAGGAGCACGAGGGAGAGAATACCGGGATGAAGATTGAGAAGATCAAGTCCTACCAAAATAGAACTTTCCAACATGGTAGAGTCCTACCATAACTGTACCTACTAAACTATAGTGACCGCCTCACCGCCTCTCTCAACCTATATAAATGTAAGTCCTCTCCATATGAAGGATACACATCTAAGAACCTCGGCACGCCTTGAAACCCTTACACTTACCCTCATACACACTGCTCTCTTTCTAGAAGCACTGTAACTCCGATATACACCGTCCGGTGACAATTGTTCATTAATAAAGAACACCGGCCATCGCTGCAATTCCAGAGAGTGGACGTAGGTCATTCGAGACCGAACCACTATAATCCCTTGCGTTGATCTGTTGTTTACTGTCTCGATTCCTTGATTGCCATTGATTGATTGTTTATTATTCATTAATTACATCATTACTCGTACTTGACTGTTGATCTTGTCAAAGACTAATTTGTGCATCATCAGTTTGGCGCCGTCTGTGGGAACCGACTAGTCTTCCTACTCTCATTCAATCAATGGCAATCACTACCCGATCAATGAGCCAGCAACCGGGAGAAAACAACCAGACTCACCGGGAGGAGGTTCCCCCTCCCATCGTGCCTGGGGAACCTTCTACCACTGTTACTCCTGCCACTGGACAACAACAACTCCTCCAGACCATGCAGTTGCTGGTGAGCCAGAACCAGCAGATCATCCAACTCATGCTCTCCCAAGGAGGAGTCTCACTCCCTCCACTAGGAGAGGAACAGCCTGTCCCTTCTGGACGCCAGACTGCCCCCCACCATGGGGTCCCTCACCATAATGCTCCAAGGCCACGCCAAGGAGCCCCTTGTCCGGTAGTCCCTCCTCAACACGCAAGGAGTTCACGCGTTCCCCCTTTGCATGTGCCTGCCCAGGAGAGAGTCAATATGGAGACCACGAAAGCCAATACCTGACCAAGGATGTCCCTAATCAGTGGGACGAGAAGATTAGAGAGGTGCAAAACCAACTGGGTGATGCCCTCAATGCTATCATGGCACAGGCGTCGGAGACCTTGGACTACCTGGTAAGACGTACCGACACTCCTTTTATTGCTGATATAGTAAATTACCCTCTGCCCTCGAAGTTCAAGATGCCTACCATCGAGGTCTTCGATGGCGCCAAAGACCCTCTAGACCACTTGGACACCTATAAGTCCTTCATGCAACTCCACAACGTGCCTAAGGAGATCATGTGCAGAGCTTTCCCTACCACCCTCAAGGGGTCCACCCGCCAGTGGTTCTCCAAAATCAAGCCTTCCTCCATCCACTCTTTTGCAGAGATGAGCAGGTCATTCGTCTCCCACTTTATTGGGGGACGCCGCCATCAGAAACCAGTGACCCACCTGCTCACCATCAAGCAGGACAGGGATGAAAGCCTCAAAGGCTACCTTGTCCGCTTCAACAAGGAGGTCCTCCAGATTGAGGAGCTAGATGACAAGGTAGCCCTGGACGCCTTCATCGTCAGCCTTCGCACCTCCAGTTTCATGTTTTCTGTCCTCAAGAGGCCGCCCTCTAGCATGCCTGAGCTGCTGTCGAGGGCCCAAAAGTATATAAATGCCGAGGACGTCACCAAGGCCCGTCGAGGTGAGTCCTCCCGAGGAGGGGAGAAAAGGAAGGATACTCGCGAGGACAGGTGGGAGATAGAAAACAAAAGAAATAGAACGGAGGGAATCTCTGTCAAGGACTGCCTCGGTCCCCCACCTCTGAGAGAGCGACAACCTTTCACACCACTCAACGCCTCGGTGGAGCACATCCTATTTCAGATACGGGATGACCCCACGCTCCGCTGGCCCGAAAAAATGAAGTCATCCCCAAACCGTAGAAATCCTAGCAGGTACTGTCGCTTCCACCGCGACCATGGCCACGACACTGACGACTATTTTGATCTTAAAAGGCAGATCGAGGAGCTCATACAACGTGGCCACTTGAGGCAGTACGTTGCTGGCAGAGGACAAGTCCCGCCACCTGGTCGGGACCAGGATGATAGAGAACACCAGCAACCCTTCGGAGAAATCCAGACGATCGCCTAAGGGCTAGGAGGAGGTGACTTCAACTTCAACATGGAAGTCTTGGCCCACCTACGGGACACCAAGCACCTAAAGATTTTATCTATCCTTTATCAGTTGATTTACTTTGTTATTTGTTATGAAATAAAATTCTGCCAAGATTATTGTGTCCAGAATTATTTTGCTTTCCTAAAATTTACAAACAGCTCCCAGCAGAGCAGTCGCCCAGACGAGGGGTCTCACCCTCTCCACCTTGGGTGCCCCATGATGCCAGCGAGGGGCCTCGCCCCCTCTCACTAGGCACTCAGCAGCAGACGCCCACTCTCAGGCGTCCAGCAGCAGGCACCCTGCCTCAGGTGCCCAATCTCAGGTGCCCCACACTAGGCACCCAGCAGCAGGTGCCCAGCACCAGGCGCCCAATCTCAAGCGCCCAGCTCCTTAGCATCATTTCTCCAATCTCCTCCATCTCTATGGAGTGAGCCTCTGGCCTAGTAGCTCTCTCAAGTGCTACTCGAAGGTCAGCCTCAAGTTGAGCAGCCCTTTCATGCGCTAGCCTCAACTTCTCAGCGGCATCCTCTCGTGCCTGCCGCTCGAGCCTTAACAGTTTCACGGCATCCTTTCGTGCCTGCCGCGCAAGCTACGCGGCATCCTCTAGTGCCTGTCGCTCAAACCTTAACTACTCTTCAGCAGCCTCATGTGTCCGCCTCTCCGCTGCCTGGCCATCAATTACCTCCCTGATCTTCAACGTATCTGTAAACAAGCAGGGCAAAACAACAGCCACTTATAGGCATTCAAAGCAAAAATATAAAGGAAGAAAGTCAAAGAGGAGTGCGGGACACACCTTGTAAGCCTCTGCTACTGCAGCCATCTCCCGAGACTACACGTAGCTCGGCTTCTATGACTCTGCTCTCGTGCACGTAGTCACCTTGAAAACCTCTGCTACGGCAGCCATCACCCGAGACTATATGTAGCTCGGCCTATGACTTTGCTCTCGCGCAAGTAGCCACCTTGAAAGCCTTTGCTAAGGCAGCCATCTCCCGAAACTATACGTAGCTCGGCCTATGATCATGCGTCTCTCTCATGGGACGTCCAAAACTCTAACTTTGCTCTCATGCAAACAGTCTACCTCTCCCTCCGGCAGTACAACAGCTAGCTCTGATACACACATGAGTCTCAGTCAGAGAAGGAGTGGGGGCACCACCGAATCTCGCTCCGGGGAAGCAATCTAGCCATCGGACCTTAACTGAGAAGCACTGGGGGCATCAAACCTCGCCCTCTTGGGAGGAAGAGAAGACACCACCCTAAAAGCACAAGGAGTCTCCATTATCGCCCTATCAACAGGACGCTTGTAATCAGAGACAAGGTCAACTAATGGCTAAGCACTAGAGAGGCGCCGCCCATAGCAAGACTCAAGGTGTCGCCCAAGACGCCCTGCCAACCTCTTGGTGTCACCCAAAACCGCCTGCAATGCTGCTGCCTCGCCTGTCAAGCTGGCGCCACCCACCAAGTCTCCCCCTACATTTTATGCCATACAGGGGTCCACGGCAAAGAAGGCGCCGCCCAGCAAGGCGCTGCCGTCGCCCATGGGGATGAGTCCTCCCATCTCACCTTCAAAACTGCCTAGTGCAAGACTCAAGCCACCAGCACATGAGAAGGCGTCGCCCACACTGCCCACGGACTCCTTGTCAAAGTCCCTCCTCACTTTAAAAGAAAATGAAGTCCACGCCCAAGAGGGCGGCGCCCAAGCAAGAAAAGATGAAAAAAAAAAAAAAAGGGGAAAGGAGGCAGCGCCCAGGAAGGCGGCGCCCAAGTCAAGAGAGCAACAAAAAAAAAAAAAAAAAGAAGCAAAGGGCGGCGCCCAAGTCAAGCAAGAAAGGAAGAAACCCAGAAAGAAAAAAAAAAAAAAAAAGGAGAAAGAAGAATGGGCGGCGCCCAGCAAGCCAAACCAAAGGAAAAAAGAAAAAAAAAAAAAGGAAGCAAGGGGTCCTCGCCCAAGAGGGCGGCGCCCAAGCAAAGGAAAAGACAAAAAAAAAAAAAAAAAAGTGAAAAAGGCCAACGCCCAAGGAGGCGGCGCCCAAGCAAACCAAGGAAGAAAGGAGAAGAAAAAAAAAAAAAAAAGAAGAAGAAGCCTGCGCCCAAGAAGAAGAAGAAGAAAAAAAATAAAAAAAAATAATGAAAAGTCAACAATGTTGGGCTAAATGCTACCGAAAAATATATATATATTTACATATTTTTTTAATTTATCTGATATCAAAAGTTCAGTCAGTTCCCGAAGACGAATAATTTCCGTGGAGAGCAAGAAAACGCCTTACTCAAGTGAAGACGAAGCACATGCCCTCAACCCTTTCCTCTCGTAAAAAATCAGAGGCTTGGGGCATGGGGGGCAAATGACGAGTCCAAAATTAACTGGGCCAAGCCCAATTTAAATGAACCAAGAAAGCCCGAAGGAAGTTCCAAATCAAGGCTAGGTCAACCCATCTAGAAGGATGCCAAGACACCAAATGAAGCAAGAGGCCAGCACCAGGACCAAGGGGGCGCCGCCCAAGGCCCCTAGGAGGGCGCCGCCCAAGGTCCCCAAATGGGCGCCGCCCATAGGCAGCCCCTTGAGTCCTCCTTCGTCCTCCTTTGTTGTCTTCCCCTCAGTCCACCTTAGTGCCATGGGAATGACTCCGATGCAAGTCCAAACGAACGTGGCCCACTCCAACTCAAGTCAAGACAGGTCAAGACCAGTCCAAGATCTTCCTCCGACTAAATAGGAGCAAGAGGGAGAGAATACCGGGATGAAGATTGAGAAGATCAAGTCCTACCAAAATAGAACTTTCCAACATGGTAGAGTCCTACCATAACTGTACCTACTAAATTATAGTGACCGCCTCACCGCCTCTCTCAACCTATATAAATGTAAGTCCTCTCCATATGAAGGACACACATCTAAGAACCTCGGCACGCCTTGAAACCCTTACACTTACCCTCATACACACTGCTCTCTTTCTAGAAGCACTGTAACTTCGATATACACCGTCCGGTGACAATTGTTCATTAATAAAGAACACCGGCCATCGCTGCTATTCCAGAGAGTGGACGTAGGTCATCTGAGACCGAACCACTATAATCCCTCGCGTTGACCTGTTGTTTACTGTCTCGATTCCTTGATTGCCATTGATTGACTGTTTATTATTCATTAATTACATCATTACTCGTACTTGACTATTGATCTTGTCAAAGACTAATTTGTGCATCATCAATTCACATCGCATCAAAGCAACTTATAAATCACGTTTGATTTTAGAATTTTATTAGCGTACAACCAAAATCAAGTTTTCAAATTTCGAAGTCTCTGGTCATCGTCGACATAAATATGTGATATTTCCTTTTCGAATAAACTAATGGCTTCAACTTACATTTAAAAAAATAAATAAAAAAGACTTAACAAAACTAATAATATTACATGTTTTTGAGGCTAACATACTCCTATTATATTAAGGAAGGACTCCAATAGGTGTCCCCCAATTTGAAACTCTCTAATCTTGTTCCTAAAGAGTACTGAATCATATTAGTGTGCCACAATTCTAGTATTAAATATATATATTTTTTTCTAGTATTAAATATGACCAATACACCTACAATGCATACATAACTAGTTTCTATAGGAAACTGAGCTTTATCAAATCAAATAGTTGTTAGAGCAACTCGAACAATGATATCTAAAATAGTTACTCAAAATATATTTAAATATTGTATTATATACTTTAACTAATCACTTCAATTAACTTTAAATAACTTTCAATAATAAAATTCAAAAAATAGCAATTCAACTATATATTGTATAAATTTAATCAATTATGGGCTACAAGAGAAAATATCATAAAAGATGGGCTATAAGAGTAAATACCATAAAATACTTTGGGAGTTTTGCTGGATTTTTGAATTTTTTGCGGGTTTTGTTGGATTTTTAGAAGGGTTTTACTGGATTTTGGGGGGTTGCTAGATTTTAATCAACTCATCATCTTCCCCATTCTAAGAGAAAGAGAGAGAGCATACAGATCAATACACAGGAACCCAAATGCTCTGAATTTAGAAATTCATAGAAATACAAATCACCCCCCCCCCCCCCCCCCCCCAAAAAAAAAAAAAAAACCAATTGTTCACAGGAAATCCAACATAAGAAATCAAAATCTTAAAAACCAACATGTCACAATAACAGGAAATCCAACATAAGAAATCAAAATCTTAAAAACCAACATGTCACAATAACCGAATTGTTCACAGGAAATCCAACAAGCAGGTAGAATGCATTCCAACAGGCACATATTGGTGATTGCTCTCAGAAAAAAAAATGGAACTAGTATAAAAAGAAATGAAAAACTACATGAATCTTACATAGTGGCCCCAAACCTACCGATTCAGACGATGAAGTCTTCTGTGGATTGATTCAGATGATGAAGCCTTCTGAAGACGATGAAGCCTTCTGCGATTAAGCCTCTAGGGGTGTTGTTGGCGCAAAAAATAGAATAGCCAGCTTCTTTACCTTCGCAAGTAGTAGCCATCCAAATGATGGTAATGAGAAATAACTAGTATGATAGATAGTCTATTGGAGACAATATTTAACCATTGCCTATGTAAAATAACTAATAAGGGTATTTTATGGAGGCCCTTGGAGTTGCTATTATACCAAAAACCCAACTTGCATTAATTGTTGGGTACATTTGCTAATACTTAAAACTATCAAGTATGAACTAAACCTCTTTTATATGCTGGGGGGTGCAAAATATAATTTCATAAAATAAACAAAATCTTCACCTACCACTGCACCGTTGCTATTTTTCAAAGGCATGATGATTACACCTCCTCTCAATTTTATTTTTTTAGCTTTACTTTTGTCTAATTTGCATTGTCATGTTTTGTCACCTACCGAGTGCTCCAGTTTTCTTCTTGCCAAGACTTCACTTGCTTTATTTTGCTTTAACTTTTGAGTAATGATATTTAGACTTAAAAATTTAAATTAATTTATTGATTTAATGATATGATTTCATTAGAATTATTGGATCAACACGAAATTCTAATATTTGATAAGACCTACAATTACTCTTAACTCTCATATTTTGCTCTCAACTTGGTCGGCTTGTGCTTTATCTTCTTTTCTTTCATTTTTCTGGTACTGATCTTACTTTATGAAAAAGTGGCATGTACATGACTTTCATGGTACCAAAACTCATTATACTCAATTCAAATAGATAAATACTTTGCAATAATCAATAACAAAAATTTTAAATTAAGAAAAAATTCACCTTATTTGGGGGGAATGAATCATCCAAACAAAGAGTGAAAGACATTATTACGTAACACTTTAATTTCAACACAATATAAAGTGGCTGTGGTGGTGGCTTTGGTGTCGCTTCAGTTTCTTGGACAGTGGGTTATTCGGTGGTGGCTGTGGTGTCGCTTCAATTTCTAGGTCCCTGATGATATGATTCAAATCTGAATAGAAAAAACATACAATTCTGCAAATATACTGAGTGATTTTATAGAAATAGATGAAAAAAAAATTATGGAAATAAATTTTAAACTCTTATCTGTAATATTAGATATACTAGTTAATGTTCGTGTCTAAAGACACTATATAAAAAAATTTAAAATAATAAAAAATGAGCATTAGAAATAGAAAAGTGGCACACGTAATACATTAGAGGGACCAAATGTAACACGTTTATAGCGAAAGGAGGCGCTCCCCTTAGCAGCAAAGATAGACTATTGACCAACTCTATGGACCAAGTCCCAACAATAAAGGGGTAGGGCCCCCCTCTCAAGGACTTCCAAGAAGAACCACAAAATCTTATCATGACTTAAAACACTAATCCAAGTATAATACACATAAACACACAACTGACCACAAAAATCATGACCATTCCCGTCCCCAATCAGACCCACCATTCTAATCTCTAATCCGACCCACTATTTCTATAATAGAAAGATGCAAAAACAAAATACAATAGAAAGCATTAGTGTGTTCAAAAACAAAAGACAGAAAAAAAACATTAGTCACTCCAGTTCTAACTACAACAAATGTGCAGCACCTTTGCGAACAACACAATTCACAAGTCGTGAATCAAGTTTGATGATGCACAAAAAATGGCTTTGCACACCACCTGTTAAGTGTAATTAATAAATGCAGTAAAACAGTAGGGAATAGGAAGAGACAGAATTTATAGTGGTTCGGTCAACGTGACCTACGTCCACTCTTGAATGGCTTTGGTTGCCGAGGAGCTTTTATTAATGAATCACGGTGGTACTCCGGAGAGTTTACAATGCTTTGAATGAGTACTCTCTGTTTAGCTTGCTCCGGGGAGTTACAATGTTTTTGAGGGGGAGGAGAGATTGAAAAAGAGAGAAGCAAACCCTCAATAGGAAGCTCACAACTTACACTCTCAATCTCTAGAAATCTTTTCTGATGTGGCAGATCAGTCTAAACTGCAACCACAGAGCATACTAAGAATTTCAAGAGAACTCTCTCTCAAACTCACTCTTAGAAGCTTTGCTTCTTTCTTGATGCTAGAACACCCAAATGGGTGGTCTATTTATAGTAGTAGGGAATCAATCCTAGCCGTACAACGTGAATCAATCTAAACCACACAAATTAAATAATACCTATCTAACATTCAAATCTAACATTCTAATACTAATCTAACATTCAAATTCTTATCTAACATTCTCTAAAATTTTCTCTTTAGTGTGCTTGGGCTTGGGTAATGGATTGGACTCTTCTTTGGGCTTTCTTGGCTTATTTGAATTGGGTTGGGCCTAGTAAAATTCGGGCTCATCATTTGCCCCCCAATGCCCCGTGTTCAAGGAAACTTGGAGAAGGGTGCATTAGTTTGCTCCTTGAGGTCCACCGTCTTGGCAGCTTGGGTACTGAGACGGTTGTCGATACTTATTTGAAAGGTCTGGCTCAGGTAAGGGTTGACATTTCCCTTTCTCCAGTTCTTCCTTATGCCTGTCTATCATGTCTCCATCTTTCATCTTTTTTAGGTTTCAACTTCATCCATTTGCTTGCTTTCAAAGGCTTTCAAAAACGACAAGCTGAAGCTGGATCTCGATGTTACACTAAAGGAGCTTATTGCTGCTCAGAGGATGATTGCCGAGTTTAAGGTAGCTAGTAGCACTTCTCGGGATGAGCTTGTGGCGTCTCAAGAGAGGGCATCCAAGCTTGAGTCTGAGCTTTCGGCGACCCATGAGAGGGAGGCGCTCAGGGATGGTGAGCTTGTTGAGGCCCGTAAGCGGGCAACTACACTTGAGGCTGAGCTTTTGGCGCTCCGCGAGAGGAACGCGCTCATGGAGGCTGAGCTTGCACAGGCCCATGAGAGGGCCATGCTCAGAGAGGCTGATGTGGAGGCGGAGTTGAAGGCAGCTCATGAGAGAGCTTCCCGTGTTGAGGAGGTCTTGGAGAATGCTCATGAGAAAGCTTCTCGTGCTGAGGAGGACTTGGAGAATGGCCTTGCAGATGCTTTTATTGATGGCTTCGAGGATTTTCGAGGGAAGGCCTCTACTGCTTTCCCAGACCTTGACTTTTCGGACTTCGTACCAGCTGACGGTAGCGAGGGGGGCTCTGATGATGATGTTGAGGGTGATGAGGAGGAGGTAGAAGACGATCATGAGAGCACTTAGAGTGTTTAGGACTTTTGATTTTTTTTTTTTTAAAGAAAAGTCATCTGTAGCCTAGCTTTTATACTGAAATTCCTTTAAAATGAAATGCAAAAATCTTTTTTGGAGTAATAATGTAGAAAATTTTATTGATTTATTGCTTATATAAAGCAATATTGGGTAGTAATTCCCAAAAAAGTAACCTAGCTTTTATACTGAAACTCCTTTAAAATGAAATGCAAAAATCTTTTTTGGAGTAATAATGTAGAAAATTTTATTGATTTATTGCTTATATAAAGCAATATTGGGTAGTAATTCCCAAAAAAGGTACATTGAATCTTGGGTGATAATCCCAGAAAATAAAATCAAGTCCCTACTTCCACAATTTTGATGCTCTCAAAGTGTCACTGATAATACCTCTTTAAGTGCTCCGCATTCCATGGATGGAGTAATACTTTCCCCTCAGAATTCTGGATCTTGTAGGTACCCGGCCTCACCACCTCTGTTATGAGATAGGGTCCTTCCCAATTTGGTCCTAGCTTCCCTTCACGTGAATCTTTTGTGGCGAGGATAACTTTTTTGAGGACCAAGTCCCCTGGTTGGAAGGAACGAGGCTTCACCCTCGAATTGTAGTACTTTGCCATGCGTCGTTTGTACTCCGCGTTGCGGACCATAGCCATTTCCCTTGCCTCCTCCACCAAGTCAAGGTTGATGCGGAGCCCTTCCTCGTTGTTGATGGGGTCATGTTGTTGGACTCGTAAGGAGTGCACTCCTATCTCCACAGGAATGAGTGCCTCAGTTCCAAAGGCTAGGGAGAAAGGAGTTTCCCCAGTGGGAGCTCTTGGCGTGGTTCGATATGCCCACAGCACTCCCGGGAGCTCGTCAACCCAAAGACCCTTTGCTCTTTCGAGCCTTGTCTTCAAGTTGCGCAGCATGGTTCTCACCATGACTTCTGCTTGCCCATTTGCTTGTGGATGTGCTGGACTGGAGTGAGGTTGTTTTATTTGGAGGTCGGAACAGAAAGAGTTTAGCAACTTGTTGTCGAACTGCTTGGCGTTATCACTTACCAATGCATGTGGAATCCCGAATCGACATACCAGACTTTTCTAGATAAAATCTTTGACCTTTAAATCTGTGATTCTTGCTAAGGGTTCTGCCTCTGCCCACTTGGTGAAGTAGTCGATTGCTACTACCACGAACTTACACTGTCCTTTGCCGAGGGGCAAAGGGCCTAGGATGTCGATGCCCCACTTGGAGAAAGGCCACGGGCTTGAGATGGTTGTTAGCTCTTCTGGTGGTTGTCTGGGCACAGTTGCAAATCGTTGACACTTGTCACACTTTTTGGAGAATTCTTGAGCGTCCCTTACCATGGTAGGCCAAAAGTAGCCTTGCCTGAGTGCCTTGTGGGCAAGGGAGCGCCCTCCAGAATGATTCCCACATATTCCCTCGTGGATCTCTCGCAGTGCATAGTGAGCCTCTTCGGGTGATAGACACCGTAGCAAAGGTAAGGAATAACCTTTCTTGTATAGAGTGTCCTGGAGGATGGTAAACTTGGAGGCTCTCACCCTCAGCTTCCTAGCCCCTAGGGCATCATCTGGCAGCACACCTTCTTGGAGGTATGCCCTTATTGGGGTCATCCAATTTGATTCGACCGATGCATAGTTGATGTTTACGGCTTCTATGTCCAACTTGCTTGGCTCGAACTGGTGACCGATGAATGCTGGTTCTCCTGGTGGGGCCTCCATAGACGAGACAAGCCTTGCAAGTGCATCCGCGGCCATATTGTCTTCCCTGTGAATGTGGCTTATCTCAAAGTAGCGGAACTTTGTGATGATGCTCCTTACCATGCCAAGGTACTCTTGCATCCTGGCTCCTTTGGCTTCGAACTCCCCCATCACTTGATTGACTATCAGCTGGGAGTCGCTGTACGTGGAGAGGTGTTGGGCTTCCATTTCAATTGCTAATCTTAGTCCTGAGAGGAGGGCTTCGTACTCTGCCTCGTTGTTTGAAACAGCAAAATGGAGTTTTACCGCATATTTGATGGTGGTGCCATCTGGGCTGATCAAGATCAGTCCCGCTCCTCCTCCTCCACTGGTTGAGGAACCATCTACGTAAAGCTTCCAAAGCAAGGGAGATGAGGGTCTAGAAGCTAAAGTGGACGACTGGGCTTCTAGTGGAGCAGCCTGGGCGGCAGAGGGAGCAACCTGGGCGCCTGAAGGAGCAGCCTGGGCGCCTGGGAAAGAGTCTTGGGCGCCTGCAGCAACCTGGGCGCCTGGGGAGGAGTCCTGGGCGCCCAGTTTGAGTGTCAGGGAGTCTTTGTTATGGTTCTGTTTATCCTCACTGAGCATATGGGTACCCTGGCTGTTCCCTTCTCCCGTTGGCGTAAGCTCAGCAATGAAATCCGCTAAAGCTTGTGCTTTGATGGCTGTCCTTGGTTGGTATTGAATGTCGAACTCGCCCAGCTCCACTGCCCATTTGAGAAGTCTACCGGATACGTCCGGCTTTCCCAGGACCCTTTTTAGGGGTTGGTCTGTGGTGACCACTATGCAGTGACTCTGAAAGTAGTGTCGCAGTCGTCTCGCCGTTGTGATAAGAGCGAGCACCAGTTTTTCGAGTTCCGAGTATCTGATCTCTGCCCCCCGATATGCCCTGCTCACGTAATAAATTGGCCTCTGCACTCCATTATCATTCCTAACAAGCACATAACTTACTGCTGATGAAGAGGCAGAAAGATATAGGTGAAGAACTTCTCCTGGAGTAGCATGTGACAGGAGGGGAGGTGTGGCTAGGTAAGCCTTGAGCCTTTGGAAGGCTTCCTCAGCCTCAGGTTCCCATTCAAATGCCTTTCGGAGAATCTTAAAGAAGGGGAGACATTTGTCTGCAGACTTGGAGACGAACCTATTGAGTGCTGCGATTCTCCCATTAAGGCGCTGGAGCTCCTTGGTTGAGGAGGGTGACTTCATATCAAGGATAGCCTTGATCTTGTCAGGATTCGCCTCAATTCCTCTCTGGTTGACCATGAAGCCCAAGAATTTGCCTGACCCTACGCCAAAGGCGCACTTCTCAAGATTGAGCTTCATGTGATAGGACCTTAGGACATTAAAAGTTTCTTGAAGGTGATCAACGTGGTCTACTGCTGCGAGGCTTTTCACCAGCATGTCATCCACATATACCTCAATTGTTCGCCCAATCTGAGACTGGAACATCTTATTCACCAGCCGCTGGTAGGTTGCTCCTGCGTTCTTCAGTCCGAATGGCATGACCCTGTAACAGTATGTCCCTTTTGGAGTGATGAATGACGTCTTCTCCTGGTCTGGAGGGTGCATGCTGATTTGGTTATATCCAGAGTACGCATCCAGGAAAGTAAGCAACTCATGTCCTGCGGTGGCATCGATGAGGAGGTCGATTCTCGGCAGCGGATAGCTATCTTTCGGGCATGCCTTGTTGAGTTCCGTGAAGTCGACGCAGAGGCGCCACTTTCCATTGGTTTTGGTGACCATTACTACATTGGAGAGCCACTCAGGATATGCTCTCTGACGGCCCCGTTGTCTATCAGCTTTCCCACCTCCTTATCCATAGCTTGGGCCCTTTCAGTGGAGGCGCCCCTTAGCTTTTGGCGAACAGGCTTGTGGTGTGGGTCAACATTGAGGCGGTGCGTGGTCACTTCTGGGTCGATGCCCTCAAGATCTGCATGTGACCATGCAAAGATGTCCATGTTGTGTTTCAAAAAGTCCATCAGCGGGCCAACTAGATCTCCAGAAAGAGAAGAGCCAAGATATATTTTCCTGTCTGGGTGCTCTTCATCCAAGACTACAGGAGTAAGCTCCTCCACCGGTTTTCCTCTTTCTGTGGTGGAATCATCCCTTGGGTCAAGGACTTCCACCTGCAACGTTTCTTGGGGTTTTCTGGCCTTCATAGAGGAGACATAACATTCCCTTGCTATTATCTGGTCACCCTTGACCTCTCCGACTCAATTTGGTGTTGGAAAGCGGAGGATGAGATGATAAGTGGAGGGCACAGCTCTTAATGTGTTTATAGCAGGTCGCCCCAGTATGATGTTGTAGGCTGATGGACAATCTATCACCAGGAAATTGACCATAACTGTGGAGCTTCGAGGTGCTGCTCCGGCTGTGACTGGGAGAGTAATGGACCCGAGGGGATATACCTTCTCCCCTGAGAATCCAATGAGGGGAGACCTAATAGGCTGCAGTCTCTCCCTGCCCAGGTTGAGCTTGTCATAAGCCTCTGCGAATAGGATATCCGCAGAGCTGCCACTATCCACCAGGATCCTGCGCACCTGAAAATTTACCACTGTCATGGTGAGCACCAAGGGGTCATCATGGGGGTGCTGGATTCCCTCAAGGTCCTTATCTGAGAAAGATATGACCTCACTGGTGCCCTGCTTCGGCACCTTGGATGGGCGTGTCTCGTCGAAGTGCCTTGCTTTTCTGGCGTGGGACTTTATTGCAGAAAGTGATTCCCCACCTCCTGCTGGTCCTCCTGAGATGGTGTGGATCTCCCCAATAGGCTGTGGATCTCCCTGATTGTGGGTTGGAGGTGGTGCTTGTCCTCTTCCGGCTACATACTGGCGAAGGTGTCCACGTTGGATGAGGTCCTCAATTTGTCTTTTAAGGTCATAACAATCGTCGGTGTCATGACCATGGTCGCGGTGGAAGCGACAGTACTTGCTGGGGTTCCTACGGTTTGGGGGAGACTTCATCCTCTCAGGCCACTTTACTGTGGGGTCCTCCTGGATCTGGCATAAGATGTGCCCGACAGCGGCGTTGAGGGGCGTAAAGGCTTGTCGATCCCTCTGCGGAGCAGGACCAAGTCGGTCCCTCTGAGGAGCAGGACCAAGTCGGTCCCTGGTAGGTACCCTCTCTGTCCTGTTGTGCTTATTGCTAGTCTCTTTCCTGTCGTCTCTGTCTCTCTCCTTTCTCTTCTCCCCTGTTCTGGATGTTTCCCCTCGTCTGGCCCTCGTGATGTCTTCTGCATTCATGTATTTTTGGGCTTTGGCTAGTAGCTCCGGCATGCTCCTTGGTGGTCGCTTCATCACCGAAAATAAGAAGCTTGAAGAGCGGAGGCCTCCCAAGAATGCAGTCATGGACACCTTGTCATCGGGTTCTTCTACCTGAAGGACCTCCTCGTTGAAACGAGTGAGGTAGCTCCTCAGGCTTTCGTCCTTGTCCTGCTTTATGCTGAGCAGGTGAGTGACGGGCTTCTGGTGGCGGCGCCCTCCGATGAAGTGTGACACGAACGACCTGCTCAGCTCAGCGAAGGAGGATATAGAGGCAGGAGCGAGCTTGGCAAACCACTGTCGAGCCGATCCCTTCAAAGTGGTTGGGAATGCTCTGCACATGATTTCGTCGGGGACACCGTGCAGCTGCATTAGGGTCTTGTAAGTCTCCAGATGGTCCAATGGATCTTTCTTCCCGTCAAAGGTCTCTACCGACGGCATTTTGAACTTCTGAGGGAGGGGATAGTTCGCCACGTCAGGCTTGAATGGGGTGTCTGTGCGCCTTACCAGGTAATCTACGGTCTCTGGTCCCTGTGCCTTCATGGCGTTGAAGACATCACCCAATTGATTTTGTACCTCCTTGATTTTCTCGTCCCAATGGTTGGGTGCTCCTCTGGAATGGTCATGGAAACGGCTCCCATGCTCCATGCTTTGGTTCTCGCCCTCATCCTCTTGGAGATGGGGGTCCTCGCCATGGGAAGCAGGAGGAGGGTGAGGGACTCCTTCATGTTGGGCTCCCCTGTGTGGGGTGCCCAAAGGGGCTCCAAAGGGTTGGGCTCCAAAGGGGGCGCCCAGCCCTGCATGGGCGCCTAGGTGTGGAGCACCAGGGTGTGGAGCTTCCTGATGTCCAGGACGTGGAGCTCCTTGGGGTCCTCCATACTGCGCACCACCAAGCTGTGCTCCCCCTTGCCCAGCGAGCATAAGTTGCAGTATCTGCTGGTTTTGGGCTACCAGCTGCTGCATGGTCTCTAGCATTTGCTGTGGATTGGGAGCTGGAGTATTTGGGACAGGGTTGATGGGTGGAGGATCAATCTCCTCCTCTCGTGGAGGATTGACTTCAGGTTGATTCATGGATCTGGTAGTGATCGTCATTGGCTTAGGAGATGAAAATTTTGGGAGTAAGAAGTTTTGTCTTTCCCACAGACGGCGCCAAACTGATGATGCACAAAAAATGGCTTTGCACACCACCTGTTAAGTGTAATTAATAAATGCAGTAAAACATTAGGGAATAGGAAGAGACAGAATTTATAGTGGTTCGGTCAACGTGACCTACGTCCACTCTTGAATGGCTTTGGTTGCCGGGGAGCTTTTATTAATGAATCACGGTGGTACTCCGGAGAGTTTACAATGCTTTGAATGAGTACTCTCTGTTTAGCTTGCTCCGGGGAGTTACAATGTTTTTGAGGGGGAGGAGATATTGAAAAAGAGAGAAGCAAACCCTCAATAGGAAGCTCACAACTTACACTCTCAATCTCTAGAAATCTTTTCTGATGTGGCAGATCAGTCTAAACTGCAACCACAGAGCATACTAAGAATTTCAAGAGAACTCTCTCTCAAACTCACTCTTAGAAGCTTTGCTTCTTTCTTGATGCTAGAACACCCAAATGGGTGGTCTATTTATAGTAGTAGGGAATCAATCCTAGCCGTACAACGTGAATCAATCTAAACCACACAAATTAAATAATACCTATCTAACATTCAAATCTAACATTCTAATACTAATCTAACATTCAAATTCTTATCTAACATTCTCTAGAATTTTCTCTTTAGTGTGCTTGGGCTTGGGTAATGGATTGGACTCTTCTTTGGGCTTTCTTGGCTTATTTGAATTGGGTTGGGCCTAATAAAATTCGGGCTCATCAAAGTTCCTAGATGAAAGAAGGCAATGCAAGACGAAACAAAACAAAGATGGTGGAGTTTTGTAAGAATTAAGACCAAGCTCGAGTCATTGCCTCTCTATTTCAATGATTTCAAACATCAAAAGATAGGGAGATATTGACACAGTTAGAAGTGATTTATAGTGCACATATTTTCTGTCTAAAAGCTAGTCGTTTCACAGATCACAACAAATATTTAATTCAATCCCCATTCCAAATGAATGTATACGAATTGTTTCCGACACGACAAATCCTTTCATGACGCTGAAATCACATAAACACAAACGAAAAAAGAATCCAGAACATTAAGAGAATATCTAGTTATTTGTAATCATGGATGCTCTGTAACTCTGAGAAATTTCATCGAACATGATTAAATCAAAGAAAATTATAAGTAATTTTAATTTTTTTCCATTTTCAAGTACACGATTTGATATCAATCGCCTCTTCATTAAAACAGAAAAATACACAGTGTCACCTTATCCAATAATAATAAATATAAAAACACATAATCTGGAGGAGTTAGTATGGATTGCCCAGAGAACCTCTCCGCTAAAAAATCAACGAAGTAGTAAACTCCCCATTAACAATCTCAACACCAGCTATTCTAGGAAAGGCCACCCACATACACTCATACTGCTTGTATATTTACTGTAATTGTAGGTCAAGAAAGGTTGTATACACCCCCCTCCCCCACCGCGACACATACTCACACACACATAGATGAACACTCCTTCTTGCTAATATAAACCTCCAACACTACATAATTGTGATGTGAAATAAAAAAAGGGTTAAGTGGTAATTTAAATAGACATTTAACAATTAAATATTTTAATGTAGATACAGAGTATATAAAACGAAAACTCACCACCCACAATGATGTACATAAGGATCACAAAAAGGAAAAAAGGACCCAAAAGAGGAAAACCACTTTTTTTCAACAAAAAAAAAAAAAATCAATAAGAATTCCTCTAAAAACATGGAACTTGAAATGTAATGTCACATTGTGATATCACATGTGTCAAGCATAGCATTTAACCCTATTGTATGACTCAAGAAATGTAATTGCATATTTATGCCACAATGTGACAAATAAATTATTGTTCATTGCGTTGTTACACTGCGATGTAACACTGTCATTCCTTAAAAGGACTATGTGTTGTTACACAAGGCAAATTTTTTTTTTATCCTCAGCATTTTCAATTGTTTGTGTTTTTGATTTGGTTGAAATCTCATGAATTTTATGACATTTTTTTGTGGCAGATTTTGTTTAAATTTTAGAACCAATGTTTTTAGTTATATATCAGCTGTCAGATTTAATACGATTGGTGCATGACTTCTGGTTGTTTCCAAATGGGAATTAGTTGCCTATGTTTTACCGAATTTAATGGGATTAGTTGCCCATGTTTTTAGTGATATATTAGTTTCTGGTTAATATTACTTTATGGGTATTTTTGTCATTTACAAAAATAAGGGACTTATGTAAAAAAAAAATTTTACTAAGCACTTTTATACAATTAAGTGCTGGATTGAGTATCGGCCTTAAAAAAAAAACCATTGATTAAAACTAAGAAGCAAGAACATGTTTTGGGCTGAGCCGCGGTCAACACAGTCATGGCTGGCCTGTGACCCAAGTGAGGGACACAATATAGACTAGGCCAAGTAGCCCTTAAATGGGCGGTATTGTGGGCCTCCACAAGCTTATCCAGCCCATAATAACTGCCTAACCCACCACCCAACAGAAGCTCCATCCCCATATAATTCCAATCTCAGTATGAGCTCATCATCGTCCACACTACACCCTCCACCATCGGCCACATCCCCAGAACTCTCCTTCACCTTCGTTAGTTTTGCCTGCCTCTTTTACCATGTCCAGCCTATTGTTTTGATTTGTTTGGTGGATTGAGGTTTTAATTTCAGTGGTTTTCGACTCTTTATTAGATTCAATTTCAAATTTTGAATTTATTTGGGCTCAAGAATGCCAGTGGAGATAAAATGGAGTAACAATCAGAGACGAAATTGGTTAAATAGACTATGGCAGTGGCGAGGCCGGAGACAATTTTTTGATCCTTCGTGCTAAATGCTACAAAGACTACTGTTTGAAACAATCCATAGTCGATTCAACAATCGAAGAAAACAATAATGTAATAGTTGATGATCAAAGCGTGAAAAGGATCGGACTTCCGGGGTGAAGTGCCGATGTGGACAAACTTTTTTGTTCAATCAATCGGTACTCTAATAAGTATAAACGTGTTTTTGATTTCAAGACTGCTGCTCAGGGATGCCATTGCAAAGCCAATCGGTTATGAAGCTCGATAAGATCGACAAGATATGAAGAAATGATGGTGGTGGCTAGCGAATTGGTTCGTGGGATGACATAAATAGAAGGTACTTAACTGCTTAAAGTATGTGCTTTATTAATATGACATGATGCAGTAGTGGATACATAATTCTCTTACTATCATTTACTTGTTGGTTTTATATAGCATAGTTGGTTGGGTTAATTACAAAATGCCCCCCTCCAAGTTTGGGTCATGTTTCAATTAACTCCTTGTAGTTTCAATTTTAACAATTTGCCCCCTTCAAGTTTTAACATATCTCAATCACCCCATTACCATAATTCTTGACCGTCTAAATTGATAGAAGACAATATTAACATAATTAAAAGACATATATACCCTTCAATTTTTTTTTTTAAAAATAATAATAATAATACAACCTAACCCTCCACAAGCAAAACCTAGTGAAAGCCGAAGAGTTCCTCCGGTGAAACTTCAACCCTAACCACATCTCTCCCATATCATCCAAACCACCTAATTCTCCACATAAAAAGCTAACGAGTTCCTCCAGTGAAAATCAACATTCCCTCAATTGGTGATTTTACCCAGTTCTTTCTCCCCTCCGAGCCAAGTGAAACCCCCCTATTTCTTGGGTGAAAACTATTTTACTCATCAACTACCAATCTTCATTGTCATTGGAATATATATATGTATGTATGTGAGAGAGAGAGCATGCACCCTTTCCTCCATCCGATCGGAATCACCGCCGATCAGACCCATGTCGACATTAATTAGAGGAAGAGAGCGAAATAGACGCCCACAAGCACGCCACACCATTAGCATCGCTGAAATCTACGCCCATCTCCGCCTGAAATCCAAACCCACCATCAACATCACCTAATTTTGCTGGATATTGAATAGGTGGAGTCGAAGATCTTCTGGTGGTTGTGGTGTTGCATTTACAATGGTAATGTTGATTGAATTTGGTTGTTGGTGTGATATTTGTAGCGGGTCTCCTTTCTTGATTTTCTCTTTCTCTTTTGGGTGGTTGGGTTATGATAGGTGGTGGTTAGGTGATGCTGATGGTGGGTAATTTGGTGGCTGGTGGTGATGTTTGTAAATGATGTGGTGGTAAGAGAGCTTGGGATTGGTGGTGTTGGAGTTGCAGGAACAATTAGGAAGAGAAGAGAGACAATGAGGATAATTTCAATAAAAAAAAAAGTTAAAGAGAGCTGATACCACCACAAAAAAAAAAAGTTAAGGGTACAAGAGTAATTTTTGAATTTCTGTTTAATTCCTCTGTCACTTTAGTGCATTTGAACTTGAAGAGGGCAAATTGTTGAAATTGAAACCATGAGGAGTTAATTGAAACATGACCTAAACTTGGAGGGGACATTTTGTAATTAACCCAACAATATATATAAATCCCACTATTTCACATCAAATACAATCAAGCAATAAAGCATAAAACCCTGTTTAGTGGTTTTTTTATAACATTTTCAACCGTGACTTAAATTTTTACTCAAATTTAAATTAACATTTAAGTGAAAAACTTGATTTAATACAAAGAGCTCCAATAGATAAACTCAAATTTAAAGGAGAAATCCAAATTTAAATGAGGGTAAACCCAAATTTAAAAGGGAATAAAGATGACTATTAGATCTTTAAAAGATGGTAAAATTTTACATTTGAATCTTTTTTGATTTGAGTAAAAAAATGAATCTCCGTTGATTTGGTATAAATTTGAGTCAAATGTTGGAGCAAGATTTATGGACTTTTTTACTCAAATTTAAATTTGAGTTAGGGTCGGAGATTCTCTTAGTATTGGGTTCTTCTCTTTATGTCTGTTTGGTTCATTACTGACATTGATATGTAATAATATGACTGTCCTTCTATACCCTATGACTTACACCAATAAAATGTTATCCAGTGGTGTGTATATGTATTTGTTTTTGTTGTTTTTCTGGGAGAGGGATGTAGTAGAGTAAGTTACCAAATCATTCCACATAAATAAAAAATGAAAAAAGAAATCACCTGAGAGGATTCAATTCAATCAGAAAATAGAATATTAGATAGCACTACATTTTTTTGGTTAAACTAAAATATTGTACGTACAGTGCGAAAGAAGCAGTAAGAGAGAGAGAAGAAGAAGAAGAAACACAGAATAGTCTTTTGCTAGAAGATCAAGCGACAAAAGGTTTGATCTTCATGAAGTTTTGGAAGATAATTAATACAATGTTTGGAAGGGAGAGAAAGGCAATACAAGAAGGGAAAATTTTTATTTCGGCTTGCTTTTTTTTTTTTTTCCTTTTTCAATCACATGTGTGGGCTTTAACAAAAGTGGCACTGAATTTTGGTGTTCCTATATGCCGATGTAGGTCTAAGCATATCTTCGTTGTTTGATTGGCCAACCTTCCTTTTTTGCTCATCATGTACAAGGTTGATGTCGAGCTCCTTTACGTCCAAATCATTCATTAAAATACAAAGATTCAGTTCATCGACAGATTCAACAAATTCATTCAACTTTCAATGACTCAACCACGTCATATATTCGTCTGGTTTTGAAACTCCAAAACATGTTGGCCGGTAGGTTACCACATTCTTGTACCCATTATTGACTTCAATTTCAATAGATAGTTCACCCGAATAATTTTCGTCAGTGATCTCATACACACAACGCATGTTCATCCTATGAATCCTACAATTTTGAATTGAAGGGGCTGTAAAATATACTGTGGACTATACACTCGAATTGTTGAAGCAGCCCAAAGCTTTACCCCTAGGAAGAAATATGCTGAATATTTGTCTTGGGACAATCCCTGTGCCATGAAAATTTCAATTTTAACTGGGACAAACTATGGATTATCGGGTGGGGTTATTCTCACCCCTTAAATATCTTTTTTCACCCCATTTAATCATTTTACTTTAAGTTACTAAGTTTATCTCATTTATACTCATTCAATTAAACTATTAAATATATATATAAAAAAAATTGAAACAAAATAGTAATTGAAGCGAAATTTCAAATGTTCTGAATATTTTGAGGTGTTTTGAGATATTTTGATATATTTTTACTAATGCCTTTAGAATATTTTGAGGTATTTTAAGTTTTTTTGGTATATTTTGACTAATATTTTAAAACTAATAATTATTTTTTATTCTGCTTCTAAAATATTTTTGTACCGAAATAATAAATCGAAATGAAATTTTGATTATTGCCTGTATAGTAGGTTGAAATAAAATTGGATGAATTTACTTTTTAATTAGTGAATATAAACGAAATGAGATTAATAACTAATAAGATGAGTATATATGTGATGAACTTAATAATTTGAAGTAAGATGATTACATGGGGGTAAAAAATGAAATTTAAGAGGTGGGAATAGTTTCACCATAGATTATCTCCATTAATTTAAGTGGCAGCAATTTACTTGTCTATACTTTAATTGCTGATACATTACCTTCTATTGTTTGGGACGAATTTTGATAGCCAACAGAGTTACAATTTAAAATTTTTCTAATTTTCTTCGCGATTTTCATTCCTAAAAATTTCATGAAAATTGAAAGATCTACTTAATACAGAGATTTTTTTTTCCTGGGGGGTTAAAATTGGTTTACTTTAGGGACATAAAATATTAAGAAATAGGAAAAAATTCAGTTACATCTCTTATAATATATCATATCTTCAAGGACACTCCCTCTATTTTTTGAATTTCCATTGACACTCCCTGTTAGATTAATAACGTTAATTAGAATGCAATTTTATTAAATTAGCCATGATATATTTTAAGAAAAACTTCATCCATACCCCCAGATAGGCATATCTTCAATGATAATCCTTTGTTTTTTGAATTTTTTTACGTATTAAAATTCGATTCGAGTTAATTAAAATTTATTTTTTACATATTAAAATTCAAGTCCATTAAAAATTATATTTTTTTAGTATTAAAATTTGAGTATATTAAAATTCGATTCAAGTCGATTAAAATTCGTTTTTAATCAACTTGAATCAAATTTTAATCAACTCGTATTGAATTTTAATCAGTCAGAATTTTGATATATAAAAAAATATAAATTTTAATACGTAAAAAAAAATTTAATCAACTTCAATCGAATTTTAATAAGTAAAAAAATAAAAATTTTAATTGATTCGAATCAAATTTTAATCGGTTCAACTTTTAATATAAAAAATAATTTTTAATCAATAGAATTTTAGTACATAAAAAAATAAAATTTAATCAACTCGAATCAAATTTTAACCAGCTCAAATTTTAATGTGTAGAAAAATAAATTTTAATCGGCTAAAATTTTAATATGTAAAAAAATAAATTTTAATCGGCTCGAATTTTAATCGTATTGTATGTAGAAGATTGCTTGAGGTTTATATAAAGAAAATTTTGGTATTTTAAATAAATTTTTTCTTTTGTATGAAACAATGGTTTAACGATAAGAGGTGTCAATGATATTTAAATATAAACTAAAAAAAATGTCAATGATGTTTTGGATATTAAAAAAAGTGTCCTTAAGCATATAATAAACTAGAAACAATGTGACTAAAATTTTCCCTAAGAAACACAATATTCATAATAGTATCAAAGTCATTTTAATATGTTATTTCTCTAGAAAGGTTGAATTTTGACTCTTGCCCCTTAATTTTAAAGGAATTCCTAACGGTTGTAATTTGTTCCAAAATTAGACTCTATCATTTGTAGATTTTTAAACTATAATGGGGCAATAGGTTATTACTCGGTCACCACAAAGGTAATAATATAAAACAACTATCAGATAAGCATCCAAGTGTGGAGAGAGAGAGAGCACGTGGATGGAAAGCTTCTTTTCCATTAATATTAACGGACTGAACAAGGAAACCTAGGTGCTTTTGATGGATTCTATATTGGACAACTCCAAGTTGTTGATAATTTCTCACTGTTTAAAACCAGTTGTAACTTAAAACGATCTTGGACTTCTACTAGATTCTTACAATCCTCGATGCCGAAAAATGTTGTGGAGGCCAATGATGATGCATATGTTATTTTTTCCAACAATGGGCAATTGTCAGTGGCTAAGATGCCCTTTATATTGGGTAGATCCACAAGAGTTTTCAGACTTGTACAAGAACATACATAGAACTTCTTCAAATTGTCAGCACCTTTGACGCAATCTGGTAGGCTACAAATCAGATTTCTGCTCAGATCTAGCATCTTCTACGAGGGTAGGCTACTGAAATCTTTTGGAAAATCACCATTAGATAGATTGCATCCTTCCAGACTCAATGTTACTAATGATTGTGGCAAAACACCCAAAACAATCTTCATGAGTTCTGGACGAGTTCTTGGTCTCGATCTCCCAAACCACATCAATGAATGCCACGACCTATTCTCCTCAGTAGTAGAAGGTAAGAGGCTGAGGTTGATTTCATGAGCTTGAAATATTTTAAGCGATTTTATCTCTTTTAGCTCTGATGGCAACTCTTTAAGTTTTGAGCAACCAGAAATCTTTAGTGTTTCGAGAGAGCTAAGCATGCCAATTTTTATTGGAAGCTTCTCCAGACTTCTGCAATCTTTCATATTCAAGAGAACAAGTTTCTCAAGATTGCCAATTGATTCATGAACCTTAACCAAATTTACACAACTTTTTAGGATCAATCTCTCGAGACTTGGTAGCCTAGAAAAAATTGGAGTGTTTTTTAAGACCATGGCAATGTTGAAGGTCAAGAATTTTTAATAACCCAATACACTGAAAAAATTTGAGGAAACTAATGTCAAAGACATTAAAAAAAAAAAGGAACTGCAAAAATAAATAAATAAATAAATAGAATGATTAAAAATAGAGGGCAGCGTGGACCAATTGCATACCTTGGCTCCCTTCCATAGCTGTTCTAAGCTACTATTGCGCATGTCAATGGCAACCAGATTCTCCATAAGAAAATCATTTGGGAAAGATTTCAATGAAAATCCATGCCAACACAGCCATCTTATGTTCTTTGGAAATTCTTTATAGCCTCCAACAAGTCGTACATAGTTGATCCGTAGTAGTGTCAATTCGTGCATACTTTGGAATGCATCGGTTTCCAAGCTCCCATCATACCGATTGTTGAAATTAGAGAGCTTCTCTTCCTTTAGCATATTCATATAGAGAGCAAGTCCTGTGATTTTCTCAGTGCCATAATAACAAAAACATTAAGGATAAGAGACGAGGAAAACAATAAATGGAACCACATGCACATACACATACACATACAAGAAGTAATTTTCTTACCATTTTTTCTTTCAATACTTTGAAGGAATCCCTGTAATTCCATAGTCTACTACGCTTGCCAAGTGGAGTAAACTTCTTAGGTGATGGCTGACGAATAATTTCACTTCCCATACGCTGAATCAATGTATGCAACTCATCCCTTGCCTCGACAACTCGATCTCTGTCATTGCTAGCCACCACAAATATAAGACCCTGTGTGTTTTGAAAGTAGTGCCTCCACAAGGGACGAATCTACATTGCAAAGAACCACATCATTGATACATAACAAATAACAGAAAATACTACTGTAAAAAACACAACCCACAATTTATATTCTCAAAATTCAGTTTCGTTATAACTAATCTATATCTGCACAGACAACTGGGGTTCAACACTTCAAATCAACTGTCACCAAAGGCCAAAAAAAAGGAGCAAGTAGGAATAGGTAACAACACATGACTGTTAAATTAAGATAGGAAAAATGAGAAACGATCATGGTATGCATACCTTGTCCTGACCACCAACATCCCAAACGGTGAAGCTGATGTTCTTATATTCCACAGTCTCAACATTAAATCCCGAAAGCAAAAGGTTGTTTTAGTTTGAAAAGTTCCACTATTTCACCATGAGGAATAAGACCTCACCACAAGAAAAAATTGCAAAAATCATGATATGAGATAACAATGATTAACAATACCCAGTAACCTAGTCCCCTCCGGAAGGTATTAAGGAAGGGGAATTAATGTTATCAATTTCACAGTGGGTTATATAATTGAACACTTTAACTTATTCAAATACTTTAATGCAATTTTGAATAGCTTGAAATTTATAATTTATAAGTAGAAAACAGTTTAATCTACCTCTTTTAGTCCAAATCCAATATCAACAAAATTATTCAACCAGCCCTATGATCCTATTCATTTGTTTTGTTGAACTAATGTGTCAATCTTAGTCTTCTCTCTGACTTTCACTAAACATTCAGCTCTTAAGAGTCAAAATCCTAATACTCCTCAACTATGAAAGTTAAAACAATACTATCATATGATCTGTTCCGTCAACTCTCATGCATTGCCATTGTATTCTGATCTGTGGAGGCTCACTTTGTAAAAGTTGGTCTCCTGTTCCATATTGCTTATGCATGTGCGAGTAGGGTTTTTTGAGTTTTTTTTTGGGTAACTTTTATCCCCATTATGCTCACCTAATTCTACTGAAACTTGATCTCTCGTTTTCATTTCAGACTCCAACCACTTCATTAAGAGAGAAAGAGAGAGAGAGAGAGAGAGAGAGAGAGAGTTATACATGTGCTAAATATATCCAGAACAATCCAGATTAGATGCTTGACTTATGTACATAGGAAAACAGATGAGCAAAAAATAGGTTTCCTAAATTAGTTTTGTACTTCAAAGAAGTAGATCTACAACAACCGAAGGAAAAACCGTACTAACCCAAGTTGTTAGATTGTTTATACTTTATACTATCTTGTAAGGGATACCAGAGGATGAAATTATGATGACACTGAATGGATTAACAAATGTGAATTCAGGTAATCAATACTCACCAATAGTAGGGATTGTGGTGACAATTTCTCCAAGCTTGAGCTTGTAGAGAATTGTAGTCTTACCAGCAGCATCAAGACCTACCAATTACCATCAGAATGCACATCTCTTTCTTCGCAAAAAGCCGGCTGAACAGCTTCGTGAAAGTCAACCCCATTTCTGTTTTGATTCAACTGCTAATGGATCACTCAACACTGACACAGACATGCATAATTCAGCTCACCAGGAAAAACTTTAGATGTAAATGTAATTACCAACCTTACCACAAGAAACAAGGATAACAAAAATAATGGAAGGCACCACTATCCCACCACCACCACCACCATCGTCAAATCTAATTTTGGTTAGGGTAAACATGCTAATTATAAGGATACTAATTATTACAAGGCTGATCAACACAAATCTATGAAATAATAGGACCAAACAACTATGAGCCAAAAAACAACAAGGATTGCATGAGCACAATAATCGAATGAATCTGATTACAAAAGCATGATCATAAACCGGAATACAAAGCAAAACCCTATAATTAACACGAGATCAGATGAATGCATCACATGATCAACCTCAGTACGAACAGAAAACCAATACAACACGCATGTACTGTAAATTTCAAAAAACACAACAAAGAAAGTAATAGATCCAATTGATTACAACGTCTATTATTCTTAAACATGAATTCCAGCACCGAATAACAAGGCACGACGAAACAAAACTTCAGATCGAATCACAGACGGTTCAAAAATGGCTAATCCTCGTCTAATAAAAACAGAGATTTCTACATTCTTGATCGATTCAATTATGAAAATCATATAATATTACACAAACACTACCAGTTGAGGTCAACAGATATCTCCTATGGATCCACGCACACAACACACAAAGGGTGGGTTGAATTGAATCACGAAAGAAACGAATTACATACCTCCCGAAAAAAATTTGCATAAATTTCTCGGTACAGAGAGCCCGGTTTCTAAGCGACGTGAATCCCTCCTCCTTGTACGTCAATTACTGACCAGACGAAGAGATAACTTAGGTTAAATTTAAGGAATAATTACACTTTGACCCCCTAAACTATGACCTTTTTTTAAATTATCCCATTAGTTATCATATTTTTCATATTAGACCCTTAATTGTGATTACTTTTACGTTACCCTAATTATTAACGTTTGGTGCAAATGTAAGAGGACATGTTATTACTCCTTGTATTTTCCTTTTTTTATTTTCTCAATTTTTATTTGTTCGAATTAGGACATTCATTTCGGTATAATAATTTATTTTTCCTTCTTACATCATACTAAATCAAAAGTTAATTATGTCACCTCCATGAAACAGTTGATAATTCGACGAGTAAAAGAATAATAATGTTATTAAAAATTAATTTATTACACAAACTCAATTAATTTAATCCATTCAGTGAATATCTTATAAATAATTTATTATTAAGTTAAAATTGGGTGAAATTATAATAGAAATGAAAAAAGCGCGCCCCAAAAACAAAAGAAATGAAAGGTAGGGCTACCGCGCCATGCGCAAACAAATAATAACTTCCACTCCCGCCGTATGTGATAATTGCTCGTGCGATTTGGGCTCCACTAGTCGCCCCTCTCTGCACCTTGCTTCCCATTCTCCGTCTGTCTCCAAACCAATCTTTCTCTCCAATCTCCGGGGCTTCCCTCGGTTCACCTCAATTGCAACGACTCGGCTCATCACCTAATCGAGTCCGTTCAGACGCTTCACGAGCAAGCAAATTAAGGTTTCTCGTTCGAAGAAGACGAAAGAAGTTCTTGTAAGCTCACTTGAATCCATCTTCCAATCGTTTCTTTGCATCGTAGTTTCGATCTCTTTTTGTTCCTCTAACATAGATGACTTATTATACCGAAGAACTTGTGATATAGTGTTCTTAATCTATTTATGCTCAACAGTCGTCTCAAACTCTCAATACCGCAGTTTAATTTTTCTTAGATACTTTAATTGACACAACTGCTTTGTTTGGTATCTGACAACATATATCAGGAATATAAGAAAACGTTGTTCAGATTTCAAATTTTCATAGCCGGAAAATTTCACTGAATGGGGCCTCAATTTAGTTTTCTGGTTAATGTTATCAGATATTAAAAAAAAAAAAAAAGGGTCTTACTCTCTAAGTCTCTATTTTTTTCCCATGTTTTTTTTTCCAATGGAGCAGAGTGTAAGATGACTATGAGGCACTGCTCCATATTTTTGATGTTCAAGTAGCTTGCATCATACAAAGCAATTGTTTCCGTATCTCTGTTGACCACAATTTCTTCTGACTGAGGCGTTGAATAGGATATCACTATCACCATGAATTAATGTCACATTGTCACTCCTTTAAGCAGTTAAATTTGTTTTGGGATTATAGGGGTGATTTTTCTTATTTATTTAATTTTATTTGGGCTCGTTTGGCCTTATGAGCATTCTCCTTTCGACTTTTAACTAGGGAAAACATCTGAAACGCAAGAGATAGTGTTATATTCTTCTTATATCTTCTTGCTATTTCCATTAATTGATCAAAATGCCTGGAAAAAAGAAGTGCGATAGTGGCAGATAATTCAAAAGAGAAGAACTGACAAACCTTCCATGTCCTCATCTTTTCCTGTGGTCTGTTATTCTCGTAGTATTAATCTATTTTGTCGAGGGTGTCGATAGTTGAAAGCCTGAAAAGTGGGATTTGTTTGTTAATTATAGCTTCCTCTGGCTATTACACCAAAACCTGAAAAGTGGAATGTGTTTGTCAATTTTGTCCTTCTGGCTTTTGTACAATTTGCCTGATGTCATGGTGTCGCAAATGGCCATAAGAAGTTTATTTGCATATACATTTTATTTATTTATTTGGTAAGTAACAGATTTTATTAATAATGGGAATATTTGTGGATACATTTGGTCAGCACGGTCTCTCTCGTATATTAGTTAGCATGTTATGTAGTTGTCTTGGCTGTGTTTATACTTTCTCTCAAATATATCCCAAAGCCTGGAATGTAGCTCTCCACTTTCCTTATTCCAAGTTGGTGTGTTGAATTTTGTAATGTGTTATTGCATATCTCTATTGATTCAGGCGTTATACCTGACAACGAAACTGATTTATCATCTGAAGGATAGGGGCTTATGGGTAGACTTACTTTTAGCTAGTATGCTCATGTGTAATATCTCTGACATCAAAGCAGTACAGGTCAAATTCTTAAAGGCTAGTGTAGAGCTTTATAGAATAATATCTGTCTTGCAATAGCAAAAGCTGTATCCATGGGGAACAGAACCCTTATGATGGCAAGAACTTCTAAATTTTATCTGTAAGAAAACGTCTACACTCATGCTCCTACATTACGTGTATACCATCTAGCATATTATGGTTTGGAAATTGTGGCATTTTCTCGGACAGTTCTTTGATACCCCTGGCTGAGTTCAGCAGGAACCATTACTGTTCTGAACTTGGTTGTTTGATGGCTTGCCTTTCTGCAAACAATTTATTGGAGGTGTGGTGGTTGTTTGCGATTCTCCATAAGTCTGCCAGCAAAAGGGTTCATACAAGTGGTTCTTTTCCTGTATTGGTGTTAGATTTATGGTGTTTAATGTTACACCTGTGCATGGCAAGCTGTCGCTACATGCAAAGTGAACAGGTGTCAAGTTATAGGTTCCTCTTATATTTTGATAGGATATGCCCGACACAGCCACAGCTGATGTCTTATTCTGGCATTTGCTCCCGTCACAGTAGAACTGATCAATCATGATAGGGGTTTCAACTTCTGAAACTTGAATGTTGGAGAACATGACTCCTTGCACTAACCCTGAGCCACCCTGCAGTTGAAAGAAACAAGATTCAGAAATATGGTTCAAATATAGCAGGAAAATCCAGAGTGAGCGAACTTGAGTAAATTGGTTTAATATTTTGGTTCTTGTAGGGTAGTGGTTTATTACCTGCCATGTCTTTATTCTTACACCAGTCAATGTATTGTGCATTGTGGTGTCTCGGATGGTGACGTTTGAGACACAGGCCCTGGTGTTGTCCCTTCCTAGCCCTCCAATGCTGATTCCATGTCCAGGTCCACAATTCACATTGTGAATAAATATGCCAGAGCACCCAGTTTGTATGGAGACACAATCATCTCCTGTAGAACAAAGCAAGGCATATGATAATATGTCAGCAACTCTTTTTTTGATGTGGCTTTGTTCCTTGCACTTTTGATCAGTCTGACCTTATATTAAATTTGCTAGTGTTTCTAAGAAGTTGAATAGCCATGTGCAGTTGCAGAGGAGTGACTACAGGGGAAAGCAGTTTTGGTTGTAAAAGGCTCAGGAATTTGCGGCCTTATATCAAGGGGTCTAACTCTTTGTAAGGTCTGATGAAACCATGGCAAAATAGCATAAACTTGTCCAGAAAAACTGTCTTTCCAATTGGGTATTTTGACCATCATCTTAACTGTCTTTCTCTTCTACTTTCTCTATATTCTCTACATCTGAAATAATAAACAACATATTAAGTCATTTCTTTTTTTCAGAAAAGTGTCATATTCTGCACACTTGTTGTGTCACGTGTGCCAAGGATTCTAGTATCTAGTCATCATCTGTCAAATGCTAAGTATGCAGTTGGTTTACACAAATGGAAGGAGGGACGGATTGGAATTACCGCAAGCAACATTAGTGTTGTGGATCACCACATCTTGGGAGTTCTGAAGGTGGATTCCATCAGTGTTATGACTGTCACTTGGGGATGAAACTGTCATGCCAAAAACCTGAACAGCTGTGCAGTCGTCGAACTTGAGATGAGTCTGAGGACTGTTTTGAATGGTTATGCCAGTTACTGTCACACCAGAACTCCCATAGAACCTGATTGCCTGCATACCAAGGTAAAATTCCCTTAAATCTTTTATTTTTAGTTTCAAATTCTGAAATACAGTGTGGGATCTTTATATGAGTTCTTACTGTTGGCTTGGTGCTGGGCATTTTCCCTGTGGCCTCACTACTTACCTGCCAGACATGAATGCCATTTAATGGCATAATTAGTTTGTTATATAGTCTGGTAAGTGGCAAATTATCAAAGATTGGTGAGTCGAAGAAATAGATGTGGCCTGCTTAGGCCTGAAAAGGATGTGGCAGTTACCAGAGCGGGCGAGCTCTCATAAGTTGAATCTTTGGGTGGAGAGACTGATTCTGATTCTTCCGTTGGATTTTCTGTGGATGAGTCACTCCACCAGACTGAGCCTTGCCCGTCAATAACACCTTTGCCCTTGACTGTAATCCCTGTAAGCTTCGTAAATTCGAGCCATTGAAGTAGACCCGAACCCCAAGCCCCAGGGCTTGTAGGAGCAATAATTTTGCCATCCACCTGCAGAAAGAGAGAGAATCAATTAGTCGCATATATTCAAATACTAACCAGTCTACTGAACTTCATGAATAACATGTCTGCGAAAAGCTTGAATATAGGGGTTGTTACTGGTGAGTTGATGATTTGAAATTCACCTGAAATATGATGTTTGATCCACAGTTGGGTCCTGAGAAAGAGATGGGCTTGATTAGGAAGACAGACCCTGATGGAACCACCATTGTTGATGCCTCCACTTTGCAAGCAGATGCCCATGCTGCTTCAAATGCCTGCCAAGGATTGCAAGTTGTATCATGTTAAGCAGAGTAGATTCATGGGTCTCGACAAATGGGGAGGCTAGCAAATTATGTCTTAGGAAACATTTTTTAAAAAACCGAGAACCGTCTAAATCATGCCTAAACTTAGGATGCGTGCACTCACTCATAAATCATGTGCATTAGATAAACTATAACGTTATTTGTAAGACTTGAACTTGAGACTTTGGAATATTAACAAGTGAAATCTTCTTATCCAAACCACCTACTATGACAGTTCAAGATTAGTTCTACTAGAATCTCAAAAATTTTCGTCCTTGTTATCGTTTGAGTTATTTCTTGGGGTTAATTCATGGTTTTCTAAACATCACTATTTTGAGCAGAATCTGAAGAAAGCTCAAAGCTACCTTTGTGTCATCCGTAGTTCCATCACCTTTAGCACCATAGTCTATTACAGTAAAAGTAGTAGTCGAAGCCTCTCCTTGTGTAGTGAAACTCTCTTCCATCAACCTTGTTGGATGTTGGCTATCGGCATTATTGTCACCTTTCTTATATGAAAGGTATGGTGGAATAGCTTTGCTTCCTCTCCAGTGCTTGACTATTCTAGCACCGCAAGTTTCATTTCCTGAAGACCAGACAAGCAACGCAACCAGAATGATGAATGTAGGACGACTCCTCATATTAAGCGTTCTCATATTTTGATGAGAGAGAGAGAGAGAGAGAGAGAGAGAGAGAGAGAGAGAGAGTTTATTTCTTAGTTGTTAAAAGAGGCGAGAGAGTTGGGTTTATATTGGCGAAAGCAGTCGGAGGTCATATCACTGTGCAGGCACATGCTTCACAGTTTTGCTCTTTTTCTTTTTTTTTTTGGGATAAATATTGACCTTTATTTTGTTTAAGTATTGCCAATTATTTGGGAATTAACCATACAACCTACTAACACGGGCATGCAGTACTTGTGCGAGAATACATAAATTTTATATATTATTACTCCACTAAGAGCATCTCCAATAAGGCTTTATATTTTATCTATTCAAAAGTATATATTTTTTTTATTTTAGCTATTCATTTTTTTAATATATACTTTGATAGATTTTTTATAATTTAACTATTATTTTTAAATATTATTTTACATATTTTGTACCTTTGTTGGACTGTTGGGGAGAAAGAGAGAGAATGGAGAGAAAGACAGAGAGTAGACAGGAGAGGCGGGAAAGGACAGGAGGAGAGAGAAAAAATTATAAAGTATTTATACAAGTTGTTACAGTAATGTTCCATATTTAGTGTATCACTGTAGTAAAAAGTCATTTTAGAGCATACGAACATATCAACCTTGTAGCTCCCTTAACAAATTAGTAATTGATTTTGGGTTGGATGTTTTAATATGATGTTTAAAGAATTTATGAATTTAAATCTTTGACATATAGGTAATTATAGTATTTGATTCGTGTAAATCCTTTTGTACATAATTTTTTTTGTAAATTAAACATTGCCGGTTTGTTTAAAGAACAAAAATAGAAATACAAAACATATATTGGATCGTATAACTAAAGAAGAGTCGTGCAACGTCATGCAAATCTCATGCAAGTCTCATCAAATATTTAAGTAATAATTCTGGAAATTATGGAGCCCAATACTCGGCTGTGATTAGGTCTATTCCACCAGTACTTTGTCACATGACTCGGATATTTCTGAGAGTTTTCTGCACGTCAGGAAATTTTTGATGCTAAAGATAGGAGAAATATTCATGCACTTAATGACCAAGAAATACAGCAAAGTTTACATGAAAAAGCCATTGAAGACGGCAAGGGATATGCTAAAATCTTTGACAATTGAGGAAAATGGATAGCCCTGTAGTGGAATTGACCCTTCTTGATCATGTGGTGAGTTACGGTTAACATGGGAATGTCATTTTCGTTGTTTGGTAGTGAAAAAACAACCGTTAAATTAGTTATCCAGATATCGCGCCATGGCTTTTGGGATTGGGCTTTATGTACACTAAAATATTACTCAACTTCTAATTCGAAGACCTGCGCGGTACCACCGGGTGGGGGTGATCCAGTAGAGTACTAGACGAACTTTTTATTATGAGGTTAGAGGTTCGAGTCTTAAAATCTACATTGGGGTTCAGTAGTTGATCATTATGTTCGTTTTCGAGATGAGTAACGGGCGTAGTCAAATGTTTCATGATTCCACCAATGAGAGTCTATCGGAGTGGTTTCTGGGTGTTGGCCTTTGCCTGTCACCCCTTTTTTACAAAGCAAAAAAAAAAGAAGAAGAAGACCCGCGCGGCTAATAAAAAGTTGAATTTATAATTTTGATCCGATCCTAATGCTTCATTTGATAAGATGAAAAAATAGAAAGATAGAAAGTTAAAAAGATGGAAAGTTGGAAGAATAGATAAAACATCATATTTGGTAAAGAAGAAAAATAGGAAGGATGAAAAAGTGGATGTATTAACTTTCCTTCTAATTTACTAAAATCAATCTCTCCAAAATTGGAAGGAAAAATGGATTATGTGTGTTGAAATGTATGTTATTTATCTATATATTATTTGATATATACATATATTATATTTATCAATTACATATTATGCATACATTAATTTTATATATAGATATAATGGTAAAATATATTTATAGATATAATGGTAAAATATATATTTATATATATATTTTTAAAATTAAAAATTTAAAAATATTTTTCTATCTTACCAAATAAAAAATAAATAAATCTTTCCTATTTTTCATGGCTCTTATTAAATACAAAAGAGAGAATGAAAGATTTTTTCCTTGAAGCATATAAAATGATGTATCACTCTCATTTTTCATCTTTCCATTTTTTCGTCCATTCTACCAAATAGATCAGAAGTATTAATGCTGTGAATTGGTATATATCCTCTGGGAACACACACTGCATGGTAAATATCTCTAACCCCTTACCCTGAATGGTAGAGAGGTTATTGATTAATTATCTTGATACGTTGGGTATCCTCAATTGAGAGACCCACATTTTGAATGATAAAGTTGTGACCCATATATAGAGACGATTGAGAATTATTAGCCAAGCAAATGTAAAAGAAAAATCTTATAGCAATTTGCAACTTGAAAGGGATTTGCAGAAAATAATAAGTTCAAGTTTCACACGGTTACCAAATGTTGACCTTGTCCTCCTCTTAAAAATAAAATAAAATAAAATAAATGCGAGGTGGTTTAATATGACAGAGAAGTAGAGTCATGTTTAAATGAAAAAATTAAACAAAATTTTGATAGGTGTAATTGGTTTTCAGCATAAATGCTTCAAAGAGACTAAGACTGGGCCAAAGTCATGCACTTAGTCTTCAAAAGAGAGACTAAGTTTGGGCTTCTGTGGATTTTATCCATTGTTGTGATAATCATTCAGAGTCCTAGTTGTGCTAGGAGTTTGTTTGATCACGTGGATTGATCTTATCCTTATCCCTTGGCTACCTTCTATTTCTCATAGAATCTAAACGAATCCACCATTTGAACGAGTCTTTGGCAGATAAGGTTCCTAAAAATTGGGGATAAGCTTTGATATCCTTCATGTTTCCACTCGGTTGGGAAAAGTTGATTATTTGACCTCATTAATCCTCCAACTTTCCTTTCTCACTAACAGATCAATTAACAGTTATATTTCTAAAGGTAGTGTCAATTATGACCTTTCCCTTAGTTGAGATTAAATAGGTGTAATTGGTTTTCAGCATAAATGCTTCAAAGAGACTAAGACTTGGCCAAACTCATGCACTTAGTCTTCAAAAAATTGACTCCTAATTTTCTGCAGAAATCCAAAACACTGGACCTTCCTTGTTCATTCGATTCGAGTAGCCCAACTTCTGGAGCTGCCGTGTTGGACAAGTATTTAATAACCACATATAATACCCTCGACCCAACTAACTAGGACATGACTTAATAGATTGAATCGATTGAAATAAAAGTAAAAATTTATATTCGAATCACCAAATACTTCACATTGGAAAGGTTTTGAGAGAGCATGTGGAAACCAATGGGATTAAAAACACCTTTATGAAACTCACATGCACAAAATAAGGAAGCACGCGTGAAAAGAAGACTATCAAAAAATCTATTTATAAAGTCTTAGGGATGGATGCCTACTAAAGTCATCTAGCATTGTTAATAAATTCTTAGAAGGGAGATGATTAAAATTAGGGACTGGGCCAAGTGGCCCTTAAATGGGCCATATTGTGGGCCTTCACATATTTATCCAGACTATGAACAGCTCCTTAACCCACCACCAAATAGAGACTCCACCCGTCACCTTCGTAATTTTTGCCTCCCTATTTTACCATGTCCATCATGTGGTGATTAATTAAGGGTTTCGTTATCTTTATTGTTTTGATTTGTTTGGTGGATTGAGGTTTTAATTTTAGTGGTTTTCGGCTCTTCATTAGATTCAATTTTAAAATTTGAATTTAGGATAAAATACATTTTTAGTCCCTAAAATATGTATTTAGTGTCTATTTGATTGTTAATCTTTTAATTGTGTTTATTTAGTGTCTAAGGTTCTTAATTTGTATCTAAGTGGTTCAATTTCAAACTTCTGTGAGAAAAATTGTGACGGTTCTGGTCACGCGTCAATTATAAAGTTTCTAATTTTGTGTCTATTTGGTCCCTAAAGATCTTAATTTGTGTATATTTGGTTCCTAAAGTTGATAATTTGTATTTATTTTGTCTTACGTGATAGGCGCGTGACCAGAAGCATTAACGATTTTTTGACAGACATTTAAGATTGGACCAGTGTTATCAGAACTGGACCGGACCGGCCGATCGGATCGGTCCAACCGTGACCCGGGGCCTTAACCGGTCCGGTTCTCTAAACGGACCGTATAAGGAAGAGAACCGGCTAAAAACCGGAAAATCAGCCGGTTTTTATAAAAAACCGTGAACCGGCGGTTTTTATAAAAACCGGACGGTTTGAAAACAAAATAAATAAATGACTTAAATTTTGCAATTGTTTTTATTTGGGCCATTTCTTTTGCCCTAACCCCAAATTGCAGAAGTCACTCCACTCCCAGGCGACCAACGAGCAGCAACCAACGAGGCGAGGAACTCAGGCGAGGTGACTGCGACCTGCGACCAGCGACCAACAAGGAACTCAGGTGACCTCTGTCCCCTGATCTATGCTGTCATCTCCTCCCTTTTTCCTACTTCTATCAGATCAGATTGTAACATTAAGGTAAAAACTTCCTACAACTAATATATGCATCCTGGGCTAGATCAAATACCCTCAAGATGGATGTGGGTTCAAATGGTAATAATGTGGATTGCAATCAGTGCACAAGTGATGACTTATTTTCTCACTCTTCGATGGATGTGGTTGTGTACTTGTGTGTGTGTCTGTGTGAGTTCGTAGAGAGAGTAATGAAAGTTTTTGGTGTTTGGATGGGTGTTCTGGTGTTGTGAGGGGCGGTGTTGCCGGGGTTCAGTGGTGATAGCCTAGGATGCTGAGTGGGGTTTGGTTGTTGTGGCCTGGGCACTGTGGGTTTTGAGCCTTTGGTTTTCTTTGATTTTTTTGTTTATGGGTCCAAAGGCAGAAATATATTCAAATTTGTTTTTTCGATTCTGTTAATTTAATTATATAGGTCTATGTGAATATTTGCATGACTTATTTGTTTTTTTTAACAGGTTTTTTGCGTTACCTTCTTTACTATGTAAGCTGTGGAAATGCATAGTTTGGTTTAATTGTTTCTTGATTGACTGAGATTGAAATTGTCTGGGTAGATGAATTTATTGAAATTGGTGCTTAATTTTGAAGTTTTAGATGCTAGGATGTTGAAAGGTATAGTTTGGATTTTGTGCTTATTGCATCATCAAGCAAGTGTTAAATTAGTGGAATTTCTTACATCGACCTAAAGAAATGCATTAGGATTGGAGATGAAATGTGTCAAAGTTTTTAGTGCAGTTTCATTGGAATTAAATGTTTTTTGAAAACTGAAATTGAAATGGTGAAGTTGAACTTTGATTTTGATATTTGGCACATGTGTTTCTTTTACTTAACTTCATAAATTTTATGGTAAATTGTATGTATTTTAGACATTTATTATATTTTTTAGCTAAATTATTATATTTATTTTTTTATTATATGACTGGTCCGACTAGTTGACCCAACGGTTGAACCAGTGAACCATTGACCCGGTCCCCTTGCCGGTTCGATGACCGGTCCGGTTCTGATAACATTGGATTGGACCATATAGATGTAAATTAGTAACCTTAGGGACCAAATAAATACAATCAGAAAATTGGGGACTAAATAGATATTACACGCATATTTTGGGGACTAAAAGTATATTTACCCTTGAATTTATTTGGGCTCAAGATAGTGAAAATAAAATGGAGTTTGGTTGAAGAGACTTTGGCAGTGGCGAGGCCGGAGACAATTTTCCGACCCCCTTTAGTGCTAAATGCTACAAAGACAACTGTTCGTAGCAATCCAAAGTCGCTTCGATAATTGAAGAAAATAATATCGAAATGTGGTGCCCCAATATTCCGATGAAGTCAGTCAGTCTAAGCACATCTTCTTCTTTTTTGGGGAAATCCAAGCATATCTTCACTGATTGATTGGGCATCCTTCCCTTCCTGCTCATTGCACACCGGACTGATTTCGACATTGTTTACCTCCAAACCATCCACTGGTTCGACAAATGTTGATGTAGATCCAAGCATATCTTCAATGTTTGATTGCTCATTCTTCTCTTCATGCTCATCGTATACAGGATTGACTTCCATCTCCTTTACCTCAAAACCCTTCATTGAAATCCGAAGATTCAATTCATCGCCCGGTTCAAACTTATTAAGCTTCCAATGACTTAACCACATGATATGATCTTCATCTGTGTTTGGAACTCCAATACATACTGGCTTATACGTCACCATATTCTTGCTCCCATTATCGATTTCAACTTCAATCGATGGGTTGTCCTCGTCCGGTATATTTTCTTCGGAGATCCCGTACACACAACGCATGTTCAGCCCATGAATCCTACGATTTTGAACTAAAGGGACACTAATACATGCTGAGGACCATGCATCCGAATTATTAGAGTAGTCCGAAGGAAGAAATATGCTGAATATGTCGTCTTGTGACAATACCTGTACCATGAAAGTTACAATTTTAATCATTTCAAACTCTACATTACCTTCATGTGGTTTAACCGAGAACATTTTGCTTCTCTGTACTTTAAAAATCTGAAAATGTAGCAGCTACATTTTCTTAGTGTGCTTTATTCCTAATTTTTTTTTATTGAAATTGAAATATCTACTTAATGCATAGAAAAATGGAATATAGAGAAAGATTTGGTTTATTTTAGAGGGAGAAAAAAAGAAGAAACAATTTATATCTATGTCTATCTTTATCTTTATTTTTACTATTTATAAATGTCAGCTTCTGTGAAAATTTTTTTGATGAGGATAGGTTTTTGGGCCTGGGCCGCCCTTAGGACCAAGCCCAAAGACCTCCGGAAAATGTTGGGTGAAAGCTCCAAAGCCCAAGAAGGAATGGTCCCAACCGGCCCGTATTCGTCTCTTAGCCCACGACCCGAGTTAAAGCCTGTTATGCCACGTGCTCCAAGGACAAAGGAAACCGGCTCTGATTTCTCAGAGTTACTCCCTGCAAAAAACAGAGAGAGGTGGAGCCGAACGAACACTGGCAGTCGTGGGCACAGCATCGCCGGCGGTCAGAATGGCTTGCAGGAAAAGGACGAACGGTCCCCACAAGATCAAAGAGAGGAAGAAAAAGAAACCCTAAGAAAAGGGGGGATATAAATAGAACAGTAGAAGAGAGGGAGGCATCCAGTTCCAGGCTTTCCTCCCCAGTACCCTAGACCAGACAAACGGAAAACATTGTATATGGCCCTGCGCCTATAATTTCCTGGGAGTCAGCCAGATTCAATATACACAGTCAAGGAGCAAGAACCTCCATTACAGTGGACGTAACCCAAGCTCTTCGGCTAGGGTGAACCACTTATATCAGTTGCCTGCCATAGTTTAACAGCAATCTCCTTAGAGAACCAATTTCGTAAAAACAAACCCAAAAACACAAGATCCACTTGGGCCGGAGGGATTAATTTCCGAGGAGCCATCAGTTGGCGCCGTCTGTGGGAACGGTTTTCATCGTTCTCTTGTGAATCTTATATACTTGATGGTCTCCACTCGGAATATGAGTAAAGCTCCAGCCAATCCTCAAGGCCACCCAAACTTGCCGGAAAACTTTCCGACGCACATGGAGGACGCTGAGGGTCACCCCCCAGCGACGAACCTCCCACCCCTCAACGAACTAGAAACGTACCATAGAACTACAATACAGCTGATGAAACAAAACCAGGAGCTGATGGATTGGATACAGGCTCATCAGTTCCCTCTTCCCCGATTTCCCCCGGCTCGACAAGAGCCACCTCCGCTCCAAGAAGAGCACGGCGACGATCCCCCGCTCCAAGAAAGACAAGTTCCGCCCAACGGGATAACTGAGCTCCATGAGCGCAGCCATTCTGGCGAAAACCACCGAAGAAGACATCCCGAAGAGCGGGACGACGAAGCTCAGAGCAGGGCAAGGGCCGCCTACCAAGAAGATAGGCCCTACCCCCAGAACATGAAGGACCATGCTTGGGAGCAGGAAATCCGTGAGCTCCAGCGAGAACTAGGCAATATGAAAGAAGTGGTTAAGGGGCGGACCCCCGACACCATGGACGCTTTGGTTCAGCAAACGGAGTCACCATTCGCCCCAGAAGTCCTCCATTTCCCCCTCCCTCAAAAATTCCGGACCCCTTCGATAGAGGCATTTGACGGGACCAAAGACCCCGTTGACCATCTAAACCTGTATAAGAATCAGATGGAGCTTCAAGGATACCCGGATCCTATCCGCTGCCGGGCATTTGCCATCACCCTCAGAGGGTCGGCCATAGCCTGGTTTAACCAGATACGGCCAGCGTCGATCTCGTCCTTCAGAGAACTGTCCATACAGTTCGTGTCCCACTTCATCGGGGCAAGAACTTATAGGAAGCCGTCCTACCACCTACTGAGCATAAAACAGGGACCCAACGAGTCCCTCCGAAGCTACGTACAGCGCTTCAACCAGGAGTGCCTGAAGGTAGAAAGCGTGGACGACAAGTTCGCGTTGACGACCTTCATGTCCGGACTTGGGGTCCAGTCCAAGGATCTTCTCTTCTCGATTGCGAAGAATCCTCAAGCCACCATGGCCGAAGTGTTGGCGAAAGCCGAGAAGTACATAAACGGCGAAGAGGCCCTCCGCCTGAAGGGGAGTACGGCGACGACGGACGGAGAGAAGAGACGGAGGGATCACAGTCCCAAGAAGGAAAAGAGATGCGACCGATCTCCGAGGAGGGATCGCTCCCCAAGAAGAGGGAGAGAACCTTCCCCTAAGAGGAGAGGGAACGTACGAGATCGCCTGGGACCTCCTCCCCAGGAACTGCAACAGCGGTATGCGCCAGCACGGCTCCCACCCCTCGTCACCTCAATAGCCCAGGTTCTTCATGAGGTGCAGAACGAGAGGTTCGTACGGTGGCCACCACGGATGAAGTCCGACCCCGGTAGAAGGGATGCCACCAAGTACTGCGCTTACCATAAAGACACAGGCCACGAGACGAACGACTGCATCCAGTTGAAAAAGGAGATCGAATACTTAATTCAGAGAGGCCATCTCCGCCACTACATAGCAGGAGAGCAGAGAGCACAGAACAATCAAGGGCGAGAAGCCCGAGCTGTAGCCGAGCCACCGCAACATCAACAAGCCATCGGAGAGATCCGAGTCATCTCCGGAGGTTTCGCCGGCGGAGGCGAATCAATCTCAGCTCGGAGAGCGCACGCCAGAAAGGCCCGGTCAGACGACTTCCTCACGGTTCAGGCTGTCAGCAAAGTGCCCCGCCGAGATGTAGAAATCGCCTTCTCGGATGCAGACCTAGAAGGATGCCAGCACCCTCACGATGACCCTTTAGTCATAAAAGCAATCATAGCAAACAAGACCATACATCGGGTGCTAGTTGATAACGGCAGCTCAGCAGATATCATCTTCTTGGCGGCCTTCGAGAAGCTTGGAATAGAGAGGTCGAGACTGGAACCCGTGAAAACCCACCTCTTAGGATTCTCGGGAGAAAGAGTCCTGCCAGTCGGATCACTACCGCTGGTCCTCACCATAGGAGACCCGCCCTGCCAAGTCACCACCACCACCCGTTTCCTAGTGGTGGACGCCCCGTCTGCCTACAACGTCTTGTTGGGGAGGCCGTCCCTCAACTCCATTAAGGCAGTGCCCTCTGCGTATCACTTGGTGATGAAGTTCCCAACCGAAAGTGGAGTGGGGGTGGTGAGAGGGGACCAACGCCTCGCCAGGGAATGCTACGTGGCCTCCATGCGGCAGAAGGAGGTGGAGTCAGTGCAGCTGGAGGACTTGGATATGAGGGATGAGGTGGAAGCCCGACCTTCCCCCTCAGAACAGTTGGAGCCAGTGCAGCTGGGGGAGGACCCGGAGCACGTGGTCTTTGTGGGCTCCACGCTGTTACCAGTCATCAAGGAGAAACTCATCTCCTTCCTAAAAGAAAACGTCGACGCCTTCGCTTGGAAACAAGAAGACATGGAGGGGATAGACCCCGCTGTGATCGTGCACCGTCTCAGCGTCGATCCCAATTGCAAACCGGTAAGGCAGAAGAGGAGAAGCTTTGCGCCAGACAGGCAAAGGGCGATCAATGAAGAGGTAGACAAACTATCACGCGCCAATGCCATCAGAGAAGTCGACTATCCGACCTGGCTAGCTAACGTCGTCCTGGTGAAGAAAGTGAACGGCAAATGGCGGCTCTGCATCGATTTCACGGACCTCAACCGAGCATGCCCAAAGGATAGTTTCCCACTGCCTCGGATTGACCTCATAGTCGACGCGACAGCCGGTCACGAGCTCCTGAGCTTCATGGATGCCTTCTCAGGATACAACCAAATCCGGATGGACCCAAGTGACCAAGAAAAGACCTCCTTCGTCACAGAACAGGGGACCTTTTGCTACCAGGTGATGCCATTCGGACTGAAAAACGCGGGAGCCACCTACCAGAGGTTGGTTAATCGAATGTTCAGAGAGAAACTAGGCTTAACCATGGAAGTATATATAGATGATATGCTGGTGAAATCGCTTAAAGCCGAGGCCCACATTCAGCACCTCAGGGAGTCGTTCGAGATCATGAGGAGATACCGAATAAAGCTGAACCCCGCAAAATGCGCCTTCGGGGTGTCAGCAGGAAAGTTTTTGGGCTTCATAGTCAACAGCCGAGGCATCGAGGCAAACCCAGAAAAGGTGAGAGCGGTCCTCGAAATGAAGCCCCCCACCACCACCAGAGAAATCCAGCGCCTAACAGGGAGAATAGCCGCGCTCAACCGCTTCGTATCGCGCTCTAGCGATAAATGTCAGCCGTTCTTCAAGGTTCTTAAAGCAGCCTTCCAGTGGGATGAAAAATGCGAAGAAGCCTTCCAGGCCCTAAAGGTCTACCTAGCGTCCACACCCGTGCTGGTAAGCCCTCAAGAGGGAGAAGTTCTGACACTCTACCTCGCGGTCTCAGACTTCTCGGTCAGCGCCGCACTGGTCAGAGACAAAGACCGGATCCAGCTGCCGGTCTACTTCTGCAGTAAAGCCCTTCGAGGCGCCGAAGAAAGATATCCAAAGATGGAAAAGCTCGTGCTGGCCCTGCTAGTCGCCGCTCGGAGGTTAAGACCATATTTTCAGGCGCACACCATCGAAGTCCCAACAGACCAGCCAATGAGGCAGGTCCTGCACAAACCCGAAGCCTCGGGACGGCTGATAAAGTGGGCAATGGAGCTTAGCGAATTTGATGTCAAGTTCAAGCCTAGGACCGCCATCAAAGGACAAGTCCTGGCAGACTTTCTCGCCGAGTTTACCTCCCCACCCGAGGAGAACGAAGAAAGCCAAGACCATGTCTCCGACCTTCCGACCTGGAAATTAAGCGTAGATGGGGCTTCAAACGTGCAGGGAAGTGGAGCCGGGCTCATCCTGACATCACCAGAAGGATATGACCTGGAGTATGCCTTGAGGTTCGACTTTCAGGCATCCAACAACGAAGCCGAGTATGAAGCCCTCATAGCGGGTCTGAACTTGGCCCTTTCAATGGAAGCTCAACAGATCGTGGTGTACAGTGACTCGCAACTGGTAGTCAGGCAAGTCGAAGAAGAATATGCCGCCCGGGACGAGAAGATGGCGCTGTACCTAACAGAAGTGCAAAGACTACTGAGGAAATTCGTCTCAGCCGAGCTCATCCAAATCCCCAGAGAAGCCAATCAGCGGGCGGACGCCCTTGCCAAGCTGGCCACTACCGGCAGTAAAGACTTACCAGGGCAAACGCCCATCGAAGTCCTAGCTCGCCCCAGCATTCAGCCTGAGGACGAAGCAGCCACGGAAGCCCAGGCTATGCCAGTTGAAGAAGAGGCTTCATGGATGGACCCCATCATATCCTTCTTACAGGACGGAGTACTGCCAGAGGACCCGAAAAACGCCTCCAAACTAAGAACCAGGGCGGCAAGGTTCACACTGATCCAAGGTAATCTATACAAAAGAGGTTTTTCTTTTCCCTTAATGAAATGTGTGTCAGGAACGGAAGCAAACTACATCCTGAGAGAAATCCATGAAGGCATGTGTGGCAATCACATCGGTGCAAAGACATTAGCCAGCAAAGCCCTACGGCAAGGCTACTTCTGGCCGACTATGTCCAAGGACGCCAAAGAAATAGTGAAGAAATGCCAAGCTTGTCAGCTTCATGGGAACCTGCCACACTGCCCACCTGAACTCCTCACCCCGGTGGTCAGCCCTTGGCCCTTTCAACAGTGGGGATTGGACATCTTAGGACCCCTACCAGTAGGAGTTGGGCAGTGCAAGTTTGTCGTGGTCGCAGTAGACTATTTTACCAAGTGGGCCGAAGCCGAACCTCTGGCAAAAATCACAGCTCAGAAGGTCAAGAGTTTCGTTTGGAAATCCATAATTTGCCGCTTCGGAGTCCCCAGAGCAGTGGTCTCGGATAACGGGAAACAGTTCGACAATCCTATGTTCATAAATTTCTGTAGCAATTTGGGAATCAAAAATTTCTTCTCGGCACCAGCCCACCCGCAGTCTAACGGGCAAGCCGAGGTGACCATCAGAACCATCAAACTGGCACTCAAGACCAGGTTGGAGGCGTCTAAGTCCCAATGGGTAGACTACCTCCCCGCAGTGTTATGGGCATACCGAAAAACTACCCGAACTGCGACTGGCGAAACCCCTTTCAGTCTGGCATTCGGAACGGAGGCCATGGCTCCCGTAGAAGTAGGGGTGTCCACCGCGAGAACCGAATTGTTCAATCCAACACAGAACGAAAGATCCCTGCTGGTCAACCTTGACCTCCTGGACGAGAAGAAAGACGAGGCCCTACAACGAGTCTCCTCCTATCAAAGGAGTACGGCAAGGTACTATAACAAACGAGTAAGAAGCAGAGGCTTTAAACCAGGAGATCTAGTGTTGAAAAAATTGCTCCCAGCCAGGAAAGACCCGGCCCACGGCAAGTTGGGACCAAACTGGGAAGGGCCATACGTGGTGAAAAGGATCATCCGACCTGGGAACTACCAGCTACAAACTGAGGAAGGCAGGGACCTGCAGCACTCGTGGAATGCGGACCACTTGAAACGATATTACCAATAGAGCCTTCTCGTGAAGGAAGAAGAGTTATTGTAAAAAGATCCGATTTTATCAATGAAGAGATACTAAAGTTTTCTGAAAGTTTGCACCGCACAGTATCAACAGACTTTTCAGTCTAAGGGCTCGTAAGCCTAAGAGCTCGTAAGCTCAGGAACTGCAGACTTTTCAGTCTAAGGGCTCGTAAGCCTAAGAGCTCGTAAGCTCAGGAACTGCAGACTTTTCAGTCTAAGGGCTCGTAAGCCTAAGAGCTCGTAAGCTCAGGAACTGCAGACTTTTCAGTCTAAGGGCTCGTAAGCCTAAGAGCTCGTAAGCTCAGGAACTGCAGACTTTTCAGTCTAAGGGCTCGTAAGCCTAAGAGCTCGTAAGCTCAGGAACTACAGACTTTTCAGTCTAAGGGCTCGTAAGCCCAAGAGCTCGTAAGCTTAGGAACTGCAGACTTTTCAGTCTAAGGGCTCGTAAGCCCAAGAGCTCGTAAGCTCAGTAACTGCAGACTTTTCAGTTTAAGGGCTCGCAAGCCTAAGAGCTCGTAAGCTCAGGAACTACAGACTTTTCAGTCTAAGGGCTCGTAAGCCCAAGAGCTCGTAAGCTCAGGAACTACAGACTTTTCAGTCTAAAGGCTCGTAAGCCTAAGGGCTCGTAAGCTCAAGTTCTACAGAAAGACAACGAGTTTGAAAGCTCGATAACTCAAAACAGGCAGTTTTCCCAGTTCAACAGATGACCACATTACTTAGCAAAAAAAAAAAACAACAACAAACAAAACTGGGAAACAAAAGCCCGGAATTCTATTTCACCATGAGTGAACAGTTCGAAAGGAACAAGTACATAGAAGTTATACAAAAATCAGGCCCCCTGGCCTCCTACACCTCCTAAAGTTTCCTCAGCCACCCCCTCCATCGGGGTATCTCCCTCCTCCGCCTTCTGAAGTCGAACAGCCGCCACCTTAAGCCTGGCATTCTCCTCCTTCAGAAGATCTCTCTCTCTCTCCACCTCCGCCAACTTCCTCTTCAGGACCTCCACCTCAGTATCCTCCGGATCCGCCTCCTCAGGCTCATCAACAAAGGAGAGCGAGCACTGAATCCTGGTTGAGCTTCCCCCTATCCCGTAACGGATTAGGTTCTGGGGAGTAACAAGAGCAGAGTAAGGACGGGGAGAAGCTTTCTCCACCATCCCAACATGGAAGGTCTCCAATGGAGTAAGAGCTGGAATACCTGCACAGCACATAAAAGGTTAGCAAAGTTGATTACTGTTCAGACAAAAAAAAAGGTGGAGATCAAGGAAGTGGATTAGCCCGTTTGTGGCTACCTCTCTCCCGAAAGCTCGTCCAAGAACGAGGAACCCAAACATGTCCTTCAGTCCCTACGGCAGATTCCCAGGAGTCCCCCGAGACGAAACAGAAGCGTCTAGACCACCCCTCAGGGGAAGTGGGAATATCAGCAATCAATGGTGGATGAAAATACCACTTAAAAGAGAGAGAGCTGAAGAAAGGAGGAAAGTCGAAAGAGAGATCAAGGAAGTAGAAGAACTCGGAAACTGTTGGAAAGGCTTCAAAACCTTGCATACGCCAGAAAATGAAGAAACTGACCATGGTAGCCCACCCCTGGGGGGAAAGACGAGAAGGACACAGTCCATGGTGAGACAAGATCCGGGCGAAATCTGGATGAAGAGGGAGTCGAAGACCAAACTCAAACGCATCCACAAAAAAAGAGACCTCGCCCGGAATAGGCATACTGCAAGGTTCATCAGGAGTAGGAGCCCTAACTCCCAGATCCGCCGGAAGGTCGTATTGTTCCTTCAAATCAGCAGCTTCCGCGCCCGTAAGCTGAGAAGGAAGAAGAAAGATAGAACACCAGTCTCCCTTGAGTGACTCACGGGCTCGCTGCTTGAAAAGGGGAGAAGAATCCATCGCTGCAAAAGTACGAGAACACAGAAAGCCTTTCTGAAAAGCGATAAGACAAACAGGTATTAATAGTGTCCAAAGATGACTGTTGAGATCCCGCAATGAAAGCAGCATTGAATATTCGCTCAACTTACGAAGCAGTTGGTAAGCCGCCTGGGGGGCTGGCTTAAATCCAAGTCAAATATTGTTCAAAAAAAAAAACGTATACATACGTAACTTATGGCAGGTACTTGCAGCAAATCCAAGTAAGGAAGCCCAGACCTCAAGAAATAATACTACTCCAAACAGGCCAAGGCCTCCTCGGAGTAGGGGGGCACAGGAGTATATAACACAAGGAACAACTAACAAGAGCACCACAAGTTTGGTTTTCCATTCCAAAAAGGGAAGTTCTACTACAAAATACGTCAACTAAAGAAGAAGGTTACAAAAAATATCAGCTATGAAGATCCCGGTTCTCAAGACCGATCTGCAGGAGGGGTAGCATCAGTAACATCAGGAGCCCCGCCACTTGAAGAAGCATCAAACCTTGGCTGAAATTGCTCAAGGTCTAGATCGGGATATCTCTCCATCGCCTGGTCGGCAAAGTTAAAGAACCCGTCGACAAAAGCCGTGGCCGCCTCCAGCCTCGCCTTCTCAAGCTCTTGTCGTTGATCTTCTACAAGCTGGCGTTCGGCAGCTAGAGACCTATTAAGCTCAGCAGCCTCAGCCCGGGACTCCCTTAGCTCATTTCCCATAAGAGTGCGAGCAACAACTGCATTCAGTAGTTTTTCCTTGTCAGCCTCCCGCTCTTCCTTTAAACAGGCGAGTTCGTCCCTTAGAGACACTTCAGCAGAGATACTGGCAATCAGTTGTCTGAAAGTATGAGCCCGCTGTTCGAGGACCTGCTCCAATTCCCTCTCAGTGGCCAAGCCCCAATGCAACAGCTCGTTGCCTTGCCGACGGGCGTCAAGAACCTCGGCACCTCTGCTCTGAACATCGCTCCTCAGCATAAAGATTTCCCTCCCAAGAGCGCAGACGTGCGTCGCCGACTGAAAACATAAGGGACAATGTAAGATACCGAGAAGTTCGAAACAGATAAAAAAAAAAAAACACCAAGGCGTACCTCCAGCAGGGCATGAAGGGCGTCACGGCTCCGGATTTGGAATGGAAGATCCACGGAGCGACGCAGATCAGCTCGGGGAATCAATTCCATCAGAGCCCGGCTACTCAAACTTACGTCCCGAAGTAGGCCGGCCTCTGGGTCAGCAATAGAGGCCCGGGGGGCACGAAGCGAGCTGGAACCAGCTGCAGCAGGTAAAATAGTGCCTCGCCGAACAGGCCCTCCAACGGGGTCAATCGCCACAGTACCCGCAGTGGCTTCACTGACGACCGGCTCAGATGTCAACTCCGGGGCCTCGGGAGAAGGAGCAGGAGCACTGGATCCAAGAACAGGAGCCTCGGCGGCCGGAACAGGGACCTCACCAGAAGTGGTACCCTCTTCCAACCTCGTCCTCTTCGCCGGGGGTCCTACGGCCCTACCCCGCCTTCTTTCATCTACGCGCTCCATGATCATGTGGCGCTGCATCACCAAGTAGGAAGGAACTACGCATACAAAGATCAAAAAATTAGCAAGGTTCCGAACTAAGGAGCAGAGAGATAAAGGGCATTGTCTATATGCAATCACCTGGTGCCAAGGGGACTCCGGGATGCAACAGCTCAACATAAGAAAAGGGCAGACGAGCGCGGGCTTGGTCAACTCGGGCTTGCTCAGAAGAGTCAAGGGGCGGGAGCTCTCCTGCATTAGGAACCGGTGTCACTGTTAGTACACGAGAACAAGCATCCGCCAAAAATCAAGGTAAAAAGCTTACTTAAGTTTCTGCGGCTCCCCCAGGCGGTAGGAACTCTAGCGGACCCCGGAAACTGGGAACCAAACTCCCAGCCATCTCCAGAGATGAAGAAATATCTCCTTATCCACCCCTCAGGATTCGGCGGGAGATCCCGGATGAGAATTTCTCCCCCTCGCCTGGGGACGAAGTGATAAAACTCGGATACCTCCTCGGGGCGGAAAAAGTGAAGAAACTCCCTCAAGTTGGCCCTAGCCTGAGGAAACATCCTTCCCCATGCCGCGATGAAGGTCAGTAGCACCGCCCAGCCAGATGGGAGGAGCATGGCGGGACAGAAACTGAAAAAATGAAGGACCTCTCGTATCAAACTGGGCAGGGGAAACCGAAGTCCTAGCGAAAAGGGGGCCTCGAAGAAGCAAGCTTCACCAACCACCAAGCTGTGAAACCTGCGCAAGTCCGCAGAACGCACGATAACGCCGGGGGGAAAAACGAAGCGCCTAGCAAGGAGCTGGGCCTCCTCCCCGTCAATTTCGCTTGCTTCAACATTTCCGAAGACTCGCTCCATGATTTCGAATGAAGAAGAAGGAGAAGCCATGAATGTAGGAATCAGAGAAGATTTTTCAGAAGCTGGGATTTTGCACGGTTAATGAAGAACAATCATTCCCCGGAGGCCTATTTGTAGGCACTGCAGGACAAGCCTTGCCACTGACGCCGAAGGGAGTTAATGCACGTCTCTCGCCATTAATGAAGTGAACACGTGGCGTCGTGGGGGCTTTTCAGGCGCCACGATCGAGGGACCACTAAACCCTCTGACGGCGCACGTTCTCAAACAAACAAAACCGTCGGATCACCACTACAAAAAAGGCATCTGGAAAGGACCAAAATAGCCTTAAAGAAGTTCAAAGGACCCAAGGGGAAAGCGTGAAGGTCAGCTCGGTTCAGAGAAGCTGAAGTCAGTGCTAAAGGAAAATACAACGCAGCAACAGGTCAAAGAAATTTGTAGCAAAAGCACTACACAACAATCATAAGAAAAGAAAGGGGAAAAACTACAAGAGTTTTCATTTCAACTTATAAAGAGATTACAATCAAGCGTTCCGCAAAAAAGACTACTTGAAGAGTCACAAGAAAGTTGAAAACAGCAGGAAGGCCTCAAATCAACCTCAGGAAGCAATCTCTTCATCACCTGCCCCCTCACCAGAAGCCTCTGCTGGCGTACATGGTCCCTCCACCGCTGCCACCACAGGCCCAGGCACCTTCTCGGCATCGGGAGCCATACCCTCAGGGATATCAGAGGTCCCGGCCTCCTCAGCCGCCACGACAGCCTCCTCGGAGTCCAGCATTGGTACGAAAGGGTCCAAGTCCAGCTCAGGATGAGCCTCCTCAAGTTGATCCTTAAGGTTTAGAAAACCCTTCACAAAGCCGGAGGCGCAGTCCTCCTCGAGCTGCGAAACACGAGACCGCAAAGACAGCAGCTCAGAATCCCTGGCAACCAGGTCAGCCTCGGCGGTCTTGAGTTTGTTCTCCTTGGAATCCATAACCTTCACAAAATCCTGAAGGCGAGCATCCATCTCGTCGTTAATCCTCTTCAATTCAGCGGCCTCTGAGGTCAGAATCTTCACCTTCTCCTCGGCGGCCTCCTTGCTCACTAAAAGGGCGGCCCTGGACCCCTCTGCCTTCGAAAGCTCCTCGTTGTAGTGGAACCCAAGCATTTTTACGCAAGCGAGCGTCTGAGAAGAAAAGGGGGTCAGTTAATAGCCTCCCCGGAGACCTCGGTATGAAGAAATACAGGAGAAAAGGAAAAGACAAGGATAGAAGATACCTCTGCCATGCCCCGGATAGCGCGATCGACCTTCCTGTCAAAAGGAACCCGCGTGGCTACCCCGGGATCTGGAATTGGAACAAGGTCGGATAGCGCAGCAACTGCAACCTCGGGATCACGCAGAAAACCATCCCCTTTATCCCTAGGCGGGGATCGAGCGAGGCCCGTTTTCCCACCCTCCTGAGGGACGGAGCGAGAGAGAGTTCCCGAAGCCTCGCGTTGTTTCTCCGAAGTTCCCCCGGTCAATGATTCGCCCCTAGGAGCTTCAACGGGGAGCAAGGGGAGAGGCGCATCCTCGCGGGGAAGGCGGACTTCTCCCTTCTGCTCAGAAGTAGTAGGTGGGAGGTCAGGAACCGACGCACCAGTAGGTAACAGATGGGAACCCGTCACCACCTTCCTTTTCTTCCTCGACTTCTCGGCATTAGTGAATACCGCCATTACCAAATCTTTCTTCATAGGGGCAGTTGGGGGAGCAGGGGGTGATGAAGGTACTGAGGATTGCTCAACTGGAGGCCCAAGCTCGTAGAGAGCTAGATTTTCGTCCGTCACCAAATCGAAGAAAGGCTGCAACCCAAAATCCTCGGCTCTAGCAACCCTCGCCGCTTCCTCGACCCCAAGGACAGGACGGTAATCTGCAAATTAGAAATAAAGTCAGTAACAGAAGTGCAGGGAAAGTAGAAGACGCAGCTAAAATTAAAAGGCCTTACTTATGTTCCTTGGGGCCCCCCAAGACCTGGGAATGAGAGGAACGTCCCCTGGTTTCCCGGAAAGCTCCCAGGAATCACCCCTAACAAAGAAAAACTTGGGTTTCCACCCTTTGTTGGAAGAAGGAAGCCCGGTGATCAAATTCTTCGCTTTAACCCTTTTCGAAAAATAAAGAAAACCCGCGGAAGGGGATGACTTGAGTTGAAAAAGGGAGGCAAATTCATTAATGGAGGGCTGAGAGTCGTTCCCACTCTTCAACCAATGAACGAGAAGTCCGATCAGAAGACCCCATCCATTTGGAGATAGCCGGGCAGGGTATATGTTGTAAAAAGAAAGAACAATCCGGATAAAAGGATGAACAGGAAACCGCAAACCAGCTCGGAAAGCGGATTCGTAAAAGCAAACCAGGCCAGGAATAGAGGAATTGCACCTCTCTTGCTTTTCAGGAGAATGTAAGAGGACGGAGTCAGGGAAACAATACTCCCCCCTCAGTTCGTCTAAGTCCTCATCGCTGAGACAACTGGGAGTCGATGCGGCACAACAGGCCACGTCGGCTTGGTCCCGACGAGCTCTTTTCCTAGGAATAGGGGAAGGAACTGGTTTTGACTCTTTAGTCTCCGACGCAACAAAAGAATCTGGAGGAAGCGAGGAAAGAGGATGAGCTTCTTCTACAAGGGCGGACCCAGAGGCAGAAACTCCGTGAGCGGATCCCGACGCGGCCCTATCAACAGAACTACCGCTCTGAGAACCTGGAGTACCTACCTCAACCTCCTCAACTTCTCGATCCTCGGAATCCGATTCTGAGGAGGAAACGACCCGCTTCCCCATCAAAGGTTCGGGCCGTAAACCGGAGTGGAGGGAAGGAAAGTGTAAAGCACAGTCCGTCAAAAATAGCGGTCTCAAACACCAACCTCGAAGGAAGGATACCCTAAGCAAAGTAGGATGGTCCACGAAACACGTAAGAGGAGAAAGGTCGTCGGAGTGGTTCCTGAAGTAGCTAAACCTCCATATCAAGAAACGAAACCCAAAACCCCACCATGGAGGGTTGAAGGGATCCAGATCGAGCGAGAATAAAGAAAGGGGGAAGACGTACCTAGTTAAGGTGCTAGATGCAGAAAATAACCGAGAACGCAGAAACCCTAAGAATCGCCTGAAAGTCTGAAGCGAAGCACCTCGAGAGCCAATGGAAGAGAGAGAAATGTAAGGAAATTCAAAAAACGCAAGAATGACAAAGGCGAGGGGACTTCCCCGCTTTTATACGAAACATTCAATGCCCTGAAAAGCTAAACTACAGGGCTCGCCTCAGGAACCGTACCGTCGGGTTCACCCGATGATGACACGTGTAAAAACCATCCCATCACAGCCGGCAAATACCGAAGCACGCCGAACCAACGCAAAGCCTCCTGACCACGCATTCTGCCACGTATGATGTCTATGAAGAATTCGGAAAAGACACTCTCTATCCCCAGGTCAGAGAAGACGTCATTCTCGTGACCAGGGGCTGGGGGGCAACTGATGAGGATAGGTTTTTGGGCCTGGGCCGCCCTTAGGACCAAGCCCAAAGACCTCCGGAAAATGTTGGGTGAAAGCTCCAAAGCCCAAGAAGGAATGGTCCCAACCGGCCCGTATTCGTCTCTTAGCCCACGACCCGAGTTAAAGCCTGTTATGCCACGTGCTCCAAGGACAAAGGAAACCGGCTCTGATTTCTCAGAGTTACTCCCTGCAAAAAACAGAGAGAGGTGGAGCCGAACGAACACTGGCAGTCGTGGGCACAGCATCGCCGGCGGTCAGAATGGCTTGCAGGAAAAGGACGAACGGTCCCCACAAGATCAAAGAGAGGAAGAAAAAGAAACCCTAAGAAAAGGGGGGATATAAATAGAACAGTAGAAGAGAGGGAGGCATCCAGTTCCAGGCTTTCCTCCCCAGTACCCTAGACCAGACAAACGGAAAATATTGTATATGGCCCTGCGCCTATAATTTCCTGGGAGTCAGCCAGATTCAATATACACAGTCAAGGAGCAAGAGCCTCCATTACAGTGGACGTAACCCAAGCTCTTCGGCTAGGGTGAACCACTTATATCAGTTGCCTGCCATAGTTTAACAGCAATCTCCTTAGAGAACCAATTTCGTAAAAACAAACCCAAAAACACAAGATCCACTTGGGCCGGAGGGATTAATTTCCGAGGAGCCATCATTTTTAATTCCCTATTTTATTCCTATTTTTTATTATAAAGTCAATGATACACATATATTAGTTTCCTATATCTATGTAAAAAAAAAAAAAATTCAATCTATATTATATTATTCTACAGTCTAATATATGTTATAGTTGATTTTGTGGTATATAACAATATTATATTAGTACGTTCTGAAGAAAAAAAAACATATTATTATAATACAAACAATAGTATTAAAATTTAATCAATTTCTTTGCAAAAAATGTAATAAATTTATAATATAATTAAATATGTAAATACTTAATAATAACAATCTTTCAATAAAAATTCATTTTAATTTAATTTTTATAAAAAATATTATTTAAATATATTCATGTGCTACTTTGTACATTGCTAGTATACATGATTGGGAAGAAAACTATTGCATTAGCACCCAAGTTGTTGTGTATGAGAGAGAGAGAGAGAGAGAGAGAGAGAGAGAGAGAGAGAGAGAGAGAGAGAGAGAGCACCTGGATGGGGAGCTCTTTTGCCGTTAACGTGAATGGACTGAACAAGCAAATCTTGGTGCTTTTGATGGATTATATATACGACAATCCCAAGTTGTTGATAATTTTTGTGTTCTAACTTAAAAAGACCTTGAAATTCCACTAGATTCTCACAATCCTCGATGCCATAAACTGTTGTGGAGGCCGATGATGATGCATATGTTATTTTTTCCAACAATGGGCAATTTTCGGTGGCTAAGATCAACGGTATATGGGGCAGCCCCACTAGGGTTTTTAAACTTGTACAGGAACATATATAGAACTCATCTAGAAAGTCGAGATTTGACGCAATCTGGTAGGTTACAAATCGCATTTCTGCTTAGATCTAGCACCTCCAACGAGGGTAGGTTATTGAAATCTTTTGGAAAATCACCGTTAGATAGATTGCATCCATCAAGACTCAGTGTTACTAATGAATGTGGTAAAAAAGTCGAAACAATCTTCGAGAGTTCTGGATGAGTTCTTTTTCTCGATCTCCTAAACCACATCAATGGATGCCACGACTTATTCACTTCAGTAGTAGAAGGTACGAGGCTGAGGTCGATTTCACTAGCTTGAAATATTCTTAGTGATTTTATCTCTCTTAACTTTAATGGCAACTCTTTAAGATTTGAGCAACCAGAAATCCTTAATATTTCCAGAGAGCTAAGCATGCCAATGTTTGTTGGAAGCTTCTCTAAACTTCTACAATCTCTCATATTCAATAGAATAAGTTTCCCAAGATTGCCAATTGATTCATGAATCTCAACCAAATTTACACAACCTTTTAGGATCAATCTCTCAAGACTTGTGAGTCCAGAAAAAATTGGAGTTTTTTTAAGGCCACGGCATTGTCGAAGGTCAAGAATTTTTAATGACCCAATGAACTGTGAAAAAAATTGAGGAAGCTACTGTCATAGACATTAAAAAAAAAAAAGGAACTACAAAAAATATATATATACATACTAGAAACAAAGGTCAACGAGAATTAATCGCATACCTTGGCTCCCTTCCATAATTGCTCTAAGCTACTATTGCGCATTTCAATGGCAACCAGATTCTCCATAGGAAAATCATTTGGGAAAATTTTCAACGAAAATCCGTACCAACATAGCCATCTTATATTCTTTGGAAATTCTTTATAGCCTCCAATAAGATGTACATAGTTGATTTGTAGAAGTCTCAATTCGTGCATCCTTTGGAATGCATCTGTTTCCAAGCTCCCATCGCATCGCTTGTTGCAATTAGAGAGTTTCATTGTATATTTATTTGCCTCGAGCAGATTCATATTGAGAGCAAGTCCTCTGATTGTCTCAGTGCCCTAATACCAAAAACAATAAGGATAAGAGATAAGGATATCATGATATATGGAATCACATACACATACAAGAAGTAATTTTCTTACAATTTTTTCTTTCAATACTTTGAAGGAATCCTTGTGATTCCACAGTCTACTACGCTCGCCAAGCTTCTTAGGTGACTGTTGGCAAATAATTTCTCTTCCCATACGTTGAATCAATGTATGCATCCTCAACTTGTTACGTATTATTTTTACGAGACATCTATCAATAAGAGTTTGAAGCTCAACTGGACCAAAATAACCACATCCATTTAGTATAGTGATTACGTAAGCCTTGCCCATTCCCACAAAAAAACAAGCAATCTCAAGGAATAAATTTCTGTGTTGTTCGTCTGGTAAAAGTTCGTAGCTTATCTGAAGTTTCTGCTGGATTTTGCCATCATGAATCAGTTCAAATTTGTCTAATGCACTTCTTGTAACACCCCATATTTTTCTTTTATAGATATGTATATAGATATATATATAGTAAATAATTAATGTAAAAATGTGGACATGTGTAATGATGTAAGAATGAGCTATATGTGTTGTAATAATAGGAGAAATGCTAGAGATGCATATGGATTGGGAAGTTTGAGTTTCAAAGACGTTTAAACTTGGAAAGGGTGATTAAAAGAATTTCTAAATAATTTTGGGTCAAAATAATGTATCCATTGAATCCGGAAGGTCGAACAACCTTGGGAGAGGTAATATGGGGTGTATTGGAAGTTAGGAAGTATTCCGGAGTGAAAACACACTTAGAGAAAATTTGGGTAAAAAGGAGTTGGGACACCTTCTAGTATTTTGGTCATAACTTTTTATCCTTATATCCAATTGATCTGAAATTTTGACAGTAGATAGTAGACATCTAGGGCTACAAAAGTGTATCTCATGAAAATTTTCCAATTCGACCTCTAAATGGGTCAAAATCGCACTGGAAGTTGAAACAAAAATCTGGCAGTCAAACTGTACCAGTACGCCGAACTCCAGTAGCTAAACCGTACCGGTACGCGTACCGGTACGCCCGATAAAGCCCAGCCCGATCCGACTTCGGGTCTTTCTCCATTTCTTCCACTATAAATACTTAATGTCAATTTTTTTAGTCTCATTTCACCCATCCAAACCCTAGGCACCCTTAGAGAGCAAAAGAGGGAGAGAAAAACACAAAAATTGGGAGAGATTTACAAGATCCAAGCCCTAGTTTTCAAGATTCCACTTCTCCATCCATTCCCTCTTCTATAATTTCACTTCACCCTCACTCAAACCTCTTAGAACCAAAAAAGAAAGTAGCAAGGGAGCAAGAAAAAGGGGAAAAGGGAGTCTTTAAAGCTTGGGTTGCTAGAGATACTTGGTTGAGGTAGGGGATTTCTTCCTATTCTCTTACATTGAGGCTAGGATTAAATTATATGTATTCTTTTGGTTCAAAATCATATATACTTGCTATTATTACTTGATTCTTGATCCTCTTGCATTTATTGCCATGTTTTAAACATTGTGGTAGTTGGGTAACCATTAAATGTCCCTTTTTCATTCTCAAACCCTAGTTTTAAGAAAAATGAATTGTTCTTTTGATTCCTCCCATATTCTTGATGTCAAAACTTTAGTGTTTCATATTGAACAACAAAATGGTATTTATGATGATCTCTTGTACATTTTCTTATATTACTCTTTGTAAAACTACTTGAGAAAATTGGGGGTTTATGGAATTGTTTGTTAATTGAGGAAATTGCTTGTAAATTGGGGATTTGTGTAATGGTTGGTTATGTGAGATACTTGTTGGTATTTTACCTCTTGCGTGGTTGTACGATACGAACATGGATTACTATTGACCGGGTATCATGTAGTGGGTAGACGTCTTTCTATGTCACGCGGGTATGAACTTTTCCTACCACATGGAGTGGGTAGACGCCTTCGTACGCCGTGTGGGTATGAACTTTTCCTATCACTAATGATCACGGATTAGTAACGTGGGTAGTGTCGGACATACGGTGTGGGTTATCATGCATTGTACTGGAAAATGGTTTCCTACAAGAACTTGTGGGAGTATGGGATTCCACAAGGTTTTGTGGGAAAAATGGTTTATATTTTGGATTGTAATGGATTTTGGTTTCTTTTACTGTTCATTTAAATTACTATTGCTATTTAAACTTGAGATCTATTTAAAATGTCCTGCTTTTCCTTCAAAATGTTATATATGCTATTTGTGAAAATGAGACCAACCGTTTTATATGTTTTTCCTAAACCTTGTTTGAGTTTGGGAAGATTTTGCTACAGAGCTTCGTGCTCATCCCCTACAATTAACATTTTTCAGATTATGCTATAGAGGAGGAGCTTGGCGCTAATGAGCCGGGCCTTGGGGAAGCCTCATTAGAGGGGTACCTGGAACCCGAGTGGGACATTTAGAGACGCCCCTTTTATTTTTGTACTAGACTAGGAATCAATATGTACAAGCATTGTAAAGTCTAGTTTCTTTTGAAATTCCGCTGCAATATATTCATGTAATTCTTTTGGGTTGTAATGGCCTTAGTTGGGCATATTCTTTTGGATAATGATGTAAATATTTTATGGATGATGAATGAAGTTTAATTTATTTATGGATGATATTAGTGCTCTCATGATATAAATGGTTTTAGTATATAATGCCGTCCAGGGTGTGTTTTGGGGCGTTACACTTCTCCATACATCCTCACCCATGTCTCGTAGAGAAGCACCTAAAACTTCTAGAGCCAAAGGAAGCCCTCCACACCGTTTCACAACCCTTCTAGATTACTCCATGTAACCTTCAATGGGACTGTGTTGCCCAAATGCATGCCAACTAAGGAGCTTAAGTGATTCATCGTTGCTCAGTATTCGAACATCAATAATCTCAACATCATAAGACCTCACTAATTGCATATTTGTGGTTGTAATGAGAATTTTACTTCCCGGATAAAAAAACTTGTGCATACTAAGAATTGCATCCAGTTGCTCTTTTTCGTCCACATCATCTAGAACGACAAAAACTTTACGAAAATGTAGGGCATCTCTTATCTTAATGATCCCCTCATGCACACTAGTTATTTTTCTCACTTTTCTCTTTTGAATATCTGAAAGAAGTTTTCTTTGCAATTGAATCAAGCCATCCCACTGTTTGGAAACTTTTTTAATATCTGAGAGAAAACTAGTACCATCAAATCTGTTGAAATTTAAATCATAAGCATATTAAGCAATGGTCGTTTTTCCTATACCACTAATTCCACATATTGCCATAAAACCCACATCAGTTGACTCATCTCGTAGCCATAAATTAATATATTTAACTTGAGAATCAATTCCAGGTAGGTTGGATTCAACAATGAAGGCATCACGATTCACTTTATCCTTAACAACTTCCACAATCTTTGCGATGAACTTTGACTCATACCTCCAAATGGTTGCAATGACATGACAATTAACCAAAACATGCATGTCAGTAAATAAAAGTAAATAGCAATATCTTGTGCAAGCAGCAAACAAATAACAAAGATTTCTTGCATGTGGTGAACAATGTGAGAAACCTGACAATATGTATAACAAAGAATAATAATACGATTTGTAGTTTTATACCATCTACTTTGCTTTCTTTTCTTATTAAAAGTTTATATTTGAGCACGTTAATTAGTGGCCGAGTTTCATATATCTGCCACGTGCCAAACAAAGACATATGGTTTTGACTGGAAATGATCATATATGTAGCATACCAAAGACACTATATTCAAGAAATTTTTATGTAGTTTTTGAAAGAATTCACAATTTGATTAATATAGATAATACAATACCATTCAAAAAAGCAACAATGAAACCCGAAAGCTCACAAAAACTAATTTCTTACGAGCAATATTTTTTAGATATAATTTATTGATCTAATTTGTTGACCTAATTCACTATAATCATTAGATTATTGACTGTGAGTTCTGTCAAAATTAATCAAATAATTATAAAAAAATTACACCAGTAGATCAACAAATTATGTAAGATTTTTATACTCACTTCTTGCCATTTTTATTTTGCTCATCAGAGAATATGAAAGGGAGGGTGCAGAGAGAAGGGAAGACAAACTGGTTTTTAATTGCTTTTCAAAACATCATAATTTTTTTCAAAACACAACCAACTGATATGCAAGAAAAGGATTTATCAGTAATTACCCATTGACTTCGTTGCTTAAGACTTCCCCTCCTAGGTCTGCAACTTCTTGAAGTGCTTCCCTCCATACTTTGACCTTCTTCATCCACTCCTCCTTTTTTTCATCCTTTTCTTCCTCGATTCTCTTATCATATCCAACAATTGCTTCTGCAAAACTTTCTGTTTGGTTTCTAACATGGGTCGGATCCACCTCGTAGAAGACAGGGAGAATAAAATGTGACGTGGTCCGTCTACGATTGAGGATCATCACTAGTTCATCAAGGCACCATTTGGAAGAAGCATAATTTTTGGAGAAGACAATTACTGAACTCCTTGACCGTTGAATTGCTTTTTCCAGTTCTAAACCAATAGGTTCTCCTTTTTCTGCGTGATCTTCATCTCTGAACGTGCGAAAACCTGCATTCACTAAAGCTTTGTAAAGGTGATCGGTGAATCTCTTGCGAGTATCTTCACCTCTGAAACTCAAGAACACATGATATCCACATGGAGACGAAGAAGAGGAGGCTCCTTGGGCTCTAGAAGCAGCCATATATATATAGAACAAAGCCCTTTGTAGATATCAAACCACTTTCTTGCTGGAATCTCCCACAGGAAGCTCACCGAATTACTAGTTAGATAATATAAGCAAACAGCTCATGATCAGTAGGGTTATGGGCTAGAGTGAAGAATTTCGTTGATCGAGTAACGAACTAATTGGATGATCTCTTTCTATTCTTTTGCAGAAGTATATATACTTGTTTCAGTATGCGATTTATGACATGATTACAGACGAAGTTTGGAAGACCCTCTTAGAGTTCATCGTCATCTTCATCACAACATTCTTTTGTCAAATTTTATTTTCTTTCTTGCTTTTGTTCTTTTGGTGCTTTGGGTTCTCAGAAAATGGTCATTTTCTTTTTTTCCATAAAGAAAGAGTTGTGATAGAGATCTGTTTCGTCGTTTGATATCCACAAAGTTTTGATTTCTTTTGATCGGTACATATGTACAAAGTCGTTATTACCGAGGTTTATAACTACATATGATACCACCCTTCTATCCAATTGACGCAGGACATGTCATAATGTCATAATAGAGAGAATCGACTGAAATAAAAACACTTGGATGAAACTCATATGCACAAAATAAGGAAGCGTGAAAAGAAGACTATCAAAAAGTATATTCGCCTAATAAAGTCATCTACCGTTATTAATAAATTCTTAGAACGGAGATGTTGATTAAAATTAAGAAACAAGAACAGGTTTTGGGCTCAGCAAGGCCGTGAACACAGTCATGGCCGGTCTGTCACCCAAGTGATGTCCACCAATAAAGACTGGGCCAAGTGGCCTTTAATGGGCTGTATTGTGGGCCACCACAGGCTTTATACATCCCGTTCACCCACCACCAAACAGAGAGGTTCCATCCTAATATAATCACAATCTCAGTATGAGCTCATCATCTTCCACAGTGTACACTCCACCGTCGACCACATCCCCAGAACTCTCCTTCACTTTCGTACTTTCCTTCTCCCTCCTTTACCATGCCCATCCTGTGATGATTATTTAGGGTTTTCCGCTCTAGTTGAATTAGATATCTTAATTATTTTGATTTGTTTGGTGGATTGAGATTTTAATTTCAGTGGTTTTCTGCGCTTCATTGAATTCAATTTCAAAACTTGAATTTATTTGGGCTCAAGAATGACAATGGAGATAAAATGGAGCAACAATCAGAGACGAAATTTGTTGAAGAGACTGTGGCAGTGGCGAGGCCTAAGACAATTTTTCGATCCTTCGTGCTAAATGCAACAAAAACTACTGTTCGAAGCAATTCATAGTCGATTCGATAATCGAAGAAAACAATAACGTAATTGTTGATGATCAAAGCGTGAAAAGGATTAGACTCTCGGGGTGAAATGCCGATGTGGACAGACTTTTCTGTTCAATCCATCGGTACTCTGGTAAGTATAACCGTGTTTTTGATTTCAAGATTGCTGCTTAGGGTAAGTATAACCGTGTTTTTGATTTCAAGACTGCTGCTTAGGGATGCCATTGCAAGGCCAATCGGTTATGAAGCTCGATAAGATCGACAAGATATGAAAAAATGATGGTGGTGGCTGGCGAATTGGTTTGTAGGATGGCATAAATAGAAGGTATTTAACTGCTTAAAGTATGTGCTTTATTAATATGATATGATGCAGTAGTGGATACATAATTCTCTTACTATCATTTACTTGTTGGTTTTATATAGTATAGTTGGTTTTATGCTTTGTTGCTTGATTGTATTTGATGTGAAATGCTCGGATTTTTATATATTGTTTTTGGTTTTTTTAGAGCATTTTTAACATTGACTTAAATTTTTACTCAAATTTACATTAAAATTTGAGTAAAAAACTTGATTTGATACAAAGAACTCCAATAAACAAACTCAAATTAAAGGAGAAATCTAAATTTAAATTAGGATAAGTCTAAATTTAAAAGAGAGTAAATATGATTATTATATCTTTAAAAGATTGTGAAATTTTACATTTGAGCCTTCTTTGATTTGAGTAAAAAAATGAGTCTTCATTGATTTGGTATAAGTTTGAGTTAAAGGTTGGAGCAAATTTTTTAGGTTTGTTTACTCAAATTTAAATTTGAGTCAGGGTTAGAGATACTCTTAGTATTAGGTTCTCTTTATGTTTGTCTGGTTCATTATTGACATTGATATGTAATAATGACCGCCCTTCTATGCCCTATGGTTTACACCAATAATGTTATCCAGTGGTGTGTATATGTATTTATGTATTCGTTTTTGTTGTTTTTCTGGGGGAGGGATGTAGCAGAGTAAGTTACCAAATAAATCCACATAAATAAAAAAATAAAAAAAGAAATCACCGAGGGGATTCAATTCAATCAGAAAATAGAATATTAGATAGCACTACATTTTTTTGGTTAAACTAAAACATTGCACGTACAGTGCTAAAGAAGCAGCAAGCGAGAGAGAGAAGAAACACAGAATAGTCTTTTGCCCGAAAATCAAGCGACAAAAGGTCTGATCTTCATGAAGTTTTGGAAGATAATTAATACAGTGTTTGGAAGGGAGAGAAAGGAAATACAACAAGGGAAAAGTTTTATTTCGTCTTGCTTTTTCTTCTCTTTCAATCACATGTGCGGGTTAACAAAGTGGCACTGAATTTTGGTGTTCCTATATGTCGATGTAGGTCTAAGCATATCTTCACTGTTTGATTGACCATCCTTCTTTTTCGGCTCATCGTGTACAAGGTTAATTTCGAGCTCCTTTACCTCCAAATCATTCATTAAAATACAATGATTCAGTTCATCGGCAAGTCCAAAGCTTTACCCCTAGGAAGAAATATGCTAAATATTCCGTCTTGGGACAATCCCTATGCTATGAAAATTTCAATTTTAACTGGGACGAACTATGGATTATCGGGTGGGGCTATTCTCATCCCTTAAATCTCTTTTCCCACCCCATTTAATCATTTTATTTTAAACTACTAAGTTCAGCTCATTTATACCCATTCAATTAAACTATTAAATATAAATGTCAAAAAAATCGAAACAAAATAGTAATTGAAGCGAAATTTCAAATGTTATGAATATTTTGATGTGTTTTGAGATATTTTGACATATTTTCACTAATGCCTTTATAATATTTTGAGGTATTTGAAGATATTTTTGGTATATTTTGACTAATATTTTAAAAATAATAATTATTTTTTAATTAATTTTTATTATACTTCTAAAATATTTTCTTACCAAAATAATAAATCAAAACGAAATTTTAATAATTGCCTATATAGTATGTTGAAATAAAATTGGATGAATTTACTTTTTAATTAGTGAATATAAACAGAATTAGTTTAGTAACTAATGAGATGAGTATAAATGTGATGAACTTAATAATTTGAAGTAAGATGATTAAATGAGGGTGAAAAATGAGATTTAAGAGATGGGAATAGTTCCACCATAGATTATCTCCATTAATTTAACTGGCAACACTTTACTTGTCTATACTTTAATTGCTGATACATTACCTTCTATAGTTTGGGACGAATTTTGACAGCCAACGGAGCTTACTATTTAAAATTTTTCTAATTTTCTATACAGAGAATTTTTTTTTTTTTTTTTTTTGGGGGGGGGGGGAGAGGGTAAAATTGGTTTACTTTAGGGACATAAAATATTAAGAAATCGGGAAAATTTCAGCTACATCACTTCTAGTATATCATATCTTCAAAGACACTCCTTTTATTTTTTGAATCTTCATTGACACTCCCTTTCAGATTAATAATGTTAACTAGAATGCAATTTTATTAAATTATCCATAATATATTTTAGAAAAAACTTCATCCATACCCCCAGATAGGCATATCTTCAATGAGAACCCCTCTTTTTTTTGAATTTTTTTACGTATTAAAATTCAATTTGAGTTAATTAAAATTTATTTTTTACGTATTAAAATTCAAGTCGATTAAAATTTATATTTTTTTAGTATTAAAATTTGAGTAGATTAAAATTCGATTCGAGTCGATTAAAATTCGTTTTTAATCAACTTGAATCAAATTTTAATCGACTTGTATTGAATTTTAATCAGTCATAATTTTGATATATAAAAAAATATAAATTTTAATCGACTCAAATTTTAATACATAAAATAAAAATTTTAATCAACTTGAATCGAATTTTAATAAGTAAAAAAATAAAAATTTTAATTGATTTGAATCAAATTTTAATCAGTTTAAATTTTAATATAAAAAATAATTTTAATCGAATATAATTTAAATACATAAAAAAATAAAATTTAATCAACTCGAATCAAATTTTAACCTGCTCAAATTTTAATATGTAGAAAAATAAATTTTAATTAGCTCAAATTTTAATATGTAGAAAAGTGAATTTTAATCGGCTCGAATTTTAATCGAATTGTATGTAGAAAAATTATTTGAGGTTTATGTAAGGAAAATCTTGGTATTTTAAATGAATTTTTTTTTGGTATGAAACAATGGTTTAACGATAGGAGGTGTCAATGATATTTAAATATAAACTAAAAAGGATGTCAGTGATGTTTTGAATAATAAAAAGGTGTTCTTGAAGATATGGTAAACTATAAAGAGTGTGGTTGAAATTTTTCCTAAGAAATACAATATTCATAATAGTATCAAAGTCATTTTAATGTGTTATTTCTCTAGAAAGGTTGAATTTTGACCCTTGACCCTTAGTTTTAAAGGAATTCCTAACAGTTGTAATTTGTTCCAAAATTAGACTGTATTATTTGTAGATTTTAAAACTATAATGGGCCAATAGGATATTACTTGGTCAAACCACATAGAGGTAATGTATAATTGACCACATAGAGGTAATATATAATAATATAAAATAACTATCGGATAAGCATCCAAGTGTGCGGAGAGAGAGAGAGAGCACCTGGATGGGGAGTTTCTTTTCCATTAATGTTAACGGACTGAATAAGGAAACTTGGGTGCTTTTGATGGATTCTATATTGGACAACTCCAAGTTGTTGATAATTTCTCTGTCAATGTTTAAAACCAATAGTAACTTAAAATGACCTTAGAATTCTACTAGATTCTCACAATCCTGGATGCCGAAAAATGTTGTGGAGGTTGATGATGATGCAGATGTTATTTTTTCCAACAGTGGGCAATTGTCAGTGGCTAAGATCCCCTTTATATGGGATAGATCCACCAGAGTTTTCAGACTTGTACAGGAACGTACATATAACTTATTCAAACTGTCAACACCTTTGATGCATTCTGGTGGGCTAAAAATCAGATTTATGCTCAGATCTAGCACCTCCAAGGAGGGTAGGCTACTGAAATCTTTTGGAAAAACACCGTTAGATAGATTTCATCCTTTAAGACTCAATGTTACTAATGATTGTGGCAAAACACCCAAAACAATCTTCATGAGTTTTGGACGAATTCTTGGTCTCGATCTCCCAAACCACATCAATGAATGCCACAACATATTCTTTTCAGTAGTAGAAGGTAAGAGGCTGAGGTCGATTTCATTAGCTTGAAATATTTTAAGCGATTTTATCTCTTTTAGCTCTGATGGCAACTCTAAGCTTTGAGCAACCAGAAATCTTGAGTGTTTCGGGAGAGCTAAGCATGCCAATTTTTATTGGAAGCTTCTTCAGACTTTTGCAATCTTTCATATTCAAGAGAACAAGTTTCCCAAGATTGCCAATTGATTCATGAACCTCAATCAAATTTACACAACCTTTTAGGATCAATCTCTCGAGACTTGGGAGCCCAGAAAAAATTGGAGTTTTTTTAAGACTATGGCAGTGTCAAAGGTCAAGAATTTTTAATAACCCAATACATTGTGAAAAATTTTGAGAAAACTAATGTCAAATACATTAACAAAAAAAAGGAATTGCAAAATAAATAAATAAATATAATGTTTAAAAATAGAGGGCAGCGTGGATCAATTGCATTCCTTGGCTCCCTTCCATAACTGTTCTAAGCTACTATTGCGCATGTCAATGGCAACCAGATTCTCCATAGGAAAATCATTTGGGAAAGATTTCAACGAAAATCCATGCTAACGCAGCCATCTTATGTTCTTTGGAAATTCTTTATCGCCTCTAACAAGTTGTACATAATTGATCTGTAATAGTGTCAATTCGTGCATACTTTGGAATGCATCGGTTTCCAAGCTCCCATCGTACTGATTGTTGAAATTAGAGAGCTTCTCTTCCTTGAGCATATTCATATCGAAAGCAAGTCCTGTGATTTTCTCAGTGCCCTAATAACGAAAACATTAAGGATAAGGGACAAGGAAAACAATAAATGGAACCACATGCACATACACATACACATACACATACACATACAACCAATTTTTCTTTGAATACTTTGAAGGAATCCCTGTAATTCCATAGTCTAATACGCTTGCCAAGGGGAGTAAACTTCTTAGGTGACGGCTGACGAATAATTTCTCTTCCCATATGCTGAATCAATGTATGCATAATCAACTTGTTATGTTTTATTTTTGTAGGTATTCCGCATTCCTATCCGATTTTTTGCTAAATACCAAAAAGTCTTTCGTCTGCCTATCCGATTCTTTTGGGTAACTAATCAATAGAGTTGGTAGGATAAGATAAGATCAAAATTTACGGATAATCGAAAATTTGAACATCCCTACAAGTGAGGGCCTCAAGAGATTGGGCCAAGTGGCCCTTAGATGGGCCGTATTGTGGTCCTCCACATGTTTATCCAGACTATGAACAGCTCTTTAACCCACCACCAAACAGAGACTCCACCCGTCACTTTCGTAATTTTCGCCAACCTCTTTTACCTTGTCCATCCTGTGGTGATTATTTAAGGATTTTCCGCTCTAGTGAATTGAATATCTTTATTGTTTTGATTTATTTGGTGGATTGAGATTTTAATATGTGGTCTTAATCGTTTGGTTCTCAGAATGAACGACTTAGCATCGCCTCTCTACTCTTCTCTGTCTCAGCACCTCTCTTCTCCGCTGTCTCACGAGCTCTCTCAGCAGATCAATCGACGAAGGGTCCAGTTCAAGAGAAGGGACTTCCAGTCACAGATCGACGAAGAAAGAGCTTCCTTTCGCTGTGAAGGTAAGTGTAATCTCTTTATTTGTATAGAGCTATGTATATATATACATAGATCTGTATATATATGCATAGATCTACACAGATCTGTACTTGACAGCCCCATTTTTTGTTTTATCTGTATAGATATGCATAGATCTTTTTTTTTTTTTTGTTTAATCTGTAATTTTTCACCACAATATACATAGATCTGTATTTTTTTTTTCTGGTTCTCTCTCTCTCTCTCTGTCCATTTTCCTTTGACACTGCTTCACATTCTATCTTCTCTCTGCGAAGCAGCTACTTTGCCACCTCTGTGTATCATCCCACATCCCGGCCCTTGTATGTACATACCATGAATACAATGATTTAGCCTCATTACTATAATTTGGACATATATCCATTTATTTTGCGGATTTAAGCTCAAGCCCCTTGCAATTTGCATAATTGTTGTATGCTGACGTAAATTTTTATTCCATACATCCCAAAAAAAAAAAAAAACCATGTGTATACAAATGCATGCAATCAATTTGAGAGTTTAAGGAATTGGTTAATCTACCAGGATTACTCATGTACCTATTTTATTTTTTGAATGTTAACAGTTTGTTGTGTTCAGTTATATCCATTTTAATCTAGTCCAATGTAGTCCAGCATTTTTATATCATAATTAAAGAGTTAGAATGCCAGTTTTGATGCTAAATGGGACTTAAATTTGTTCAACTTGTTAGTTAATGGTACTCTGATATCCTCCCCAAAAGACAAACATGCATACAAAATAGGAAAAGGTTTATTGGTATTAAGGTATCTTGTGCATACATAAATAACAATCCATTTCAGTTGATTTAAGCTAGCATTATTAGTGCTTTCAAATGTGCTATAACTCCAGACACTTATCTCACCATTTAATGCGTGGAACAAATGAGGTCTTGAAGATACTGAGAGTTGATATCCACACCTTGTGGAATGTGTCAAGAACTAGGCCATCATACAAGTCAAGGACTTTTAATGAAATGGTACATCGTGAATTGTCGACATTGCCATTTTAATTGGTCCACATATTTTCATAAATGAATATTCCTTTTGTTTGGGACTAACTAATAATAGACTTTTAGCATGTTGCATGATATGAAAGAATAAAAGCTGTATCTCTAATATAGAATTGGTCTGAGGCATCATAGTAGAATTCTTGTTAATGATGTGATATTTATTCAAGATGTATCAGGTGTCCTTCAATAAACCAGGAATAGAAATGTAATGAGTGGAACAATTTATTGTAGTTCTTAAGCTTCCTAGTTGCATTGAGCAACCTGCAAAGACGATAGATCTTTTGTGGGGATAATGTGAATGTGTTGATCTCTGTGTCATGCTTGTATCATTATAACCCGTGTCTGATAAGGCTATAACATTGGGTGTGCTTGCTGTGTTTGGCATTTCTGTAGTTGCTGATTCATGTGATTTTGATCTTTACTTTTCTTAGAAAAATTATGGAGAAATGCTGCTAAAAAACAGTTTGTTGCTATGCTGCTTTGCAGCACTGTTATGCTGATCAGAAACAGTCTGTTGTGCCTGCTGGTTTGTATGAATCTGATATCTGATGGATTGAGCTGGAATGATGAAGGACTATTTGCAGCTGGTTCAGATTTAGACTGTTTCTGCAGTCTGCATTGAGACTGTTCTGGAATCTGCATTGAGATTTAGACTGTTATGCATTGGTTTATTTCTGAGTATGGAATGGGGCATGCAGACAGGAGTTTTTTAAAAATCAGGGGGGGTCATAAATGTAATTAGAAATGGTTTAATCCATCTCGAAGGATTAAAGCCATTTTTTCATACTTTTAGAAAATTTGTTCTTTGATTCTTGTAATTCTTTCTTTTTGGAAATAAAATTCTCTTTCTTTAAAAAAAAAATTTTTTTGGTCAGGCATCTGGTTTGCAATTTGAAGGCCTGAGCAGCTGGGAGCATTTTGTCTGTACTGGTCTGCTTCTGCTTTCAGTCTAGCCTGGTGTTGTGCTGATCTGTGCTGGAGCTTGGAGCTTGGTGCTGGTAGATCTAAGGCATGGTGCTGGACTGCAGGAGCTGTTCAAGTTTAAGAGCCTTTTATTGTAATTTGAGATGGTTTTGATCCTTTTGAATGATTAAAACCATTTTTTCTATTTTTTAAAACATCTTGTTCTTTGATTCTTGTAATTCTCATTCTTTTTGGGAATAAAATTTGTTCCTTTTACCAAAAAAAAAAAAAAAAAGGTATAGTTTGAACCTTGTAATTTCTGAATTCATTCAATAAAATTTTTACTTTTTTTTTAAATGATATATTATAAAGCATATTTAGGATAAAACGTGAAGTAATAACCAAACATGTTTTTTGTTTTTTATTCTCATAATTTGATAGACAAAAATGACATCCCAACATGTTTTCTGTTTCAGTATTTATCACAAAACAGAGACAAAAATTGTCTCTGTTTTTGATTGTTTTGAAGACGCGAAAACGAAAACGTTACCAAACGACCCCTTATACTCCCTCATATGGAGTGGTATTTTGAAGGTAAGAGGAGTCGAAGTTGAGACTTCATTAATACCAATCGCGCGTGTTTTGTGTTTCGCATGTTTCTAGAAACACAAATTTTTTGTTCCCATTTTTTTGTCTATGTCTCCAATACAACTAAAACAAAACAAAATCAAAAACAGTAGCCAAACATATTTTTGTTTTCATTTTTGACAAAAATTGAAAACAAAAGCACAAAACATAGAACAAAAACGGTTACCAAACAGGCCCTTAATTTCAGTGGTTTTTTGGCTCTTCATTAGATTCAAATTCAAAATTTGAATTTATTTGGGGCTCAAGAATGATAGTGAAAATAAAATAAAGCAACAACCAGAGACGAAATTGCTTGAAGAGACTGTGGCAGTGGCAAGGCCGGACACAAATTTTCGACCCTTTGGTGCTAAATGCTACAAACTACAAAGACTAATGTTCATAGCAATCCAAAGTCGCTTGTATAATTGAAGAAAACAATAATGAAATGTGGTGATATTTCGATGAAGTCTAAGCATATCTTCTTCTTTTTGGGGGAAGTCCATGTATATCTTCACGGTTTGATTGAGCATCCTTCCTTTCCTGCTCATTGCACACCGAACTGATTTCGACCTCATTTACCTCCAAACCATTCATTGGTTCGACAAATGTGGTGTCCCTAAATGTTGATGTAGATCCAAACATATCTTCACTGTTTGATTGCTCACTCTTTTTTTCATGCTCATCATCATTCTTCTCTTCATGCTCATCGTATACAGGATTGATTTCGAGCTCTTTTACCTCAAAACCATGCATTATAATCCGAAAATCCAATTTATCGCCAGGTTTTAAGTCATGATTAAACCAACTCCACCAATAGAGCTCCTTAAGCTTCCAATGACTTAACCACATGATACGTTCGTCTGGCTCTGGAACTCCAAAACAGGGTTGGATGTTGTGGAAAATCATATTGCCCCCCTTATAGCCTTCAATTCGAATAAGTCTACCGCCCCTATAATGTTTGTTGACCCCGTACACACACCTCATGTTGAACCCTTGAATCCTACGATTTTGAATTAAATGGACACTCATATGTGTTGTGGACGGTTCAAACCAATTGCTGGAGCAGCCCGAAGCTTTCCCCCCAGGAAGAAATATGTTGTATATGCCCCTGTTCGACACTACCTGTGCCATGAAAGTTACAATTTTACCCCATTCAAACTCTGCAATACCTTCATGTGGTTTAACCGGGAACACTTTGCTTCCTTATACTTTAAAGGTCAACTCTTAAATCTCCTTTTTTTTTTTTACCTCATTTAATCATTTTATTTTAAACTATTAAGTTCATCCCATCTATATTCACCCTATTAGTTATTAAACTCACCCCATTTATATTCACTAATTAAAAATTAAATTCATTCAATTTTATTTCAATCAAATATATAGGCAATGATTAAAATTTTGTTTTGGTGTATTATTTCGGTATGAAATATTTCAGAAGTAGAATAAAAATTAATAAAAAATTAATAATTATTTTTAAAATATTAGTCAAAATATGTCAAAATATCTTAAAACACCTCAAAATATTTCAAAGACATTGGTGAAAATATATCAAAACACTTTGAAATAAAATAGATGACCTCAGAACATTGAAATTGTGCTACAATTACTATTTTTCTTTCGATTTTTTGATATATATTTAATTGTTTAATTGAATGAGTATAAATAGGATAAACTTAGTAACAACTTGGGTATGTATAGATGGGGTGAACTTAGCAGTTTGAAGTAAGGAGATTAAATAGAGTGAAAAAAGAGATTTAAGGGGTGACCGTGAGAATAACCCCACCCTACTTTAAAAATCTGAAAATGTAACAACTAAAATTTTCTAGTGTGGCTTATTCATAATTTTTTTTTATAGAAATTGAAATATCTACTTAATGCATAGAAATGGAAGATAGAGAAAGATTATGTTTATTTTAGAGGGAGAAAAAAAGAAGAAGAAATAACATACATAAAAGGATATAAAGACAATAAGTTACTGGGTCAAACTATTCGAAGGTAATATATAATTTGCCCTTTTTTTTTTGTTACCAGACCGTTATTCATGATTGGGAAGAAAACTATTGCATTAGCACCCAAGATGTCAAGAGAGGGAGAGAGAGCACCTGGATGGGGAGCTTCTTTGCCATTTCCAAGCGCTGATACCAAGGCATATACATGTCCGGATTGTACAAGGAAACCTGAGTGCTTTTGATGGATTCTATATTGAACAACCCCAAGTTGTTGATAATTTCTCTGTCAATTTTTGAGACGGGTTCTAACTTAAACAAACCTTGGAATTCTCTTAGTCTCACACAATTCTTGTGGCCGTACTCTATGAAATAGGGCTCTGATGATGCAAATGTTACTTTTTCCAACAATGGGCAATCGTTAACCTCTACTTGCCACGTTACTTGGGGTAGATCCACCAGAGTTTTCAGACTTGTACATGACTCTGCATAGAACTTATCCAAACTGTCAAGACCTTTGACGCAATCTGGTAGGCTACAAATCGGATTTCTGCTCAGATTTAGCTCCTCCAACGAGTGTAGGCTACTGAAATCTTTTGGAAAATCACCATTGGATAGATTGCATCCTTCAAGACTCAATTTTACTAATGATTGTGGCAAACCACCCAAAACAGTCTTCAAGAGTTTTGGACGAGTTCTTGGTCTCGATCTCCCAAACCACACCAATGAATGCCACCGCCTATTCACTTCATTAGTAGAAGGTAAGAGGCTGAGGTCGATTTCATTAGCTTCAAATGTTTTAAGCGACTTCATCTCTTCTAGTTCAAATGACAACTCTTTAAGTTTTGAGCAACCAGAAATATTTAATGTTTCGAGAGAGCTAAGCTTGCCAATGTTTGTTGGAAGCGTCTCTAGACTTCTACAATCTTTCATATTCAAGAGAATAAGTTTCTGAAGGTTGCCAATTGATTCATGAACCTCAACCAAACTTATACAACCTTTTAGGATGAATCTCTCAAGATTTGAGAGGCCATAAAACATTGGAGTTTTTTTAAGGCCATCACAGTGTCGAAGATCAAGAATTTTTAATGACCCAATACACTGAAAAAAATTGAGGAAGCTAATGTTAGAGACATAAAAAAAAAAAAAGGAATTGCATAAAAAGGAAAGAATATAAACGTTAGAAACAGAGGACAATGTGGATCAATCGCATACCTTGACTCCCTTCCATAACTGTTGTAAGTTACTATTGCGCATGTCCATGGCAACCAGATTCTCCATAGGAAAATCAATTGGGAAAGATTTCAACGAAAATCCATGCCAACATAGCCATCTTATATTCTTTGGAAATTCTTTATAGCCTCCAATAAGTCGTACATAGTTGATTTGTAGTAGTGTCAATTCCTGCATACTTTGGAATGCATCAGTTTCCAAGCTCCCATCATACCGATTGTTGAAATTAGAGAGTTTCTTTTCCTTGAGCATATTCATATCGAGAGCAAGTCCTGTGATTTTTTCAGTGCCCTAATAACAAAAACCGAAGGATAAGAGACAAGAAAAACAATAAATTGAACAACATGCACATACACATACAATAGGGAATTTTCTTACAATTTTGTCCTTCAATATAGTGAAGGAATCCTCGTAATTCCACAGTCTACTACGCTGGCCAAGTGGAGTAAACTTCTTAGGTGACGGCTGGCGAATAATTTCTCTTCCCATACGCTGAATCAATGTATGCATCATCAATGTATTATCTTTTATTTTTACGAGATGCCTATCAATAAGAGTTTGAAGTTCAAACTCACAGAAATAACCACATCCATTTAGTATGGTGACTACATAAGCCTTGTCCATTCCCACAAAAAAGCAAGCAATCTCAAGGAATAAATCTTGGTGATGTTTGTCTGGTAAAAACTCGTAGCTTATTTGAAGTTGCTGCTGGATTTTGCTATTAGGAATCACTTCGAATCTGTCTAATGCACTTTTCCATACATCCTCCCCCATGTCTCGTAGAGAAGCACCTAAAACTTCAAGGGCCAAAGGAAGCCCTCCGCACTGCTTCACAGCCCTTTTGGAGTACTCCATGTTACCTTCAATGGGACGGTGTTGCCCAAATGCATGCCAACTAAGAAGCTCAAGTGATTCATCGTCACTCATTATCTCAACATCCATAGTCTTAACTTCATAAGGCCTCAACAATTCCATATTTGTGCTTGTAATGATAATTTTACTTCCCCAACAAAAAGACTCTTTCATACTAAGAACCGCATCGAGTTGATCTTTTTCGTTCACATCATCTAAAACAACAAGAACTTTACGATATTGTAGGACAGCTTTTATCTTAGCGATCCCTTCATGTACACTAGTTATTTTTCTCACTTTTCTCTTTTGAATATCTGAAAGAAGTTTTCTTTGCAATTGAACCAAGCCATCCCCTTGTTTGGAGACTTTTTTAATATCTGCAAGAAAACTACTACCTTCAAATCTGTCAAAATTCAAATTATAAGCATATTGAGCAATGGTCGTTTTCCCTACTCCGCTAATCCCACAGATTGCCATTATGCCCACATGATCAGTTGACTCATTTTGCAACCACAAATTAATGTCTTTGATGCGAGAATCAATTCCAATTAGTTGGGATTCAACAAAAACGTCACAATTCACTTTATACTCAAGAACTTTCACAATCTCCTCGATGAACTCAAATTCATACCTACAAATGATTGTAATGAAGTAAAAATTAAACAGAACATACATGTCATAAAATAAAAGTAAATGGCAATATCTAGTGCATGCAGCAAACAAGCAACAAAGGTGTCATGTAGTGAACAATATGAAAATTCTGACAATATTTATAAAAAAGAAGGATAACACAATTTATAGTTTTATACCATTTACTTTTCTTTCTTTTCTTATTAACAGTTTTTATAAATTTGTCAAGTTTGATTAGATCATTAAGCAATTACAATACTATCACAACATGATGAATATACATAATACAACACCATAATATCACATATACCTATATATACATACATATAATAAAACATAACTGATTTTGAGTACTTGAGTTAACCTACCACAAGAGTGGCTGAAATTCATTCAATCCAATGACTCAAAATCATCCCCAAAATTTTTTTCCCTTAAACTTGAAAACCCCACTCAACCTATATATTTTCAGGCTTACTAAGGTCAGACTATGTCTTCTCTCTCCTTTCTCTTTCTTCTATCTAGCTTTTTAAATTTTATCTCTCACATATTTTTTCCGTCTATTTCTATTACATTTCTAATTTATATTACAAGTTTAATCATATAATTTTTGATTAATTTATGGCTTTATATAATTTTTATTTGAGGCATTGTTCATATATAATAATATACACATATTGATTTTTTTTAAGATAAAAAATTTGTCAATTTTTTTAAAAAAATAATAGGTATAAATTAATTTCAAATTATGTAATTAAAGAAATGGAAGAAAAAAAATTACTATTCAATACAATAAGTCCGATTTTTTGGGTGTTCAAATTTTATGTTGTATCGTTCATTCTGGTATAGGTTATGGATAGTATGTATGTATATATATATGCTTCTTATAAATTTAGAAAAGGAAAAATGAAACCCGAAAGCGCACAAAAGTTGACGTAGTCTAGCTAAAATCCCCAAAAACAAATTTGTTATTCATAGTATGTATTTCCCCAAGCATCTGCCAGTATGTCTAGTCTAGCCATTTTTAACAACTTATTTCACTCAGCAGAGAATATGAAAGCGAGGGTGCAGCGAGAGAGGGTAGATTGACTGTTTTTTAATTGCTTTCTCAAAACATGATAATTTTTTCAAAACATAACCAACTGAAAAGCAAGAAAAGGCTTTGTCAGTAATTACCCATCGACTTTGTTGCTTAAGACGTCCCCTATTAGATCTGCAGCTTCTCGAAGTGCTTCCCTCCATACTTTGACCTTTTTCCTCCACTCCTCCTCCTTTTTTTCATCATTTTCTTCCTCGATTATCTTATTGTATCTAACAAATGATTCTGCAAAACTTCCTGTTTGTTTTCTGACATGGGTTGGATCCACATCGTAGAAGACAGGGAGAACAAAATGTGTTGAGGTTCTTCTACGATTGAGGATCATCACTAGTTCATCAAGGCACCAAGTGGAAGAAGCATAGTCTTTGGAGAAGACAATTACCGAACTACTTGACAGTTGGATTCTTTTTTTTATTTCTGGATCAAGAGGTTCTCCTTTTTCTGCATCGTTTTCATCTCTGAATGTGCGAAAACCTGCATTCAGTAAAGCTCTATAAAGGTAATTCGTAAATCCCTTGCGGGTATCACCTCTGAAACTCAAGAACACATGATATCCACATGGAGACGAAGAAGAGGAGGCTCCTTGGGCTCTAGATCTAGAAGCAGCCATATATATATATATATAGAGAGAGAGAGAGAGAGAGAGAGAGAACAAAGCCCTTTGTAGATATCAAACCACTTCTTGCTGGAATCTCCCACTGGAAGCTCACCGAAGTCGTAGCAAACAGCTCATGAGTAGGGTTATGGGCTTGGGTGAAGAATTTCGATCGCAAGCTTCTTGGATGTGAGACTCTGTATGGTTGAGTAACGAATTGGATGATCTCTTTCTTTCTATTGCAGAAGTACATATGCTTGTTTCACTATTATGTATTAACTAGTATGGTCTAAACGTGTTCCACTTCTGTTTCTATAAATAGAAGTGTTTAAAAGTTCTCAAAAAAAACGTGTCCAGGCCCCCTTTGTAGGAGAAAATATTCTGTGCTCATAGGGTACCACCATGTTTACATGGTGCTCACCACCAATCAAAAGTGACCACCTCAACAAAAAAAGTCAGATCATGGCAGAATATTTTCTCCCTTTGTAGACTAGTGTGGTCTGGCTTTCTGACTTTTTGTCCACTGTGGGGTCTATATGTCTATTAAAATAACATCACCTGCGCTACAAAATAACACCCCCACACCTAACCCATATCATCAAGCCATATATATATTTACGATATTCGCGCTCACCTACCCTAGAAAATAACATCCCCATAGAATTGCATTCTCATCATGTCACGTTCTCTCACCTATTCCACCTTTCTTCTTGTCAAGACTTGACTTGCTTTATTTTGAGAGGGGGATACATGCACAGTGGGTTATTCGGTGGTGGCTGTGGTGTCAGTTGAGTTTCTGGGTCCCTGGTGGTGAGATTCAGACCAGAGAAAATAATAGAAAAAAAACTACAGTCTGCAAATATACCAAAACGAGTGATGTTTTAGAAATGGACGAAAAAAAAATATGGGAATAAATAACAGAGAGGCCACAGAGAAAAGATTCACTATCAAATACAACAAGTTCTACATAAAGTCAGCTTATCTTATATTTATTTTTAGGAAAAATTACATCCAAATTTGGTATTTTATTAAACGACCAAATTAAATTCCAATAGACAATATAATTGTATACTAATTACGATTTTTTTTTTAAAAATTGAATTTTTTTTTTTGGTTTTATTTTAATAAATAATACAATAGAACATGAATTTTAATTGTAAAATTTAAAATATTTGATATTTTATTTTTAATTGAAGTATTTTTGGTGTAAGTATAACATTTTAAACTTAAGGAGTCTAAGTAATATATGTTTACAAACTTTCGGGGGTATGAGGGTAATTTATTAACGAATATATTTATAGCAGGAGTCTAAGTGTTACGTGCGTATAAATTTCAGGGGATCTGTGTGTAATATTTTAAATGTCAGGGGATTTGAGTGATTAAGTGACAAACATCAAACAGTATGAGTGTAATTCTCCCTTATTTTTATTCTCAAGCAACTTTACTTTTTCTATAATCCATCACTCCGACGTTCTTTTACTTCTTTTATTTAATATTATGTACAATACTCGTTTTGTCTTTCGATGATCTTTTGCATTTTAATTGTTTTTTATACGTTTTGGTCCATTACACTGTTAGTTGGGAAATTATTTAAAATCCTTAAAAAGTATAGAAAAGAATTCAGAAGTAGCTTTATGTCTTGCTACAATCGTCTGAACAGTTACGATTTTAGAACCTCACACCGGTTCAAGTACATAAGGTCATACATGTTTGAATTTTAAGTCCAATTAAACTTTGGCACGCCTAATTAGTGAGTAGGCGTGGGCTAACTAACTTTATCTAGAAATTTGGTGTTCCTTAATGCCAGTGTAGTTCTAAGCATATCTTCGCTGTTTGATTGGGCATCCTCCCCTTCTTCCTTCCTGTATGCAAGGTCGATTTCGACCTATTTTACCCCCAAACCATCCATGAAAATCTGAAGATTCACTTCATCGCGAGATACAACAAACTTTTAATAACTTAACCACGTTATATATTCGTCTGGTTCTGGAACTCCAAAACATACTGGGTAGGCTATCATCTCGTGCTAATTATAGAATACAATTTCAATAACTGGTGCACTTTTAAAATTCACTCACATGTTAACCGATTTGATGAGTTAACATTGTTTGGAGACTTTGTATAGCTTAAGAAGATTTGGATTAACACGTATTTAAATAATTAGCCAAATAGATGGGAAGGGTCGTGCAACGTCATGCAAATCTGATCCTAACTATTGCTGAGAGTCAGTATACTCTGGGAAACACACACTACATATATAGTAAATATCTCTAACCCCTTAGCCGGGAAGGTAGAGGTCAATGATTAATATCTTCGTATGATACCATCTATCCAATTGACATGGGATATGACCTAATAGAAAGAAATCCCTTGAAATAAAAATAAAAACAATTCACATTGGAAGTGTTCATAAAGATGTGAAAGTCAATGGGATTAAAAAACACCTTGAGCACAAAATTAGGACTCGTGAAAAGTACTATCAAAAGTCTATTTATAAAGTCGGGTTAGGGTTGAGATTAGGGTTAGAGTTAAGGTTAAGATTGAGAATTATATACCTAGAACTAGATTAAAGTTAATTCCTCAAACCGTCCAAGCCACCCAAGTTGCACCCCTAGAGGAAATGGCTTTGGATCCTCCGTTGCGTGGCTATATTGCAGAATGGCTGCCTGCAAGCCCACTGGCTTATGGGTAAGCCAGATGGAATTAAATCCCGTGGAGAACAAATATTGGGTGTAATTGTTATGAGAATATATTCTTTATAGGTAACCTGTAAATAAATTATTTATAGACAGTCAGTCAAAATTCTCAACATTGATTTAACATCACCAGTGTCACAAAGTATAATCGTCTACAAATAAGTAAATAAGTCAATAAATGAGTGCCATTCAAACTCATAATTATTTAGCTATGTTATAAACCATCTAAAGTGGATACTATTTTATTCATTTTATTACACTCAATATTTACTTCTAGTAGACTAGTATGGTTGGAGGAGTTGTATATTGAACTGTATCAATATTTATTATTTTGTGAATATTTTTATCACTATTATGATAACAAAGAAAAATATTATAAATAGTTATCACAACAGTGATATAAATCAATCAAAAAATAGTATTTTTTTTTGTATCAAAAAAATAATAAAAATAATTACCATAAAAGTGATATAAATAAATAAATTTTTATTATAAAATGATATATAAAAATTATAAAAATATTTATTAAAATAATAAAATTTAGTGATGCGATATTCAAAAAAAATTTCCTGTACCAACTAAGTCAATGGCTGGATTGTCTGGCAGATGTCATGGACAGCGGATTCTGAGAAATTGCTGGGTGTGAAAGAAGAGAAATTTTTCTATATTTACACACCACGTGGCATACTTATGTGGTGTGTACACCCGATAGAAGATGACCACAACAAGGGCAACTTGTCAAAGAGAATCTCTAACCTTCAGTTAAATATAGACCCAAATTTAAATTTGAATCAAAATAGTTCAAAGAACTTTTCTAACGTTGAACTCAAACCTATAATAAATTAAGACAAAACTTATTCTGAACTCAAATTAAAGTAAACTTAAATTCTGTACTAAATTTATAATAGTAACTTTTTAACTTATCTAAAACTAAAAAATTTATTCGACACCTTATTTTTTGCACCTTCTTGCCTTTTTTTACTATGCTACTTCATCTTCCATCTTTTTGATTTCTTATATTTTTTAAAATCTTAATCTCACCCATCTTTCATACTATATAAATCCTAAATCTACCCATCAAATTTTTCTTTGATTTTTTTGAGTTAAACACTATCGGTAGTACAATTTCAGACCACCAATTCTTCCTGAAATTTTAAGTCTTCACTACTCATAAATTTAGAAAATTCTTCACTTTATTTCTTCAATCTTCCATTTTTGTTAAAAACGTATGTTTTTGTGTTCTTCATACCAGATCCATATCAAAATAATTATATTTTTATTCTTTATCTGGATTTATAAAAAATGATAAAGGATTAGAACAATCTTAAAATTCTGGGGTAGTTTCTTTATTCCCATGTAGTGTTGTATACATATTTTTTTTTTTTGAATACCCATTTATTGAGAGATATGAAAGTTTCATTTATTTTATCAAATATCATGATTTGAATGACATAAAAAAATGAGTTTTGGACCAATAAATGAATTTTTTAAAAGATTTGAGTAGATATTTGAGTTTGTTCATTAGAGTATTCTATATCAAATCAAATTTTTTACTCAAATTTAAATTTAAATTTAAATTTAAATTTAAATCTAAATTTAAATCATGATTGGAGATACTCTTAACACATTTGACCATGATACGAATTCCAAAAAATATTTTGTAAAAAAAATCATCTCTATAATTGTATCTGCTGTCTTTTCTTGTACATCCCAAATTCAAAACTCTACTTTCCTCTTCATCCTCATATTTCATCGGCACCAACCCAAAACTTTTTAAAACCTTTTCTCTTAATCTACTTTTTGCACATTTCTATTAATTTAATATCAACAGTGTATTAAGTTCATCTTCTGTGGCATTTGAACATCAGACCTCCTTCGAGATTCCAAGTGACAAACTAGCACCACGGTAGTGTAGTCTTATGGAAATTCAAATAAGAAAATAGAAGGCTTTTTGTCCTTCCTCCTTCCCTTTCTTTAATTATGTAAATTGAAATTAATTATCAACATGTGTATAATATTATATATAAATAATGTTTGAAATAAAAAAACTTGTATTAAACCACAAATTTATCAAAAAATAAAATGATTACTTTTAATAGAAATGAGTGATGTTATATAAATATGCAAAAAAATAGGAATAAAATTCAAACTCCTAGTTGTAATAATAGATTCTAGAAATTGTCTGTGCCTGAAGTTATTGCATTACCAAAAAAATTTGAAATAGTTCACATCGTATCAAAGCGACTTATAAACCACGTTTGATTTTAGAATTTTATTAGCGTACAACCAAAATCAAGTTTTCAAATTTCAAATTCACTTCAACAACGCTATCTATTTTAACTAATCACTTCAACTAACTTTAAATAACTTTCAATAATAAAATTCAAAATATAACAATTCAACTATACATTGTATAAATTTAATCAATTATGGGTTACAAGAGAAAATATCATAAAAGATGGACTACAAGAGTAAATATCTTAAAATACTTGGGAGGTTTTGCTGGATTTTTGAATTTTTTTGCGGGTTTAGTTGGATTTTTAGAGGGATTTTACTGGAATTTTTTTTTTGGGGGAGGGGGGTTGCTAGATTTTAATCAACTCATCGTCTTCCCCATTCTGAGAGAGAGAGAGACCATACATATCAATACACAGGAACTCAAATGCTCCGAATTTAGAAATTCACATAAATGCAAATCACCCCCCCCCCCCCCCCCCCCCCCAAAAAAAAAAACCAATTGTTCACAGAAAATCCAACATAAGAAATCAAAATCTTGAAAACCATGTCACAATAACCGAATTGTTCACAGGAAATCCAACAATCAGGTAGAATGTATTCCAACAGGCACATATTGGTGATTGCTCTTAGGAAAAAAAAATGGAACTAGTATAAAAAGAAATGAAAAACTACCTGAATCTTACATAGTGCCCCCAAACCTACCGATTCAGACGATGAAGTCTTCTGTAGACTGATTCAGGCTTGCCTATGTAAAATAGCTAATAAGGGTGTTTTATGGAGGCCCTTGGAGTTGCTCTTATACCAAAAACCCAACTTGCATTAATTGTTGGGTACATTTGCTAATACTCGAAACTATCAAGTATGAACTAAACTTCTTTTATATGCTGGGGGGTGCAAAATATAATTTCATAAAATAATCAAAATCTTCACTTACCACTGCACCGTTGCTATTTTTCAAAGGCATGATGATTACACCTCCTCTCAATTTTCTTCTTTTACCTTTACTTTTGTCTAATTTGCATTGTCATGTTTTGTCACCTACCGAGTGCTCCAGTTTTCTTCTTGCCAAGACTTGACTTGCTTTATTTTGCTTTAACTTTTTAGTAATGATATTTAGACCTAAAAATTTAAATTAATTTGTTGATTTAATGATATGACTTCATTAAAATCATTGGATCAACACGAAATTCTAATATTTGAAAAGACTCACAATTAATTCAAAAATTATAATAAATTAAATCAATAAATTACGTCCTAATAATATTACTCTTCACTCTCATCTTTTGCTCTCAACTTGGTCGGCTTGTGCTTTATCTTCTTTTCTTTCATTTTTCTGGTACTGATCTTACTTTATGAAAAAGTGGCATGTACATGACTTTCATGGTACCAAAACTCATTATACTCAATTCAAATAGATAAATACTTTGCAATAATCAATAAAAAAAAATTTAAAATTAAGAAAAAATTCACCTTATTTGGGGGGAATGAATCAACCAAACAAAGAGTGAAAGACATTATTACGTAACACTTTAATTTCAACACAATATAAAGTGGCTGTGGTGGTGGCTTTGGTGTCGCTTCAGTTTCTTGGACAGTGGGTTATTCGGTGGTGGCTGTGGAGTCGCTTCAGTTTCTAGGTCCCTGATGGTATGATTCAAATCTGAATAGAAAAAACATACAATTCTGCAAATATATTGAGTGATTTTATAGAAATAGATGAAAAAAAAATTATGATATATAACTATTATAATATAATAGAATATTATAATATATAACTATTATATAATATATATTATAATATAATAGAATATTATAATATATAAATATCATATTAATATGTAATATAATATAATATATAATATTTTAAAGTTTGGTTTATTGAAATTTTTTTTTATGAAATTATCAATCTAAAAATAACTTTCTTATATTTTTTTTTATTAATGTTCAAACATATATTTAGGCTGTCCAAACAGGTTTTACTATTTTCTCTTCTGTAAAATTGTTTTTGAAATCATTTAAACAAACAAGTTTTTTATCTCAAAAAATATCAAAACTATTTTTTTAAAACTCTTCTAAAAAACTGTTTTCAGATACTTATTCTTGAAACGCAAACCAAACACCCCGTTTATTTCTTAGTTGTTAAAAGAGGCGAGAGAGTTGGGTTTATATTGGCGAAAGCAGTCGGAGGTCATATCACTGTGCAGGCATATGCTTCACAGTTTTGCTCTTTTTTTTTTCTTTTTTTGTTTGGATAAATATTGACCTTTATTTTCTTTAAGTATTACCAATTATTTGGGAATTAACCACACAACCTGCTAACACGGGCATGCAGTACTTGTGCGAGAATACATAAATTTTATATATTATTACTCTACTAAAAGCATCTCCAATAAGATTTTGTATTTTATCTATCTAAAAGTATATATTTTTTTATTTTAGTTACTTATTTTTTTAATATATACTCTAACAGATTTTCTGTATTTTAACTATTCTTTTTAAATATTATTTAACATATTTTGTACCTTTGTTGGGACTTTGGAGAGAGAGAGAGAGAGAAAGACAGAGAGTAGATAAGAGCGGTGAGAAAGGATAGGAGGAGAAATATAAAATTATAAAGTATTTATATAAGTTGCTAGAGTAATGCTCCGTATTTAGAGTATTATTGTAGCAAAAAGCCATTTTAGAGCATGTGAACATATTTTATTGAAGTATCTTTTTATCTTTAGTTAGTTAAATTTTAGCTATTTTGCGACGAGACATTATTAATTGACTTAAGTACTTAAGCTTGCCTTATCAATATGACAACACGTATGAAATTACTACATCAGCCTTGTAGCTTCCTTAACACATTAGTAATTGATTTTGGGTTGGATGTTTTAATATGGTGTTTAAAGAATTTATGAATTTAAATCTTTGACACACAGGTGATTATAGTATTTTATTCATGTAAATCCTTTTGTACATAATTTTTTTTTGTAAATTAAACATTGCGGGTTCGTTTAAAGAACAAAAATAGAAATAAAAAACATATCTTGTATCGTATAGCTTAAGAATATATTGGCTAACACGTATATGTGCTAGATATGGACTAGCACGTATTTGAATAATTAGCCAAATAGATAGGAAGGGTCGAGCAGCGTCATACAAATCTCATCAAATATTTAAGTAATAATTCTGGAAATGATGGAGCTCAATACTCGGCTGTGATTAGGTCTATTCCACCAGCACTTTGTCACATGACTTGGATATTTCTGAGAGTTTTCTGCACGTCAGGATGTTTTTTATGCTAAAGATAGGAGAAATATTCATGCACTTAATGACCAAGAAATACAGCAAAGTTTACATGAAAAAGCCATTGACGACGGCAAGGGACATGCTAAAATCTTTGACAATTGTGTGTGTGTGTGTGTGTGAGAGAGAGAGAGAGAGAGAGAGAGAGAGAGAGAGAGAAGAATGGCTGTGGAAAATGGATAGCCCTGTAGGGGAATTGACCACTTGTTGATCATGTGGAGAGTTTCAGTTAACATGTGAATGTCATTTTCGTTGTTTGGTAGTGAAAAAATAACCGTTCAATTAGTTATCCAGATATCGCGCCATGGCTTTAGGGATTGGGCTTTATGTACACTAAAATATTACTTAACTTCTTCTAATTCGAAGACCCGCGCGGCACCACCAGGTGGGGTGATCCAATAGAGTACCAGTCGAACTTCTCACTATGAGATTAAAGGTTAGAAACAGAGGGCAACATGGATCAATCGCATACCTTGACTCCCTTCCATAACTGTTCTAAGCTACTATTGTGCATGTCAATGGCAACCAAATTCTCCATAGGAAAATCATTTGGGAAAGATTTCAATGAAAATCCATGCCAACACAACCATCTTATGTTCTTTGAAAATTCTTTATAGCCTCCAACAAGTTGTACATAGTTGATCTGTAGTAGTGTCAATTCGTGCATACTTTGGAATGCATCGGTTTCCAAACTTCCATCGTACCGACTGTTGAAATTAGAGGGCTTATCTTCCTTGAGCATATTCATATTGAGAGCAAGTCATGTGATTTTCTTAGTGTCCTAATAACAAAAACAATAAAGATAAGAGACAAGGAAATCAATAAATGAAACCACATGCACATACACATACACATACACATACAAGAAGTAATTTTCTTACCATTTTTTCTTGCAATACTTTGAAGGAATCCATGTAATTCCATAGTCTACCACGCTGGCCAAGTGGAGTAAACTTCTTAGGTGACGGCTGGTGAATAATTTCTCTTCCCATACGCTGAATCAATGTATGCATCGTCAACTTGTTATGTTTTATTTTTGCAAGACATCTATCAATAAGAGTTTGAAGTTCAAACTCACTGAAATAACCACATCCATTTAGTATAGTGATTACATAAGCCTGGTCCATTCCCACAAAAAAAAAAAAAAAAAGCAATCTCAAATAATAAATCTCAAGGATTTCCCTACTAATAATCATTTTTCGTGTGATAGGATTGTATAGCTTGTACCCCTTTGTATCTGAACTGTACCCAATAAAAATACACTTTTCAGCCTTGTCCTCAAGCTTTTTCTTGAGTGGATCAAGAACATAGGCATAGACAATACAACCAAACATCCTCAAATGCTAAATACCTGACTTCTGATCATTCCAAATCTCATAGGGAGTTTTTCCCTTAAAACTTTTGGTAGGGAACCTGTTCAAAACATAAACAGCACACGTAATAGCTTTTGCCCAAAAAATTTTAGGCATATTTTTAGATTTCAACATGCATCGAACTATATCTATAATAGTTCTATTTTTCCTCTTTGTCATACAATTCTATTGGAGAGTATATCTGGCTGTTAACTGATACTTAATATCATAATTTCTCAAAAAATCATTAGAAACCGTATATTCCTTACCTCTGTCAATCCTCAAAACCTTAATTTTTCTTCCATTCTACCTTTCAACATAAGTCTTAAAATACTTAAATGTATCATATGCATCAGATTTATTTTTCAAAATATACATCCAGGTTTTTTTACTAAAATCATCAATAAAGGTAATAAAATACCTACTCCCACCATTGGAAGGAACTTCAATTGAATTCAAATCAGAGTGAATCAAATCAATGAGTCTTTTTGCATGCCAAACTTATTTATCGGGAAAATGGTCCCTATGTTTTTTTCCCAAAACACGAGTCTCACAAACTTGACTAGGAATATTAATAGAAAGCAAACCAAAAATCAATTTTTTCCGGACAAGAAAATTTACATGCCCAAACCGCATATGCCAAAACCAGTTATTCCCAGAAATTTCAGAGCTAAAGTAAAATAAATTCTGACAATTAATTTGTAAAGGAAACAAACGATTGGGTGCCATATTTATCTTTACTATTAGTCCCATGCGGCTATCATTGATTGTACAAACACCATTAAAAATCCTCATATCATACCCCTTTTTTGACAATTGTCTCATACTCAATAAATTTTGACTAAGACCAAGAACATAATAAATATCTAAAATAGCAATCAAAGACCAATCTTTTAACTTGATAGAAATTTTATTTTTTCTCTTTATGGGGATGGTTGAAGTATTCTCAAATTTAATGTCTGACTGAACAGACTCATCCAAAATGGTGAACATTTCCTTGTAACCACACATGTGATTACTGCAACCTGAATCCAAATACCACTTATTCTTTCGAACATCATCTACTGCACAATCAGTAAAAAACAAAGCCTCTAAATTATTATCATTGCCCTCTACAATTTTAACATGATAATTTTTATTATCATGTCTCCTTAATTTGTAGGAGTCATTTTTATAGTGCCCTAATTTTCCACAATAATAGCATTTTATCTTGGATTTATCACGTTGTTTACCCCAATTATTATCTTTATATTTTTGCCACGTATCTTGGTTTTTTGAATGCTGATACCTCTGATTTGATTGGTATTTGTTATGGACTCATCTTTCTCCTTCTTGAAACTCGTTTGAGTCTGCAAGATTTCTTTTCCTAAAATCTCAGTCTTTTCATTCAATCTTTGTTCATGGGCTTGTAGAGAACCCATCAACTCATCAACTATCAAAGAATCAAAATTCTTTGACTCCATGATAGCTGTGATGATATACTCGAACCTCATTGATAAGGTCTGAAGAATTTTCTCCATAACTTGGAGATCTTTCACATTCTCGTCGTTGACTCTCATCTGATTAACAATAACCAACGTCCGTAAAAAATAATCAGATATGTGCTCTAATTTTTTCATCTGAGGAAGTTCAAACTGCTTGCCAAGGGTCTGCAATCGTACATTTTTCACCTTGTCTTATCCAATATAACAATTGATTAAGACATATCATGCCGTCTTTATTGTTGAAACATGAACAATCTTGTCATAAATTGATGAATCAACTGTTCCATAGATATACATCAATGTTCTGCTGCTTTTCTTCTGATTAATTACCAATTCATCGTTTTGGGCATTTGTGTGAGTTGGTAGATCTCCGGTATCTGTGAACCCTTTTATCACAATATCTGAAAAATCTATGACCTTGAAAAACAATTCTATCTTTATTTTTCAATGTTGAAAATTTGATCTATCGTCAAAATTTTCAACCGGGAATTGAACGAACTCGTTTATGTTTGTCATCTCTGCAATTGGCTCTGATAGCAGATGTAGGATCCCAAAATAATGTGAAACAATCAAAATAATCTCACACCAAGAATTAATCAAAACAACAAAAAATTATTGAAGGAAATAAAAAACAAACCAAGCCCACTAAAACTCATAATTATTTAGCTACGTAAGAAAGCATCTAAAGTAGATTCTATTTTATTCATTTGATTACACTCAATATTTACTTCCAGCAGACTAGTATCGCTGGAGGAGTTACATATTGTACTTAAAAAATGGTATCGTATCTATATTTATTATTTTGTGAATATTTTTATCATTGCTATGGTAACAAAGAAAAATATTATAAATAGTTATCACAATAGTGATAAAAATATTCACAACAGTGATAAAACACTCAAAAAAATGATATTTTTTTGTACCAAAAAATAATAAAAATAATTACCATAAAAGTAATATAAATAAATAATTTTTTATTATAAAATAATATATAAAAATTATAAAAATATCTATTAAAATAATAAAATTTAGAGGTGCAATATCCAAACTTTTTTTTCCACACCATAGTCAAGTCCATGGCTGAATTGTCCGGCCGATGTCAAGGACAGCAGATTCTGAGAAATTGCTGGATGTGAAAGAAGAGAAATTTTTCTATGAGATTACACACCACGTGGCATACTTATGTGGTGTGTACAACCGATAGAAGATGACCACAGGAACAACTTGTCAAAGAGAATTCACATCAAGCACTTAAGTTATTTCCCCTTAACACAGTTAACCATGATACGAATTCCAAAAAATATTTTGCAGAAAAAAATCAGCTCTATAGTTGTATCTGCAGTTTTTTCCACAAACTAGCACCACTGTTGTCTTATCTTATGGGAATTCAAACAAGAAAATAGAAGGCTTTTTGTTCTTCCTCCTACCCTTTCTTTAATTATGTAAATTGAAATTAATTATCAACATGTGTATAATATTATACTTTTAAACTTGTATTAAACCACAAATTTATCAAAAATAAAATGATAACTTTTAATAGAAATGAGTGATTTATATAAATGGGCAAAAAAATAGGAATAAGATTCAAATTCTTAGTTATAATATTAGATTTTAGAAATTGTCTGTGTCGGAAGGCACTACATTACCAAAAAAATTTGAAATAGTTCACATCGTATCAAAACAAGTTATAAACCACGTTTGATTTTAGAATTTTATTAGCGCATAACCAAAATCAAATTTTCAAATTTCGAAGTCTCCAGTCATTGTCCACATAAATATGTGATATTTCCTTTTCGAATAAACTAATGGCTTCTTCAACCTACATAGAAAAAAAAAAGACTTAAGAAAACTAATAATACTACATGTTTTTGAGGTTAACATATTCCTATTATATTAAAGAAGGACTCCAATGGGTGTCCTCCAATTTGAAACTCTCTAATCTTGTTACTAAAGAGTACTGAATCACGTATAGTGTGCCACAATTCTAGTATTAAATATGACCAATACACCTACAATGCATACATAACTAGTTTCTATAGGAAACTGAGCTTTACCAAATCAAATAGTTGTTATACCAAAAACCCAACTTCCATTAATTGTTGGGTACATTTGCTAATACTCGAAAGTATCAAGTATGAACTAAACCTCTTTTATATGCTGGGGGATGCAAAATATAATTTCATAAAATAATCAAAATCTTCACCTACCACTGCACCCTTGCTATTTTTCAAAGGCATGATGATTACTCATCCTCTTGAACGGGACTTGATTACTGTATGGACAAAATAATTTTGGTATCGCACATTTAATTTTTATTAGGTTAATGGGTGTTGTTATAATTTTGTAGGTCATTTTATAATTAAAAAATTTATTATTTTTGTGAGTGATTTATTATTTTTATGATTATTTTTACCACTATTGTAGGTAATTTTACAACATTTGTGGCAACATTTATAGGTATTTTTATTAGATTTGTGGGTGTTTTTATCATATTTGTGAATATTTTTATTATTATTGTGATAATTAAATTTATTATTTTTTAAGATACTACAACAATAATAAAAAAATTCATAAATATAATAAATAAAAATACAATACAGTCAAATGGGAACGAACTCAATTTTCTTCTTTTAGCTTTACTTTTGTCTAATTGCATTAATGTCATGTTTTCTCACCTACCGAGTACTCCAGTTTTCTTCTTGCCAAGACTTGACTTCCTTTATTTTGCTTTTAACTCTCACCTTTTGCTCTCAACTGGGTCACCTTCATGGTACCAAAATTCATTATACTTAACTCAAATAGATAAATACTTTGCAATAATAAAAAAAATAAATAAAAAATTTAAAAATTAAGAAGAAATTCACCTTATTTGGGGAGTGAATCAACCAAACAAAGAGTGAAAGCATTATTACGTAACACTTTAATTTCAACACAATATAATAAAAAATGAAATGAACACAGAAAGCAGAAGAAAGAGAAGGGGATACTTTGGACAGTGGGTTATTCGGTGGTGTCTGTGGTGTCGCTTCAGTTTCTAGGTCCCTGATGGTAAGATACAAATCTGAATAGAAAAAAAATACAATTCTGCAAATATTCCAAAATGAGTGATGTTATAGAAATTGACGAAAAAAAAATTATGGAAATAAAATTCAAACTCTTAGCTGTAATATCGAAAATAATAAACAATGAGCATTAGAAATAGAAAAATGGCTCACATAATACATTAGAGTGACCGAATAAGTTTATAGACCTCATAAACTACAAAAAAAAAAAAATTGGGTAAAATTTCTTTTAAAGAGAGGACTTCAAAAATAAAGAAAAAGAAAATTAACACGATGACCCTGGTTGGACGATGGCACAATAGCGCACCAAACTTCCTTGCACTATGTGGGAAAGAGACTATTACTAATCCAGGTATAATACACTTATACACGTAAACACACAACTGACCACAAAAATCAAGACAATTCCCGTCCCCAATCAGACCCACCATTCTAATCTCCAATCCGACCCACTATTTCTATAATAGAAAGATGCAAAAACAAAATACAATAGAAAGCATTAGTGTGTTTAAAAACAAAAAATAGATGTGCAGCGCCTTTGCAAACAACACAATTCACAAGTCGTGAATTAATTTCCTAGATGAAAGAAGGTAATGCAAGATGAAACAAAACAAAGATGGTGGATTTTGTAAGAATTAAGACCAAGCTCGAGTCAATGCCTCTCTATTTCAATGATTTCAAACATCAAAAGATAGGGAGATATTGACACTGTTAGAAGTGATTTATAGTGCACATATTTTCTGTCTAAAAGCTAGTCATTTCACAGATCACAAAAAATAATTAATTCAATCTCAATTCCAAATGAATGTATATGATTAGTTTCCAACACGACAAATCCTTTCATGGACGTCGAAATCACATAAACAGAAACGAAAAAAGAACTCAGAACATTAAGAGAATACCTAGTTGTTTGTAATCCTGGATGCTCTGTAACTCTGAAAAATTTCATCGAACATGATTAAATCAAAGAAAATTACAAGCAGTTTCAATTTTTTCCATTTTCAATTACACGATTTGATATCAATCGCCTCTTCATTGAAAACAGGAAAACAACCGATTAACATCCACAATGTTACCATATCCAATAATAATAAATATAAAAACACATAATTTGAAGGAGTTAGTATGGATTTCCCCAGAGAACCTCTCCGCTGAAAAATCAATAAAGTAGCAAACTCCTCATTAGCAATCTCAACACCAGCTATTCTAGGAAAGACCACCCACATACACTCATACTGCTTGTATATTTATTGTAATTGTAGGTCAAGAAAGGTTGTATACACCCCCTCCCCCACCGCGACACATACTCACACACACATAGATGAACACTCCTTGCTAATATAAATCTCCAACACTACATAATTGTGATGTGAAATAACAAAAGGGGTTAAGTGGTAATTTAAATAGACATTTAACAATTAAATATTTTAATGTAGATACAGAGTATATAAAAGGAAAACTCACCGCCCATAATGACGTACATAAGGATCACAAAAAGGAAAAAAGGACCCAAAAGAGGAAAACCACTATTTTTCAACAAAAAAAAATTAATAAAAATTCCTCTAAAAACATGAAACTTGAAAAATATCAAACAATAGCCGTTATGCTTCATTATGTTTTATAAACAAAAAACAAAAACTCCTTACAAAAAACTAAAACTCAACGAACGAAAAAACGGTGGTTGGATTCAATTATCGATCAATGATCATCACTAGATTCAAAACAGAGAGAAGAAATTTGAGAAGGGAGAGAGAGAGAGATGGGGTACTTCTTGAGAGTGAGGTTGGAGTCTTTTGCTGCAGGTGCTACAGCATCCTTTCTGGATTTATATTTCCTTTAGAAGGATAACAAGGTTACCCATGAATCCATCTCTCAACAGGTGGGAACCGTGTGTTGGATTTCTTCAATTCATTTTTTAATGTCACATTGTTATAGCACAGCGTGTCAAGCGTAGCATTTAACCCTAGTGTATGACTCAGGAGATGTAATTACATATTTATCTGTCATAATGTGACAAATAAATTATTGCTCATTGCATTGTTACACTGCGATATAACATTGTCATTCGTTAAAAGGACTATGTGTTGTAACACAAGGCAAAATATTTTTTTATCCTCACCATTTTTGATTGTTTGTGTTTTTAATTTGGTTGAAATCTCACGAATTTTATGACATTTTTTTTGTGGCAGATTTTGTTTAAATTTTAAAAATCATGTTTTAAGTGATGTATTAGCTATCAAATTTAATGCAATTGGTGCATGACTTCTTGTTGTTTCCAAATGGGGATTAGTTGCCCATGTTTTATTGAATTTAATGGGATTTGTTGCCCATGTTTTTAGTGATATATTTGTTTTTGGTTAGTATTACTTTATGGGTATTTTTGTCATTCACAAAAATAAGGGACTTATGTACAAAATTTTTTTTACTAAGCACTTTTATACAATTATTAAGTGTTGCATTGAGTACTGGCCTTCAAAAAAACCCTTGATTAAAACTAAGAAGCAAGAACATGTTTTGGGCTGAGCCACGGGCTGTCAACGTAGTCATGGCTGGCCTATGACCCAAGTGAGGGACACAACAAAGACTAGGCCAAGTTGCCCTTAAATGGGCTGTATTGTGGGCCTCCACAAGCTTATCCAGCCCATAACAACTGCCTAACCCACCACCCAACAGAAGCTCCATCCCCATATAATTCCAATCTCAGTATGAGGTTATCATCTTCCACACTACACCCTCCACCATCGGCCACATACCCAGAACTCTCCTTCACCTTCGTAAGTTTCGCCTCCCTCTTTTACCATGTCCAGCTTGTGGTGATGATTTAGGGTTTTACGCTCTAGGTGAATTGCATATCTTTATTGTTTTGATTTGTTTGGTGGATTGAGGTTTTAATTTCAGTGGTTTTCGGCTCTTCATTAGATTCAATTTCAAAATTTGAATTTATTTGGGCTCAAGAGTGACAATGGGGATAAAATGGAGCAACAATTAGAGACGAAATTGGTTGAAGAGACTGTGGCAGTGGCGAGGCCGGAGACAATTTTTCGATCCTTCGTGTTAAATGCTACAAAGACTACTGTTCGAAGCAATCCATAGTCGATTCGATAATCGAAGAAAACAATAACGTAATTGTTGATGATCAAAGTATGAAAAAGATTGGACTCCCGGGGTGAAGTGTCGATGTGGACAGACTTTTCTGTTCTATCCATCGGTACTTTGATAAGTATAAACGTGTTTTTGATTTCGAGACTACTGTTCAGGGATGCCATTGCAAGGCCAATTGGTTATGAAGCTCGATAAGATCGACAAGATATGAAGAAATGATGGTGGTGGCTAGATGTGGTAATGGTAACCCATTATTTATTAATCTGCTTAATCCGTCCATAAATAAATGAGTTATGTACTTATATTAATTAATATGAGTTTTAAATGAGTTGGGTAATATGATTTATTTTAATTAATACGATTAATATGGATTATAAATGAGTACCCATTGGATTGAATATTTATCTTTTTATTAAATAACACAAGTAATAAAATTAAATAAATATACTAAGATATCAAAAAATACACATACACTATTACACCAAAAAATACACACATATACACTAATACACCAAAACATACACACATTAATACACTAAAAACACACACACTAATACACCACCCATGGCCTACGAGTTGACCCATGACCTATGGATTGACCCATGATCCACATGTGACCATGAACAATGGGTTGGCCACGATCTATGGGTTGACCCATGACCCACGAACCAACTCATAGCCCACAATTGACCCCGACCTATTATGTGTGTATTTTTTTTTTATTAAATGTGTTTTAGTTTTTGTGTTAGTATATGTGTGTGTATTTTTGGTGTATTAGTGTGTATTTTAGTATATTAGTGTGTATATTTTTAGTGTATTAGTTTGTGTGTGTGTATGTTTGTATTTTGGTGTACTACTAATATGTGTGTGTATTTTTTGTTGTACTAATGTGTCTATTAAGAATTTTAATTATTTATGGGTTAATCGGTTTAACCCAACTCGTTATAAACTCAACCCATTATAACTCATTTACTACTTGAGTGAAAAATAAATTGGATTTATTTTAACCCAATTCAATTTAACTCAACTCATAACCAACCTAATCCTGTAAAACCCGGGTAAATTTGAACTTTTTCATGAAAAATGGTAAAATGGTAAATTGTCACTATAACGCGTATTTAAAATACGTATTCCTATAGAGCTCGGATGACGAAACGGACTTCGCCGTTGAATTCGTATCGCGAAATTTAGTTACCCTATCAAATTTCGTCGAATTCTGAGATAGTCGGATTTTATACGTAGTTTGAAGCGGTTGGGTGGCGGATGACCTCAAAAAGGTTCCCGAAAATAAAAATTATAAAATTTCCTTATAATTGGATTAAAGTTCAAATAAAATTAATTTGAACTTAAACCGGGATGTAATGAATCATTTCGAGACGAAAAACGGACTCGGAAGTTGTTATTATTTATTATTTACTTGAACTTATTATTTAATTGTTGGTTTTATATAGTATAGTAAGTTTTATGCTTTGTTGCTTGATTGTATTTGATGTGAAATACTCGGATTTTTATATATTGTTTAGTGGTTTTCTTAGTACTGGGTTCTCTTTATGTCTGTTTATTGGCTGGCTGCCCTTCTATTTCTGTGGTTTATACCAATAATGTCATACAGTGCTGTGTATATGTATTTATGTATTCGTTTTTGTTGTTTTTCCGAGAAAAGGGATGCAGCAAGGTAAGTTACCAAATCATTCCACAGGAAAAAAAAAATGGAAAAAGAAATCACCCGAGGGAATCTCCCCAAAAACGCAGAGGGAAAAATGGATTCAATTCAATTAGAAAATAGAATATTAGATAGCACTACATTTTTTTGGTAAACTAAAACATTGCACGTACAGTGCAAAAGAAACAGCAAGAGAAGAAACACAGAATAGTCTTTTGCCAGAAGATTAAGCAACGAAAAAATCTGATCTTCATGAAGTTTTGGAAGATTAATACATAGTGTCTGTAAGGGAGAAAAAGGAATTAAAAGAAGGGAAAAGTTTTAATTCATCTTGCTTTTTCTTCCCTTTTCAATCACAGCACATGGCTCATCCCATTGCCCAATTAGTGCATAGGAACCAAAGTGGCCGTCAATTTTGGTGTTCCTATATGCCGATGTAGGTCTAAGTATATCTTCGCTGTTTGATTGAGCATCCTTCTTTCTCTGCTTATCGTGTACAAGGTTGATTTCGACCTCCTTTACCTCCAAAACATTCATTAAATCCAAAGATTCAGTTCGTCACCAGGTGCAACAAACTCATTCAACTTCCAATGACTTAACCACATCATATATTCATCTATTTCTGGAACTCCAAAGGATGCTGGCTGGTAGTTTACGACTTTCTTATTGACTTCAATTTCAATAGATAATTTACCCGAAAATTTTTCTTCAGTGATCCCATAAACACAACCCATGTTCATCATGTGAATTCTACGATTTTGAACTGATGGGACTGGAAAATATATTGTGGACCACACACTCGAATTGTTGAAGCAGCCCAAAGCTTTACTCTTAGGAAGAAATATGCTGAATATTCCGTCTTGGGACAGTCCTTTACAAACTATAGATTATCTCCATGTGGTTCAACCAACAACACTTTACTTTCTAATTTTGTTAGTGTTTTTTATTCCTAAAAAGTTCATGAAAATTGAAAGATCTACTTAATGCAGAGACAATGAAGAGATAGAAGATAAAATTGGTTTATTTTAGAGAGAAAAAGTAAGAAATATAATATTCATAAGAGTATAAAAGTAATTTTAACACGTTTTTTTTACTAGAAATGTTGAATTTTGACTTTTGACCCTTAATTTTAAAGGAATTCCTCACGGTTGTAATTTGTTCCAAAATTAGACGATATTCTTTGTAGAATTTTAAACTATAGGGGGCAATAGGTTACTCGGTCAAATTGTATAGGGGTAATGTATAAAACGCCCTTAAGCATAACCGGGGAAATAACTATTGTATAAGCATCCAAGTGCTGTTTTGTTGTGGGGGGGGGGGGGGGGGGGGGGCATAGAGAGAGGGAGAGCACCTGGATGGAGAGCTTCTTTTTTACTGACGTGAGCGAATTGAACAAGAAAACCTCAGTACTTTTGATAGATTCTATATTAGACAACCCCCAATTGTTGATAATTCATGCGTCAATGTTTATGATAGGTTCTAACATAAAATGTCGATGCACCTCTAGCATACTCGCACAATTATAAAAGTTGAAAGCTGGTTTGGAGGCCAAAGATGATGCATATGTTATTTTTTCCAATGATATGCAATTGGAAGCACCAAAGATCCGTTCTATATGGGGTAGCCCCGTAAGAGTTTTCAGGCTTGTATAGGAATGTATGTGTAGCTTATGTACACTGTCAAGACCTTTGACGCATTCTGGTAGGCCGCAAATGGGATTTCTGCTTAGATCTATCACCTTTAGCAAGGGTAGGCTACTGAAATCTTTCGAAAAATCACCATCAAATAGATTGTAGCCTTCATTGAGAGTTCTGAACGAATTCTTGGTCTCGATCTCCCAAACCACATTAATAGATGCCATGACCTATTTTCTTCCGTAGTAAAAGGCAAGAGGCTAAGGTCCTTTTCATTAGCTTGAATTATTGTAAGCGCTTTTATCTCTTTTAGCTCTGATAATAACTCTTTAAGATTTGAGCAACTAGAAATCTGGAGTGTTTTGAGAGAGCTAAGCATGCCAATGTTTATTGGAAGCTTCTCCATACTTCTACAATCTTTCATATTCAAGAGAACATCAGTTTGAATTAAGAGATCTCAATCTGAATTTATAACAAACACTACTTCTATCAAATATATAGAAAGAATGCAGGGGTCCATTGTGGTTATGGTGCCAATTGTGCCTCCTTGATTCATCTCATCAACTTCTTGATTCATCTCATCAACTTCTTGATTCATCGCATATATAATACAACAAATTAAACTTATCATAGTTGTAATAACAATTGAACATAATCCCCAATATGAATGGAATCTTCAAGACCATAAGCAATCTCCCAAACCCAACAAATGCCGCAAGAACCTTAACTATTAGCCGCAAATATACCTCCCCATTATCAACTTTACCACAATCACTGCATGTTTGTTTTGCTTATAATGAAGCACAAATGAGCTTGCACACACATGCAATGAAGGTGAACTTGTCCAGCTTGGTGATTCTCATGCTATGGAACAGTAAGAGAGCTTCTTGGTGAAATCCCAATTGAAAATAGCCAATAAGCACTGCATTCCAATTGATCTGTTGGCGCAAATGAAAGCTATGGATAGATTTGCCCAAGATTTACAAGATTTTGTTGCTGTAGAGAGAAGTATTTTCTGGAATTTTATTCTTGGGTACTTAATCATAAAAGATTACATCAGGCCTCAATTTATAGATGATACAAAGAACTAGCACAGAACCTTCCAACTTTAAGATAAGACTAACTCTTGGACTCCAACAAAATCTAGACCATTCTATAAACTAATATGAGGAAAGACCCTTGAAATTCCTTCTAGAAAATTACAAATTAACTCTTAACACCCCTTCTTAATTTGTAATTTTTAATTGGTTCTTGAATTTTCCAAGCTTCTCCGAAGTCACAGCTTTGGTGAGAAAATCTGCTGGCTGGTCATTCGTGTTGATGAACTCCATAACGATTTCCTTTTTGTTGACCAAATCTCGAATGAAATGATGGCGAAGCTCTATGTGTTTTGAACGAGCATGAAAGACTGGATTTCTACTCATCGCAATTGCTGACATGTTATCACAATATATTCTCGTTGGCTCTTTTTGCTCCAGCTTCAAATCTTTGAGTAGTCTTCTTAACCAAACAGCTTCACAAGCGGCTTCCGTTGCTGCGATATACTCTGCTTCAGAAGAAGATAATGCCACAGATTTCTGTTTCCTTGAACTCCATGAAATCACATTTGAGCCTAAGCAAAAAAAATAACCAGATGTGCTTTTGCGGTCATCAAGAGAACCCGCCCAATCACTGTCCGTATAACCGACTAAATTACAATCTGCTTCTCTCACAAACTTGATAACATGCTTCTTGGTTCCTTGTAGATACCGTAAAATCCTTTTCGCAGCCGAGAAATGGTTCTTGCTTGGCTGATTCATGTATCTCGAAATCAAACTCACAGAAAACATAATATCTGGTCTAGTATTTGTTAGATAAATTAAGGAACCAACCAAACTTCTATACATCTTTGCATCCACCAGATTTTCTCCATCATTTTGCAGCAACTTCTCATTTGGAACCATAGGTGTTGCCACTGGTTTGCATTTTTCCATATGAAATTTCTTAAGCAAGTCTTCGACATACTTCTGTTGGGATAAGAAAATTTCTCCTTTTGCTTGCTTAACTTGCATTCCCAGAAAATACCTCATAAGACCCAAATCTGTCATCTCAAACTCCTTCATCATTTGATTTTTAAATTCTGCGACCAACTTCATGTTTGTTCCAAAATAAATCAAATCATCAACATATAAACATACCACCAAGAAATCTGGACCTTCTTTCTTCACATAAAGAGATGGTTCACTGGAGCTTCTTTGGAAACCCTCACGGCAAAAGTAACCATCAATCTTGCTGTTCCATGCCCGAGGTGCTTGTTTTAAGCCGTACAATGCCTTCCGAAGGCGATAGACTTTTCCTTCTTTTCCTTCTACTGCATATCCTTGGGGTTGCTCGACATATACCTCTTCTTCCAATTCACCATTCAAGAAAGCAGATTTAACATCGAGTTGGAATACATTCAGCTCAAATTGAGCTGCCAAGGCAAGAACAGTCCGTATCGTCTCCATCCGTGCCACGGGAGCAAATGTTTCATTATAGTCAACACCGGGCTGTTGTGAATATCCTTTTGCGACCAGTCGAGCCTTATGCTTCTGGATAGAACCGTCTTCCTTGAACTTGGTTTTATATATCCACTTCAATCCAACCACTTGTTTGCCTTCCGGTAAATTAGTAAGCTCCCAAGTGTTGTTCTTCTCTATCATCGCAATTTCTTCATTCATTGCTTGGATCCACGCCTCTTCTTGAGCTGCCTCCTAAAAAATTCTCCATTTCGCTACTCCAATAGTCATAGTGTTCTCCTTCAAATATAGGGACTTGACTTGGAGAGTATTTAAACATGGTAGGGGCAGGAATTGATGCCATCAGTAGCACTAGGTTTTTTTTTTTTTAAAAAAAAAAAACAGGGAATGGAGGGGCTGATAAGAAAGCTCTGATACCAAATTTGTTGGCGCAAATGAAAGCTATGGATAGATTTGCCCAAGATTTACAAGATTTTGTTGCTGTAGAGAGAAGTATTTTCTGGAATTTTATTCTTGGGTACTTAATCATAAAAGATTACATCAGGCCTCAATTTATAGATGATACAAAGAACTAGCACAGAACCTTCCAACTTTAAGATAAGACTAACTCTTGGACTCCAACAAAATCTAGACCATTCTATAAACTAATATGAGGAAAGACCCTTGAAATTCCTTCTAGAAAATTACAAATTAACTCCTAACATGATCAAGTCTTTATCATGCATTTCAATCGAACATTTTGCTAGCACACTTGAATGCAAGTAATTAGATGTTTGCGTGGTAGGTGCTGACCGTATTGGTAGCATTGGTTATTGGAACATAGGCCATTCTCGCTAACGAGTATGACCTTATCGTCTGAAATTAAATCGCTGACATGTCGAGGTAAAGTGAAAAAATTTACATGGTTTAGGGGGCAAAATGGAATAACTTACCATTAAATAAGTAATGGACGTTAATAAGTGGAGCAATGTGAAACTAATGACACAGTTGAGGATGCATTATGAGAAATCTGGTAGTTGAGGGGGCAAAGTGGAAAAGGGGTGATAGTTCAAGGGGTGGAAGTGTAATTTACCCTATTTTCTATTTGGTTGAATTGGAATGGATAGCATTTTAACTAATAGTTGTTGTGCATTGTGTTTGATGTAGGGTGGGCCTGTGGGGTGGTTTCGGTTGTCTGTGGTGGTGGCTTTGGGGTGGACTTCAGTGGGTCTGTGGAAAGGCATAACAAAGGCCTCGTTTGGTAACGTTTTCGTTTTTCGTTTTTCGTTTTTTTTTCAATTTTTAGAGTAAACAAGAAAAAAAAACTCGTTTGGTAATCGATTTTGTTTTTTTTTTCTGCCACCGTTTTGTAAACGAGGGGCGATTTTCAAAAACGAAAAAAAGACGTTTTCGAAAAACCAAAAAACGTTTAACGCGCGTTTGGTGTTAATGAGGTCAAGCAATCGAGTCTTGTTAGCACCAAAAAGATACATTTATTGGACACCCATATAAATAGCAATATCTCCCAAACCCTAACCCCTCAAACCTCTCGCCGCTCTTCATCGCCAACCTCTCTCTCTCTCTCTCTTTCTCTGCCCGCCTCTTCGTCCCCTCTGTTCTTTTTTTTTTCTCTTTCTGTCGCTACGGTGAAGGGTTCTCCTTTACCAGGTCGCCAGATTGGAAACAAGATCCTCCACTAGCATCACCCATCTAACGAGTTATGGGTCTACAATCGTTTGACCAAGGATCAAATAAATGCTTGAGAAATTGCTGGTTTCAGTGCAGATGGTATATGGCTTGGGGGGTTGTAGATGGTATATGAGGGTTTGGGGGGTTGTGGATCAAGGATCAGATAGATGGCTTGGGGGGTTGTAGATGGTATATGAGGGTTTGAATGTGTTGGTAGTTGTAGATGGTATAAATGTTTCCAAAAGCCAACTTTGTGCATTTGTATATTTGAATCTAGCTGAAGGGTTTTTTTGGCTGACGCTGCTATTTTTTTTTGCTCTATAGCAGCTTTGCTCAACTGTAGCTGATTTTTTTTTTCTCTTCTGTAGCTAATTTTTTTTTCTCTCTAAAAAGTCAGTAAAATCAGTTTTTTTCCTCTGCTCATCTGTTGCTGATATTTTGCTTTGCTCATCAGCTGCAAAGCTCATCATCTGTTGTTGATTTTTTGCTCATCAGCTGATTTTTTTGCTCATCTGTTGCTGATTTTTTGCTCATCTGTTCAGCTGTAGCTTTTTTTGCTCATATGTTGCTGATTGTTTTGCTATCCTGAGACCCCAGCAACTCAGAAATACCCTCCAAAGTTGCTGATTTTTTATTTCAAATTTTTACAACCAAACAAGTTTTTTTTTTTTGTTTTCAAATTTTTTTACAACTATAAAAGCAACCAAACACGTTTTATGTTTTCATTTTTTGTTAACGAAAATCTAAAACTGATTCTGTTTTTCATTTTTTAAAAAACCAAAATTATAAACGTTACCAAACGAGCCCAAAGAAATTAACTCGAACTTACAGAGATTCAAATCCGAGGATGAAATAAAGAAGACTCATTGATGCGTCCTGTCAGTGCACAAAATTAACAAGAGAGTTAAATTTTGAAGAAAATATATAATTGACTACCAGAAAAATATATAATTCACTACCAGGAAAATTTACAAATGTCGGTGTTATGCAATACAACCTGAATTTGTTGTATTTTCAACCTGAAAATAATTTGGTCACATGTGTTAAGAGTATCTCCAATCATGAGTTGATTAACATTGCTAAAAAAAAATTTGTTGATCAATCTAATTCAATGGATCAGTATTTTTGAGTTGATCTAAGCCGTGAAAAATTAGAGATAAAATAGATCATTGAATGTAATTTATGTTTTGCTCAAAATTGATCTGAGTCGCAAAAAATTCAAGATAAATTTTGAGATTCATACTTAATTTTACTTTATTATATAGAGTTCAAACAAAGATTTTTTGTTGGACAAATATATATCCTTATGGGTAGGTCTCGTGTCGTCTTTCTGTATAAATAAATTAATAGATTTATATAGAAAGGCTAAATTAAAATTCAGTTAAAATTTTAAGGATGTAATTGTATCAATTGAAATTTTATGAATCAAATAAAAATTATATTCATACTTTAAGAGTATAAATTATAAATTACCCTGCACGAAATTTTGCATGACTACCTGGGGTTTGATATGCTCGATCATGAACAAATTTTAAGAAAACATGTGGTAATTTTTTTCGTATAGAAAAATAGTGATAAATGTGATACCCCAGTATTCCGATGAAGTCTAAGCATATCTTCTTCTTTTTTCGGGAATTCCAAGCATATCATCTTCACTGTCTGATTGGTCATCGCCCACCGGATTGATTACACGTATCACCAAACCATCCTTTGTAGTCCAACAATCCGGGTCATTGCCATCATCATCAGGTTCGACAAATGTTGTGTCCCTAAATGTTGATGTAGATTCAAACATATCTTCACTGTTTGATTGGTCATTCTTCTCTTTATGCTCATCGTATACAGGATTGACTTCAAGCTCCTTTATCACCAAACACTTCATTGAAATCAAAAGATTCAATTTATCGCCAGGTTCAAACCCATTAAGCTTCCAATGACTAAACCACGTCACATAGTCTTCTACTTCATCTGGAACTACAAACCATGTTGGCTTATATGTCAACATATTCTCTAGCCCATTATCGACTTTAATTTTAATTAATAGCTCCTGGAACGTTACCCTTTCTTTGGAGACCTCGTACACACAACGCATGTTCAACCCGTGAATCCTCCGCTTTTGAACTGAAGGGACACTAACATATGCTGAGGACCATGCACGCGAATTGCTGGAGCAGCCCAAAGTTTTCCCCATGGGAACAAATACGCTGAATATGCCATTTTCCGACAATACCTGTGCCATGAAAGTTACAATTTTAACTAGTTCGAATTATACATTACCTTCATGTGGTTTAACCCAGAACACTTTGCTTCCCTATACTTTAAAAATCTGAAAATGTAACAGCTAAATTTTCCTAGTTTGGTTTATTCCTAAAAAAATTATAGAAATTGAAATATCTACTTAATGCATAGAAATGATGATGGAGAAAGATTTGGTTTATTTTAGAGGGAGAAAAAAAAGAAGAAATAACATACATAGAAGGATATAAAGGCAATAGGTTACTGGGTCAAATTGTACAAAGGTAATATATAATTTGCCGTTAGTCAAGATTCTTTTTTTTTTTTTGACATTAGCAGCCAAGTTGTAGAGAGAGAGAGAGAGAGAGAGCACCTGGGTGGGGAGATTCTTTCCCGTTGCCGTTAACGGACTGAAGAAGAAAGCCTCATTGCTTTCCATGGATTCTATATTGGACAACCCAAAATTGTTAATAATTTCTGTGTCAGTGTTTAAAATAGGCTGTAACTTAAAATGACCTTGGACTTCTACTAGATTCTCACAATCCTGAATTTCGAAATATGCTATGGAGGCCGATGATGATGCATGTGTTATTTTTTCCAACGACAGACAACCGTCAGTGTCTAAGTACTTCTTTATATGGGGTAGCCCCACCAGGGTCTTCAGACTTGTACAAGAACGTACAAAGAACTCATTCAGACTGCCAAGACCTTTGACGCAATCTGGTAAGCTACAAATCGGATTTCTGCTTAGATCTATCACCTCCAACGAGTGTAGGCTACTGAAATCTTTTGGAAAATCACCGTCAGATAGATTGCATCCTGCAAGACTTAGTGTTGCTAAAGAATGTGGTAAAACAGCCGAAAAAAACTTAGAGAGTTCTGGACGAGTTCTTTTTCTAGATCTCCCCAACCACGTCAATGGATGCCACCACCTATTCTCTTTAGTAGTAGAAGGTAAGAGGCTGAGGTCCATTTCATTAGCTTTAAATGTTTTAAGCGATTTTATCTCTTTTAGCTCCAATGACAACTCTTCAAGATTTGAGCAACCAGAAATATTTAATGTTTCAAGAGAGCTAAGCATGCCAATGTTTGTTGGAAGTTTCTCCAGACTTCTGCAATCTTTCATATTCAAGAGAACAAGTTTCCCAAGACTGCCAATTGATTCATGAACCTCAACCAAATTTACACAACCTTTTAGGATCAATCTCTCAAGACTTGGGAACCCAGAAAACATTGGAGATTTTTTAAGGCCATGACAGTGTCGAAGGTCAAGAATTTTTAATGACCCAATACACTGTGAAAAAAGTTGAGGAAGCTAATGTCAGAGGCAAAAAAAAAATAGGAACCGCAAAACAAATATATGTACAAAAGTTAGAAACAGAGGGTAACGTGGATCAATCGCATACCTTGGCTCCCTTCCATATCTGTTCTAAGCTACTATTACTCATGTCAATGGCAATCAAATTATCCATAGGAAAATCATTTGGGAAAGATTTCAACTGAAATCCGTGCCAACACAGCCATCTTATGTTGTTTGGAAATTTTTTATAGCCTCCAACAAGTCGTACATAGTTGATCTCTAGTAGTCTCAATTCGTGCATACATTGGAATGCATTGGTTTCCAAGCTCCCATTGTACCGATTGTTGGAATTAGAGACTTCCATGGTATGCGTATCTTCCGCAAGCATTTTCATATTGAGAGCAAGTCCTTTGATTGTCTCAGTGCCCTAATAACAAAAATAATAAGGATAAGAGACAGGGAATAACAATATATGCAACCACATGCACATAAACATACAAGAAATAATTTTCTTACAATTTTTTCTTTCAATACTTTGAAGGAATCCCTGTGCTTCCACAGTCTACTACGCTCGCCAAGCTTCTCAGGTGACAACTGACGAATAATTTCTCTTCCCATACGCTGAATCAATGTATGCATCATCAACTTGTTACCTCTTATTTTTATGAGACATCTATCAATAAGAGTTTGAAGCTCAGCTGGACCGAAATAACCACATCCATCTAGTACAGTGATTACGTAAGCCTTGTCCATTCCCACAAAAAAGCAAGCAATATCAAGGAATGAATTTCTGTACTGATCATCAGGTAAATGTTCGTAGCTTATTTGAAGTTTCTGCTGGATTTCACTATCGTGAATTACTTCGAATCTGTCTAATGTACTTCTCCATACATCCTCCTCCATGTTTCGTAGAGCAGCACCTAAAACTTCAAGGGCTAAAGGAATCCCTCCGCACTGTTTCACAACCCTTTTAGAGTACTCCATGTAACCTTCAATGGGACGGTGTTGTTGAAATGCATGCCAACTAAGGAGTTCAAGTGATTCATTGTCATTCAGTTGCTTAACATCCATAATCTCAACTTTATAAGACCTCAGCAATCGCATATTTGTGGTTGTAATGAGAATTTTACTTCCTGGGTGAAAAAACTTGTGCATATTAAGAATTGCATCCAGTTGATCTTTTTCGTCCACATCATCCAAAACAACAAGAACTTTACGAAAATGTAGGACATCTTTTATCTCAATGATTCCTTCATGCACACTAGTTATTTTCCTCATTTTTCTCTTTAGAATATCTGAAAGAAGTTTTCTTTGCAATTGAACCAAACCATCCCATTGTTTGGAGACTTTTTTAATATCTGCGAGAAAACTACTACCTTCAAATCTGTCAGAATTCAAATTATAAGCATATTGAGCAATGGTCGTTTTCCCTATTCCACTAATCCCACATATTGCCATTATGCCCACATCAGTTGACTTGTTTTGCAACCACAAATTGATGTCTTTGACACGACTATTGATTCCAGTTAGGTAGGATTCAACAAAAACATCACGATTCACTTTATCCTGAACAGCTTCCACAATCTTTGTAATGAACTTTGATTCATACCTACAAATGGTTGCAATGATGTAACAACTTACTAGAATATGCATGTCAGTAAATAAAAATAAATGGCAATATCTTGTGCAAGCAGCAAACAAACCACAAAGATTATATGTGAGAAACCTGACAATATCTATAACAAAGAATGATAATGCGATTTGTAGTTTTATACCATCTACTTTGCTTTCTTTTCTTCTTAAAAGTTTTTATTTGAGCATGTTAATTAGTGGCCAGGTTTCATATCTGCTATGTGCCAAACAAAGATGCATTGTTCAGGTTCCCACTTCTTGGGCCATAAGGTTTAATCTCAGGCTTCTGGCCAATTATTCTTCAAACCCAAATCAAATGCTACACTTTGTCAAGTTTGACAAGATTAGTAAGCAATTACAATTTTAATCAAGCTAGCCCTATATTTTTCATATGGTTTTGACTATGGAAATGATCATATGTAGCATGCCAAAGACAATATAATATTCTAGAAGTTTTTAGGTAGTTTTTGACAGCATTCACAACTTGATCAACATACATAAAACAACACCATAATATCACGTATATATATACTTTTTAAAAATTCAAAAAAGCAACGATGAAACCTGAAAGCTCACGAAAAACAAATTTCTTATTTGAATAATGCTACGCTGGCCAAATTTTGGGACCAAATTTGGAGCTCAAATGACTTGGTTGCATATTATTTGGAATCTCTATTGGGGGCCAAATGACATGGCACCAAATAAAGAAACTCAAGTCAGCTGCCATGTCATTTAGGCTCTAAATTTGGTCATTACTGTTCTTATTTATAATATGTATTCCCCCAAGCATTTGCCAGTCTTGTCATTTTTAACAACTTATTTTGCTCATCAGAGAATATGAAATTAAAGCGAGGGTGCAGCGAAATTGGTGAGGCAATACAAACTTTTTTTCAATTGCTTCTCGAAATATCACAAAAAAATTTCAAAACACTGTCAACTGATATGCTAGAAAAGGCTTTGCAGTAATTACCCATCTGCTTCGTTTATTAAGACCTTCCCTCCCAGTTCTGCAACTTTTTGAAGTGCTTCCCTCCATTCTTTGACCTTCTTCATCCACTCCTTCTTCTTTTTTTCATCCTTTTCTTCCTCGATTCTCTTATCGTATCCATCAAATGCTTCTGCAAAACTTCCTGTTTGTTTTCTAACATGGGTTGGATCCACATCATAGAACACAGGGAGAACAAAATGTGATGAGGTCCTTCTACGATTGAGGATCATCACTAGCTCATCAAGGCACCATTTGGAAGAACCATAGTCTTTGGAGAAGACAATTACTGAACTCCTTGACCGTTGGATTGCTTTTTTCAGTTCTGAACCAATAGGTTCTCCTCTTTCTGCGTGATCTTCATCTCTGAACGTGCGAAAACCTGCATCCACTAAAGCTTTGTAAAGGTGATCGGTGAATCTCTTGCGAGTATCTTCACCTCTGAAACTCAAGAACACATGATATCCACATGGAGACGAAGAAGAGGAGGCTCCTTGGGCTCTAGATCTAGAAGCAGCCATATATATATAGAACAAAGCACTTCGTAGATATCAAACCACTTTCTTGCTGGAATCTCCCACAGGAAGCTCACCGAATTCCTAGGTAGATAATATAAGCAAACAGCTCATGATCAGCAGGGTTATGGGCTGGGGTGAAGAATTTCTCAAGCTTCTTGGATGTGAGACTCTGTCTCTCTCAGATCGAGTAACCAACTGGATGATCTCTTTCTACTCTTTTGCAGAAGTATATATGGTTGAGAAACTGGCATGTATGTAACGGAGGAAAAGCTGGAGGAGAAGATAATAGCGGAAGGGTAAGGCTCTCATTCACAAAATTGGGACAGAAGACTATGCTGTTTTATTTATTTATTTATATTCAATAATATAAAATAGAAAATACTATATAACCTAAATTTGTATCCCAAATAAAGGGACCATTAAATGAGTGAGTCTCATCAATTTTTTTAAATGAAACCCACTGAATGTGCAAAAACTTGCATTCAGTAAAACACTATAAAGATAATTCGTGAATCCCTTGCGGGTATCTTTACCTCTGAAACTCAAGAACACATGATATCCACATGGAGACGAAGAAGAGGAGGCCTCTTGGGCTCTGGATCTAGAAGCAGCCATATATAGAGAGAGGAAACCACTTCTTGCTGGAGTCTCCCACTGGAAGCTCACCGAAGTCCTAGCAAAGAGCTCATGAGTAGGGTTATGGACTTGGGTGAAGAATTTCGATCGCAAGCTTCTTGGATGTGAGACTCTCTCTGGTCGAGTAAGGAATTGGATGATCTCTTTCTTTCTATTGCAGAAGTACATATGCTTGTTTCACTATTATTATGTGTTAACCAGTATGGTCTGACGTGTCCGGGCCCCCTTTGTAGACTAGTGTGGTCTGGCTTTCTGACTTTTTGTCCACTGTGGGGTCTATATGTCTATTAAAATAAACTCACCTGTCCTACAAAATAACACCCCCCACACCTAACCCATATCATCAAGTCATATATATATTTACGATATTCACCCTCACCTACCCTAGAAAATAACATCCCCATATAATTGCATTCTCATCATGTCACGTTCTCTCACCTAGTACTCCACCTTTCTTCTTGCCAATACTTGACTTGCTTTATTTTGCTTTAACTTTCACCTTTGCTCTCAACTTGGTCGGCTTTATCTTCTTTTCTTTCATTTTTCTGTTGGTACTGATCTTACTTTATGTTATAATTATGAAAAGGTGGCATTTTCATGACTTCCACGACACCAAAACTCATTATACGTTCAACCCAAATAGATAAATACTTTGCAATGATCAACGAAATCAATAAAAAAAATTTAAAATTAAGAAGAAATTCATCTTATTTTGGGGGGGAGGGGTGTAAATCAACCAAACAAAGAGTGAAGACATTATGTAACACTTTAATTTTCAACACAACACAAGAAAAAATGAAATGAACATAGAAAGCAGAAGAAAGAGAGAGGGATACATGCACAGTGGGTTATTCGGCGGTGGCTGTGGTGTCAATTGAGTTTCTGGGTCCCTGGTGGTGAGATTCAGACCTGAGAAAATAATAGAAAAAAAACTACAGTTCTGCAAATATACCAAAATGAATGATGTTATAGAAATGGACGAAAAAAAATATGGGAATAAATAACAGAGGTCAGGTCACAGAAAAAAGATTCACTATCAAACACAACAAACTCTACATAGAGTCAACTTATCTTATACTTATTTTTATTCTCAAGCAACTTTACTTTTCCTATAACCCATCACTCTGATGTTCTTTTACTGATTTTATTTAATGTTAAGTATAGTACTTGCTTTGTCTTTCGATTATCTTTTGTATTTCAGTTATCTTTTTTACGTTTTAGTCCATTACTCTGTTAGTTGAGAAATTATTTAAAATCCTTGAAAAGTATAGAAAAGAATTCAGAAGTAACATTACGTCTTGCTACAATTGTCTAAACAGTTACAATTTTAGAACCTCACACTGATTCGATTAAATAAGGTCGTACATGTTTGGATTGTAAGTCTAATTAAACTTTGGCATGCCCAATTAGTGAATAGGCGTGGGCTAACCAATTTGATGAGTTAACATTGTTTGGAGACTTTGTATAGCTTAAGAAGATTTGGACTAGCACGTATTTAAATAATTAGCCAAATAGATGGGAAGGGTCGTGCAACGTCATGCAAATCTGATCCTAACTATTGCTGAGAGTCAGTACACTCTGGGAAACACACACTGCATATATAGTAAATATCTCTAACCCCTTAGCCGGGAAGGTAGAGGTCAATGATTAATATCTTCGTATGATACCATCTATCCAATTGACATGGGATATGACCTAATAGAAAGAAATCCCTTGAAATAAAAATAAAAGTCTATATTCCAAAACAATTCACATTGGAAGTGTTCATAAAGATGTGAAAGTCAATGGGATTAAAAAACACCTTGAGCACAAAATTAGGACTCGTGAAAAGTACTATCAAAAGGATGTTGGCCGGTAGTTTACCACATTCTTCCACCCTATATTGACTTCAATTTCAATAGATAATTTCCCCGAAAAATTTTCTTCAGTGATCCTATACACAACCCATGTTCATCCTATGAATTGTACAATTTTGAACTAAAGGGACCGTAAAATATACTGTGGACCATACACTCGAATTGTTGAAGCAGCCCAAAACTTTACTCCCAGGACGAAATACGCTGAATATTCCGTCTTGGTACAGTCCCAGTGCCATGAAAATTGCAATTTTAACTAGGACAAACTATAGATTATCTCCATGTTGTTCAACCGACAACACTTTTACTTTTTAATTTTCTTAGTGTTTTTATTCCAAAAAATTTCATGAAAATTGAAAGATCTACTTAATGCAGAGACAATGAAGAGAGAGAAGGTAAAATTGGTTTATTTTAGAGAGAAAAAGTAAGAAATATAGGGCCTGTTTGGTTTGCGTTTCAAAAACAGGTATCCGAAAACAGTTTTTGAGAAGAGTTTTGAGAAAATGGTTTTGATATTTTTTGAGATAAAAAACTTGTTTGGTTAGATGATTTCAAAAACAGTTTTACAGAATAGAAAATAGTAAAACCTGTTTGGACAGCCTAAATATATGTTTGAACAGTATTTCAAACATTAATAAAAAAATATAAGAAAGTTATTTATATATTATAATATTATATTATATTTATATATTATATAATATATTTATACATATATATATATATATGTATATACATATATATATAAATTGGTATATATATGTATATATATATCTACGAATTTATATATAAGAATTTATAAATAAATATATATATATAAGAATTTTAATAATATTATATAATATAATATTTATATAAATATTATATTATATAATATATATATTTATACATATAAATTGGTATATATATATATTTATAAATATATATATATTTATATATATTTATTTATAAATTCTTATATATAAATTCGTAGATATATATATATATATATATATATATATATATATATATATACGAATTTTAATAATATTATATAATATAATATTTATATATTATATTATATAATATATTATATTATAATATCTATTATATATATATATATATATATTATATATTAGGAGAGGGAGGAAGAAGTAAAAAAAAAAAAGGAATGAAGAAATTTGCTGCTAAGGAGACTCGAAGGGCAGACCTCATTAAAGTCCAAAATTGTTCTCCTTGTTTTCAAAATTTTCAAAGAAAACTCCGAAAACAAGCTAAACTTGTTTTCTGTTTCTTTGACTCAAATCTCATTTTTTCCGAAAATTTTGAGAACAAAAATGTTAAACAAACAGGATTTGGATGTTTTTAAAATTTTGAGAACAAAAAACAGTTTTGCAGACGCAAACCAAACACAGCCACAATATTCATAAGAGTAGAAAAGTCATTTGAACACTTTTTACTAGAAATGTTGAATTTTGACTTTTGACCCTTAATTTTAAAGGAATTCCTCACGGTTATAATTTGTTCCAAAAGTAGACGGTGTTATTTGTAGAATTTTAAACTATAGGGGGGCAATAGGTTACTCGGTCAAATTGCATAGGGGTAATATATAAAACACCCTTAAGCATACCCGGGGAAATAACTATTGTATAAGCATCCAAGTGAGGTTTTGTGTGTTTGGGGGGGGGGGGGGGGGGGGGGGACAGAGAGAAGGAGAGCACCTGGATGGGGAGCTTTTTTTTTTTTTTTTTTTACTGACGTGAGCAAATTGAACAAGGAAACCTCTGTGCTTTTGATAGATTCTATATTAGAGAAACTCCAAGTCGTTGATAATTTATGCGTCAAGTTTACGATAGGTTCTAACTTAAAATGTCGATGCACCTCTAGCAAACTCGAACAAGCATCAAAGTTGAAAATTGGTTTGGAGGCCAAAGATGATGCATATGTTATTTTTTCCAATGATATGCAATTGGAAGCACCAAAGATCCGTTCTATATGGGGTAGCCCCATAAGAGTTTTTAGGCTTGTATAGGAATGTACGTGTAGCTTATGACCTTTGACGCATTCTGGTATGACGCAAATGGGATTTCTGCTTAGACCTATCACCTTTGGCGAGGGTAGGCTACTGAAATATTTCGAAAAATCACCATCAGATAGATTGTAGCCTTGAAGACTCGATCTCCCAATGAATGTGGCAAAACAATCTTCGAGAGTTCTAGATGAAATCTTGGTCTTGATCTCCCAAACCACATGAATAGATACAATGACGGATTTTCTTCAGTAGTAGAAGGTAAAAGGCCAAGGTCCATTTCATTAGCTTGAATTATTATAAGCGATTTTATTTCTTTTAGCTCTGACGACAACTTTTTAAGATTTGAACAACCAGAAATCTCGAGTGTTTTGAGAGAGCTAAGCATGCCAAAGTTTATTGGAAGCTTCTCCATACTTTTGCAATCTTTCAAATTCAAGAGAACATCACTTTGAATTAAGAGATCTCAATCTGAATTTATAACAAACACTACTTCTATCAAATATATAGAAAGAGCGCAGGGGTCCATTGTGGTTGTGGTGCCAATTGTGCCTCCTTGATTCATCACCATCTCATCAACTTCTTGATTCATCACATATATAATACAACAAATTAAACTTATCATAGTTGTAGTAACAATTTAACATAAATCTCCAATATGAATGGTGATGAGCCCGAATTTGACTGGGCCAAGCCCGATAAAAATAAACCGAGAAAACCCAAGGAAGACCCCAATCAGAGCTGGGTCAACCCGTCGGAACAAAATCCAAGAGGAACTGTCAACACCCAAAACTCCAATGCACCAAGGGAACCAAGAGGCATCTCAAGGATCCCAAGGGGGGTGGGCGGCGCCCAAGGGACCCAAGTGGGCGTCGCCCAAGGGTACCCAAGGGGGCGCCGCCCATGTTGGTCTCCAAGTGGGCGCCGCCCATGGCCTCCCTCCTTGGTCCTCTCCTCCCCTCTTTGCTCCTCTTCACCTTGATACTTCAACCCAAGTCCAAGTCACACCAACTCAAGGCAAGTCCGAGCTCAAGACGAGGATCAAACCCGATCCAGCTGGGAGTCCTCCTCCGAAGGAATAGGAGCACGAGGGAGAAAACATCGGGACACAGAGATCAATTCCTACCAAAGGTGTGCTTACCAAAGAGGTCTACTCCCACCAAAGATGTGCTTACCAAAGAGGTCTACTCCCACCAAAAATGTACTTACCAAAATAATGGGAGACCCCTTCCTCACGTCACCGCCTTGGTGAACCTATATAATGTAAGCCCCTCTTCACATGGAGGGGCATGTTCATCACCTCCTTGAGACCTCTACACCAAGTCTCTCTCCCTCAATACACTGTAACTCTCCGGAGTACCATTATTCATCAATAAAGAACACTAAGCCACCGTTGTCGTTCCCGAGAGTGGACGTAGGTCAACCGGACCGAACCACTATAAATCTCTGTGTTGATCTCTTATTTACTGTCATATTGCCATTGATTGTCATTGATTGCTTGTTAATTGCTCATTAATTACACTCTTACATATTCTTAACTGTTGATGTGCATCATCAAATGGAATCTTCAAGACCATAAGCAATCTCCCAAACCCAACAAATGCCGCACGCAAATATACCTCCCCATTATCAACTTTACTACAATCATTGCATGTTTGTGTTGCTTATAACGAAGCACAAATGGGCTTGCACACACATGCAATGAAGGTGAACTTGTCCAGCTTGGTGATTCTCAAGCTATGGAACAGTAAGAGAGCTTCTTGGTGAAAACCCAATTGAAAATAGCCAATAAGCACTGCATTCCAATTGATCAAGTCTTTATCGGGCATTTCAATCGAACATTTTGCTAGCACGCTTGAATGCAAGTATTAGATGTAATGCAAATCAAACTTGAATGCAAATACTTGAATTAAAATAATAAAAGAAATCAGCCAGTTGGTGGCTATTTTGTAGGGTAAATTACACTTTCACCCATTGAACTATCACCCTTTTTTCACTTTGCCCTCTCAACTACCAAATTTCTCACATTGCACCCTAAACTAACACTTTGGTTTCACATTGCCCCCAATTGAAAATGTATGTTATCTTGTTGGACAAAAATAGCTGACGTGTCGGGGTATAGTGAAAAATTTTACATAGTTTAGGGGGCAAAATGAAATAACTTTATGTTAAATATATAACGGACATTAATAAGTGGGACAATGTGAAACTAATAAAATAGTTGAGGGTGCATTGTGATAAATCTAGTAGTTGAGGGGGCAAAGTGGAAAAAAGGTGATAGTTTAGGGGTATTTTCTATTTGGTTGATTTGGAATGGATAGCATTTTTGCAGGCATTTAACAAATGTTGTTGTGCATTGTGTTTGATGTAGGGTATTGAAGAATATAGCAGAGCAAAGCAAAGGCAGTCGTAGCAGTCCAGCACAACCCATCAGCAGATTAGTTAGTTACAGTCCAGCTGGCAGATTAGTTAGATTAGTTACAGTCCAGCTGACAGATTAGTTAGATTAGTTGCAGAAGTTTGTTAGATATTTAATTCAGTCTTTTTGTATATAAATAGCAGCTGTAATCATCTTTTCTAATTCAAATGAGAATAACGTTTTCTCTCCATCTCTATCTCTCTCCCTCTTTCTCTGTGATCTCTGCATTCTTCATTTTCTAATATGGTATCAGAGCTCTTTTAGTAAGCTTCCTCTGTTATTTGCCTCTCCAATGGCATCTATCACAGATCCACAATCCAATTCCTCAACTTTGATTGAGGATTTCTCTCATCCTTTTTATCTTCATCATGGAGATAGTCCAGGTGCTTTGTTAGTCTCTCAAGCTTTGACAGGAGACAATTATAATTCTTGGAGTCGATCAATGTTTATGGCCTTGAGTGCTAAGAACAAAGTTGGATTCATTGATGGCACGTCTTCCAAGCCAGCAGATCAGAAAGATCCTTTGTATAATCCATGGATTAGGTGCAACAATATGGTGATATCCTGGATTCTCAACACATTATCAAAGGAGATCGCTAGGAGTGTTCTTTATGTCAACTCTGTAGAAGAAATCTGGAAAGAACTCAAGGAAAGATTCTCTCAAACTAATGGACCAAGGATCTATCAGTTACAGAAATCGATTTCTTCTCTTCAACAAGAACAACTCTCTGTAAGTTCTTATTATACTCAGCTCAAAGGCTTTTGGGATGAACTGATGAACTACAGACCCTTGCCAGTCTGTACATGTGGTGCTCTAAAAACCTTAGCAGATGTTCAACAACAAGATTACATAATTCAATTCCTAATGGGATTGAATGATTCATATTCTCACATACGCAGTCAGATTTTGCTGCAAGATCCTCTTCCATCTATAAACAAAGTGTTTTCTCTCATTCTTCAAGAGGAACGACAAAGAGAGATAGTCTTCTCAGGTCTTCCTATTACAGATTCTACAGCTCTCTTGAGCAAATTCAATTCATCAAATCAGCAGAATTTTGGCAAATCAAACTCCAACAGATCTAGACCTATTTGTACTCATTGTGGAATTCAAGGTCATACTATTGACAAATGTTACAAACTCCATGGCTATCCTCCTGGATTTCGATTTACAAAAGGAAAGAACAATTCCAAATCTGTAAATCAGGTAGCAGGAAATATTCAGACTGAACCAGAAAGTTTGGTTATAACTGAAGGCAGCAGAGAGGTTTCTTCATCTTTGCCAATAACACAAGGGCAAATTCAACAATTATTGACTCTCCTTAAGACACAGCCTCATCTTCATGATCTACCCTCAACAAATCAAGTAACCAGTTCTCATACTGATTCTCTTTTCAACATGTCAGGTGAAGTTCTGAATACCTTGCATTCTTCTAGTCATGATTCTTCTTATTTTTCCTCATCCCCATGGATAATTGACACTGGAGCAACAAATCATATTGTTTGCTCTATGTCCTTTTTATCCACTGTGTCTTCTGTTATTCACACCTCTGTCAAATTGCCTGATGGAAGTCTTGTTGCTGTAACTCATACAGGCACAGTTAAATTTTCTGATTCCCTTATATTGACTAATGTCCTTTGTGTGCCTTCTTTCAAATACAATCTTCTTTCCACTAGCAAACTAACACAACAAATTTCTTGTTGTTTTCTTTTTCTTCATGGTCATTGCTTCATCCAGGACCTGTTAACATGGAGGACGATTGGGATGGGTAAAGAAAGCAGAGGATTGTATTTTCTGCAGAGAACACAACCACAGAAAATTTCTAATGTTTCTTCTATTCAATGTAACACAGATGTATCTTCACATCTATGGCATTTTCGATTGGGACACTTATCTCAACAAAGATTAGATTCTTTACAAAGAACAGTCCCTGAAATTTCAACTTCTAGTGACACTCATTGTAGCATTTGTCATTATGCTAAGCAGAATAGGTTGTCTTTTCCAATCAGCACTAGTAAAACATTTGTACCTTTTGAAATCATCCATTGTGACATTTGGGGACCTTACCCTACTCCTTCTCTAAATGGAGCACATTACTTTCTTACAATTGTTGATGATTTTACTAGGTGTACCTGGGTTTATCTCATGAAAACTAAGTCTGAAGCACAACCTTTGATAATGTCTTTTTATGCTCTTGTAGAAACTCAATTTAATGCCAAAATCAAAATTATCAGATCTGATAATGGTCAAGAATTTGTCATGACTACTTTCTTTTCTTCTAAAGGCATTATTCATCAATTGAGTTGTGTTGACACACCACAACAAAATGGGGTTGTGGAAAGGAAACATCAACATCTTTTGAAAGTAGCTAGAGCACTTCGTTTTCAAGCAAATCTTCCAATTTCTTTTTGGGGAGATTGTGTTTTAATTGCTGCTTATCTCATTAACAGAATTCCAATTCATTCTCTTTCTGGCAAGTCACCATTTGAAGTTCTATTTTCTCACAAGCCTTCATATTCTCATTTAAGAGTCTTTGGTTGTTTGTGTTATGCTTCAACTCTTAAAAGACATAGATCCAAATTTGATTCTAGAGCAAAGCAATGTGTTTTCATTGGTTATGCATCAGCTAGCAAAGCCTATAAACTGTTTGATCTCCAAACTCATTCAGTTTTTTTGTCCAGATATGTCATCTTCTATGAAACAGTTTTTCCTTTCTCACTGCAGAACATAAAGCCTTCATCTGCTGCAGAATCATTGGTTTTACCTTCTGCTATTTCTGATAATGATCTACCAGCAGCACCCACTTCCACTTCTGATGAAGTTTCTTCTTCTCCCATATCTGATACAGTACCTTCTTCTCCTGACATCATTTCTATTCCCAATACCACTAGACATTCAATTAGACCAAGGAAGTCTCCTAGTTACTTACAAGATTACCACTGCAATCTTCTTGCTTCTCACACATCCCATTCATCTTCCCTGGTTACTAGTTCCAAGCAGTCTACAGGTACTCCTCATGCTCTTTCTCAATATGTCTTATCACAAATTATCTTCTCCCCATCGTATTTTTAGTCTAACAATCTCTTGTCATCAAGAACCACAATTTTTTCATGAGGCTGTTAAATCCCCTGACTGGTGTGAGGCAATGAAGGTTGAGATTCAAGCTCTTGAGTCCAATAATACTTGGACTATCACTACTTTACCCCCAGGAAAACAGCCCATAGGCTGTAAATGGGTCTACAAAATCAAGTATAAAGCAGATGGGACCATTGAACGTTATAAAGCAAGGCTTGTGGCTAAAGGCTATACACAGCAAGAAGGTTTGGATTATCTGGAAACATTTTCTCCTGTGGCCAAATTTTCTACTATCCGATGTCTCCTAGCTGTTGCTGCCATCAAGGGGTGGCATTTGTTCCAAATGGATGTTCACAATGCTTTTCTTCATGGAGACTTAGACGAAGAAGTCTATATGAAAATTCCTCCTGGCTATGATCAAGAGGGGGACAATCAAGTTTGTTTGCTAAATAAGTCTCTTTATGGCCTTAAGCAGGCTTCCAGACAGTGGTTCTTTAAGTTGTCTACTGCTCTTCTCTCTTATGGATTCTCACAATCCAAGTCAGACTATTCTCTCTTCACCAAGTCAACTGGTTCTAGTTACCTGGCATTATTAGTATATGTTGATGACATTGTTATTGCCACTGATGATCTTCTTGCAGCTAATGATGTTAAGTTTTTTCTTAACAGTAAGTTTCACATCAAAGATCTTGGTAATCTAAAGTTTTTTTTAAGACTGGAGATAGCTAGATCTTCCAAAGGGATTTCTGTTTGTCAACGGAAATTTGCACTTGAGGTTCTACAAGATTCTGGTCTTCTTGGTTCTAAAACAGCTAAGTCTCCTATGGAACAACATTTAAAACTTCATAGAGATTATGGTCCAGCTTTGGCAGATCCTTTTGTCTATCGACGAATGGTAGGAAGATTATTGTATCTCACTCTCACTCGTCCTGACCTTTCCTATGCTGTTCAAATGCTCAGTCAATTCATGGATCAGCCTAAGCAACCTCATCTTGATGCAGCCTATCGGGTTCTACGTTATCTCAAATCCTCTCCTGCTCAAGGTCTTTTCTTCTCTGCTACTTCTGCACTACATCTTAAAGGATTTTGTGATGCGGATTGGGCAGGTTGTCTTGATTCTCGCAGATCTGTCACTGGATTTTGCATTTTTCTTGGAGATTCCCTTATCTCTTGGAAGTCCAAGAAGCAGGTTACTGTTTCTCGATCTTCTGCAGAGGCAGAATACAGAGCCATGGCCTCGACTGCTTGTGAACTCACTTGGCTTCTTGCTTTGCTTGCTGACTTTCAGATTTCTCACCTCCAACCTGTTTTGCTTTTCTGTGACAACAAAGCTGCTCGACATATTGCAGCTAATCCAGTCTTCCACGAGCGTACTAAACACATTGAACTCGATTGTCACTTTATTCGTGATAAAGTTCAAGCTGGCATTATCAAGACTCTTCATATTACCTCAGCTCATCAGCTTAGTGACATCTTTACTAAGCCTCTTGGAGTTCATCAGTTTCATTTTTTGTTAAGCAAGATGGGAGTGCTTGATATCCACTCTCCATCTTGAGGGGGACTATTGAAGAATATAGCAGAGCAAAGCAAAGGCAGTCGTAGCAGTCCAGCACAACCCATCAGCAGATTAGTTAGTTACAGTCCAGCTGGCAGATTAGTTAGATTAGTTATAGTCCAACTGGCAGATTAGTTAGATTAGTTGCAGAAGTTTGTTAGATATTTAATTCAGTCTTTTGTATATAAATAGCAGCTGTAATCATCTTTTCTAATTCAAATGAGAATAACGTTTTCTCTCCATCTCTATCTCTCTCCCTCTTTCTCTGTGATCTCTGCATTCTTCATTTTCTAACATAGGGTGGGCCTGTGGGGTGGTTTTGGTGGTCTGTGGTGGTGGCTTTGGGGTGGACTTCAGTGGGTCTGTGGAAAGGTATGAACCTCCCTATTGGAAACAGGTAAAAACCAATAACAGACCCAGGGATTCAATTACAAATAGAGAGAAAAAGAAAGAAATTAACTCGAACTTACAGATATTCAAATCCAAGGATGAAATAAAGAAGACCCATTGATGCATCCTGGCAGTGCACAAATGTTGGTATTATGCAATACAACCTGAAAATCCTCCAATCATAATAGATTTCACAAAAAACGGTGCACAAAATTAACAAAACCAAAACCCAACGCTAGTAACTACAAAAAATTGTGAACAATGATTGAATGAATAGTAATACTCCAGATGTGTGCGTACCTGAGAACCACAACTTGTAACACCAAAAAAAAATAAAAAATAGAGTTAGTTTCATTGAAGCAAATCTATAAAGACTTTGTGGATACAAAACCCAAAATAAAATCTTCATTAGCATTTACACCTAGATAGGGGAATAGAGTTAGGGGCATTTTGTCGAACATATTGTGTGCGTGGTGTGTTGGTGTGTGTATGTTCTGCGTATGTTGTGGGTTGTGTGGGTGGTGTCCAGTGAGTGATGTGCAGTCAGCGAAGAGAGAGAGAAAGAGAGACGATGTGGGAGAGAAGTAGAGAGTTGTGCGTTACCTGTTGTGCTGTGCGCGCAGAATGAGCAGCAGAGTGAGAGATAAGCAGCGGAGAGTGCAGCAGTCAGAGAGAGAGAGAGCAGTGGCTGGAGGTCTGTGGCTTTGATACCAAAGGAGAGAGAGGAGATTTGGAGGTGTGGGACATTAGGGCTTGAGAGTACGTTTTGCATTGGGAATGACGGTATGTTTTAAATTTCAGTAAGGAAAGGAGATCTCATTTTGAGCGTGAGAGGAGATCGGCTTTCTTTACTGGAATTCAGAGGGAGATGTGGAAGTAAGAGGGAGAGAGAGAAGTTGGGAAAAAGAGAGGGTTACGGGGAGAGAGGAGAGGAAGAAAGAAAGAAATTAATAGATTTAGATAGAAATACTAAATTAAAATTTGGTTAAAATTTTAAGGATGTAATTGTATCAATTGAGATTTTAGGAATCAAATAAAAATTATGTTTATACTTTAAGAGTATTAATTATAAATTACCCTGCATCAAATTTTGCATGACTACCTGGGGTCCGCTATGCTCAATCACGAATAAATTTTAAGAAAACACGGAGTGCACGCATACACAGTCTCAGATACTCAAAGCTTGTAAGAAATTTTTTGAAACTTGTGAGACGCAGTTTTCGCTTTACCTTCTCTCTCCCTCTTTCTAGAAAATATGCCAGGGTTTGGTTGTTCTTTGGTTTGATCACTGTTGGTCGAAGCTATTTGGATCATAAGCTCTGAAGTTTGCAAAATGTGAGGGATTCGCAGCTACAGGTAACATCTCTACCGTTCTTCTTTGGATGATGACCATTTCCCACAACCCAAACACGCCCTTAAATTTGTTATTCAATGCCTAAATGCTCAGTTCAAATCAACGTAACAATAGTTAACAGGGGTTGTCTATTTTTTTTTTTTTTTTGATCAACAGGGGTTGTCTATGGGACCGAACAATAGTTAAAAGAAGTTGTCTATGGTACTGAATATTATTTTTTTTTTTTATCATACTTCTATTTACCAATGTTGTTGGTGTTTTTATTATTATTATGGTACTAAAAAAAGTGATAAAAACACCCACAACTTTGATAAAATCATCCACAAATGTGATAATTTTTTTCGTATAAAAGAAAAGTGATAAAATAATAAATTTTAAATGTACAATATCAATTTTTTTTTGTAGTCAAGTCCTAACATACCTTCTTTCTGATTTCTGAGGGACAATGCAGTGGATAAGAAAATCTACTAGATCACTGTTTATTGGTGATTGATTTTATATATGTTACCCTTTTCTTATTACCTTTTTTATTGTATACTGTGAGATATACAAATTGCGCTTTCAATTAGCGTTTTTTCAATCAAATCTGTCTTGTGCTTTTAATTGAGAGTATTTGATTTAATTTTATGTTTAAATAAAATACTCTTAATTAAAAGCACATAACAAAATCATACTTTGGCTAATTTCTTAACGAGTTTCAGATAAACTTTGGCTTCGCCCCTACATGGAGCCCCCCAACTCCCAATTATTTGGGCAGGCAGGCGTGCGTTAATTACAAAGTGGTAGACAAATGCTGTGCCCCAGTATTCTGATGAAATCTAAGCATATCTTCTTCTTTTTTGGGGAAATCCAAGCATGTCTTCTTCACTGTCTGATTGGTCATCGCCCACCGGACTGATTTCACGTATCACCAAACCATCCTTTGTAGTCCAACAATCCGGGTCATCGCCATCGTCATCGCCAGGTTCGACAAATGTGGTGTCCCTAAATGTTGATGTAGATCCAAACATATCTTCACTGTTTGATTGGTCATTCTTCTCTTCATGCTCATCGTATACAGGATTGACTTCGAACTCCTTTATCACCAAACACTTCATTGAAATCAAAAGATTCAATTTATCGCCGGGTTCAAACCCATTAAGTTTCCAATGACTTAACCACATGATATATTCATCTGGATTTGGAACTCCAATCCATGCTGGCTCATAGGTCAACATATTCTCGAACCCATTATAGACTTTAATTTTAATTAATAGCTCCTCGAGCGTTACCCCTTCTTTGGAGATCTCGTACACACAACGCATGTTCAACCCGTGAATCCTCCGATTTTGAACTGAAGGGACACTAACATATGCGGAGGACCATGCACGCGAATTGCTGAAGCAGCCCAAAGCATTCCCCATGAGAACAAATATGCTGATAATGCCATCTTGCGACAATACCTGTGCCATGAAAGTTACAATTTTAACCAGTTCAAACTATTACCTTCATGTGGTTTAACCCATAACACTTTGCTTCCCTATACTTTAAAAATCTAAAAATACAACAGCTAAATTTTCCGAGTGTGGTTTATTCCTAAAAAAATTATAGAAATTGAAATATCTACTTAATGCATAGAAATGAAGATGGAAAAAGATTAGGTTTATTTTAGAGGGAGAAAAAAAAAGAAGAAATAACATACACAAAAGGATATAAAGGCAATAGGTTACTGGGTCAAACTATACAAAGGTAATATATAATTTGCCGTTAATCATGATTCTTTTTTTTTTTTTTTTTTTTACCAAACTGTGAATCATGATTAGAAAGAAAACTATTGCATTAGCACCCAAGTTGGAGAGAGAGAGAGAGAGAGAGAGAGCACCTGGGTGGGGAGAGCCTTAAACGTTACCGCTGACTGACTGAAGAAGTTAACCTTGGTGCTTTCGATGGATTCTATATCGGACAACCCAAAGTTGTTAATAATTTCTGAGTCAGTGTTTAAAATGGGTTGTAACTTAAAATGACCTTGGACTTCTACTAGATTCTCACAATCTTGGATTTCGAAATATGCTATGGAGGCCGATGATGATGCATGTGTTATTTTTTCCAATGACGAACACATGTCAGTGTCTAACAGTCGCTTTATTTGGGGTAGCCCCTCCAGGGTCTTCAGACTTGTACAGGAACATACATAGAACTTACTCAGACTGCCAAAACCTTTGACGCAATCTGGTAAGCTACAAATTGGATTTCTGCTTAGATCTATCACCTCCAACGAGGTTAGGCTACTGAAATCTCTTGGAAAATCACCGTCAGATAGATTGCATCCTGCAAGGCTTAGTCTTACTAATGAATGTGGCAAAACAGCCGAAAAAAACTTAGAGAGTTCTGGACGAGTTCTTTTTCTAGGTCTCCCAAACCACATCAATGGATGCCACCACCTATTCTCTTCAGTAGTAGAAGGTAAGAGGCTGAGGTCCATTTCATTAGCTTGAAATGTTTTAAGCGATTTTATCTCTTTTAGCTCCAATGGCAACTCTTCAAGATTTGAGCAACCAGAAATCTTTAATGTTTCAAGAGAGCTAAGCATGCCAATGCTTGTTGGAAGTTTCTCTAGACTTCTGCAATCTTTCATATTCAAGAGAACAAGTTTCCCAAGACTGCCAATTGATTCATGAACTTCAACCAAATTTACACAACCTTTTAGGATCAATCTCTCAAGACTTGGGAGCCTAGAAAACATTGGAGTTTTTTTAAGGCCATGACAGTGTCGAAGGTCAAGAATTTTTAATGACCCAATACACTGAAAAAAAAATTGAGGAAGCTAATGTTAGAGAAGAAAAAAAAATATAGGAACCGCAAAAAATATATATATACAAAGGTTAGAAACAGAGGATAACGTGGATCAATCGCATACCTTGGCTCCCTTCCATAACTGTTCTAAGCTACTATTACTCATGTCAATGGCAACCAGATTATCCATAGGAAAATCATTTGGGAAAGATTTCAACGAAAATCCGTGCCAACACAGCCATCTTATGTTGTTTGGAAATTCTTTATAGCCTCCAACAAGTCGTACATAGTTGATCTCTAGTAGTCTCAATTCGTGCATACATCGGAATGCATTGGTTTCAAAGCTCCCATCGTACCGATTGTTGGAATTAGAGATTTCCATGGTATGCATATCTTCCGCAAGCATATTCATATTGAGAGCAAGTCCTCTAATTGTCTCAGTGCCCTAATAACAAAAACAATTAGGATAAGAGATAAGGAATAACAATATATGCAACCACACACACACATAAACATACAAGAAATAATTTTCTTACAATTTTTTCTTTCAATACTTTGATGGAATCCCTTTGATTCCACAGTCTACTACGCTTGCCAAGCTTCTCAAGTGACAATTGACGAATAATTTCTCTTCCCATACGCTGAATCAATGTATGCATCATCAACTTGTTTCGTGTTATTTTTATGAGACATCTATCAATAAGAGTTTGAAGCTCAGTTGGACCGAAATAACCACATCCATCTAGTATAGTGATTACATAAGCCTTGTCCATTCCCACAAAAAAACAAGCAATATCAAGGAAAGAATTTCTGTACTGATCATCAGGTAAATGTTCGTAGCTTATTTGAAGTTTCTGTTGGATTTCGCTATCGTGAATTACTTCGAATCTGTCTAATGTACTTCTCCATACATCCTCCTCCATGTTTCGTAGAGCAGCACCTAAAACTTCAAGGGCTAAAGGAAGCCCTCCGCACTGTTTCACAACCCTTTTGGAGTACTCCATGTAACCTTCAATGGGACGGTGTTGTTGAAATGCATGCCAACTAAGAAGTTCAAGTGATTCATTGTAATTCAGTATCTTAACATCCATAATCTCAACTTTATAAGACCTCAGCAATCGCATATTTGTGGTTGTAATGAGAATTTTACTTCCAGAATAAAAAAACTTGTGCATACTAAGAATTGCATCAAGTTGCTCTTTTTCATCCACGTCATCTAAAACGATAAGAACTTTACGACAATGTAGGGCATCTCTTATCTCAATGATCCCTTCACGCACACTGGTTATTTTTCTCATTTTTCTCTTTTGAATGTCTGAAAGAAGTTTTCTTTGCAATTGAACCAAGCCATCCCATTGTTTGGAGATTTTTTTAATATCTGCGAGAAAACTACTACCTTCAAATCTGTCAGAATTCAAATTATAAGCATATTGAGCAATGGTCGTTTTCCCTATTCCACTAATCCCACATATTGCCATTATGCCCACATCAGTTGACTTTTTTTGCAACCACAAATTGATGTCTTTGACACGACTATTGATTCCAGTTAGGTAGGATTCAACAAAAACATCACGATTCACTTTATCTTGAACAGCTTCCACAATCTTTGTAATGAACTTTGATTCATACCTACAAATGGTTGCAATGATGTAACAACTGACTAGAATATGCATGTCAGTAAATAAAAATAAATGGCAATATCTTGTGCAAGCAGCAAACAAACCACAAAGATTATATATACCATAAGGTTTAATCTCAGGTTTCTGGTCAATTATTCTTCAAACCCAAATCAAATGCTACACTTTGTCAAGTTTGACATTAGTAAGCAATTACAATTTTAATCAAGCTAGCCCTATATTTTTCATATGGTTTTGACTATGGAAATGATCATATGTAGCATGCCAAAGACAATATAATATTCTAGAAGTTTTTAGGTAGTTTTTGACAAAATTCACAACATGATCAATATACATAAAACAACACCATAATATCACGTATATATATACTTTTTATAAATTCAAAAATGCAACGATGAAACCCGAAAGCTCACAAAAAACAAATTTCTTATTTATAGTATGTATTCCCCCAAGCATTTGCCAGTATGTCCAGTCTTGTCATTTTTAACTACTTATTTTGCTCATCAGAGAGTATGAAATTAAGCGAGGGTGCAGCGAAATAGGTGAGGCAATACAAACTGTTTTTCAATTGCTTCTCAAAATATCACAAAAAATTTCAAAACACTATCAACTGATATGCTAGAAAAGGCTTTGCAGTAATTACCCATCTGCTTCGTTTATTAAGACCTTCCCTCCCAGTTCTGCAACTTTTTGAAGTGCTTCCCTCCATTCTTTGACCTTCTTCATCCCCTCCTTCTTCTTTTTTTCATCTTTTTCTTCCTCGATTCTCTTATCGTATCCATCAAATGCTTCTGCAAAACTTCCTGTTTGTTTTCTAACATGGGTTGGATCCACATCATAGAACACAGGAAGAACAAAATGTGATGAGGTCCTTCTACGATTGAGGATCATCACTAGCTCATCAAGGTACCATTTGGAAGAACCATAGTCTTTGGAGAAGACAATTACTGAACTCCTTGACCGTTGGATTGCTTTTTTCAGTTCTGAACCAATAGGTTCTCCTCTTTCTGCATGGTCTTCATCTCTGAACGTGCGAAAACCTGCATCCACTAAAGCTTTGTAAAGGTGATCGGTCAATTTCTTGCGAGTATCTTCACCTCTGAAACTCAAGAACACATGATATCCACATGGAGACGAAGAAGAGGAGGCTCCTTGGGCTCTAGATCTAGAAGCAGCCATATATATATAGAACAAAGCACTTCGTAGATATCAAACCACTTTCTTGCTGGAATCTCCCACAGGAAGCTCACCGAATTCCAAGGTAGATAATATAAGCAAACAGCTCAAGATCAGCAGGGTTATGGGCTCGAGTGAAGAATTTCGTAAGCTTCTTGGATGTGAGATTGTCTCTCTCAGATCGAGTAACTAACTGGATGGTCTCTTTCTACTCTTTTGCAGAAGTATATGTGGTTGAGAAACTGGCATGTATGCAAGAGCGGTCCCATGCCAAGATGTTATCTTCCTACTACTATCTGGTTTGTCCTCTGTTTCACTTTCTAGCTCTCTCTCACACACGAACCACACAACCCAATTACCGTCTCACAGATTTACACACATGGAATCACCAAACGCACCCACCATTTGGCCCCCCTCCCTCCGATCCACTGCATACCCGTCACCGATTATCTTATTTCCTTCCGCCCGGGTGTCAATTTCTTCCCATATTTCTAATTTCACCTAAACACTTCAACACCACTTGAAATGGTTTTAGATCGAGGGTGTGAACTCTTAATGTCCATTGAATAAATCTTTGGGGGTGTTACTGAGTTTTGTGTGGATAAATCTTTGGGGTATCGGTCTTGTGTAGAGAGATACAGTCATGTAAGAGAGACGGAGGAAAAGCCGGAGGAGAAGAGAATAGCGGAAGGGTAAGGCTCTCATTCACAAAATTGGGAAAGAAGACTATGCTGCTTTATTTATTTATTTATATTCTATAATATAAAATAAGATTGACTTCAATAATTCATCGAATGGTCTCAAATCAAGGTCCACTAACATCTCCCTTAAAATCATTTACATTGAATTTCTCACCTCAAATTCATTATTTTTCACTTACATTATACCGTATTTTTAGGTACGAGTTACCTCTAGTGTGTGTATATATATAAGAGAATAGTGGGAAAAGAAAATTATGGTTGTAACTTGGGCGGGCATATCCGAATTCAATCCAAGAAAAATAGGGTTTGGATTAAGGTTTTTAATATTTGAGTTGGACCTGGACAGAAAAACACCAACCCGAATTGAATTCGGACAGTACCTGAATTGAGGCTTTGAATTACCGAGTTTAATCGGACTCAACCCAAACATATTTAAAAATAAATATATAAATCAATAAAAGTACTTTTTTGACGTTGAACTCAAACTTATAATAAATTAAGGTAAAATTTATTCTTGACCTAAATTGAAGTAAATTTAAATTCTGTACTAAATTTTTAATAGTAACTTTTTAACTTTTCTAAAACTAAAAGATTTATTCGACACCTTGTTTTCTACACCTTCTTACATTTCTTTAATATGCTACTTCATCTTCCATCTTTTTGATTTCTTATATTTTTTAAAATCTTAATCTCACCCATCTTTCATACTATATAAATCATAAATCTACCCATCAAATTTTTCTTTGATTTTTTTGAGTTAAACACTATCGGTAGTACAATTTCAAACCACCAATTCTTCCTGAAATTTTAAGTCTTCACTACTCATAAATTTAGAAAATTCTTCATTTTATTTCTTCAATCTTCCATTTTTGTTAAAAACGTATGTTTTTGTGTTCTTCATACCAGACCCATATCAAAATAATTATATTTTTATTCTTTATCTGGATTTATAAAAAATGATAAAGGATTAGAACAATCTTAAAATTCTGGGATAGTTTCTTTGTTCCCATGTAGTGTTGTATACATATTTATTTTTTTTGAATACCCATTTATTGAGAGATATGAAAGTTTCATTTATTTTATCAAATATCATGATTTGAATGACACAAAAAAATGATTTTTGGACCAATAAAGGAATTTTTTAAAAGATTTTTGAGTAGATATTTGAGTTTGCTCATTAGAGTATTCTATATCAAATCAAATTTTTTACTCAAATTTAAATTTAAATTTAAATTTGAGTCTAAATTTAAATCATGATTGGAGATACTCTTAACACATGTGACCATGATACGAATTCCAAATAATATTTTGTAAAAAAAATCATCTCTATAATAATATCTGCAGTCTTTTCCTGTACATCCCAAATTCAAAACTCTACTTTCCTCTTCATCCTCATATTTCATCGGCACCAACCCAAAACTTTTTAAAACCTTTTCTCTTAATCTACTTTTTGCACATTTCTATTAATTTAATATCAGCACTGTATTAAGTTCATCTTCTGTGGCATTTGAACATCAGACCTCCTTCGAGATTCCAAGTGACAAACTAGCACCACTGTAGTGTAGTCTTATGGGAATTCAAATAAGAAAATAGAAGGCTTTTTGTCCTTCCTCCTTCCCATTCTTTAATTATGTAAATTGAAATTAATTATCAACATGTGTATAATAATATATATAAATAATGTCTGAAATAAAAAAACTTGTATTGAACCACAAATTTATCAAAAATCAAATGATTACTTTTAATAGAAATGAGTGATGTTATATAAATATGCAAAAAAATAGGAATAAAATTCAAATTCCTAGTTGTAATATTAGATTCTAGAAATTGTCTGTGCCTGAAGGTACTGCATAACCAAAAAAATTTGAAATAGTTCACATCGCATCAAAGTAACTTATAAATCACGTTTTATTTTAGAATTTTATTAGCGTACAACCAAAATCAAGTTTTCAAATTTCGAAGTCTTTGGTCATCGTCGACATAAATATGTGATATTTCCTTTTCGAATAAACTAATGGCTTCAACTTACATTTAAAAAAAAAAAAAAAGACTTAACAAAACTAATAATATTACATGTTTTTGAGGCTAACATACTCCTATTATATTAAGGAAGGACTCCAATAGGTGTCCCCCAATTTGAAACTCTCTAATCTTGTTCCTAAAGAGTACTGAATCATATTAGTGTGCCACAATTCTAGTATTAAATATATTTTTTTTTTCTAGTATTAAATATGACCAATACACCTACAATGCATACATAACTAGTTTCTATAGGAAACTGAGCTTTATCAAATCAAATAGTTGTTAGAGCAACTCCAACAATGCTATCTAAAATAGTTACTCAAAATATATTTAAATATTGTATTATATACTTTAGCTAACCATTTTTTCAAATTCACTCCAACAACGCTATCTATTTTATCTAATCACTTCAACTAATTTTAAATAACTTTCAATAATAAAATTCAAAAAATAGCAATTCAACTATATATTGTATAAATTTAATCAATTATGGGCTACAAGAGAAAATATCATAAAAGATGGGCTTTAAGAGTAAATATCATAAAATACTTGGGGAGTTTTGCTGAATTTTTGAATTTTTTTGCGGGTTTTGTTGGATTTTTAGAGGGGTTTTACTGGATTTTAGGGGGTTGCTAGATTTTAATCAACTCATCGTCTTCCCCATTCTGAGAGAGAGAGAGAGAAAGAGAGAGACCATACATATCAATGCACAGGAACCCAAATGCTCTGAATTTAGAAATTCATAGAAATACAAATCACCCCCCTCCCAAAAAAAAAAAAAAAAACCAATTGTTCACAGGAAATCCAACATAAGAAATCAAAATCTTAAAAACCAACATGTCACAATAATCGAATTGTTCACAGGAAATCCAACAAGCAAGTAGAATGCATTCCAACGAGCACATATTGGTGATTGCTCTCAGGAAAAAAAAAAATGGAACTAGTATAAAAAGAAATGAAAAACTACCTGAATCTTACATAGTGGCCCCAAACCTACCGATTCAGACGATGAAGTCTTCCGTGGATTGATTCAGATGATGAAGCCTTCTGAAGACGATGAAGCCTTCGAAGACGATGAAGCATTCAGACGATGAAGCCTTCTGCGATTAAGCTTCTGGGGGTGTTGTTGGCGCAAAAAACAGAATAGCCAGCTTCTGTACCTTCGCCAGGAGTAGCCAGCCAAATGATGGTAATGGGAAATAGCTAGTGTGATAGCTAGTCCATTGGAGACAATATTTAACGATTGCCTATGTAAAATAACTAATACGGGTATTTTATGGAGGCCCTTGGAGTTGCTCTTATACCAAAAACCCAACTTGCTTTAATTGTTGGGTACATTTGCTAATACTTAAAACTATCAAGTATGAACTAAACCTCTTTTATATGCTGGGGGGTGCAAAATATAATTTCATAAAATAATCAAAATCTTCACCTACCACTGCACCGTTGCTATTTTTCAAAGGCATGATGATTACACCTCCTCTCAATTTTCTTCTTTTACCTTTACTTTTGTCTAATTTGCATTGTCATGTTTTGTCACCTACCGAGTTCTTGCCAAGACTTGACTTGCTTTATTTTGCTTTAACTTTTTAGTAATGATATTTAGACATAAAAATTTAAATTAATTTGTTGATTTAATGATATGATTTCATTAGAATCATTGAATCAACACGAAATTCTAATATTTGATAAGACCCACAATTAATCCAAAAATTACAATAGATTAAATCAATAAATTACATCCCAATAACATTACTCTTAACTCTCTCCTTTTGCTCTCAACTTGGTCGGCTTGTGCTTTACCTTCTTTTCTTTCATTTTTCTGGTACTGATCTTACTTTATGAAAAAGTGGCATGTACATGACTTTCATGGTACCAAAACTCATTATACTCAATTCAAATAGATAAATACTTTGCAATAATCAATAAAAAAAAATTTAAAATTAAGAAAAAATTCACCTTATTTGGGGGGAATGAATCAACCAAACAAAGAGTGAAAGACATTATTACGTAACACTTTAATTTCAACACAATATAAAGTGGCTGTGGTGGTGGCTTTGGTGTCGCTTCAGTTTCTTGGACAGTGGGTTATTCGGTGGTGGCTGTGGTGTCGCTTCAGTTTCTAGGTCCCTGATGGTATGCTTCAAATCTGAATAGAAAAAACATACAATTCTGCAAATATACCGAGTGATTTTATAGAAATAGATGAAAAAAAAAATTATGGAAATAAATTTTAAACTCTTAGCTGTAATATTAGATATACTAGTTAATATTCGTGTCTAAAGATACTATATAACAAAAAAAATTAAAATAATAAAAAATGAGCATTAGAAATAGAAAAGTGGCACACGTAATACATTAGAGGGACCAAATGTAACACGTTTATAGCGAAAAGAAGCGCTCCCCTTAGCAGCAAAGATGGACTATCGACCAACTCTATGGACCAAGTCCCAACAATAAAGGCGTAGGGCCCTCCTCTGAAGGACTTCCAAGAAGAACCACAAAATCTTATCATGACTTAAACACTAATCCAAGTAGTATAATACACATAAACACACAACTGACCACAAAAATCATGACAATCCCCGTCCCCAATCAGACCCACCATTTTAATCTCTAATCCGACCCACTATTTCTATAATAGAAAGATGCAAAAACAAAATACAATAGAAAGCATTAGTGTGTTAAAAAACAAAAGACAGAAAAAAAAAACATTAGTCACTCGAGGTCTAACTACAACAAATGTGCAGCACCTTTGCGAACAACACAATTCACAAATGAATGTATACGAATTGTTTCCGACATGACAAATCCTTTCATGGACGCTGAAATCACATAAACACAAATGAAAAAAGAATCCAGAACATTAAGAGAATATCTAGTTATTTGTAGTCATAGATACTTTGTAACTCTGAGAAATTTCATCGAACATGATTAAATCAAAGAAAATTATAAGTAGTTTTAATTTTTTTCCATTTTCAAGTACACGATTTGATATCAATCGCCTCTTCATTGAAACAGAAAAACACACAGTGTCACCTTATCCAATAATAATAAATATAAAAATACATAATCTGGAGGAGTTAATATGGATTGCCCCAGAGAACCTCTCCGCTAAAAAATCAACGAAGTAGCAAACTCCGCATTAGCAATCTCAACACCAGCTATTCTAGGAAAGGCCACCCACATACACTCACACTGCTTGTATATTTACTGTAATTGTAGGTCAAGAAAGGTTGTATACACCCCCTCCCCCACCGCGACACATACTCACACACACATTGATGAACACTCCTTCTTGCTAATATAAACCTCCAACACTACATAATTGTGATGTGAAATAAAAAAAGGGTTAAGTGGTAATTTAAATAGACATTTAACAATTAAATATTTTAATGTAGATACAGAGTATATAAAACGAAAACTCACCACCCACAATGATGTACATAAGGATCACAAAAAGGAAAAAAGGACCCAAAAGAGGAAAACCACTTTTTTTCAACAAAAAAAAAAAAAAATCAATAAGAATTCCTCTAAAAACATGGAACTTGAAAAATATCAAACAACAAGCCGTTATGCTTTATTATGTTTATAAACAAAAAACTAAAACTCCATACATTGATTCGAAACAGAGAGAAGAAATTTGAGGGGAGAAAGAGAGAGAGATGGGGTACTTCTTGAGAATGAGGTTGGGATCTTTTGCTGCAGGTGCTGCTACGACATCATTTATGGATTTATATTTCCTTTACAAGGATAACAAGGTTATCCATGAATCCATCTCTCAGCAGGTAGGAACCGTGTGTTGGATTTCTTCTATTCATTTCTTAATGTCACATTGTGATATCACATGTGTCAAGCATAGCATTTAACCCTAGTGTATTACTCAAGAAATGCAATTGCATATTTATGCCACAATGTGACAAATAAATTATTGTTCATTGCGTTGTTACACTGCGATGTAACACTGTCATTCCTTAAAAGGACTATGTGTTGTTACACAAGGCAAAATATTTTTTTATCCTCAGCATTTTCAGTTGTTTGTGTTTTTGATTTGGTTAAAATCTCATGAATTTTATGACATTTTTTTTGTGGCAGATTTTGTTTAAATTTTAGAACCCATGTTTTTAGTAATATATCAGCTGTCAGATTTAATACGGTTGGTGCATGACTTCTGGTTGTTTCCAAATGGGAATTAGTTGCCTATGTTTTACCGAATTTAATGGGATTAGTTGCCCATGTTTTTAGTGATATATTAGTTTCTGATTAGTATTACTTTGTGGGTATTTTAGTCATTCACAAAAATAAGAGACTTATGTAAAAAAAAAATTTTACTAAGCACTTTTATACAATTAAGTGTTGGATTGAGTACCGGCCTTCAAAAAAAACCCTTGATTAAAACTAAGAAGCAAGAACATGTTTTGGGCTGAGCCGCGGTCAACGCAGTCATGGCTGGCCTGTGACCCAAGTGAGGGACATAATAAAGACTAGGCCAAGTAGCCCTTAAATGGGCCGTATTGTGGGCCTTCACAAGATTATCCAGCCCATAATAACTGCCTAACCCACCACCCAACAGAAGCTCCATCCCCATATAATTCCAATCTCAGTATGAGCTCATCATCTTCCACACTACACTTTCCACCATCGGCCACATCCCCAGAACTCTCCTTCACCTTTGCAAGTTTTGCCTGCCTCTTTTACCATGTCCAGCCTATTGTTTTGATTTGTTTGGTGGATTTTGACTCTTCATTAGATTCAATTTCAAAATTTGAATTTATTTGGGCTCAAGAATGACAGTGGAGATAAAATGGAGTAACAATCAGAGATGAAATTGATCGAAGAGATTGTGGCGAGGCTGGAGAGAATTTTTTGATCCTTCGTGCTAAATGCTACAAAGACTACTGTTTGAAGCAATCTATAGTCGATTCGACAATCGAAGAAAACAATAACGTAATAGTTGATGATCAAAGCGTGAAAAGGATTGGACTCCCAAGGTGAAGTGCCGATGTGGACAGACTTTTTTGTTCAATCCATCGGTATTCTAATAAGTATAAACGTGTTTCTGATTTCAAGATTGCTGCTTAGGGATGCCATTGCAAAGCCAATCAGTTATGAAGCTTGATAAGATCGACAAGATATGAAGAAATGATGGTGGTGGCTAGCGAATTGGTTCGTGGGATGGCATAAATAGAAGGTACTAAACTGCTTAAAGTATGTGCTTTATTAATATGACATGATGTAGTAGTGGATACATAATCCTCTTACTATCATTTACTTGTTGGTTTTATATAGTATAGTTGGTTGGGTTAATTATAAAATGCCCCCTCCAAGTTTGGGTCATATTTCAATTAACTCCTTGTGGTTTCAATTTCGAAAATTTGCTCCCTTCAAGTTTTAACATATCTCAATCACCCCATTACCATAATTCTTGACCGTCTAAATTGACAGAAGTCAATATTAACATAATTAAAAGACATATATACCCTTCATTTAAAAAAAAATAAAAATAAATGATACAACTCAACCCTCCACAAGCAAAACCCAGTGAAAGCCGAAGAGTTCCTTCGGTGAAACTTCCACCCCAACCACATCTCTCCCATATCATCCAAACCACCTAATTCTCCACATAAAAAGCTAGCGAGTTCCTCCAGTGAAAATCAACATTTCCTCAATTGGCGATTTTACCTAGTTCCTTTTCCCCTCCGAGCCAAGTGAAACCCCCCTATTCTTGGGTGAAAACTATTTTACTCATCAACTACCAATTTTCATTGTCATTGGAATATATATATATATGTGAGAGAGAGAGAGAGAGAGAGAGGGAGAGCATGCACCCTTTCCTCCATCCGATCAGAATCACCTCCGATCAGACCCATGTCGGCGTTAATTAGAGGAAGAGAGCGAAATAGACGCCCACAAGCACGCCACACCATTAGCATCGCTGAAATCCACGCCCATCTCCGCCTGAAATCCAAACCCACCATCAACATCACCTAATTTTGCTGGATATTGAATAGGTGGAGTCGAAGATCTTCTGGTGGTTATTGTGTTACATTTACAGTGGTAATATTGATTGAATTTGGTTGTTGGTGTGATATTTGCAGCGGGGCTCCTTTCTTGATTTTCTCTTTCTCTTTTGGGTGGTTGGGTTATGATGGGTGGTTGTTAGGTGATGCTGATGATGGGTAATTTGGTGGCTGGTGGTGATGTTTGTAAAGGATGTGGCGGTAAGAGAGGTTGAGATTGGTGGTGTTGGAGTTGCAGGAGCAATTAGGAAGAGAAGAGAGATTGGGATCGGTGGTGTCAAATAATTTCACTTCCCATATGCTGAATCAATGTATGAATCAATGTATGCAACTCATCCCTTGCCTCGACAACTCGATCTCTGTCATTGCTAGCCACCACAAATATAAGACCCTGTGGGCTCGTTTGGTAGACATATTATGAGGGGATTAAATATTAGATTGCACTATTTTTTATTTAATCGGGTCTAATACTTTGTTTGGTAAGCAAATTTGATACTATATTAATTTAAAAAACGTATACTAATCGTATACTTATCGTATATTTTTTATACGTTAGACCTGTATTATGGAGGTATTTTAATACCACAAAAAGAGGTGGTATTATAATCCAACTTAAACGTATTATTTTACGCATTTACTATTATAATCCCCCAACTGATAAAATCAAACTGTCATCAATGTAAAAGTTTGTCTCCTGTTCCATATTGCTTATGCATGTGCGAGTAGGGTTTTTTGAGTTTTTTTTTTTTGGGTAACTTTTATCCCATTTATGCTCACCTAATTCTACTGTAACTTGATCTCTCGTTTTCATTTCAGACTCCAACCGAAATTATGATGACACTGAATGGATTAACAAATGTGAATTCAGGTTTCCTAAATTAGTTTTGTACATTATTCAAAGAAGTAGATCTACAACAACCGAAGGATAAACCGTACTAACCCAAGTTGTTAGATTGTTTATACTATCTTGTAAGGGACACCAGAGGATGAAATTATGATGACACTGAATGGATTAACAAATGTGAATTCAGGTAATCACATAATTAAGGGTATTAGACCCTTAATTATGTGATTATTTTTACGTTACCCTAATTATTAACCTTTGCTGCAAAGGTAAGAGGACATGTTATTACTCCTTGTATTTTCCTTTTTTTATTTTCTCTATTTTTATTTGTTCGAATTAGGACATTCATTTCGGTACAAGAATTTATTTTTCCTTCTTATATCATACTAAATCAAAAGTTAATTATGTCACCTCCATGAAACAGTTGATAATTCGATGAGTAAAAGAATAATAATGTTATTAAAAATTAATTTATTACACACACTCAATTAATTTAATCCATTCCAGATATAATAATAAGTGAATATCTTATAAATAATTTATTATTAAGTTAAAATTGGGTGAAAATTATAATAGAAATGAAAAAAGCGCGCCCCAAAAACAAAAGAAATGAAAGGTAGGGCTACCGCGCCATGCGCAAACAAATAATAACTTCCGCTCCCGCCGTATTTGATAATTGCTCCTGCGATTTGGGCTCCACTAGTCGCCCCTCTCTGCACCCTGCTTCCCCTTCTCCGTCTGTCTCCAAACCAATCTTTCTCTCCAATCTCCGGGGCTTCCCTCGGTTCACGTCAATTGCAACGACTCGGCACATCACCTAATCGAGTCCGTTCAGACGCTTCACGAGCAAGCAAATTAAGGTTTTTCGTTCGAAGAAGACGAAAGAAGTTCTTGTAAGCTCACTTGAATCCATCTTCCAATCGTTTCTTTGCATTGTAGTTTCGATCTCTTTTTGTTCCTCTAACATAGATGACTTATTATACCGAAGAACTTGAGATATAATGTTCTTAATCTATTTATGCTCAACAGTCGTCTCAAACTCTCAATACCGCAGTTTAATTTTTCTTAGATACTTTAATTGACACAACTACTTTGTTTGGTATCTGACAACATATAGCAGAAATATAAGAAAACGTTGTTCAGATTTCAAATTTTCATAGCTGGAAAATTTCACTGAATGGGGCCTCAATTTAGTTTTCTGGTTAATGTTATCAGATATCAAACAAAAAAAAAGGTCGTACTCTCTAAGTCTCTATTTTTTTTTCCTATGTTTTTTCTCCAATGGAGCAGAGTGTAAGATGACTATGAGGCACTGCTCAATATTTTTGATGTTCAAGTAGCTTGCATTATACAAAGCAATTGTTTCCGTATCTCTGTTGAGCACAATTTCTTGTGATAGAGCATAGATTATTCTGATGCTGAGGCGTTGAATAGGATATCACTATCACCATAAATTAATGTCACATTGTCACCCCTGTAAGCAGTTAAATTTATTTTGGGATTATAGGGGTGATTTTTCTTATTTATTTAATTTTATCTGGGCTCGTTTGGCCTTACGAGCATTCTCCTTTCGACTTTTAACCAGGGAAAACATCTGAAACGCAAGAGATAGTGTTATATTCTTCTTATATCTTCTTGCTATTTCCATTAATTGATCAAAATGCCTGGAAAAAAGAAGTGCAATAGTGGCAGATAATTCAAAAGAGAAGAACGGGCAAACCTTCCATGTCCTCATCTTTTCCTGTGGTCTGTTATTCTCGTAGTATTAATCTATTTTTGTCGAGGGTGTCGATAGTTGAAAGCCTGAAAAGTGGGATTTGTTTGTTAATTATAGCTTCCTCTGGCTATTACACCAAAATCTGAAAAGTGGAATATGTTTGTCAATTTTGTCCTTCTGGCTTTTGTACAATTTGCCTGATGTCATGGTGTCGCAAATGCCCATAAGAAGTTTATTTGCATATACATTTTATTTATTTATTTGATAAGTAACAGATTTTATTAATAATAGGAATATTTGTGGATACATTTGGTCAGCACGGTCTACTCTCGTATATTAGTTAGCATGTTATGTAGTTGTCTTGGCTGTGTTTATACTTTCTCTCAAATATATCCCAAAGCCTGGAATGTAGCTCTCCACTTTCCTTATTCCAAGTTGGTGTGTTGAATTTTGTAATGTGTTATTGCATATCTCTATTGATTCAGGCGTTATACCTGACAACGAGACTGATTTATCATCTGAAGGATAGGGGCTTATGGGTTCACGTACTTTTAGCTAGTATGCTCATGTGTAATATCTCTGACATCAAAGCAGTACAGGTCAAATTCTTAAAGGCTAGTGTAGAGCTTTATAGAATAAGATCTGTCTTGCAATAGCAAAAGCTGTATCCATGGGGAACAGAACCCTTATGATGGCAAGAACTTCTACATTTTATCTGTAAGAAAACGTCTACACTCATGCTCCTACATTATGTGTATACCATCTAGCATATTATGGTTTGGAAATTGTGGCATTTTCTCGGACAGTTCTTTGATACCCCTAGCTGAGTTCAGCAGGCACCATTACTGTTCTGAACTTGGTTGTTTGATGGCTTGCCAATCTGCAAACAATTTATTGGAGGTGTGGTGGTTGTTTGCAATTCTCCATAAGTCTGCCAGCAAAAGGGTTCATACAAGTGGTTCTTTTCCTGTATTCGTGTTAGATTTATGGTGTTTAATGTTACACCTGTGCATGGCAAGCTGTCTCTACATGCAAAGTGAACAGGTTTCAGTGTATAGGTTCCTCTTATATTTTGATAGGATATGCCCGACACAGCCACAGCTGATGTCTTATTCTGGCATTTGCTCCCATCACAGTAGAACTGATCAATCATGATAGGGGTTTCAACTTCTGAAACTTGAATGTTGGAGAACATGACTCCTTGCACTAACCCTGAGCCACCCTGCAGTTGAAAGAAACGAGATTCAGAAATATGGTTCAAATATAGCAGGAAATCCAGAGTGAGCGAACTTGAGTAAATTGGTTTAATATTTTGGTTCTTGTAGGGTAGTGGTTTATTACCTGCCATGTCTTTATTCTTACACCAGTCAATGTATTGTGCATTGTGGTGTCTCGGATGGTGACGTTTGAGACGCAGGCCCTGGTGTTGTCCCTTCCTAGCCCACCAATGCTGATCCCATGTCCAGGTCCACAATTCACATTGTGAATAAATATGCCAGAGCACCCAGTTTGTATGGAGACACAATCATCTCCTGTAGAACAAAGCATGGCATATGATAATATGTCAGCAACTCTTTGCTTGATGTGGCTCTGTTCCTTGCACTTTTGATCAGTCTGGCCTTATACTAAATTTGCTAGTGTTTCTAAGAAGTTGAATAGCCATGTGCAGTTGCAGAGGAGTGACTACAGGGGAAAGCAGTTTTGGTTGTAAAAGGCTCAGGAATTTGCGGCCTTATATCAAGGGGTCTAACTCTTTGTAAGATCTGATGAAACCATGGCAAAATAGCATAAACTTGTCCAAAAAAACTGTCTTTCCAATTGGGTATTTTGACCATCTATCTTAACTGTCTTTCTCTTCTACTTTCTCTATATTCTCTACATCTGAAATAATAAACAACATATTAAGTCATTTCTTTTTTTCAGAAAAGTGTCATTCTGCACACTTGTTGTGTCGCGTGTGCCAAGGATTCTAGTATCTAGTCATCATCTGTCAAATGCTAAGTATGCAGTTGGTTTACACAAATGGAAGGAGGGATGGATTGGAATTACCGCAAGCAACATTAGTGTTCTGGATCACCACATCTTGGGAGTTCTGAAGGTGGATTCCATCAGTGTTAGGACTGTCACTTGGGGATGAAACTGTCATGCCAAAAATCTGAACAGCTGTGCAGTCGTCGAACTTGAGATGAGTCTGAGGACTGTTTTGAATGGTTATGCCAGTTACTGTCACACCAGAACTCCCATAGAACCTGATTGCCTGCATACCAAGGTAAAATTCCCTTAAATCTTTTATTTTTAGTTTCAGATTCTGAAATACAGTGTGGGATCTTTATATGAGTACTTACTGTTGGCTTGGTGCTGGGCATTTTCCCTGTGGCCTCACTACTTACCTGCCAGACATGAATGCCATTTAACGGCATAATTAGTTTGTTATATAGTCTGGTAAGTGGCAGATTATCAAAGATTGGTGAGTCGAAGAAATAGATGTGGCCTGGTTAGGCCTGAAAAGGATGTGGCAGTTACCAGAGCGGGCGAGGTCTCATAAGTTGAATCTTTTGGTGGAGAGACTGATTCTGATTCTTCGGTTGGATTTTCTGTGGATGAGTCACTCCACCAGACTGAGCCTTGCCCGTCAATAACACCTTTGCCCTTGACTGTAATCCCTGTAAGCTTCGTAAATTCGAGCCATTGAAGTAGACCCGAACCCCAAGCCCCAGGGCTTGTAGGAGCAATAGTTTTGCCATCCACCTGCAGAAAGAGAGAATCAATTAGTCGCATATATTCAAATACTAGCCAGTCTACTGAACTTCATGAATAACATGTCTGCGAAAAGCTTGAATATAGGGGTTGTTACTGGTGAGTTGATGATTTGAAATTCACCTGAAATATGATGTTTGATCCACAGTTGGGTCCCGAGAAAGAGATGGGCTTGATTAGGAAGACAGACCCTGATGGAACCACCATTGTTGATGCCTCCACTTTGCAAGCAGATGCCCATGCTGCTTCAAATGCCTGCCAAGGATTGCAAGTTGTATCATGTTAAGCAGAGTAGATTCATGGGTCTCGACAAATGGGGAGGCTAACAAATTATGTCTTAGGAAACATTTTTTAAAAAACCGAGAACCGTCTAAATCATGCCTAAACTTAGGATGCGTGCACTCACTCATAAATCATGTGCATTAGATAAACTATAACGTTATTTGTAAGACTTGAACTTGAGACTTTAGAATATTAACAACTGAAATCCTCTTATCCAAACCACCTACTATGACAGTTCAAGATTAGTTCTACTAGAATCTCAAAAATTATCGTCCCTGTTATCATTTGAGTTACTTCTCGTGGTTAATTCATGGTTTTCTAAACATCACTATTCTGAGCAGAATCTGAAGAAAGCTCAAAGCTACCTTTGTGTCATCCGTAGTTCCATCACCTTTAGCACCATAGTCTATTACATTAAAAGTAGTAGTTGAAGCCTCTCCTTGTGTAGTGAAACTCTCTTCCATCAACCTTGTTGGATGTTGGCTATCGGCATTATTATCACCTTTCTTATATGAAAGGTATGGTGGAATAGCTTTGCTTCCTCTCCGGTGCTTGACTATTCTAGCACCGCAAGTTTCATTTCCTGAAGACCAGACAAGCAACGCAACCAGAATGATGAATGTAGGACTCCTCATATTAAGCGATCTCATATTTTGATGTGTGTGTGTGAGAGAGAGAGAGAGAGAGAGAGAGAGTTTATTTCTTAATTGTTAAAAGAGGCGAGAGAGTTGGGTTTATATTGGCGAAAGCAGTCGGAGGTCATATCACTGTGCAGGCATATGCTTCACAGTTTTGCTCTTTTTTTTTTTTTTTTTTCCTTTTTTTGTTTGTATAAATATTGACCTTTATTTTGTTTAAGTATTACCCATTATTTGGGAATTAACCATACAACCTGCTAACACGGGCATGCAGTACTTGTGCGAGAATACATAAATTTTATATATTATTACTCCTCTAAGAGTATCTCTAACAAGGTTTTATATTTTATCTATTCGAAAGTATATTTTTTTTAGCTACTCATTTTTTTAATATATACTTTGATATATTTTTTATAATTTAACTATTATTTTTAAATAATATTTTACATATTTTTGTACCTTTGTTGGGACTATTGGAGAGAGAGAGACAAAGAGTGAAGAGAAACACAGAGAGTAGACAATAGAGGTGAGAAAAGATAGGAGGAGAGAGAAAAAATTATAAAGTATTTGAACAAGTTGTTACAATAATGTTCCATATTTGAAGTATCACTGTAGGAAAAAGTCATTTTAGAGCATATGAACATATTTTGTTGAAGTATGTTTTTGTTTGTAATTAGTTAAATTTTAGTTATTTTGCGACAAGACATTATTAATTGACTTAATTAAGTACTTAAGCTTGCCTTATCAATATGACAACACGTATGAAATTACTACATCAGCCTTGTAGCTCCCTCAACACATTAGTAATTGATTTTGGATTGGATGTTTTAATATGATGTTTAAAGAATTTATGAATTTAAATCTCTAACATATAGGTGATTATAGTATTTTATTCGTGTAAATCCTTTTGTACATAATTTTTTTTTTTGTAAATTAAACATCACTGGTTTGTTTAAAGAACAAAAGTAGAAATAAAAAAACATATCTTGTATCGTATAACTTAAGAATATATGGACTATCACGTATGTGTGCTAGATATGGACAAACACGTATTTGAATAATTAGCCAAATAGATAAGAAGGGTCGTGCAACGTCATGCAAATGTCAAGCAAATCTCATCAAATATTTAAGTTAAGTAACAATTCTGGAAATCATGGAGCTCAATACTCGGCTGTGATTAGGTCTATTCCACCAGCACTTTGTCACATGACTTGGATATTTCTGAGAGTTTTTTGCACGTCAGGATATTTTTGATGGTAAAGATAGGAGAAATATTCATGCACTTAATGACCAAGAAATGCAGCAAAGTCTACATGAAAAAGCCATTGAAGACGGCAAGGGACATGTTAAAATCTTTGACAATTGCGAGAGAGAGAGAGAGAGAGAGAGAAGAATGGCTGTGGAAAATGGATAGCCCTGTAGTGGAATTGACCCTTCTTGATCATGTGGAGAGTTTCAGTTAACACGTGAATGTCAGTTTCGTTGTTTGGAAGTGAAAAAACAACCGTTAAATTAGTTATCCAGATATCGCGCCATGGCTTTTGGTATTGGCCTTATGTACACTAAAATATTACTTGACTTCTTCTAATTCGAAGACCCGCGCGGCACTATCGGGTGGGGGTGGTTTAATACCTGTTAGAAAAATAATTACAACAGATTAGAAGGCTTTGATTGTGTATTCACTCTCCTTAAGGAAATTATGCTCCCACTATGTTGCTGCTAGGTTTGTGGCAGATTCCTCTAGGATTAACAAAGCCAAATAGAATTTTAGATAGCAAACTCTAAAATTCTCCCAAGAACTAAATAAAGAAACGTTTTCTTGTGTATATTTTATTGAAAGATTTCTACAGGTATTTATAATACCTTAGAGATGCAAAGAAGGGACACAACTCTTGGGCCAAGGGACATATAGCAATTAAATAACTGCTTAATTAATATAAAACGTTTAATTACAAAATGTTTAATTATAATATAAAACATTTAATTATTAATCAAGCCCAAGATGCCCCAAGTGCCCAAGTGCCAATCTTTTGACTTTAAATATTATTTTATTTAAAGCCTAATCAAGACTCATTGATTTGAAATATTTGGAGCTTCAAGTGCCAATCTTTTGACTTTAAATATTATTTTATTTAAAGCCTAATCAAGGCCCATTGATTTGAAATATTTGGCTTTAAATATTATTTTATTTAAAGCCTAATCAAGACTCATTGATTTGAAATATTTGGAGCTTCAAGTGCCAATCTTTTGACTTTAAATATTATTTTATTTAAAGCCTAATCAAGGCCCATTGATTTGAAATATTTGGAGCTTCCCTCCAAATCTTCTCACCATCCAAACTAATTGAATTTGGTGTATTCCGTCTTTTAAACTCTTACATTCCCTTTCAACTTTTCCAATGTGGGATAACTTTACATTACTAACTAACTAACTATTTCTAACAATACCAGTCGAACTTTTTATCGTGATGTTAGGAAGTTTGAGTCTTGGAGTTTATATTGGGAGTCAATAATTAATCGTTATGCTAGTTTAATTAGGTTCGTTCTCAAGAGGAGAAATAGACGTGGTCAGATGCCTTATGATCCCACCAGTGAGATCCTATTGGGGTGATTTTTGAGCGTTGTCTTTTGCCCTTCACCTTTTTTTTTGGCAAAGCGAAAAAAAAAAAAAAAGAAGAAGACCCGCGCGGCTAGTAAAAAGCTGAAGTTAGAATTTTGATTTGATTATAATGCTTCTTTTGGTAAGATGGAAAAATAGAAGAATAGAAAGTTGAAAGGATGAAAAATTGGAAGGATAGATAAAACATTATATTTGGTAAGGAAGAAAAATAGGAAAGATGGAAAAATAGATGGATTAATTTTCCTTCTAACTCACTAAAATCAATCCTTTTAAAATTAGGAGAAAAAGTTGATGAAAAGTTAATTATATGTATTAAAATGTATGTTATTTATCTATATATCATTTGATATATACATATATTATATTTATCAATTACATATTATGTATACATTAATTTTATATATAGATATAATGATAAAATATCTATATAATAAAGTAGCTTACAATTCAAATTTTAAAAGATAAACAAAATGACTTTTGCTTTTCGCGGTTCAGATCACTTTAAATTTTACTTTAAAGTTAATCTAATGGTTAATATTAACACCCTAAATTTAATAGGAAAAATAGGCCACTAAGGGTGTGTTTGGAGTGACTTTTTAAAAGTACTTCTAAAAATTATTTCTCATAAGTACTTTAAAAAAAAAATAGTGTTTGAAACCGCCCCACCACTACCTCTGCCACCACCACCACCATCGCCGCCACCACCACTGTCACCACTGCCACCACCACCGTTGCCACCTCCGCCGCTGCCGCCACCACCGCCACTGCCACCTCCGCCGTCGCCGCCACCACCATCGTAGCCACTACGGTCATTGCCACCCACCACAACCATCACCGTCTCTTACCACCACCTCTCACCCCCACTACAACCGATGCTTAAATTCATTTATCTCTCCTCTATATTTGTGATTTGATTTTGGATATTAATAAAAATAATTTTATTGTTTATCATTTTTTATTATTTTGTGCTTTCAGGCACAGGCAATAACTAGTGTATTTATATTTTTTCAAAAAAAATTAAAAGTATCATTTTCTATCTTACCAAATACAAAATAAATAAATAAATATTTCCTATTTTTTATCGCTCTTACCAAACACAAAGGAGGGAATTAAGGGTTTCTCTCTTGAAGAATAAAAAGTGTATCACTCCCTTTATTCATCTTTCCATTTTTTCATCCATTCTACCAAATCGACCATAAGTATTAATGCTGTGAATCGGTATATATCCTCTGGGAACACACTGCATGGTAAATATCTCTGACCCCTTACCCTGAATGGTAGAGGTTATTGATTAGTTATCTTGATATGTTGGGTATCCTCAATTGAGAGACCCACATTTGAATGATAAAGTTGTGACCAGGGCCGGTCCTAGGGCTAGGCCACTAAGTTGGCTGCCTAGGGCCCCCAACATTTAAGGGCCCCATAAATATTTTTTTGATCCATGTAACTTAGGCTCCAGTTACCTTTCTAGGTCTCATTGAAAATTGAAAGTGCCTCTGGTTAACGCAAAGTCAATAGAATTGATTATTTTCTTCTCTCTCTCTCTCTCTCATGTCATAACAATTTCTGACTTTTTGGAGTTTGAGAAGATGACTTTGTTTCTTACCAAAATAAATGATATTATAAAATAAAAACTGTGTATTTTAGAATATTTTAATGGGTCTTAACTGCTGCTCCTTTTTCTCTCATATTCTGACCATCTAGGTGCACTATTCGTCCCCCATGATCAATTTTCCTATTTATTATCAATTAAGTTGTATGTATAATGACCAGGACATAATATATTGAATTGACTGAAATAAAAGTAAAAATTTATATTCAAATCACTAAATACTTCACATGGAAATGTTTTGAGAGAACATGTGGAAACCAATAGGATTAACAACACCCTTATGAAACTCACATGCACAAAATAAGGAAGCACGCGTGAAAAGGATGTTATCAAAAAATCTATTTATAAAGTCATCTGGCATTGTTAATAAGTTCTTAGAATGGAGATGATGATTAAAATTAGGGACTTTCGGAAGTCAGTATACAAAATTGGACTTAATTGTCAAAAAGTATATAGGAAAAATGTTTTGTAAAATAGTTCACTTAAGACATAGAAAGACTTGAATACCTTCTTATTGTAAATAAGTTTCCTAAAAAAGATTTTGAAAAAACCTAAAAATTTAGGAATAAAACAAAAACTTAAAATTTAGGAAAATCAAAATCCATAATAAATCACACTATGAAGCTTAGTTTCTACTATTCCTAAATTATTTAATTTGGTGACTATATATATATATATATATATATATATATATATATATATATATATATATATATATATATATATATAATACTACGAAATCACACTATGAAGCTTAGTTTTTACTATTCCTACATTGTTTTGATACACTATAGTAACACATATATGTCACCAAATTAAATCTAATGTAAAATCAAAATTCTTTAATTTTAGTGCTTTCTAAGATAAGATAATTAAAATTCCTTAATTTTAGTTGTCAAATTTTAAAAGTTTCAAAAAACTTTGAAACATATCTCTAAAAAAATGGAGAAGATTTATTATGAGTTTTGATTTTCCTATATATATAAGAACTTGAACCTAAAAGTCAAATTGTGTACTTGAACACAATTATGCTCTAAAAATAAGAATTTAATGACCTAACATTAAGAGATGTATATTTTTTGACAATTAAGTCTAATTATGTGCACTCTTTTATAATTTCCCCTTAAAATTAAGAACCAAGAACAAGTTTTGGGCTAAGCCACGGGCGTGAACACAGTCATGGCAGGTCTGTGACCCAAGTGAGTAGGAGTGTTTACCATACCCTATGTGTAGGAATTATGGTATTCCATTTTTTTACTCAATACTTTGCGAAATAATTTTTTCTTGACTTACCTTACTTAATCAAGTATACTATTCCTACCTGAATTCCATCCAAAACAATAGGGTAAGAAATCAGGTGAACTAGATCATTTAACAATTTAATTAAATAACCTGTACCAATTAACTAATACAATAAACCAATAACACTAAAGAAAACTTTAGTCATGTGGTATCTCTAGTATATATATATATATATATATGCAGGTAGGGTAAGGTAGGAATACGAAAATTTTGTAGGTATTCCGCATTTCTATTCGATTTTTTTGCGAAATACCAAAAAGTCTTTTGTTTGCCTATTTGATTTGTTTGGGTAGCTGATCAATAGAGTCGGTAGGATAGGATAATATCGAAATTTACGAATAATCGAAAATTTGAACACCCTTACAAGTGAGAGCCTCAAGAGACTGGGCCAAGTGGCCCTTAAATGGGCTGTACTGTGGTCCTCCACATGTTTATCCAGACTATGAACAACTCCTTAACCCACCACCAAACAGAGACTCCACCCATCACTTTCGTAATTTTCGCCTCTCTTTTACCATGTCCATCATGTGGTGATTATTTAAGGGTTTTCCGCTCATGGTAAATTGGATATCTTTATTGTTTTGATTTATTTGGTGGATTGAGATTTTAATTTCAGTGGTTTTTTGGCTCTACATTAGATTCAATTTCAAAATTTGAATTTATTTCGGGTTCAAGAATGATAGTGAAAATAAAATAGAGCAACAACCAGAGACAAAATTGCTTGAAGAGACTGTGGAAGTGGCAAGGCTGGACACAATTTTCTGACCATTGAGGCTAAATGCTACAAACTACAAAGACTAATGTTCATAACAATCCAAAGTCGCTTGGATAATTGAACAATAACGAAATGTGGGGCCCCAATATTCCGATGAATTCTAAGCATATCTTCTTCTTTTTTGGGGAAGTCCATGCATATCTTCACGGTTTGATTGGGCATCCTTCCTTTCCTGCTCATTGCACACCGGATTGATTTCGACCTCATTTACCTCCAAACCATTCATTGGTTCGACAAATGTGGTGTCCCTAAATGTTGATGTAGATCCAAGCATATCTTCACTGTTTGATTGCTCATTCTTTTCTTCATGCTCATCATATACAGGATTGATTTTGAACTCTTTTACCTCCAAACCAAGCATTTCAATCCGAAAATTTAATTCATCACCAGGTTCGAACTCATTAAACCTTTGCGACCGATTCAACTGATTCAACTCATTCAGCTTCCAATGACTTAACCACATGATATATTCATCTGGTTCTGGAACTCCTATAAACATTGGATTGTGGAAAAAAATCTTCTTGCGCCCATTATAGACTTCAATATCAATAAATCCACCGAACCAATCAATTTCTTTGAGCCCGTACACACAACTCATGTTGAACCCGTGAATCCTACGATTTTGAATTAAATGGACACTCATACGTGCTGTGGACGGTTCATCCCAATTGCTGGAGCAGCCCGAAGCTTTCCCCCCAGGAAGAAATATGTTGTATATGCCGTCTTCCGACAATACCTGTGCCATAAAAGTTACAATTTTACCCCGTTCAAACTCTGCAATACCTTCATGTGGTTTCACCCGGAACACTTTGCTTCCTTATACTTTAAAGGGCACCTCTTAAATCTCCGTTTTTTTTTGCCTTATTTAATCATTTATTTTAAACTATTAAGTTCATCCCATCTATACTCACTCTTTTAGTTATTAAACTCACCCCATTTATATTCACTAATTAAAAATTAAATTTATTCAATTTTATTTCAACCAACTATATAGGCAATGATTAAAATTTTGTTTTGGTATATTATTTCAATATGAAAATATTTCAAAAGTAGAATAAAAATTAATAAAAATTTAATAATTATTTTTAAAATATTAGTCAAAATATCTTAAAACACCTCAAAATATTCCAAAGACATTGGTGAAAATATATCAAAACACTTCAAAATAATATAGATGACCTCGGAACATTAAAATTTCACTACAATTACTATTTTTCTTTCGGTTTTTTGATATATATTTAATCGTTTAATTGAATGAGTATAAATAGGATGAACTTAGTAACTATTGGGGTATGTATAGATAGAGTGAACTTAGTAGTTTGAAGTAAGATAATTAAATGGAGTGAAAAAAGAGATTTAAAGGGTGAAAATAACCCCACCCTACTTTAAAAATCTGAAAATTTAACAACTAAATTTTCCTAGTGTGGCTTATTCATAAAAAAATTATAGAAATTGAAATATCTACTTAATGCATAGAAATGGAAGATAGAGAAAGATTAGGTTTATTTTAGAGGGAGAAAAAAAGGAGAAGAAATAACATACATAAAAGGATATAAAGGCAATAAGTTACTGCGTCAAACTATACGAAGGTAATATATAATTTGCCCTTTTTTTTACCAGATCGTTAATCATGATTGGGAATAAAACTATTGCATTAGCACCCAAGATGGAGAGAGAGAGAGAGAGAGAGAGAGAGAGAGAGAGAGAGAGCACCTGGATGGGGAGCTTCTTTGCCATGTTCGTGTATCGACCGTGCAAGAAAACCTCGGCGCTTTTGATGGATTCTATATTGGATAACCCCAAGTTGTTGATAATTTCTGTGCCAGTTTTTGAGACGGGTTCTAACTTAAAATAACCTTGGAATTCTATTAGATTCACACAATTCAAGGGAAGGATAAGTCTTGTGTGGGCCAATGATGATGCATATGTTACTTTTTCCAACAATGGGCAATTTTTAGTGTCTACCATGTCCATTATATGGGGTAGATCTACCAGAGTTTTCAGACTTGTACAGGAACATACATGGAACCATTCCAAACTGTCAACACCTTTGATGCAATCTGGTAGGCTACAAATCGGATTATCACTTATATCTAGCACCTTCAACAAGGGTAGGCTACTAAAATCTTTTGGAAAATCATTGTTAGTTAGGTTGCTTCCTGCAACACGTAGTGTTACTAATGAATGTGGCAAAACAGCCGAAACAATCTTCGACAGTTCTAGACGAGTTCTTCGTCTCGATCTTCCAAACAACACCATTGGATGCCACCACCTATTCACTTCATTAGTAGAAGGTAAGAGGCTGAGGTCGATTTCATTAGCTTCAAATGTTTTAAGCGACTTTATCTCTTTTAGTTCCGATGGCAACTCTTTAAGATTTGAGCAACCAGAAATATTTAATGTTTCGAGAGAGCTAAGCTTGCCAATGTTTGTTGGAAGCTTCTCTAGACTTCTGCAATCTTTCATATTCAAGAGAATAAGTTTATGAAGGTTGCCAATTGATTCATGAACCTCAACCAAACTTATACAACCTTTTAGGATCAATCTCTCAAGACTTGAGGGGCCATAAAACATTGGAGTTTTTTTAAGGCCATCACAGTGTCGAAGATCAAGAATTTTTAATGACCCAATACACTGAAAAAAATTGAGGAAGCTAATATCAGAGACATAAAAAAAAAAATAGGAACAACAATATATATATATATATATATATATATTTCATAACAATATATACATACCTTGGCTCCCTTCCATAATCGCTTTAAGCTACTATTGCTCATGTCAATGACAACTAGATTCTCCATAGGAAAATCATTTGGGAAAGATTTCAACGAAAATCCGTGCCAACATAGCCATCTTATGTTGTTTGGAAATTCTTTATAGCCTCCAACAAGTCGGACATAGTTAATCTCTAGTAGTCTCAATTCTTGCATACATCGGAATGCATTGGTTTCCAAGCTCTCATTGTACCGATTGTTGGAATTAGAGATTTCCATGGCATGCATATCTTCCGCAAGCATATTCATATTGAGAGCAAGTCCTTTGATTGTCTCAGTGCCCTAATAGCAAAAACAATAAGGATAAGAGACAAGGAATAACAATATATGGAACCACACACACATACACATACAAGAAATAATTATCTTACAATTTTTTCTTTCAATACTTTGAAGGAATCCCTGTGATTCCACAGTCTACTACGCTCGCCAAGCTTATCAGGTGACAGCTGGCGAATAATTTCTCTTCCCATACGCTGAATCAATGTATGCATCATCAACTTGTTACTATCTATTTTTACAAGACATCTATCAATAAGAGTTTGAAGCTCAGCTAGACCGGAATAACCACATCCATCAAGTATAGTGATTACGTAAGCCTTGTCCATACCCACAAAAAAGCAAGCAATATCAAGGAATGAATTTCTGTACTGATCATCTGGTAAATGTTGGTAGCTTATTTGAAGTTTCTGCTGGATTTCGCTGTCGTGAATTACTTCAAATCTGTCTAATGTACTTCTCCATACATCCTCCTCCATGTTTCGTAGAGCAGCACCTAAAACTTCAAGGGCCAAAGGAAGCCCTCCGCACTGTTTCACAATCCTTTTAGAGTACTCCATGTAACCTTCAATAGGACGATGTTGCCCAAATGCATGCCAACTAAGGAGCTCAAGTGATTCATCGTCACTCAGTATTTGAATATCCATAATCTCAACTTTATAAGACCTCAGTAATCGCATATTTGTGCTTGTAATGAGAATTTTACTTCCTGGGTGAAAAAACTTGTGCAAATTTAGAATTGCATCCAGTTGATCTTTTTCGTCCACATCATCCAAAACTACAAGAACTTTACGAAAATGTAGGGCATCTTTTATCTCAATGATCCCTTCATGCACACTAGTTATTTTCCTCATTTTTCTCTTTTGAATATCTGAAAGAAGTTTTCTTTGCAATTGAACCAAACCATCCCATTGTTTGGAGACTTTTTGAATATCTGCAAGAAAACTACTACCTTCAAATTTGTCAAAATTCAAATTATAAGCATATTGAGCAATGGTCGTTTTCCCTACTCCGCTAATCCCACATATTGCCATTATGCCCACATGATCAGTTGACTCATTTTGCAACCACAAATTAATGTCTTTGACACGAGAATCAATTCCAGTTAGCTGGGATTCAACAAAAACGTCACGATTCACTTTATATTCAAGAACTTTCACAATCTCCTCGATGAACTCTAATTCATACCTACAAATGATTGTAATGAAGTAAAAATTAAATAGAACATACATGTCATAAAATAAAAGTAAATGGCAATATCTAGTGCATGCAGCAAACAAGCAACAAAGGTGTCATGTAGTGAACAATATGAAAATTGTGACAATATTTATAAAATAGAAGGATAACACAATTTATAGTTTTATACCATGTGCTTTGCTTTCTTTTCTTATTAACAGTTTTTATAAATTTGTCAAGTTTGATTAGATCATTAAGCAATTACAATACTATCACAACATGATGAATGTACATAATACAACACCATACTATCACATATACCTATATATACATACATATAATAAAGCATAACTGATTTTGAATACTAGTGGCTGAAATTCATTCAATCAAATGACTCAAAATCATCCCCAAAAAATTTTCCCGCTAAACTTGAAAACCCCACTCAACCTATATATTTTCATGCTAACTAAGGTCAGACTCTGTCCTCTCTCTCCTTTCTCTTTCTTCTATCTAGCTTTTTAAATTTTATCTCTCACATTTTTTTTTTGTCTATTTCTATCACATTTCTAATTTATATTACAAGTTTAATCATATAATTTTTGATTAATTTGTGGCTTAATATAATTTTTATTTGAGGCATTGTTCATATATGATAATATACACATACTGATTTTTTTTAAGATAAAAAATTTGTCAATTTTTAAAAAAAATAATAGTTACAAATTAATTTCAAATTATGTAATTAAAGAAAGGGGAAAAAAATTACTATTTTATACAATAAGACCGACTTTTTTGGTGCTTAGATTTTATATTGTATCGTACCATTTAGTATAGGTTATGACTAGCATGTAGATATCTATATATATGTATGCTTCTTATAAATTTAGAAAAGCAAAAATGAAACCCGATAGCTCACAAAAGTTGTTGTAGTCTAACTAAAATCCCCAAAAACAAATTTGTTATTCGTAGTATGTATTTCCCCAAGCATTTGCCAGTATGTCCAGTATTGTCATTTTTAAAAACTTATTTTGCTCACCAGAGAATATGAAAGCGAGGGTGCAGCGAGAGAGGGGAGATTAACTGTTTTTTAATTGCTTTCTCAAAACATCATAATTTTTTCAAAACATAACCTACTGGTAATCAAGAAAAGGCTTTGTCAGTAATTACCCATCGACTTTGTTGCTTAAGACGTCCCCTATTAGATCTGCAGCTTCTCGAAGTGCTTCCCTCCATACTTTGACCTTTTTCCTCCACTCCTCCTTCTTTTTTTCATCCTTTTCTTCCTCGATTATCTTATCGTATCTAACAAATGATTCTGCAAAACTTCCTGTTTGTTTTCTGACATGGGTTGGATCCACATCGTAGAAGATAGGGAGAACAAAATGTGTTGAAGTCCTTCTACGATTGAGGATTATCACTACCTCATCAAGGCACCAAGTGGAAGAAGCGTAGTCTTTTGAGAAGATAATTACCGAACTCCTTGACAGTTGGATTCCTTTTTTTATTTCTGGATCAAGAGGTTCTCCTTTTTCTGCGTCGTTTTGATCTCTGAATGTGCGAAAACCTGCATTCAGTAAAACTCTATAAAGGTAATTCGTGAATCCCTTGCGGGTATCTTCACCTCTGAAACTCAAGAACACATGATATCCACATGGAGACGAAGAAGAGGAGGCTCCTTGAGCTCTAGATCTAGAAGCAGCCATATATATACATGTGTATATATATTTAGAACAAAGCACTTCGTAGATATCAAACCACTTTCTTGCTGGAATCTCCCACTTGAAGCTAACCGAATTCCTAGACAGATAATATAAGCAAACAGCTCATGATCAATAAGGGTTATGGGCTCGGGTGAAGAATTTCGCAAGCTTCTTGGATGTGTGACTCTCTCTGTGATCTCTTTCTACTCTTTTGCAGACGTATATATGCTTGTTTCGTATGTCTCATAGTAGACTAATATGGTCTGACTTTTTGTCCATTGTGGGTCCATATGTCTCTTTCATATTATGAAAGATTACACTCAGCAAGATGGTGCAACCTATTGGAATACGGAACCGAAACATATATGACATATTCTATGTAAATATATATTTATCGTATGCGCAACGCACCTGTCCTAGAAAATAATGCCCCACACCTAACCCATATAATATATATATAATTTTCGCCCTCACCTACCCTAGAAAATAACATCCCGGTATTTTATGTGCGCACTCACCGGCCATAAGTTGAATATCCACTTATAGATACATAACAACGATTAAGATTGATTTAATATTCATCTATATTTATTTAATTGTAGAAAATTCATCCCAAATTTTTTTTTCCCCTAAAAAATATCATTTTTATTATACGATTTTCAATGGTATACAACCCCACCAATGGTATAATATGCGCACTCCCCTAACTTTTATTTATTTATTTAATTTTAATTTATATAAATAAAAAATAAGATACAAAATAAATTTTAAAATGTTATATTAATCAAATTTTAAAATTATAAAGTATCTTAAAAAATGATACATACTCGTAGAAAGTCCACGAATAGAAATCCAATGTAACTTTCCTACTAGAAAATATGCATTTACAATATATAATTTTCACCCTCACCTACCCTAGAAAATAACATCCCGGTATTTAATATGCGCACTCACTGGCCATAAGTTGAATATCCACTTATAAAAACATGACAACGATCAAAATTGATTTAATATTCATTTATATTTATTCAATTGTAAAAAATTCATCCCAAAATTTTTTTTCCCCTCAAAAATATCATTTTTATTATAAGATTTTCAATGGTATACAACCCCACCAATGGTATAACATGCGCACTCCCCTAACCTTTTTTTATTTTTTTATTTATTTAATTTTAAATTATATAAATAAAAATAAGATACAAAATAAATTTTAAATGTTATATTAATCAATTTTTAATATTATAAAGTGTCTTCAAAAATGATACATGCTCGTAGAAAGTCAACGAATAGAAATTCAATGTTACTTTCCTACTAGAAAGTATGCATTTGCAATATATAATTTTTGCCTTCATCTACCCTAGAAAATAACATCCCGGTATTTAATATGCGCACTCACTGGCCATAAGTTGAATATCCACTTATAAAAACATAACAACGATCAACATTAATTTAATATTCATTTATATTTATTCAATTGTAGAAAATTCATCTCAAAAAATTTTTTCCCCTCAAAAATATCATTTTTATTATAAGATTTTCAATGATATACAACTCCACCAATGGTACAACATGCGCACTCCCCTAGCCTTTATTTATTTATTTATTTAATTTTAAATTATATAAATAAAAAATAAGATACAAAATAAATTTTAAATGTTATATTAATCAATTTTTAATATTATAAAGTGTCTTCAAAATGATACATCCCCGTAAAAAGTCAACAAATAGAAATCCAATGTAACTTTCCTACTAGAAAGTATGCATTTACAAATAACAAATGATTAATGGCTTATGTCCCAAAAATTATCTCAAAATTTCTCTTTCTCCTCTCTCCTCTACCTCTTTCTTTTTTTTTATTCTCTCTGTTTACTTTAATTTTAAATTACATAATTAAAAAAATAGTATTTAAAAAATAATATAAATATTGTATGATTAATATTTAATTTTTGGTATTATAGAATATTTCAGGCAAAAACAAAACCAAGATTTATCTTGAAGGAAGGCGATTGACCAAATAGAACAAGTAATTGTGACTTTTATTATAGGGAAAGTTCAAGAAATTACAGTGAAATGTCAGTTATTATTTTTTTGTTTTATAAAATTTATTAAAAATCAACTTTCACATAATATAGGGCCTTTCACACTTTGTACCTTGAAACATGTCTCGATTTCTACTTTGTACCTTGAAAGATTTTTTTTTTTTCATATTGTACCCTGAATGTCATAAATTAGTTTCAATGTGACTTTCAGACTAACATTTGTTTCAGATTTCGTTAAAATTTGATGCACATATCACCTACATGTATTGCTTTTGGACAAAAATATAAATTCACCATTCATATTCGACATGTGCATAAATTTTTAATAGAATCTACAACAAATGTTAGTCTGAGAACCATATTGAAATTAATTTATGATATTCAGATTGCAAAGTTGAAAAAATAATATTTTATATAATAAAATAAAATTTGAGATATCTTTTAGAGTGCAAAGTACAAAAATCCCCATAATATATGATGATGCTAGTAACTAATTGGATGATCTCTTTTCTATTCTTTTGCAAAAGTATATATGTTTGTTTCATTATATGTGTTGCCCTTTCTTCCACGCGACCTTCGTAGACAACTTTTTCTCCACTGTGGGTCCATATGTCTCAAAAGATTATAGCCAGCAAGATGGTGCAATTGGTTCCGAATTCCAATAGTATGTATATACATACCCACCTGTCCTAGAAATTAACATCTCATACCTAATTCATAGATATATAATATTGAACTCACCTGCCCTAGAAAATAAGATCTCATTACCTAACTCATATATATTTATATATACTAGTTATTACCTGTGCCTGAAGATACAGAGTAATAAAAAAATGGTCAACAATAAATATTCACATCTAAAATTAAATCATAAATATAGAGGAGAGAGAAAGAAATTTAAGCACCAGTTATAATGGGAGTGAATGATGGTGGGTGATAGTGACGACGGTGGCGATGACGGTAGTGGTGGTGGTAGTGGTGAGGCGATAGAAGTAGTGGTGTAGTGGTGGTAGGGGTGATGGTTGGACAGTGGCGGTGGTGATGGGATGGAGGTGACGGTGGTGGTAGTAGGGGTAATGGGGATGGTGGTGGTTTGGGCGGTAAGGGTGGTGGGGTGGCGATAGTAGTAATGACGACGATGGTGATAGAAAGGGGCAGTGATGGTGGTGGTTGTTGTAGCAGAGGTGGTGGTGGGGTGGCGGTGAGGATGGTAGGACAATAGCGATGGTGGTAGGGTGGTGGTGGGGTGGAGGTAACAGTGGTGGTAATGGTGATGGTGGGTGTAGTGGGGATAATGGTGGTCGGACGGTAGGGTGGTGGTGGTGGTACGGTGGTGATGATAGGGGGTGGTATGATGGCAACAACGATGGTGATGGTAAGGGGCAGGGGTGGTGGTGGTGGTAGTGGTAATAGTGGTGGTGAGGTGGTGGTGGCGGGGTGGCGACGATGGAGGTGGTAGTGATAGTGGTGATGATGGTGGGGGGTAGTTTGGTGGTGGGGTGGGGTGAGGGGTGGTGGTGGTAGTGGTGATGGTGGTGGGGGATGGGGGGTGGTGGTTGTGGAGTGGTTTCAAACATTACTTTTTTTTTTAAAAAGTATTTATGAAAAATTATAAGTATTAAAATCACTTTTAAAAAGTCACTCCAAACACACCCTTAGAGACATATTTTTCCTATTAAATTTAGGGTGTTAATATTAGCCGTTAGATTAATTTTAAAGTAACATTTAAAGTGATCTCAACTGCGAATAGCAAAGGTCATTTTGTTTATCTTTTGATATATATATATATACACGCAGGTCACTATACCACGTGACTAAAGTTACTATACACAAAACTATGATACTATGTGTATACAGTTGAATTGTGTATATAATGAATGTGTGTATGTATATGCAGCCGTGTGCGTATTGGGTTTGTATAATTTGGGGGGAAAAGTGTGTGAAATTTGGGGGGGGGGGGGGGGGGGGGGGAAATATACCCCTCATAAGTTCAAAATGCTAACTATCTTATTATATATATATGTTAATTTCAAAAAATTAAAATTCAAAAATCTAAAAATCTTAATGCTTTATTGATGTCTATGATTTTCTTATATATAATATATTGATTTTTATGGCTTTCTTGTTGTGTTTAATTGTAATTGTTTATGTATTATCGAATTTATTGAGTTTTCTTTAGTGTTATTGGTTTATTGTATTAGTTAATTGGTACAGGTTATTTAATTAAATTGTTAAATGATCCAAAAATTAATAACTAAAAAATATGTGTTCACCCAATTTCTTACCCAATTGTTTTGGATGGAATTCAGGTAGAAATAGTACACTTGATTGAGTAAGATAAGTAAAAAAAAAATTTTTTCGCAAAGTATCGGGTAGAAAAATAGAATACCATAATTCCTACCCGTAAGGTATGGTAAACACCCCTACTCACTTGGGTCACAGACCTGCCATGACTGTGTTCACGGCCCGTGGCTCTGCCCAAAACTTGTTCTTGGTTCTTAATTTTAAGGGGAAATTGTAAAAGAGCTCACAAAATTAAACTTAATTGTCAAAAAGTATATAGTTCTTAATGTTAGGTCATTAACTTCTTATTTTTAGAACTTCATTGTGTTCAAGTATACAATTTGAATTTTTGTAATTTTCTTTTGACATATTTACCCTAATATATATATATATATATATATATATATATATATATATATATATATATATGATAGGTCCTCGGAAATCAATCTCCCAGGCCCGAGTCGATTAGGCTCTTCTTGTAGTTTTATGAGATGGGTTTTTGAAGTTAAGCGATGATAAACAAGCAAATGTGAGTGGTTCACCCTAGCCAAAAGACTTGGGCTACGTCCACTGTAACGGAGGCTCTTACTCCTGGGTTGTGTATATTGATTTCAGCTGATTACAAGAAAATTATTGGCTCTGGGCCACAAACGATGCTCTCTATTGAGGCTGTCCTAGGGTTCTTGGCGAAAATACCAACTAGAAGACGGGGAAGAAGGCTTAGGAATTCGATCCCCTTTCCTCCTTTTACTGTTCTATTTATATGGTGTCTGCTCCTAGGGTTCTGTTGCCCCTGCTCTTCCTTTCCTTGATCTTGTGGGGACCGTTCATCCTTTCTCTGCGAGCCGCTCTGACTGCCGGCGATTCTGTGCCCACGATCGCCTGGGTTCATTCGACACCATCCCTCTGTTTTTGCAGGGAGTAACTCTGAGAAATCAGAGCCGGTTTTCCTTGTCCTTGGAGCGCGTGGTGCAACAGGCTCCAACTTGGGCCGTGGGCTGAGGATCGAACTTGGGCCGGTTGGGGGTCATTCCCTTTTGGGCTTCGGAATCTTTATTCAGTTTCGGGGCCTTTGGGCCCGGTTGTAATGGCAGCCCAGACCCAAAAATCCTATCCTCATCAGTTGCCCCCCAGCCCCTGGTCACGAGAATGACGTCTTCTCTGACCTGGGGATAAGTAATGCCTTTTCCTGAGGTCTTCGCGGTCTTCGTACGCGGCGGAATGCGTGGTCAGGCGGCTCTGCGCTGTTCAGGGCAGATTTGGTATTTTGCCGGCTGTGATGGGATGGTTTTTTACACGTGTCATCATGGGGTGATCCCAACCGGTACGGTTCTGGAGACGCGTCTTATCGTCTCATTTCTCAGGACATTAAATGCCTTATATAAAAGCGGGGGAATCCCCTCGCCTGAGTTGCTTTTTGAGTCTTTTGAATCTCCTCGTGCTTCCCTCACCCCCCTTGGGCTTTCGAAGCGCTTCGTTTCAGACTTCCAGGCGGTCTTTAGGGTTTCTGCGTTCCCGGTTCTCTTCTGCTTCTAGCGCCTTGTCTAGGTACGTCTCTCCTTCTTTTTCTATTCTTGTTTGACCTGGATCCCTTCAACCCTCCTTGGTGGGGTTTTGGGTTTCGCTTCTTGATATGGAGGTTTAGCTATTTTAGGAATCGTTCCGATGACCTTTCTCCCCTCAGGGGTTTTGTGGACTATCCTACCTCGCTTAGGGTGTCCTTCCTTTGAAGCTGGTGTCTGAGACCTCGCTTTTTGACGGACTGTGCTTTACATTTGCCTTCCCTCCATTCTGGCCTAAGGTCTAGTCCTCCGATGGGGAGACGGGTCGTTTCCTCTTCTGATTCGGATTCTGGAGACCAAGTAGGCGAAGAGGTCGAGGCAAGTACCTCAGGTTCTCATAGTGGTAGTTCGGTTGATAGGGCTGTGTCTGGGTTTGCCCTTGGAGTTTCTGCCTCCGGGTCCGTCCTTATAGAAGACGCTCGCCCTTTATCGTCCTTTCCTCCTGTTGCGCCAAAAACTAAGAAATCCAAACCGGCTCCTCCTCTAACTCCTAGAAAAAGAGCTCGTTGGGACCAGGCCGACCTGGCCTGTTGTGCAGCACCGACTCCCAGTTGTCTCAGCGACGAGGACTTAGACGAACTGAGACGGGAGTATTGTTTTCCTGACTCCGTCCTCTTACACTCTCCTGAAGAACATGAGATGTGCAATTCTTCTATTCCCGGCATGGTCTGTTTTTACGAATCCGCTTTCCGCGCTGGTTTGCGGTTCCCTGTTCATCCTTTCATCCGGATTGTCCTTGCTTTTTATAACATATACCTTGCCCGGCTTTCTCCAAACGGATGGGGTCTTCTGATCGGATTTCTTGTCCATTGGTTGAGGTGTGGGAACGACTCTCAGCCCTCCATTAATGAATTTGCCTCCCTTTTTCAACTTAAGTCCTCCCCTTCTGCTGGTTTCCTTTATTTTTCGAAAAGGGTCAGGGCGAGGAATCTGATCACCGGGCTTCCTTCTTCCAACAAAGGGTGGAAACCCAAGTTCTTCTTTGTTAAAGGTGATTCCTAGGAGCTTTCCGGGAAACCAGGGGACGTCCCTCTCATTCCCAGGTCTTGGGGGGCCCCAAGGAATATAAGTAAAGCCCTTCAATTTAGCTGCATCTTTTTCTTTCCCTATTCTTCTTTTACTGACTTAACTTCTGATTCGCAGATTACCGTCCTGTCCTTGGGGTCGAGGAAGCGGAAAGGGTTGCTAGAGTCGAGGATTCGGGGTCGCAGTCCTTCTTCGATTTGGTAACGGATGAGAATTTAGCCCTCTACGAACTCGGACCTCCAGTTGAGCAACCCTCAGTGCCTTCGTCACCCCCTGCTCCCCCAACTGCCCCCATGAAGAAAGATTTGATAATGGCGGTTTTCACAGATGCCAAGAAGTCGAGGAAGAAAAGGAATGTGGTGAAGGATTCCCAGCTGTTATTTACTGGTGCGTCGGTATCCGACCCCCCACCTGCTACTTCTGAGCAGAAGGAAGAGATCCTCCTTCCTCGCGAGGATGCGCCCCCCCTGCTCCCTGTCGAGGCTCCTAGGGGCAAATCATCGACCGAGGGAGGTTCAGAAAAAGGACGCGAGGTTCCAGCAGTTCTTCCTCACTCTGCCCCTCAGGAAGGTGGGAAGATGGGCCTCGCTCGATCCCCGTCTAAGGATCAAGGGGATGGTTTCCTGCGTGATCCTGAGGTCGCAGTTGCTGCCTTGTCCGACCTTGTTTCAACTTCAGATCCCAGGGCAGCCATGCGGGTTCCTTTCGACAAGAAGGTCGATCGCGCTATCCGGGGCATGGCAGAGGTACTTCCTATCCTTGTCTTTCCTCTTCCCCTGTATTTCTTTATACCGAGGTCTCCAGGGATTTTTTATCTGACTCCTTTTTCTTCTCAGACGCTCGCTTGCGTAAAGATGCTAGGATTCCACTACAACGAGGAGCTTTCGAAGGCAAAGGAGTCCAGGACCGCCTTGTTAATGAGCAAGGAGGCTGCCGAGGATAAGGTGAAGATTTTGACCTCAGAGGTCGCTGAATTGAAGAGGATTAACGACGAGATGGATGCTCGCCTTCAGGATTTTGTCAAGGTCATGGATTCCAAGGAGAACAAACTCAAGGCCGCCGAGGCTGACCTGGTCGCCAAGGATTCCGAACTATTGTCTTTGCGGTCTCGTGTTTCGCAGCTCGAGAAGACTGCGCCTCCGGCTTTGTGAAGGGTTTTCTAAACCTTAAGGATCAACTTGAGGAGGCTCATCCTGACCTGGACTTGGACCCTTTCGTACCAGTGCTGGACTCCGAGGAGGCCGCAGTGGTGGCTGAGGAGGCCGGAACCTCTGATCTCCCTGGGGGTGTGGCTCTTGATGCGGAGAAGGTGCCTGGACCTGTTGTGGCAGCGGCGGAGGGACCATGTATGCCAGCAGGGGCATCCGGTGAGGGGGCAGGTGATGAAGAGACTGCTTCTTGAGGTCGATTTGAGGCCTTCCTGCTGTTTCCAACTTCCTTGTGACTCTTCAAGTAGTTTCTGTGTGGAATGCTCAATTGTAACTTCTTTAAATGTTAAAATGAGAACTCTTGTAGCTTTTTCGTTTTTATGATTGTTGCGTGATGCCTTGCTACAACTTCTTTAACTGGTTGCGTTGTATTTTCCTTAGGCGCTGACTTCTGCTTTTTTACTTGTGGCCGAGCTTCTTTGAATCGAGCTGACCTTCACGCTTTCTCCTTGGGTCTCTTGAACTTCTTTAGGGCTATTTAGGTCTTTTCCCGCTATTTTATTCGTAGTGGTAGTCCGACGGTTTCGTTCGTTTGAGAACGTGCGCCGTCAGAGGGCTCAGTGATCCCTCGATCATGGCGTCCAAAAAGCCCCCACGACGCCACGTGTCCCCTTCATTAATGGCGAGGGACGTGCATTAACTGCCTTCGACAACAGTGACAAGGCTTGTCCTGTGGCACCTATAAATAGGCCTTCAGGGAATGATTGTCTTTTACTGAGCGAACAAGTAGTTCTTAGTTTTCTGTTGCTCCTAAGAAATCTCTTTTCGATTCTTGCACTCATGGCTACTCCTTCTTCTCCATTCGATGTTATGGAGCGAGTTTTCGGCAGCGTTAAAGCCAGCGAAATTGATGGGGACGAGGCTCAGCTCCTTGCTAGGCGCTTCAACTTTCCCCCTGGCGTGATCGTTGGCTCTGCGGGCTTGCGCAGATTCCACAGCTCGACTACTGGTGAAGCTTGCTTCTTCGAGGGCCCCTTCTTGCTAGGGCTTCGATTTCCCCTGCCTAGTTTGATACGAGAGGTCCTTGACTTTTTCAGTTTCTGTCCCGCCATGCTCCTCCCATCTGGTTGGGCGGTGTTACTGACCTTCATTGCGGCGTGGGGAAGGATGTTTCCTCAAGCTAGGGCTAACTTGAGAGAGTTTCTTCACTTTTTCCGCCCCGAGGAGGTATCCGAGTTTTACCACTTCGTCCCCAGACGAGGGGGAGAAATTCTCATCCGGGATCTCCCGCCGAACCCTGAGGGGTGGATAAGGAGATACTTCTTCATCTCTGGAGATGGCTGGGAGTTTGGTTCCCAATTTCCGGGGTCTGTCAGAGTTCCTACCGCCTGGGGGAGCCGCAGGAACTTAAGTAAGCTTTTTACCTTAATTTTTGTGGATGCTTGTCCTTGTGCATTAACTGTGTCACCGATTCCTAATGCAGGAGAGCTTCCGCCCCTTGACTCTTCAGAGCTGGCCCGAGTAGACCAGGCGCGTGCTCGCCTCCCCTTTTCTTATGTTGAGCTGATGCATCCCGGGGCTCCCTCGGGGTCAGGTGATCGCGCATAAACGATGTCTTTTGTTTCTCTATTTCTTCTTTTCGGATCCTTGCTAAGTTTTTGGTCTTATTTATGTAGTTCCTTCCTACTTGGTGACTCAGCGCCACATGATCATGGAGCGCGTAGATGAAAGAAGGCGGGATAGGGCCGTAGGACCTCCGGCGAAGAGGACGAGGTTGGAAGAGGGTGACCCTTCTGGTGGGGTCCCCCTACCGGCCGCCGAGGCTCCTGTTGTAGCGGCCGAGGCCCCTGCTCCTGTATCCAGTGCTCCTGTTCCTTCATCTGAGGCCCCGAGGTTGACATCGAAGTTGGTTACCAGTGTAGGCACTGCGGGTACCGTGACGATTGATCCCGTTGGAGGGCCTGTTCGGCGAGGCACTGCTTTATCTGCTGCAGCTGGTTCCAGCTCGGCTCGTGCCCCCCAGGCCTCTATTGCTGATCCTGAGGCCGGCCTTCTTCGGGACGTGAGTTTGAGCAGTCGGGCTTTGATGGAGTTGATTCCCCGAGCTGACCTTCTCCGCTCTGTGGATCTTCCCTTTCAAGTCCGAAGCCGTGATGCTCTTCATGCCCTGCTCGAGGTATACCCTGGTGCTTTTTCCTCTGTTTCAAACTTCTCGGTATCTTACATTGTCCCTTATGTTTTCAGTCGGCGACGCATGTCTGCGCTCTTGGGAGGGAAATCTTTATGCTGAGGAGCGATGTTCCGAGGAGAAGTGCCGAGGTTCTTGACGCCCGTCGGCAAGGCACCGAGCTGTTGGACTGGGGCTTGTCCACTGAGAGGGAATTGGAGCAGATCCTCGATCAGCGGGCTCATACTTTCAGACAACTGATTGTCAGTACCTCTGCTGAGGTTTCTCTAAGGGAAGAACTGGCTTGTTTAAAGGAAGAGCGGGAGGCTGAGAAGGAAGAACTGCTAAACGCGGCTGTTGCTCGTACTCTTATGGAATATGAGCTGAAAGAGTCCCGGGCTGAGGCTGCCGAGCTGAATAGGTCTTTAGCTGCCGAACGCCAGCTTGTAGAGGATCAACGAAAAGAGCTTGAGAAGGCGAGGCTGGAGGCAGCCAGGGGTTTTGTCGACGGGTTCTTTAATTTCGCCGACCAGGCGATGGAGAGATATTCCGACCTAGACCTTGAACAATTTCAGCCAAGGTTTGATGCTTCTTCAAGTGGGGGGGCTCCTGACGTTACTCCTGCTTCCGACGCTACTCCTCCTGCAGATCGGTTTTGACCACCAGGGTTTTCATAGCTGATTTCTTTTGTAGCTCTCTTTTTTTTTTTTTTTTGTTGTTGACGCATTTTTTGTAGTGGAACTTCCCCTTAATGGAAAAATTTTGTGGTGCTCTTGTTGGTTGCTTGTTGTGTTATATATTCCCTTGTCCCCCTACTCCGAGGAGGCCTTGGCCTGTTTGGAGTAGTATCATTGCTTGAGATCTGGGCTTCCTTACTTGGATTTGCTGCGTGTACCTGCCATAGGACGTGTATATATACGTTTTTTTTTTTTTTGAACAATATTTGATGCAGATTTAAGCCAGCCCCCCAGGCGGCTTACCAACTGCTTCGTAAGTTGAACCAGTATTCAATGATGTTTTGATTGCGAGACTTCAACAGTCACCCTTGGGTACTATTTATACCCGTTTGTCTCATCGCTTTTCAAAAAGGCTTTTTGCACTCTTGAACTTTGCAGTGATGGATTCTTCTCCACTTTTCAAGCAACGAGCCCGTGAGTCGCTCAAGGGGGACTGGTGTTCTATCTTTCTTCTTCCTTCCCGGCTCACGACGGTGGAAACTGCTGGTCTGAAGGGTTGATATGACCTTCCGCCGGTTCTGGGAGTTAGGGCTCCCACTCCTGATGAACCTTGCAGTATGCCTATTCTGGGCGAGGTCTCTTTTTTTGTGGACGCATTTGAGTGTGGTCTTCGACTCCCTCTTCATCCGGATTTCGCCCGGATATTGTCTCACCATGGCCTGTGTCCCTCTCGTCTTTCCCCCCAGGGGTGGGCTACCATGGTTGGTTTCTTCATTTTCTGGCGTATGCAAGGCTTTGAGACCTTTCCTACGGTTTCCGAATTCTTCTACTTCCTTGATCTCTCTTTTGACTTTCCACCTTTCTTTAGCTCTCTCTCTTTTAAGTGGTATTTTCATCCACCATTGATTGCTGATATCCCCACTTCCCCTGAGGGGTGGTCCCAACGTTTCTTTTTCGTCTCGGGGGACTCCTGGGAATCCGCCATAGGGGCTGATGGGCATGTTTGGGTTCCTCGTTCCTGGACGAGTTTTCGGGAGAGAGGTAGCCAAAAGTATTTTTATTTGTGTCTGAACAGCAACAAACTTTGCTGATCTTTTCTGTGTTACGCAGGTATTCCAACTCTTACTCCATTGGAAGCCTTCCATGTCAGGATGGTGGAGAAAGCTTCTCCCCGTCCTTACTCTGCTCTTGTTACCCCTCATAACCTAGTCCGTTATGGGATCGGGGGGAGTTCAACCAGGATCCAGCGTCCGCCCTCTTTTGTTGAGGAGCCTGAGGAAGCCGATTTGGAAGATACTGAGGTGGAGGTCCTGAAGAGGAAGTTGGCAGAGGTGGAGAGAGAGAGAGATGTTCTGAAGGAGGAGAATGCCAGGCTTAGGGCGGCGGCTGTTCGTCTTCAGAAGGTGGAGGAGAGAGGTGCCCCGATGGAGGGGGAAGTTGTGGAAGCTTTGGGAGGGGTGGGAGGCCAGGGAGCCTGATCTTTGTATAACTTCTATGTATTTGTTTATGGTTGTTTCTTTTGAACTGTTGACCTCTTCTCGCAATGTAATGAATTCCGGGCTTTTGTCATCCAGTTCTTTTTTCTTTTTTGTGGTTATCTGTTGAATTAGGAAACCTGTCTGTTTTGGGTTGTCGAGCTTTCAAGCTCGTTGTCTTCCAAGCGGCAAAACCTTAGGTTAGTTCTGGGCTTACGAGCTCTTGCATTTACGAGTTCTTAGACTGAAAAGTCTGCCAAATCCGAGCTTTCGAGCTTACGAGCTCTTAGGCTGAAAAGTCTGTAGTTCCTGAGCTTACGAGCTCTTGAGCTTACGAGCTCTTAGACTGAAAAGTCTGTAGTTCCTGAGCTTACGAGCTCTTGAGCTTACGAGCTCTTGAGCTTACGAGCTCTTAGACTGAAAAGTCTGTAGTTCTTGAGCAGGGCGATCTTTTTCAGGAAACTTTGTATCTTTCATTGATAAAAATCCGATCTTTTTACAATAACCCTCCACTCCTCGCAAAAGAAAAGTCCGATCTATTGGTAGTAACGCTTCAGGTGGTCTGCGTTCCATGAGTGGTGTAGGTCTCTGCCCCCCTCCGTTTGCAGCTCGTAATTTCCAGGTCGGACAATCTTCTTTACCACGTATGGTCCTTCCCAGTTTGGTCCCAACTTGCCATGGGCGGGGTCCTTCCTGGCTGGGAGCATTTTCTTCAATACTAGGTCTCTTGGCTTAAAGCCTCTGCTCCTTACTCGCTTGTTATAGTATCTTGCTGTACTCCTCTAGTAAGAGGATATTCGTTGTAGGGCCTCATCTCTTTTTTCGTCCAGGAGGTCGAGGTTGACCAGTAATGACCTTTCGTTCTGTGTTGGGTTGAACAGTTCGGTTCTCGCAGTGGAAACTCCTATTTCAACAGGAGCCATGGCCTCCGTCCCGTATGCTAGGCTGAAAGGCGTTTCCCCGGTTGCAGTCCGAGTGGTTGTCCGGTATGCCCATAACACCGCGGGGAGGTAGTCTACCCATTGGGACTTGGATGCCTCGAGCCTGGTTTTGAGCGCCAGTTTGATAGTCCGGATGGTCACCTCTGCTTGCCCGTTAGACTGCGGGTGGGCTGGTGCTGAGAAGAAGTTTTTGATTCCCAATCCGCTACAGAAGTTTGTGAACATCGGATTGTCGAACTGCTTCCCATTGTCAGAGACCACTGCTCTGGGGACGCCGAAGCGGCAAATTATAGACTTCCAGACGAAGTTTTTGACTTTTTGCGCTGTAATCTTTGCCAGGGGTTCGGCTTCTGCCCACTTGGTGAAGTAGTCGACTGCGACCACAAGGAATTTGCATTGTCCAACCCCTATTAGTAGGGGTCCTAAGATGTCCAACCCCCACTGTTGGAAGGGCCAGGGACTGACCACCGGGGTGAGGAATTCAGGCGGGCAGTGTGGCAGATTCCCATGAACCTAGCAAGCTTGGCATCTCTTCACTATCTCTTTGGCGTCTTTGGACATTGTTGGCCAGAAGTAGCCTTGCCGGAGGGCCTTACTGGCTAATGTCTTGGCCCCGATGTGATTGTCGCACATGCCTTCGTGGATTTCCCTTAGGATGTAGTTTGCCTCCGTTCCTGTCACACATTTCATTAAGGGAAAGGAAAAACCTCTTTTATATAGGTTACCTTGGATCAGTGTGAACCTCGCCGCCCTGGTTCTAAGTTTTGATGCGCCCTTCGGGTCATCTGGCAATACTCCGTCTTGCAAGAAAGATATGATGGGGTCCATCCATGAAGCCTCTTCTTCGACTGGCATAGCCTGAGTTTCTGCGGCTGGCTCATCGTCAAATTGTATGCTAGGCCGTGCTAGGACTTCGATGGGTGTTCGCCCTGGTAAGTCTTGACCGCCAATAGTGGCCAGTTTGGCCAGGGCGTCTGCCCGCTGATTAGCTTCTCTCGGAATTTGGATTAGCTCGGTCGAGATGAACTCCCTCAGTAGCCTTTGGACCTCTGTTAGGTATAAGACCATCTTTTCGTCTCGGGCGGCGTATTCTTCTTCGACTAGCCTGACTACCAGTTGCGAGTCGCTATACACCACGATCTGTTGAGCTTCCATCGAAAGGGCCAGGTTCAAACCGGCTATGAGAGCTTCGTATTCGGCCTCGTTGTTGGATGCCTGAAAGTCAAACCTCAAGGCATACTCTAGGTCGTACCCTTCTGGTGATGTCAAGATGAGCCCGGCTCCACATCCCTGCACATTCGAAGCCCCATCTACAAACAGTTTCCAGGTCGGAACGTCGGGGACACAATCTTGGTTTTCCTCGTTTTCTTCGGGTGGGGAGGTGAACTCGGCAAGAAAATCTGCCAGGACTTGTCCTTTGATGGCGGTTCTGGGCTTGAATTTGATATCAAACTCGCTAAGCTCTATCGCCCACTTTATCAATCTACCCGAGGCTTCAGGTTTGTGCAGGACCTGCCTCATTGGTTGGTCCGTTGGGACTTCGATGGTGTGCGCCTGAAAATATGGTCTCAGCCTCTGAGCGGCGACTAGCAGGGCCAGCACGAGCTTTTCCATCTTCGGGTATCTTTCCTCGGCGCCTTGGAGGGTCTTACTGCAGAAGTAGACTGGCAGTTGGACCCGTTCTTCGTCTCTGACCAGCGCGGCGCTGACCGAGAAATCCGAAACCGCAAGGTAAAGCGTCAGCACTTCTCCCTCTTGGGGGCTTACCAGCACGGGGGTGGATGCCAGGTAGGCCTTTAGGGCTTGGAAAGCCTCTTCGCACTTTTCGTCCCACTGAAAGGCTGCCTTAAGGACCTTGAAGAACGGTTGGCATTTATCGCTGGAGCGCGATACAAAGCGGTTGAGCGCCGCTATCCTCCCGGTTAGGCGCTGGATTTCTCTTGTGGTGGTAGGGGGCTTCATTTCGAGGACTGCTTTAACCTTTTCTGGGTTTGCCTCAATGCCCCGGCTGTTGACTATGAAGCCTAAGAACTTTCCAGCTGACACCCCGAAGGCGCACTTTGCGGGGTTTAGCTTCATTCGGTACCTCCTCATAATCTCGAATGACTCCCTAAGGTGTTGAATGTGGGTCTCGGCCTTGAGCGACTTTACCAGCATATCATCTATATACACCTCCATGGTCGAGCCTAGCTTCTCTTTGAACATTCGGTTAACTAATCTCTGGTAGGTGGCTCCCGCGTTCTTCAGTCCGAATGGCATCACTTGGTAGCAAAAGATGCCCTGCTCTGTGACGAACGAGGTCTTCTCTTGATCGTTTGGGTCCATCCGGATTTGGTTGTACCCTGAGAAGGCATCCATGAAGCTCAAGAGCTCATGCCCGGCCGTCGCGTCGACTATGAGGTCGATCCGTGGCAACGGGAAACTGTCCTTTGGGCACGCTCGATTGAGATCGGTAAAATCGATGCAGAGCCGCCACTTGCCGTTTACTTTCCTTACCAGAACGACGTTAGCTAAGCAGGTCGGGTAGTCGACCTCTCTGATGGCTCTGGCGCGCGAAAGCTTGGCTACCTTTTCATTGATCGCCTTTTGCCGATCTGGCGCGAAGCTTCTCCTTTTCTGCCTTACCGGCTTGCAGTTAGGATCTACACTGAGACGGTGCACAATCACGGCGGGGTCTATTCCTTCCATGTCTTCTTGCTTCCAGGTGAAGACGTCGGCGTTTTCCTTTAGGAAGGAGATGAGCTTTTCCTTGAGGACTGGTAACAACATGGAGCCTACAAAGACTACGTGCTCCGGGTCCTCACCCAGCTGCACCGGCTCCAACTGTTCCGAGGGGGAAGGTCGGGCTTCCATATCATCCCTCATATCCAAATCCTCCAGTTGGACCGACTCTACCTCTTTCTGCCTCATGGATGCCACGTAACATTCCCTGGCGAGGCGTTGGTTCCCCCTTACTACGCCGACTCCACTCTCAGTTGGAAATTTCATCACCAAATGGTATGCAGAAGGTACCGCCTTAATGGAGTTGAGGGATGGCCTCCCCAGTAAGACGTTGTAGGCAGAGGGTGCGTCTACCACCAGGAACCGGGCGGTGGTGGTGACCTGGCAGGGCGGATCACCTATGGTGAGAACAAGCGGAATAGAACCGACCGGCAAGACTCTTTCTCCCAAAAATCCTAGGAGATGGGTTTTCACGGGCTCTAGTCTCGATCTCTCTATTCCGAGCTTCTCGAAGGCGGCTAAGAAAATGATGTCTGCCGAGCTCCCGTTGTCGACAAGCACCCGGTGTATGATTTTATTTGCTATGATTGCTTTTATAACCAGAGGGTCGTCATGGGGGTGCTGGCATTCTTCTAAATCCGCATCTGAAAAGGTGATCTCCATGTCTCGGCGGGGCATTTTGTTGACGGTCTGGATTGTGAGGAAGTCTTCCGACCGGGCCCTTCGCGCATGAGCTCTCCGAGCCGAGCTTGTTTCGCCTCCGCCAGCGAATCCCCCGGAGATGACTCGGATCTCTCCGATGGCTTGTTGGTGTTGTGGCTGTTCGGCGGCATCTCGGGCTTCTCGCCCTTGATTGTTCTGAGCTCTCTTTTCCCCTGCGATGTAGCGGCGCAGATGGCCTCTCTGAATTAAGTATTCGATCTCCTTCTTCAACTGGATGCAGTCGTTTGTTTCGTGGCCTGTGTCTTTGTGATAATCGCAGTATTTGGTGTCATCCCGCCTGCTTGGATCAGACTTCATCCGGGGAGGCCACCGGACGAACCTCTCGTTCTGCACCTCGTGAAGGACCTGGGCTATTGAGGTGACGAGGGGTGGGAGCCGTGCTGGCACATACCGCTATTGCAGTTCCTGGGGGGGCGGTCCTAGGCGATCTCGAACGTTCCCCCTCCTCTTGGGAGAAGGCTCTCTCCCCCTTCTTGGGGAGCGGTCTCTCCTCGGAGATCGGTCTCGCCTTTTTTCCTTTTTGGGGCTGTGATCCTTCTTCTTCTTCTCTCCGTTTATGATCGTCGTGCTTCCCTTCAGACGTAGGGCCTCCTCGCCGTTTATGTACTTCTCGACTTTCGCCAATACCTCGGCCATGGTGGCTTGAGGATTTTTCGCGATCGAAAAGAGGAGATCCTTGGATTGAACCCCGAGTCCGGACATGAATGTGGTCAGCGCGAACTTGTCGTCTACGCTTTCTACCTTCAAACACTCTTGGTTGAAGCGCTGTACGTAGCTCCGAAGGGACTCGTTGGGCCCCTGCTTGACGCTCAGCAAATGGTAGGACGGCTTCCTATAAGTCCTCGCCCCGATGAAGTGGGATACGAACTGTATGGATAGTTCTCGGAAGGACGAGATCGACGCTGGTCGTATCTGGTTAAACCAGGCCATAGCCGATCCTTTAAGGGTGATTGCAAAAGCCCGGCAGCGGATGGGGTCTGGATATCCTTGGAGTTCCATTTGATTTTTGTACAAGTTTAAATGATCGACGGGGTCTCTGGTGCCGTCAAACGCTTCTATCAAAGGGGTCCGGAACTTCTGGGGGAGGGGAAAGTGAAGGACCTCTGGAGTGAATGGTGACTCCGTTTGCTGAACCAAGGCGTCCATGGTGTCGGGGGTTCGCCCCTTAACTACTTTCTTCATATTGCCTAGCTCTTGCTGGAGCTCGCGAATTTCTTGCTCCCAGGTATGGTCATTCGCGTTCTGGGGGTAGGGCCTATCTTCTTGGTAGGCGGCCTTAGCCCTACTGTGAGCTTCATCGTCGAGTTCTTCGGGGAGTTTTCTTCGGTGGTTTTCGCCGGAATGATTGCGCTCATGGAGCTCAGTCACCCCGTTGGGCGGGGCTTGGCACTCTTGGAGTGGTGGAGCAGCGTCGTGCTCTTCTTGGAGGGGAGGAGGCTCTTGTCGAGCCGGGGGAAATCGGGGAAGGGGGAGCTGATGAGACTGTATCCAATCCATCAGCTCCTGGTTCTGTTTCATCAGTTGTATTGTAGTCCTGTGGTAAGTTTCCAGTTCATTTAGCGGAGGGATGTTCGTCGCTGGGGTATGACCCTCAACGTCCTCCATGTGCGCCGGAAAGGTCTCCGGCAAGTTTTGGTGGCCTTGGGGATTGGCAGGAGCTTTACTCATATTCCGAGTAGAGACCATCAAGTATATAAGATTCTCAAGAGAACGATGAAAACCGTTCCCACAGACAGCGCCAACTGATAGGTCCTCGGAAATCAATCTCCCAGGCCCAAGTCGATTAGGCTCTTCTTGTAGTTTTATGAGATGGGTTTTTGAAGTTAAGCGATGATAAACAAGCAAATGTGAGTGGTTCACCCTAGCCAAAAGACTTGGGCTACGTCCACTGTAACGGAGGCTCTTACTCCTGGGTTGTGTATATTAATTTCAGCTGATTACAAGAAAATTATTGGCTCTGGGCCACAAACGATGCTCTCTATTGAGGCTGTCCTAGGGTTCTTGGCGAAAATACCAACTAGAAGACGGGGAAGAAGGCTTAGGAATTCGATCCCCTTTCCTCCTTTTACTGTTCTATTTATATGGTGTCTGCTCCTAGGGTTCTGTTGCCCCTGCTCTTCCTTTCCTTGATCTTGTGGGGACCGTTCGTCCTTTCTCTGCGAGCCGCTCTGACTGCCGGCGATTCTGTGCCCACGATCGCCTGGGTTCATTCGACACCATCCCTCTGTTTTTGCAGGGAGTAACTCTGAGAAATCAGAGCCGGTTTTCCTTGTCCTTGGAGCGCGTGGTGCAACAGGCTCCAACTTGGGCCGTGGGCTGAGGATCGAACTTGGGCCGGTTGGGGGTCATTCCCTTTTGGGCTTCGGAATCTTTATTCAGTTTCGGGGCCTTTGGGCCCGGTTGTAATGGCAGCCCAGGCCCAAAAATCCTATCCTCATCAATATATATATAGAAAAATCAAAACTCATAATAAATCTTCTCCATTTTTTTAGGGATATGTTTCAAAGTTTTTAGTAACTTTTAAAATTTGACAACTAAAATTAAGGAATTTTAATTATCTTATCTTAGAAAACACTAAAATTAAAGAATTTTGATTTTACATTAGATTTAATTTGGTGACATATATATGTATTAATATAGTGTATCAAAACAATATAAGAATAGTAGAAACTAAGTTTCATAGTGTAATTTCGTAGTGTTACTCGTAAATTATTTACAAATATTCGTTCATACATAAATATAAAGTAAAATACAACATTGTAGTAAACGACGAACAAAATGAGTCCGCTAATATTTTTTATAACATCAACCTACATGCATAGCATATATTCCCACATTAAATTGTTACGCCACGAAAATTATGTTATAACTGTTGAAACATAATAATTCAAACATCTGAAAAATTTTATCAGTTTGACAATATTCAATGTTCTGTTTTTGATTCAAAATCCACGTTTTTTGACATTCATAATCAACTTTATCTAAATAATAACAAAATTCATAACAAATAGAATGAAAATTAAAACAATACTCCCACAAATAAACTAAGTCTGCAGATGTTGTCAAATGACCAAATATAACTATAAGAAATTCAACCGACTTCCAAAAGATACGACCTGACTATTAAATTTGTATGATTCGAGTTTATAGTAGTGCTTTTAATTTTATATCATTATTCTCGGTTATTTATATTTTTAGTATATTTTCTTAAACTAAACGTTATTTAGCATTGAATTATTTAGTAAAGATTGTTGTTTCGTGTTGTTCACTAAATATGAATTTATATGATTCGTGTTCATAGTATTGCTTATAATTTTGTATCGTTTATCTCGCTTGTAATTTTGTATTATTTTTATCGGGTATTTAGATTTGGATTATTTAGTAAATATTATTGTTTTGTGTTGTTCATTAAATATTGAATTTGTATGATTCGTGTTTGTATATGAATTTAATCTTATATATTTTAAATGTTAAACATATTTTCTTTAATATATCTTTTGATATCTGAGTTGCCCAATAACTTGAATTTAATATTGTATATTTTACATGTTAAGCATGTTTTCTTTGTTAAATTAAATTTTTTACAAGTTATGCTTTTTTTTATTGATTATGGAAAAAATACAATTGACTATTGAATTTGTATGATTCGAGTTTATAGTAGTGCTTTTAATTTTACATCATTCTTCTCGGTTATTTATATTCTTAGTATATTTTCTTAAACTAAACGTTATTTAGTATTGGATTATTTAGTAAAGATTGTTGATTCATGTTGTTCACTAAATATTAAATTTGTATGATTCGTGTTCATAATATTGCTTATAATTTTGTATCGTTTTTCTCGCTTGTAATTTTGTATCATTTTTCTCGGGTATTTAGATTTGGATTATTTAGTAAATATTGTTACTTTGTGTTGTTTACTAAATATTGAATTTGTATGATTCTTGTTTGTATATGAATTTAATCTTGTATATTTTAAATGTTAAGCATATTTTCTTTAATATATTTCTTGATATCTGAGTTGTCTAATAACTTGAATTTAATATTGTATATTTTACATGTTAAGCATATTTTCTTTGTTAAATTAGATTTTTTGCAATTTATGCTTTTTTTTATTGATTATGGAAAAACCAAAATTGACTATTGAATTTGTATGATTCGTGTTTGTAGTATTGCTTGAATGAAAGAGAGAGATACAGAAGAATATTTCCATGATATATACTATCTATCTAATATTTATTACCTAGTTTTCCTTCAGAGAGATATACATATAAATATTTTTGTAATATACTATCTCTCTCTGTGATATATACTATCTATCTATAGAGAGATATAGTATTTGCTTGAATCAGGCACTATCTAATATTTTCGTGATATTTTCATGAGATACAGTGAGATACAAAGGAAAATATTGTGAAAAATTGATATTTTTTGCGTGAATTGACCGTGACAGAGAGATACAGAGGAATGAGAGAGAGAGATTTGCTTGATTTAAGGAAAAGATTTGAGGGAATTAAATTTTGGAATATCAATTTTGGAAACTATAAATTTTGAGCTGCAAAAATATTTAAAAAGAGTTAATGTGGTACGTCGGATGAAAACGATCTGAGACGTCAATAGCTCGAAACAGTTTGCGATAGCGTTGTCCGTTAGATGATGCTTTGTTTGTTCACGAAACGATCTAGACCACTCTTTGTCTCCAAAATTCAAATTCGTTCTACTTTATTATATAGATAGGCAGGTAGGGTAGGGGATGAATACGAAAATTTTGTAGGTATTTCACATTCTTATCAGATTTTTTGCGAAATACCAAAAAGTCTTTCGTTTGCCTATCCGATTCGTTTGGGTAGCTGATCAATAGAGTCGGTAGGATAAGATAAGATCGAAATTTACTGATAGTCGAAAATTTAAAAACCTCTATAAGTGAGGGCCTCAAGAGACTAGGCCAAGTGGCCCTTAAATGGGTCATATTGTGGTCCTCCACATGTTTATCCAGACTATGAACAACTCCTTAACCTATCACCAAACAGAGACTCCACCTGTCACTTTGGTAATTTTCGCCTCCCTCTTTTACCATGTCCATCCTGTGGTGATTATTTAAGGGTTTTTTGCTCTAGGTGAATTGGATATCTTTATTGTTTTGATTTATTTGGTGGATTGAGATTTTAATTTCAGTGGTTTTTTTGGTTCTTCATTAGATTCAATTTCAAAATTTGAATTTATTTGGAGCTCAAGAATGATAGTGAAAATAAAATAGAGTAACAAGTAGAGACAAAATTGCTTGAAGAGACTGTGACAGTGGTGAGGCCAGACATAATTTTCCGACCCTTTAGTGCTAAATGCTCCAAACTACAAAGACTAATGTTCATAGCAATCCAAAGTCGCTTGGATAATTGAAGAAAACAATAACGAAATGTGGTGCCCCAATATTCCGATGAAGTCTAAGTATATTTTCTTCTTTTTTGGGGAAGTCCATGCATATCTTCATGGTTTGATTGGGCATCCTTCCTTTCCTGCTCATTGCACACCGGACTGATTTCGACCTCATTTACCTCCAAACCATTCATTGGTCCAACAAATGTGGTGTCCCTAAATGTTGATGTAGATCCAAGCATATCTTCACTGTTAGATTGCTCATTCTTTTCTTCATGCTCATCATCATTCTTCTCTTCATGCTCATCGTATACTGGATTGATTTTGAACTCTTTTAACTCCAAACCAAGCATTTCAATCCAAAAATTCAATTTATCACCAGGCTCGAACTCATCCACCGACTGATGGTTCCACTCATCCCTCCACTCATTAAGTTTCCAATAACTTAACCACATGATATATTCGTCTGGTTTTGGAACTCCAAAAAACATTGGATATTGGCGGAAAATTTTCTTGTGCCCATTATAGACTTCAATTACAATATATTGATTGAACGGACTATTTTCTTTGACCCCGTACACACAACTCATGTTGAACCCCTGAATCCTGTGATTTTGAATTAAATGGACACTCATATGTGCTGTGGACAGTGCATCTGAATTGCTGGACCAACCCGAAGCTTTATCTAAATCACTAGAGCAGTCCGAAGCTTTATCCGAATTGCTGGAGCAGCCCAAAGCTTTCCCCCCAGGAAGAAATATGCTGTATATGCCGGCGTGGGACAATACCTGTGCCATAAAAGTTACAATTTTACCCTGTTCAAACTCTGCAATACCTTCATGTGGTTTCACCCGGAACACTTAGTTTCCTTATACTTTAAAGGGCACCTCTTAAATCTCATTTTTTATTGCATTTATTCATTTTATTTTAAACTATTAAGTTGATCCCATCTATATTCATCATATTATTTGTTAAACTCACCCCATTTATATTCACTAATTAAAAATTAAATTCGTTCAATTTTATTTCAACCTCCTATATAGGCAATAATCAAAATTTTGTTTTGGTGTATTATTTTGATCTGAAAATATTTCAGATGTAGAATAAAAATTAATAAAAATTTAATAATTATTTTTAAAATATTAGTCAAAATATGACAAAATATTTTAAAACACATCTAAATATTCCAAAGACATTGGTGAAAATATCTCAAAACACTTCGAAATAATATAGATGATCTTGGAATATTGAAATTTCGCTACAATTATTATTTTTCTTTCGGTTTTTTGATATATATTTAATCGTTTAATTGAATGTGTATAAATAGGATGAACTTAGTAACTATTGGGGTATGTATAGATGTGGTGAACTTAATAGTTTGAAGTTAGAGGATTAAATGGAGTGAAAAAAGAGATTTAAGGGGTGAGAATAACTCCACTCTACTTTAAAAATCTAAAAATGTAACAACTAAATTTTCCTAGTGTGGCTTATTCATGAAAAATTTATAGAAATTGAAATATCTACTTAATGCATAGAAATGGAAGACAGAGAAGGATTAGGTTTATTTTAGAGGGAGAAAAAAAGAAGAAGAAATAACATACATAAAAGGAAATAAAGGTAATAAGTTATTGGGTCAAACTATACAAAGGTACTATATAATTTGCCCTTTTTTTTACCAGACCGTTATTCATGATTGGGAAGAAAACTATTGCATTAGCACCCAAGATGTCAAGAGAGAGAGAGAGATAGAGAGAGCACCTGGATGGGGAGCTCCTTTGCCATGCTCGTGACTGGACTGTACAAGAAAACCTTGGTGCTTTTGATGGATTCTATATTGGACAACCCCAAGTTGTTGATAATTTCTCTGTCAGTTTTTGAGACGGGTTCTAACTTGAATTTACCTTGGCATTCTATTAGATTCACACAAATCTGGTAATCACAAACTATTGCGGAGGCCGATGATGATGTAAATGTTATTTTTTCCAACCGTGGGCAATTTTTAGGGTCTACGAACTTTATATGTGGTAGATCCACCAGAGTTTTTAGACTTGTACAGGAACGTACATAGAACATATTCAAACTATCAACACTTTTGACGCAATCGGGTAGGCTACAAATCATATTTCTGCTCAGATTTAGCACCTTCAACGAGGGTAAGCTACTGAAATCTTTTGGAAAATCACCATTAGATAGATTGCATCCTTCAAGACTCAATGTTACTAATGATTGTGGCAAAACACCCAAAACTGTCTTCATGAGTTCAAGACGAGTTCTTGGTCTCGATCTCCCAAACCACATCAATGAATGCCACCACCTATTCACTTCATTAGTAGAAGGTAAGAGGCTGAGGTCGATTTCATTAGCTTCAAATGTTTTAAGCGACTTTATCTCTTTTAGTTCCGATGACAACTCTTTAAGATTTGAGCAACCAGAAATATTTAATGTTTCGAGAGAGCTAAGCTTGCCAATGTTTGTTGGAAGCTTCTCTAGACTTCTGCAATCTTTCATATTCAAGAGAATAAGTTTCTGAAGGTTGCCAATTGATTCATGAACCTCAACCAAACTTATACAACCTTTTAGGATCAATCTCTCAAGACTCGAGAGGCCATAAAACATTGGAGTTTTTTTAAGGCCATCACAGTGTCGAAGATCAAGAATTTTTAATGACCTAATACACTGAAAAAAAATGAGGAAGCTAATATCAGATACATAAAAAAAAAAATAGGAACAATAATATATATATATATATATTTCATAACAATATATACATACCTTGGCTCCCTTCCATAACCGTTTTAAGCTACTATTGCGCATGTCAATGGCAACCAGATTCTCCATAGGAAAATCATTTGGGAAAGATTTCAACGAAAATCCATGCCAACATAGCCATCTTATGTTCTTTGGAAATTCTTTATAGCCTCCAACAAGTCGTACAAAGTTGATCTCTAGTAGTCTCAATTCGTGCATAAATTGGAATGCATTGGTTTCCAAGCTCCCATCGTACCGATTGTTGGAATTAGAGATTTCCATGGTATGCATATCTTCCGCAAGCATTTTCATATTGAGAGCAAGTCCTCTGATTGTCTTAGTGCCCTAATAACAAAAACAATAAGGATAAGAGACAGGGAATAACAATATATGCAACCACACGTACATAAACATACAATAAATAATTTTCTTACAATTTTTTCTTTCAATACTTTGAAGGAATCCCTGTGATTCCACAGTCTACTACGCTCGCCAAGCTTCTCAGGTGACAACTGACGAATAATTTCTCTTCCCATTCGCTGAATCAATGTATGCATCATCAACTTGTTACCTCTTATTTTTATAAGACATCTATCAATAAGAGTTTGAAGCTCAGCTGGACCGAAATAACCACATCCATCTAGTATAGTGATTACGTAAGCCTTGTCCATTCCCACAAAAAAGCAAGCAATATCAAGGAATAAATTTCTGTACTGATCATCAGGTAAATGTTCATAGCTTATTTGAAGTTTCTGTTGGATTTCGCTATCGTGAATTACTTCGAATCTGTCTAATGTACTTCTCCATACATCCTCGTCCATGTTTCGTAGAGCAGCACCTAAAACTTCAAGGGCTAAAGGAAGCCCTCCGCACTGTTTCACAACTCTTTTAGAGTACTCCATGTAACCTTCAATGGGACGGTGTTGTTGAAATGCATGCCTACTAAAGAGTTCAAGTGATTCATTGTAATTCAGGATCTTAACATCCATAATCTCAACTTTATAAGACCTCAGCAATCGCATATTTGTGGTTGTAATGAGAATTTTACTTCCAGAATAAAAAAACTTATGCATACTAAGAATTGCATCAAGTTGCCCTTTTTCATCCACATCATCTAGAACGATAAGAACTTTACGACAATGTAGGGCATCTCTTATCTCAATGATCCCTTCACGCACACTGGTTATTTTTCTCATTTTTCTCTTTTGAATATCTGAAAGAAGTTTTCTTTGCAATTGAACCAAGCCATCCCATTGTTTGAAGACTTTTTTAATATCTGCGAGAAAACTACTACCTTCAAATATGTCAGAATTCAAATCGTAAACATATTGAGCAATAGTCGTTTTTCCTATTCCGTTAATCCCACATATTGCCATTATGCCCACGTCAGTTGACTTATTTTGCAGCCACAAATTGATGTCTTTGACACGACTATTGATTCCAATTAGGTGGGATTCAACAAAAACATCACGATTCACTTTATCTTGAACAGCTTCCACAATCTTCGTAATGAACTTTGACTCATACCTACAAATGGTTGCAATGATGTAACAACTGACTAGAACATGCATGCCAGTAAATAAAAGTAAATGGCAATATCTTATGCAAGCGGCAAACAAACCACAAAGAGTATATATAATGAACAATGTCAGAAACCTGACAATATGTACAACAAAGAATGATAATGCGATTAGTAGTTTTATACCATCTACTTTGCTTTCTTTTCTTATTTATTTGAGCACGTTAATTAGTGGCCAGGTTTCATATCTGCTATGTGCCAAACAAAGATGCATTGTTCAGGTTCCTACTTCTTGGGCCATAAGGTTTAATCTCAGGTTTCTGGCCAATTATAATATAAAATTCTAGAATTTTTTAGGTAGTTTTTGACATAATTCACAACATGATCAATATACATAAAACAACACCATAATATCATGTATATATATACTTTTTATAAATTCAAAAGAGCAACGATGAAACCCGAAAACTCACGAAAAACAAATTTCTTATTTATAGTATGTATTCCCCCAAGCATTTGTCAGTATGTCTAGTCTTGTCATTTTTAACAACTTACTTTGCTCATCACAGAATATGAAATTAAAGCGAGGGTGCAGCGAAATAGGTGAGGCAATACAAATTGTTTCAATTGCTTCTCAAAATATCACAAAAAATTTTCAAAACACTATCAATTGATATGCTAGAAAAGGCTTTGCAGTAATTACCCATCTGCTTCGTTTATTAAGACCTTCCCTCCCAGTTCTGCAACTTTTTGAAGTGCTTCCCTCCATTCTTTGACCTTCTTCATCCACTCCTCCTTCGTTTTTTCATCCTTTTCTTCCTGGATTCTCTTATCGTATCCATCAAATGCTTCTGCAAAACTTCCTGTTTGTTTTCTAACATGGGTTGGATCCACATCATAGAAGACAGGGAGAACAAAAGTGATGTGATTCGTCTACGATTGAGGATCATCACTAGCTCATCAAGGCACCATTTGGAAGAAGCATAGTCTTTGGAGAAGACAATTACTGAACTCCTTGACCGTTGGATTGCTTTTTTCAGTTCTAAACTAATAGGTTCTCCTATTTCTGCGTGGTCTTCATCTCTGAACGTGCGAAAACCTGCATTCACTAAAGCTTTGTAAAGGTGATCAGTGAATCTCTTGCGAGTATCTTCACCTCTAAAACTCAAGAACACATGATATCCACATGGAGACGAAGAAGAGGAGGCTCCTTGGGCTCTAGATCTAGAAGCAGCCATATATATATAGAACAAAGCACTTCGTAGATATCAAACCACTTTCTTGCTGGAATCTCCCACAGGAAGCTCACCGAATTCCTAGGTAGATAATATAAGCAAACAGCTCATGATCAGTAGGGTTTTGGGCTCGTGTGAAGAATTTCGCAAGCTTCTTGGATGTGAGACTCTGTCTCTCTCGGATCGAGTAACTAACTGGATGATCTCTTTCTACTCTTTTGCAGAAGTATATACGGTTGAGAAACTGGCATGTATGTAAGAGTGGTCGCATGCCAAGATGTTATCTTCCTACTACTATCTGCAGGGGCGGAGCTAAGATTTTGCCTCAGTGGGGCAACCTAAATTCTTAAATTTCAAAATATAATTGTAATTTTGAAATTTAAGAATTTAGGTTGTCCCCATTGAAATTTAAAAACTTTGAAACTTTTTTTTTATATAGTTTTTTTCAAATAAAAAAAAAGTATAATTGTAACATTGTTTTTATCAAAATATGTATTCTTGATAAACTGTTTATAAGCATAGTTACATCAAAAGAATGTCATTTAGAGGCGCAACTCATGTATATGAGTGATGTACAAAAAAATTTCACATCAAAAGTATTTTTTAGTATTCAAGATTCTGTACAAAAGGAGCTCCCAACTCTCGAACATCCAATAATGGACTACACATAATCAAAATATAATCCATAAATCCAAAATATAATCCAAACTAGAATTTCAAGAAATCAATTAAAGCAATTTAATCATAGGGAAGAAAAATTGCAATAACCAAGAATTTCATATAGTAAATCTGAACTGGAGACTTCAACAAAAATTCAAAATAGTTGAGTGGTGACCTAAGACGAAACAAAGAAAACCTACATAAGTCCATAAATAATACACCAAACAACCATCAATTCTATAAGAACTAAACTAATTTTTTAATATAAAATATCTGATTTTAGATTAGTGCTAATACTACTATAAAAAAATTTGATTAATGGATTTCCTCTCTCCTTGACTTTAACATAATCTTCTAGGGTTTCTTCAAATTTGATTTGCACAACGATTGAATCCACAAAGAAAATGGGCTGATTCGTTGGCTGATTTACCTCTCTTTAGTTGATTAGTTAATGAATACACCAAAAAAACTAACAAAGAAATTTAAATAAAAGAAAGAAGAGGGCTGGACTAGAAGTTGGACCGACTACGAAGAAGATGAAGATGAAAAAAAAAAAAGCACGTGATGAAAAATGAGGAGAGCAGGAGCTGGAGCTGCCAAAATTGACTTTTAATAGTTTGAAAATTATATTAATATACTCTATACTTTAAGAAAATTTCAGTGGGGGCAAGTTTAAAAAATTCTTAAAATTTTTAAAATTACACCTGAATCCCAAAATTTTTTAAAATTCCCCTGACTCTCTGGTTTATACTCTCTTTCGCTTTCTAGCTCTCTCTCACACACGAACCACACAGCTCAATTACCGTCTCACGGATTTGCTCACATGGAATCACCAAACGCACCCACCATTTGGCCCCCCCTCCCTTCGATCCACTGCATACGGAGTTTTTTTAATATCATCAAGAGATGTGGTATTATAATCTAACTCAAACGTATTATTCTACACATTTATTATTATAACTTCCCAAGTGATAAAATCAAGTTGTCATCAATGTAACAAACACTGATAGAGAGTATTTTTGTTAATTCAACATTAACACAATGAAATATTCTCTAATCAAACAACTGATTGGATTAAATAACTACTATCCAACACTTATATTGTGTTTTACCAAATACTAGATAAAATTGCGTATTATTCTAATATCATATTTAATATTATTTTTTATCCATCTGTATTGTATTAGACTGTATTATTTTATTCAATCTATCCATTTTTAATATAGTAACCAAACGAGTCCTAAGCGTTCACGCCCTTGATCTAAAACTATTTGAAGCCGTGTTGAAGTGTTTAGGTGAACTTAGAAATATGAGAAGAAATTGACACCCGGGCAAAAGGAAATAAGATAATCGGTGATGGCTAATACAGGTTTATTGTAAAAAAATATACGATTAGTATACGATTGAAATACGTTTTTAAAATTAATACGGTATCAAATTTGCTTACCAAACAAAGTCTTATGCTCGATTAAATAAAAAATAATACAATTCAATATTTAATCCCCTCATATTACGTTTACCAAACGAGTGCTTAATATCCTTTGAATAAACTGAGTTTTGTGTGAGTAAATCTTGGGGGGCTGTTTGTTTTGTGGATTTGAGGGAACTTTGAAAGATGGGTTGTGGATAAATAGTCCAAATCATACACAAAACTAATGTTTGGGTAAACATTTAAAGGCTGAGTTACTAAGTCCAGCCCACTACAAGACCCAGACTTAAACCCTAGATCATGGGTTTCGTCAAACTCATGGGGGGTGGATTTCGGAGGAGGGTTAATGGGTTTTGACTACAAAAGACAATTATACCCCTAAAACCTAGTACAAATGTTACAATGTCTAGTATGATTATTGCTTTACTGCGTTTTATTATGGTTTTGAATAATAGTTATATTTTATCAACATTAATATTTTTTTTCATAAGTTACGAAGAAAAAATAATCAAATATGAAAACTATAATGACACAAGAAAATATATGTATACAAACATGAGTTTGGATTAGATTGATAAAGGAGTAAAATAGTTATTTATATATAAATATATTATCATATATCCGTGAGAATACTAAACATGAGTATGAATGAGATTGAATGTTGAATTCCATATTTATAAAGAGGGGTTTGAGTTTGGAAGGGGTTGGAGAACCCAATCCAAACCCCTCCCAAAAAACTATCCAAACAGCCCTTGGGGGTATCGGTCTTGTATAGAGAGATATAGTCAAGTAAGAAAGACTGAGGAAAAGCCGAAAGAGAAGAGAATAGCGGAAGGATAAGGCTCTCATTCACAAAATTGGGAAAGAAGAGTATGTTGTTTTATTTATTTATATTCTATAATATAAAATAAGACTCGCTTCAATAATATTATTCGGCGGTCTCAAATAGACTAATCTAACGGCGACTAACATCGCTCTTAAAATTATTTACATCAATTTTTTTCTCTCAAATTCATCACTTCTCATTTATGTTATACCGTACTTTCAAGGTTATATATATAAGAGAGAATAGTGGGGAGAGAAAATTAGGGTGCAACTTAGGCGGACCAACCCTAATTCAACCTAAGAAAAATAGGATTTGGGTTGAGGTTTTTAATATTTGGGTTAGACTTGGGTAGAAAAACACCAATTCGAATTGAATTCGGATAGTACCTGAGTTGAGGCTTCGAGTTACCGAGTTCAATCGGCTTCAACCCGAATTCTAAATCGAGCTCAACTTGAATATATTTAAAACTAAATATATAAATCAATATAGCAATATAATTTAGAAGTTAAACTAATAGAGATCAGTTTTCTGGTTCAGTCTTATGTTAAACATTTAACTATTATGTCTTTATGTTAAACATTGATTTTTATGCTTTAAATATTATGGCCTTTATGTTAAACATTCAATTGAAGTTGTTGGTTATTATGTTAGATGAATACCATATAGTTTGTATTAGGTTTAGAATGATAGGCTGATTTTGGGCTTGAATGAATTCAACTCGAATTCTAACCCGAAATCAGTCTGAATTACATAACTCAAACTCAACCCGAATTACTTAATTCGAATTCAACACGAACCCACTTGAATTAAACTTAGGCAATACTCAGATTGAATATCTCTGGTTGAGGTCGAGTTAGGGTTAAGATTAAGGTTAGAGTTAAGGTTAAAGATTGAGAATTATATATCTAGAACTGGATTAGATTTAACCCCTCAGCCCGCCCGAACCACCCGAGTTGCACCCCTAGAGAAAATGGCTTTGGATCCTCTGTTGCGTGGCTATATTGCAGAATGGCTGTCCATAAGCCCACTGGTTTACGAGTAAGCCAGATAGAATTAAATCCCGTGATGAACAAATATTGGGTGTAATTGTTATGAGAATAGATTTTTTATAGGTAGTCTGTAAATAAATTGTTTATAGGCAGCCAATCAAAATTCTCAACATTGATTTAACATCAGCAGTGTCATAAACTATAATCATCTACTAATAGATAAATAAGTTCCACTAAAACTCAGAGCTATGTGATAAACCATCTAAAGTGGATTCTATTTTATTCATTTTATTACACTCAATATTTACTTCTAGTAGACTCGTATGGCTGGAGGAGTTGTATATTGTACTGAAAAATTGGTATGATATTTATTATTTTATAAATATTTTTATCACTGTTTATCATAATAAAGAAAAATATTATAAATAATTATCACAATAATGATAAAAATACCAACAACAGTGATAAATCACTCAAAAAAATGATATTTTTTTGTATCAAAAATATAATAAAAATAAATATCATAAAAGTGATATAAATAAATAAAATTTTTATTATAAAAATATCTATTAATCTAATAAAATTTAAAAGTGCGATATCCAATTTTTTTTACCTGTACCAAAGTCAAGTCCATGGCGGATTGTCCGGCAGATCTCATGGACAGCGGATTCTGAGAAATTGCTAGGTGTGAAAGAAGAAAAATTTTCTTTAAGATTTACACACCACGTGGCATACTTATGTGGTGTGTCCACCCGATAGAAGATGACCACGAGAGCAACTTGTCAAAGAGAATACACATCAACACCTAAGTTACTTGTCGTTGAAGCATCTTCAATCTTGACTTAAATTTAAATGTGAGTCAAAATAGCTCAAAAAAAAAAAATTTTAACCTTAAACTCAAACTTACATCAAATTAAAGCAAAATTTATTCTGGACCCAAATTGAAGCAAACTCAAATTTTATATCAAATTTCTAACGATAATTTTTTAACTTATCCAAAACTAAAAGATTTCTTCGACACCTTGTTTTCTGTCACTTCTTGTCTTTCTCTACTATGCTGCTTCATCTTCTATCTTCTTGATTTCTTGTATTTTTCAAAATCCTAATTCCACCCATTTTTCATACTATATAAACCGTAAGTCTACCCATCAAATTTTTCTTTTATTTTTTAAAGTTAAATATTATCGGTAGTACAATTTCAGACTACCAATTCTTACTGAAATTTTAAGTCTTCACTATCCACAAATTTAGAAAATTTTTCATTTTATTTCTTCAATCTTCCATTTTTGTTAAAATGTATGTTTTTGTGTTTTTCAGACTAGGTTCATGTCAAAATAGTTATATTTTTGTCTTTTTCTTTTTCTTTATCTGAATTTATAAAAAATATAAGAGATTAGAACAATTTCAAAATTCTAGGGTAGTTTCTTTGAAGGTGTTCAAATGATGTCGTAGAGAGGCTTGAAAATGTCGAAGATGACAAGTTTGAGGCCGGGAAGTTGCTTCTGGTGTTTAGTTGCAGCTGAGTTGATCTTCTTATTGAATCCTTGGGCATCAGTGTTTATCCTAGAGACACACCCTGGCTGGTGAAACCCCAATAAAGTAATAGCTGCAGGAAGGCACTCCAATGGTGGGAGAGATGTCACCCCAATTCTCCTGGCTCCCAACCCATACAAGTCCTGTTTATGGAACAAGGTAATGTAACAACTTCATTTACCCTAGATGAAGATGCTTTTAAGTCTTGAAATTTTAAGTGTTATGAATCAATCCTCGTTCTATTTTTCATCTTCGTATAAAGACTTAGAATAAACCAAGTTATCTTTGTATGACTTAGACTTATTTGAGATACATGTTATTGAAGGTGATGTCCGCGGTGTGAAAACTGAACCAAGGTCAAGATTAGGTGTCCATGGTGGTGACATCCTTAGACTTTTTCAGGTTGATTACCCAATTCAAAGGAAATTATGACAAGACATATTGATTTCACTTCCCCCAAAATTACTGGTGGCATTAACACTAGTAAACTTAGGGCTGTTAAATAATATGAGCAACTTGAGCTCGACACAGTTTTGGCTCACTTAGATTTCTATGCTCATATTATAGACAAGCCGAATCCGAGCAACATATAGCTCAACTTGAATAGGTTTATGTTTCTAGATAGTCCCTATTTTATGGTCAAAGATCCATTATTTAAAAGATCAACAATCTAAACTTAACCCCAAATAATATGTAGAAAAATGAATTTTAATTTGCTCGAATTTTAATTTTATTTAGAAAGATTGTTTGGAGTTTATGTAGGGATAATGTTGGTATTTTAGATAGTTTATTTTTATTATAAATAGTGGTTTAATAGCAGGGGGTGTCAGTGATGTTTAAATATAAATTAGAAGGGGCGTCGGTGACGTTTTTGATAATAGAGGGAGTGTCATTGAAAATATGATAAACTAATAGAGATGTGGTTGAATTTTTTTTTTGGTATCCTGTCTAACTTGACATAAATAACCCGTGAAACACAAACCCAACACATAAGTCCATACTTCATACTTCCAACCCAAACCTTCATATGTAGCCATGTAGGTCTCCATAAAGTAAATACCCACCCTATATGTTTGTCGATTGTCACAGCTATTGAAAACTTTCTTTTTCACATTTACTGATTTACTCTCATAAAATCATGGTCTTTTTCGCACTTTATATCTCGAAAAGTTTCAAGTTATTTACTTTACACACTCAAATATTAAATTTTTTACGTTATACCTTCAATGTATCAAAATTGTTATAATATGGTCCTTCTATTAGTTTCTTTTATATTTTTTGTCAAAAGTTAATTCATTTACACTGACAAAAAACTAACAGAAAGCTAACAGAAGAGCAGGTACGGCTCAAGGCAATTTGAGGCCTAAAGCAAAAACACTAAATTAGACCTTTTTATTTTTTGTACTAAATTTTTTAAAAAAGTAATTTATTTTTAATTTTTTATGTGTGAGAGATACAGAGTGGAGAGGCCGAGAGGGTAAATATGAGTTGATTTTTGAGTACTTTTTTAGTTTTTTAACTTCTGATTGTTAAGTTTGTAATATTTTAGATTGGATCATGGACCTAAATTATTACAACAAAAATTTTGATTGATCTTAATTTTTTGGGAATTTTTTCAGGGCTTAAAATTAAATGGATTTAATTTTTTTTGTGGACTAGTAATGAATCTAAAATTAATGGACCTTCTAAAAACTTGGGAGGTTAAAACTTAGGCTTTTATTTTCCAAACTGTTGGGCCGGCCTTACAAAAGAATTATATTCCAACACTTTTGATACATTGAAGGTGTAATATAAAAAATTTAATTTTTAAGAATATAAAATAAAAAATTTAAAATCTTTTATCTTTTAAAATACAAAATACAATTCACCCTAAAATCATTATCGACTTAAATGTCATCTCTTCTATCTTTTTCCTTCCATTAATTGTTGACAAGGTTGAAACCAAAGTGAAAGATCCACCACTCTTGCATGCAGACAAGGTTTCACACGGTGGTCCCAAAAAGAGTCTCAATAATTTAAGGTCCTTACCTACTCCATGGCCCATCTCTACAGGGCGGCTTTAGTACTTGTCTCCGTACTTGAAACTCATCTAACACGTGACAAATAAGGATCATAAATTATTGACCATCGTAAGAGTAATTTGTATTTGAAGACACGATAAAATATATATAATTTTAGGAGGGACGTAGATGATCATTAGATGAATCTATTTAAAATCGTCGAATGAGTTTATTAAAACTTATCATATTTTATATTATAAATTGTATAAAGTGTCAATAAAGTCATGTCATATTAAAATTAGATTAATAAGATTACAGTTACAATTCAATGAAGTTCAAATACTTCAGATCAATCCTAAAGAGTTGGGGTTTGTCCCAAGCTTTTTCGATCAATCCTAAATCAACCCATTGAACCGTCAATAAACTTGTTCGAATTGTAACTTGATATGATTAAATTGTAATTACCAAATACTGTTGTTGAAAAATCCTTTCCCTTTTTTTTTTCTCTCTAAGTTAGATTGTCCCTTCTTTTTACCTTATCTTTTTCAAATATATTAGACATGAATTTCTCAAAGTAATAGTCACCTACGCAAACATTAGTAGACACACTACAAGAAATTATACTTTTAACCACAAAATTTAAATTGTAATTAAAAATATTGTCACTAAATACATATGTTCAATGACAAAAAACTATTATTGTCATTGAAAGTATGATTTGAAATTATTTAGTGGCATATGGTTTTATGTGTAAAGATATCATAACTCACGATGTCACCTCGTCTGCTAAAAATTAGTTTAACGTGGGATGACAACTAACAAAAAAAAAATTATCCTCATCGACTAGTTGGATAAAATTTCTACCATTCAAAGAAACATAGATTGACTACATTGTATGAAATACTTATTATGAAGTTTACAAGAATGTAGATATGGTCATTAAAAAGGGATGTATCATTCTACGATAAGAGTTTTAATCAAGTTGAGTTTTTCGAGGTTGAATTTGTTAAAATTCAATATGAAGGCGATTGATTGAGCTAAAACTCGAATGTCAAACTTACAAACAAAAAAACTAAAACTCAACGAACGAAAAAATGGTGGTTGGATTTAATTAACGATCAATGATCATTGCCAGATTCGAAACAGAGAGAAGAAATTTGAGGAGAGAGAGATGGGGGTACTTCTTGAGAGTGAGGTTGGAGTCTTTTTGCTGCAGGTGCTGCTACAACATCGTTTCTGGATTTATATTTCCTTTACAAGGATAACAAGGTTACCTATGAATCCATCTGTCAGCAGGTAGGAACCATGCGTTGGATTTCTTCAATTCGTTTTTTAATGTCACATTATTATATCAAGTGTGTCAAGCATAGCATTTAACCCTAGTGTATGACTCAGGAGATGTAACTGCATATTCATCTGTCACAATGTGACAAAATAAATTATTGTTCATTGCATTGTTACACTGCGATGCAATACTATCATTCGTTAAAAGGACTATGTGTTGTTACACAAGGCAAAAGATTTTTTTATTCTCACCATTTTCGGTTGTTTGTGTTTTTTATTTGATTGAAATCTCATGAATTTTATGATATTTTTTTGTAGCAGATATTGTTTAAATTTTAAAATTCACGTTTTTAGTGATATATTAACTATCAGATTTAATGCGATTGGTACATAACTTCTGGTGGTTTCCAAATGGGAATTAGTTGCCCATGTTTTACCGAATTTAATGGGATTTGTTACCCATGTTTTTAGTGATATATTAGTTTCTGGTTAGTATTACTTTGTGGGTATTTTTGTCATTCACAAAAATAAGGGACTTATGTACAAATTTTTTTTTTTACTAAGCACTTTTATACAATTAAGTGCTGTATTGAGTACCAGGCTTCAAAAAAACCCTTGATTAAAACTAAGAAGTAAGAACATGTTTTGGGCTGAGCCACGGGATGTCAACACAGTCATGGCTGGCCTGTGACCCAAGTGAAGGACGCAATAAAGACTAGGCCAAGTAGCCCTTAAATTGGCCGTATTGTGGGCCTCCACAAGCTTATCCAGCCCATAACAACTGCCTAACCCACCACCCAACAGAAGCCCCATCCCCATATAATTCCAATCTCAGTATGAGCTCATCATCTTCCACACTACACCCTCCACCATCGGCCACATCCCCAGAACTCTCCTTCACCTTCGTAAGTTTCGCCTCCCTCTTTTACCATGTCCAGCCTATTGTTTTGATTTGTTTGGTGGATTGTGGTTTTAATTTCAGTGGTTTTCGATCCTTCGTGCTAAATGCTACAAAGACTACTGTTCGAAGCAATCCATAGTCGATTCGATTATCGAAGAAAACAATAACGTAATTGTTGATGATCAAAGCGTGAAAAGGATTGGATTCCCGGGGTGAAGTGCCGATGTGTACAGACTTTTGTGTTCAATCCATCGGTACTCTGATAAGTATGAACGTGTTTTTTATTTCTAGACTGCTGCTCAGGGATGCCATTGCAAGGCCAATCGGTTATGAAGCTCGATAAGATCGACAAGATATGAAGAAATGATGGTGGTGGCTAGCGAATTGGTTCATGAGATGGCATAAATAGAAGGTACTTAAGTGCTTAAAGTATGTGCTTTATTAATATGATATGATGCAGTAGTGGATATATAATTCTCTTACTATCATTTACTTGTTGGTTTTATATAGTATAGTTGGTTTTATGCTTTGTTGCTTGATTGTATTTGATGTGAAATTGTGGGATTTTTATAAATTGTTTAGTGGTTTTTTAAGAACATTTTCAACCGTGACTTAAATTTTTACTCAAATTTAAATTAGCATTTGAGTGAAAAAATTGATTTGATACAAAGAACTCCAATAGACAAACTCAAATTTAAAGGAGAAATCCAAATTTAAACGAGGGTAAACCTAAATTTAAATGAGAGTAAAGATGATTATTAGATTTTTAAAAGATTGTGAAATTTTACATTTGAGTCTACTTTGATTTGAGTAAAAAAAAGAGTCTCCATTATTTTGGTATAAGTTTGAGTCGAATGTTAGAGCAAGATTTTTGGACTTTTTTACTCAAATTTAAATTTGAGATAGGGTTGAAGACGCTCTTAGTATTGGGTTCTTCTCTTTATGTCTGTTTGGTTCATTACTTACATTGATATGTAATAATATGACTACCCTTCTATGCCCTGGTTTACACCAATAATGTTATCCAGTGGTGTGTATATGTATTTATGTATTTGTTTTCGTCCAAAAATAACTGTCTTTCCAATTGGGTATTTTGACCATCTATCTTAACTGTCTTTCTCTTCTACTTTCTCTATATTCTCTACCTGTGAAATAATAAACAACATATTAAGTCATTTCTTTTTTTCAGAAAAGTATCATATCCTGCACACTAGTTGTGCTGCGTGTGCCAAGGATTCCAGTATCTAGTCATCATCTGTCAAATGCTAAGTATGCAGTTGGTTTACACAAATGGAAGGAGAGATAGATTGGAATTACCGCAAGCAATATTAGTGTTGTGGATCACCACATCTTGGGAGTTCTGAAGGGGGATTCCTTCAGTGTTAGGACTGTCATTTGGGGATGAAACTATCATGCCAAAAACCTGAACAGCTGTGCAGTCGTCGAACTTGAGATGAGTCTGAGGACTGTTTTGAATTGTTATGCGAGTCACTGTCACGTCAGAACTCCCATAGAACCTGATTGCCTGCATACCAAGGTAAAATTCCCTTAAAATCCTTTATTTTTAGTGTCAGATTCTGAAATACAGTGCGGGATCTCTATACGAGTACTTACTGTTGGCTTGGTGCTGGGCATTTTCCCTGTGGACTCACTACTTACCTGCCAGACATGCATGCCATTTAACGGCATAATTAGTTTGTTATATAGTCTGGTAAGTGGCAAATTATCAAAGACTGGTGAGTCGGAGAAATAGATGTGGCCTGGTTAGGCCTGAAAAGGATGTGGCAGTTACCAGAGTGGGCGAGCTCTCATAAGTTGAATCTTTGAGTGGAGAGACTGATTCTGATTCTTCTGTTGGATTTTCTGTGGATGAGTCACTCCACCAGACTGAGCCTTGCCCGTCAATAACACCTTTGCCCTTGACTGTAATCCCTGTAAACTTCGTAAATTCAAGCCATTGAAGTAGACCCGAACCCCAAGTTCCAGGGCTTGTTGGAGCAATAATTTTGCCATCCACCTGCAGAAAGAGAGAGAATCAATTAGTCGCATATATTCAAATACTAACCAGTCTACTGAACTTCATGAATAACATGTCTGCGAAAAGCTTGAATATAGGGGTGTTACTGGTGAGTTGATGATTTGAAATTCACCTGAAATATGATGTTTGATCCACAGTTGGGTCCTGTTGAGGATCCTCCGCCTTAATCTAAGGCCTTCCATATATATGTGCATCCATTGACCCTCAATTATAGGAGCTTGTTTAACTAATTCTTTCCATTTATTTTGTAATCAACATTTATGTGTAAATCCTCAATTACGTTGTTATACAATCTGTAAATGAGTATATATATGAAAGGCTCTCACCACTCAAAAGTGTGGTGGTTTTCAAACATTCTTATGGTATCAGAGCATACCTGGATTAGCATCCCACGATCCCAATGGCCTCTGATTTTTCTCCCACCCTCCTTTCCTTCAACACCATGATTCACATGGTTACCATCAAACTCTCCTCCTCCAACTACCTCTTATGGAAGAGCCAACTTCTTCCACTTTTCGAGAGCCAAGGTCTGCTGGGTCATGTGGACGGTACCCTTGTGCCGCCACCTCCATTTGATCCTCCCGCCTCTCAGACACCAAATACCAAACACCTGGAATGGAAAGCCACCGATCAACGCCTACGAAGCCTTCTCCTCTCCTCTCTCACAGAGGAAGCCATGGCTGAAGCCGTCGGCCTCTCCACATTCCGCGAGGTCTAGACCGCTATCGAAAATACTTTCAGCCACCACTCCAAAGCCCGTGAAATACGTCTCAAAGACGATCTCCAATTGATGAAGCGCGGTACCCATCCAGTCACTACCTACGCCCGTGCCTTCAAGGCCTTATGTGATCAGCTTCATGCCATCGGTCGCCCTGTTGATGGAACCGACAAAGTTCACTGGTTTCTTCGTGGCCTAGGAGATGATTTCTCCAGTTTCTCTACTGCCCAAATGGCACAAACACCTCTCATCTGCTTCCCGGATCTTGTGTCCAAAGTTGAGAGTTTTGAACTTTTTCAAAAGTCTCTTGAGAGTCCAGCACCTTCAACTGCAGCGTTCACCGCTACCCGTGGCTCTTCTCCACGCGGGGGTGGCTCATCTCGCTCCAGACGTGGCCGCAGAAATGGCCCCAGCCACGGGTTCTCCAATCATGGACCAAGTCGTGCTCCACCCATTCAACCACGGTGCCAGATTTGCCGCTTGGAAGGCCACTATGCTGATCGGTGCAGGCAACGCTATGATCAGCACCAACATGACCCCTCGGCGCACCTTGCAGAAGCCTTCAACGCTTCATGCTCTGTGTCTGGGCATGAAGATTCGGATTGGTTCTTGGACACAGGGGCTTCAGCCCATATGACTCCAGCCCACTCCACCTTGGACCAGTCCACCACTTACACGGGTAAGAGGATTGTGTGACTGTAGGTAATGGTGCGTCCCTACCCATTACCCACACTGGTAAAATTTCCCCTTCCCCAGATCTTCATCTGTTAGATGTTTTGGTTGTCCCTCACCTCACTAAAAATCTTTTGTCCATTAGTAAATTAACGCATGATTTTCCGTTATCCGTTACATTTACTAATAATTTTAATTTTAAGCCTCCATCTCTTTTACCGGTTGCCACCACCCTTCCCGTTAAAATTAAGAAGCAAGAACAGGTTTTGGGCTGAGCCACGGCCGTGATCATAGTCATGGCCGATTTGTGACCTAAATGAGGGACACAATAAAAACTAGGCCAAGTAGCCCTTAAATGGGCGGTATTGTGGGCCTGGACAAGATCTTAATTTCTCCAACCTGTGGTGATGATTTAGGGTTTTCCTGTCTAGGTGCATTGGATATCTTTATTGTTTTGATTTGTTTGGTGGATTGAGGTTTAAATTTCAATGGTTTTCGGCGCTTCATTGGATTCAATTTCAAATTTTGAATTTATTTGGGCTCAAGGGTGATAGTAGAAATAAAATGGAGCAACAATCAGAGACGAAATTGGTTGAAGATACTATGGCAGTGGCGAGGCCGGAGATAATTTTCCGATCCATTGTGCGAAATGCTACAAAGACTACAGTTCAAAGAGGTCCAAAGTCGATTCGATAATCGAAGAAAACAATAACGTAATTGTTGATGATCAAAGCGTGAAAAAGATGGGACTCACGAGGTGAAGTGCCTGTGGACAGACTTTTCTGTTCAATCCATCAGTACTTTGATAAGTATAACCGTGTTTTGATTTCAAGACTGCTGCTCGGGATGCCATTGACAAGGCCAATCGGTTATGAAGCTCGATAAGATCGACAAGATATGAAGAAATGATGGTGGTGGCTAGCGAATTGGTTCGTGGGACGGCATAAATAGAAGGTACTTAACTACTTAAACCTTAAAGTATGTGCTTTATTAATATGATATGATGCAGTAGTGGATACATATCAAATACCCCGGATTTTTATATATTGTTTAGTGGGTTTTTTAGAGCATGTCCAACCATGATTCAAATTTAAATTAATATTGTGTAAAAAACTTGATTTGATATACAAAGTTCCAATGGACAAACTCAAATTTAAAGAAAGAGAAACTCAAATTTAAATGAGAGCAAACTCAAATTTAAAAGAGAGTAAAGATAATCATTGGATCTTTAAAAGAAGATGAAATCTCACCATTAAAATTTGGGTAAGGATTTAAGTCTTCTTTGATTTGAGTAAAAAAATGAGTCTCCACTGATTTGATGTATGTTTGAGTCAAAGGTTGGAACAAATTTTTTGGATTTTTTTACTTAAATTTAAATTTGAGTCAGAGTTGGAGATGCTCTTAGTATTGAGTTTTGTTTGGTTCATTACTGACATTGATAGGCTCGTTTGATAGACGTATTATGAGGGGATTAAATATTAGATTGTACTATTTTTTATTTAATTGGGTCTAATACTTTATTTGGTAAACAAATTTAATACCGTATTAATTTCAAAAACATTTATTAATCGTATACTTATTGTATATTTTTGGTACTATAAAGGTATTTTAATACCACTAATAGAGGTGATATTATAATCCAACTCAAATGTATTATTCTGTACATTTACTATTATAACCCCCAACTGATAAAATCCAATTGTCATCAATGTAACAAACATTTATTGAGGATATTTTTGTTAATTCAATATTAATACCATAAAATAATGTCTTAACCAAACAACGGATTGAATTAAATAACTACTATCGAATGATTATGTTGTGTAACCAAACATTAGATAAAATTACGTATTATTTTAATACCCTATTTAATCTTGTTTTTTATTCATCTGTATTGTATTAGACTATATTATTTTATCAAATCCATCTATATAATAAAGTAGCTTATAATTCAAATCTTAAAAAATAAACAAAATGACTTTTGCTTTTCGCGGTTCAGATGGCTTTAAATTTTACTTTAAAATTAATCTAACAGCTAATATTAACACTCTAAATTTAATAGGAAAAATAGGCCCCTAAAGGTGTGTTTAGAGTGACTTTTTAAAAGTAGTTTTAGAAATTATTTCTCATAAGTATTTTAAAAAAAAAAAAATAGTGTTTGAAACCGCCCCACCACTACCTCTACCACCACCGCCACCACCACTACCACCACCACCACTGCCGCCGTCGTCGCCACCACCACCATCGCCACCACCCCCGCCACCGCCACCGCCATCGTCGCCACCACCTCCACTACCGCCGCCACCATCATCGTCGTCGCCACCTCCACTACCGCCGCCACCACCATCGTCGCCGCCGCCCCACTACCACCGCCGCCACCGCGGTTATTACCACCCACCACAACCATCACCATTTCCTACCACTACCACCTCTCACCCCCACTACAACCAATCCTTAAATTCATTTATCTCTCCTCTATGTTTGTGATTTGATTTTGGATATGAATACAAATATGTTTATTGTTTATCATTTTTTATTATTCTGTGCCTTCAGGCACAGGTAATAACTAGTCTATTTATAATACAACAACCAAATGAGTCCGATATGTAATAATATGGCTGCCCGTCTATGTCCTATGGTTTATGCCAATAATGTCATCCAGTGGTGTGTATATGTATTCGTTTTTGTTGTTTTTCTAGGAGAGGGATGTTGCAGAATAAGTTACCAAATCATTCTACAGAAATAAAAAATGAAATAATAATAAATCACCCGAAGGGATCTCAAATAGACTATTAGATAGCACTACATTTTTTTGGTTAAACTAAAACATTGCACGTGCAGTGCGAAAGAAGCAGCAAGAGAAAGAGAGAAGAAACACAGAATGTCTTTTTGCCCAAATATCAAGCGACAAAAAGGTCTGATCTTCATGAAGGTTTGGAAGATAATTAATACATAGTGTCTGGAAGGGAGAGAAGGGAAATAAAAGAAGGAAAAAGTTTTAATTCGTCTTGCTTTTTCTTCCCTTTTCAATCACAGCACATGGCTCAGGCTCACCCCATATTTGAGCAGACCGATTTAGGTGATCATATATATAGGCCGAAGGAAATCTACGCCTCAAATCAGGTCTTCGCAGTTTGATTGGCCTTCCTTCCTGTAGCTCTAAGGCTCTAAGCATATCTTCGCTGCATGATTGGCCATACTTCCTTTTCTGCTCATCGTGTACAAGGTTGATTTTAACCTCATTTACCTCCAAACCAGTCGTGGTAACACCAAAATTCAGTTCATCGCCAAGTTCAACAAACTCATTCAACTTCAAATCACACAACCACGTCATATATTCGTCTGGCTTCGGAACTCCAAAACATGCTGGCATGTAGGTTACCACATTCTTGCACCCATTATTGACTTTAATTTGAATAAATATTGAACCCAGAAAATTTTCAATGATCCCGTACACACAGCTCATGTTCATCCTATGAATCCTACAATTTTGAACTGAAGGGGCTGTAATATATACTGTGGAACTTCCACTCGAATTGTTGAGGCAGACTGTGGATCTTACACTCGAATTGTTGAAGCAGACTGTGGAACTTACACTCGAATTGTTGAAGCAGCCCAAAGCTTTACCCCTAGGAAGAAATATGCTGAATATTCCTTGTTGGGACAATACCTGTGCCATGAAAATTTTAATTTTAACTGGGACAAAACTATAGATTATCGGGTGTGGCTATTCTCACCCTTTAAATCTTCTTTTCCACCTCATTTAATCATCTTACTTTAAACTACTAAGTTCATTCCATTTATATTCATTTAATTAAACTATTAAATATATATGTCAAAAAAATTGAAACAAAATAGTCATTGCAGTGAAATTTTAATGTTCTGATGCGATCTATAATATTTCAAGGTATTTTCAGATATTTTGACATATTTTCATCAATGTCTTTAGAATATTTTAAGGTGTTTTTAGATATTTTTGATATATTTTGATTTATATTTTAAAAATAATAATTATTTTTAATTAATTTTTATTCTGCTTCTAAAATATTTTCGTCCCAAAATAATAAATTGACACAAAATTTTGATCATTGCCTATATAGTAGGTTAAAATAAAATTGGATGAATTTAGTTTTTAATTAGTGAATATAGACTGAGTAAGTTTAGTAATTAATGAGGTGAATATAGATGCGGGTGAACTTAGGATGCATTTAATAACGTTTTCGTTTTATGCTTTTTTTTATAAAAAAAAAAACTAATTTTTTTTTTTTTGTGATAAAAACCGAAAATATAAAACAAAAAATAATTATTTATATTTAAAAAATTATAAAAAAAAATAAAAAATATGTTTGGTATTATACCGAAAATCCACCACCCACACAACCAAAACCCACCACCACGAACCACCCAACCCCACTGAAACAACACCCAACCACACCCCCGCCAACCCCCGAAACTTACCACCCAACCCCACCAAAACCAACCACCCACCACCACAAAAACCCACTAACCAACCTCCCAGCAAAATCCACCATCCACCCCTGAAACCTACCACTCAACCCCACCACTAACAAGTAACAACCCCTGAGCAAGGTGAGAGAGAGCGAGAGAGGGGTAAGAGAGAGAGTGGCGCAGATAGGGAACTGGAAAAAAAAAAAAAGTGAAAGAGGGAAGGGAGTTTTTATACTCAAGTAAGAAAACCAATTTTTTTGTTGTTAAGGATGATCGAAGCCATGATCTCATTAAATCCCATCAAACCCGCGGGTGTTTTGTTTTTTTGGATGTTTTCAAAAGCATCAATTTGTATATTTTCATATTTTGTCCTTATTTTCAAAACATAGCAGTTAAAAAAAACGAAAATATTCATCAAACGCATTTTTATTTTTTATTTTCCCAAAAAGTGAAAATAAAAACAAAAACAAAAACTCTATGTTACCAAACGCAATCTTAATAATTTCAAGTAAGATAATTAAATGAAGTGAAAAAAAAGATTTAAGATGTGAAAATAGTCTCACCCTAGATTATCTACATAGGTTTAACTGGCAACACTTTACTTGCCTATACTTTAATCGCTTATACATTACCTGCTATAGTTTGGGACGAATTTTGACAGCCAACAGATCTTACAATTTAAAATTTTTCTAATGTTCTTAGCGATTTTCATTCTTAAAAATTTCTTGAAAATTGAAAGATCTACTTAATGCATAGAATTTTTTTTTTTTTTTTTTTGGGGGGGGGGGGGTCTATTCGTTTACTTTAAAGACAGAAAATAGTAAGAAATAGGTAAAATTTCAATTACTCCCTTTATAATTTATCATATTTTTAAGGACACTCATTTTATTTTCTGAATCTTCACCTGTCAGATTAATGCCGATAATTAGAATGCAATTTTACTAAATTGCTTATGATATATTTTAGAAAAAAATTTATCCACACCCCTTCTAGATAGACATATCTTTAATGAGATCCCCTCTGTTTTTTAAATTTTTTTAAGTTTTAAAATTCGGACCAACTAAAATTCGATTCGAGCAAATTAAAATTTATTTTTTACATTTAAAATTTGAGTCGATTAAAAATTATATTTTTTTACGTATTAAAATTTGAGTAGATTAAAATTCTATTAAAGCCAATTAAAATTCGTTTTTAATCGACTCGAATCAAATTTTAATCAACTTGCATTGAATTTTAATCGGTTCAAACTTTGATACATAAAAAAAATGTAAATTTTAATTAACTCAAATTTTAATATATAAAAAATGAATTTTAATTAACTTGAATCGAATTTTAATAAGTAAAAAAATATAAATTTTAATAGACTCGAATCAAATTTTAATTGGCTTAAATTTTAATATGTAAAAAAATATAATTTTTAATTGACTAAAATTTTAATACATAAAAAAATAAAATTTAATCAGATCGAATCAAATCGAATTTTAACCAATTCAAATTATATTATGTAAAAAATAAATTTTAATCAGTTCGAATTTTAATATGTAAGAAAATAAATTTTAATCGGCTCGAATTTTATGTAGAAAGATTACTTGGGGTTTATATAGGGACAATTTTGATATTTTTGATGAATTTTTTTTTGTTTGAAAGAGTGGTTTAACGATAGGGGTGTCAGTAATGTTTAAATAGAAACTAAAAAGGGTTTCAATGATGTTTTGGATAATAAAGGGGTGTCTTTGAAGATATGGTAAACAAGAAGGAGTGTGATTGAAATTTTTCCTAAGAAATACAATATTCATAATAGTATAAAAGTCATTTTAATATGTTATTTCTCTAGAAAGGTTGAATTTTGACCTTTGACGCTTAATTTTAAAAGAATTCCTAACGGCTGTAATTTTTGCCAAAATTAGACTATATTATTTGTAGATTTAAAACTATAATGGGGCAATAGGTTATTACTTGGTCAAACGCCCTCAAGCATAACCATGAAAATTACTATTGGATAAGCACCCAAGTGTGTGTGGGGTGGGAGAGAGAGAGAGAGAGAACCTGGATGGGGAGCTTTTTTGTTACTAACGTGCGCTTATTGAGCAAGGAGACCTCAATGCTTTTGATGGATTCTATATTCGACAACCCCAAATCGTTGATAATTTCTGCTTCAGTGTTTCCGATGGGTTCTAACTTAAAATGACCTTGGAATTCTACTAGATTCTCACAATGCTCGACGCCGAAAAATGTTGTGGCAGCCGATGATGATGCATATGTGATTCTTTCCAACAATGGGCAATTTTTGGTGTCTATGACCCCCTTTATATGGGGTAGCCCCACCAAGGTTTTCAGTCTTGCACAGGACCCTACATAGAACTCATCCAGAAAGTCGAGACCTTTGAAGCAATCTGGTAGGCTACAAATTGAATTTTTGCCTAGATCTAGCACCTTTAGCAAGGGTAGGCTATTGAAATCTTTTGGAAAATCACCATCAGATAGATTGCATCCTTTAAGACTCAGTTCTACTAATGAATGTGGCAAAACAATCTTCGAGAGTTCTGGATGAATTCTTCGTCTCGATCTCCCAAACCACATCAATCGATGCCACCATCTATACTCTTCAGTAGTAGAAGGTAAGAGGCTGAGGTCCATTTCATTAGCTTCAAATATTTTAACTCTCTTATCTCTGATGGCAACTCTTCAAGATTTGAGCAACCAGAAATCCTTAATGTTTCGAGAGAGCTAAGCATGCCAATCTGTGTTGGAAGCTTCTCCAGACTTCAGCAATCTTTCATATTCAAGAGAACAAGTTTCCCAAGATTGCCAATTGATTCATGAACCTCAACCAAATTTACACAACCTTTTAGGATCAATCTCTCAAGAATTGGAAGCTCAGAAAAAATTGGAGTTATTTTAAGGCCATGGCAGTGTCGAAGGTCAAGAATTTTTAATAACCCAATACACTGTGAAAAAATTCGAGGAAACTAACGTCAAAGACATTAAAAAAAAAAGTATTGCAAAAAAAAAAAAAAAAATAGAATGATTAAAAATAGTGGGCTGCGTGGATCAATCGCATACCTCGACTCCCTTCCATAACTGTTGTAAGTTACTATTGCACATGTCCATGGCAACCAGATTCTCCAAAGGAAAATCATTTGGGAAAGATTTCAACGAAAATCCATGCCAAGATAGCCATCTTATATTCTTTGGAAATTCTTTATAGCGTCCAATAAGTCGTACATAGTTGATATGTAGTAGTGTCAATTCGTGCATACTTTGGAATGCATCAGTTTCCAAGCTCCCATCATACCGATTGTTGAAATTAGAGAGCTTCTCTTCCTTGAGCATATTCATATCGAGAGCAAGTCCTGTGATTTTTTCAGTGCCCTAATAACAAAAACCCAAGGATAAGAGACAAGGAAAACAATAAATTGAACAACATGCACATACACATACAATAAGTAATTTTCTTACAATATTGTCCTTCAATACTGTGAAGGAATCCTTGTAATTCCACAGTCTACTACGCTGGCCAAGTGGAGCAAACTTCTTAGGTGACGGCTGGCGAATAATTTCTCTTCCCATACGCTGAATCAATGTATGCATCATCAACTTATTATCTTCTATTTTTACGAGATGCCTATCAATAAGAGTTTGAAGTTCAAACTCACTGAAATAACCACATCCATTTAGTATGGTGACTACATAAGCCTTGTCCATTCCCACAAAAAAGCAGGCAATCTCAAGGAATAAATATTGGTGCTGTTTGTCTGGTAAAAACTCGTAGCTTATTTGAAGTTTCTGTTGGATTTTGCTATTTGGAATCACTTCGAATCTATCTAATGCACTTCTCCATTCATCCTCCCCCATGTCTCCTAGAGAAGCACCTAAAACTTCAAGGGCCAAAGGAAGCCCTCCGCACTGCTTCACAGCCCTTTTGGAGTACTCCTTGTAACCTTCAGTGGGACGATGTTGCCCAAATGCATGCCAACTAAGGAGCTCAAGTGATTCAGCGTCACTCATTATCTCAACATCCATAGTCTCAACTTCGTAAGACCTCAGCAACTGCATATTTGTGGTTGTAATGAGAATTTTACTTCCTGGGTGAAAAAGCTTGTGCATACTAAGAAATGCATCCAGTTGATCTTTTTTGTCCACATCATCCAAAACAACAAGAACTTTACGAAAATGTAGGGCATCTCTTATCTCAACAATCCCTTCACGCACACTAGTTATTTTTCTCACTTTTCTCTTTTGAATATCTGAAAGAAGTTTTCTTTGCAATTGAACCAAGCCATCCTCCCCTTGTTTGGAGATTTTTTTGATATCTCTGAGAAAACTACTACCTTGAAATCTACGAAAATTCAAATCATAAGCATATTGGGCAATTGTCGTTTTTCCTATTCCGCTAATCCCACAGATTGCCATTATGCCCACATGATCAGTTGACTCATTTTGCAACCACAAATTAATGTCTTTGACACGAGAATCAATTCCAGTTAGCTGGGATTTAATAAAAATGTCACGATTCACTTTATACTCAAGAACTTTCACAATCTCCTCGATGAACTCTAATTCATACCTACAAATGATTGTAATGAAGTAAAAATTAAATAGAACATACATGTCATAAAATAAAAGTAAATGGCAATATCTAGTGCATGCAGCAAACAAGCAACAAAAGTGTCATGTAGTGAACAATATGAAAATTCTGACAATATTTACAAAAAAGAAGGATAACACAATTTATAGTTTTATACCATGTACTTTGCTTTCTTTTCTTATTAACAGTTTTTATAAATTTGTCAAGTTTGATTAGATCATTAAGCAATTACAAAACTATCACAACATGATGAATATACATAATACAACACCATAATATCAAATATACCTATATATACATACATATAATAAAACATAACTGATTTTGAATACTTAAGTTAGCCTACCACAAGAGTGGCTGAAATTCATTCAATCCAATGACTCAAAATCATCCCCAAAAAATTTTCCCCCTAAACTTGAAAACCCCACTCAGCCTATATATTTTCACAGTAACTAAGGTTAGACTATGTCTTCTCTCTCCTTTCTCTTTCTTCTATCTAGTTTTTAAAATTTTATCTCTCACATATTTTTTCCGTCTATTTCTATTACATTTCTAATTTATATTACAAGTTCAATCATATAATTTTTGATTAATTTGTGGCTTCATATAATTTTTATTTGAGGCATTGTTCATTATATGATAATATACACATATTGATTTTTTTTAAGATAAAAAATTTGTCAATTTTTTTAAAAAAATAATAGGTACAAATTAATTTCAAATTATGTAATTAAAAAAATGGAAGAAAAAAAAATTACTATTTGATACAATAAGACCGAGTTTTTGGGTGCTTAAATTTTATGTTGTATCCTACATTCCGGTATTGGTTATGAATAGTATGTATGTATATATATATGCTTCTTATAAATTTAGAAAAGGAAAAATGAAACCCGAAAGCTCACAAAAGTTGTTGTAGTCTAGCTAATATCCCCAAAAACAAATTTGTTACTCATAGTATGTATTTCCCCAAGCATTTGCCAGTATGTCTAATCTTGCCATTTTTAACAACTTATTTTGCTCACCAGAGAATATGAAAGCGAGGGTGCAGCGAGAGAGGGGAGATTTACTGTTTTTTAATTGCTTTCTCAAAACATAATAATTTTTTTCAAAACATAACCAAATGATAAGCAAGAAAAAGGCTTTGTCAGTAATTACCCATCGACTTTGTTGCTTAAGACGTCCCCTAGTAGATCTGCAGCTTCTCCAAGTGCTTCCCTCCATACTTTGACCTTTTTCCTCCACTCCCCCTTCTTTTTTTCATCCTTTTCTTCCTCGATTATCTTATCGTATCTAACAAATGATTCTGCAAAACTTCCTGTTTGTTTTCTGACATGGGTTGGATCCACATCGTAGAAGACGGGGAGAACAAAATGTGTTGAGGTGCTTCTACGATTGAGGATTATCACTACCTCATCAAGGCACCAAGTGGAAGAAGCGTAGTCTTTTGAGAAGACAATTACCGAACTCCTTGACATTTGGATTCCTTTTTTTATTTCTAGATCAAGAGGTTCTCCTTTTTCTGCATCGTTTTCATCTCTGAACGTGCGAAAACCTACATCTTTTAAAGCTCTATAGAGGTAATTCGTGAATCCCTTGCGGGTATCTTCACCTCTGAAACTCAAGAACACATGATATCCACATGGAGACGAAGAAGAGGAGGCTCCTTGAGCTCTAGATCTAGAAGCAACCATATATATATACTAGTTATTGCCTGTGCCTGAAGGCACAGAGTAATAAAAAATGGTAAACAATAAACATATTTGTATTCATATCCAAAATCAAAATCACAAACATAGAGGAGAGATAAATGAATTTAAGCATCGGTTGTAATGAGGGTGAGAGGTGGTGGTGGTAGGAGACGGTGATAGTTGTGGTGGGTGGCAATGACCGTGGTGGCGGTGGCGGTGGCAGCGGCGACGACGGTGGTGGTGACGGCAATGGGGGCGACGGTGGTGGTGGTGGTGGTGGTGGTGGCGGCGGAGACGGCAGAGACGGCAAAGACGGTGGTGGTGATGGCGGTGGTGGTGGCGGCGGTGGTGGCAATGGCGGTGGTGGTGTTGACGACAGCAATGGTGGTGGCGACGGCAGTAGTGGTGGTGGCGAGGGCAGCAGTAGTGGCAGCGACAACAATGGTGGTGGCTGCGATGGTTGTGGTGGTGGTGACAACAGCAACGACGGTGGTGGTGGTGGTGGCGACGGCGATGACGGTGGTGGTGGCGGCGACGACGACGACGGTAGTGGTGGCGATGGTGGTGGCGACGATGGCGATGACGATGGCGGTGGTGGTGGTAGTGACGGTGGCGGTGGTTGCGATGGTGGTGGTGGTGGTGGTGGCGATGGTGGTGATGGTGGAGGTGGCGGTGGCGACGGCAGTGGTGGTGGTGGCGGCGGCGGTGGTTGCGGTGGCGGCGGTGGCAGTGGTTGCGGTGGCAGTGGTTGCAGTGGTGGTGGTTGCGGTGGTGGTGGTAGAGGTAGTGGTGGTGGGGGTGGGGGTGATAGAGATAGTGGTGGGGCAGTTTCAAGCACTATTTTTTTTAAAAAAAATTATTTATGAGAAATAATTTTTAGAAATACTTTTAAAAAGTCACTTCAAACACACATTTAGGGCCCTATTTTTCTTATTAAATTTAGGGTGTTAATATTAACCGTTAGATTAACTTCAAAGTAAAATTTAAAGCGATCTGAACCGCGAAAAGCAAAAATCATTTTGTTTATCTTTTGAGATTTGAATTGTAAGTTACTTTATTATATAGATATACTAGTAATTACCCGTGCCTAAAGACACTACGTTACTCGTAAAAAATTGTAAATATTTTTTCATAAATAAAGGCAATGTATAATACAATTTCAACACTATAATGATCAAATTGATATTGTTCAACATGTATGCAGAATATATATAATCAAACATTTATATAACGAAAGTCATGCTATAATTACTGCAACATATAAATTTAAAAATTTGAGAAAATATAATTATTATTGGTTAAACATCCACAATTTTAACATTTTTAATAAACTTTATCTCAAATTTCAAAAAAATATAACTATTTGTTTATTTGCAGGTTTCTACCTAAAGTTCATAACATTATCTCTGCACCATTTTTCTAATGTGAGTTCGTGTAACTTTTGTGAGGAAAACATCCAAAAGTTTCACGTGAATTCTCGTTGATGTAAAAAATTTTGTTGAGTAATTAAAATCAGTTTCCATTTGAATTCAACTTAAATATTCGTAAAATTCAATTGAATTTAAGTTTGGGTGGGGCTATTCCCACCCCACAAATCTCTATTCCAACCCCATTTAATTTCTCATTATCAAACTACTAAACTCACTCATTCTATAGTAGTCACCCTATTAGTAATTAAGTCCACTCCATGCTACATACACCCCGTTTAATAAATAAACTCACCTTATATTTTGTCTTAATTATGGTTTCATTCTCTATTTCATCTAATGCACTCACAAAAATATTTTTTTAATATGAATTTTTCCAATGAGATACATGTTAGTATTAATTTTTCAATTTAATTCTACATTTGGTTTCCTGTTTGTTGTATGAATTTTTATTATTTTCGGTATGTTTTGATATCTCTGTCAAGTTTAATAGTTTTTTATTTAGAATGTATGTGTGTGTACATATATGTATGCTTTTCAAATGATTTGTTGTTTTTTTAATCTTGTTTAGGTTTTGTATCTGTGCTTCTTTTTTTTTTTTTCTTGTTTGATTTTTTTAGGCACTACGCAATAAAAAACATGTTCAAACCTAGCAATATCAACGAAAAAAAATCAAGTTTTCCACCAAAAGACTATAACTCCGATCAATACATATCTATACGAAAAACCAACAAATCAGGTGATTAAAGCAAACAAAAAATTCGAGAAAAATTCTGATCAACCAAGATAACATATCAAAAAATCACAATATCTCAATTTTATCACATAACCTTACATAAATAATCAAACCACCAACCATACACCAAAGAAACGTATAACTAATGCCCGTACTTGAAAGCACTGTGTAATAAAATAAAAATTAATAATTTAAAAAAAATGACCATCAGCAAGAGAAAAGTAATGCATATAGTCCATTTGAGAGACCGAATAAGTTGCTAGACTTGATAAACAAAAAAACCTTTGAGCAGAATTTTCTTCAAGAATAAGACCCAAAGAATCTAACAACAAAGCCTATACTAAATTAGAGACCAAAAATTTAAACAGTAAATGAATAACAAAACAAAATAATGCGACTCAATCTCTTTCATGGAATAGAGGCGTTTAAACCTATAAATTCATATTGAATGCAAAACCTAGACATAAGATAATGAACAAAATCAAATTAGTTTTACTTAATCACCAAACAAAACCAAACGAAGTTATATTTTACTCAATCATTAACTGAGACAAATTACACAAACTAACGAATTATAAACAAAAACTCAAATTAAAACACAACCAACAATCATAAATCATATTAAAGACAAACATATCGTCATAATTCAAATTTATTCAAAAGTACAAAATTTCTATAATGGTACAATACTATCACAATTATATAAGTTTTCCCACTATCATATGTAATTGGTAATTACCTTCGTATTTCAAGAATCACGTTGCCGTAATAGGTTCCTAAGCTTTCTCTGCTAGCCTTCCCAACTGAACTTTTACTAAAAGAGAACACTGGGACAATATCAACAAAGGGAAAAAAAATAGAGAAGAGAACATTGATTCACAAGGTCAATCAAATAAAAACATCAACAATAACAAAAAGTTCGAAAATAACAAAACAAAGAAAGAAATATAAATTAAAGAATGTGTAAACTGAATGATCATTGGTTATAAACATATGTGGGCACAATATCTTTATGATGAATGGTAGTGCTTAAATTGCATAACCTCTCCATGATTAGGAAACCAAGCAAGCACAATAACAACCAACATACACACATTTCATCTAATAGTAAAGCAACAAAAACCCAGTAAACATTAAAGCTTTAACATAGCAGATGCTAGGAATATGCAGAATATAAAGCAAATAAACTGGGAAAAAAATCAATACATGAAAAATGTACAAACACACCCAAAAAAGAAAAAAGACAGAGAGGAATGATAAACCTTATTCCTGTGTTGTGGCTACATTCATGGGAAGAAAAAAAAAAAGGTCAAGAAAGTGAAGACCCTGCAAGTTATCAAAAGATAAATGATATAGTACATAACACTAACAAACATAATTTAAAAAACCAAGAACTATTAAAAAAAGTTAAAACTAATTTTTTCTTCTTTTATAAAGTTAAAAGTGAACTCAAAACCCTTTGAGGACTACAAAGAACTTTCATAACCAAACTGATCGTCTTCTTCTTGGTCCCTCACTTTCACCTTTGGATACACTTGATCAAAAAATCAAACACCCAAAATAATCAAAACCCATTTCTGATCACCCAAAATCACAAACATATTAAAAGTAGAAAAGCTAAACAAAAAGTAAAACACAGAAAACCAAGATCAAGATCAAGAACTCACTGTTTTTTTTTTTGTCTTTTGACGGTGTTGATTATCTAGAGAATAATTATATGAAGCTAGTTTGGAATCTGGGTCTCAGATTATTGAATAAGAGAGAAAGAGTTATAGTATAAGATAGAAAGATAAAGTTAGATGAGAAATAAGAGTCTTTGTATCAGTCAGTATGAGATAAGGGAAAAGAGTTAGATGAGAGATAGAGTTTGAAACAATATAATAATTAAAAAAGATTGTTGGGCGGGAAAACAAAATTCAGTACTCACTGTAGACTGTTAGATCAAAATTTTTGAGATGATCTGAACCGTCTTTTATGTTGGGATTACGTTGTCCGTTAGATGTGTTTATGTTTTATCTCAAAACGATCTTGACCTCTCTTTGTCTTTTGGATTCAAACTTCACTCTACTTTATTATATAGATATATCTATAATATAAAACAGAGCGGCTTCAACAAGCCGATCCAACAGTTACAAATTATTTCATCCAACGGTTCCAGATCTTCTCATTTCCCCCCAAATTCATCATTATTCACTCACTATTTTTTTCAAAAAATTGATCAACTCAATCACTTCACCTGCCGCTCAGTCACTTCCTGACCATCTTCTTTTTTTTTTTTTTTTTCCCACAGGTTACTCTCTCTCTCTCTCTCTCTCTCTCTCTCTCTCTCTCTCGCTCTCTGTTTCTTCTTACCAGCAACACCACCACCACCGCCACTTCATCAGCAACACCACTACCGCCCCAGCGACACCACCAGCAACACCACCACCACCGCCGCTGCTAACCCCTCCCAGGTATGCCTCATCTCTCTCTCTCTCTCTCACACCCACAGCGAACAACACCCAACAACATCACCCCCACCTCTTCTCTCTCTCACTTCACACCCACAGCGAACAACACCCAACAAACCCAGCACACACAAACCATTGATGAAGATACGTTTGCCAGATCCCCAAGAGCACTATCATCAAAGTTGAGCTGGTGATTGTCTTCATTATTTATTTGGGAAGAACTAAGAACTTCTCAGCCATATAACTTAAGGATCAAAAGTCCATTTTAAATCTTTTATTTGGAAACTCAAGCCCCAACCTAAGTCAACATGGTATGAAAGTTTTGTCCAGTAAGGTCTTAGGCTAGGAAGTCTCATCATGCTTGTTCATTCCCGCTTTCAATTGGTACGTTAATCAAAGGGTCTGCGTGTATTATTGTTCAACAAGAATGTGGTCTTATCATTTAACATTCTGATAAAATGAATATTCTTACAAAACAAATATATACCAATTTCTTTCCCTCTAAAGTCATCTTTACTGGTTGATTGCAATTTCAGATGTTCTCAGACTGTTCTTAGCAACATGCTTTATTAATTTCAGTTTGGTTCATAGCTTGGTCCTTTTGTTTTTCCCTTGCACTTAAGAACTAAATAAAAGAAGCTATAAACAAGAACCAGATAAAATATAATTTGATTCCCTTGCGAAATCATAGCTATTTCTTCCTGATGGTCCTTTATGTCATCATGTAATTTTAAACAGTCATCATCTTTACTAGCATATGCATATTGTACCTGCACAGCTTGATTGGGTATAAAAGCTTAAGATGATGGAAAATTCAACATCACAAAATTGTGGGTTTAATTTTTCCTTTCAATGCTTTTGTTGTCTTTAGTAAAGTTCCAATACAATCCTCCGCCCACTGTTTCCATCAAAAGATTTTATTAGTGAAAGAGATAAGTAAAAAAGATGTGGAGAACAAATCCACCAAAAGAGGGCCATAAAATAGGAAAATATGTGAACATCGTTACATCCCAACAAAACATGAGGTGATAACCCTCTAGAGGATAGCCATAGAGGGCAGTCCATGGTTAGGTGCATGAATCCACTTCTCAAGTTCTACAGGAAGAATGAAAGGGTGGCAGTATAGTTTGATTACTTTCTTTTAATGCTCTGTTGCGGTAAACAATTATGATTGTGTCTTTTTTCTTTATTTCCCAGTTTTAAGTACATGAATCTTGCATGAAGTTAAGAAATAGTGTTATGAAGTTATTAATCGGTGGTGACATTAGGTTTTATGCATTCATTGTTTGGAATTATTTTGTTATTGTAGAGTTGTTATTTCCATTTGGTGAGGTTTTCTACAGAAGTTGTACCGAAATGTATTACTTTGTGTTAAAAGATACTAAGAATGATTTTTACATTTATGTGATATTATAGTTTTGATTTCTTCATTGTAGTTTAGGCGGCAAAGGCTCCGTTGATTGGATCTTTACAAACGTGGGCTTGATTTTCTCTTCAAAGTCAATGGAAGCACATTTCGTGAAAGAGAGACTACAATCCAATAGTTGTTTTTATTGGATTCAAATTATGTAAAGATGTTATTTATTTTTATTCTAATTTCATGTGGTGCTTTTAGTCTACAATCAAGTTATCTCGCATAAGATTCGTATATAAAATATTAGGTAAATATCATAATTGGGAATGTATGACTGTGAATTTTGTGGCTTTGAAAAGTTTATGATTCTTGCGGTTGATTTATTATATGTTTTTTGATTTAATTATGCACTAAGAAAATTTGGTGTCATTGCTTTGAGGAATAGTTAACTACTGGGTCATCTAAAATTCAAGGAAGCAACAAAGATTAGGTTGGCAAGGCTGGACATTTATTTGCGGTTTTTTATTTGTTACATAGTGCCTTTAGGCACGGACAATTACTACAAAGACCTCTTCTTGGTCTTTTTTATTTGTTTTTTGTTCTTGAATAACTCTTTATTAGTTTAACAACTCTTTTTAATAGTTTAACAATCACTGGTGCGGTGTGACACCAATGATTGCAAGTGATTCATTAAGCAATTGTTTTCTTGAAAATTGATCTTCAGCAGTCTATTCTATCTTTTGTCTCTAGACTACATAGCTTTTTTATTGAATAGAAACATTTGCACCATCATTCCTTGATGGCCGTTTCTTTCAATTACCTCCTATAGTCTTGCACACCTGTTCAATTGCACACAAAGAAGTAGGGATCTTTTGCATATTTCCTCAGCTGTTCTATTTTCTAATCTCTAATATTACATGCCTGCAGCTAGAGGATACCACTTGCTCGAATTTGTGGAGCTAAAAAGTGGAGGATACCACTTGCTAAGTTTCTAAGGCAGTTTCTAAAAAGTGGAGGATACCATTTTTTATAGATGGATCCGAACCTTCGCAAAGCGGTAAGATTAATTACATTGTGCCTACACTTCGTAAATTTCATTACCCCTACAGTTCAATTTATTAAGGTTGCTCTTACAGTTTGAACTAATTGATAACAACATACATGTTAATGTTTTCTATGAATGTGCGCTCTTTAAATTTTTATTTTTATTTTTTGTGTACATTATTTGACGAACGCCTTATTTTGTACTTCATAGGCGAATGCAAATGTCAATCACTTGAACAACCCACGTGTCGGTCCATCTTTTATGAAGGGGAAAGAAAAAACAGGAAGTTCTATTGGAAAAGAAAATTTGTTTACTCAATCGGTATAAAACTATTAATTGTTGTTTATGTATTGGTAATCTATAATATAAAACAGAGCGGCTTCAACATCCAACGGTCTCAAATCAATTCATTCATCCAACTGCCATTAATTCTTCTTTCATTCCCCCCAAACTCATCTCTTTCCACTCATAACTTTTTTCAAAAATCTGATCAACTCCCTCTCTCTTTTTTTTTTTTTCTCACTCTCACTCCTTTCTCTCTTCTATCTCTCTTCTCTGTTACACCCCCTCTCTCTCTCTTTCTCTCCCAATACACTCCGGTGTCCCCCTTCTCCCATTCTCTCTTCACAGCTGCCATCAAAAAGTTCATTTCACTACTTGATCGAACCAGAACCGGTCACGCTCGGTTTCGAAGAGGTCTGGTGACAAACCCACCTCAAAATCAACAGCAACAAAAAATCATCACCGTAGTATCGGAGCCGATCGGTGAAGGTACCACCAACCACCATCAAGCGGTGGAGGAGAAGGCAATAATCTCTGGTGGTTCAGGTTCACTACTTGTCCGACGCCGATTCAACGCCCCCCCCTCTTCCTCACACCCACCATCGGTTTGTGAAAAATGGATCAGTCAATAGCCACCGCAACCGACAAACCCAGGTATTTCTCCATCTTCTCTGTTTCTCTCTCTGCAGTCACAACCACCGCCACCGCTACAGCCACAACCACAGCTCTTCTGGTGATTATTCAATTCGATCAATTTTTCTTGGGGTTGTGTTGGTGATGTTGTTTTAGTTTAGTGTGTTTCAATCTTTATGGTTTGTTTTTTCAGGTTGGTTCCTACTTTGTCCAACAGTACTATCAGGTTCTTCGACAACAACCCGAATTGGTTCATCAGTTCTACACCGATGCCAATACTATGGTTCGGGTCGATGGGGAGTCGAGCGAGTCGGTTACAGGAATGCTGGTAATGCTTTGATTCTACATGAATCTTGGTGAAGTTTGGTTTTTTCCTTTTGGCTTTTCATTCAGTCTGATGCGATTACGAGATTGGGATTAGTAGTACTGAGAATATGTCTTCAACTGGATTTATGAATGCTATTTTTTTGGATTTATTTGATTTAGCGTGGCTGCATGATAAATTTTTATTGTGCTCACACCCAATCTGGCTAATAATCTTATATGCATCCATGAGTTAGTGGAGAGGCTTTATTGTCTTCTGATTGGTAATGATGCATATGATTTTTATTTGCTTTTAGACAGTGATTTGGGTGTAAGAGTAGTGTTGGTGATTTGGGTGTGAGAGCAGTGTTACTGATTTGTGTGCTTGATCCTCCGAATCAGTGTGAGTTACCATGTCAAGAGTTACACCTATGCATCCCTGCTGTACCTATTGGAAAGAGAAAAAGGTATTGGCCTTGTTATGTTCGGTCTCATAGACATGAATAATCCACTGTTTAATGGATTAACATAATTTGGTGAAATTGTTTAATTTTATTCTTATCTTTATCGCTGCAATGCTCCAGCATAATACAGAATAACTACTGACTTCCATGGGTGTAGTAGTGAATTGTGTGTGAGTTTGACTTTGAGTTTGATATTGCAATTTTGTTTGTTTGAATTATAATTATTTAAATGGTTTTATGAATTTAACATCGAAATTTGGTTGAAACTATGGTTGTTTGTGTTTATGAACTGGGTTTTTAAAATACACACATATATATTTGCGCAAACACGCATTCTACACATCCCATAGAGCTATGGAACATCCAATATTGCCTATATTGGGGTATTCACTTTCTTGATATTTTGGGTTTTATTTTTTTTGTTTATATTTTATGGATTTTCATATGTTTGCAAACGAGTGAACCTAATCTTCTCTTTTTTTGGTTCTATTTGAATTTTGTGATTTCAGCTAAGTGCTGCCCAAGAAAACTAAATGCAAGAGAAAGTTTAGGGGCTTATTGGTATCTCTCTATTCGTATCAAAGTTGTTTGCTTTGTTGCTAGAGGTCGATTTCATATTGGTATATTTTGATGTGGTGTACTTAGTTATAGTGGAAGTTTTTACTACTTATATTGCATTTAGGAGTTTTTCATCTGATTTCTTTATATGTTTGGTTTTGCTAGATTTTGATTTCTTTGTTAGTTTATGAACTGAATTTGTATCAGATTCTCTTTATATTCGGAGATCTCGCCCTTAAAAGTAAGTTTTTCATTAATTTATGTTATGAGTTTATTGTATTTTGAATTGTTCTTTGGTATTTTATTTGATTTTTTCTTTCTTTCCTATGATGGGCTTGGTGTATTAGGATAGGCTAGGGCGTTTAAGTTGTCAAATGAGGACTATGTGTTGCTTCACATAAGACAAGTTGTTTGAAATTCCATACTTACCAGTTGTTTTTCACGAAACATTGAGAAAGCATAGTCCTGTCCCAGTAATTCCTCTACGATATGTGCACGAAGATACTCAATTAGGAGGTTACTATATCCCTGCTGGAAGCGAGGTTGTTACTCTGCCAGCAATTTTAAATTTTTGACTATCTCTGTGTAGATTTCTATAAACATTTATGGATGTAACATGGACAAAAATGAGTGGGAGAATCCTGAGGAATGGAACCTGTAGAGATTTCTAGATAGGAAGTACAATCCCATGGATTTGCACAAGACGATGGCCTTTGGAGGGGGAAAGAGGGTATGTGCTGGTGCTTTTCAAGCAACCTCTATTTCTTGCACAGTAATTGGTAGACTTGATGTAATTGGTAGACTTCAAGCAACTCAGGCGCAGTGCAACATTGTAAACAAAACCTCTATTTCTTAGTTGTTAGTTTAGTTTGTTGCTTAAGGTTTAGTTTTTTTGTTATACAAACGTTTATTCATCGCATTAACTTTTATTGGTATAGAAGCATAGTTCATGACCGAATACAAATATAAATTGCTTGCTGTGAATTTTGTAGAATATTTTTTTCTTTGAACTGAAATTACGACTTATTTGGTTGAAATTGGGAATGATTTAATATCAATTGAATTTTTTTTGCTTCAATTTAGATTACGACTTTAAAATTGGGAATGATTTATATCAATTACATTTGAGATTATTGCTCTATCAGACCTATAGTTCAATTTTTGATTTGTTCTGGAGTTGGTGCTCTTGATTTTAACTTGGTGTCTTCATGGCCCTAACAAATTGTTTCACTTTTGAATCCATTGACTTCCTTTGATTGCCGATGATCATACGCTATTAGTTGGTGAATTTATGGTCAGGTCGTTATATCTTAACTTTCTCACTTTGTTTGTATTAATTTATTTGATCGTAATTTATTTGATCGTGATCGTAATTTATGTGGCGTGATAATTAGACATAAATGTTCGAGTTCAGTGCTTGATTATTTCGTGCTCAAATTTAGTGCTCGATGTTTTTTGAATTGCACCGTGGTAGTGTTTGATTGAAAGGTTTGTTAGAGTTATTTTTATGAATGTTAGAGTTGTTTGAGTTATTTTGATTGAATGCTATAGTTTTGAAATTGAATGTTAGGATTTTGATGATAATTCCATCTATATAATAAAACACATAGCAAATTGAATTTTATTCCCTACATATTTTTCCTCTCATTTGTGTCTTATCACCTCTTTCTCAGTACTTGGGATAACCCTAAATTTGAGGAATTACCCGTAAATCTAGCAAATATAGTTTTTGAAAATCTCTTTGAGTCGACTTTGAGTAAATCTTTTTGAGCGGTACTATGAGTTATAATTAGGTATATAGTTTCAATCATATTAATTTTACGCGTTTTCAGTTTAAATTTATGGAACTTTATTAAAACTGTGTCATCTTTATCTTTTCAATGAAATTTGTCTTTGCGATAATCTTTATATAGGTAATACTTTGTTAAGGATGTTAAGGATGCAGTTTAGGCATTGAGTGATTTGGTTGAGCTTAATGCGTGTCTATGTTCATTGTTTGATTTCTTTTATGTGTCCACAATTAATATTCATTTTTTTTAATTGCACAGTATCTTCAGTCACGGATTATGAGGGCAGTTTATGCTTTCAACTTAGTACGCGTCTAAGTTAAGTGCTTGATTTTTTTCTAATTGCACCGTGCCCCCAATTTGAATCTTTTTTCCACTTCAAAATTTAATTCATTTGGAAAAGCACAATGACGGCGCAGATTCATTATAATTTTAACTCAATGGTCTAGATTTTATTTAATTCTTCCAATTGGATCTAATGACCCACAATTCATCTCATTTAAAAAAAAATTCTGCCCCAAATAGAACCCAACCCCAACACGCTACCCACCCCTGCACTTTACCCAACCCTTGCACTCTATACCAACCCAACAACTTTTCTCTCTCTCTCTCTCTCTCTCTCTCTCTCTCTCTCTCTCTCTCTCTCTCTCTCTCTCTCTCTCTCTCTCTCTCTCTCTCTCTCTCTCTCTCTCTCTCTCTCTCTCTCTCTCTCTCTCTCTCTCTCTCATTTTCTTTTTTGGTAGAATCACCTTCATCACCCTTAGACCCAGTATTGTTTTCTAGCCTTGATCGAACTTCATGAATTTCAAATGCTCAGTCATTGATTGCATTAAAACTTGAATCACGCTGTGGAAAACTAAACTTAACATGCGAATATTGAAGCTGTTGATTTTGTTGTTGGGGCCTATACTTTTTATTTTAGTTAAAGTAATCTAATATTTGTTGTGTAGTCTTGGTATTTAAAGTAACTTAATAATGAAATTGGATAATTCTTCCTTTGGCAAATCTCAATGTGAAATTGTTTTAGGTGATGTCAATTTGATCATATAGGTGTTGATAATGCATAAAATGCTATGGAGCTTCAATCTCCTATGGAAAATTAAGGCATGATTTCATGGGGAAGTAAGCTTGCTTTCATTTGAGGCTTTTTTGTATTTGATTTGCATTATTTCCTTTAGCTTTATGAAGTTAGATTAAGGTTTCTTCAATTGTTGTTCAAAATGGCGAATTTTTTGTACTACAAAGTGTCTTCATACATGGATTATATTGTTCTAGAATTCATCTTGACGTTAGTGACTTAAAATTAGTTGTTTGTACATGGTTTCTAGGTTTTTCCAATATGCAAATAAACTACAGTTTCCCTAAAAACAGTTTCGTTCCTTTTTTTAACAATGGTTTTTACTTGGTTGACAGGGTAATTGTATTCATGGTACTTGACATGGAGTAGAACATTCCTTCCATTTGTGCTTAGTATTCATGGTTTTTGCCTTTCTAAATTATTGTTTTAGTGCGAAATGGATTTGTATTGTGTCATTAAGTTCCTAATTAAATTATTGTAACTTTCACTATTCTAAATTTTAGTAACAAGAAAAAACAGACTATTTAAAAAAAATTTCATTGCCTGTGTGTTGTTAATGAATTTTTGGTCTTGAAGTTGTTTGATTTGGGTCTACTTGAATAAGTTTGAGTGATAGGTCAACTTTGAATGGGCTAAAAATTGAAGTTAAGGCGAGTTCAGCTTTCATTCTATGCATTTTATACGGATTTTAGGATGTGTATACTTACCACGTGCAATTGTATTTTAAAACTTTGAGAGGTTTATGATTTTGTTGTATTTGAGATGTTTGATGTTTACAGGTTGTAAATTGAAGGTTTATTCACATTTGAGAGGTTTATTCACATTTCGAAGTTGAAGTTAACTACAAGTTTTTGCGTACGAATACAAAATATATAAATTGTGTAGGTTTTTTTTTTTTGTGAACTATTTGTAGAGGAAATTTTGCCAATTTTTTTTTTTAAAAAGTAGTGTCCTTAGATTAATTTTAAATCTTGATTCAATTGATACTCAATTTTCTTTGTGTTATAGTGCCTTCAGGCACGGGTTATTACACGGGTTATTGATGATTGTAAGTTTTGTAGACAGATTTAGATTTTTCTGGACTTCTATTTTTAAAAGAAACTCTGTCAAAATTTTTTGAAGGGACTAGCTTGATGTTTTGGTGGTTGGATATGTGTTGATGATTGGGTATGTATTAATTATTGTGGTGGTCTGGTGAATTATGATGATTGTTATGTCTGATTGTAAGTTTTATTGACAGGTTGTTTTAGGTTGCAAAGAGTCTTTAGATAATGTAGTATTTTTCGAGTTTTAATCTAATTTTTCGTTACGCCGTGCCTTCAGGCACGGGCAATTACTAGTATATATATATAGAGAGAGAGAGAACAAAGCCCTTTGTAGATATCAAACCACTTCTTGCTGGAGTCTCCCACTGGAAGCTCACCGAAGTCCTAGCAAACAGCTCATGAGTAGGGTTATGGGCTTGGGTGAAGAATTTCGATCGCAAGCTTCTTGGATGTGAGACTCTCTCCGGCCGAGTAACGAATTGGAATATCTCTTTCTTTCTATTGCAGAAGTACAAATGCTTGTTTCACTATTATGTGTTAACTAGTGGTATTGTCTGACATGTCCAGGCCCCCTTTGTAGACTAGTATAGTTGGTCTGACTTTGTGTCCACTGTGGGGTCTATATGTCTATTAAAATAAACTCACCTGTCCTACAAAATAACACCCCCACACCTAACCCATATCATCAAGTCATATATATATTTACGATATTCGCCCTCACCTGCCCTAGAAAATAACATCCCCATATAATTGCATTCTCATCATGTCACGTTCTCTCACCGACTCCGGCTTTCTTCTTGCCAAGACTTGACTTGCTTTATTTTGCTTTAACTCTCACCTTTGCTCTCAACTTGGTCGGCTTTATCTTCTTTTCTTTCATTTTTCTGCTGCTACTGATCTTATTTTATGTTATAATTATGAAAAAGTGGCATTTTTATGACTTCCACGACACCAAAACTCATTATACGCTCAACCCAAATAGATAAATATTTTGCAATGATCAACGAAATCAATAAAAAATTTAAAAATTAAGAAGAAATTCATCTTCTTCTTTTTTTTTTTTTTTGGGGGGGGGGGGGGGGGGGGCAAACAAAGAGTGAAGGCATTATTATGTAACAATTTAATTTTCAACACAACATAAAAAAAAAAATGAAATGAAGACAGAAATCAGAAGAAAGAGAGGGGGATACATGCACAGTGGGTTATTCGGTGGTGGCTGTGGTGTCAATTGAGTTTCTGGGTCCCTGGTGGTGAGATTCAGACCTGAGAAAATAATAGAAAACCACTACAGTTCTGCAAATATACCAAAATGAGTGATGTTATAGAAATTGACGAAAAAAAAAATATGGGAATAAATAACAGAGGCACAACAAATTCTGCATAGAGCCACCTTATCTTATACTTATTTTTATTCTCAAGCAACTTTACTTTTCTCATAACCCATCACTCCGATATTCTTTTACTGCTTTTATTTAATGTTAAGTACAGGACTCGTTTTGTCTTTTGATGATCTTTTGCATTTTAGTTGTCTTTTTTACGTTTTAGTTCATTACACTGTTAGTTGGGAAATTATTTAAAATCCTTAAAAAGTATAGAAAAGAATTCAGATATAGTCTTACGTCTTGCTATAATCGTCTGAACAATTACAATTTTAGAACTTCACACCGGTTCGAATAAATAAAGTCGTACATGTTTGGAATTTTAGTCCAATTAAACTTTGGCAGACCCAATTAGTGAGTAGGCGTGGGCTAACCAACTTTTGTACAGAAATTTGGTGTTCCTTAATGCCGCTAATTGGGCATCCTCCCCTTCCTGCTTCCCGCAAGGTCGATTTCGACCTCTTTTATCTCCAAACCATCCATGAAAATCTGAAGATTCACTTCATCGTGAGGTACAACAAACTTCCAATAACTTAACCACGTTATATATTCGTCTGGTTCTGGAACTCGAAAACATACTAGGTTATAGGCTATCATCTCGTGCCAATTATAGAATACAATTTCAATAACTGGTGCACCCGAAAAATTCACTCACATGTTAACCGAATTGATTAGTTAACATTGTTTGGAGACTTTGTATAGCTTAAGAAGATTTGGACTAGCACGTATTTAAATAATTAGCCAAATAAATGGGAAGGGTCGTGCAACGTCATGCAAATCTCATCAAATGTTTAAATAATAATATTCTGGAAATGATGGACCTCAATACTCGGCTGTGATTAGGTCTATCCCACCAGCACTTTGTCACATGACTTGGATATTTCTGTGAGTTTTCTGCACGTCAGGAAGTTTTTTATGCTAAAGTTAGGAGAACTATTCATGCACTTAATGACCAAGAAATACAGCAAAGTTTACATGAAAAAGCCATTGAAGACGGCAAGGGACATGCTAAAATCTTTGACAATTGCGAGAGAGAGAAGAATGGCTGTGGAAAATGGATAGCCCTGTAGTGGAATTGACCCTTCTTGATCATGTGGAGAGTTTCAGTTAACATGTGAATGTCACTTTCGTTGTTTGGTAGTGAAAAAACAACCGTTAAATTAGTTATCCAGATATCGCGCCATGGCTTTTGGATTGGGCTTTTTTTTTTTTTTTTTGGCTGATTAGGGGTAAAGAAAAGTGCCCAGCGACCACCCCGATAAACCTTCACTGGTGGGATCATAAGGCCCCTGACCGCGTCTGGAACACCTCTCGGGACCAGACCTAGTTAGGCTAGCATAGCGGTCAACCACCAAACCCCAATGGAGACTCCAAGACTCGAACTCCAAACCTCAAAGTGGAGAGTAAGGCCGGTACCCCAATGAACCACCCCACTTGGTGGGATTGGGCTTATGTACACTAAAACATTACTCAACTTCTGCTAGTTCCAAGACCCGCGCCGCGAGGCTCATAAATAGCTGAAGTTAGAATTTTGATCTGATCCTAATTATTGCTGAGAGTCAGTATACTCTGAGAAACACACACTGTATATATCTATATAATAAAGTAGCTACATTTATTTGTCTTTAGCTTTTCGCGGCTCAGATCATTTTTAAGTTTTTGATCCAACGATTCTAATTAATCTACATTCCTACAGGACTCTACTACATTCCTTTTATCTCTCCTCATCCCCATTCAAACCATTGGAGAGATATTTACATCCTTACAGGACTTTACTACATTCTTTTTTATCTCTCCTCATTTCCATTCAAACCATGGGAGAGATTGACTTGGACGGTTATACACACACACACACACACACACACACACATATATATATATATATATCTATATATAATAAAAATAAAATATATCTAAAATCTATTAAAACTCTAATAATAAGGATTATCTCTAAAAAAAATATAAGTTCATTAACATATGCCATCATATTTATATATTTATATTGATATCTATATCTATATATATAATTCAATTTATATAATAAACAGTTCAAACGCGTAATTTAAAATTAACAAAATAATAGTACAATAACAAGGATTATCGCTAACAAAGTATAGGTTTATCAACATATGTTTAATAAACGGATTATATTCGGATGAGACCTGTCAATCCGTTTAAATAAATTTAATATAATAATAAATTATATATATATAAAATAATGAATGAGTAAAGAAAAAAAATAAAGAAAACATTTCAAAAAAAAATAAAAATAAGCATATCAATAGTAGGAAAGTGAAGTTTTGAGCCTTGAGGCATTGAATTGCCTTTTGGCCCTTTTCTTTGAATCCCACATCGACAAGGAGTGGAGAGGGGAGACTTCAGTTGCCTATAAAAAGGGTAGTGAACTTCTCATTTTAACCAACCTTTGTGGTGTGATTTTCACGTGAGCTGTTGGCTGAAATTCCTTCAATTGAGGAAAGTACAGTTGGAAGCAAATAAATGGAGTGTAAAAATTTATTAAAATAATATTTATTTTTTATTTTTTTGTAAATGGGTTAAACGAGTTGTGTCGTGTTACCTGTTTATTAAATGGTTCGTGTTCGTGTTAAAAAATTTTAAAATTTTTTACCGGTTTACTCAATTATCGGTTTGACGTGATTATGATTAGAATTCGAATTTAGCTGAATTTGATTGTCAAGTATAAAGTATATATTTTTGTTTAAACTTAACTTTGCTTGAATTTTACGAATATTCAAAGTTGAAGTCAAAATTGAAATTGATTGTAAAAATAATAAAGAATAATTAAATTATATAGTAAGTGAGAATACGCTATGCTATGAAAAAATATGTATTTAAATTATATGGGTTATACAAATTTTTAAGTTTATATACAACAAAAAAATTTAGTGTTTAAGGTCAATTTCATGTTGGTTTAATCAACAACAAATAATATTAAACACGAAATGAACCTTAAATTGTAAATTAATATATATTTTTATCAGAAATTGACATTTAATTTTGTCCAATTTATATTCAACTTTGTCAAATTAATATCAAATTAATTTTTATTGTTATCAAATTGATATTAAAATTCATTCAATCAATTTTTTGGGGGTACTAAATTATATCAATTTTTTGGGTACTAAATCAAATCTTATTTTATTTTATTAAATTTTTAATTTTTTTGGGTACTCAAGTTGGAGAAAGGCAATTATAAAAATAATAATTTTTTTGGGATAAAATCATCACTTTACGTTAGCAATATTGAAGGAAGGGAGACAAAAGGGTCTCTGTGTAATAAATTTTAAATTTTGGGGATTTTCGTGTTATTTATAAAATATCAGGGGGTGTCTTCATAATATTGTCAAAACTCAGGGGAAGTCAGTATTTTTTTCCTATTTTTTAATTAGATATTAATTTATTATTATTTTATCATAAAAACTTGAATTATTATATTTTTAATAAAAGCAGTTATTAATTAGGAAGGTTTGTTGGTAGCCAAAAAAAATGTGTGAGAGTATGTTTCTGTGTATATTTATATGTGAAGGATTGAAAATTTGGTAATTAAATTTATAATTTTGTTGTGTCATTTGGGGTTGAATGGTGATAGTGGTGATAAATTCATGAGTTTTATAAATGAGTAAGATTTGGTTGATTTTATTTATCGCTTAACGATTGTGAATTTAATTGTGTTATGTTAGTAATTTTTTTTTTTTTTTGCTTGAGATATATATTACATGGAGATAGGGTGGATTGAAAATATGGTGATTAAGTTTATAATTATATTCTATTATTGGATTGAGTGGTGGTAAATGTGATAAATTCTTGAGTCTTATAAATGAGAAAAACTTTATTTATTACTTAAAGATTGTAAATTTCAATGGATTATGTTAATATTTGTTTTTTTTTCGGAGGCATTTGTATATATGGTGTTGTTTTGAAGAGTTGTATATATTTTTACGACAGTTCTATTAATATGGAGGATATGATCAACGATATATTTCGAGTCATTTTAAAAGAAGAATTGATATGAATATTTTTGGCCCATTCTTTTTGAATTTAGACAATTGTGTAAGAATTTTTTGTTTGTTATATAGTGTCTTCAGGCACGGGTAATGACTAGTATATATATATATATATGTGTGTGTGTGTGCAGGTAAGATAGGGTAAAAATACGAAAATTTTGTAGCTATTTCGCATTCATATCCGATTTTTTGCGAAATACCAAAAAGTCTTTCGTTTGCCTATCTGATTCATTTGGATAGCTGATTAATAGAATCGATAAGATAGGATAAGATCGAAATTTACGGATAATAAAAAATTGGGTCATTGGGAGGCCGGTACCTCCCAAAAAACTTAATAGGATAAAAGTACACTTTTTAAAATAATTGGGATAGAAGTACATGTGCTTAAAAAAAGTCATAAAAGCCCTTTTACCCCTACCATAAATAGTGCATACCTAATTGAATGTGAGACTTTCAAAATTAGAATATGAGACTTTCAAGATTCCTTTTGATATTTGTGTATCATTTGAATTTTGAAATTTCATATATATATATATATAGAGTCGAAAAAGAGAGACACGATATAAATCGTCATACAAACAGTGTCACCAAAGAGAGACACGATATAAATTGTCATGCAAACAGTGTCACCAAAGAGAAACACGATATAATGACAATGGGGTCCAATGACATTCCATGATGCCACTGATTGGACCCCCATTGTCATTATATCGTGTCTATCTTTGGTGACACTGTTTGCATGACGATTTATATCGTGTCTCTCTTTTTCGACTCCATATATATATATATGAAATTTCAAAATTCAAATGATACACAAATATCAAAAGGAATCTTGAAAGTCTCACATTCTAATCTTGAAAGTCTCACATTCAATTAAGTATGCACTATTTATGATAGGGGTAATTATGGAATACAATTTAGAAAAAATTTGAAAATGTTTTAAAATGTGTACTTATTGACAACTATTTAATGAAAAAGAGAACTTAAAGGAGGATAAATTTGGAGGTGATACTTAAAGTCAACTAAGTTTTGAAAAAGGTACCCCCATCCCATTATCTCTAAAAAATTTGAACACCCTACAAGTGAGGGCCTCAAGAGACTGGGCCAAGTGGCCCTTAGATGGGTCGTATTGTGGTCTTCCACATGTTTATCCAGACTATGAACAACTCCTTAACCCACCACCAAACAGAGACTCCACCCGTCACTATTGTAATGTTCGCCTCCCTCTTTTACCCTGTCCATCATGTGGTGATTATTTAAGGGTTTTCCGCTCTAGGTGAATTGGATATCTTTATTGTTTTGATTTATTTGGTGGATTGAGATTTTAATTTCAGTGGTTTTTTGGCTCTTTATTAGATTCAATTTCAAAATTTGAATTTATTTGAGGATCAAGAATGATAGTGAAAATAAAATAGAGCAACAACCAGAGACGAAATTACTTGAAGAGACTGTGGTAGTGGTGAGGCCAGACACAATTTCCCGACCCTTCAATGCTAAATGCTACAAACTACAAAGACTGATGTTCATAGCAATCCAAAGTCGCTTGGATAATTGAAGAAAACAATAACGAAATGTGGTGCCCCAATATTCCGATGAAGTCTAAGCATATCTTCTTCTTTGTTGGGGTTCACGGTTTGATTGGGCATCCTTCCTTTCCTGCTCATTGCACACCGGACTGATTTCGACCTCATTTACCTCCAAACCATTCATTGGTTCAACAAATGTGGTGTCCCTAAATGTTGATGTAGATCCAAGCATATCTTCACTGTTTGATTGTTCATTCTTTTCTTCATGCTCATCATCATTCTTCTCTTCATGCTCATTGTATACAGGATTGATTTTGAACTCTTTTACCTCAAAACCATACATTACAATCTCAAAATTCAATTCATCGCCAAGGTCGAACTCATTGAACCAATTCAACTCATTAAGCTTCCAATGACTTAACCACATGATACATTCGTCTGGTTCTGGAACTCCAAAAAATTCTAACGAATCGGTGTAAATAAACTTGTGACCATTATGGACTTTAATATGAATAAATTTACTGATCAAACTATTTTCTTGGACCCCGTACACACAACTCATGTTGAACCCGAGAATCCTACGATTTTGAATTAAATGGACACTCATACGTGTTGTGGACATTGCATTCGAATTGCTGGAGCAGCCCAAAGCTTTCCCCCCAGGAAGAAATATGTTGTATATGCCTAATTGCCACAATACCTGAGCCATGAAAGTTACAATTTTACCCCGTTCAAACTCTGCAATACCTTCATGTGGTTTAACCGGGAACATTTTGCTTCCTTATATTAAAGGGCACCTCTTAAATCTCATTTTTAACCTCATTTAATCATTTTATTTTAAACTATTTAGTTCATTCCATCTATACTCACCCTATTAGTTATTAAACTCACCCCATTTATATTCACTAATTAAAAATTAAATTCATTCAATTTTATTTCAACCAACTATATAGGCAATGATTAAAATTTTATTTTGATTTATTATTCCGGTCTGAAAATATTTCAGATGTAGAATAAAAATTTAATAATTATTTTTAAAATATTAGTCAAAATATCTTAAAATACCTCAAAATATTCCAAAGACATTGATGAAAATATCTCAAAACACATCGAAATAATATAAATGATCTCGGAATATTGAAATTTTGCTACAATTATTATTTTTCTTTCAGTTTTTTGATATATATTTAATCGTTTAATTGAATGTGTATAAATAGGATGAACTTAGTAACTATTGGGATATATATAGATGGGGTGAACTTAGTAGTTTGAAGTAAGAAGATTAAATGGAGTGAAAAAAGAAATTTAAGGAGTTAGCCACTCTACTTTAAAAATCTGAAATGTAACAACTAAATTTTCTTAGTGTGGCTTATTCATAAAAAATTTATAGAAATTGAAATATCTACTTAATGCATAGAAATGGAAGACAAAGAAAGATTAGGTTTATTTTAGAGGAAGAAAAAAAGAAGAAATAACATACATAAAAGGATATAAAGGCAATAAGTTACTGGGTCAAACTATACGAAGCTAATATATATTTTGCCCTTTTTTTTTACCAGACCGTTAATCATGATTGGGAAGAAAACTACTGCATTAGCACCCAAGATGTCGAGAGAGAGAGAGAGAGAGCACCTGGATGGGCAGCTTCTTTGCCATGTCCGTGTATCGACTGAACAAGAAAACCTCAGCGCTTTTGATGGATACTATATTGGACAACCCCAAGTTGTTTATAATTTCTCTTTCAGTTTTTGAGACGGATTCTAACTTAAACTGACCTTGGAATTCTATTAGATTCGCACAATTCTCGAGAATGCAATCTCTTGTGTAGGCCGATGATGATGCATATGTTATTTTTTCCAACAATGGGCAATTGTCAGTGTCAAGCAGCTCCTTTATATGGGGTAGATCCACCAGAGTTTTCAGACTTGTACATGAACATACAAGGAACCACTTCAAATTGTCAACACCTTTGACACAATCTGGTAGGCTACAAATCAGATTTCTGCTCAGATTTAGCGCCTCCAATGAGGGTAGGCTACTGAAATCTTTTGGAAAATCACCGTTAGATAGATTGCATCCTTCAAGACTCAAATATACTAATGATTGTGGCAAAACACCCAAAACAATCTTCATGAGTTTTGGACGAGTTCTTGGTCTCGATTTCCCAAACCACATCAATGAATGCCACCCCCTATTCACTTCATTAGTAGAAGGTAAGAGGCTAAGGTCGATTTTATTAGCTTCAAATTCTTTAAGCAACTTTATCTCTTTTAGCTCCAATGGCAACTCTTTAAGACTTGAGCAACCAGAAATCTTTAATGTTTTGAGAGAGCTAAGCTTGCCAATGCTTGTTGGAAGCTTCTCTAGACTTCTGCAATCTTTCATATTCAAGAGAATAAGTTTCTGAAGGCTGCCAATTGATTCATGAACCTCAACCAAACTTATACAACCTTTTAGGATCAATCTCTCCAGACTTGAGGGGCCATAAAACATTGGAGTTTTTTTAAGGCCATCACAGTGTCGAAGATCAAGAATTTTTAATGACCCAATACACTGAAAAAAATTGAGGAAGCTAATGTCAGAGACATCAAAAAAAAAATAGGAACAACATTATATATATATATATAACAATATATATTTCATAACAATATATACATACCTTGGCTCCCTTCCATAACCGTTTTAAGCTACTATTGCTCATGTCAATGACAACCAGATTCTCCATAGGAAAATCATTTGGGAAAGATTTCAACGAAAATCCGTGCCAACACAGCCATCTTATGTTGTTTGGAAACTCTTTATAGCCTCCAACAAGTCGCACATAGTTGATCTCTAGTAGTCTCAATTCTTGCATACATCGGAAAGCATTGGTTTCCAAGCTCCCATCGTACCAATTGTTGGAATTAGAGATTATTTCCATGGCATGCATATCTTCCACAAGCATATTCATATTGAGAGCAAGTCCTCTGATTGTCTCAGTGCCCTAATAGCAAAAACAATAAGGATAAGAGACAAGGAATATTAACAATATATGGAACCACACGCATATACACATACGAGAAATAATTTTCTTACAATTTTTTCTTTCAATACTTTGAAGGAATCCCTGTGATTCCACAGTCTACTACGCTCGCCAAGCTTATCAGGTGACAGCTGGCGAATAATTTCTCTTCCCATACGCTGAATCAATGTATGCATCATCAACTTATTATCTTCTATTTTTATGAGATGCCTATCAATAAGAGTTTGAAGCTCAGCTGGACCAGAATAACCACATCCATCTAGTATAGTGATTACGTAAGTCTTGTCCATACCCACAAAAAAGCAAGCAATATCAAGGAATGAATTTCTGTACTGATCATCTGGTAAATGTTGGTAACTTATTTGAAGTTTCTTCTGGATTTTGCTATCGGGAATTACTTCAAATCTGTCTAATGTACTTCTCCATACATCCTCCTCCATGTTTTGTAGAGCAGCACCTAAAACTTTAAGGGCCAAAGGAAGCCCTCCGCACTGTTTCACAATCTTTTTAGAGTACTCCATGTAACCTTCAATAGGACGATGTTGCCCAAATGCATGCCAACTAAGGAGCTCAAGTGATTCATCGTCACTCAGTATTTGAACATCCATAATCTCAACTTTATAAGACCTCAGTAATCGCATATTTGTGGTTGTAATGAGAATTTTACTTCCTAGGTGAAAAAACTTGTGCATACTAATAATTGCATCCAGTTGATCTTTTTCGTCCACATCATCCAAAACAACAAGAACTTTATGAAAATGTAGGGCATCTCTTATCTCAATGATCCCCTCATGCACACTAGTTATTTTTCTCACTTTTCTCTTTTGAATATCTGAAAGAAGTTTTCTTTGCAATTGAACCAAGCCATCCTCCCCTTGTTTGGAGATTTTTTTGATATCTCTGAGAAAACTACTACCTTGAAATCTACGAAAATTCAAATCATAAGCATATTGGGCAATTGTCGTTTTTCCTATTCCGCTAATCCCACAGATTGCCATTATGCCCACATGATCAGTTGACTCATTTTGCAACCACAAATTAATGTCTTTGACACGAGAATCAATTCCAGTTAGCTGGGATTTAATAAAAATGTCACGATTCACTTTATACTCAAGAACTTTCACAATCTCCTCGATGAACTCTAATTCATACCTACAAATGATTGTAATGAAGTAAAAATTAAATAGAACATACATGTCATAAAATAAAAGTAAATGGCAATATCTAGTGCATGCAGCAAACAAGCAACAAAAGTGTCATGTAGTGAACAATATGAAAATTCTGACAATATTTACAAAAAAGAAGGATAACACAATTTATAGTTTTATACCATGTACTTTGCTTTCTTTTCTTATTAACAGTTTTTATAAATTTGTCAAGTTTGATTAGATCATTAAGCAATTACAATACTATCACAACATGATGAATGTACATAATACAACACCATAATATCACATATACCTATATATACATACATATAATAAAACATAACTGATTTTGAATACTAGTGGCTGAAATTCATTCAATCCAATGACTCAAAATCATCCCCAAAAAATTTTCCCGCTAAACTTGAAAACCTAACTCAACCTATATATTTTCACACTAACTAAGGTCAGACTCTGTCTTCTCTCTCCTTTCTCTTTCTTCTATCTAGCTTTTTAAATTTTATCTCTCACATTTTTTTCGTCTATTTCTATCACATTTCTAATTTATATTACAAGTTTAATCATATAATTTTTTATTAATTTGTGGCTTAATATAATTTTTATTTGAGGCATTGTTCATATATGATAATATACACATATTGATTTTTTTTAAGATAAAAAATTTGTCAATTTTTTTAAAAAAATAATAGGTACAAATTAATTTCAAATTATGTAATTAAAGAAAGGGAAGAAAAAAAATACACTATTTGATACAATAAGATCGATTTTTTGGATGCTCAAATTTTATATTGTATCGTACATTCCGGTACAGGTTATGAATAGTATGTATGTATATATATATATGCTTCTTATAAATTTAGAAAAGCAAAAATGAAAACCGAAAGCTCACAAAAGTTGTTGTTGTCTAGTTAAAATCCCTAAAAACAAATTTGTTATTCATAGTATGTCCAGTCTCGCCATTTTTAACAGCTTATTTTGCTCACCAGAGAATTTGAAAGCGAGGGTGCAACGAGAGAGGGGAGATTGACTGTTTTTTAATTGCTTTCTCAAAACATCATAATTTTTTCAAAACATAACCAACTGATAAGCAAGAAAAGGCTTTGTCAGTAATTACCCATCGACTTTGTTGCTTAAGACGTCCCCTATTAGATCTGCAGCTTCTCGAAGTGCTTCCCTCCATACTTTGACCTTTTTCCTCCACTCCTCCTTCTTTTTTTCATCCTTTTCTTCCTCGATTATTTTATCGTATCTAACAAATGATTCTGCAAAACTTCCTGTTTGTTTTCTGACATGGGTTGGATCCACATCGTAGAAGATAGGGAGAACAAAATGTGTTGAAGTCCTTCTACGATTGAGGATTATCACTACCTCATCAAGGCACCAAGTGGAAGAAGCGTAGTCTTTTGAGAAGATAATTACTGAACTCCTTGACAGTTGGATTCCTTTTTTTATTTCTGGATCAAGAGGTTCTCCTTTTTCTGCGTCGTTTTGATCTCTGAATGTGCGAAAACCTGCATTCAGTAAAGCTCTATAAAGGTAATTCGTGAATCCCTTGCGGGTATCTTCACCTCTGAAACTCAAGAACACATGATATCCACATGGAGACGAAGAAGAGGAGGCTCCTTGAGCTCTAGATCTAGAAGCAGCCATATATATATATAGAACAAAGCACTTCGTAGATATCAAACCACTTTCTTGCTGGAATCTCCCACTTGAAGCTAACCGAATTCCTAGATAGATAATATAAGCAAACAGCTCATGATCAATAAGGGTTATGGGCTCGGGTGAAGAATTTCGCAACCTTCTTGGATGTGAGACTCTCTCTATGATCTCTTTCTACTCTTTTGCAGACGTATATATGCTTGTTTCATATGTCTCATAGTAGACTAATATGGTCTGACTTTTTGTCCATTGTGGGTCCATATGTCTCTTTCATATTATGAAAGATTGCACTCAGCAAGATGGTGCAACCTATTGGAATTCGGAACCGAAACATATATGACATATTCTATGTAAATATATATTTATCATATACGCAACGCACCTGTCCAAGAAAATAACGGCCCACACCCAACCCATATAATATATATATATAATTTTCGCCCTCACCTACCCTAGAAAATAACATCCCGGTATTTTATATGCGCACCCACCGGCCATAAGTTGAATATCTACTTATAAAAATATAACAACGATCAAGATTGATTTAATATTCATCTATATTTATTCAATTGTAAAAAATTCATCCCAAAAAAAAAAAATTTCCTTCAAAAATTTCATTTTTATTATAAGATTTTCAATGGTATACAGCCCCACCAATGATATAATATGCGCACTCCCCTAACCTTTTTTTATTTTTTTATTTATTTAATTTTAAATTATATAAATAAAAAATAAGACACAAAATAAATTTTAAATGTTATATTAATCAATTTTTAATATTATAAAGTGTCTTCAAAAATAATACATACTCGTAGAAAGTCAATGAATAGAAATCCAATATAACTTTCTTACTTGAAAGTATGCATTTACAAAAAACAACATTTCCAACCATTACCCAAATTTTTACACAAATTTAAGTTAGTATTTGAGTAAAAAGCTTGATTTGATACAAAGGGTTCCAATTGACAAACTCAAATTTAAAGAATGAGAAACCTAAATTTAAATGAGGGTAAACCCAAAATTAAATGAGAGTAAAGATGATCGTATTGGATTTTTAAAAAATGGTGAAATCTCACCATTAAAGATTTGGGTAATGATTTGAGTCTTCCTTAATTTGAGTAAAAAAAAATATCTCATTTTATTTAATATAAGTTTGAGTAAGGGTTGGATCAAGTTTTTTAAATTTTTTTACTCAAATTTAAATTTGAGTCTAAATTTGAGTCAAAGTTGGAAATGCCCTAACAAATAATTAATGGTGTATGTCCCAAAAATTATCTCAAAATTTCTCTTTCTTCTCTCTCCTCTACCTCTTTCTTTTTTTTTTCTATCTGATTACTTTAATTTTAAATTACATAATTAAAAAATTATATTTAAAATATAATATAAATATTGTATGATTAATATTCAGGCTGTGTTTGGTTTGCGTCTGCAAAACTGTTTTTTGTTGTCAAAATTTTAAAAACATCCAAATCCTGTTTGTTTAGCATTTTTGTTCTCAAAATTTTCGGAAAAAATGAGATTTGAGTCAAAGAAACAGAAAACAAGTTTAGCTTGTTTTCGGAGTTTTCTTTGAAAATTTTGAAAACAAGGAGAACAATTTTGGACTTTAATGAGGTCTGCCCTTCGAGTCTCCTTAGCAGCAAATTTCTTCATTCCTTTTTTTTTTTTACTTCTTCCTCCCTCTCCTAATATATAATATATATATATATATATAATAGATATTATAATATAATATATTATATAATATAATATATAAATATTATATTATATAATATTATTAAAATTCGTATATATATATATATATATATCTACGAATTTATATATAAGAATTTATAAATAAATATATATAAATATATATATATTTATAAATATATATATATACCAATTTATATGTATAAATATATATATTATATAATATAATATTTATATAAATATTATATTATATAATATTATTAAAATTCTTATATATATATATTTATTTATAAATTCTTATATATAAATTCGTAGATATATATATACATATATATACCAATTTATATATATATGTATATACATATATATATATATATATGTATAAATATATTATATAATATATAAATATAATATAATATTATAATATATAAATAACTTTCTTATATTTTTTTATTAATGTTTGAAATACTGTTCAAACATATATTTAGGCTGTCCAAACAGGTTTTACTATTTTCTATTCTGTAAAACTGTTTTTGAAATCATCTAACCAAACAAGTTTTTTATCTCAAAAAATATCAAAACCATTTTCTCAAAACTCTTCTCAAAAACTGTTTTCGGATACCTGTTTTTGAAACGCAAACCAAACAGGCCCTCAATTTTTGATATTATAGAATATCTTCGGTCAGAAACAAAACCAAGATTTATCATGAAGGAGGGTGATTGACCAAATAGAACGAGTAATTGTGACTTTTATTATATGGAGAGTTCAAGAAATTACAGTCAGTTATTATTTTTTTGTTTTATAAAATTTATTAAAAATCAACTTTCACATAATATAGGGCTTTTTACACTTTGCACCTCGAAACATGTCTCGATTTTCACTTGCACCCTGAAAGATTATTTTTTTCATTTTCTACCCTGAATGTCATAAATTAGTTTCAATGTGGCCCTCAGACTAACATCTGTTTCAAATTCCGTTAAAATTTGATACACATACCACCTACATGTATTGCTCTTGGATAAAAATATAAACTCACAATTCATATTCTTATGTGGCATGTGCATAAATTTTTAACAGAATCTGAAACAAATGTTAGTTTGAGGGCCACATTATAACCAATTTATGACATTCACGTTACAAAATTGGAAAAATAATATTTTAGATAATAAAATAAAACTTGAGATATCTTTCAGAGTACAAAGTGCAAAAATCCCCATAATATATTATGATGCTAGTAACTAATTGGACGATCTCTTTTCTATTCTTTTGCAAAAGTATATATGTTTGTTTCAGTATATGTGTTGCCCTTTCTTCCACGCCACCTTCGTAGACTACTTTTTGTCCACTCTGGGTCCATATATAGTCAGCAAGATGGTGCAATTGGTTCCGAATTCCAATAGTATGTATATACATACCCACCTGTCCTAGAAAATAACATCTCATATATATATTCATACCTAACTCATATATATATATACTAGTTATTACCTGTGTATGAAGGCACAATTGAATAAAAAATGGTAAAGAATAAACATATTTGTATTCATATCCAAAATTAAATCACAAACATAAAAAAAAAAAAAATGAATTTAAACATCGGTTTGTAGTGGAGGTGAGAGGTGGTGGGCGGCAGTGGTGGTGGTAGGAGACGGTGATGGTTGTGGTGGATGACAATGATCGTTGTGGCGGTGATGGAGGCAATGGCAGCGGCAATGGTGGTAGTGGCGACGACGACTGCAATGGAGGCGGCGGTGGTGGCCGTGGTGGTGGTGGTGGGGTAGAGGTAGTGGTGGGAAGGTTTCAAACATTATTATTATTTTTAAAGTATTTATGAGAAATAATTTTTAGAAGTACTTTTAAAAAATCACTCCAAACACACCCTTAGAGCCCTATTTTTCCTATTAAATTTAGGGTATTAATATTAGCCGTTAGATTAACTTTAAAGTAAATTTTAAAGCGATCTCAACCGCAAATAGCAAAAGTCATTTTATTTATCTTTTAAGATTTGAATTGTAAGCTACTTTATTATATAAATATATAATATTGCCCTCACCTGCCCTAAAAAATAACATCTCATACCTAACTCATATGTATATAATATTGCCCTCACCTGCCCTAGAAAATAACATCTCATACGTATATAATATTGCCCTCACTTGCCCTAGAAAATAACATCGCCGTATAATATGTGCACTCACGGTCACAGTTGAATCTCAATTGTAGGAAATTTAGTCTAATTTTTTATTTTTATGTTTTTGTTCAAAAACATCATTTTCATTACATAATCCCAATGATATACAGTTCTACCAATGGTATAATATGCGCACTCCTCTATTTTTTTATTTTATTTTTATTTATTTAATTTTTTGTGACTTTTATTATGTGGATAGTTCAACAAATTACTATGAAATGTCAATTTTTTTTTGTTTTATAAAATTTATAAAAAAATAACTTTCACATAATATATTATAACTAGTAATTGCCGCAACGAAAAATTAAATTAAAACTCGAAGAATACTATATTGTCTAAAGACACTTTGCAACCTAAAATAAATTGTCAATTTAAAATAGTTTTTACTTAATTTGCTTTAATATAAGAAATTGAAATCAAGTTAATTCCTACTATTTTTCAGAAATTTTGACAAAATTTCCTCTAAAAATAGGAACTCAAAAAAATCTAAACCTGTCTACAGAATTTACAATTATACATAACAATCATCATAATACATCGTACCACCACAATTCAATTCTATCTCCCCCAAAATCAACAGTTCATACTAACGGCCAAAACAACCATCATTTCATATGAAACCAAACATATCCTCATAACCATGTATAATTAGTTTATTGTACTAAACACGAAACAAACAAAATACATATAAACTGCACACAATATCACTAACAACTATAACATTCAACAATTAACAGATCATTTAGTAATTGTTCGTGCCGCCAAGCACGACATAACGAAGAATTAAGTAAAACTCAAATAATACTATATTGCCTAAAGACTTTTTGCAACCTAAAATAACCCTTCAATTTGAAATAGTTTTTACTTCATTTGCCTTAATATATTCAATATTCAAAAAATGTTTCTTTGAAGGTAGAAGTTATCAATGAATTTTGGCTTTGACATAGAAGATTTGAGCACTTCAACTTTCAAAACTTAAAGATTCTACAACAAAAGAACATCCTTTATGGATTGCTATTTATACAAGAACTAAAAAAAAAAGTGAAGGATGTTCACTTAAAAAGCATCATGAATATCATTTTCCAAAAGAAAAAGCTTGGAAAGCCAAATCACCATTGTTGCTTGTTCATACCGATATATAGGGACCACCAAAAACACTTTCTAATGGAAGTAATAAATACTTCATGATCTTTGTTGATGATTTTTCAAGAATGACTTGAGTTTATTTTGAGGAAAATTTTGAAGTTTTTCAAGTGTTCAAAAAAGGTAAAATGGATCTACTATTTTCCAGAGAAATCTAAATATGTTACAATCATCATAATACACCATACCAGCATAATCATCAACACATACCTAACCACCAAAATATCAAGTTAATTCTTACTATTTTCAAGAAATTTCAAAAGAATTTCCTCTAAAAATAGGAGTCAAAAAAATTTAAACTTGTCTTACAGAACTTACAATCAAACATATCAATCATCATAATACACCATATCACCCGTGCCTAAAAGCACAATACAATATAAAAATCGAATACCCCAAAGGATCAAGTCCACTATATTGAATCACGACAATCACTTTTTTTTTTCTTAAAAAAAAAAAGTTGGACAAAACTCATACATGAAGACATTGTGCAATACAAAAATCAAACACTAATGATGTAATACAAATAATTTCTAGCAATTTAGTTAAACTTTATCTATATAGATCTACATATATCAAATTCAACCTATAATTTTAAATGCAAGCATTTAAGTAACATCCATATCAACTCCCATATAAAAATTAATATAACAAAAAAAATTCAAGCAAAACTGAAATAAGTCAAGATGATTGGTTCAATAAATCTTGTGTTTGTGCCTAAAGACGCAGAAATTAACAAAAATTAAAAATTCATTGGGCAAAAAGTTAAAACTCTCAATATATTTAAAAAAAAAAAAAATTGGCCTGAATTTCTCCTAAAAATGGGATCGCAACAAATTTTCAACGTGTACACAATTTATTTTCATACCAAAAAAAAAAAGCTACCAAAGGTCTCACTAAATCAAATTAATATCAAATTTAACCACTAATCAAGCTGCAAATAAATTTCAATTTCAAGCACCAAAGAAGCCCATTCAACCAAACCACTAATCAAGCACCAAAGAAACTCATTCAACCAATTAATCTAAACCTATTGAAAATTCAACCAATTAAATCAACTTAATATGAAATTTAACTCAATATATCAAATTTAACACTGAAAGTTTAGTTATCAATTTTCCCTCAAAGTTAGTACAACCCAATTTCAAATGTATCCAAAATCAATTTCAATTTCAACAATCGAGTATTTTCTATGTCTTTGTGTGTGTGTGCTGCGTGTTTTGTGCATGTATACATGCGTGTGCGTTGTGCGCATGTGTGTGTGTTGGAGATAAAGACAAAGTGACGAAGATGATGTAGAATTAAGCCAAACCCAGAAAATAACACATGAGATCCAATAGATCCATCACATGATTCAGCATTTTAATCAAAAAAATCATAGTAAATAAATAAAATTAGAAACAAAACTGAGACAAAGGAGTGGCAAATTCCAAACTTTTCTCCATTTTACCCTGAAAAGTAGTAGTCACAAAAGACCAACGCATACACATACCCACACACATACAGACAACTTTATAGTGTTTTTCGAAATTATGTCGTAGGCGAAAGTGCTGAATCACTCTACCTTCTCTCTATAGACGTTCTCTGAAAAAAGAAATGAGTAAAATTTCAGCTCATTGAAGCAAAACAACATAAATCTTGTCTTAATTTCCATAAATTGTAATTCATCACAAAGTTTTGAATAACGAACAAATTATTTTAGTGAAAATCTCACCTAAATGTTACCATGCAAAAGAAAAGAGAACAGAGAGATATAGAGAGAGACTTTTTTAAATAGTCTATTTTTTCTCGTTACTAAAATTCACAATAGTCAAAGTAACAATGATGGAGATGTATCGAGATAACTAATTCACAACAATCAAAATAAACCTAACATTCAATTTCAAACCATAACATTAAATCAAATACCACTAACAAAACCATAACATTCAATAAAAAACCTTCCTATGAAAAATACCAAATTAATTTCTTGAAATGTGTGTGTGCGATGTGTGTACAAACCAATACAAAACACCCAAAAATATCACACCAAAATGAGTTGTATGTTCTATTGTGGGGGGTTTGTGTGTGTGCAATATGTGTGAGTGTATGTGTGTCTATGTGAGTATGTGTCTGTGTGCTGGACTCTTTGCGTGTGAGTCATGAGAGAAAGAGGGAGAGAGGGGGGGTACCTGGGCCATGAACTAACAACTATAACATTCAATAAATACCCTTTCTATGAAAAATCCCAAATTAATTTATTGCAATGTGTGGGTGAGATGTGTGTGAATTTAGATGAGATCTTGGCTGTTCAACTGAAACGAAATTGAATTTGAGTCGTCTTTGTGCTTTCCCAACTTTAGAGATTCAAAATACACCCTATCTTATTAGTATAGATTATCATTCCTTTGTCCTTCAAAAGTTAAAAAAACCAACAACTATCAATTTCTCAATAAATCAACCCCTCATTATTTCAAATTTCTTTCTACCAAAAGTTATGCAACACTATTAAAAAAAATATAAATCAATCCAATACTAAATATAATCACAAATTCTTAAGAACAAACTTACCGACAAATTACAAATCCCACAGTGACTTTTTCATTTGAGATACTAACTGTTTCTAAAAATTGCAGGAAACAAAATTACTGGTGAAGGCCTTCCCTATTGGAGAGTTTCTAACTCTTCTAAAGAAATAAACCTGGAGCTTTGTATTTCTATTTTGCAATTATTGTCATTAAGTTTTGGACTATAGCAAACTATCTCCAGAATTTTTTGTGTATAACAGCACAAAGATTGAGAAACATAGTTCAATTTGAGTGGAAGGATTTCGGAGAAGTCTAAGTTGCTGAAACACTTTATCAGTAAACTCAATCACACAAACCCACCAATAAAAAGTATATCATAATGAGGACAAAAAGAAAATCACGTAGAAAATGCAACAAATGATCATATATGCATGTGCTGTGTTCATACTCTTTTATTTGCACACAGAACCCACACACGCACAAACAAAGCACCGGAATTTTGGGCTTCAATCACTTGAATTCGCAAAGCCGAAGTTTTATCTACATTTCACCCTTGAGCACCAACCTTAAGCCTGCAATCACCAAATTCAAAAGGTCATCAATTGACATTAATTCAAATCAATATAACATTCATAACCAATTTAACACCTAAACTATAACATTCAAACCAATATAACATTCATAATCAATTTGACACCTAAACCATAACATTCAAAACACCCAAACTATAACATTCAAACGAATTTAACACCTAAACTATAACATTCAAACCAATTTAACTGTTAAACCATAACATTCTAAACACCTAAACTATAACATTCAAACCAATATAACATTCATAACCAATTTAACACCTAAACCATAACATTCAAAACACCCAAACTATAACATTCATAACCAATTTAACACCTAAACTATAACATTCAAATGGCCTAAACTATAACATTCATAACCGATTTAACACCTAAACCATAACATTCAAGACACCCAAACTATAACATTCAAACCACCTAAACTATAACAGTCATAATCAATTTAACACCTAAACCATAACATTCAAAACACCTAAACTATAACATTCAAACCAATTTATCACCTAGACTATAACATTCAAACCAATTTAACACATAAACCATAACCTTCAAAACACACAAACTATAACATTCAAACCAATATAACATTCATAACCAATTTAACACCTAAACAATAACATTCAAAACACCCAAACTATAACATGCAAATTAAAAATACCCAAATTAAATACAAACATTCAAAAACCCAAATTATCCCAAATTCAAAAACCCAAACACAAATCACACACAGATTTGTGTGTTTGTGTGCTGCTGCACTGTGTGTGTGTGTGTGTGTGTTTGCGTGAGCAGCGTATGTGTGTTTGCGACTGTGTGTCATGAAAGAGAGAAAGGGAGAGAAAGAGAGATAGGGGGTGTACCTGGGATTAGACACCCAAATTAAAGACATCCAAATTAAAAACACCCAAAATAAACACCAAAAATTAAAAAAAAGTCAAATTAAAAACACTCAAATTAAACACCCAAATTAAACACAAACATTCAAAAACCCAAATTGACCTAAATTCAAAAACCCAAACCCAGATTTGTGTGTGTTGGGTGATTTGTGTGCTGTTGTGTGTGTTTTGCTATGATTTTGTTTGCTCTGTGTGCGTGTGTTGCTGTTTGTGTGTTGTTGTGTGTGTCTACCAGTTCAGCATGTGTCGTGTAAAGATATCTGCGTGTGTGTGCTGCTCTGTGTGTGTGTTTGCGTGAGCTCTGTGTGTGTGTTTGCGACTGTGTGTCGTGAAAGAGAGAGAGGTAGAGAGAATGGGGTGTACCTGGGCTGTGCTACTGGTTCCCTGGCAGATGAGCGAGAAGAGAGAGAGAGAGAGAGAGAGAGAGAAGGTCAAACTGGCGTGTGTGGATTGTGTTATGGAGTGGGTGTAGCGTGTGTTTGGGGTTAAAATTGGCGGGATTTGGCATTTGTATGAGATGCATTTTGAGCCTTTAGATTAGATTGGAAGAATTTTGATGAAATTTAGGTTTTTAAATTAAAATTGGATTCAATATGAGCTGCCCTTGTGCTTTTCCCAAATAAATTAAAATTAAATTAAATTTTGAAGTGAAAATTGATTCAAAATTAGTTCTATCCTATTATTATAAGATTCTAGTAATTTTTAATAAAACTCGAAAAGTTGGTTTAAACTTGTTCAATTACATGTAAAAAGGCATTCATAAAGAGAAAACAGATTTCTACAAATAAAGGAAGAGCATTCAATTGCTTTTTTGGCCAATTTGTTTAATGGCTTGATTGCTCTTTTGAAAAGGAAAGTGTGTGGATCTTATGGATCCATGTATCGACCGGACTAAAAGTAAAATAAGGAGGAAAACTCTGGTTGGGGGATGGCCTCCCTTAGCCTCAACATGGGTCTCTGTTTTTAAACATGGGACTATTGATAGTAGATATATATTATGCACCTTAATTTCTTACGGGGAAAAGCAAAATATGGTGATACTAATTTAGCTTCGTCTTTGTTTTTTTTTGTATGTAAACCTTGTTGGAAACCTAATTCCATTATGGGTATGTTACATTAAGAAGTTGCCTATAGAGAAAATGATTGTGTCACACATCAATATCTATAATATAAAATATGGTAGATTTCAATAAATTCATTCGACGATTTTAAATAGACTCATTTAACGGGCAACATTCCTCTCAAAATCATTCACATTATACCATACCTTCAGACACGGATTACCCCTAGTGGATTCATAATCACAAGCATTAATACCATTTGCATTTGACGTGGGAATATAAAGTAAGGATTTCGTGTATTGTAGCTATTTGATTAACAATGAACTTATTGAATGTCGACATATCTTACTAAATTAATATCAACAGTGTATTACGCCTTTAAATTAAGTCCTTAAATTATGTATCAAAATGATTTTGTTTTTAAATAACAGCAGTGTGCCTCAATTAGTAAACGGCGTTTCATTATTTGTGTATTAACAATTCACATGCTGCACCATGATCTGAGACAAAGTGAGTTAAAGTGCGATTTTTTTAATTTTTTTTTTGTTGGTGAACCATTTATTATATCCCTAACTTATTAATAGTAAATAATAAATATATAAGAGTGACCGAAGTTATAAACTATTTCTAAACAAAAGGGTAAATTATAAGTGAAATTCCGATTTTTAGCTGGATCGGGGACTCTTGCTATTGTTTGGTCTGAAACAATTGTATTTAGTATTAGTAGGGAAAGAGGGACTTTTTAGAAAGGATATCAATGTTTACGTATATAGATATAGTGAGTATATGAGCGGGTATATTTATATCACTTACAAGAAAAAACTCAAGTCAGTAAAGTAGGTAGTTTTAATTTGGTCCTTACATCAAAATTCATTAATTTATTTTGACATAATGGTCTTCTGTGACCAACACATGACTTGTGTATAAGAGTATATTTGTCTGGTAAAAAATATATTACACGTACGCTAGAAATTTTATTTTATTTCATCTAATTTTGAGAAAAAAGAATAGCAAACCCGAAAAAAATAGATATAGAGGGAGAATTTGAGGTATATTTGTGAGACCCTAACCAAAAAAAAAAGGTATATTGTGAGACAAAAAGAAAAATATCAATGTATTTTAGAAATATATTTTTTGCTGGATAAATAAATTAATAGATCTAGATGAAAGGATTAGATTAAAACTCGATTAAAATTTGAAAAATGTAATTATATTAATTGAAATTTAAGAGATCAAATAAAAATTATGCGTATATTTTAAGGGTGTAAATTATAAATTACCCAAAACAAAATTTTGCAAGACTGCGTGGGGTCCGCTTTGCTCAATCACGAATGAGAGAAAACTCGGAGCATCCACACACACACACAAACACAAACAGTCTCAGATAGTCAAAGCTTGTAAGAAAGGTTTCTGAAACTTGTAAAACGCGATTTTCGCTTTACCTTCTCTCTTCCTCTCTCTAGAAAATTTGCTAGGGTTTGGTTGTTCTTTGTTTTGGTCACTGTTGTTCGAAGCTCTTTGGATCATAAGCTCTGAAGTTTGCAAAATGTGAGTGATTCGCAGCTACAGGTAACATCTCTACGGTCCTTCTTTGTATGATTTCCATTTTCCACTTTCTTAGCCTCCGTTTTCGTTTTCTTTCGGTAAATAATTCCATATGTTAGAGGAGAGGAGTGTTTAGTTGCTAAGAATATGCAGGAAGGGAGAAAAAAATTAACGGTTTCCTCTCTGTTGATGGAACCTGGCAATTCAAGCTTCCATTGAACTGAGATTGGACTGTTTTTGACTCATTTGAGCGAGTAATCAATTCCTTCCTAAGAAAACAACGGGCATGTAAACTTGAAGTTACTTGTTTTGTGTTTCGCATTTTTTTTTCACGAATGGCAAAAAGTTTAACGTACTCCACACAAATGGTCATTTACATGGAGGGAATGAAAAGGAAGATTAGTAAATAGAAACAAACATATAAATGCATGTTACACATAGGAGAATGCTATCCAGTTTTCAAGAATATGCCATTATAATTTTTTTTATTGATAAGTGAGAAAATCTAGTTGGGAAAATGTTTGTTGAGTAGGGTGGAACATAAGTTAGTAAATCTCAATTGTGCTGCCCCACGATTGCTCTGGTTCTGGAAAGTCAAATTGGGGAAATGTTTGTAACTCGAAATCTATGCAATACAAGTAACCTTCTGAAAGGAAACAACTTTATCAAAATGTTAAATTTGTTATTCAATGCCTAAATGCTCAGTTCAAGTCAACTTAACATACCTTCTTTCTGATTTTTGAGGGAAAAATGCACTGGATAAGAAAAACTAATAGATCACTGTTGCTAGTAATGCCTGTTTGACCGATAACTCGAATCCTCCAACATTAGCAGAAATTTATAATTCTTTTAACATATTGCTAAAAGTTAGATCTCTCAAGTGCAGTAGTGTTGCGGCATATTGATTTGACTATATGTATCAAGTCTAGGATGGAGCTAGTTCTTCTAGAGGAAATTGAATTAGACTAGGGACATAGTGAACTATGATTATTGTTGGCTCATTTACCTGATAATCATGCTCATGGAGAGGCCAGGAAGGAGGTTTTAACATTTTGTTTCTGATGTATAAATTGTTTTTCCTGTGACATGCTTGAACTCTACATGTAATGTTGAAAATAGCGGAATTATCATAACTTGGTGTGTATGCATGTAGATAAGATATGTACAAATTACAGAAGCAAGCAAAATGCTAATATTCAAATTGTAAAGAATGTAATATGACCTCACACTAAGGAGACCTCCAGTAAGCCTTCTTTATGCTTAAATTCAATTAATAACTGATAATCTAAGCTTGATTTTTTGTAATAAGTTTCTAGAAATTGTCTTGGTTGTTGGCATCTGATATAGTTTTCTTCTTAGTTATTACCATTCAGGTTAAGAAGCTGATGCTTTTTAATGTGCCTTGCGCCTTTTAAGCCGCTCAACCAAACCTCCTGTTTGTGCTCACCAATATGACCTCGGGTGGTACGATGCCTTCGGCAATTGGAAAACCCAGTGGTGATACTATGTTTGTTGACAAGCTCCCAGAGGGAATCAATGAAATGAAGATCCAAGATGGCAAGGTGGAAAAGGTTGCTTTTGACAACTAGGATAACTAATTGCCTTCTTTGCTGTCTACTTTTTGCTTCTCTTCAGTACTACATTTTTTACTTGCCATTTTGGTGATAGGAAATGGAGGCAACAGTGGTGGATGGAAATGGAACCGAAACCGGCCACATCATTGTGACAACTATTGGCGGTAGAAATGGTCAACCCAAACAGGTAAAGTTTGTTGAACTACCTTAAGTCTTTTTGTTATCTTCTGGTTAGGTTTGAGAATGTAGAAACATCATTCATCTCTAAATGGACTGAGTCATTTTGATTACCTAAAATAATGTGAGCTATGCCAGTAATCCTATAATTTGGCAAAGCTTGTAGGTATTTGGTACCAAAGGGTTGAAGAAAGGTTGTAGGCTTATGGGATTGGAAAGGGCTGGAATTGTCTTGATCACCTACATGCGTTACCAAAAACATGTGATATATTCTCCAGTACTGCTTAGAGAAGGATTTCATCCAGCTTCTGCACCCTCCCTGGATGTCTCCTTCAATCATCAAAGAATTTTTACTGTTATTCTGAAGTTGGCATAACTTGGATGGTCACTCCAGGAAATGTATGAAGTGGTTGTGGGAAGAAGAGTGGCTAACCTGACACATGAAAGTGATCTTCAAGAAATGGTATATGGTGTGGATAGGCTTCATTCAAACATGTTGCGCCGTCCCTAAAATCAATAAGAAAAAAGAGCTAGGCAAAATCTACTGTTAACATGTTCTGAGAAGGAGAGAAAGGGTTTTGTTTTGTTGGCTATTTTAGAGGACAGCACTCATATTGGCAATCCTAATACACATAAATGAATTGATTTGATCTTACAGGTGGTAAGTTTGAGGAGTGTGGACGTCGAGTACCTGCTGGCTTTCTGTGCCTAGGTTAGGTTTTATTAGAGTTTGGTATTGAAGAGTGGGAATAGAGCTAGGGGCTGTTCAAGAGCTGTGAAAAAAAATTGTGAAACTTCTACACAGAAGAGGAAGAAAAGAAAGAGCTGAATTGGGAATATAACTTAAAGAGGAATAGAGGATTTTAGGAGTTGCCCTTCCAAGAATTAACTACAGCATATAAACATAACGTCAGGCTTTTCCAAGTCAGACTCTCTATAAACTAAAAATATATTTGAAGAAAAAAACTGAAATACAGAGACTACTTCACCTATTTATGGGTTTCTTAAGTTCTTGCCCTTTTACTAGGACTAAGGTGTTCCTTAAGTTACTCTGGCCCCTCATATGAGGACCCAATAACACTATTGGACCCATGTTTAGATTCTTGAACCTTAACTACCACTCATGTCCAACCAAGTGTACTAATGTCAAAATTACAATGGCACAGACACTTTGGATCAAAAGGCTTATTGATTGTTGCAGGCCCATTTCCTTTGTTTCAGGCCTCCACAGCTTATAACATTTGTTCATCGAATTAATAGCTATGACACCATGATTAGTGTTGCTCATTAACAGGAACTTGTAATGTGCAAATAATGAACATCCAGTAACAATCTTTCTTGGATTCAACTCACTTGTTGAATGATATTGCATATGAGAAGCATGCCGAGCTTGTAAATAGCTAGAACATGTACTATACTTTTGTAGAGATTCCATAAAGGCTTGTAGTCTGCTGTTTAGTCTCATCTGCCATCCATGGTCATCTGTCTCAAGTTTTTTTCCCCTGATTACCTGTTAAATGTACGTCATATATGCACATATATACATTCAACACTATTGATAAAGCATATACTTTGCTTGGAAAATATAATTTTTCTATTTGACAGTGTAGAACTTCTTGACAAATAATATATGTTTTCCATTTGTAAACAGACGATAAGCTATATGGCAGAGCGCATTGTTGGGCAGGGTTCATTTGGAATTGTATTTCAGGTGATACTTTATATACATTTTTCTGAGCCATCAATATAGCTGATAATTTAGTTGCTTTTAATCAGGCTATCATGTGAAGCACCGTTTACAGCAATAGATACAACCTTTCGTTAAAGCCAAGTTGTTTTGCAGGCTAAGTGCCTGGAAACTGGGGAAACTGTTGCAATCAAGAAGGTCTTGCAGGATAAGAGATATAAGAACCGTGAATTGCAAACAATGCGCCTTCTTGATCACCCCAATGTAGTCTCACTCAAGCACTGCTTCTTTTCAACTACAGACAAAGATGAACTCTATCTCAATTTGGTTCTAGAATATGTTCCTGAGACTGTTTATCGGGTATCAAGACACTACAGCAAGGCAAATCAGCGAATGCCCATGATATATGTCAAACTCTACACATATCAGGTCTGACATTTAGCATCAAGTAGATCTATATTTTCACCATTTTGTGAAGTGGCATTTTGTACAAAGTCTGAGCCACAAGTAACAACATAAGGTGTGTGTTTAGCATCTGCCCATATGCATTTCAATATTATTACTTATTTATATATCTCGAGCTTTTTCCAAAAATATTATTTGCACTAGTCAAAGACATGATGTTGATTATGTTCGTTGGGACAAAACTTTGTTGAGTTGAGGGGTTTAGTTCCTCTGAATTGTTATATATGTGTCTAGTCACATTCAGATTTTGGTTTTATGGTGTTTCGGTTTCTTTCCTTGCACAATTTGAGTTGTTTGAATAGAACCTAGCACTGAGAAGTACCTATTATACGTGATACGACATTTGTCGTACCTAAATTCTGAGAGTTTAAGTTCTATTGCAGTATGATGTATTAGGTAGTGATGAAGAGGATATGTCGTCAACTTTCATTCACATCCTATGATGATTGTTGTGTTTTATGGTGACTGTTGAATTTGGCAGATTTTTAGAGCTTTGGCATATATTCATGGTATAGGAGTCTGCCACAGGGACATAAAGCCGCAAAACCTACTGGTTTGTATTTAAAAGCTTAGGTGACTTCCCATATTATGATTGACTGTTATTGACCAATACAATCTGTTCTTGCAGGTTAATCCTCACACTCATCAGCTCAAACTGTGTGATTTTGGAAGTGCGAAAGCTCTGGTATGTGGTATCTCCTTGGACATGACTTGTTCTTAGAACTTGTGTTGGGCAAAAATTTGAATATTTTGCCGAACGTGACTTCACTCATATAACGAAGAATTATACGAGTTTTATTAAAAGTAGGTTAGACCCATTCCAGATAGTATATATCCATTAATTATAATCTCTTACTTCAAGAGAACACCCTTTGATTCTAACTAGAAATTATCACACGCTACCATTTACACCACAAAAGCATTTTATTTGCGATGGTGGCTGGACCTAGGTTAATTGTCTAGGCTGCTCTACGTACCCGTTATCGGGATCAAGCCGATTCGTAGTTTGGGGTCATTAAATTATTTTTGGAGTAAGATCAACAGGTAATTACCCATTAATCTTGAATGGACAAAATATCCATTATGTTTTAAAATGGGTAAATGACCATTTGAATTGATATGGGTTTAAGGTCCATTTGATTGTGGAGGAGTTGTGACTGTACCTAGTTTAACTAGACTGCCTACGTATCCGAAAAGGAATCAAGTCAGACGTAGTTCGACAAGAATTTTGAATTTGAGTGGGGTTTTAAATGAGTGAATGACTCATTTAATTTGGTTTGAAATGGGTGAGTGACCCAAAATTTGATATTGAATTTGATTTGGTTTAAAATGGGTGAATGATCCATTATTCTTTGGGATGGGTATTTAAAACAACTTTAACTTATGTGAATTTTAGGATTCACAGAGGTTGTGACTTAAGATGGAATTAAATTCCATGTAAGATTATTGACTTTATGTGGGTTTGAAACTCAAAAATCTATTAAGAGTCCAAGACTATTTTCATAAAGATTGTTGAGTTTTAAACCTCTTGAAAATTAGTAAAGAGTTAGAAACTCTTTAATTTAATTTTTTTTGCACTATTTAATTTGTAGGAGTTTAAAACTCCAAAAATAGTGAAGGATTTAAATAGCTAAATTATTGTAGCATTTGTAGAAATGGGTCAAAGACCCCATTGTTTTGATTTTCATGTGCTTTCGAAAGACCACAAAATTTTGTGTCGTTGCACGTTATCGGAGGAGTTAAAAACTCCTTTAACTTGGTGAGAGTTAAAAAAAACTCCTTTGATTCATGAATTTTTGAAGAGCCAAAGGCTCTTAATTGCTGTAAAATTTCTTAAGAGTTAAAAACTCCATTGCTGTTTTAAAATGGTCCTTAAAAGACCAAAGCAACATATTTTTTTTAAAATGGTCTTTGAAATATCAAAGCAGAATTTTTTTTTAAAATGGTCTTTGAAAGACAAAAACATAATTTTTTTACAATGGTCTTTGAAAGACCAAAACAGAATTTTTTTTTTCTTAAATGGTCTTTGAAAGATCAAAGCAGAATTTTTTTTAAATGGTCTTTGAAAGACCAAAACGGAATTTTTTTAACAATGGTCTTTGAAAAGACCAAAGCAGAATTTTTTTTTTACAATGGTCTTTGAAAGACTAAGACATAATTTTTTTACAGTGGCCTTTGAAAGACCAAAACAGAATTTTTTTTTTCTTAAAATGGTCTTTGAAAGATCAAAGCAGAATTTTTTTTAAAATGATCTTTGAAAGACCAAAACAGAATTTTTTTTACAATGGTCTTTGAAAGACCAAATTATAATTTTTTTTAAAATGGTCTTTGAAAGACCTGGGCAGCATCTTTTTTTTTAAATGGTCTTTGAAAGACCAAAGCAGAATTTTTTTTAAAAAAAATGGTCTTTGAAAGACCTGAATTCACTGCCATTTTTTGAAGGGTTTGCTGCAACATTAAAAAGGTTAGTAACAAGCCAAATGGGAGTTTAAAACTCCACTAAGCCAAAAACTCACAACCAAAGACCAAAAATCTAATTCAAGATAATTTTGAGGAATTAGAAATTCCTCTAAATTACATAAAAAGAGGGGGACTTGTATACTAAATTATGGTTTTGAAAGAGTTAGAGACTCTTGTGGATGAAAGATGTGGCTATTTTTTTTTGTATTGCAGCAAGATTTAGAAGAGTTATAAACTCCTTTGGTGTGTTTTGCTTTGCCACCAACTCTTGCAGGAGTGAAAACCTCCAAATCAAATTCGTTGCTTCAATTTCTTTTCCTTGAACCCACTGCCCACTGCCTTGTAAAGTTTGCTTCTAGCTTTTTTTTTTTTCTACCCATCCATTTGCCGAAAGAGTTGAAGATGGCAAAGCTCTTGCCCATTCTCCAAAAGAGTTTGAAACTCTTGTGGCTGCCCCAAACTCTAGGAGTTTAAAACTCGTATAATTTGTAATTTCAGGAGGATCGATATAGCCGAAATTGTTGAATTCCTGCCATCAAAGATCCAAGAGATTAAATTAACAAGAAAGAGGGTGAACAAAATTTTTTTTACCTGTTGCAAGGCTTCAGATTTTTTTTTCTTTTGCCTTTCTTTCTTCTCCTCTCTCTGCCGAAATTTCTCTTTTTCCTTTGCCTTTTAACCGTCTGGACTCTCCCTTCAGATCTCCTCTTTTTTTTTTTCTCTTTGATCTCAAGATCAAGTGTATTTATAATAGCTTTTTGCATGCAAAAAAAAAGGGGGAAGCTGGCAATCTTTTAGGAACCCCCACCAAGTCCACTTCCTCTTGCTTGTAGGCAATTGATGTAGTGGGGAGTTTGGGAACTGCCCAACCGTCAAACCAACCTCAACTCTCGGCTTTCCATTTTTTTTTTTTTACAACATACAGTTTTTTTTTGTAAATTCATAAGGATGAATTTTAATGGGCCAAATTGAAATGTGAATTTTAACAATTGAGCTTGACGGGTCAAGTTAATGATCAATAATTCTATGGAACCACGCATCAAACATGAACCCATCATTGACCTCTTAAAATAAAATTTTGCATCGAAAGTTGACAAGTGCTAAATTTTTTCGTTTAACAACTTGATATTCCTTAAATTATGTTTGTTGGCATATTTCTGATTGGAGAGCTGAATATCTCCCTTAAGCTGCCAAATTGATGAATTAGTTGATAGTATATCTATCTCTTGCAAATCACGTTGTTGAGGCTTATATGTAATTTGGTATTTGGTTTCTCCTTCATTATTTCATTCCGGATCTGGCTACTTTCAAGTTCCTTTTCTATACTGCATAATAGAAACATTACTACGACAGGTTAAAGGGGAGCCAAATATCTCATATATTTGTTCTCGTTATTACCGTGCTCCTGAACTCATATTTGGAGCAACCGAGTACACAACTGCAATTGATATATGGTCTGTGGGTTGTGTCCTTGCTGAATTGCTTCTTGGCCAGGTTCTTACAAGCCCAAAACTTTCTATATTATAATCTGGAAAAGATAATGGAGAATGAGGGGTTATTAACATTGATGTTTTTCTTAAAATTTTCATTTGGACGTTCCAAACTTGGTAGCCTCTCTTTCCAGGCGAGAGTGGAGTGGATCAACTTGTCGAAATAATCAAGGTGACTTCCTATGCCTCCTGCATGAATAAGAGTGTCTCAATTCTGAAACTTCTGCATCTTACTTTTGCAATCAAAGCTAAACAACATATCGGGGGAAAAAAAACTGAAATAGCTGATTGTCTCTTCTTTCATTCTTTTTTCTAGGTGCTAGGGACACCAACTCGTGAGGAGATCAAATGTATGAATCCAAACTATACAGAGTTCAAATTCCCACAAATCAAGGCTCATCCCTGGCACAAAGTGAGAAAAATGTGGTTTCTTTGCTGACCTTTTCTCTTTTTTTTGGGAAAAACAAAAAACTTTGACACTAGTGTCGTTTATGTAAACGTGTGTAATTACTTAGCACCCTATTGCTGTTGTGGGCAGATATTTCACAAGCGGATGCCCCCTGAAGCTGTAGATCTTGTATCAAGACTTCTTCAATACTCTCCAAACTTAAGATGCAGTGCGGTGAGTAAATCCTAGCAAATTTTTTAATGTCAATGAAGAAATGGATCTATCTTTTTTCTCTTTTCCAGTTTTCCTCTAATTCTGTTGAAAAAAGTGCACATGCCATCTTTACATCTTGCCTTCTTACAAGTCGTGGGGTTTATCTATCTTGATCACTATTGTACCAGGACATTTGTATGACCTATGGATATCAGTTTTACATGGCATTTGACTGCAAAAGCCATACTCTTCCAGAAAAAGCAAGCTAATATTTACATCAGTCTGTTGTAATGGGCATTTTCGGAACATCTACGTTGCTATTTTATGGTAGATCAAATTGCTGGTTATTGTAACTCTATTGATTGGTGTCCCTTGCCTTTTGTTTGGTTGCAGTTGGATGCCTGTATCCACCCATTTTTTGATGAACTTCGTGATCCTAATACCCGACTACCAAATGGCCGTCCCTTGCCACCTCTTTTCAACTTCAAACCTCAAGGTTCATTTTCATCCATTTAGTTTCATTTTTACTTTGTGCCCCTCTAATTACCTCTGTTGCATACTTGGGTTTCGAATGACAATTCTGTGTTTGCAGAGCTGAAAGGATCGTCTCTGGAGCTCCTGTCAAAATTGATACCAGAACATGCTCAGAAGCAATGCCCCTTCCTTGGTTTTTAGGGTGTAACATTATTGTTCATATCTATTGACTGATTTGTGGTGTAACATTATTGTTTCTTTGTTGACTGGAGACTAGGGACACTCTGTCTGTCTGTATGTTGTATTGATTTCTCACAAAAACAAATGTTTGATGGACTTTATTGGTTCTTCTTTTAGTTTCTGTCTGTGCCAACATCGTGTGGACTCAAGGTCAAGTGGTTATCTCTATAATGGTATATTTTATTTTGGATATGTACAATCGCTCTTGCAATCTAGATAGATCCAACAATGGAATTGGAACTTGATAGGTCTTGCAGCAACTAAGCTAACGGGCAGATTTCAAAAATGGCTACTGCATCAAAGGTAAAGTACAAAAAAACTTTGAAATCTATAATTGCTTCAGCAGTAACAGGAATTTCGGGTTTGTATATGGTGATGTACACAAGAATAACCAGAGATGAAGAAAAGGAAACTGGGAGTTGCAATTCAGATCCCTTGTATAGTGGTTGGTGGGGGCGATCTATCATCGAGAAAAATATATTAGAAGAAATCTAAATCCTATTTAGTTGGTTCTGCAAATAATCCTCCACAACTCCTCAGTGATCCATTATTCACTTCAACACCAACAGTACATAAGTTGGTGGGTTAAATTATAGTATTGAAAAATAAATTTTTAATATCATATCTTCTATTTCCTTCCAAAGAAATCTTGTTACGTGTAAATATTATTTATTTTATTTTAATTTATTATTTTTACAATTAATAATCAAAGATAAATTAAAAAAATAAAAGTTCAAAGTTATTTGAAGATATAATAATGAGAAATAATTTTTCGATACCATAATATTATTCTAAGTTAGTGGGCCAAGCACTAAGAGACAAATTTAAAGGACCAAAATGTCAGTCTTATCATCAATTATAGCTTTACCCTTTATATACTCGAGAGTACAATAATTTGCCTACTCTCTGGGCATGCATCACTATGTCACTAGGGTTAGAGATGATAATTTTTTGATAAAACACAAAAATACAATTTGAAATTGACACAAAATTAATAGATTATGATTGATAATTTTTTAACACAAATCGGTATATAATACGATTCGTTAACACGAATAGTAAATGGATTAGGTTAGTATCAAACACAAATAATACGAAATTAACAAGATTAATATATTTAAATAGTATTATAAAAATAAAATATTATTTTTTATTATATTTTATCAAGACCTAATTTTTATATATCCATCAATTACTTACTGTATGACACAGCAAATAAGCTCTTCTCAAAGTAAAAATGCACAGAAACCATATGTAACGTCTTCAATTACGCCCTTCTCAAAATAATATAATATTCCACAGAAAACTATCTGTATGACGTGTCGCGAGTGGAATTAGGTTTTTCCACCGTGGCGCCCATCTTTTTATATTTTTTTATTTCATTTTACTGTACCATTCTGCACAGAATTTCCGGACAAAAACGCTTTCGCGTACTCGCACTCGTCAGTGCGATTCTTTGGTCCCAAAGCTTCCTTCAATTTCACGAGCGCCCTCTCTCTCTCCCTCTCAGCTACGAGAATCGTTTTCTCTCTCTCTCACAGCTACGAGAATCGTTTTCTCCCTCTTTATTTATATTTATTTGTTCTTTGTTTGTTGCTTTTTTTTTTCTTTCTCTTTTCACCTCTTCTGTGTTTCTTCGTCATCGGTTTGAAGATTTTGCTTTGTATATCTTCGGTTGTAAATCGAAATCCACCAGTTTTCGGGCGAAGGAATTTTTTTTTCCTTTTTTCTTACAGGAGAGAAGTACATTTTCGATGCTATTGAAGGTAGCGTCAAGATCAAAGTGATTCTTATCTTGTCAGGTAATTAGCATCTATATTAGTTGAATTTGTCCTGAAATTGTACCTTAATTATGTTTAATTCGTCATTAGTGTTAAATACAAATGTTTTGATGGTTGACTGACAATTATTAATGTTAGCCAAGGGACTAGGAGTGTTTTTGGTTAGTTTTTGCAGGTTTACAGAAATCCAGATTGGGTAATTTTGTGGAGTGTTTGTAGGGGAAAGCATGGGGCTGCCATGGGCTATGTTGTAGAATTTGCAGGCTATGTTGTAGAATTTTCAGGTTATCTTTGGTTTGATTGGGTGAAGCGCGAGGTTCAGAAGAGCCTGAACTTTGTATAGCATCTATTGAGGAGGTTGTTTGGGGAATCTCCTTATTTGAATCTGCCATTTCAACCATCTTCATATTTGGAGGTTCAATCTCCTGACTGATTCCTACCTGGTTTCAGATTTCCTGTTCATACACCTGCCAAAGTTTTTCTGTTTGCATGGCCATTTTTTTTAGTATTATAGTAAAGAATATATCTAAAAGAATTGGTGACGGAACTTACATTCGTTGCCTTTGATATTCTTAATCACCGTTGCTTATTTTGCCAAATGAACTACTTCAATATGATTATTGATTCTTTCTTTTTATTGAACAGCTTGGGAACCTTTGTTCGGCTTACTAGAGGTTGCTGAGAAATGGTATTCCTTTCTTTTTCGTGCAATTTCATATCATTAATACCAATATTATGATGTAATCACAAGACTTAGTTGAGTTGAGTTGTATTACCATGTTGTGATGTCTCTTCTTTCATACCTCACTTATAGTTTCTACTGCACTAGACTATTTTTATTTTAACTAGTTGGTGCCCACGTACGTTATACATGGACCATTTTGAATTATAATTTTAGTTTTTATTTTTTACTTTTTACTCGCATTATCTCTATATTTGTAGTTTTATGTATACATAAAATAAGTGTGAAGTTAGAAAGTAAAAGAGAAAAAATGTAAAAGAAAGGCATCAGGTCGTTGATTTGATTACTTATTGGTTGTTTATAAAGTTTATATTTTAAATATTTTACGTCTACCATGGTGTGAGCAACACTTAGTAGAATTCTCATCAAGAATATTGACTTTGGATTGGAAAAAATTACAATCTTACAATAAATATTTGACAATTGAAGGCCAAAAAATGAATTAAAACTCGATAGAAGTGAATAAAAATATAATTAATAAGTAGAATTTGCATATAGTTGCAAAAATTAATCTCATGTACCAAGACCTTGACAAATCAAATTTCGAAATTAAAATTGAGAAGTAAATAAATAAAAGAAATTGAATCTAAATAGTGAATAAGACAGATCACATTCTCTTAAAGTCCTAGATTACACTCAGATTAAATCATCAAAGCAGTAGTTGATAGTAAGATAACATCAAATGAAGTTAAGCACTAATAAAAAAAAAAAAAAATCATATAAACAATCAAGAATTATTGCACTTTGAGCTCATCATCTTCAATATCGTTTATAGTCTTACTTTCATAAGATTTATGACCACTTGCAAAGAAAAAAAATAAAAACAAAACACAGAAATGGAGGGAGCTATGGAAGTTATAGAGAAGAATAAAAATTCCAGTAGCTTCTATTATTTAAAGAGAGAAGATTTCTCTACTTGAGGTAAGTGAGAATTTGGAAGGAGAATATGTTATTCTTATATTGTTTTTTAATTCTCTCTAGTGTTACGAATATGAAAGGTCTTCTTATATATAATGTTATGTATTCATTGCACTTATAATTACAAATATTTATTCTTAGAAAGGGAAAGGTGTAAGAGTTAAAGTGGTAAGTAGGATATAATTGTCTTTATATAATTAAGAAGGGGTAGAATAGGAAATCAAAAGTTTTTCTCATTAGCTTCCTTTTATTAGTAGTATAGATTAATTAGGAACATTCAAGTGAAAACCTGTTATTGTTATGTGTTTCAATTATATGTTTTTGGTTTGTTTGTTCTGTTTTGTTTTTATTTCTGTAGGATGGAAATGCTTCTTGTGAAGACGGTGATAACATTGACTGGGATACTGAAGATGAACTAGAAATTCAGAATATTCCTGTTTCATCTTGTTCAAGGTCTACACCGCCTGGTGAAGAATCTGTTGCTGGCACGGGGGAGGTAAGTGTTATAGTTAACTAAGGCTATGGTTACTCTCCTTCTCAATTGCGGACAATTGTGATTACAACAAAGATAGAGAAGTAAAGTCTTGTAGATTACTTCCCTTCAATGAGTTATTTTCACTTTTTGAAAGATTATGAGCTTGTGTAGTATTATATCAACTTGCAGCCGCAGAATCACATGGTTGACAAGAAAATCGCATTCTAAGAGATTTTTATCCTGGCTGGACATATAATTTTATCAATGGGACCATTGACTGGTGAAGTGACAAAATTGTTGGGCTAACAAATTATAAGGTTGCGGGTTTGAAGTTGGGAGCAACCACTTTGTGCAATTAGTGCTAAATTTTTAAGGTCTGTTTAGCCCACCCCTCGAACACCTCTATTAACGGGGATCAAACTAGATGATGACCATTTATTAGTACAACCATCACCTGCACATCCAATTTGCATAAATAATTTGACTGCCTCATAAATCTCCTACAATTTTGCAATATTGATTTGGAGTCATTACATTGCTTACTTATTTATCTTTGCCCCAAATCCTCGAGGGGAAGGAGCATGGACGCTGCTGTTTTTTATTTGGGGGTGGGGGAGGACCGAGGATCCATCTTTACAAACTAGAAACACTTATATACAAAGGGCTAGGGCATCCAAGCTGATGTTACCTATATTTACACATATATTCATATAGATGTTTGTAATACATTAGAAGCATGTGGTTATTTTCTGCACTTCATTTAACAATTTGTTTGACTCCTTCCTTTTGGTTTCTTTCACGTGCATTCTTCTCTCTTTTCTTTGTGCAATAAGAAATATAGTTCATATTTACTAATTCATTCAACTTTGACATCTACAGGCAAGCTCATCAGTAGGTCCTTCTTCCCACTCCAAGTTGGTTCATCATTTCATAGGGATGGGGTTTTCTGAAAAATTGGTTACAAAAGCAATTGAGGAGAATGGTAGTTGCACTGTTTGTTCATTCAAAAGAGAGTTTTGACCTAAGAAGCACGGATATGAATATGAGATATGGATACGACGATTCACAAAAATCTTTAAAAGTAGAATACAAATACGACTAGGATATGTCTATCTTGTTTTATTTATATACTAGCAATTGTCCGTGCCTGAAGGCACGACTTAACAAACAAAAAAATTGAAAGCAAATACATGAGCATTAAGAGACTGTATGCCATAAAAAATTGCCAATTAGAAAAACTAAGAAAAAACATTGATAAATATAATATGGGCCCATTATTTTTAAAAAAAAAATTGATTGAATACAAATCAAAACAATTTCAAACATTGTTCAATGACCGTTTAATTATTGATTGATATCCAAATGATAGTAGTATGAAAACAATCAAATAAATATGAGATAGAAAGCAAGGAAGGGGGATTAAGAGATGAATTGCAACAAAAAATATAATAAACAACATCAACAAAAGCTAAATCAATTAAAACTAAATTTTTAACACTCTATCGAGTTAAATTACACTTTGTGTCCTCATAGTATGTTGATAGTTTAGAGAATGTTCGTACCTCTAAATATAATATTTTTTTCTATTCTTCCAAACAATTACGGCTAAATTCTCTTTAAAAATAAGACCCTACAAAAATATGAAGATGTGCAAACCTTATCAAGTAAAGATGTTTTTCATATATCATACTTAAACATATTCGTGAAAAGATACCATGCCATCAATGAACACTAGTCTTGATCAAATTTTCATGATTAAATCCAACTACGCTAACATTATCAAATTGAGAAACTGAATACATAAAATTTGAGTCCCATAAAAAATTCAAGCAAAATCCTCTAAAAACACAACTATGCAGAACTATTACCACTAATACTACCATTACCACTTAGCCTAAATTTTGATAACTAATCAAATTTTGTGCTCAAATTGAAATTAAATCTAACCAAGTCAACTATTTAAATTAATTTTGCTATTCAATTCAAACTAAATTTCATCAACTCAGTTAATTTTATGTTGCACAAATTTGTCTCAAGAGCTTTACCTCACCACCACCCATCCATCACAACTTCGAGATTAACTATCATCACTAAGACCACCATCATTATCACTTACAAACCTAAAACATATCTTCAGCAACCATCGGTACCGCTTCGAGAAGGCGAGCTTACTTTTAACTACAATCCAAGCCAAATAATGTATCAAATTGACAACAAATCAAATGAACTATAAGACATATTGCCAACAAATCAAGTTGAATTTCAGTATACTGCAGGAATAGTGTATAACTTGCAAATTTTATGAATGTGCACAAAGCATTAAATTGAAGTCAAGATTTAAAAATTTTTAGAGAGAAAATAATATTTAAAAACATAGACATTACAACCTAAAGAATCTTGAATAGCGGTATGAAAAACTCATTAAACATCGTGCATACACCTCACAGTGGTTCCTGTCATTTATGCTTTCTTTTGATACAAACCATTCCCAAATGTGCCAAAAAAACAAAAGGCTTGGCTTTTGATCAAAAGGGCTCCTTGGTTCTTCTGGAATTTTTTGCAGTTTTTGGACAAAACAAACACCAGAAATAGATGAACTCATCCTTGTTCACAAAGGACCACTTAGCCTGAACCAATCTTAGGTCCTCATATCCTAGAACGTACAGAAAAAGATTGTAAATAATCTAAAAATATGTAAAACTAAAAAAAAATAACAAATCCAAACCAATAAACCATTTTTTTAGGAGATCATTGTCCCGCTGGAGTTGTGTCATTGCTGATCGTTGGAGCTGCGCCGTCGTGCTATAGATGGTCGTTGCAGCAGACAAAGTAAGTTTGCTAAAAAATAAGGATAATGTTGGCCCGCTTATTGAAGCAATAATACAAACACTTAGTGTTTCGGTGATTGTGGTGGGTTTCGGTAGCAATGTGTGCGTGTGGGGGTGGGGAGACGTTTGTTGGCTAGGGAGGTTTCGGTGGCAGTGGTGGGGACTGGGGAGGAAAGGGGGTGGAGGTGCTGGTTGGCTGCAGGTAAGAGTTTGACTTTGGATATATAGGGTGTTTGGTGGGCTGTTATGAGTTTCGGGGAAGGAAGGGGTGGTTGCAGTAAGGAGAGACATACGCAGAGAGAGAGAGGGGGAGGGATACCCAGGTGAGGCTTCAAGATTGTCGATGGTTGATCACTGTGTCTCTGATGGGGCCTCCATAGTGTTGCTGTGAAGAGAGAGGGTTTCGGTGAGGAGAGAAAAAGAGAGAAGAGAAAGGGGCACCGGTGGCTACAAGGGCGGCTCAAGCCAATTTGAGGCCTAAAACAGAAATATTAAATGGAGATCTTTTTATTTTTAGTATTATTTTTTTAAAAAAAATTAATTTATTTTTAATTTTCTATGTGAGAGGGAGACAAAAGAAGGATGTGTTAATATTGTCGAGAAAGAGATTTCAACTTTTGTTTTTGTTTTTTATCACAGAGAAGGAGAGAGTGTTTAATTTCAACTTTTGTTTTTTTTTTTTACCAGATGGAGAGAGAGAGAGTGGGTGGGAGTAAATATGAGTTGACTTTTGAGTATTTTTTTTTATTTTTTTAATTTCTAAGTTTTTGATGTTATGGATTGGATTATAGGCCCAAATTATTGCAATAAAAATTTTGATTGAATTTAATTTTTTGGAACTTTTTTGGAGGGCTTAAAATTTAATGGATTTAATTTTTTTTGTGGGCTAGTGATGTACCTAAATTATGGAGTCTTCTAAAAATTTGGAGCCTAAAACTCATGTTTTTTTTTCCATTCTGTTGGGCTGGCCCAAGGTGGATATTCGTTAGGGGCAAAGATCGAGAGGAGAAATAAAGAGAGAAAGAGAGGGAGACAGAGGAGAAAGGGGATATCAGAAATAATTGGGTGAAAAGATCGAGATGGATGCAGGTGATAAAGGAAAGCGGAGTAAATAATATAGTATCATCATTATATTGAATATTCTGAAACTGTGATGTGAAAAAGTGATTTTTCTAATATGGAAAGGATATTATTTAAAGCAGCATGGGCGGGTGTCAAAATTTAAATATGGACGTTAATTTTAGATTTGGACAAAATTTTAGATTTAGATGGCATTTTGAAAACTAAAAATTTTGAGCAACAAAAATATTTCAAAAGAGCTAATGTGGTACGTCAGATCAAAACGATATGAGACGTCAATAGCTTGAGACAGTTTGGGATAACGCCGTCCGTTGGATGATGACTTTTTTGGTTACGAAACGATCTGGGCCGCTTTTTATCTCCAAAATTTAAAATCGTTCTATTTTATATATATAGTACAAGATAATTATCATACTAGGATGGATTAGGAGATAAAAAATGTTTCAAACTTAAACAATTTATGTTACTGACATAGAGACTGCACAATATTGTTTTGAATCCAATGTTCTATGTAGTCACTTGTGTCATCCTTCGAGAGTTGGTTTTGACGTAAGCCATAAAAACTAATTATTCAACCCAAACAAGTTGTAAAGAATTCTCAAAATTTCAGCCCAACACCGCTCTTTCTAGGGTGCAGGAACCTACTTATCAAACGGTTCTCCATAGGAGGTCTGTAAGGAGTTTCCAATGAGCCACTTTTTCCTTGAATCTATAATGAACACAAACTTATACTACTAGGCCATTGAGCACATTGATTAACTCAAATCTACACAGTCCACCACATTAAGTATAAGGAGCATGTATCCACCTTGAAGGTATACATATTCGAGGTGTATCGACAAGTATCCAACAATGATAAGTATTTTATTAAGTATTGAATACATATTGAAGGTATTCAATATACATTTTCAAGTATCTAGCTAGTATCGGTATCGGATGCAGGATACGTCAACCCGATCGAAGTATCTGTGCTTCTTAGGTTTTGACCTTGAAAGCTTGGTTGATGACAATATTCTAATACACGTGCAGGACAAGGCAATACAGAATCAATTCTAGAAACTCTCCTGACATACTCGGTAAGTCTCACATTTTGAGACACTTTCCTGTAGCTTTTTCCTTCACCGCTTAAGCCCTTTGATACTCGTCGGTGCTTTGTGAATGAAAACTAGGTCAAGCTGGGGGAAAACAAAACTGTTACTTTAATAGATCAGATGATAATATGTCTTTGGTTCATTGTTGAATACTTGAATCTGTTTTGGTCATAATGTTTGTCTCTTATCTGTTCTTGAACTACAATTCTTCACAGTTTTTATAGTATAATAATATAATTTTCAATTTATGTGTGATGGTAGAGCATTGAATCTTTTGTGTTCAGCCGATCGGGCGAAGCTTGTTGGAAGTTGCATATACAGCTATTTGTCTTATTTGTGTCCTTGTACAATAATTTAGAAAAAAAAATTTCATATCCATTGTAACCTTAAAATATCGTCTTCCAGCGACTGGTGGTAATAGGAATTATAATTTTCACATTTAGGGGCACTGAATGAGGTAGTTTGGAATATATTATTGCTTTGCTGAAACGTTTTAACTGTATTATATTTAAATGTTTGCCTTAAATATGTCCTGATACTATAATTAAAAGAATTAGGAGGGATTAATTTTTTGTTGTAGGACTAAGATACCTTCTTCTATTCATGTTTGATGGTCAGAATAAACCTTTTGAAGTTGGAAGGGGCGTTGAATCTCTTATTTGCCTGATATGAAAGCATGCGGTTACTGTGATGCTGTAACTGGCTGAACAATACTTAACATAATGTATGTTGTATCCAGTGTTTTGGTTTACAATTGTGGGTAAGTATGAGTGATTGGTACAGAAAGGCAGCTTCTATCGAAGAGTTCCTCGTAATATGTTCCAGGACTCTGATATTGTGCTGTTAAATAGGCCAATGACCACACTTTTGATATTGCCTGAAGCAAGGCCAGTCAATCCTTTCTGAGAGCTTATGTTGCGCGAGTTCCTACTGCAGGAATGTTTGCCTTGCATGTGTGGTCAACCATCTAGTTAGAAGATGGAAAGACCAGCTGCACCACTTAATTTTGTCCCACAGGTTTCTTCATTGTTGTGCTTTTGCCATCTCTATCATGAATGGTTTTAGGTGATGTGAGAAATATATTCACGTTCCTGATTGCATCTCATGGGTATTTTCAAGCTGTATTAGAGGTATATTGTTAGTTTGTCTACTCAAGTTGGAAAGCTTTCGAAACCAGATGGTTGAATGGTTTTACACCTGGTTTACCTTCATGATACCTAGAATTCTTTATCCCTCGACTTCTTTGTGACTTTTTAAAATGTTGAACCCCAATTTAATGTGGACCTACAGTGAATAACATGATAAAGTAGGAGGGGCATTACTTTTGCTCGCTGAAAAGCAGTTATGCTTCCCGTTCATCTTCTTAGTAATTTATATAAGGGCGTCGAAAATAAGATTGAGCTGGAATTTTGAGGGTAGACCATTTGTAATGTTATTTTAAACAATTGGATGCTAATATTGGGAATGAGTTCCTGTTGTTATTTTTTAGTTGTGCAAATATTGGGAATGAGTTCCTGTTGTTATTTTTTAGCATACAATATTACCAATCACACGAAACATCTATGTTGTTTTCTCAATCCTAGAACAAGCAAATGAGGTGATTGGTCACTAGAATGCGAGATTTGAGAGCACTGTATTTTTGGTATAGTATGTGTTTAGCATCACAACTCTATGCCCAAGTATGAGACATACATGTTATGTGTATGCAGGTTGTGTACTTCCTATGCCTCTTCTGTTGGTTATATATATTATAAAAAATGTGTAAGCATGATACTTATAAACTGGTTCAGATCTTCACCAACTTCCAGTCTGCTTATGCTTATGTGTCTTCATTGTTATCCTCTCGTGCTTTTGTTGGTCCATTAACTCATTCTAACTGTTAAAAATGCTTTCAAAGATACATTAGTACCTGCCAAGATACTTAACCTTTCACTTGGTGATTCAGTTAGCATTAATTTGGATTTTATTTTTCCTACATTGAGAGTTTGCATTTTTATTTTCCTTTACGTTAAAGACATGTTTGCAGGCTCTTGAAGACTCTCCTCAACAACAGCAATGCGTTAATTCAGACAAGAGCACTCCAGAATACAATGAGAGCTTTCTGGATGATCTTTCCGATACAGATAGTTGGGCTGAAAATGAGTTAGCTGTATGTAATGTTTGACCACTTAGATCATTTAAAGTACCCTTCTGCTATTATCTAACAGTTAGCAAAATTCAAATTCAACTACTATTACTGTCTTAGGCCTACAGGCACAGATATAAGCAAAATATAGCAAACTGTTGGAAGTTGTATGGCCACTGTATGTTCATTACGCAATTTGTCAGGATCCATTGCATACAATTGTACTGATACTAGTGTACTTTACATACATCTATTTTGACAGTTTACTGCTGAATTTGAATATTTGGAAGTGAATGATCTGTAGAGATCATACGTGCTTATTTATCCATTGATTTCTAGTCACTTGACGACATGTTGAACATTGGTAAATTGTTGTACTCGACAAAATTTATCATGAGTAGCAATGATTTTATCTTGATATTTTGGGTAGAGTCATATGTTGCTGTGAGAGATAGATTCATACTAGTGTACTTTACATACATCTATTTTGACGGTTTACTGCTGAATTTGCATATTTGGAAGTGAATGATCTGTAGAGATCATACGTGCTTTTGTATCCATTGATTTCTAGTCACTTAACGACGTGTTGAACATCAGCAAATTGTTGTACTCGACAAAATTTATCATTAGTAGCAATGATTTTATCTTGATATTTTGGGTAGAGTCATATGTTGCTGTGAGAGCAATATATATATATATATATATATATATATATATAGAGAGAGAGAGAGAGAGAGAGAGAGAGAGAGAGAGAGAGAGACCATAGGATTAAAGAAGCACAAAGATTGAGAAAGAGAAAGGGAGATAGAGAGAGAAGAGACCAAATTTCTGAACGCCCTCTTCCCAGGCCCATGGGGAACTCTAAACACCTCACCCTAGAAGGATCTCTAAGCCCCTCACCCGAGGTTCAAATTGAAACATGTAAAAGCCTTTGAAAGGGAAAAACAATGGTACTCTGATTTTGAATATCTAAGTCTCTGCAAGTCGCTGACAAATATTTTATGCTTTGTATGGCTGCATGTTGGAATGTAATTGCTGACTTGCCTCCATGCATCAACCAATTTTTCAGAAAGAAATCAGCATCATTGTTCATCAATTCAATTCTTGGAAGCATAATATCTAACAGGAGTATTCCCTTAGGCTTTCAAGGCCCAGGATTTTTACCTGCTTGTATCTTGTAGAATCTAACACAGATTTCCCTTGGATGAGTATACTGCCTGGTTTCTGTATGTAGAAATTAGTGTTAAAAATTGGTTTTTCTTGCAGGAAAATATGAATTCATTATCTGACAAAGATAGAACACTGTTGTCCCTGGTAAATATGGGATACACAATTGAAGAGGCTTCCATCGCCATGGATAGATGTGGTGCGTATATCATAATATGTGACAATACTTTAATATGTTGCTGTGCACAATATTGTATTGCAAGTTTGGATTCAAAGTGGAGAAGTCAAGTATTATTTTATTGCGAAAAGGATAACTCTTTGGAGTAGAGGTGTAAAATGAGCCAAGCCAATTAGTAGCTTGAAAATTTAAACAAGCTAAGAACGATCTCGGACGAGGCTTCATTTACTTGATCCCAAGTTGAGCTTGAGTAGCTTGACTATCTAGATCTATTTATGCTTTAGATGCTGATTAGCTAATTAATCCCAAGGTGTTATTTATGGTCATATGATCAATCTATTTGTGGCCAATGACGTCATTATTAGAATTAAACTGATCCGATTGACCTAACCTGCTAACCAACAAGACCATGGCCCTTTAGATGGAAGCTCACAAGAGTGACTCGATTATATAGCAGAATCTTATAATTGGCTAGAAAATAACAGGCTCCCATTAAACAAAAGGTAACTATCGTATATGGCCCTCAAACTATTCCTTCATTCTCCCTCAACTTTTAATTGTTTGAATTTAGTTCTTAAACTATGAAAAGCTTAGAAATCAGCCTGTTAAACTTTTGCTTTTATGATTTTTCAATTTGTTTTAACGTTTGAATTGGATGGAAGGGACTGATTGCTATGCTTTACATAATTTGAGGACTAAATTGAGAGATGTATGAAGTCGAGAGGGAATGTTAAATTGGAGGAAACAGGAGTTGCCATTTAGGGGAGGAGTTAGGAACTGTTTCACAACTTCGTATGCAAAGAGGTTGGCCAATCATCACCGAAGATCTTGGTTTGAGGTTATAGTACAAGGTGCGAAGAGGGCATAACAGTATACCCATCTCATCCTTTCAAAGTATTTTTAGGGCTTTAGGTTTAGTGAGCTTGGTCGTGCGTCAAAAGCCTCTAGAATAACCTCAATCCGGTGAAAGTCAATATACTTGATTTCATTCAACAAGAGCTCATAGGTAGGGCTCCTAATTTAAATGATTGGTAAAAAATAAGGTGTCTAAAGTAATGTATTTTGACATTTCCTTGTTTCTTTTTTTTTTCCCCCTTTTCTTTGTCATTCTTCCCTTGCTATTTTTTTCTTCCTTTTAGTTTGGCTTTTACTTAACATCTTAAGGTTGGTATGAGGTATCGCGTTAATTACTTCTTCTCTCATTGCTTTTGTCCTTAATATCTTGTAAGTTATTACTTAATAGTATATCAAGGGGAAGTATATAACCAATTATACATCTATGAAGTTACTGGCACTGCTATCGGAATCTGATGGATTGCTTTAGGGTATGGAAGTCTCAGTTGTGAAAATATATCCAAATTTTCTCGAAGTAATTTGTAACCTTCACTTGATGTCATGTGCTAAAAATGACGTGATCACTTAGCTTTCTGTTTGATGAAATACTGAGTAATGAGTAGTGTTATTGCTCCTATTTACGGTTTTTGGTTTCTGGCTGGATATTTTATGTTTGCTTCTCTATCCTATCCTCATAATGCCTCCTCTACACACTGCAGGTCCAGAAGCCTCGATTGAAGAATTAACTGATTTTATATGTGCTGCTCAAGTGTCAAAGGAAGCGGATGCCTATCTACAAGAACTACCCTGTGAGGCCAAGGTACTTTCTTCTCCTCGTCTTAGGAAGTTAGAAAAAAAAATTGAAAGATCTTATAGCTTGTTTCTCAATTACAATTACCAATACATCAAATTCCATTTTACAGATTCTATTAATATTTACGATCAGTTTACCTCTACTTTGTCATTCTTCCTCTATATTCACAGCCAAAGCCAAATATATTCAGTGGCAATGGTAAACACAAGAGGAAATTTTATGAGCATGAGTTGTGGAGAAAGAAAAAGCAGAAGGGGTATCAAAACACAGCGCTGGATGAAAACACTGAGATGATTCGTCTTCCCATACCAATGATAGGGTTTGGAGTCCCTACAGAACCATGTCCATTAATTCACAGAACTCTTCCAGAAGCAGCCATTGGTCCTCCGTACTTCTATTATGAGAATGTGGCACTAGCTCCCAAAGGAGTTTGGGATACCATTAAAAGATTCTTATATGATGTTGACCCAGAGTTTGTTGATTCAAAGTTCTTCTGTGCAGCTGCAAGGAAAAGAGGCTATATTCACAATCTCCCAATCAAAAATAGATTTCCTCTTCTTCCACTACCCCCACAGACAATACATGAAGCATTACCATTAACGAGGAAATGGTGGCCCTCATGGGATCCACGAACACAGTTGAATTGTTTGCAAACTTGCATTTGTAGTGCAAAACTGACTGAGAGGATTCGCAAGTCTCTTGAACCATGGGATGGTGAGCCACCAATGCATGTGCAAAATTATGTCCTTCATGAATGTCGTAAATGGAATCTAGTTTGGGTGGGGAGGAACAAGGTTGCACCTCTAGAGGCTGATGAAGTGGAAATGCTTCTAGGGTTTCCAAGGAACCATACAAGGGGAGGTGGTATAAGTAGGACTGACAGGTATAAATCACTCGGGAACTCATTCCAGGTGAGCAACTATCTTTTCTTCTCTTTTATTGTTCTTTGTTTGTTTTTCATTTTTTGGGTCGAACTGATCTCTATATTTCTCACCACTCATGTTGGGTTAAACCATAATATTTATGTGAGTTGTTATTGGTGATAATGCAATATATATGATTTTACTTATGCAACTTTTTTTCCATTATTTTTCCAAATTTTTTTAGGAAAAAAAATAAGTTGCTATCGTTCAAGTCATTTTCTGTTGCAGTTAGCCTAATCTCGAAGTGGTTATTTCCTAATTCTTCTCAGGTCGACACAGTGGCTTATCATCTCTCTGTGTTGAAGGACATATTCCCGGGTGGCATCAATGTTTTATCACTTTTTTCAGGGATTGGTGGTGCGGAAGTTGCTCTTCACCGGCTTGGTGTCCCCCTTAAGACTGTGGTATCAGTCGAGATATCTGAGGTTAATAGAAACATCGTCCGAAGTTGGTGGGAGCAGACCAATCAAAAAGGAACTCTGATTGATATGGCTGATGTACAAGAGTTAAATGGCGACCGGCTAGAGCAGCTAATCGGTACATTTGGGGGCTTTGACTTGGTGATTGGTGGCAGCCCATGCAATAACCTTGCAGGTAGCAACCGGCATAGCAGGGATGGATTGGAGGGTAAAGAATCTTCACTTTTTTTTGATTATTTTCGTATTCTAGACCTGGTCAAGTGTATAATGGGTAGCAAACAATAATTTTCATTAGAAGGGCCATTTTTTCCAATCCTATTTGTTTCAAACCTCTTAGGTCCTCTTAACATTTAAAGGTTGTTAATGACTTATCCAAGTTCCATTCCTTGTCAAAGAAAACCGAATTCTTGAAAAAGGTGTTGGGTGCTGTTTTTTTTTTTTTTTTATATATACTAAGGGTAATCCGTGTTTGAAGGCACGGTGTAATATGAATGGTTTTGAAAGAGATGTTAGTAGTCGTTAAATGAATCTATTTAAGGCCGTCAGATGGACTTATTGTTGAGATCGTGCAGCAATTATGGTGAACAACAATGAAACAATCAAACAAGAAAGCAAGAGAAAAATAACACAGAGATTTACGTGGTTCGGCAATGTGCCTACATCCACGAGAGCGAGCGGCCGTTCTTTTCTTATTATTCAAGTAGGGTTACATCTTAAGTATTTATATAACCCTAGTACTGACGTATTTACAAAAATACCCCTGTACCATACCGCGGGGGCGTTGCCCCCGCACCCCCAACTAATCAGCGTCCCCCCGATATATCAATCCCCGCAAGGCCCGCTCCGGCATCTGCCTCCTTGCCATTGTGCACACTGCAAATATTAGCCACACATTCTCTAACACTTATTAAAGTCTGTCATATTTTACATATATATATATCGAGAAATTACTTTAATTAGCTCTTTCGACTTATTCTGCCGCACAAATTCTAGATGTACATAATCATCTATTACTTCTCTTCTGTTATTCAACTGCCTAAGTGATCCGTGCGGGTATACTATGCTTTTATCATCCGTTGCTACTGCGCTGATCTGAACCACTTATGAGGAGCTGCTTCTCTAGCTGTTGCGTTACCTCTAGCCCCAAGGAACTTTGCAAGGTTTTGAAGCTTATTAGTTGCCAAATGCTTGTCGGCACTGCTGCCACATTCTGTAGATGAAGTATGCTATGTTACACCGGCAGCCTGCGCTCGGGGTTGCCTTGCCTGTCCGGATCAATTGAACCAACCTAGAAAATTCAGGGTTTGGGCTAGATTATTTGGCCGAAGCAATAGGCTTGTGCTCATTTTTTGGTCCGAACGAGATCTGGGTTGAGTCAGGATTATGGTAAAAATAAATAACCTAACCTGGGCTAACTAGGAAATATATACAACTTAAGTTTACCCTAACCAAACATGAGTTCATCTCGAAAGAAAAAACGAAGGATTTGTCTATGCGTTCTACCAAGCATTTCTGGTCCATATTCTTTTGACGTGTTAGGGGTGGGCAGATGGGAAGGGATAGGTTTGAAGCTTTTTCTCGTTTCCAATCCAACATTGCCAGTCGTATTGCCTTGAAAAAGGGTATATTCCTAAGTTATTACATGAGCCAAAGCAGTAAGAGCAACCTCTAATGAGACTAAAGTACCCTCATAATATCGAAAATTCAGAAGCAATTGCATCGAAATTAAAACGTGATATACACGTAAATAACTCAACTAAAACAAACAGTAAGGACTTTATCATCAAGAGTGTTCATGACATTTAGCAGCCAGATATAACTTGATGCCCATTAAGATGAACTTTTAGCAACTGCTCGGGCTTCAGACAGCAATGGCATGAGCTTCCCTCCCTTGTGCATGGCAGTTGTTGCTGCAAGAAGAAACCATAAGACTTAAAACCCCGCAGAGGAAACAATTAAAACTGAAATTAACATAATTCTAAAGGGGATCAAGGCCATACCATCACAGCCACCAATGTGCTTGCCACCAATAAACACATTAGGCACAGTCCGCTGTCCAGTCAACTGAGCAAGCGCTGATTGAATCTCGCTCCCATCACCTTCAAAAAATGAAAACCAATGCCAGTTATTAGTTTTGTTTCGGTAAATAAGTATGATTCAATTAACCGAAACAAATGACATTTATACAAGATAAACCTCCAGCTAGATACAAAAGTGATTCCACACACACACACACACAAAAAAAAAAGGTATCAAACCGGACAGGTTCATTTGTGACAGAGTAGTATGCATCCTTGGGATAATCATCAATATCTCTTCCTATCCAAATGAGATTAGGAGGATGCCTTTTTTAAAGAGTCAGCCTGGCAATTACCTTAATCATTCTCTTATACAGTGTAGTTTCTATAGCAATGGGCCTCCACTCTTCTAATCTAAACGGGGCAAAAGACTTGCTATCCACTAATTATTACTTAATGCTGCTTTTATATTGAAAATTTTGCGCACCCACACATACACAAAAGGTTCAGCATGTCAACAAGGAAAAAATATGAATAATACAAGTCAATGATCATTTTTCTTTAATGCAGGACAAATCTACCTTCATTAATCCTAACTATTTGGTGTCGGCTACGACAATTTCCTAGCCTTAGACACATTTGTATATGGACTTCCAAGACTGACAGAAGACATAATTGAACATGTGAGTTACTAGCTTAATAGTGATTTTCTACCAGCCTACCATCACAATTCGACAAAAAAAAAAAAAAAACAGTTTTGCACTGGCTGCCATTTTCTGTGATGGATGCACGTGAAATGATGGATTTCTGCAGACAAATCCATTTTATTACCATTTCACGTCCCAACGCTTAACAATTTCCATCAAATTCTAATAAACTTCTTTCACTAGGATTTCTACTAAATTCTATATAAACTGAGGCTAGGATAATAATCACAAAAGAAATTAAAATTGAAGTACACTACAGAGAGAGAGAGAGAGAGAGAGAGAGAGAGGACTGACTTTCGGTGTCTAACTCAATGGCCTTGAAAGAGGCACCGAGCTCAGTGAGCAACTTCTTGACGCTCACGCAGTATGGACAATACGATTTGCTGCCAAAAATCCACAGATTCATCCATCGATCCATCAGTCTTTTACAACAAAACAAGTGTCAATTACAAAAGAGATAAGATTGGGGGAATTGGACCTGAAGACGACGACAGGATTGGAGGAAACGATCTCCTTTGCCTTCGGCAGAGCCATCTTTCCTTTCTGTCTCAAGTTCAACTGCGTGAAACCCTAGGCGCACCTCTCTTCCTTATTTCTTTGTGTTTGCTGTTCTCTGCAATCAGATGGAGATGGAGGAGGAGACACAAAAGACAAAACACACTGCACTTGCTTGAAATTGGTGGGCTGGATCAATAGGATCCATTTCATAGAGAGGGTTGCTTTGGGCTTAAGCCTTAAACTATGACGTTGGGGCCCAACCAACCAGAAATAATCAAAAAGACGGATAAGTCCTATTTATATACCAAATACCCATTACACCCTATCAATTTCTACGTGTATATTGGGTTTGGACTTTATTGTATCACATCACAAAATGTTTTATACCCAATACAACCTGATCACCCTTGTTCCTGTATATAGGCCCAATATCAATAAAGTATCATGATTGAATGCCAATGGGACCAACAATTTGACGATTTTGTTCTTCTTGTGTGGAATTGGAATAAGAGTAATGTTATGAATAATTCACAAAAATTGTGCACTAAAATTTGTATCAAATCAATCGTAGTTGTTGAATCAATAATGAGACCTATTGATCCAACGGTGGCAAGTGATTTAATATAAATTTTGGTATACATAACATTGCTCTAATGTTATTGAGACTTAAATTGACTTAATTTATTAATATAATGATATATCAAATGATAGAGTTCCAATAAAAAAGCCTAACAACTGCCGTCATAATAATATTAATGAACTCCAAAGAATAGCTCACGTGATAATAAAGACGAACTGTAAATTCAGAAGTCTTAAATTCGAATCATGATAATCCTTTAAAATCAGACTACGAATGATTTATTTTTTATGAATACCCTAATTTTGACGTGAATGACTAATTTTTAACCAAATAAAAAAAAAATTAATCAAAATACACATAAACTCACTATCAGTTAAAAAAAATACTATCGAATTATGTCTGTCACATCATGGTGCCAATAAAAATACTATTGGAACAGTAGCAGAGGGGCTTCTAATCCTAACCAAGTGACCATCAGAAAATAGTCTCTCTGTCTCTCTCTCTCTCTCTCTCTCTCTCTCTCTCTCTCACACACACACACACACAACCGTACTAATTGCCACAAAGGATTAAAACCAGAAGTATATACACTTACCAAATATAACAAACGCACAACCAACTCAGAATGGGAACGTGCAAAAGCCCAAAACGCATCACCCTCTCTCTCTTTCTCTTTCTTCTTCTTCTTCTTCTTCTTCTTTCTATATTATAGAGAGAAAGATACTATTTTAAGCTTCTCTCAAGTCTCATCCCTCAAATTTTCAATTATCTTCCTCATCCCCTGTTCTTATTGTAGGAAGATACTAATTCTCTCTCCCTCTCTCTCTCTATATATATATATTATGGCCACCATTGTTTTATCGTTGCTAATCTTTATCCCTTGTGTGATCTATTCGACAATGCCAAACCCTCGAACAGAGTTAATCCTCAAAAAATGTGGAAAAGGGCATGTGCAAAACATGCCAAAGTACTACGAGAATTATTCGAAAGTCTTGCAATCAATGCAAAGAGAGATGCAGAAGAAAAAGTCTGCTACCGGCGAAGAAGGCAACGTACCTAACCGTGTTTACGTGTTAGCGCAGTGCATGAATGACCTTTCCACTGAAGATTGTCACACCTGCTTCTCTAAAATCAATACCTTATTGCCTGGTTGCTTTCCATCACCCAGTGGTCGTGTCTTTTTCGATGGCTGCTTCATCAGGGTCGACAATTATAGTTTCTTGCATGAATCCACTTCGTCTGATGATACATCGGTAAATTTTTCTTTATATTTCTTTGTAATTTTAGAATTTATGAATGAGATGGGTTGATATTGTTATTGACTGCTTTCCTTCAATTTTCATTCTTGGAAAACGTAGGACATTTTTTTATGTTTTCAGATGCACCAAAAAAACTTTAAAAAAAAAAATATGAGAAAATTAGCCCTAAAGAATTCTCATTTGGTGGTTGTGTCTTCAAAGTATTTTTTTAAGTTTACGTGTTACCCTTAATCCTTGCAAGAGAAATCAAAACAATAATTGTAAGGTAATTTTTTATAAGTAACAATGGTGGATCTAGTGGTGGGCAACTGGGCCCATAAGGTTCTAAAACTGTTTTATTTTGAGATATAATTTTTACAGAGATGTTCACAATTTGAAGAAGTTTGCCCCTCCCCCATCAAGCCTATATCCTGGATCCATCACTAGGTTAGGGGAACATTATTTGCTAGATTGGCCTGCATTCACATCTTTATGTTAATGTTAGATAATTAAATGGTATGCGCCTTTGACTGTGAAACATCCCCCTATCAATAGTGCCACATCAAGTAGCAAGCAATAAATATTATTTTCCCCATATATTAGCTTCCTCTTTTATGATTATAGTTTGAATTTGTCATATCTGGGAATTCTCGATCATGTAACATGTTTATGTGTATACTTTTTGGGGATTAACTGGAAACAGAGATGCAGTGATTCCCAGGATGGTTCGAAGCAATTTTTAAGCACGGCACACATTGTGATTGATAAGTTGGTACACAAGGCACTGGATAACAAAGGCTATACAGTGTGGCATGCGACATCCTATGGTATACCAGTCTATGGTATGGAAAATTGCTGGGAGATGTTGGAATCTAGCTCATGTGCCTCTTGCCTGGAAGATGCAAAGAAAAGTCTTATAAGATGCTTGCCAGCAGTAGAGGCGCATTCACTCAATGCTGGCTGCTTTTTGCGTTACTCAGATTCTGACTTCATTAACAAGGAAGGTTTATTGTCAAATGAAGGTTAGTTCCGCTAATTATCTAGGAAATGGTGCATAGAATTCGATTGGTTAAGAAGTCCAAGGATTGTATTCGAACAACTGTGGCGAAGCATGCCATTAGTAAAATGATTGAGTGAATCATGATTCATGACCCTCTAATTATCTCTAGGTACCCTGTTATTTGTATACGTTATTATAGACATAAGCATGCTATTTAATAAACTACCCTGCATAACCATTGGCTTTGGTATGTTACTTATTTGTTTGGATCTTCTAAGAGAGCAGCTGTTTAATTATCCTATTTAATTCACTGAATCACTAGTATGAGTGGATTTAGGCATTTGGATTCTTCGAACAAGTTATCCTTTATTTTGAAGGGGTTCTTTGAATTAGGATCTTACATTGACATTGAAAGTTTAGTGTGATGTCTTCCTTTTTTTATGGTTTACTTGGTAATTCTTATGCAGATGGGGTTTTTGTATACCTCTTGTATGTTCTTGGTGCAGTTGGCATCTGTTTATTGGCAATCCTCCCCGGATATTTTTCAGGCAAATTCATCTACACCCGACGCTAAAATAATATAAAGGGAAATACCATGACGAAAAGTAAAAACATCCCTGTTCTATGTATCTCAGTTTTCTGTAAGGTATTGATAATGACTTATTGATCTTTTGAAGGATTGGATATGGACTTAACACTAATGAAGAGGAGCTTTCATTTCAGATATACAACGCTGAAAAAAGCTACTGAAGGCTTCAGTGAAGCCCACAAGATTGGTCAAGGAGGATTTGGTGAGGTATTTAAGGTAAGTGCATTCCTTCAAGCTTCTTCTTTGAATTCTGCTTTTCATGTATAATATTGTTCGCTTCTCTGGTTTGAGTAGGGAATCTTGCCAGATGGTAGAGAAATGGCCATAAAACGGTTAGTTATAACAGGCAAGCTTCGAGTTCAGGAGGTCTGCAATGAAGTGGATATCATCGGTCAAGCCCAACACAAGAACTTAGTTCGCTTCCTTGGTTGTTGCTTTACTGATGAAGACAGTTTCCTTGTCTATGAATTCCTTGCAAACAAAAGCCTTGACCTCATCTTATTTGGTATGCTATCAAAAATAACAGCAAATCTCATTCTCCTCTGAGAATACCAGATATAAGCAATAATCAAATGTCAGCATTAAATACTACACGAATCTAATTAATCACATGCTAAATGATGCTTGATGGTCTGATTGGTCGTGTTTTCACAATTGGGATGAGCATAAATGAGATTTTTATTACATCTATATGTTGAGTTGAGGCAAGACTTTGTTGAGTTGAGTAGTGTATGTTGAATAAATGAGCCAGTTTGTAATGGGATTTTGTAAAATTATCTTATCTTAGATTCAAATGACCCGACTTATTTTGTGGTACAGTTGGAAGGTAGACCCAGAAAAGAAGAAAGACTTGGATTGGAAGAGAAGGCTCAGAATAATCACAGGAACAGCTGAAGGGTTAGAATACCTTCACAAAGATTGTCAAGTGTGTATTATTCATTGAGATATCAAAGTGAGTAGTAACATCTCACCGGACATGAAATATAGACCAAAAATTGCAGATTTTGGTATAGCAAGATTTTACTCAAATGATCAAGTCACTGGTAGCCCTGCATTTGCAGGCACACTGTAAGTACTTGCTACCATATTCTAATTCTTTGAACGACTCTTTTTGTTTTCAGTTATGTTTCACAGTGATAATTATTTCTGAATTCTTTGTCTATCCATTTTTGAGAACTTACTCTTTTATTGGTTTGATGGCCTAAAGAGGGTACATGGCTCCGGAATACCTTGCTCAAGGACGACTAATTGACAAAGTAGATGTTTATAGCTATGGAGTTCTTGTACTCGAAGTAGTCAGTGGCATGTAAAATAATAAATTTCAGCCAGAAGATTCTCTCAACACGCTAGTTACTGCTGTAAATGTCTACAAACTCTCTTGTGAAATACAACTGTAAATTCATATCCAAACTCTTCCTCTAACACATTACACAGACATGCCCGTACACATCTATAATGTCGGAAGTATGCAAGTTCACTCACCTTTTCGTTCTTTTACAGACATGGAAGCATTTTCAAGAAAATACGGTATCAGAAATTGTGGATAAAAGTATAGAGATTGAAAATATGGATGAAACCCTAAGAGTAATTCAGATTGGTTTATTGTGTACTCAAGAGTCACCGTCTTTGCGTCCCACTATGACTACCGTGATTCAACTGCTTACGCAAAAGGAGTTAGCATTGCCTATTCCATCAAAGTCTCCCTTTACTGACGATGCATTTTTATCCCTTTCATGTTTTCCAGGCTCCTCCCAACGACATCATTGGCCGTCTGTTGATTCCTGTACATATTACGACACTGGTAATGGGCCAACATAATATTATGTTACAGATCTATGCTTGCAAGTTATGGCACACAATTAGTTGTGACATGCTGTATCAAAGATTGTGTTTTCCAGAGATTTATGTCTGGGCTAACTGGATCAAAGCACCTGGATTTGTTTAAAAGAAGCTAACAGAACAGGCAGTTGGGTGTGTTTTTTAACCACTTCCAGGCTTTCTAATTTCTAAGAGTGGCACAGACAAGTGAAAGTTGGGCTTTCTGGAGAGTGGGAGGTGAAGACAATCTCAAACACTGCCACAAACAATGAAATCTTTATCCACCATGAAGCCTTGAACTCTGCAGGAAACTGTAGAGAAAGATCTTAGGGGGTGGGTGTTTCAGCTCTTGGATCCGGGATCTTTGGCAACACGCAGAATTTAAGTATGATCAACCCCCCATCAGCTGAGCATTGTGATTGCACACATTTTTGAAGCAATTTGGTGGTTGGTTGATCCATTTGACGTGCCCGGCTGCTGAAGTGGCAAACTGGGCTGCATTGGAGGTCAGGAAGAGCCCCTGTCAGGCCTCCCGGATGTCGGTGAATCTTATTAGTACCCTTGGAGCAATGGCTTATCGTGTAAGTTTCTGAGTGTTTTATCTCCCTCCACAAAACTGTTTTGCATGCATAGTTTACTCATCATGTAAGTGTAAATTAGAGTGAGTCAAAATGCATAAACAAAGCAGGCCACAAGGGGTGGAAAATCCTCTATATCACCAGAGTCGCAAGATGCTGCTGGTATTATAGGAAAATGACAAACATATATAATTATTTTGACCCAGTGTGGCAGGCAGTGCACCCAAAATGTCAAATCTCATGGCGTACCATCTTACATATTTGTGTTATGATTCAACTGAAAAGTCCACTTCAGAGGCATTATTTATTTGGAAATTGATGATGTTTTATATATTTTTTAAGGTTAAATTATTTATTTAACGTTTATTGATGAATACTTATTTTTATAAAATAAATTTTACTTAAATTTACGACAAGTGGGAATGTTACTTATTTTAATATGAACTTCAACGTTTTAGGTTTTCCGAGATGGCTTTAGTTCGTAAGAATGACAATTGAGTTGCACATTATTTTGTTAAACATGTGAGATTATTGAAAGTTCAGTTGTATGGAATGAGCAAACACTAATAATGTCATTCCTTATTTCTGACATTTCCTATGGATAAAAATATTTATCGTTTCCCTTTAGAAAAAAACAAAAATTATTTATAATATAAAAATTTTCCTAGATTTTAATAAGTCTTTCCGATCGAACAATTACCACCGTTCCTTCTGCCACCCCTATATGAAGAAAAGAATAGTTAGATTCAAAACTGACGGAGCGGAAACAAACAGGTGGGCACTTTTAGCGAAGATACCGAAGGATACGAAGTCCTCGCAGAACAGTGGGAACGCAAAAAAGACTGTCGGAAATAATTTGACTCGTTGGAGCTTTCTCTATCAAAGCAGGCTTGTCAATTGTCATTTACCACCCACTCCCACAAATACCCGAAAGGTGGCTAAAATCTAAGAGAGGAAGAAGAGAAAACGAAGAAGATGGAGGAGCCACTTTGAGGCCTACTGTTCATACACATCCCCCTTAACACCTTTGCTGCTTTTCATCCCCACAGAAACACCCACACACGCACACGCACACGCACACGCACAAGCAGAGAGAGAGACCTTTCTCCTTTTCATCTAATCAATAACCACTCAGCCCCCACTGTGAGAGAGAGACCTTGCTGCTTTTCATCTAGTAAACATTAAGCCCCCAGTAATAAACACCGACACAAACACACACACAAAATTTCATCACACCCAAGTTGAATTACATGCATTTCTCAGCCTCCAACTTCACTAATCTCCAATGGATCGTCTTCTTCTTCTTCTTCAATCTTTTTCCAATCTCTCTCTCCGACCCAAGAATCTCGGAGGCCGGCCTCTTCTGCGGGAACAACAGACCACCACCAAACACCAGCTACATCCCAAACTTTGTCCAAGAAATGGAAGTTATCTCACAACTCGTCACCTCTGACGACTGGGGTAGCCACGTAGTCAACTCAACACCACCCATATATGGTCTCGCTCAATGCTTCCAAGACCAATCTCACACCGATTGTCTTCTTTGCTACGCTGCGAGTCGGACCAGACTCCCTCGTTGTCTCCCCTCTATCTCTGCTCGTATATATCTTGATGGGTGCTTCTTACGGTACGACAACTATAGTTTCTTCAATGAAAGCACTGACCCAGATCGAGACACAGTGAATTGTAGTAGTCCATATGGTAAATTGAGTGGCAATGAAGCTGAAAGATCGGATTTCCAGAAGAGGGTTGGAGAGTTAATCGAGAATGTGACTGAAATTGCGGTTTTGGATGGAGGATTTGGAGTTTTCGAAATGAAGGGAGTTTATGGGTTGGCACAGTGTTGGAAGACTGTGAGCAAAGATGGGTGTAGAGAGTGTTTAGAGAAGGCGGGTCAGGAGGTGAGGGGGTGTTTGCCAAGCAGGGAAGGGAGGGGTTTGAATGCTGGGTGTTATTTGAGGTACTCCACCGTGAAGTTCTACGATGATTCCGAGAAAATGAAGGAAAATTCTGGTAACTAGTCTGTTTTCTTTTCGTAGAATTTGTGGAATGCATTGAATTGAGAGGGGGATAAGTGCATATTTCCCTCAGATTGCATATGTTATTGCTCAAACTGAAATGAAATTACTTTTAAAAATCAAGTAGTTTGGCTTTATGCAATTTTGTCTTCCCCTCTCTGTTTCTTGTAATCTGTGTGTTGTTTTCATGGCTGTGTTCGTGAGATTCAGTTGTTTTCTTGATTGTGTTCGTGAGATTCAGTGTTTATTTCTGAAAGTTTTTTAATGGTCTTTGGTTTGTAGCTTTATCAATCGTAAGTTTCTACTTCTTTTTGCTGGTCTAGTCTTCTTGTTACCTTTTTTTTTAACCTGCAAGAGCTGTTTAGGTATCATTATTCATTTAGAAACTGTCGGCTTCTTCTTTCTGTCAATTACGTTGTTTTTCTTTCTTCTACTTTTTGCATGTTTGTCCTGTTTTGAACTTTTTGTAGATTTCTATCTTTTCTTCAACTTTTGGGTAGGTTGAGGTTTGACATTTCTTATATCTTTGAATATTTTTTGATGGATTTGAATTATTTATTCCAAAGTGCTCTTTTTTATGTTCACAGTTGGTGTAACGTGATCCATTCCATTGATACATATCCATAAAATAATTGCTTTGTTTCTCTTTTTTTTTTCCATCCATGCTTTTCCAGGGGTATCTACAATAGGAGTCACTGTTGCGATTGCTTTGGCTGTAGCAGTAGTCTTAATGCTCTCACTCTTTGCTGCTTATGCAGCCTATGTAAGACTGTCAAAGTTGAAAGAAGGTATAATTCATTGCATAAAAACACGATTTCCAGTGAAACAAAAGTACTTAACAATGGTTTTTTCGTATTCACACAGAACGGAATAATCTCGGCCAAATATCAAATTCATTTAACAGGTCCGGTTTGAATTTCAAATATGAAACTCTTGAGAAGGCAACAAATTATTTTAATGCTTCAAGAAAATTAGGTCAGGGAGGAGCTGGTTCTGTATTCAAGGGTACTCTCCCAGATGGCAAAACTGTTGCTGTTAAGAGATTGTTTTTCAATACTCGGCAATGGGTAGATGAGTTTTTCAATGAGGTAAACTTGATCAGTGGAATTCAACACAGTAACCTTGTGAAGCTTTTGGGTTGTAGCATTGAAGGCCCTGAGAGCCTCCTGGTTTATGAGTATGTTCCCAACAGGAGTCTCGATCAGTTTCTTTTCGGTAAATCTTTTTCCTTCTTTTACTACTGTTTATGCAGTGTGCATTCATTCACATTCTATTTTTAGTTCTTCATAGCAAATTTACAAAGAATGAACAAAAATAGTATAATTCAGCATGATCATGGTCACATGCCGATTTCCTTATACAGATAAAAACAAGACTCAAATCTTAGACTGGAAGCAGCGGTTACAAATTATAGTTGGAACAGCTGAAGGGCTTGCTTATCTTCATGGGGGTTCGCAGACAAGAATTATCCACAGAGACATTAAGAGCAGCAACATTCTTCTTGATGAGAATCTCGTTGCAAAGATTGCTGATTTTGGGCTTGCCCGGTGTTTTGGGGCTGATCAGACTCATCTCAGCACCGGAATCGCAGGGACACTGTAAGAGAGAAGTTCTATATAATCTTATGTTTCGCTATCCCTGGCAATGGAAGCCTTTAGCTGGCCAAAAGAGAAAAAGAAGAAAAAATAGAGAATAGACAATGTAGCTTGAAGATTTAAGTTTGCTTAGTGACAGAAGTATCATAATTGGCTAATAGTTACTACAAGAAATACAGGATGAAACACAACATAAAAAAGTATTATAAATCTGGAAGATAAAATAGTCTGTAGTAACATACTTGAATTAGAACATGTACTTGCCAAGTACGGGTGATAATCTCGTCTACGCACTTTTGAGGAAATTGGTTTTCAAACTCAAGCATATGGACGTTGCATAATTTGGGAATTCTTTCATTATGCTACTTTGTGATTGGAACTATTGTCAATTGAGTTATTGTTGAATGCTTATATCGGTTCTATAACGTGTGAATTCTGGTGGTGCAGTGGATACATGGCTCCTGAATATCTTGTCCGTGGACAACTTACAGAAAAGGCTGATGTTTATAGTTTCGGGGTGCTGGTTATTGAGATTGTATGTGGTAAAAAGAATAATGCCTACACAGAGGACTCATGTTCCCTTTTACAAGCCGTAAGATTTGAATCACTCTCACTAGCTTGCCAAATCCTTACTTGTACAATAACACCCACAAAAAATAAATAAATAATATTATGCAGAACATATTTTCAACAAAAACTACGTTTTAAATTGGATTTTTGATTTTGGCCTCAGGTTTGGAAACTTTACAGAACAGATAAATTGGGTGAATCAGTTGACCCTTGCCTGAAAGACTACTTTTCGGCAGAAGAGGCATCGAAGGTGCTTCGAATTGGACTTCTATGCGCACAAGCTTCAGCTGCTCTAAGACCATCGATGGATGACGTGGTTCAAATGCTAACCAATGAAGAATGTGAAATTCCCATGCCTAATCAACCTCCTTTTCTAAGTGCTAGAGTACTTGATCCATCCAGCTCCAATGGAGACTATAGAATAGACAGTTTAATATCAAATGCATTGACAAAAATTGAGGTGTCATCCACCTCTACAGAGTCCTCCAGTATGCAGAGTTCAGAAGGTCCATCAAGAAGTAAAGAATGAAGCAGAAGTGGATTTTTATATAGCTGTCCAATGCTTTCCAGAGTACAATCTTGGAAGCATACAGGATCAGATCCATCATCCATAGCCTTGTATGGGTAGAAGTTTTGAAGGAATACTTGCATGATAAAAGCAACTTCTTGGTCAATCTTCATGGATTTTTGATGGAAAATTATGGGTTTTGTGTAGATTACACCACCTCAGAGAGGATGAAATTATCAGAGTAAAAAAGACACTGTACGAGGTTGCTCCTATGTCAAGGTCTGGAGATTGTATATGATTTTACTTCAGTATGTGAAGAGGTAGTTTTTGTTACTCAAACTTACATTATCCGGGTCACAATAGATCAACTTTATTGTTGAACCAACCAAAGTCGATTCTCAAAGTTTTGCTCATAATTCCCTTAGATTATGCAGATTATGTCAAGGATGGGGCATTTAGTTGGGGACAATTTTTCCTTTTCCAGCCAGTGCCAGTGCCAGTGCCGGTGCCAAACTAGTGTCCTACTTTCCCTTTGTCAAACAGAAAATACCTTCTCATTAAAGGTTAGGTGAGTTGGCCGGTTGCTTGGACCACATCTTATTTATAATTTCCTTTCTTATTCATACATATGGTAGCTCTTTAGAAAACAATTGATGCGACTGCACATCTTTCACCTGCCGCATAGCCACCCATTTGATCATGGTTTTCTTTTCTTTTTTTTAGGGGATGAGAGTATAAACGGTTTATTTTAACGAGTACAAACTTCAAATTTCATTATATAATATAATGCATTTTATATATACCAATGGCAGGTTGTGACAGATGGCTGATATTGTAGTGGGAACAACTTGAAATCAGGTATCACTTAAGTTTGGAGGGTTTCACATTAAAATGGTTTGATCGATTATCGTAATTTAGATTCATCCGGCATTACTAGTTGAAGTATATGTGAGGTTTTTGTTAAGTATGTACCCTATACTCTCATTACATAATATATTTGAAAGGTACATGGAATTAATTAAAAAATATATAATATTGTGAAAATATCAATCTAGACATTATATTTGATAACTTGATATGGGGGTAACAGATAGGTAGTCACTTGTCGAAAAATTTATAAATTATTAATATTTTTTATACGTAATTTGAGAATTTAATCTGAATATCTAATCGCTTCTAACTATTAGATGAATAATAAACTTTATTTTAGTCTAATAGTTATAATAAAATAAATCCGTGTATTAAATGTCTAAAGTGGCCTGATAAGCATTGCAAGTATTGCAACTAAATTTGGTGATGACGGTTGTTGGAATCATGGGCCAGTGTTCGTGGGCCCATACATGTTAGGAGGCCTGTACAAAATGATTAAATGGGAAAGAGTCATAATCAGAAGGGTTTTTTCACGTGGAGCACCGGCGTAGCCTGCGCTAGATAGGCACGCATTAATCTGTTTATTGTGGGGCAGAGTCTCTGGATCAATATTAAAGTTTGAGAGAGTGATCGGTATAAATTTGAACACTTTTTAATAAAAATTAAATAAAAAAACTAACTTGAGTCTTACTAATCCACTCTTTGACCTTAATGGTAACATTAGAGGTGGTAATCTTAACCCATTATCCATTAATCCGCCCTACCCGTCCATAAATAAATGGATTGGATACCTATATCTATATAATAAAGTAGCTTACAATTCAAATCTCAAAAGATAAACAAAATGATTTTTGCTATTCGCGGTTGAGATCGCTTTAAATTTTACTTTAAAGTTAATCTAACGGCTAATATTAACATCATATATTTAATAGGAAAAATAGATTTCTAAGGGTGCGTTTGAAGTGACTTTTTAAAAGTACTTCTAAAATTATTTTTCATAAATACTTTAAAAAAAAAAAGTGTTTGAAACCGTCTCACCACTACCTCTACCACCACCACCACCGCCACCATCACCATCACTATTACCCCTGCCACCACCGCTGTCGTCGCCGTCGCCACCACAACCGTCGTCGCCATCACCCCAGCCACCACCACTGCCGTCGTCGTCGCCGCCACTACCACCACCATCGCCACCGCCACCGCCGCCATCACCACCACCACTACTGCCGCCGTCGCCGACACCACCACCGCCATCGTCATCGCAGCCACCACCACCCCCACCAACATCCCCACCACCACCACCACCGCTACCGCTACCGCCACCACCATCGTCATCGCCACCACCGCCGCCATCGATGCCATCGCCGCCGCCACCACTACGGTCATTGCCACCCACCACAACCATCCCCGTCCCCTACCACCATCACCTCTCACCCCTACTACAAACGATGCTTAAATTCATTTATTTATCCTCTATGTTTGTGATTTGATTTTGGATATGAATACAAATATGTTTATTGTTTACCATTTTTTATTACGCTGTGCCTTCAGGCACAGACAATAACTAGTTAATTAATATGGGTTCTAAATGGATTGGGTAATATGATTCATTTTAATTAAACGAGTTAATATGAATTACAAATGGGTGCCCATTGGGTTGAGTATTTATCTTTTTATTAAATAACACAAGTAATAAAATTAAATAAATATACTAATATACCAAAAAATACACACACTATTACACCAAAAAATATACACATATACACTAATATACCAAAACATACACACACTAGTACACAAAAAACACACACACTAATGACCCACGGGTCGACCCACGACCCAAGCTTGCATTGTGCACCTCGTCACGTTGTTGCCATCTCTCTCCCTCTCTCCAAGACTAAAGAATGACTGTCACCTTGTGTGAATGGTGTTTCAGCCAAGGGGGATCGGGTCCTGATCATAGGTGCAACCGATTTTATGGGTCAGTTCGTTGCCCAAGCTAGCCTTGACTCAGGCAGATCCACAGCCAAAGCCACCAAAGCTTTTCAGGATCAAGGGGCCATCATTTTACTTGTATAATCTCTCTCTCTCTCTCTCTCTCTCTCTCTCTCTCTCTCTCTCTCTCACACACACACACACACACACACACACACACACACACACACACACACACACACGAAAAAAATACTGAGAGTAATCGTCAGACTACATACATATGTATATATACAAAACACACACTAAACAAACACACTAATGACCCACGATCCATGGGTTGACCCATAACTCATGGGTTGATTCATAACTCATGGGTCAACCCACGACCCACGGACCAACCCATAGCCCACAAATTGACTATACTAATTATGTGTGTATTTTTTTTTATTAAATGTGTTTTAATTTTGTGTTAGTATATGTGTGTATTTTTGATGTATTAGTGTGTATTTTAGTGTACTAGTTGTTGCACACGTGCGTTGCACGTGAACCAAGTTAAATAATAATTGTGATTTTTATTTTTAAACAGTAATTTAACAAAAATATACCCACAACAATATTGTCTCAATTTTGAGGAAGTCTTAATTTTGATCTTTCACCACCTTCTTGGTTAAAAAATTGGCAAACATCGAAAAATAATAAAACATTTCTCTCTTCAAAAGGGTAAGTGAACAGAAGGTGAAAAATGTCTATTAGTCTTGTAACACGATTTTAATGGTCACATTTGTATATTTTACTTTCTATGATATCAAAGCGTCAATAGTTGACTATTGGGAAAAAAAAAAAAACTTTAGTTTTTCAGATTTATTCTCTTTCTTGTGGCCATAATGGTTGGGTTTCTATGCAGTGAGAAGAGAGTTGTGATTCATTTGGTGATAAACAATTGTTTGATTTCATGGATAAATTTTTAAAACCACATTTAGACCTTAAACTTAAGAGATAGGAAGTGCATATCACTAATTCAATATCTAATTGTGTAAAAGGATCAAAGAATATTAAAAAAATTACAATTGTCTTCATACCGAAAATTGTTCTCTCATGTCACGGTGCACAACAAAAAGCAATAAGATTTAAGGCTAATACCATTCACTGAACATCCAAAGCAAGCAACTGGAACATGCAAGACATAATGTACCGTACCACCAACCAAAAATCTACCATAGCCTAATTGTTCACTTCCCAAAATAAATTGTCTCCCTACCTGATTTGAATTAAAAATATGTTTTGGGGAAAGAAACATTATATTTACCTACAATCGGTTCTAAATCAATGAATATTTCAACGGTATAAAATGAATCAAATGTTCCTGTAAATAAAGTAATGTTGTGCACAACATCTGAGAAGCATGATAAGTTCCAGTTCAGTGTCAACCACTTGAAGTTTTGAAAACCGAGGATATCAACAACCCAAACTTCTAAGAACCATTTTTTTACAAAGGTGTTCAAATCATAGGGTTGAAATTATACAATGTTGATGACTATCATGCGTCAGGTGGAAGCCCTTCTCTGCCGTTTTCTTCTCTTTGGTGTCAACCAGTTGAAGTTTCTCTTGCATAAGCTCTTGAGGAGTAAAAAAATGGCAAAAAAGAAACCAACTACACAAGAATATAACGTAACAGAACCAAAACAAAGCACGTAACAATACCAAAAAACGCAAGGTAACAAAGAAAAAGATACTCAATTATCGTTCGTCTCATTTTTTCATATTTTTCCTTTTCCATTCCTTTTATTAAAGGGACCATGAAGAATTGGGTGTGAGCTATGAACTTGCCTCAAGTTTGAGGAGATAAACTAAGACATCTATGCCTTTTATTTTATTTTCATTTTTTTCTTTGATTTATTCTTTTTTGTTTGTTTTCGCTTTTTGGCTAGGGCCAATAAATACACATTTTACTTTCATATGGGATCTAGTCTTGTTACAGAAGATTGTAGGTGGAGAAGCCACAAGGAAATGCAAGTGAAAAAAGCGACCATAATGCATACATGACAATGAAAAACCAAAGAATAACAAAATGCATTATATATACAAGCAACATAATGCATCCAGAAAACAAGTCAATATGTTGCATGTTTCCAAAAAATAAGTTTGGCTCAATAATAAATCTAGCTTTTAAATTAACATCAAAGTTTTGGTAGACTGAAATATGAGACAACCATCATGAGCAAAGCATTGCATTAATACTAAAATATAAACATGAAAAATCTCATGAAATTCTTTTAATTTCCATTTGAATAGATGTGCCACCCACCTCTTTTAACCAAATGAAGAAAGGCCCATGCTCAAGGCAAACTGCTATTTCCTTTCGAACAGATTTTGAAAATTGCAAGACAAAGATAGTTAAGGTGTATAATATATGGAAATTATGCATAGAAATTTTCTACAGATTAGTAGTTTCCATTCTGTCCCATTGAAATAAAGAATCAATAAGCAATTCTAATCTCAAGTTACATCAGATGGCTGTCTTAAAACTACTTGTGCAAGACAAAGAAGAAAAAACAAAAGTAGATCTGTCCCAAAAAATTGCTCTGGCAAAGTCTTTAGGCTATAATTACTTCTGGGCGATGAATATAGCCAAGAGAATTGAAGATGCTCTCGGAATATATCAATTCCCAGTTGAGCATAGATTGTAGAGAAAAAGTCATTCGCAGAGTGAATAAACCACCACATTATTTGGATAGTAACTGTAATTTTGAGTAGCATATAACATCAAAATTGGGCTTATAAACGACCAATATAAACGTTTATGGCAGATTTTATTAAAATTAGTTTTATATTATTGAATTCTCCAATTACTTGTACCTTGAATATAACATAAAATTCTAATTGAGAACATAATCCGATTCACATTAACATCTACACATATGCATAGATACACACACACACACACACACACACACACACACATATATATATATATATGAATATTTATTTAACCTCCATGCATAAAACCTAAATAAAATCCAATTTGTGGGCACCCACAATATCTTGGTGACAGAAATCGACAATCGAAAACACACTAAACCTTGTTTCCTAACCAAGCAGAAAATAAATAAAGGGTGCAATGAGGGAATGCAACAGAAAACAAAAAAATAGCAAAAAATGCACATAAGAAATAAACATCAGAATATGAATCGTAGTTTTTTTTAATAGAAAAAAAACTCAAAAAAACCTCTTCCCAACTATCCAAAAAAATCAGAAAACTATCCGTAGAGAATTTCTTGCAAGCAATAACAGATGTCCTGGTTCCCATAATTTTCCATTGGGTTTCCTATGAACAAAACAAAAACTAACAAATGGTGTTATGGTTAGATGGCTTCAGGAAATGCCCATTGCTCCCTAAGCTATCATCTATGGAATAGAAAGGTCCAATTTGTGAAATTGCATAAATAGTTTTGTGGCTCAAGAATTCCAAAGTTGTGTATTTATTCAATCATCAAACAATATATACTGACATGTGATCTCAAGTTCAACACATTCAATAAAGCCGATACTTGATCTTCTAACATATCAAATGAGCAATTTATTTCACCCTCCATACGCAAAACCAATATTAGGTATAATTATATGGACAAGCTTCACACACATGGAAAATTGAAGATTGAAGAAGAGAACAAACAAAACCAAAGTACCTTTTGAAGCAGGATACTACTCGTTCTGCAATGGCAAGACTCATGGTGTGTGTTCGTATGAGAGAGAAAGGGAATAGGGAGAAGTGTATGAAAGGGGGGAAATTTGTAGAACTGCAATTATTCAGTTTCTCATTCGTAACTGATGTAAGTATTGCTGCTCCAACCATTAATTCCTAGAATTTGTAGAGCCACAAGAGGAATATTGCATTATTAACAGAGAGAAGTAAGAACACCAATTGTTAGAGGTTATGCACCAGCGAACGTTACCTTGAAGCAAGAGCATCTCAACCGACATTTTCTTCTACTGAATGGAAGAGAGAGATAAAGGGGTGTCGTTATGGGAGCTAAGCGCAGCAGGCATCGTTAGTTAATGGTTAAAATGACCTAATTAATTTATATGGATTATAATGACCTAATTTAGTACGTATTAATGAGAGATCAAATTGCCGTAAAAACTACAACTTAATATTTATTTTTAAAATAAGAATAATCTTGGAGTTAAATTAGAAAATAGGATATGATTGTCTTTATATAATTATTTGATGATAGAATAGAAAATTAAAAGTTTTTCTTTGTAAGGTACTTTTAGAAGTAGTATAGATTTAAATACATAAGGATGTAATAGTAATTTATATATTTAATTGTGAAATGAGTAGTCTTTACAATCATTTATAAGGGTAAAATAGAGATTCAAAAGTTTTTCATCTAAGGTACTTTTATTAGTAGTATAGATTAGTGTGTATATTTTTAATGTATTAGTTTGTGTGTGTTTTGATATATTAGTATGTGTGTGTGTTTGTATTTTGGTGTACTATTAATGTGTGTGTGTTTGGTGTACTAATGTGTCTATTAAGAATTTTAATTATTTTATGGGTTAATCGGTTTAACCCAATCCGTTATAAACCCAACCCATTATAACTCATTTACTATGTGAGTGAAAAATGTACTAAATTTATTTTAGCCCAATCCAATTTAACCCAACCCAACCCAACCCACCCATTTGCCACCCATAGATAACATTAACAAGTTAACAACCAACCAACCAACAAAATAGTTTTATTCAATTTTGGACGGTTGATATCTCACTCTGACATGTATTTACCATAATCTCTCAAAATTATAAAATTATAAGGGGACGAAAATTTCGGGTATTGCATGAGGCCGTTGCTAATTTTATGTTTACTAAGGGTAACCCGTATTTGAAGGCATGATACAAAGTGAATGGTTTTGAAGAGATGTTGGTGGTCGTTGGATGAGTCTATTTGATACCATCAAATGAGATTATTAAAGTCTGCTCTATTTTATATTATAAATAATTTAGTTGTAATGTAAATTTTTTACGGGTGAGGTTATTTTCATCCCAAAATATATATTTTCACCCAATTAATTTCTTATTATAAAATTATTAAGTTAATTTCTTCAATATCCACCACATGCTATATATACTCCTTCAATATTCACCCTCATGTTATATACACCCCTTTAATAAGTAAAAATATAGAAAACAAAAAAGAAAAATCAAGAAATGACGACATCACAAAAACAAAGGAAGAAATCAGTCACTGAAAAAATAAAAAACGAAACAAACTTTCTCATTTAGAAAGGTTAATTTACAAACAACACAAGCTTGTCAAACGAAATAAGTTTTTTTTATTGAAATAACATTTATTGTCACTTTTTAAAACAATCTAATTGTATATATAACCTTAAATCAAAAATTATTAAAGTTGACAGAAATGCCAAAATATAATAAAAATACGGAAAATTCACACAACACACATGAAATCAAGTATAAAATTAAATGGAGAAATAATATTAATTTGTATCTCATTACAGAAAATCATATTAAAAAAATTATTTTGTGAGTTAATGAGATGAGATAATAAATAAAACTCTAATTGTGATAAGTTATAAGGTATATTCACTTATTAAAATAAGGTGGATTCATTTATTGAAGGAATGTATATAATATGAGGCGAATTTAATTATTAATGGAGTGAGTATAAAATGATAGTGTTGGTGACGCGTGGAATATGATAGAAAATTGCAAATAACTACGGCGTATTTTATGGATTTTTTGCCAAAAAAATGTCCAAGTTAGACCTTTCTTTTGAAATTTTATTTGAAAAATATTATTTAAACTTAATTTAAGATCAAAATTGATAGACAAACCATTTGATTTGTTGCGGGTGATAAAAGGTATTCTTTCTTACTCTTTGGGGAAAAAAATGAAAAACGAAGAAAGAGGAATAGTGTGATTGAGCCATTTGCTCAGATACCAAAATGGCCTGGCTGCTTTCAAACTTTTTTCCATGACTCACTCTCTCTCTCGTCCTCTAAAGCTTGAACCACCTTTGGGAGTTTTTAGGGTGGGAAAGATCCTCCTTACTTTTTAATATTAGAATTGAGTAATATCTTCCTCTTGTTTGAATAGCTGCGTTCACATGGACATGTGTTTGTTCTTTTGTTGGCATTTATTTAATTATTTTTCAGAGAAATTTAAGAAGGTTTTACGATTAGCATGATATCATCTGGAATCCATGAAATATATTTTATTGGGTTTGATTTTTCCCACCTCTTTAAATTCACGTGTCTGCATGTTTGTTTTATTTATTTTTGTCTATTATTCATCTTGTTCTTATGGGTATTGGGGTTTGAATACTTTACTCTCTTTGTGCATAATAAACCCTAGTAGCATTATTAGAACTGATCAGATGGAACATTTAAACTGTGGAGGTTCAATAATCAGCTAGGATGACTTGGTTGTATCGTAATGTTATGTGTCTAGAGTTGGGGTGGTTAAGCCAATGCTGAAGTTCTTTGGGGCATTTCAGCAAGCAGCTTTTGGATATGTAGCTGATACTGTCAAATTTCTGTAGAATGCATGAGTCTAGCTAACGTAACTGTCAAAATGGGAAACATATTTGCTATATTTGACGGATGCTCCTATTCTTTCATGCAATTTGCTTCAGAGTTATTGATTTCTTTCATGTTTCTTGAGTTGAACCGTGCCAAAATTCTGTGTAGTTTAACATCACGTGTTGGACAATGAAATGTTGTCAGTTTGATATGTATGTGCATTTTGAAACACATTTCTAATAGATATATAACCTGCATGTATATGATCTGCAATAATTAAAACTTCCTCCTGCAACCTCTGTATATAGGGTGCCTGTAGAAGATTCCATGGACATATGCTGCCAGATATTGAATCCTTTGAGCTTGTTCAACTAGTGTTGCTCTACTTTTTCCATTAATTATCTTCTCATACAATGGTTCATTTGCTTATTGTCTTACTCAATTCTTTGCTCTTTTGATTGTATCCTATTCTTCTTGTAGTCCCAAGATGAGCTCTGCAAACTTCATAAGATGATGAGTCAGAAGGGAAAGATGATGTGAAGGGGCTGATTTTGGTTTCAGGCATGCCAAAACAAGGAGGGTATAAAACTAAGAAAGATCATCTTAAGCTTAAAATGCATTCTGCAAGACCAGAATTTGAGGAGAACGGAAGCTCAAGTCAAAGTGACTCCAGTATTTTGGATCAATGTTGCTCCCCAGTTAACGAGTCAATTATTTCTCCATTATCTCTATGTCCAGCACCAATTTGCCGTCAATTCTGGAAAGCTGGGAACTATGACATAGAACAGAGTTTCAAAGCTCCAATACGAAGTACTAATTTCTCTATCATTGTATAACAGTATTCCAGAGGCTTTCACCCTCACTAGCACTAACACACACACAGATATTCCCCCAAATATGCCTGTATATTTACTTGCATCCAGCACATGGGTCATTCTAGCCACCCCAATTGATTGGCCGATGATATGTTTCTGTGATCCAACCACTCAATGGCATTTTATAGTCAGTTTGTTTTGGGCTTCCATTTGGAGGTCCACTGTGGAGCCATTATGCTTTACTATTTGGAAGAGTAAGTAATTAATCTGAAGAAGTAATAGTTAGAAAACTTTGACATAGAAGCTGCAATAAGAAATTTTTTATCTCGAAGCGCTCTGTCATCTATTGAATTGTCTGCTGAGAGCACTGTATTTCACTTTTTGGATTGCAGATGGGAAAAATTATCTGTGTGTTCACCCCATGTACCTTCACTCAAATGCCACCTCACATAAGTGGGCCTTTGGTGGTATGGTCTGCTTGGATGTTAATTTTATTCTTTCTATTCTGCCATTTTTTCCTGTCACCAAATTTTAATTTCTTCAGTGCATAAAATCAAATTCAATCCGATCTCTTTATCTTGGTTGCTTCTCCTTCGCAGCTATAGCAGAGTTGCTTGACAATGCAGTTGATGAGGTGAATCCCTGTTTATTTCACTTAAGCTGCTCTATGTTGTCTACTTTTTTCTTTTTTTGTATTAAGTTTTTGTTTCGAACTAAGTAATTGTGGAAAAACATATTTTCACGGGTATATGGACCACCTATGCACACTACCTCTGTTACCTTAATGTTCTGAAGGTAAAAATATAGTTATCTGAAAAAGGTCATCTCATTTTGTTAGTTATTGGTGGCTTATTTTCACCATCTCGTTAAGGGTATTATATAGTCATCCATTGATGTTCATTGTTTGGAGTAGATACAAAATGGGGCTACTTATGTGCAAATAGAGAAGATCATCAATCCACGAGATGGAAGCCTAGCTTTGCTCCTTCAAGGTATGCATTTGAAACCATTGGAATTGGTTTTTGAGGTGAGGGTGAATTTTGTAGTTGTTTATTGTTAGAGCATTCAACCTAAAACCAATTGGCAATGGTTGGAGTGCCCCCAAGAATATAAACCAACCATGAGTCTACTTAATTGTTTGATGTGAGATAGCTCTCTTCACACCCTTCCTCATGTGCGACCCGGACTTGTATGCGGCTAACAAACCGAACTAAAACAAAACAAATTGAAGCTCAAAAAATAGTCAACTGGTTGAGAGAATTTACCCACCAACCACTCAAGGCCTAGTTCTGATATCATGTTAGAGTATCCAACCCAAAACTAATTGGTAATGAGTGGAGTAACACCCAAATATAAAAACCAATATTGAGTCTATGTAGCTCTTCACATTCATCATGCATAGATAGATATTAGCTTTTCATATTCAATTCTGTGTATCTGATAACTTATGCTCTACTATAAGATGATGGTGGCGGAATGGACCCAGAAGCTATAAGGCAGTGTATGAGCTTTGGATTTTCAGAAAAGAAAATGAAGTCTGCCATTGGACAGTGTATGAATAGCGTTCTCTCTTTTTATTATTTTACCTTTTCATGCTTTAGTTTCTTTTCGCACTAAATGGTTGGTTGTAGCTTTTCAGATGGAAATGGCTTCAAGACAAGTTCTATGAGACTGGGAGCAGATGTTATTGTCTTCACTCGTCACTTGGAAAAGAGGTTAGACCGCAACCCCTGATGAGTCAGCTTGCAAAGTTCTTATTCTCAACGTAATTGCGTTATCCTTGTTTTGATAAATTGCCTGAATCAAGTAGATCAGTGTATCAAAGGAGAAGTTGGTACACTAATAATATGTAACATCCATAAGGCATCTCACATTTAAATCTTTAAAGTAAAACCATTGGGGCATTTGAACATGTGGTGGTTTAATAGATCTATCTTATTGGGAAGCATAATTTGAACATCGTTGTTGATTTATCAATTTATTTATTTAAGTTACGTGCATGGTCCTTGGGAGCAAATTATGAAAAAAATTTCCCATTTGGGTTAATATTTTGTAAATGTGTTCCAGAGTATTCAAAATGGAACTGTTAGATATCCCTTGTGGTGTCGTTTGTACTGAAGAAATTTAGTCTTTCATTTGCAAATGCAAATATAGGAGTGTTTACTTATGTGTTGCTTAAGTATTTGGTTATGTATTGTCAACTTCTTAGGTTTCTATTCACATTGATATCGTATCGCTGAACAGGAAAGTGACTCAAAGCATTGGACTCCTCTCCTATACATTCTTAAGAAAAACAAGCCATGACAGAGTAGTAGTACCACTGGTGAGTTGGACCATTTAGTACCAGCTTTTTAAATGGAGTTATCCATGTGAATTCTTACTACTCAAAATCTGGGCTTGGTATTCGTTTGGTAGGTAACTGGGTGTAAAAATGTTACACATGTGACATAGGTGGAAATGCCAGAAACTGCCTTTTGGGGACTACAGCTTGGAGATCGAATGATAGCATAATTGCTGGACAGCGACGTTGCTAGTGTATCTGTTGGTGCCATGTGGACATTAGACATGCACTCAAACTTAAATTTTAGGAAAGAGACTTCTTCTAAGTCTTTCATCGTGTGGATCATGAGAATCCATGAATAGCTCTTTCAGAAAATGATTTTCACTGCAACTGATGACAATCCTTTTCACATGTGATCCTAATTGGATTAGGACCTTCTGGCATGATCTTTCCAGCTATAATATCTTTCTTTTTTTCTTTTCTGAACGGTTGCTATAATACTTGAAACTGCCGGTTTTTGCTTTGGGTCTTCTAAGGTTTTTCTAAATTGTTACAGGTGGACTATGAGTTAGATGCATCAACTAGAAAGTTGGGACCCATCTATCCTCACTGGAAACAATTTTTTTCGGCTAATCTCTCTGTGTTGTTGCAGTGGTCTCCGTATTCAACAGAAGATATGCTGCTGAAACAAGTAAGCTCAGAAGTTTTGCATTTGTAGTTGTTGCTGTTTCAATTTTTCCATTTGCATGCTGCATATGCCTGATAGGTGAGATGATCTGCATGTGTTAGACTCCTCACTAAGGTACTATGAAAATTGTATACTTTTGCATTATATAAGAGCTGATCTGAAACAATATAGTGTTGGTGTCCTCAAATATTGTACACGCTATGATATGATGTGGTATCACATAATAAATTTAGCCCTTACAAGCTCTGATTCAGTTATTGTATGTCTGATAATGTTATGCTTAATTGTAGGGTACATTTTATGTGCATAGCTTGTTGGATCTTGTCACCATGTTCTGCACATATTTTGACCACATTGTGTTGTATGGACACATCACTGTATATATTGTCCCTAAATAAAAATGAGCTTATCTATTGTACTAAAAAATTGCATCATATTAAGCAGCGTTGAGAAAAGTTTTTTTAATTGATTAGAATTATAATACACTATTAGTCACATATGATTGGAATTTTCTGGGACCAACGTTGAAAACTACAAAAATGGAAGAATGAAATTATGAACTATAAGAAATGTCAATCTCCAGAGTTCTCAAAGGTTCTCATATTACATCTGATGGAGGAGTCACTTTTCGGATCCAATTTTTGAGAAATATTCAACACACACGGAACAGAGGTTGGCTAACTCTAAGAAGAGTGAGAAAGGGGGAAAAAATGCAAAGTTTAACAACAGACTGAACAGTGAGGGTGTGTTTGCATGGGATTGAAGAGCAATTTGGGGATGGGATTTGGGACTACAAGGGAACTAGGAAATCCAAATTGCAAAATCCCTTGTGGATTATGTCCCAATACCAACCACCAAGTAAAACCGGGAAAAATATTGTATAACATACAGAGGGAGCAGCCTTGTTTGAAAACACACATGCACACATCCCTGTTATTTATGCCAACTCGTACCCAGGAAGGACATTTTAACTTCGTATGGAATGTCCAGTGCTTCAGAAAAGAATATTCACCAGAACATTATCATCACTGTCATTTGTGTTACTTTTGTATATGTGCCTTTTTTGTGTTATTAGCTGTACTTTTAAGTTAAAGATGCTCAATTACAGTGTCAACGTCATTAAGGCACAATAGATGTACTCTCGTGGCTCTTGATGCACTCATTGCACTATTTCAAACTTCATTCTGCACCAACTTTTAATTTTTATTTATCCACTGGGCAGTTTGATGATATAGGTACTCATGGTACGAAAATTGTGATTTACAATCTTTGGCTAAATGGTGATGGTGATATGGAACTAGATTTTGATATTGATACCGAGGTATCTTTCATCCTTTTACTTTCATCTCTTTCCTGACAGTCTGTTAGTTCATAGCTCTTTATTTGGCTACTTGATTTTGTGGTTGCAGGATATTCGCATAAATGCAGATGCAAAACTATTTCAGACAGGGCATCACCCCAGACTAGTGTGTGACCAGCACATAGCTAACCTTTACCGCTATTCTCTCCGTGTAGGTTTCTAGTGTAGATTACAAAGTTGACTTGTCAGGTCTCTCCGTATCGCTACAATGTTTAGTTAAGTTCCTTGTTCAAGTTCCACAGGCATATGCATCCATCTTGTACCTACGGCTACCTCAAAGCTTCAGAATAATTTTGCGTGGACGAGTTGTTGAACATCATAACATTGCAGACGATCTCAAATTTCCAGAATTTATACTGTATAGGCCTCAACTTGGTGGAAACATGGAGGTTTCAATTATATTTCTTATTTAAAGTGCATGCCTTGTCAATACTACCTTCTATATACTGTCAAATGTTTCTGGAGCACTTATCTTTTATCAGCTTCCTGTATGGTTTTGTGGTTGCAATTATAGTTGATTAGACTTTGAAGCTTTCTTAGTAATTCGGTGAAGGGACACAGAACTTATAGTGTTCTTTTGTACAGTGTACACGATATGTCCTGTCTAAGCATATACAATATGGGTGGATATGGTTGAAGCATTTTTGTTTTCTGGTTCACTGAAATTTTCATGGTTTGTTGTAAAAAACATGCTTTTGACTCTCTGTTGTTATGCATGTCTGCCATGTGCTATTCGCCTGATTGTGACCTTTCTCAATCATAGCTGGCAGACATGTGCCATTAGCTTGTCAATTATTAAATATAATCATACTACCAGAACAACTCCAGCTTGGTGAACAATGGACAAGGACCGTGAGTTCATCTGGTCATATACTTGACCAGATAAAAAAATTATCCATTGAAACCCGCGTGATTTAACTGGGTTTCACTTTTTCTATGTGATCCCCTTAGGATTTGGGAACTGGACAGTTGCTAATTACCAGAGTTTAGTGTGATAGATATAAAGCACATGAGCACCTTACCATGCCTTTTTTGTTGAATTGTTGGTTTATTTGAAATATAGTAGTTTAAATCCATGAAATTTTATCCAGAATCGTAACCATCTGTTTATTATTATGCCTTGTGATGCACTTACAACGTTTGGGTTCTGGAGGGGAAGAAATGAAAATATGAATTTCATTTAGCTATTACGTCTATAGTAATAGGAGACAGATGCTCAAAAATTGTGACTTATGTACTTTAGTGCATGAACATAAGACCATGTATGAGTGGTGTTAGTATATTCATGATAGAGTACTAAATATGTGTATATAATTAGTTTGCATGTACAACCTTTTTTTCAGAACCTTTGTTTCATTTAAATATAGCAATAATACTTGTTAGTATTAAGTTTTTCCTTTACTTGTTCATCGTGTTTTATGTTGTGTCATTTAATTTGAAATTATTTCTTAATCACACACTGGTTGAACTTGTTGATCCAATGATTGAACCAATGACCCATTACCATGTCCTCTAGGTAGGCAGTTTTCGTCGTTAGGGAGGGTCTTTGTAGATATCCATATTGTATTGTTTTCTTGTGCACTATGTGAATAATGCTTGATTTGATCTGAAGCCAGCTGCCTTCTCCCTCTCCCCCCCCAGTATGTTTGTGCATGTATGCAGTTCGCAACGTTTGCATGTCCATGTGTATGTGTTTGCTGTTAGCCAACTAGCCATCACCAAGCCTGTTGGGCTAATTTGCAGGCTGCTGTTGTTACCACTATAGGATTTTTGAGGGATGCACCGCATGTGAATATCCATGGCTTCAATATCTACCACAGGAACCGTCTTATAATGGTGAGATATTACTTATATTCCATATCGATCTGGTAAAAATTTCTGGCAGCTTGATATGACTAATATTTTTTCAGTATCTTGATTCAGAAAATGTCATTAGGTTATCAATAGTTGTAATTCATAAGTAGTTGAAATGGTGACATGGTCGGATTAAGATATGTGAAATTGCTTTTGTCCGCAAATGTTGTTTTAATTAGCACATTCATGTAACATACAACTCAGCGTTGCATATAGCCTTCTGCATTGGATATAGCCTTTTGCATTGGATGCAGGGTACCCGTATAAACCCGTGCGGGGATGGACTGACACTTACCCCCCCCCCCGCGCCGCTTTACCGGTTATTATTATTATTATTTTATATATATATATATACATATTGCTGTGAATACAAATCTACATATTATTGAATGATTTTTTCTTTTAGAAATTGTTTTATTTTTTGATTTTTTTTCATGGTTTTGGCTTGTAAAAGTGTAAATCATTGTGTTTTTATATTTTTTTCATGTTGGATTATGTTATGTTACATTATGTTGTATTGCATGATGTTGTGTTGGATTTATAAGGGAGACAAACTTTTAATTATATTATGTTGGATTATGTTGTAGTCAAGGTTTTAATTATATTAAGTTGTAAATGACAAATTTTTAATTATGTTATGATATTCTATAATTATGTTGCATTATTTAGAATATTAGATTTATTTAGAATTTTAGATTATATTGGCTTGAGCTTGGGCAGGTAAGGTGGACGGGGGTGGGAATTACAAATTTACCCGTAGACAGGGGATGGAGATGAAAACTATACCCATTAACGGGGGTGGACCGGGGATGAATAGAATTTTTTTAAGCGGGTATAGGGATAAAGACTACGCCCCCCACCCCCGTTTCGGTCCACTGTCATCCCTCTGCGTGAAATAATTTTGTATCAAGTATGAAAATTTTATTTTTTCTACGGGCATAGCTTGGTTTTCATTTATGCTTACCTTTCACCCTAATCTTCTCTGGCAGCCATTTTGGCGTGTGGTCAAGGATACGACCAATAGTAATGCAAGAGGAGTTGTTGGTGGGTATTGATTTTTCTATCTTAAGGTCTTGTCTTGGAGCTCTAATTTATCTAGATTTTAGTGAATACCAGATGAATGATATATTAGTGTTTGGCAGGTGTTTTGGAAGCAAATTTTATCGAGCCTACTCACAATAAGCAAGATTTTGAGAAGACATCCCTTTTTCAAAAGCTTGAAGCTCGTTTAAAGGAAATGACAATGGAATACTGGTAAGCCATGCTTCAAGTTTTTTACTATTGTTAAGAGATATTCTGATGAAATCTGGAGGAAGAAGTTGCGTATAATTTGAATATATGCAGCTAAGTAGTAATACCTGTGCTGAATCTTTGTAGGCATTTCCATTGTGGACTGATTGGGTATCAGCAAATGAAGAAGTCCTCTCCTGCAACAGAACCTCTTTCTTCAAGATCACGTAGTCATGCTGAACAACCTGTGTTGTTGAATCAGACTTCCTCCCTAATTGATAGGCCAAGACCTGTTTCTTCTACAGTTGATTCTGTTGAAGATGCTGAAAATACTCTGCCCAATCTCTCCTGTAGAAGTTTGGAACAAACTATTTATGATAATCATATCAGGCCCCGTCAAGGTCCACTTGGAATAAACAATACCTTTTTGATTAGATTTCGTGTTTCCATTTGCTTGAATTTCTATTTCTGCCAACATAGGTAAAGTAGATGAGTGTAGGATGGGCCCTTTTCAATCTTGCTGATTTATATTTGACTTACACTGTGTGTACTAGGACTAAGGACAAAGAGGAAGAAGCGAAAGGCTACACTGGAACCTGAACATGGAAAAAGTTGCCCAGGATCTGGGTCCTATGGAACTGATACCATGCATAATGCAGTTGAACAGGTTTGCTAAAATGTCCTATCTGAAATTTAATCAATGTTTGGAATGTTATCTAAAGTAACTGTGAATTATGTACGGGCTAAGATATCTATTTTTGTGAATTATGTAAGGTAGGGAGATGGTTTTGATATGCTTGGTTTTCCAGTTCTTTAGTTGCATCTTTTTAAAGGCTTCATATACATTATTAGCCCTATTCTCTAATAGCTTTGGCTTTTGAAGTAACTAGTAGCCTAACATGGTAATAGAGTTTTGGTTCCAAAAAGTCTTGGGTTCATGTCTTCTTGTATGCCTTTGTTTCCCTATTTGGTCAACTGTCTAGTTTTTTTATTTGTCCCTCCCCATTCAAGAAGGGTTTGCGTGTGTAGGAGTGTTTTGCTAGAACTTGATACACCTTAAATGGCTTATTTTAATTTTACTAGAAAATTCATGTCCAGACAGCTGTATTAATATTTAGAACTTGATACACCTTAAATGGCTTATTTTAATTTTACTAGAAAATTCATGTCCAGACAGCTGTATTAATATTTCACTTTCCTGCTGACAGAAACTTGAGGTATGCTTGACGATATGTTGATTGCAAAATGTTAAATTTCATGTTGCCAGTTTGCAAGCTGATCATAAGAATTTCAACTTTGCAATTTTGTGGTGCAACTACTTACCATTTGCGAGGCTCAATTCTATTTCAGAGTGTAGCTTGCAAGAGAGGACTTGTTGTCCATGAGCATACCTGCTAAAAGAGTACTGGTCACTAAACTTTGTCTCATTTATGTTGTAGCCTTCCAGTTGCCACGAAACTATGGTGTGTGATGAAGAGACAATGAGTCTAATGCAAGAAAATGAAAAACTCAAGTCAAAGTAAGTACAAAGCTGGTGTCCTTATATTTCTTTCCTTTTTTTTTTGAACTTATCCTCTACACTTGCTGATCAATGCTAAGAAAAGATTGTGCCACACTCTAGTAGATTCACTTACTAGACTGGCCTCGAAAATCATCTTCTTTGACTACAACAATTTTAAAGCCTCACAAATTCCTATTGTCTTTTGAGGCATTGGTGTGCCTAAAAGTTGAGATAAATAGAGAGGTAAACTATGGAGTGGCAGACCCAAGTAAACCTACTCCACCTCTGCCCAGGGGTCTTATAAATTAGAAACAGTTTGAGAAACCTCTGCTTGGTGCCAACCCTTTTCCTGGATGTCAACCAGTAATTGACATGTCAACTAGAGTTGTAAATGGCGTTTGAGCTTTCATATCAAGGATCAGTTTGAATTAATTTAATGAGGGCTAGCCTCACCTTGGTCCAAGGTGCCTGGTCCAGTGTGTGTGTGTCACTTTAATTCATAGCTCAACAATGAAGGCCTATGTTCAAATACTTGCTTTAACCAACTACTTACTAACACAGACTTTGCAGTTGAGATGGTGACTTTTTGACCACCTTATATCAGCTCGATCTCTGATTTGAACTTTGCCTTATGGTCTGAACTTGGGCTGGATCAGTTCCAGGTCGAGCTTGGACAGTGATTCTGCACTTTCAGATGATCTCTGCTGAGGCACCCTTGCTCAACTTGCACCCACGTACCGCCATCTAATCATACTACCACTAATATTCCAGTAGTTGCTTTAAAGTCTCTTCTAAAAGTGCTTACTAATATTCTTGGTCCCGTAAATATGGTCCACTCCACTCCGCCACACCTGAGTTGAACTCTCACTCGTTGTAGATTTTTGTAGAAAAACTATTTCTTAATTATTCATTGACTTGTGGATTGTGCGCCTTTTCTAGGCTATTGGAACTGCAGAGAAGGGAGGAAAATCTTAATCTAAAGGTACTTATTTATGTACAACCTTTTTGTTCTGTGACATTGTTTTAGGCTTTAAGTGATTTGCAAATTTTTTGATTGTTTTTTGCTCCGTTGTAAAACATATGGCAAGTGCACAATGTTGGCATATGTCGAATGTTAGGATATTTAACCAAGGGTATTCTTATAATTAGTGGTAGATTATGAATTAATATAAATATGGGTAATGAGGAGAGAGATAGGTTAACTCTCATTCTCCTTAACCCTATTTTATAATCTCTTTCTCCTTTCTTGCCTTGTCTCCATTCTAAACCCCAAACCTAAGAACTTGAGATTTTAACTGCATGTAATCTATCTTTATCAAATCAAATAAGATTCAGCTTTTGCAAATTTTGCCCATTCAGCGAAAAAGGAATCTGGTTAGCCCCATTTCCTTCTGCTACCACTGTAGTCAATTTTCTTCCTTGGAACCCTCCATCTTTAAATGCTTGCTCTCCAAACTGCCCAAATTTGTTCTCACATCCAGAGGAGGAGGAGGAAAAGGAAAGGGGGGGGGGGGATATACACCTTCCCTGTACACCATTAGGCATCAGTTTATGGGCGCGACCAACAATTAAAACGGAAAAAAATATAACTTCTCCCACAGAACATTGTTATGAGTTGTCATTGTCATTTGATCATGGATGCTCTTTTGTTTTCAATACAGGTACAACAACTCAGGAGAAAACTTGGCGATGTCCAGGGCGAGTATGCAAGGCTGTTGGCTGAATCTGAAGGGATGGGCATGACTGAGGAAGAGAAAAATGTAGATAGATAATTTCCTTCATTTTTAGTTCCACTTGGTATGTAGCACGATCTGATGTTTTTCAATAGCTTAGCAATATGATGGGTGAAGAATATAACGGCACTGTGCTTGCAAAAGGGAAAAAAAAAATGATGGTTTTGATCTGGGCAGGGATTCAAAAAAATTTTCCCCCCCTTTTGGTGCAAATAGAAAGAAGTATATTACTGAAATATGTATAGGGAACTCCACTGTGCAGCTTTATGCGTTAATATCATCAATAGTTTGCAGCAAGGCCTTCTGTTTTTTTTTTTTTGGTGATCATGCAAGCTCTCTCCCTCTCTCTCTCACTATTTGTTTGTTGAATGACTTTAAGATTATGATAATTATTTAAAAAATTTCTTGACGCAAAAGAATAGTGGCACTCCTATGAACTGTTTAGGGGTGTCCATGGGTTGGGTTAGCCCACAGGATTTGTTATTTGATCCGAAAAAAATAGACTTGAAATTTCATAGACCCAATAATTAACCCGTTTAAGCTCAATATTTTTCAAGTGAGGACTTGAGCTTGCTCTCAAACTCGTTACCTGGACCATGAGCCTGTCTATAAAACCCAGCTCAAAAATCCACCTGTCCAGCCCGCCAATTGATTAAAAAAAATTGACCATTGAAATTTTGAAAAGTTTAGTAGTGATATATGACTACTTTAAATTCAAAAATGTAATTTACAAAAATATTAAGTTGAAAAAATTTTAACGGATAATTGGCTATGAGTACATTTTTTAGAACTTATTTGACTTTTAAATACTACATTCAAACTTATACTCCATTAAATCCTCTTTTTTCATCAAATAGTTGTCAATAAGTATACATTTTAAAACATTTCAAATTCTTTTCGAAATGTATTCCATAATTACCCTTACCATAAATATTGTCTATTATTATTAGTTTCAATATTTTTAAATATAACAACTCTTAACTTAAAAATTGTGCTAGCATTAAAATTATTTTTCTATCATATATATAATTATGTTTATATACATATATATATATGTGATTTAATTAAATTTTTATTGAGCATGTTACTGTTTGATGTTACTGTTTTTTGAAAAATACTATGTAACCCAAATTTGCATCCCAAATGAATGGGGACCATTGGATGAGTAGGTCCCATCAACTTGTTTAAATGAGAACCACTGATCCAATGATCTTTATTGATTTGGGATACAAATTTGGGTTACATAACATTACTCCTATTTTTTTTGTTAAACGTGTTATTGTTTAGTGTTATATATATATATGATAGAAACATAATTTTAATACTAGCACAATTTTCAAATTATGAGTTGTTAATACTAATACAATTCTCAATTTATGAGTTATTAGTTTTTTTCAAACAAGTTTTGATTAAGTATAACTATTGAGGGTATTTTGGACAATAGAGATTAAAATGAACTTATCCCCAAACAAGTTTTTTTAGTGTATTTAAGTCCAAATAAGTCTACAAAAAAGGACCAACCTCAAAAGAATCCATTTTTTAAATGAAATTATATAAAGCCAGCTTAATAGGCCCACCCAGTGAGTGGTAGATTGGGCTGCGAGCAGCCTATCTTTATGCAAAGCCCAGCCCGATTGATAATTCACCTGGATAAGGGTTTGAATTTGCCACACCCAAACCCAAAAAAAAATTTGCAGGCCTAGTCCGGCCCGGACCATTGACAACCCCCAAGAGAGCTGATATGCATGTTCAACATCGTACAGATAAGTGAATAAACAAAAAAAAATGGATGCCAAAGGCAACCTCCATTTACTTCAGTTTCGCATGCCAATTCATCTTACCATGTTAGTTGTTTTGAAGGAAGTACTCGTTAAACTATCTAATTTACAATGACTATAGTCGACATAAGCTCTTATAGTCATTGTTTTTCACAAAGGTGTACCCGGTTTCATGAACATTCTCACCGCAGCACTATTGTTTGTCGATATGCCTCAACCACATGAACATGAAAAAACACAAAGTATAAAGCGTTCATCTTCACACCTCAGTCCTTTTGGGGAAAGCCTTACATTGCACCAAATCAATCTCCTTCCCTCACAGTGGCCCCATAAGTACTTCTTCTGCAATATCAAATGTCTGGTTTTTTTATTTATTTAAAAGTAAACCTCGATATAGCGAGGGTATTTTATTAACGCCTTCAAAGAATTACAAAAATAATGGGGGTGACATCATCAGCCTTACCCCTAATTTGAGAATGTAAAAAAAAATATAATTTTAAAGAGTCATATAAAAGAAATGAAGGAATCAAACAATCAGAATTGTCTGGTTATTGAAGCCTTGATAACCACATGAAACAATATATTGTTAAGGAGAATGAATATGCAGAGAAAATCATTGCAAAGAACCACAAATTTACCAGAGACTTCGCTATGGACCTAAAGATATATATAGGAGGACTATGCCGCAGTTGAAAAGAAAAAAAGGGAAGCAGCTAAGAAGACTAGAAGTACAAGGAACTCCTGAAGTGTTACAGTTCTATTTTATTTTATTTTTCCATTAACGGGGCTACAATGTAACTACTAATTCAAGAAGGATGAAAATATTCAATTAGACTTAACAAAGCCTTATCCTAACTATTTGTAGTCATGAATACTTTTTCGCTATCGTACTCTGTCAAGGATTCAGACTATGTTTTCAGTAAGATTAAAAGCAACCATATCCTTTTTACTATATCATTCCATGCTAATATTGTAGTCACTTTTCCCCACTAGTGCTTTTTTGGTGTTAATTTTTTTTTTTAAACAGAAAAGGTAGGTAATTTCCATGTACCATTGTGTGTATGTTTCAGCCTCTTCTGGGCAAGGAAAAACATTTTTCTTCACTGATTATTTATTAACTTTTTGAGGGGGTACAGAGAGATGCATACCACTTTAATTTTAAAAGAACAAATCAAAAAATGGACAGTAGTAAGACATACCAAATCTGAAATGACCAGGCTCATGTTTTATGTTTAAGAAGCCTTCATATGAAAGCCTGCTTTCTGATCCATCAACTCTGTCATCCAGCAGTTCATGTCATAGATAAATCAGCTTGATCAGCTTCACTTCAATAGAAGTGACCACAGTCTTGCTGCCTTATATCAGAATCAATCTCCTCACCGTAAACGCATGAACATTGTAATGAGCAACCTATAAAAATACCATGTTACAAGAGGAGAAAGTTAAAACAGTGATTCAACTAAAAAGCCATCAGCAAGTCTTCTCCCACTGATTTTTAGTGCTGAGAGGGGTTAATGTGACACAAACCTTCAGGAACCTGTTGCACAAAGTGGCTGCTCTCATACTGTAACCTGTATTCTGATGCTTTGCAGCTTGACCTTCTACCGGCACACAATGGTCCCCATGATCCAGTATCAAACTGTGACATACAAGTTTCTTTATTGTGTTGGGGATGGTCATGCGGTATATGTTTACATAAGAACAGGATTCACAAGAGTGTCACCGTGTCCAATGCTTGTCATCTTCAGATTCACAACAAGAATTACTTGGGAATTTCCTGAGCATCCATCTTTGGATTTCATTTTATGGAGTAACCTTTTCAATATGTAGGCTACAAATGGATCAGCTTTCTATAGAATCAGCATTTCAGACTTCAATAATTCTAGAATCCCATATATATCTGCAGACTCAGAGTGAGTTTCATCCTGAGAATAAAAAAGATGGAGATGGTTCCTCACCTCGACCCAACTACACCCACCACTTTTCTTCACTCCCTTCTCCTTCATCAATTTTCTGGTACTCAGAACATCAATCCATCTACCAGCCAAAGCATAAATATTTGACAGCATGACATAACCTCCAGACTTTTTCTCTGACAGTTCTGAGAGCTTCCTGGCTGTCCTTTCTGCTATTCTCTCATCGGTATGTGTTTTACAGCCACTCAATAATGCTGCCCATGCATTGATCTCTGGTTGATATGGCATGGTAGTGATGAATTTTTCTGCCTCTGAAAGGCGCCCTGATCGAGAAAGCATATCCACCACGCAGGTGTAGTGTCTATCCATTGGCCTTACACCATAAACCTTCTCCATTGAATTGAAGTACCAGAGTCCTTTATCAACTAGCCCACAATGGGAACAAGCAAATAAAACTGCTAAAAAAATGAGCTCATTAGGTGCAACTGATGAAGTCTTTTCCATTTCTTCAAACAGAGTAAGAGACTCCTCTGCAAAACCATTTTCAGCAAGGCCTTGAATCATAGCAGTCCAAGAAATTTCATTCTTCGTGGGCATTCTGTTGAATACCCTCTTAGAGCTCTCAATATCACCACATTTTGCATACATATCCATAAGTGCTGTGTCCACAAAGGTATCATACTGAATCCCAAGTTTGATAACCTTGCCATGAAGGTTCTTGCCTTTTTGTACTGAGGCAATGCTCGCACATGCACATAGAACACTAGAGAAAGTAGATTTACTAGGTGTTTCCCCTGACAATAGCATCTCATTGAATACTTCAAACACCTTATCAGATTGTTCATTCTCCAAGTGGCCAGCAATCATAGAGTTCCAAGATATGTTATTTTTCTTGGGTATCTGGTCAAACAGCTCCTTGGCTTCTTCCAATTGGCCATTCAAACTATACCCACTTACCATGGAGTTCCAACAAACAACATTCTTTTCCAAAATCGAGTCGAACACTACATGGCCATCTTCAGTTTTTCCACATTTACAATACAAGTCAATAAGTGAGCTACCAACGAAAACGTCTCTCTCTATCCCAATTTTTGCAACATGTCCATGAATATTTTTTCCTGCTTGCAAAGCCTCAAGGCTAGCCAAAGCACTGATCGTGCTAGAAAAGCAAGATGTGTTTGGCCTAAACCCATCCTGAACCATCTGGTGGAACAGTTTCACTGCCTCTTCCGCATGACCAGACTGACTGTACCTTGCAATCATTGCACTCCAAGAAACTTCATTTCTTTCCGGCATCTCATCAAAGATCCGACGAGCTTCTCTCAAGTCTCCCATCTGAACATACATGTCCAGAATAGCTGTCCAAGAAACAACGTCTTTCTTTTCCATTTGATCGAAAATCCTCCGAGCCAAATCAATTTCACCAAACCTTAAACTAAATGTAATCAAAGAATTAGAAACGGATAAATTGTGCTCAAATCCAACTTTAACAATCAAACCCAATACACTCATTCCCAAGCCAAAGTCACCAAACTCTGCACATGCTCTAACGACAGAAGTAAAGGTAATATCATTAGGCATTACCCCAGATTGAAGCATTTTCAAAAAGACTTTGATAGCTTCGAAAGTTAATCCATTTTTCACCAACCCACTAATTCCTGCTGTCGATATAAACACATTCTGAAATGGGGTTCTCTCAAAATACCACATTGCTTCTTCCACTCTTCCATGTTTCAATAAACCCGAAATCAGCGCGGTCCACGAAACCTCGTTTTTATGGGGCATTTCATCGAACAGTTGACGAGCTCCATCAAGATTTCCCCAATCGACATTAGCAGCAATCAAACAATTATGCACGACGAGATTGAACCCATTAAACTCCTTTAAAATTTGGTCAGTTTCAGCAGATTTTCTAGAGTTTAGGTACATAATAAGCAATTTAATTGCTATATAATTTTCTGATGAAATACCCATTTTGAATAAATGGGCATGAAGGACACTCCCATGAGTAAACAAGCCTTGTTTTGAGAAATCTTTCAAGAGAGAAACACTTGTTTCTATGTAAGCTTTGAAGCTATTTCCTGGGTTGATAGCGAAGAGAGTTTTCAAGGCACTTCTCATACTGCAAACAAGATGGAGAAATATCCGGGAATTCTAACATTGCTCTTGCGTTGTTTATATGGCGCCCGTCAAAAGTACTAAAATGTACTTAAAACAGGGCTGATTGGGTTACTAAGATGTAAGTTACAATTTTAAAAAATATAATCAATTATAGAATATTAAGATTGATATCAAAAATTCATGATCGACTATAGATGTCTGTGATTGATCATAGTCTTTCCTTAAAATAATCGTAACTTCTCTTTTTAATATTATAATTTTATCATAAAAATTAATAACCGACAGTTTATCATAAATTTTTCCATAAGATTATGTCAATAGTGTTATTTGGTGTAATCATCTATTAACAAGTGCTCTTGACGTAATCATCCACTAACAAGGGTACAATTGTGCTTGTAAACTCCACAAAATTCAGTGACCATTATTGATATAATATACAACCACCTCCCCGTAAAGAAAATAAGTGCACTTTCTCCCCTTTTTTTTTTGGTCCATCAAAAAACAAAGATACATCAAACTACACAAAAACAACAAGAAGCAGCCAAAAAATGTCTACTTTATCTAGGGGTGCAACTCGGGCGGGTTGGGCGGGTTAGACAGTCAACCCTAGCCCAACCCTAGGTATATAATCTTCAACCCTAACCCTAACCCTAACCCTACCTCGGGTTGAGAAACTCAACCCGAGCCCAGCCCGAGTTTAATTCGGGCGGGCTCGGGTTGAATTCGGGTTCACTGCAAGAGAGACAGAGATAGGGAGGAATAATTACAAATTCATAAAACAATCCATATATTTCATTCATAACAGTGCACGATTATTGATCATCTATTTTCACACCAAAAAACTAGTAATCTCAAAGTACAATCCCAGAAAACATAGAAATTAGACTCATAAAAATATTAAACTTAAAACATCACACTATCACACTAATTGAATTCGGGTTCGGGTTGAAATCGGGTTGCCGATGCCTCAACCCGAGCCCGGCCCAAATTGAATTCGGGTTGAAATTTTTTGACCCAAGCCCCAACCCAAGTATTAAAAACCCTAGCCCAAGTCCTAATTTTTTCGGGTTGAAATCGGGTTGCCCAACCCAAGTTGCACCCCTAACTTTATCCAGTTCATCCACATAATATATAATCACTTTCATGTAAAGAAAATAAGTCTGCTTTAACCCGTAAATGTTGGATGTGCAGCATGTGCCTTTAAAATGGTAAGCCCATGGGAGGGAAGGTGGTCGCAATCCCACGCTAGGAAAACTGCACTCACTTTTAAGTTTTTTCTTTTTTTTGTTTTGTTGTCCAAACGGTAGCCGTCTCACGTGATATTTTATCACTCAATATAACAACAATTAGACAGAGGGTGAAAATTGGAAACGACTTTAGGCTGCAGAATACATAAGATGGGGTTAGGATCTCATCAAAAACATTTTCGTTTGATAAGAAACAACATAATTTCACCAAGAACATCATCCGAGGTCTGCCTTGTATAATGACAAATGTTGTAGCGCTTATTTTTCAATGGTCGGTTTGAGACCGTACCAACACCTTAGTCGTTCTGCATAACGGTCAGCACAGGCTTCGGTAGATCGGCCACCACCTAGCAAGTATCGGAGAACTCAAAAAATGAGAATCAATTTTTGTTGATCCAAATCGTTCATAGCAAAACTTTGCTGATGCAAAGAACCGCTACTATTGTTGGAGCTATCATCATCCAGTTCATTATATGTGCATATATTGTTGATTCACATTCGTTGCTACGAAGTCCTCAAAAAAGAAACGACAAATTCCTCGGTTGATTTGCACTGGGAGAAGAAAAGAAAAATAATCATAAACAGAATCATGTAAGTCACTACCTGAATGAAATGAAACATTCTCAAAAGATCAGATTAGATGATAATTTTCTCCTTCTACCTCAAGTGATGATATGATTCCGTAGAGCTTTGTTCTTAAGTCGAGAAAACACTTCATGACATGTTGACAGGGGCAAAACCCACCAACTATTCAGAATTCCAATTAGGGTGAACTTCTCATCGTTTAGTTCAACTCTAGCCACACAGAGAAACTTGTAGTCTTCAACTTCAACTTTTGTCGCATATAATGACTGCGCAGTGAAACATAACATAAGCAAACAATTAAGGACTTCAGTAAACAGAGATGATACTCGAAATTATCAAGATAAACTGATATGGGGGGGTGGGGGGGTGAGGGAAGAGTTGAAGAGACCAGGATGATCTCCAAGGGCAAGCAGTGCTATGAAGAAGTTCCGGATGAGCATAAAAGAGACCTATCTGAGTTTGTTAGTTGTGCCATTGCAAGCATAATTGCATGCATCGGATAGATTCAACTATTTCTCGTATCCAAAATAAGTCGCCTCAATAGCCAGCCATTCAGGAAACTCTCTCTTAACACGTTCCTTCTATGACCAGATAAAGTGCAACTGATCTAGAGGTCGTCTAATAAAGAATAAATATGTATCTGATTGCTGAGGCAGGCGTCTTAGAGTCAAGTAAACTGTGCTAGTCTATGCGATAGTCCCTTAGGGATGCTACAGCAAAAACAAGGGCATGACACTCACCTTAAATTTGTACAAGAAGGGGTGTTGGCGCAATACCTCATGCCGCAACTGAAATATTTAAGAAAGGAAATGTCAAGCAATAATCACGCACACAGCAAAACCTCATTGATGTGCATATAAACCAAACATAAGCCACCCATCTGAAAATTCAGAGATTTACTGGGCCATATTTCTAATAGTTCTCTGCAAATTCAGTCTGCAGATCCTCTAGACCGTGCAGTGGCGGTAGCCTCGTGCACTAAGCTGACCTTTTTAATTTTAACCCAAAAATCTCCAAAATTGAGGATCAAGCTGTCTTGATCGAGCTAAAAGTTCAACTTTGCAATTTTCGCATGCCTCAAACTCATGCACAAGCAAAAGGAGGAGTGCAAATTGGTTTATCTCCATATCCAGACCATATTGTAAACTGGACGAGTTTTAATGGGGTCTAAACATGTACATCAATAAACATCTACATGCAAGAGGGGAATTACAGTGATGCTGTTAGAGCAGTATTAATAGGGTTTGCAGTTCATACCAAACCACAAGCCAAAATCGTATAGACCCACCCCATTTTCAAAGGCAACCCAAGAGTTGTCAGCCAACTTCAGCCACCATTGTATTTGGCCTACGACCCAAACTAGTAGTATGCAGAACCAACCCCAATTATTGTTCCCACAAAAATCTTGCTCATCAGACCTCTATTCATACACTAAATCCTCGCTCAGCTATATAGTCCAGTGATTGAAAATACTCATATGAGGGGATGAGTGCACTAATAATAGTTAGTTGTTGTATTTTACATCTCTCTAGGAGTTAATGTTGTTTTCAGCTCTCCAAGTTTGCAAGGTGCAAATCAGAGTCAATTTTCCATGTTACGTCCCCACCTGATAGTGGCATATTGCTTCCCAAAATTTTGATGCAGCAAATCAAAATGTAGAACTTCATAAATACAGCACATGGAGATTCAATGCTTACCTGTTCAATGAATAAATAAACTGAGAAAGGGCTGGGCTTTGTGCCAAGAAGAATAAGAATAACTTTAGCTGCAAGAATAATGGGATGACCCCAGTTCATAAAGACAGTTGCGAAGAGAAAAACAGGCACCAACAATTTCCTTGCAAAAGTCAGAATAGTGTGTGGATCTTCTTCAGAGCCTGAAGCAGCCAACAAGTCATCCTGATGATTGTCCCCCAAAATATCAAAGCCTACAATATTGAAAATCTAGACACTGAGACCTTTGGAAAGGACAACTGGTCATGACTCGTGAAGTATATGAACTGCAATGCATCAACCAACATGTTATATTTACCATCCATAGCATATGCAACTCGTGGCCAAAGGCTAATGGATCCGACCAGAAATGACACGCCAAATATAGTCCTCATACCAAATTTGAGTCCTGAAAGGAAGCCATCATAACAAGATTTTTAATACGGGCCTATGCTGATAGCCAAGACAACAATGTAAAATACTTGCACAGTCATAATACCAATAGTGGAAATACAAGTTGAATTGGTATGGAAAATACAAAAAGAACAGGCACTTGCCCTCTCATTATAAAATCTATCAAAAATCACTTTCCACATTGCAAACCCAAGTCCTACAAGCCCTTCACTTTATTGAATTTTTTGTGGAATGTCATGCAGCTAATTTCCCTTTCAAACAAGAAACAGCCATTTTGTAATAAGAAAATGCACGCACGAGAATAAGATGTGTCAAACGGAAAGCCATTGAGATAAGCATTGCCTGTCTGTCATGAGTGAGCGCCTAAGCTTCTGAAATTGATAGCTTCCCACTCAGCCAAAGAATCAACCTTCATGAGATGATTGGTGCAACAAAAAGAACAAGGCAAAGATCCAAATTTTATTACAGCACATGACAATATGCCCATGGGCCTTGTGTTAAACAGTTAGCCCCGTTATGAGATTCCTTTACAAGTAACATTAGCCAAATCATGGCTCTTAGATTATCACCATTATCTTCAAAAGAGAAAAGATAATTGCTTTGATGGGCATAAATGTCCAGACCCCAAAAAAAGGGCATTGAGGAACTGAAGGTAGACTAAACCAAATGCCTGTTTTCTTTTTCAGGTAAGTGACCCAAATCATGTGTTGAACACCAATAATTGTGAATTAATTCCCCCTTCCCTCTTCACACAAAATAAGGAAAACTAAAAAAAACCAAAAAAGCATAATCAAGTCTTAGTTTTGGGTAAAGCCAGAAGAACCACTACAAGAGAAGCTACAAAAAGCAATACGAATGTGGTGAACTGTTAAAGCTTGTTCTAGATTCCAGAAGAAGGAATAACCTCAAGAGGTGAAAAAAATTATTGAAATATAAATACTTAAATTACACCTTCTTCAACAACTTAAACTTTTGGAATAGATGGCTGTCCATGGTAACATGGTATCAGTGCAAGAGAAGACTTCCACGTATTAGGCCCATAATCTACACGTCAGGAGGCATATTGAAGTATAAATACTTTATACTCTCTCCAACAACTTAAACTTTTGCAGTATGTCCTTGTTCAACACAAATCAATGTGCGGCAATGGGGAAAAAATATTCGATGTTCAGCAGAGGAGTTGTATTCCTCAATACCTAATCCAAGACACACTTTCACAGTGTGTCACCGCACTGCGTGCCTCTACACATAATAGTTTTAATTCTTTCAAACAAAATCGAAACTTACACATACATAAATGATCTACGTCTAGAATATAAAAAATATCCAATTAAAATCTGACCTGAACTGTAGAGATTGGGCCTCCTATACTGAAATGTTGGTAAATATAATCTCCGAATCCAATGGGAAGTTGGCGCACGAGTCCGCAGTTCAGGTTCGAGGAACTTTATCCAAGTCTTTAGAGGTTCCAATCTGCCATAAACTGCACAGGAGTTACATGATGGAAGTAATAGAGTGAAGATATTGACACAGCCGCACATTTATTGTAAAAATCATGGAATTTCAATAATTCAATAGCTCAACTCTATGTATATATACATCGGGACTTACATGGAAGTCTTGAATGAGAGAGGGGCGAATAAGGAGAGGCTATTGATGAGAAAGATGACCTAATCGGCAGTAGAATTCTCGCTGTAAGCGCCATTCCTGTATTTATGACCGTGTCACGTCATCACCGATAGCTAGGGGAACAACTCGTTGAGCTCGATTGCATCTCTATCCCAGGACTCAGTTTCGAGTCGAATCGAATCGAATCGAATCGAAAAGAAGCAAATTTCTTTTCCTTCCTCGGTTTTAACTCTTTGTTTGTCTCTGGGTTTTGGACACAAAATCTAAGAACGAATTTTGAAGAGGAGAAAAAAATAAAGAGTTAATTACAAATTATCCCCTCCAACTTATGGTGATGTTGTAATTAACTCCCTCAAGTTTTAATTTGAACAAATTGCCCCTCTTTTAGTTTGAATATTTTTCAATTATCTCTGACCTTCCATTTCCATTTCCATTTCCATTTCCATTTCCAACTGTTAAAAGTAACATAAATTTGGCATGTGAAAAGCCAAAATTACACATATTTAAGTTTTGTATAAATTATCACCTTTTTCACTTTTCCCCCTCAACTACCAAAGTTCTCACATTACACCTGCAACTATGCCATTAGTTTCACATTGCCCCACTTATTCACATCCGTGATATATTTAACAGAAAGTTATTTCATTTTATCCCTAAACTATATAATTTTTTTCACCATTTTTGTCCAAAAAAATAATAGACATTTGTTATTGAGGCAATGTGAAATAAAAGCATTAGTATATGCAAATTCGTAGTTGGGTTGCAAAATTGGGCTTGGTATTTTTGGGTTGGCATCAGCGTGGGCAGATCTGAGGTGTTAAGGGGATGGGGCCTGGTGGCGGTCCATTTATACTGAGAAAAAGAGAAGAAAATAAAGAGAAAGATGGACACGTGTGATTGTCCAAGCACCACCTAGCATGTTTTCCAAAATACTCCCAATAGAGTTCGGAAGAACTGGGTGATGGAAAGTTATCATAACACATTGATCTTCTGTAACCTAAGAAATCCCACAAATGATTCCCAAAAGCATATATTTACTTGGTATCTTTCTGCTAAGTAAAATCATTTCAAAATCTTGCCCACAAACAATATCATGTACTATTTTAAGCTAACAATTTACAACTTCAATCTTGCAGCATTTAAGCTAAACAGCCTCCAACTCCGAGATCCTGACCGGGTTCTCTTTACCATTTGAGATTAATCAAATTGCCGACATTTGCCTGTTCCAGCACAAACCAAACACTCATCCACATTTCCGGCAACATGGCTTAAGCAATGTTTGATTGTGTCATTCATAACATCCTGTAATGCCAAACCTTTTAACGTTAGAGTGATGACTGGCAGCCTTACAATTGCAACTAAGTTTTCTATAAATATGAACTAAAAATTAATCCTTATTGATCACGAGAAACAACGAAAGAAAAAAAGAAGAACGGAAATAAAAGAATCTTGGCATGGTTGCCTCCATAGTGACAAGATTGGAATTGATGGGTTACAGCAATGATTAAGAATTTGATTCAGGAAGATTCAAAAACCTAAAAGTATTAGGGAAACCAGATATAATGACAAATAAAATGGAAAAAAATCGAAAAGACTTTGCAAATAAATTTGAGAAAGGAAATCAAACCCCCACGGGGATGGAAGCCAGAAAACACACACACATGCTGCTACATCAGTTTTCAAAAGCACAGATAGTTAACTAACACCATATTTTAAGTATAAAAATGATGAATTGAGTAATTTTTAAAATCAGACTACGCTGATTCACAAACTTGATTACAATTTAAAACACTAGCAGAGTTTGAAAAATTTCAGCCAGGGTCCCAGGAAGAATCTTTCAAACAGAAGTTCAAAGAAACTACATGAAATAAAAAATGAGGAAAAAGAAAGAATTTCATACCACGAGCAGCTCATGCAGGCCAAGAGGTGCGGTTACAATATATGACACCCCTGGGTGCTCCCTTGTAGCTTTGGCAGTTAAAGAAGGAATGTCCTGGAAAATAAGGACGGGCATTCTGTATGTCAGTATCTTTGATATTTGCTAGAATTTTTTCGTTATTAGATAAGTGCTGAAAGATTGGTGTCAGTGTCATATATTGTGTATAAAGGTATATTTAACCAATTACCAGATAAGAAGGATTACCTGGTGCCAATGTCGTCCAGGGAACAGGAAAAATGGGCTTACAATTACACGATTTGCCCCTTGTTGAACACACGAACTAAATGCATCTCTTATTGCTGGTTCTGCCAGCTCCTAGTTATATTAAAGAAGACATGAAGGGGTGAGAATTTGGTTGCAAGCACATAGCAAAAAACATCATGAAAATCAAGAATACATAATAGATGCCAACAATACGTGAATAGAGGGGTGTGTGGTTGCAAGCACTAGTGGACATGTGGAAATAAGTGTGCTTTTACTTCGCATTATAACAACATATCACAAAGAACATAGGATTTGTTAGAAATCCTAAACAAGATGATCCAAGTAGAATGATAAGAACAACATATAATGCACCATAGTGTTATTGAGAAAATAATGAAAATGAAGTGACTTAAAGCTTCGCTCTCTTATTTGGGACATGAGAACATAATTTCCCACTCTATTACATAAATCTTTGATCCAAAGGACTCTATTAACAAAATTAATCATAAAGCATGTCTATGAATATTCGTGTACGCGTAGGCTAGTAATATGTTGCACGCGTATTTTAATATTCATCTGTTTCCTCACGAACCAACCAAATGTTCATTACCATATGAGCAGGTTCTACAATCAGGTACCCAGTTTTATCTCTAAACATAGCCACAAACTCATCTGAAATACATGAAAATTGAAGTCAGAAGTTCCTTAGCACATAGCTAAACAAACATTAGCCAACCATGAAACTACAGAAATGCCACTAATTAAAACATCATGATAACAGTATCACTATAATAGGATTAGAGTAGCTTACTTAACATAAGATTGGACTCCTTCCGACGCGACCCATGGTCAACAATGATAACGCCATCTCTGTCCCCAACCCCATGAAATTCCTGCCTAAACCCACTATTTGAAGTGGCCAAACATAATCTTGTGGGTAAATATCTGTTTTCTGATGGATAATTACGCAGTTCCACACATCTGGGAAGTACCCATCCATTGTTTCTTCCAGTTTCTCTAGTTATAGGGCTTCAATTATCCCAAGAACAAAGAAAACCCCAATCAGCGACTGTCCGAGAAACATTCATAATAAATTCATAAAATGGAAAAAGGAAAAAAAAAATTTGGGATGAAACTATTTCGAACATAACAAGCAATGGGGTTAGCTAGGGTTTATTCAGTTTTCGATCAAATGCTTAATATTGTCAAGTACATGTGTCTGTGTTTATAGGGGCCAGAGATAGTACCTTCTAACACTGAAATGAGATGGTAAAGACGATGACTCCATTGAGTAGTTTGCTATCGCACGTGAATTTCAGCCAATTTCGTGTTTGGAAGTTATTTTCATTTCCAGGACACGCAAATGGGCACAAATGATACGCAGACAAACTTGGGCCAGACAACCTAAGCCCAACACTAAAAGCCCACTGGCACACAATTAATCGCAAGTAGTAATACTATTAGTGGGCACTTCGTGTGTTGCACAAAATTTATTTTTCTAACAATTACCATATTTCACTCTTTTTTAACTTTTCTACTACTAAGAAATTATCCATTAATTAAATAAAATAATATTTATTAAATATAAATAAAGTGAAGAAAGATAAGAAAAAAAATTAAATTTGAAATAATATAAAAACATAGTGAAACTAGTTACAAAAGATGAAATGAGTAGTTAAATAAGCGAAATATAATAATTTGATTGGAATTGATTAATTAAATATTTTAAAAATTTAGAAATTAAGCATTTGGGGAGGAAAAACTTCTCATAATTTTACGATATTTCTACAGTATAATGCATATTTTTTCCTTCGACACGTATAATAATGAATACGGCGAGAGTCAAACAAATAATTAAAACGTTGCTTAAATTGGCTCAAGCAATCTGAATGAAAATATTTCAATGTTATTATTTCTATATTTCAAGTTCAAAGCTTACGGGAAAAAAATCAGAAGTCAATGTGCATTATTTTGTGGAAGATTATGCATATCTGAATCTACAATATAATTACGAGTCAATATACAAATGCTTAGGATGGATTTTTTTTTTTTTTTGCATTGTGGTTAGTTATAACTAACATGAATAAATAACTGATTTGATGTGCATGCACATGCACATCCACATGCATGAATATATATTGTAATGTTGGTTACATAAAGAATAAAGTGTGGTCTAGTACTATGATCTTTGATAATAAATGAGTTGGCAATCTTACCAAATCATATGTTGATGGAATTCTTCACCTAATTTTAATGATTGAGGATGGGGACTACCTTTGAAAAACATTATACTTAGTAGGTGGTCTGTTTTATTAAGACAATTGAATAATAAAAAAGTACATATACTAATGTAAGAAGAACTCCAATAAGCATTGTCATAACAGCAAAAGATATTGATGTTGGTTGTTCTACCCTTGTCATATTTGGAACTTGGCTTTTTGATGCTTTAATTAAAAAGCACTCTTCAAATATGCTTAAGCAACATTACTACTTTTTTGCCAAACCTCCACTTTCAATGTGGATCTTGTTTTGTCCCCTTGTGACTTTTTACATTGGGCTTCTCCTTTCCCTTTTTTATAGTTGGGGGTTGGTTTGGAGAAATTATGGTTCGATTCAATGGTTAAGAGTTGTTTACATCAGTTTATGCGTACTTTAATTAATGTTTTTTTTCGGTTCGATTAAAGATAGATCATTTACATCGGGACTAAATTATTCACAATGGATAAATCTCTCATGACCTGACCCCGAGAAACTGTCAAAATTTAAACTCAAGACATTTGAATTTACAACTCATTTCTATTACCACTTGAAATATCCTTGGAGTTGAAGGATTACATTTCTAGAGATGTCTTTCATGGTGTCTCAAACAATAATAAGCAAATACTACTCCTACACCATTTATTGACTTAATGCCATTGAATTAACAGTAGACCCCAGTATTAGTTAAGACTCATTACCAATTTAATGAGTAATGATATATGAATCTAATTTAGAAACCTACTAATCCAATGTTGTCATCGGATTTGTTGTGAGTTTCAATATTAGATGAAACTCACTTTCAATCAAATGGTTATACTGAATTAGGCCCGCACATTAGATCATCAAATTAGGTTCAAGTATTATTTTCCCCAATTCATTAGTTATAATAGATTAAGTCTAAATAGTATTTTTCAATAATAATATGACCTTGTTTTTCAACAATAAGAGTTAAACAATGCAAAAAAAGAAAAAGGGGGGGGGGGGGGGGGGGGGCGGAGGTGTAAATAATCACCTTAAATTATCTCCTTGATTTCTCTTTATTCTTAAATTTTGAAAACATGATACCTTTAACAATTCCGATTATTGACATTTTGCATGAAAACATAAAATTTTGGAACAAAAGTAGACTATTTGTTAGTCTAAAAAATAATTAACATAAACTCTTTATATTTAAATTTTAATAATCTATATAAGGTGACACGAACCGGAACAATTAAGTGTATAATGTGTTTATCTAAATAATTGAGATAATAATAAGGGAAATGTGAAATTTATTAAATAATTGGAGCAAAACTTGGCAAACTTTTAGTTTTAATCCCTTTTTTTGTTTTCAAATTGTTCAATTTTGAACGAATTTGAAGTGTAAGCAAATTATTTTTGAAGGGCAAATTGAATTGTTTCTCCCTAAAATTTCATTATGGGGGTTTTACTGTCATTTTTAAAATATAGTTAGCTGGTCAGATAAATCTATAAATAGTAGGTTTGATTGAAATTTCCTCAAAAAATATAGGAAGATTCATATTTTACAGCTCAAAAAATTTTAAAATCTTTATTTTGCAGCTTCAAATATTATATTTTTCATATTGTTCCCTTAATATATTAACAATATTGTAATGTGATCGTTCCATTAACTTCGTTGTTTATTCCATCAAAAATCATCTCATTGATGTTGATGGAGTGTCCAATTCAAAAAAATAAATGTTAATGGAATGAGCGATGAAAGTTAACGAAAAGACTATATTGTAACATTTTTTATATATTAAGGGTACAATATAAAAAATTTAATCTTTGAGGATATAAAATAAGAATTCCTGAATCTTTCAAAATACAAAATGCAATTCGCCAAAAAATTATCTAAAAAAAGAAAATATTGGATTTAATGGTTAAACCACGTCAGAAATATCACATAGTGTAACCGTCCATAATGAGTGAACAAATAAACACCTAATATTTAACCCAACCATAAAAAAAGGGAAAAAAATTAGGTGTAACGATTACACTACATCATCATATTGATATGGTATAATCGTCTAATAATGAATAGTTATTTAATTATATAAAATTCACTTGTCCACATATCTTTTAGGGAGAATTACATCTAGTGTCACTTAATCACTCAGATCCTCTGATATTTGAAATATTACACACAAATCCCCTGAAATTTATACGCACATAACACTTAGACCCTGTCGTCAAATGTCCGTTAGTATATATGTTAGTAAATTACACCCAGACTCCCTGAAGTTTATAGGCGTATAATACTTAGACCCATCAAGTTTAAAATGGTATACTTAAACAAAAAATACTCTAATTAAACATAGAATATTAAATATTTTAAATTTTAAAACTAAAATTCATGTTCTATTGTATCATTTATTGAAAAAAAAAAAAAAAGTCAAATTTAAAAAAAAAATTCCTAATTACTATATAATTATACTATCTATTGGAATACAACAAAAATTCATGTTCTATTATGTCATTTATTAAAATAAAATCAAAAATAAAAATCTAATTTTTCTTAAAAAACATAACTAGTATACAATTGTACTATCTATTAGAATAAAACTAAAAAATAAACAAAATGTCAAACTATAATGGACACAATATATTCTAGCTTTAATTGATGTAATTTGGTAATTTAATTTTAATAGATAGTATAATTGTATATTAATTATGATTTTTTACGAAAAAATTAGATTTTATTTCAATAAATATCATAATAGAATATGAATTTTGATTGTAATTTAAAATATTTGATATTCTATTTTTGATTGGAGTATTTTTAGTTTAAGTATAACATTTTAAATTTGAGGGGTTTAAGTATTATACGCGTACAAATTTTAAGGGGTTTAGATATAATTTACTAACAGATATATTAACAGACATTGATAATTGGAGTTTAAGTATTACGCGTATAAATTTCAAAGAGTCTATATATAATATTTTAAATATTAAGGGATCTAAATAATTAAGTGATAAACTTTAAAGAGTATGAGTGTAATTTTTTCAATCTTTTATTATTGGACGGTCTGGTAACGTTACATTTACTCGAAAAAGGGATCTGATCCCCTACCTCACACGCAACTAGCTGTACCGCTTTAGGAGTCGGACACAAACAAACCCACTTCTCAAAGCTAAGTCTCGGTCTTTCTCACCCCCCCCCCCCCCCCAACAAAACGCCACCCTCTCTCTCTAGTTATTGATTAGTTTTCTTTTTCCTTTCCCGGTCTGTGAACAATAATAAGTGACTGTAATTGTCCGCGAGAGTCTCAAGAGTCGCGAAGAACTCTCAGTAATAAGTTTCACAAGCTTCTTGCCTTTCCACGATCTCGTAGTAGCTGCGAATGAGAGAAATGTTTCACGGAATTCCAAGCATTTTAGTATGGAGATTTGGATTCTAACCTCCATAGCAATAGATCTGTTTGTGTCAGTTTCTTAAAGTCTTTGAGCTTCAGTGAATTGCAGTGCGAGAGCGGACTGTAAAATTAGAGTGAAAAGATCACATGGTGGTCGGCTCAATGTTGTTAATGCGATGATGAAGCCCGAATAAACCAGAGAGGGAGGGAAAGTAAAGAAAGAAGGTGCAGAGAGTGAGAGAGCATCCTATATCGATTAGCTTGACTTCGGCGAGCTTCGGTTTTTAGTATGTATATTTCTTCTTGAAAATTATTGGCAATAATTAGTTTTTTTTTACTGATTCTCGAACTTGAAGCCCGAATTTCGGGTACTGCGGTATCTTTAATAGCTCGGAATGGTCGAAAGTGAAGCTAGATGAAGCGAAAGGCCAGTATCAAACAATCTCAGCACAAATGGAAGATAAAGCTTTTTGCTGCGCTTTTGCTCGTCTTCAGCTTCTCCACTTTAGTATTATTGGAGACACAATACAGTCGAATCAAAGCGTTAGCGTCACTTTCTCCTACATTTGTTCAAAAGCCTAAAATCGCATTTCTATTTATAGCTCGGAATCGGCTTCCTCTGGACTTGGTTTGGGATGCATTCTTTCAGGTGATTTCCATATCAAGTGCTTGTCATCCCCTCATTCAATTAATTTTTACTGCAAATATTGTGTATTATTCAGCCTTGTTTGGCCATTGTTAAGGCCGATTCGAGTGTGCTTTTTATACAGACATGGTTATCTACCTTCATAGGTTCTTGTTTGGTTTTTAAGATTGGACTGAGGGTTGCTAACAACTTAACTGAAAACGTTAATTTAAATGCTTTAAGTTTTAATGTCAGTAGTTTCCCTGTGTAATAAGTGGCTGTTATTACTTACGTGGCAAATGGCAATTGCTAATAAATGAATATTTTATTACATTTAATAGCTTAAATATACCAGTCTGGAGTGTTTTATGAACTGGCGCGCACGTCTGTTTCTTGGATGTTTTTATTTGGCAGGCTCCAACAGTCATCATAAACCACTTCCCATATGTGAATAAGCAGTGTGTTAGTAATATGCTTATCATCCTTTATTACTTTTTAGTTCTATTCGTTATGGAGGGAGGATTAGCCGCAGGTGTGGGCCAAACATCAAATGTCGTTACTGTTTCATGTAGAAGAAGATCAATGAGCCATGGCTCAGATACCGTCGATGGTTGATCTCTGACAGTGAGTATGATCTTGTATGAAGAAGCTCTCACCGTGAATGGTGGTATCTGTCAGTTCTCTTCTGTGAATGCTGTGACGAAGTATTGTGGAGGGTGGGAAAGGGGTGTGTTAGGATTTAGGAACTTAGGATAACCCTGTCAGCTAAGATGATATAGTTTTCACTGAGATTGATGAGCGGCATCCCCTTTAAAATGATCTTTTAAGAAATTTATTTTTTGTTAGTTAACAAGTCATTTTGGTTAGGAAAATCAAGGTTTAAATTGGCTACTTCATCATGTTGAACAGGGCCATTTTGGTGGTAGTTTGTCCAGTTGGCTATATCCAGTTTTGGTAACACTTTTGTTGACTTGTGTATTTGTTTTGTTCAATGTCACAACCACATGAAATTGAGCTAATGTGAACTAAGTTGTCTGACTACTCCTGGGGAAGAACAAGCCCTGACCCCTGAGCGCTGGGGGGTGGTTTTGTTGTGCTCTTGCTCTCTGTGTCTGCTTATGTGTGTCTTCATGCATTTTCTCCTAAATACATAACAAACGTCATTCTGTCTTCCTAAGAACAAGTTACAATGTAATCATATGTTATAGCACATATGCTTTTTTGTGGTTTTGCATTTGTATTCACTAAGAGCTCTTGTTGGTCTGCAGGGGGACAAGGAGAATACATTTTCAATTTTTGTTCACTCTAGGCCTGGGTTCATGTTCAACAAGGCAACAACCAGATCAGTCTATTTCTTGAATCGTCAAGTGAATGATAGCATACAGGTTTTGCCCCCGTACACATGAAATCTTTCATTGAAACCACTGGTGTCATAATTCAATCCTCTTCTCCAAGGTCCCTCTCTCATAGGCCAAAGTTTGTCTCTTGGGTTTCAAGGCTGAGAACCAGATTGCCTCTGAAGACTACCTGAGAACATGTTAGTTAGTTCCCTAGCTGATGACAGGCTGGTGCAATACTATACTTTGTATTTCCATGTGCAGAATGAGATGGGCGACTTTAAGTTCAATCTACTGTACCATCACTCCAACATCTTTGTTTCAAATTTTTTGGACTGTTACAATGGGCCACTCAAGGAGGGTAAGCCCTCCCCTAGACTATGCAAAATCTTTTGACATATCCTAACGTAAGCCACAACTGAACTCAAGAAATTGGTTGCCTTCAGAGGATTTGGAAAGTTGGCTTGTAGGGCCTTGAATAAAGTTTGCCTGGATTTCAGGGTAGTTCCTGTTCGGATAGAGCAGAGTCTAGGATTAGCTCATATTCGTGGGATTGTTCATTTGGCCAAATGTTTGCATAGTTAGTAACATTTTGACCCCTGCAGGCCTACATTGTGCTTAACTTATCAAGTTAACTCTCAAGATACTAGTTTTTATTGGCTAATAACATTTACTGAGTTTGCTTCTTCTCCAGGTAGATTGGGGAGAAGCAAGCATGATCCTGGCAGAGCGTATTCTGCTTCAAAATGCTCTTGTGGATCCTTCTAATGAACGTTTTGTTTTCCTTTCAGACAGGTGAGGTTTCGTTTTTGGATGGATGCTTGGACATTTATCATGCACATTATTTTCCTGCATCAAAATTCTAAGAGAGTATTTTTCTTTTTCCTTCCCCTTTCTTCCACTTCTTTTGGGTGGAGTGGGGATGGTGTTTTTTTTTACGTCAAAAGAGATGTTTATTTAGTTAATTAAATGAAGCATTGACCTTTTTTTAGTCATTTGCTCTTGTTCAAGTATTAAATATTAGGTTGTTATTTGTTTAATACAATTTTTTTCTCATATAATCTAATGCTATTTCTGCTACTTAACCACATTTCAGCTGCATACCCTTGTACAACTTCAGTTACACGTATGACTATATAATGTCTACATCAACTAGTTTTGTGGACAGGTAAGTGGGGATGATTCATCTTTATATTCATCAGTTTGAAACCTGCAGTAGATTGCAACTAATATTATGATTTCAAGCTGCTTTTAATTCTTTTTTGTTTGTGTTATTTTTTTGTGTATCATATTATTTATATTCTCTACAGCCTATAATATGTGTACAGATATTGATAGACAACAATGATTTTATGTTTCAAAACAAGAAGAGTAGTTACTAAATTTTTTGTGGTATATTTGATTATGGAAGCAGCTTTGCTGATACAAAAGAAGGCCGCTACAATCCGAAAATGCATCCTGTAATTCCTGTTCAAAACTGGAGGAAAGGATCTCAGGTAACAGTTACATTGTTTGGGTCACTTCCTTATTTTTGATAGGAAAACCCACCGAATAAAAAAAAAATGATAAACAGAGAGAGAGAGAGAGAGAGAGAGAGAGAGAGAGAGAGAGAGAGAGAGAAGGGGGGGGGGGGGGTTGTGCAATGTTATTGCAGAACGTAATTCTCTTTCTCTTACTTTTTTGGCATTATCTTCTTGCAGTGGGTTGTTCTGACCAGAAAGCATGCAGAAGTCATAGTGAAAGATGATGCTGTCTTTCCTATGTTTCAGTGGCATTGCAAGGCAAGTTGTTCAACCATGTTGTCAGGGGGAAAAAAAAAAAAAGCTTACAGTACTTGTAATAAGCTGCAAAATACTAGGTTGTTAATAAAGAATCATGAGCAATACATCTGTTCATAGAAAATCCATGTCTCTTCCCACCTGCGTAATAGATCAAACTCAATGCTTTTTGCCTTGGAAATGCCTTCCTGATACCAAGCTGCAATTCATGAGTTCACAGCGCAAGTATATGTTGCAACACCACAAGTTGAAAATGAGGCTTATGTACAAGTTAGTAGACATCCTGCTCCCAGTTTTTAAAGGGAAGACACAATTTGCCCAACCACAATGAGCTACATAGTACATACTAAGTTACTAACTAGATTGTTTCTCCAATTTATATGGTTCTGATTCATCAATGCATCCTTGTCCCTAGGATATATCAAGCTACACCTTTGAAGTTTGATAGATGAGAACGTATTGTTTCCTTTTTTTCCGGAACTTGGTTTTGTCACTTACCTTGGTCCACCTATTTTTTGACATTCACGCAGAGAAAGTCACTGCCTGAATTTTGGCGGGCCAATCCTATTGTGAGTGCTCATTTCTATCCTCTTTATTCTGTTTAACCAAATGTAGAATATTTGCCTTTATTTTGTTTTTCCTATTGCCTGCACACTATATTGGTAGTTTATTTTTAATATTTGGTCATGTATTAACAGCCAAAAGCAAAAGGACTGTTTGCTGGAAATGAATTTTCAAATGCAGTTTTCACATTGTATTCTAAAATATTCTTGCCCTTTGCAGCCTACTGATACATCCAAGGAGCATAACTGTATACCGGATGAACATTATGTTCAAACATTATTGGCTGTAAGTTGATCTGTCACTCAGCTTGCAGGGCCATGTTGTATGGAGAGAGTTTTTTTTCCCCTCTAGAAGGCAAAAACCATTTCGTGCCATAAGTTTGGGCAGAATGGCCTTTACAACAAAATTGTATTCTCAAAAGAAATGTATTTCTGTTGGTGTCTTTCATGACAATGCATTCTGTGTTATTTGGGTGCATTTAAGTCCCGACTTTAGTGAAACTTTGCTCTTACCTTAGTTAATTTGGTTAATATTCTGAATAGGACTACAATAGTTAACTCATGGATTATCAGTTATCACCTTTGCTTTAGGTGCCGTAATGTATATGCAAATATTTGACTGTATTTCTACCTCAAGGCCATCTATTTGCTGTCTAAAGTGATGGTAGATAATGGTGTTGAGGTTGATCAGAAGTATAGTATCACTCAGATTTGAGTGAGGAAAACGTAACAATGTCAGCAAGCACTCAAAAGGTTCAGTTGATAGTGAGAGACTGGACTTGGACATAATTTTGAGCCCTATTAATGGCTTCTTCGGTTTAATTCAGCTTCCAGCTATAGCGCCTTTGCTCATGTCTGATATTTTCTGGGCTGTATGCCAATTAAAGAAAAAGGAGTAAAAAAAGAAGAAAAATAGAGAATAAATCAAAGTATTTGTAGGAATATATATGATGTGATAGGGTATATGTCTTCAACAAGCTGTCTGTTCTGAAGAGGGACGCATGTGCATTTTCACACAACGGTTGCTTTGATGCTTGTAAATTTGGAGTTCTCTTACTATTGCTATTAGTTCTATTCGTTTTTTTTTCTGATTTTGCATCTTTCAAATTTTTTTAGCAAGAAGGCCTTGAAGAAGAAATCACACGAAGGTCACTGACTCATACTTCATGGGATCTTTCATCCTCCAAAGACCGTGAGAGGCGAGGATGGCATCCTGTGACGTACAAATTAGCGGATGCGATTCCAAAGCTCATCCGATCTATTAAGGTAGGGATAATTTCTGCTCTGGGCAGACAAGCCTTAACTTTGTGTTTTTGATGGACTGTACAACAGTTTGTCGCTTACCTTCATTTCTTTTAGGCAAAATTTCAACGTTATAAAATACTCATCTGAACAGATTGATAAATATGCAGGATATAGACAATATCTATTATGAAACTGAATACAGAAGAGAATGGTGCACTAGCAAGGGGAAACCCTCCACATGCTTCCTTTTTGCGAGGAAATTCACTCGGCCTGCTGCTCTACGGCTTCTTAATATGGTATGTTCCTTACTTCAATATCTTAATGTCCTTTGGTCAAAATAAAATTTTGAAAGACAATACACAACTTCTGGAATTTTGAGGAGTAGAAAGTCTAAATAAAGTAACCGTACACTGTCGGTTCAAATATTGGCTCCGATCTTCTATTTTTTGCTTTTATGTTTTTATCTTCACTTACCTGACTTCAGTATATATGATGGGCTGCTTGTCTCATTTCTGTTTCTCCAGTCTGCATTGGGAGTTTCTAATGGAGCAAACTAACCTTTACCGTGAAGAAGTGTTTATCGTTTGTAAGTCGTGTACTATGCAGAAGTAAAATTAGATTAACATGCATGAGAAACTTGTGTAACTTGTAAAAGGGAATAGAGAAAAAGAAAAGAAAGAGCTGTTAAAAAAAAAAAGGAGAGAGGAAATTGTGTGTATTATCAATAAAATATATATTTTGTTGTGTTTTTGCAACTGTAATAAGGATGGTCTGATGAACGAAAAAAATGAGTAAATAAAGGAGATGTGATTGTTTTTGTGTGTGTATCCTCAGCCTGCATGCCAGTTTGATCTCGTGTATGCGTGTAGCCTGTCCAGTAAAAACAAGGTTTCAGAAAATATAGTTCTTCGTGTGCCTGCTTTGAGTCTGTCTCTGCGGGTAGTGTGTGTGTGAAAAAGAAAAAGAAAATAGTGAGAGACAGAGGGAGAGAATACCCGGTTGATATAGAAGGACGTAGGTGGCGGTGGTGGATGTTGAGGTTGAGGTACGACAAAGGTGGTTGAGTTTGGCCTAAGCTGGTCTGTGGCATGTTTCTTCTGACTCATCCTTATGTGCAGAAGGTTGGACTACCCTTGTCTTTGGACCAACTTTAAGGAAATGTTTGCTTGTATTGTATATCCGGATCCATCCTGTTTACTTATTTTTCTTTTTTTTTTTTCCTATTTGTATTGTGATCAACTCTGATCTTTGCCTGTTTAGTGGTGGTTTCTTTTGCATACACAAACTTGGAACCGATTTCTACAATGTATTGTAACATTCAAAAGCCACGAGGATTTGACTTGTTACTGCATGCTCTGTATTGGAGTTGATTTTATCTGGCATGGATTTTCACAGCAGGAGGAGGGTGCTTCAATGCACTACGCAACGGATGGCAATCCATCCTTTGTTCACAGGACATATTTGACATTTTATGCGAGTTAATTTTGCCTTAACCGAGTAGAAATGGTCGAGTTATTTGATGAAATAAGGCATATATTGCATTACGATTGTTAGATTACTTGATAAATTGGCGTTAAAATTATTTATGTTTCCATTAAATTGAATGAAAATTTAGTTGTACTCTATGATTATGCAATTAAATAAAAATAAAATATAATTGGTTGATTAATTGATTATAATTTTTTCCCACGTGCAATTAGACTAGTTCAAATTAAGTTTGTCAAATGTCATTAGAAATATATAATTAGTTATTTCCTGTGCTTAAAAGCACAGAGTAATAAAAAAATAGTCAACAATAAACATATTTATATTCACACCTAAAATTAAATTACAAGGATAGAGGAGAAATAAATGAATTTAAGCACTGGTTATAGTGGGCGCGAGCGGTAGTGGTGGTGGTGGGAGATGGTGATAGTTGTAATGGATGATGACAACTGATAGTAATGGTGACTGTTATAGGTGATGATGGTGATGGTGGTTGGGGGGCAGTGGGGGTGATGTGGTAGGGGTGATGGTGGGATAGCGGCGGTGGTGGTGGTGGGGCACTAATGGGGTGATAGTGGTGGTGGTTGTTGTGGAAGAAGTGATGGTGGGGGTGGTAGTAATGGTGGCAGTGACGATGGTAGTGGGGCGATGGGTGTGGTAGGGTGGCGGTAGTGGTGGCGGTGGTGGTAATGGTGATTGTGGTGGGGGCGGTGGGGTTGGTGGTGGTAGAGGTGTTGGTGAAGCGGTTTCTAAAAATTATTTTTTTTTAAAGTACTTATGAGAAGTTATAAGTATTAAAAACACTTTTAAAAAATCACCTTAAACACATTCTTAGAGTCCTATTTTTCATATTAAATTTGGAGTGTTAATATTAGCCGTCAGATTAATTTTAAAATAAAATTTAAAGAGATTTTAACCGCGAATAGCAAAAGTCATTTTGTTTATTTTTTTAGATTTGAATTGTATTGTACTTTATTATATAAATTTAAAATAATTTGTAACAATTGATTTTGATAGATTATGCACAACAAATTTGACATCGGCAATAACTCATTGAACAATCGGAATAAAATTTGTAACTATACCACTGTTCGAGTCTCTCATTAAAAAATCTCGGTACTTCAGCTCAGGGGTGCATATTAGGACCAAGTCAGATATTCGATAGCAGTTAGTACCAATCAAGGATTGAAATAAAATATTGTCTAGGATTCTGGATCACATTGGGAATTACAATCTTTGGAGATGGTTGTCCCTGAAGAAAGGATAATAAGATTGACTAATGTTTGATACCACATTGAGAATTATAATTTTAATGTTAAATTTTTATTCCAAGTTTATGTGGGAAAATAAATAGGTTAACTCGATACAACATAATTAGTTAAATTGGTTGAATTATGATTGATTAATGTTTGATACGAACTCGCAATGATCCGACACAACTCGATTGTCGCCCTTACTCACAATGACTAACTAATATGCTTCTTAATCATGTTTTTCTTCGTTCATGATTCGATATTCTGGTGTCCTACACATAAAAGAACCACACCAATTCATCCTAAATTTGGTGGTTAAACTCTTTCATGGTGACGATCCTGCAAGGTAAAGTTTATTCCTCTTAAGAATCTTGATTGCCATAACTCGGTCGCTAGTTTGGCTTCAGCCTTCAAGTCGCAAAAGCACAGGGGCCAATCTACAATTTCACTAAAATAATGCCGCATTATATTTTAGAGTTAATTGTACTGAAGATCTCCAAAGTATGAAATTTATCTTATTTTGGTCTCTCTAATATTTTAATTGCATCATTTTAGTCCTTAAAGTATTAAATATGTTTTTATTTGGTCCCTCAAGTAGACATCGTCTAGATTACTAACGATTTTTTACTATAAATTTGTCACGTAATATTTAAATATAGGCAAAAAAATAATTGAGATAACTTTTGACTAAATTTTTATCCAAATTTTGGTAAAAAAGTTACCCAAATTACACAGTTTTGATCATGAACTATATAAATTTTGGTCAAGAGTTATCCATATTATACATTTTTTGTCAAGAGTTACCCAAATTATTTGTTGTCCGTATTTAAGTATCACGTAATAAATTTATGATAAAAAATCATTAATAATTTGAATGTTATCTGATTCATAAATCACATAAAAACATATTCAATACTTTAGAAATTAAAATGATATAATTAAAATATTATGAATTAAAATGAGACAAATTTTATATTTTAGAGACTCCTAATCTAATTAAACCTATACTCGCCTGGGGCTTGGTATTGGAATTGCTTTTTTCCAAAGTTGAGGAATTTTTTTTCTTTTTTGTATAGGATGTTCAGATTTGAGCTGTGAATATCAGTCACCATAACCTTAAAAACATGTGCTGATATATGTTGGAATTGGGCATAGTTTCCTATCCTTTTTTTCTGTAAAACCCTCTCACTATTTCTTCATTAGAGAGAGAGAGAGAGAGAGAGAGAGAGAGAGTGTGTGACATTTGGAGAGAGAGACTGACATTTGGAGCGAGAGAGAGGAACAAAAGACAAAGGGGGGCAAACTACAGCCCAAGCTAATATTGAAACTAAGCACGGCTATATACGTCCGGTTGTTCGTAGAGAGAGAGAGAGAGAGAGAGAGAGAGAGAGAGAGGGAGGTATAAGCGAAACCCTAAGCACAGAGATCTATAACGAGGTTGATACTCTTTCTTCTTATCAATTTACGTTTGAAATTAATTATATATGTATATGTGCATGTATGCGTCATTCGTTTTTGATTTCTTAGTCGTGTATGATCGATTGAATTAGGGTTTTGGTTTGGATTGTTCAGCTTGTTTCAGAAAGAAACGTGGTTAATTTGTGTTATTTTCATTCAAGAGAGGACGAGAGGGATGCGTCTCTCTCATTGAACCGAAACACGTTCTTGAAATATGGAATGTTTTCACAGTTAGTTTGATCTCTCAGCTTGTCTCGAAGAGACAGAGAGTTTGTTTGGATTTTTTTTTCCATTCCAGAGAGAGAGTGTGTATGTGTGTGCTTCAATTTTTTTCTCATCGAACCTTCTGGAACGACGTCTTGGAATATGGAATGTATTTGCCGTTTGCTTATTTAGGACTGCTTGTTCTCATTTTGAGCTGTGGTTGAATTGAGCTGAAAATCTGTGTCTCCCCAAAACAAGTGTTTTCATTTGTTTTTGGATTTGTTCAGGATTACTTAAAAAGTGTCAACATGGATGTCTTCCCGTAGATTTTATTGGTGGTGTGTGTCAGTCCTTTTGAGTGTCGTGGCTGATCCAACTGAGTTGCTGCTGTTCAGACATTTTGTGTTTATGTGAGGAATCGTATTAAATATAGCAGTTCAGAATCCAGGGTACAAAAGTCCTAATATGCTGGATTTGTTATGGCAAGCTTGATCTGTCATGGCTTGTAGTCGCACACGTTTTACGTTTTGAGTCCCAATATGATGTTGACGTGGCAGTGAAAAAATCTACATTTTGTCGCATTGTAGATTACTAATTTCGCTTTTAACTTAGTGGCTTACTCTCACTAATTCGCGCGTGCTTATGAGAATCATATGGATTTGTTTTTTGTTATTTTGTGAGTATAAATGGTTTATGTTTGTAGACTTGTAGTAACATTGCCTATGGTGAGATTCTGGATGCGTTACGTGTTAACTGCACAAAGTGGAGAGCTAATTAATGTGGAGAATCTTTCTTCAATGAGAAGCTTTTAATTGGTGTGTGGTGTATAATTTCCGAGAAACTACTACTGCAGTTTTGCTTAAAAAACTTTTGAAATGCCAAAGAGCAATGCTCGTTATTATTGAACATACTTTTTGTGTGGTTGGTTATTCATATTTGAATACATTTCATGAAATCAAGGTAATTGTGAAGAATCAATAACTAGATGCTAATAGTTTTTTTCGGGTTCTTTGCTAGCCAGACACCTGATAGGAAACCTAATTAAATTCGATTGGATAGCCCCTGATAGGAAACTTAATTAAATTAGTCGTTGTGGAAACGGTGGAAGATATTTTAGTAGCTACTTTATATAATATACGAACTCACTAGAATCTCTGAGTGCTAGGGCATTCAATGAATGTTAGATTAGAGAGATAATCGGCCTTCTTTTAGAATTTTTTTTAATATATGCTTATGACCCTGGATGGTTCCATAATAATGGTGGCCTTATTGTTGTCATTACTGTGATGCTTGACTGATGTAAGAATTTTACCATGTGGGATTAGTTTTTTTCAATGTTTTTTACGTGTAAAAAAGAACGGAAAATTGAGGTTGGACCGGGAAAGAGACAAAGAAAGAGCATGAGGTGAGTTGATTGAACATTCAATAATGATTTTTTTGATAAACACTGAGGCTCATTCAACCTTAAGTTGTATGTCCTTTCCATGAGTTGAATTTATATGAGAGTAGAAAATATGCATGCTATACTTCCTGATATCTTTTTTGTAAGAAGGTGTTTTGAGAAATCTAGGACCTATTATTGAGATGGATTTAAATATGTTCTTTTTGTTTAGATTGGGAATCCATATCTTTTGTTCCTCTTGTGTACAGATAGAAGTAAACGAGATCATGGAAAACGCTAATTATTTGGGTTTTACAATGTCAAGAGGTTTCAATGTATTAATGTATTGTTTGTCTTGTTTGCTTTTGTCTTCTCCCTTGAAGGACTCCAGTTGTTGCTGAACTGATTCTGGCCAATGAAGTGGTGTGAGTACCTCCTCTACTAGGACTTGATACTTTGATGACAAAACATCAGTTTGCTGTTGTGTTTTCTTCTCCTAAGAGGACCCCATGGAGCTTAAAGTTTCATCTCCAAAGTCAGGTCTTTCACCTTCTGATTGTGCCAATGACCCCGAGGATAAAGAAATCAGTGATGATGACGATGATCGTAACCATAAGCATCGAAGGCGGGAGACACGATCTCAATCTTCGGAGAGAGATACTCTTGAACAAGTTTTAACAAGATCATACAGAAAGCGGAACAAACTATATGAAAACGGTCACCTTTATAGGGAAGGCAATTCTCAGTCAAATGAAACCTGGAAAAACTATAACATTGCTCATATGTCAAAAGATCTCCCCGCAAAGTTTGAAAAAAGACGTCCTGGTTTAGCATCATTTTCCCGAGATCCACTAGATTTAAACCAAAGAATCAGGGCGAACCAATCATTATCTGGTGACCCTGATCCTGGTAGGGGTAGAGGAAGAGAACCTGGTTTCTGGAGCCAACGTGATTCTAGGTTTAGCACAGTTGATATTGCATCTCAAATGGTTCCGCTGGGTTCTGTTCCTTCTAGTCTTTTTGCAGGGAGGGGGGTACCAAATGTTTCAAACACGCAGAGTGCATCTTGGAATGCATTTGGATTAGTTCCAGGAATGCGGAATGGTGGTCTGGATATAGTACATCCCCTTGGCTTGCAGGGAATGCTCAGACCACCCATCAATCCTTCAATGAATATAGGCATTCCACGCCAACGATGTAGAGACTTCGAGGAGCAGGGCTTTTGCTTAAGAGGAGACATGTGCCCAATGGAGCATGGTGTTAATCGTATTGTTGTTGAAGATGTACAGGTACACCTCAGTCTTATCGTATTTGCCTATTTGATAATAGATAACATGTGGGAATATGGGGAATGCCTTTATTACTTCTATGTTATTTGATGTATATGTGCAAACTACAAAGACATTTCTACATCTTACAATCAACTATGTGCGCACATGATATTGAAGATGCCATTGGTTTGTTGGGGTGGCATCTCACATGGTTACTTCCAGATTATGATGGCTTTTTGGCCAAGATTTGTTGGTTCTCTATTCTTGTAGAAGTATGACATAGGTACCATATGATTGCCTGCTTCAACTGTTTCTAATTGCAGCAATTTTTTTAGTGGTCTTTACTCTCAGCAGTTCTAACTTAAAGGTGTACCTATGAACAGGGGGACCTCGCTTGTAGATATCTCAATCTGTGTGTGGTCATTGATTCATTTTAACCTTAGAGCCTCTATATGCTAAAGTACCAAGACCTCTGCAGCTGAAATCTTTTTGTCATTAAATAGATGATCCTAGGTCCTAGCTGAAATGGATTGCGGGTGGTTTATATATAGTTGGTTCAATGTTTAGGCCATACAAATTGCACTATCTATTTCTAGATAGGTTTACAATGTCTTCATGTATGAGTTTGTATGAATGCATGCTGGGCTGTTTCTGAAGCTATGATCTCATTTTATCTTTGCAACTTTTTTTTTTGCTTTGGGTATATGTTAAAACTGCTGTAACGAAGCTGTTTTCTTAATTACAGAGCCTTTCACAATTTAATCTCCCTGTTTCACTCTCAAGTGTACACATGCTGGCAATGCCCGCTGGACCAGGACCTTTGTCTGCCATTAGTGCTCCTTCAAGTACAATTATGAAAAGCAAAGTGGTACATGGCAAAAGTAGCAAGCCTGGAATGGCTGATGATGGATTGGGCTTGAAAGGTGATTTCATGGGTTCTGCTGTTGTAGGTGGAACTGATTTCTATGATCCTGATGAGCCTCTATGGACTAATAAGTGTCCTGAAACATCAACTGTGCCCTTAGATTGTAATCCATCTGATGATGATGAAACTGAGTCATTGTTGGTTGCAGAACCTTGTGGCCATCATCATGTAGGGTTGTGCAATGGCTGTGACAGTGAGCAACCTGTTACAAAAGTTGGGACTGCTGTAGGATCTCAAAGTACAAGTCAGACTGTGTGGGAAAGAATTGGTAGTTCGAAGAATAGATCAGAAATGAAAGAGAATTTGAATTCTATGAGGCGGTCCTCAAATTCTACAGAAAATGGAGCGAAGGAAGATGAGGAGCCATTGTATAATGCTCAAGGCACTGCCCGTCAAAGGAAGTGGAACCATGTGGATGATGTTGGCCCACAAGCCATTGGCTCTTCTAAGCAAAGTACCCGAAAACCAGCTCAAAAGGCACTACGTACTCTATTTGTTAATGGCATTCCCCTGAAAAACAACAGAAGGGATACCCTTTTATCGCATTTCCAGAAATTTGGAGAGGTCATTGATATTTATATTCCATTCAATACTGAAAGAGCTTTTGTTCAGTTCTCTAAGAGAGAAGAAGCAGAGGCAGCTGTAAAGGCACCTGATGCTATAATGGGTAACCGCTTTATTAAGCTAATGTGGGCTAATAGAGACAGCATTCCTGATGATGGAATGAGTAGCAGCAATAGTATGACAGTTGGTTCAGTTCCACCTCAATCATCTGTTGCTAACAGAGGAAAAGATATTATTCAGTTTACACCTTTCAAGAGTAGTGTTGCCCATGCTTCTGTCATTCCTGTGACAGCCTCTGATCACCCTAAGCCTGTGGTAACTAATGGTCCCAGAGCCCAACCTCCTTCAAAAAAGAAGCTGGATGAAATAGAGCTTTTGAAGAAGGAAGTCCGCAAGAAGCAGGAGATGCTTGATCAGAAACGGAATGACTTGCGGCTGCAATTGGATTTGCTTGAGAAACAAGTAATACACTTGACTTAAAATTGTCGATCCCAATTGAGTTTCTTAACTAATTATATCAAATTCTGTATGCTTTCGTTTTTTATTTCCCCATTCCGATCTTATGTGTGCATCAAGCTGTTGGTTTGTTTGCTCCTGCACTATATTCAAGTACATGATGTGAATTTGCACACTATAGTAATATAAGATACCAAATTCACCCCCCGCCCTCTCTCTCTTTCCCTGACTCCTCTTGTTTGGTGTCACTTCTTTGGTTGGCTATTTAGATTTTGGCTTTTTGCAGGGTAAAGGTCTGAAAGGTGAGGCATCATCAGAGCAGGCTGCTAAAAGACATAAAGCTGGTGCCGTAGCTGATGTTGCAAAATTTGCAGCTTCTAGATCCGCTGATCCTGGTACTGTTGTATCATCACTGCAAGCTGAAGTGGTTAATGATAATGGCAAAGCTGCAGAGAATGTTGGGTCTCATAGTTCCAAATCAAGTTCAATTGTGGCTCTGCCGGAACCCTCAAGCTTGAAATCTTCAATTCGTCCATTGGCTCCCGTAGGGGCAGCTTTTATCAATAGATTCAAATTGGACAACCGTCCCACCGCATTTAAGATCATTCCACCTTTGCCAACTGGTCTTACTAATGTAATCTTTTTCTCCATCACCTCCTCTCTCCCTCTCTATACATAAATTATTTTCGATTCATTTGGTGGATCAAATGTCAATTTGTCTTACATGCATTCTTTGCATTTCGCTTGGTGAAATGAGGTAACTTGTCTATCACTTTGGGATAAACTTCCTAAATGTCTGTTTACTATCTATGGCTGAAAGGGTTGTTTTATAGGTCTGATTTTAAGGTGTTAGAATCACTTCTTTAGTAATTTCTTTTTATCCTTGTATATGTGCATATGATTGTTTGTAAGATGAATAATGTGTTTTGTTTGTTTACTTTCATTTTAGTATTTTTCCAAGTTACGCATATTCCATGAGTTAGGTAAAAGAAAATGAACTGTAAGGGATGCAATGAAACATTTGCTTGGAGTTCACATACTTCATATGATGCCTATGCCTTCTGAAACACACTGCCTCTCATACACAACCTTCATCATGTATCTCAGCCCTGCAACTTTACTTTCTTAGCAGTTTGAAAGAGACTGTGTATCCATGTGCTCTTTATCCCTATGTTCCTCAATGCTACAAATGGTAAGAATGCTGACTTTTGTGTTCCCAGGTTGCTGTTTTGAAGGAACACTTCTCTTCATATGGCGATCTTTCTACTGTGGAGCTAGAAGATTTAGATTCCCAGGATGGAGGTAATGTCTCTGAGACATCAAAATGCTCGGCTCGTATATCTTTCATGACGCGACGTGCAGCTGAGAGGGCATTTTTGAATGGGAAATGCTGGCAAGGTCACGATTTGCAGTTTGTGTGGCTCACATCTAGTAATCCTACCAACTGTAGCAAGGATGTCGGTGGCAGAGAAAGTCCGTTGTCTTCTAAAGGGCCTTCAGATGCTAACATGATGCCTACAGAAGAAGCATCCACTGGTTCTGGAAAACAACCTGCCTTGGAAAATGAAAAATCTGGATATATTGCAAGAAGAGAGAGCGATTGTGACCATAGGGAGCTCGATGGACATTTTCAGTCCAGTTCAACCACATCATCATCTGAGAAACAGCCACTTTAAGGTGGTGTTTCTTGTGGATAGACTAATTGCCAGAGTTGTACATTGAGGTAAACGAAAAATCCATTTCAAGTCTAATTCAGATGTTTTAGCAATTGTTAAATTCTGCTTTTCCAGTTTTGTCTTATTTTATATTTGGGATATGTATAAAGGGGGAACCTTCTGATCAACTGCCAGCTTTGAACGATAGTTGGTTAGTTGTAATGAATTGTATTATCTTTTAAATGTGTAGGTATGTCCAGGATTAAAGGTCGCAGGTTCTATGAAAATAAATTGAGAGGTGACATTATTCTGGCTGTGGTGTCCTTGCCTGTCTTTCATTGTTACAATTTCATTTCACCTATTATCGTAGTAGACATGTTATAATTTTGCTTTTGTACTTGTCTGAAGTCTGGCATGTTACATCTAGATCTAGGGAGGGAAAACTCTTTGAGGACAATAGGCCCGTTTGGAGTTAGTTTTTTTGGGTGCGATACATAGGTTTAAAAAGTGAAATGAAAAAATTAGAGTTAAAAAAACTTTTGGAACCATTTGAAGTATTCTCAAAAAAGCCGATTTTTCTTTGAAAATCCTTGGATAAGTCCTATTTTTCAAAAAAACCTATTTTTACCCAAAAAATTGATGGAAAAGCTGTTCAATAAGCCTGGGTCCAAATGGATCAAGCCTTTTTTCCTTTGAAACCAAAAAAAGTTGAGGTTTTAAGCAGGCCCTTTAGTAGTTTGAATTACAATCCTCTGTTGAGCATTTAAGAAGCAATTTTGGAAACCCCAAACCCCATGTACTAAGTGTAATCTCTAGTTTGAATTTGATGTTGGTTTTTTAAATCAGTTTTATGTTTTTCAAATACCAAATGGAACAACAATTGCTGTTTTTATTTTTTGCAAACTGCCACTTGTACGACAATTCACAGGAACCTAGTAATGTATTAAACATGGGCTGGCTTGCTATTTGAAAAATTACTCAACTCAACAAAATTTTGTCCCAATATTTTTAGAGTCAGCTACATGAATCTTGTTATGTCATTGTAGTCTATTAAAGAGTCTCAAAAATACAAGTCTGACATATACTGCCAATTGTATACCTTATTGGTCTAAATATCTATCCTATACATGAAAGAAAGATCTAAAAAAATATCTTTTAAATCCAACAACAGTAATAGTATATTAGGTCCAACGAGTGTTATTATCTTTTGTATAACAAGTTGGTGTTGGAGCCTCTTTGTCCAACATATTTGGGTAACTAAGGATTAAGATTTCCTCTATTTTATTTTTCTTCAATAGGAAATAACCCCATATGTATGTATGTGTGACTGGTGAAGGGGGCTCACAAGTGCATCCTATTTCAGTTTATGGTGTGTGATAACTAAAGAAGTGACTGGTGAAGGGCTCACAAGTGCATCCAACCATCTTGGAAGAGAAGTTGCAATCATTTATATTCAAGTAAAATACATTGAGATTGCTTATAAGAATAAAAACAAGGAAATGAAATCATTTATATGCGACTCCATAGTCACAGAGCCTCATGCACTGAACCATATCCTTTATCTACATACGTATAGTCTCTAGTTAAATAGCATTCCTGTTTCAAAACTTTTCTGAAATGTTCTTCTGCCCCTAATCCTCATTCCCATCAGTCCACCAAGCAGCATGATTCACATACAGCAATCACAACTCCCATCAAAACCAAAGAAGAAAACACTCAAACAAACTCGGGCACGCTGCATGCAACTGTGCGAGCACTTGCTACATCCTCCACATTACAAGGCCACAAAGAATTCTCCGAAACACGAGTTCAACATTCTCAATTTACATGCTGATTGTTTTTGCCAACACCCATATCGCCCCGCAAACCATCAATCAAATACTTGCACGTCAGGCTATTTGGCGCAAAGCCCAATTTCAGCATCTCATCCTGAAGCTCCATGGACTTAGAAACGCCGCCTTCCTCACAAAGAACCCTGACAACTGCATTATAACATTCTGTGTCATTTATTTGGAATTTCTCAGCAAAGTATCTCAGTATTGATTCCGCTTTACAGATATTCCTCTCTTTGCAGTATCCATTTACCAAAGCTCTGCAAATGGCTATGTCAGGTAGCATTCCAGAGTCAACCATTTCTCTCAATAGGGATTCACCCTCCACATTTCTACTTGATCTACACAAACCACTTATAATAGCTCTATATGTAACTAAATCCGGTTTTTTATCCTTACAAAGCATTTCATATTTCAAGAGTAATGCCTCCTCCACACAATTGCACTTGCATAGAGAATCAATCAACTCATTGTAGATCTCCAAAGTAGGCTCGTGGCCATCTCGAGACATTTGTTCCAAAAGGTTCTTGGCAGCAAATGGCCGACTCTCCTGACAGAGAGAAACAATGAGATAAGCATAGACATCACAAGAGATTGAAACACCAAATCTCTGAAGCTCCACAACCAGATTTAAGGCTGAAAGCAACCTATTCTTTTTGCTATATCCTTCCACAAGTATACAACAAGTGTATCTGTCAGGGCGAACCCCATTCCCAATCATGTCATGCAACAAAAGCCTCGCCTCTTGCATCATTCCCTCCTTACAGTAACCACGTATAAGGGTATTATATGCAAAAACATCTGGACTAATCCCTCTATGAACCATCCGATGAAAGAGCTGATGAGCCTCTCTCACATTGCCTGCCTTGCAGAAGCCATCTATCAAGGCCGTATATGTAACCATATCTGGCGTTATACCTCTCCTATACATAATTTTATACAAATACAATGCATCTTTTAACCTTCCCTTTTTACAATAGCTATCAATCAATGTATTATAAGTGACAATATCAGGATCAAATCCTTCTTCTTCCATCTTCTCCAAGAACTCATTCACCTTATCCACATCTCCATCTCTGCACATAACATGAGTTAATATATTGAACGTATGTGAATTCGGATGTATCCCAATTCTTCCCATCTCTTCGTAGATTTCCCAACATTTTTCTACATAATTTGACTTCAAAACACCATTCAATAGACAGTTGATAGTAATAACTCTCGGAACAAATCCAAGCTTCACCATTTCCCTAAAGGATCTCAAACCCTCTCGAATCATACCCTTGTTGACATAAGCCTTAAGAAGCATATCAAAGATAACAGGGTCCCAATTACACTCATTAGTACATGAAACCAAACTTTGGAAAACATCTGTTCTCAATTCTACCAATTCAGACAATAATTTCATTGCTTGGACAAGGTTCCTAGACCATGCCAAAATATGAACAATAATACAATAGCAAAGAGTATTTGGTTTGAGACCCAGATCATTTTTGGCCCAGTTGAAGAAAGTGAGAGCAGTGGATGAGTCAGATTGGCACCTCAACAAAACCCTAGAAATTTCATGAGTACCAAAATGAGGAAGAAGCCCTTGTATGTCTTGGTGAAGAGAGTCGATCTGGGCATTTTCTTGTTTGAGCTTTGAGCATATGAGGTTCACTATCTTATTGGGGTTCCGGGTTTCGGGGAGAAAACTGTAAAGTGAGCCTGAGATTGAGTTGGATAAAGACTGGGTTGTGGTTTGCAGAGATGAAGAATAGGAAGACAAAGGTGCTACTACAGATGTCGATGAAAATGATGCTTTTGAATGAAACTTGATATTGAAGATTGGTTTTGAAATTGATTTAAGGAGGAAAGAATTTACAGAAATAATTAAAGTTCGATTCATCAGTGACTCTGATAATGAAGCTAGTTTAGAGAGAGAGACTTATCTCAGTCCGACTCCTCGGCGGTTCTGGTTCTGCAATTTACTATTTTGTGGTGGTGAAGGAGAGACGATGACGCCTTTCCTTAACCCCTGCTATTCCTTCTCCTTCATTAGCTAGTGTCTGTAACAAAAGTGTGATTCAGGTGGAAGCCCTACTCGTTCATGGACGTCGAAGTGATACCGTTTTATTTTTCGATTTCCTTTTTTTGGCCGGTATAATTTATTTTTATTTTTTCCTTGTGTTTTGGCAGGTATACTATTAGATTGATCAAAATTAAAAATTAAATAATTAATGATGATAAGTTAAATAAAATTTGAATTTTTAGTTATGAGACCAAACATATTACAGTGATATTATTTAATTTTTTTTATCTTATTCTTAAATAATAGGGTTATTTGCAATGGAAGATACATGACAAGTTTATGATCAAAAATTATTAGTAATCTATAGACGTTGTCTGCTTGAAGGACCATATAAAAATATATTCAATACTTCGGGGATCAAAATGATACAACTGAAATATTAGGGATCAAAATGAGATAAACCCATACTTTAAAGACCTCTAATACAATTAACCCTAAATAATATAACATTACACAATACCTTTGTGTGATTCTTAATTTAATTCTTTGCATTTGATTGGGTGAACATTAGATCGAAGTATTACTTCAATTCGACCGACCATATGCAGGTGTCGTAGAACGAACAATTCATTTAGACAAGTAACTATGTAACAATAGAAAACGACGATTTCATGTAACATTCTATAGTTTTAATGTCCTTACAGTGCTTAATAAGTCATCTATTACTAGCTTGTGACGTCAAGTTTGTTCTAGTTTATCGTAATGAGTTTCACAATGGTATATAATACCTTCTATAAATTGGATAACTCCATAACTATACCTATTCCCTAATAGTGCTTTTAATTAATTTCACATTTCAATCACCCGTCTGTTTCTCTCTCACGCCACCACACCCCCACCCACACCCGCCCCCCATCGGTCTCCCACCGCCAAACTTTGTCCAAGCACTTCGTAGAGGCGCTGTGGCTGCTAGAGGGGGCTAAGTTTTTATGCACCAATATTTTTGTTTTTGATCCAATAAATTTTCTACGCTCTCCAAAACAAAAACAAAAAAATTGAATTTTGAACTTTATTAAGGTGAGAGATTGATAGAAGTTCGACAATTGTCACATATAATTAAAATCTCCAAATATATTCACAAAAAAAATGATTACAACAGACATAATACAGTAATGAGTAAACAGGACCCTGTTTGGGCTCTGGGAAGAGGCAAACAAGTAATGAAATGGATCAGATTAGATTTGGATATGAAATGAATCTTGTCTATTTCTATCCTAAAACCCCTCTAGACTGGACTTCTGGGTCTTTTGGCCAATTCACTTCGAATATGTATGGAGTATGCTCATTTTTTTTGAGGGAGCTGAAGTTCATCACTTGCTGATCATAACGACAGCTTCATCATCTTCGAACTTTTTTCTTTTTGAAGCTAGTGGCCAAAGAATCTTTACAAACTGTGAATGATACATAATATTGCATGTGAAGATACATATTGTAGGGATTAGCATTATTAGACTTGCACCCAAATTGCCTTCATAGACTCCCATGTAAAATTCAGGGGACCACCAGGTTGGCAACCTTAAGCTGCTTCTCTAGTGGCAAATAGCCTTTCAAAGAAATACAGGCATGATGCATCACCTGCAAAAGAAAAACAGCCATATCGTTCTCACTTTGGTCGATAGATTGTGGGCAGGGTGAATCATCGCCACGAGCTATACGCATGGCCCATTCGTATATCCGTTCTGTTGATGTCCACAGAGACAAAACCACAGATTCAGCCACCACCTCCCAACTGCTGTCTGATAGAAGAGATTTAAGGGTGACCGGTAGGTCACTCAACACAGTCAATCGATCCACAATCAGAAAAGACATATATTTAGAGCAACTACCACTTAGCAGGCCAATGAACTGCAGAGCCTGAAGGGAAAGCCAGGAGAACTATGAGTAAAAATAATAAATGCAAATAAACTTAGCAAAACAGAAATCAATTGCCCGTTACAAGTAGTTGTGTGCTCACTAATAACTCACCAAACTTGCAAAGTAGATACTGTTGCTTTCAACAATAGGTCCAGTCTGGTATATAGTCAAAAAAATTGATCTTTGATTTTTATGTTTCTATTAAATACTTGGGCAACGGGAAAAAGGGAACTCTGAGATATGCCATCCAAAGAAATACAAATGTCATTCAACGTGCACCTTTCAAATTTGGCTTAATGACAGTTGACCATCACTTTCATACTGTTAATAGTTCTGCATCCAAGGGAATTGGAGCTTACCGTAGAAGGATAACTTGTGACACAGCTAATTTCCACAGCATCAACTAGCCACTGTCTTTTGATACTTCCCCCTGCATGATGCAAAGTTGCAACAACTTCTACCAGAACGTCCCATATAGCTGCAAAGACAGAAAGTTAAGATTAGCTCTGGAGTCTACATGGATCTATTGGCTTACATAGAGAGATTTCTATATATTAATCAAGCACTGCCAAAATTTCAAAATCCAAACTAACAAATTCACCAGCTATCATGTAATATTTTCTCAAATTCCAAACTGGCCACCTCTCTTCGACAAACTGACCTTCTGATTTGTAGTTCAATATATAAGCTTTCAGTGTTCCCAGCTCACTCAATGGAATGCAACCCATCCGAACTAGCCTGGCCTTTGCTTGAATCTTTTTCATGACCTCAAAAAAGGGGCTGTTCCCTTCAATCAAACCGAACTCTGAAACCTGCAATTGACATACGGCAGTAGAAATTACTGGACTAGCTCAATGCTCAAGGCAATTTAAGGACTACAATGGGAGTAACACCATGCCTCACAACAACTTAGTCTGCTTGTGCGCTTCACACAGCCATCAAAGTCTCAATAGATTAATATCTAACAAAACACTGAAGTACATGGCTTTTGTTGGGAAAAGATTAGCAAGGAGGACTTACATTTTTTCTTTTTCTTTTTTGTAGTTTCCTTTTCTTTTCTTTCTTTCTTTCTTTGTTTTTTTTTTCCAATTAAGTTTGAGCCGCAAATACATCAAAACATTGGCTCATTCAAAAAGCGGCAAGCTAAGCACGAATGTTCAAGGTAAACACTTCATTCGTAATAAATATAGGCAAGGAAAAGTTGAGTACCTGCAGAAGGTCCAATAACCAACCCCTTTGAACCTTCCCCAGGCATCTAACTGCAGCAGACCACTCATGTACTAGATATCCCTGAACTGATCCCAATACAGGAGCTGAGTAACCAGGCAAAGAAGAAAAGAGCACCTCCATGCAGTGTTCCAGGTTAGAAATATACTCTTGCGAATCAAGAGAAGTCTCATCCCAACACAGATAAAGACCCTTCCAGCATGAAACCCGCAATAAGCTTTTCTGTTCTGGGTTATAAAGCTGGTCAGAAGAAACCAACCAGCACATGAAATTAGACACGTCATCCAATAGTTTCTCAATCCTAGAACCTGAGAATGTCTTTATTAGAGTTGCCAGATGAAAGAGCATACTCGACTGCAGATTCAGCTCCAGGGTCCTGAACCTGGACAGATCAGATAGCTCATCGAGGAAGCTAAGAAGAGAATCAAATTGGCTTGCATGAGCTAAAGAGAACTGTAGACATTCCTCCCTAAGGATTCCTTTCTTAAGATCTGAATTTGGGGGTAACAGTTCAGCAATTTGACCCTCATATCTCATGCACCTTCTGATGATTGCTCCCCAGTCCACTGGTGGCAATCTCGGAGCTTGTGAAAGGCACCGCAATGCAGTTGCAACTGTGTTAACATGCAAAATGGTACCTGTCTGAGTTTTATGAAGCCAAAAAAACATAGAAGAATTAATCAGAATGATGCCCGTTTGTGTGTGTTGGTTGGGATGGGGATAAATGATACGAGGGAAAATTTGAAAAAGGATGAGTTTCATCACTTGCTAGTTGCTATTAGATATCACAGAACATCTTAAAGAAGTAGAGGACTAATTCTAGGTTGCAAGTAGGATTGTTGAGGATAATTCTAAGCGCACCTCTAATATCTTAAGAACAAAATTTTGCTGTAACTTAGATTCCCAATTTTGTAGATTATCACAACTGAGGAAAAAATTGTCAAGGCGATAAGAGGATGATTGGCAGTATTTTTCTTTCGTCAGGGTATATGCTGCTGCCAAAGCTTAAAAAAACCCTTGATGCAAAGCTAGATATATAAACAAAAGAAAAAAAGGAGAGCCAAGCTACTGAAATAAAATGATCCTGCAGGTTCAAGCTGTGGCAGGCAGCCTATCTGAAATAGGTCTGAGTTAGTCATTAGATTAAGGAGACCAACATCTATCACATAATTATGATACTTGTAGCGGAACAGAAAAACTAGATCCCTTTTCAACTCGAGACACAACCCATAGACACACACAAAAAGGGATACGTGCATGGTTGAAGATGATTCAAAATTGCTTTTCCTCCCTACTCTTTGCAAGCCCTTCCTAACCCATTTCGGATCTTCTACATTACATGGTTTCAATGTCATTATAGATATCTAAGTAGGACTTTAGGAGGTTAACAAGAAAGCAGAAATTCATCCCAGGGTTTATTTTTCTAAGCCTACAACTATATTCCTAAGTTTTTGATATGATTTCCCTACACCGAGCAGCAATTGTGAGACAGAAAAGAGAGTGCCTCTAATGTCACTTCAACACAAGATCATGGGGCATGATGAAATTAAACTAGAATAAATGTCAGTAGTAACTGCTTGAGACTAAATAAAGACACTAAGGTAAAGCATGGTTGTATAAAGAGACCCACCCCGGGAGAGCTCAGATGCATTAGCCACAAAGAGATCTTCATGACTGTACTGTCCTCAGGAAATGCTTGAGAAATGAGCTTCGAACCAACTGCATCACGTTGCATAATACTGTCCTCGATGCGAATTTCCCTGACCCACAAATAGTGTCTAAGCAATGAAACTGCCCAGGCTGCATACTGCTGCAGTTGATGATCATCAGAATTTTGAGCAACAAGAAACATCTCCTGTACTAATGAAGTCAAATCAGGCTCCAGAACAGGACTTCGAAGTAGAGGACCCGTGATATAAGAAGATTCCTGTCAAGAAACAAGAAAATTCAGAAATATATGAACAAATATAAGTCTTTACGACAGTCATACCTGTCTTGACCTGATGACCTGTTCAACCAGACCGATGCGGCCCTGGTGCCAAAGAGGAATGCACTGACCAAAAAGATGTGCAGGTGTTAAAAAATAGAATTACCTCTTGATTATAAACAGTGTTCGAAGAGGTCAAAGGGTGAGGTTGAACCAACGTCCCCACGCCAGCACCAAATGCATTTACAACGCCAAGCATCCCACCCAAGTGGATTAGAGGAGGATGGGGATCAGAACTAGTTTTTCTAAACAATGCCAACAAATCTTTAACATACTTAGCTTCCAAGGAATGCACGCCTTCATTTAAAATACAGGCAAGAAGATTTCCTGCTCCAATACAAGATGCCATCAACAAGCTCTGATGGAAGGTGCCAGATTTTTTAACAGATATTAGTTCAGAAATGAGCCCTATAAAGCCACTCACAAGATGGTCCAGGTCAGTATCATCAATCAGTTCTACTTTCTGGCAGAAAGCCACTACGATAGGAAGCGCAAGACAAGAGCCCACAGATAAGGTTATCTCACATGTTTCACCGACAGCAGTGGGTTGAACTGAAGAATTCAAGTGGGGGATCCACGATAGGATTAAGGTTTTGATCTTAAGCACAACATCATGGGCCCCAGTTCTGTAAATTGCACTAACAGAACTCCCCAAAGCCAGGATAAGTCCTGCAACACCCCATATATCTTCCTCCAAGTTATCATAATTCCTACCCAACAAATTAAAAGTGGGATCCGAATCAATATCATCTGGTCTCACAGGAAAATATGCAGATAAGCTTTGTAGAACCTCACAAGAAGATTGCGTAAATGGACATATCATCAGAGATAAAGCCCTCACAATCTTTCCTAATAAATCCGCTTCCTGCATCTTGTGTGTTTCTTTATCCAAGAGGGAGTCATCTTCAGCTGCAACCCGGGTAAGAAGATCTTGACACGAAAAACCCAATCCAACTCCACAAGCTCCTTTCACAAGAGTGCTTTTGCTATGAGATGCAACCTGAAAGCACACGCCAACATTGTACCACGGAATATTTTTAACCCACTTAAAGGGAGTGCGCCACAGCACATAGATGTTCATTTGTTCTTAGCAAATCACCATGAGAATGGTGAAGCAGTGTTCTAAGTTCTATAGTGGATGCCATACCATAGAACATCTCCATCTTTTTAGGACTTTCATCCATCATCAATGAAAAAGGTCGATGAAAAATAAAAACATTTTCAAAATAATCTTCAATTTCATATAAATATTTGGAATACTCTGAAGATCTATGAAAAAAATTAAGGTCAAATCATTGTCGAGCAATGCTTCAGAAAAAACATGGAAAAAGCAGATATATGGGTTTTATTTTTCCTATTAATAGTACCGAAGAAGGTGAAAAACCAAGTTCATCATATATTTAACCAAGGATTTTGCCACATGTCCAATATAGTTGAGAGAAATTCATTAATAGAGGAAAAGTAGGCATGCTCCATTATTAGCATGCCCAATATATGCAAAATTTTCTGCAAGGGAAGGTATTTGGAAAATGCTGGATTGCTATTTTCTTTAGACAGAAAAAAAATACAAATATATTTCCAGCCAACAAATATCACCAAGAAACACAAATTTAACTACTCGAAAACAGTTTTACGTCTCAAAATATGATTATGTAACTTAATAAACCTTGTACCTGAAGGAGTGCGTTGATGCTTTCAAATTTCTGTTTGTAATCGGTCACATGAAGGCAACTTGAGATCAATCCAAGAGAAATTGCTGCTGACCATTGGCGATATTCATGTTCATACTGGAATAACCAATTCAGCATGAACTTTGAAGCAGTTGATTTAACAGCATGGGCAGATTGGGGCAGGACCTGAAAAGAGTAAAGCGTTGCCTAAGGACTGAATTGAGTTGAGCATGTGGTTAGAAATCACAATCCAGACACGAACAGTCCTACTCCACATAAACGTGCAAAACAAATGTAAATCATCAAAGTTGACTGGGAAAACAAAGTTAAGGAGCATGACTAAGGATAGGTACCCAATTAAGGTCTAGGCTATGTAATAGAAGTAAATTAACATAACTCTCAGCTCAGTCGACCCCAGTTGTTTTATAAGATCACGTGTTAATAATGGACAAGCACTACTCGATACAGAAGAAAAAAGAATAACAAAACTGAGGCATACATCATGGCTAGTAAACACTAGCCCAAGCAACAGTCAACTGATAACTTTTAGAAAAAATTCTGGAGTCAACAACGCCTTAAATGCACCTCAAATGGACATAAGGAAATGACATGAATTCAAGAATATTAATTCTCATTGTGGCTTCGATTTTACAGCAGAAATTTGCAACAATGACATAATTGGGAGAAATAAGTTTTTTGAAGAAGTTGACTCATTGTGCTTCCAAACCACCAGCTCAAAAGTGTTAAACACAATATCTTTACATTTCAACGATGTGTTCCCGAGGCGTTCTTTGTGAAGTTTTAGGAGGCTTCTTTAGCTAATCTTTTTGAACTATAGGCTTGTACATGTCTTTGCCCTTCCTTTTTATACTTTTCTTGCACTTGGAATGCACAGCCTCCCCCAGTACCAGGTTTTTGACAATTTTAGTGCACTTCCCTGGTCAAAAAACTACAAAGAAGAAAATTCAAACTGAAAAATTCACTGATAGGTAAAGAGCTTATGGGAACCCAAATTGATCAGATATATGTAAAAACTTCATCTAAGGAATAGCTTACTCAATCTGCCAACTGAAGCAGCAAAGCAACAAGAGAAAATATAAGTTAAAAAGGACACAATATGCATGCTTAAAAATTTCTAATTTGAACAACCATTAATAACACAAGGAGAGATAATATTTCTGTATGGGTTGGAGCAAGAGTTTGTAAAGATGTAATATGCATTCAGCAGACACTTCATACTCATAGCCAATGTCAGAACAAAGAAACAATTTACACATAAGATTTGCAAAAGAATCATTCAGGTTGTTGAAAATTGCTTTCTTGGGGGAACAATAAGAGTAACATTCACCGTACAAAGCGCTCCCACAGCTAGTGCAATATTTTCTGCAGATCTAGGGATGGAATGCTCAGCTATACGTCTCATACTCTGTGTGATAAACGGGACAGAAAAATTATATCATGTGTGACATAAGAACTTTGTATAACTGTGGCAAAATGTGATCAGAATGCAACATAGTCACGTGAGACAGAGAGGATACCGAACCTTCAGAATATCATTAGCAGCTCTAGAAGTTTTATCCAACACAGTGTGTGGTGCCTTGGCATCAAGTAACATGATACGAGCCCTCATCCAACGTTGGAGGAAAGGTTTCCATGATTGCAGGGAAAGCAGTGCAAGCAGAATATTTCTTGAGAGCTGAAGAGAGGCACCTATCTCTTCTAATGCATTCTCATATCTAACGTGTACATCTTGTAATTCCTGAACACTAACAGTGCAGATTTAAAGCGCCGTAAAGACTTTAGAATACTTAAGCATTAAGCATAGTTACAATTATCTTACTTTTGACGCTCCTTGTTGATTCAGATCTTTGGGATTGAAGGAAAGGCAAAACAGAGCTGCACCAGGTAATTCACTTGCTCTGCTGTTATTTCCTGTAAATTAAATGCATAGAGTTTTAGTGCCCCATTGTTTGGGTACATGATTCTCTTTCGTATTTTCACTGTATAAAGAGGCAGAAACTGTTGATCTTTCTGCATGATGCCAGATTGTAAATAATCTAGCAACTTGGGGTACCAAGAAGAGTTCTACCGAACAAAAATATTATGAGCGCGAAAAAGCATGTTCCTTTGAAAATTATCCTTCATCCAACAAACTAGAAACTAAGAAAAATTCAGCATTTCTTTGTTCATACACAGCTTAAAGGTTATAGATCAACAATCTGTTAATACCTGAAGCGAAGATGACTCGAGGAAAAACATCCAGCAACTTCTCAATCTTGTTTGCAGAGACCCTTTTCTCCTTTACTAATCTTCGTCGTGTGCTGGGAAAAAATAACAAAAAGTTGCCAGTTCAACAAATTCAATTGTTTCCTTCAACGAGTGAAACAGACAAAAAAATATGAAGAAAATGCTTCATTACAGGTGCTCGTTTGTTATAATCTTGACTTCAAATCCTTCCACCGCGGTAAGTACTTCGGGCTCTGTCTCAGAAATAAGCAACTCCATGTTCTTTTCCCTGAATTCTGGAATGCTTTTCTGAATATGCAATACCTAAGAAAAGATCGCATGATTTGGAAGTAAGATAAATGGTGAAGGAGCAGCTCAAACAAAATAAAATGCAGAGCAATCAACAAATCTGCCTGGACATAAGCAAACGGCATTACAAAAATTTATTATAGCTTACCCATAGAAGGAATTTAGTGAATAAGATGTGAAAAAAGCAATCAAGCCATCTATAATCTACCTCGTAGCATGTTAATGCCTCAAAGGCAGATGCCCTAGCCTTTGCCCATAGAGACCCATGACCAGGATGCCGAAAGGTTCCAACTTCCCACAAAATTTGTAAAACATCTTTAGCGGCTTCTGGGTATGCTTCAGCATCCATTGCACCCCATCTTAAAAGAAGACACATGCTGCCCAGAAGATGTAAAAAATAAACTTTTGAAGTATATCTTTTCTTAAGAAATAGGAAAATATTATTGGAAGAACAAAAGGGTTAATAATAACGAGGGATGACAAATCCTTCAACATATGCAAAAGAGCTCTAAAAACGACCAGTTATCTAAAATGTATGTACCAACGCAATGCGTACATTTCAATAGCAACTGCCATTGAAAGCATAGTATGAGCCTACTCAGCATCAGAGCAAAGAGAGGCTTTTCTTTAATATGTATGTGTCATATGAGGAGGGATAAAGTCCATCTGTCCATGCAAATACAGGATAGTAGACATAGAGGGAGTAAAACCTCAACTGCACAGTTTAACACAATCTGTCAAAGTACCTTAGGTTCAAGGACTAACTCTACTCATGAGGTTTCCATATAAAACCTCTGAACTATAACACATCATACATTTGCAAAATACATCAACAAGTCTGGTTGAAAAAACTTTTCAGGACCTCTTCAAACAAATTAAATGCCAAGACAGTGCTCGTGCACAACAAATTATTTTGCCATATTTTTTTGCTTTTTGGGTGCTTCCAAGGATACCTAATTCGCTGGGTAGAAGAACAATCAAACATTGATGAGGCATTGACCAAGTCAAACATTTGGGAATCTGCAAATTGATGAGGCTTTGACGATCAAAGTCATAAGTTTGACTGGATCAACAGAATTAGTAGTACTTAGGCAACATCTCATACTTTGGTGGCCTTCACTCTCGCGGTCACACCTAAAATATGGCATGTTTGGGTGCCATTTAAATGCCCATGTGGGCACCAATTAATAAAAATGTGTGAAGAAAGATGATGGAGTAAACTTCAAAAGTGTGTAACTTTTATTTCATATATATATATCTATATATATATGCTTATAATTTTTTCTCTGTACATATTGGTGTTTCAAAACTGCTCTGGAAGTTCAGTCAAGGATACTCCAAGATAGACTTGCCTTTAGTGGAGTGATGTATACAGGTATCCATTTCAAACCAAGTCCCTTTAGAGGATCACACAATTTTAGACCACCTTCCCAAATCCAATGAGATGAAATATGTGTGCGTGTGAGAGAGGGCAAAACCTCCCACACCCACTGCTGGCAGAATCAAGGTTCTAGAGATGTCAAATTCTCACCCCACCCCCCCCCCCCCCCACCCCTTTTTTTTTTTTCTCAAAATCTACTTCATTTAGATGAATGTGCAAAAATATCGGAATGATCCCCAACACAGCATAAAGTAGCGAGATCAAAATTAAATAGAATATGAAAGAACCAATTTACTAAAAAATACCGAATGGGAAGTAATCTTAAAATAAAATTATGTTGCATGATATCAGTTTGCAATCCTCGCATTTAATTGTTTCCATGTGTATGCCATAACTAATGTGCAAAATAACAGTGTCTACATCATCAAATAACAAGTCTCACACATAAGGATAAGATTTTTTCCATTTGCTTCTGAATGCAGATGTATTTCAAAATTGAAAAGCAAATCCTTGAAAGCATAGAGACAAAGTAAGGCATGCAAACTTACCTGTGAGCAACGCTGGGATTAGCTGGGTAGGTCATCACATGTTTTGCAATCACACCCCAAGCAGTATAAAAATCTGGACAACAAATATATGTTTCAGATAAGCACACTTATAGCAATTTCTTTCCTTTTTGATTAAGGGTTTATACTAATATGCGTGTATCAAAAAAGTACAGTCCATTAAAGGACGAGAAATTGAAAAACCATGTTTTCTGAAAATGAAATTTCTTTCAGATAACTGCTTAAACTAGGAAATTTGTCACACCAAGGCAGCGGTTCCAACAAATTTCTAAAAAAATGTTTTTCGATGACTCAGATGAGAAAACTTTCCTATCAATCAAGAAATGTAGTAACTGAGATTCTATGTCACCAGGAAGCAGTAAGCAAAATTGAAACCATCATCCAACAAGGAGTATGAGGAGAGAGCAAAAATAAAAATCATACAAGGAAGAAGACTCAATTGCCCGCTTTTCTCTAATTCTCACTGGTCAATCAGAATAGCAGGTTATCCGAATCTAATTGAGAAGTCCCAATAGAGTAAAATCTGTAAGTTTAAGCAGAATTTGTTGAACAAATAGAAACAGAGTAGACTCTGTACATAAAGCACGGTATTGTTACCAATTACATCAGCTTCACAAAGATGGGCAAGGCTTTGCAACCCAAGAGCTTGAATTATAGGATCTTGACCCTCAATGCATGCCTGTTTGTTAAAAGGAGATATCAAAAAACCTTGGAGCAGCATTATTGGCAGAGCATAGACAAGACAGTTTTTAGAAAATCCTACCGAAACAGAGAGGATAAGGTCCACACCCCTGTCAGGATTTCTTCTGCAAACATCCCGAATGGAAACAGCCATACTTATACAGATATTCCGCTCAGATGCGAACTGGGAGAACTGTTTTGGAAGTAATACCCCCTAACATTCAGATGGAGGAACACAAGAAGTAAGAGTAAACATCTCAGTCACCCAACAAAGGAAGTGGCATGAGGGAAGCAATATCATTTGGATTGGTACCTCTCCAGTAAAGTTTGTGGCATTTTGATTTAGGTTTCAGTACAATACATGTACTTGGATTTAACAATTTGCAGCATCAGAACAAATAACAGGGAAAAGTAAACTGGTTTTGATCTCAAAGAGCCAAAGTAAGCTCCACTTTGACTTAACTCTTTGCATACGGATACACAGTGGTTTATGTTGCAGTTTACACCCAGTTTGTCCTGCCTGCCTAGTTGCAACCAGAGTTTGGGCTCATCATAAAAACCCATAAATTTATAGGCCTGATCTACGCCATGTTCATGATGGAATCGTAGAAGATAAGAGTTACTAAAATCTAAATTTTGTACTTTACAAGCCCAAATTGACTAATATTTTGGCATAATCCGATCATCTAAGCCAATATACTTTCATTTATCCTTCGAAAAATAAAGTTCAAGTCTCAGTACCATGAGATATGCTTTTTGGGTATACATAGGGCAGGCCTGAGTTGCACTGTTGATTCAAACCTAAAGTAAGCTGCACAAATACCTGGTCAGGCACATGCCAGGCAAATTACCACTCAGTCTTTTTACGAAAAAACTCTCCTTTCACTTTGGAGACCATTCTGATTAGCTTAAGTAAAATAAATAACAGAAAGCAAGAGAGCAGGGAGAGCTGCGATGGCTACGATTCATGCTCACATGGAAACATATGGTGCATGTTAAACAACCATCTACTCTAAAAGTTTAAGTTGTTGGAGAGGATGTAATTTAACTATTTATAATTCAACAAAACGTGTGTGCTAAATTTTGGGCCTAGCACGTGAAAATATTTTTAATAATTAGTAACTTAAGTATTTATAATTCAACAAAACGTGCGTGCTAGATTTTGAGCCTAGCACGTGAAAATATTTTTAATAATTAGGGTGGCGACAAAATTCGAATACAGGACCTTCTGCTCTGATACCATATTACACAACCATCTACTCTAAAAACATAAATTGTTAGAGAGGGTGTAACTTAAGTATTTATGCTTCAACAATGCAAAAAAGACAGCTCTTGTCTTTTCCAAACCCAAAACATCAGTACAGATTAGAGATACATATATCTCAAAGAGTGTGAATGGCCATTATGATCATATGTCCACACCTAGCAAAAATAAAAAATAAAGAAAATCATGGGTTCACCAACTACAAGGAAACTCTTTCGCTTGGTGTTGCTCATTTGCTTGAAAAATCTTCCAAAACAAAAGCAAACTGGTAATCTTACTGAGTTTAAAACTTGTCGGCTCATCAGCAAATATCAAACAACAGAAACCGATGTTATCAAGAATTGATTGGGTCTCATAACAAGCGTGTGTGATCGAGTTGAAAATGGTATGAAGAAAGATGATAAGCTAAGCGGCATGTGCCATATCCTAAGTATACCAGAATTTCAGTCAATGAAATAGATAGAATGAATTTAATGGCCCCCATATGAAGCTTAAAGAGAATAACCAAAAAATGAAGGAATTTTTTTTAAAAAAACAAAAACCATGTGTATAGTACATCCATATTCATTCTGTACAGTTGTACTATCATTCGTATTTTTCCCATGATTCTTCAGTTCCATCTTAACGGAAATGAAGAACAGCTACAATATAACAGTCAATGAGACGCGCACAAACAAATCTTACCAGCAAACTCCCAAAGATGCGGTCATTGATCTCCCAAGTCTTACAAAGCAAACGTATGGCAGTAGCATACAACACACTGAACACCAAATAAAAAACCATTACCCAGTATAGCAATCAAGTAACTCGATGACAACCACATCACGAAAGGTAGCTTATTCATACAACAAACGGTTTACTAGATTTGAAATGAAATGCAACTGTCACATGTGCAGAATCAAATGTGAATCATGAAGCATACAAAGCACACAAAGTTGCTGAGTGACCACCAAACAGTCCCTACACTCCAAAGAATTGTTTGCAAATTACAAAGTTGGTCACACAAAAAACTGACACATTTTAGTGGGAAGAATACTTTGTAAAAAAGGAAAAGATTTGGTAAAAACCATATCAATATTTCATGCATATATTCTAATGCTCACAGACAGTCTAATTCATCTAAAATTATTAACAATTTAGCAATAAATAATTGCTTCTCAAAGACTATAATTCAGAAGTGCAACATGTGTAGATCCAACATCCCCAATGCTATAATAAAGTATGGTTATCAGGAAAAGCAGAACTAAGGTTTCAAAATTTTGGACTACGAATTGAGATTTCATAAGTTCTGTAGAATTAGCTCACAAATCCATGTCCATCTATCAGATTTTGAATGGAATTTTTTTAACATACCAATTGGAAACTTTAACATTTGTAGTTTCTTAAATAATGCTTGCTTCCCAAACTAAATATGCACGTATTATGAGAAGACACTGTTTGTTTAATCTTTTTATAAAAATAACATTAAAGAAAGCAGTCCACTCAAAGAATATTTATCACAATCTGATTAAGGGACGGTTATAGTAAACCATGAAAAAAAAGAAGGAAAATGATATATCAAAAAAGGAGATGATTTTTGTAGAGAACATACGGCTTTGAATCCTTGTGAAGCATTGGCAAGATAGTCTGAACTATAAGTGGTATCATCGCAGGATGTGAAGCAAGTGATGGGAGCATTCCCAGAAGTTTTAGCTGCATATATAGTCAACAGAAAACTTGTCAAATAACACTAAAGATCTAAAGCCAAAAGGAAATTCATGCATTAAGCAATGCCGAACGAGTTGCAGCTAAAAAGTAAAAACTAACACTCACCAACTTATCGTGAAAGTCAATATCTACATCTTCAGCAGATAATGTGTGATTGTAGAATAAAATGACTAATAACAAGGGAACACCAAGTTTAGGATCCATATTGCCACTAACAGCCAGGAGATCTACAGCAGAGGTCCCTAATGTTTGATGCATGACAAAAACACTCGCAACTGTACCAAGTAATAGGGGCATTTCTACACAGACAAAAAGAGTAGAATGTTAGTACAACAAACATAAACTAATCTGCAAAATAAGGATACCAAATAAAAAAACACCAATCGAGTACAAGTAAGAAACTCCGGCAACTTAATATTATGTGTATTCACCAGCTCGAAAGATCTCCTGAGAGTGAGAAATAGGTAGGGCCAACTTTTGTTTATCAGCAACCCATTGTGAGTATTCTCTAAGTAGATAAATCCAGTTTTGGGATACATGGTGCACTTCTTTGACATCCGGCTCACCCATAGAGGTAAAATCTATATAAAAAGATCCGGATAATGAAGATTGATCCTGAAAACACAATATTAAGAATAACCAATGTTAAGCTCATGTACAACATAATGCAGCAGTATTGCAGCTTTGATACTTGACAATGACCTTCGTGTACCAACATAGAGCACTCAAATAAAAACCCAAGGACAGACACCTTAGCCTTATGAGTTTACAACAAATATTCTTCCCACAAGTGTGCAGATACTCAATGGCCCAACAGATAACTTAGAAACAAATACTAAAGTCAACAATAATTTAGGATTTTGATTTTCAACAAAAAATAATAATAAACATAAGCATAAGAAAATAATAATGAAATATAATCTGCAGAGAGAAATCAAACAAAAAATGTGATTAAGAATACAATCAGTTTCAGAGGCCAGATAAAAAGTCACTCTTCCTGTAAACATTGGCAGAAGCAACAAGATGATATAGAAACAAATTTATCTATGATAAATGGCTTTTGCTTAGCTTAGCATTATAAGGAACTAATATAGATATTAACATAAATAAAAAATTGCTTCAAATGAAAGGTACAAAACAAGGAAAACTGAACCTGAAACCACAATTGTCGCAAAAGCCTAAAAATAATGACTCCAGGTCTGGTAATAGATGGAAATCTCCCTTGCATGGTTAGCTCTTTCTTGGGTGCAGTCAAGAAATTTATTGATAGCTTTCCCAAAACTGAAAGTAAATCAGTGGCCACTTGTTTAACAGATTTGGAAGGAGATGACACGAGGTTGATGACTGGAAAAATGAATAAAAGCTCTTCACTCAACTCACTTGCAGCCCTGCCAACGATATATTCTGCAAAAGCAAGTAGAAAACACAATTTATTTACCAGGAAAAAAAAAAGCATAAAACACATACTTTGGGCACGAAATTGGGAAATGGAAAAGGGCAAGCAACTATCCCGTTATGCATCCAATGTGAACAGGAAAAACAATGACACCACAAAACTAAAGTACATGAAATTCAAAGATTAAGGCTATTATGCATTCTCACAAAATCAATAAGGATTACAACCAATAAGAAAAAAAAATGACTGCAATAGTAATACTAATGACGATGCCGACAACTTGGTTTTCCCCCATAATTTTCAGAGCACCATGGAAAACATTGTTTTCAGGCACAGCAGCATGGATGCAAGGGAAGGCTATATGTGTATGTTTCTGCATTTTTGTATTTTTTTTATGCTTGTGCATTTTTGTGTTTTTTTTATCTTTGCAAGTGGAAGGGAAGCCAAATATAATGTTAAATAAACACATGAATGTTTCACATCGTACAATTTTTTTTCCATAAATAGCAATTGAAGAGACCTGACAACTAAACAGTTGTCAAGAAACTTCCTGAAAAGGAAAGGGAAGAAAAGGGAAAAAAAAAAGACAGAATGACATAGCAAGGAAATGGCAACAATGATCACCTAAGAGGAGAGTTGACATCTCCTAACCAGAAAAAACAAAAAAAAAAATGCTGAAGTACAATTTACAAGCAACAAGCTGCACCAGAGACTCTAACCAGCTCGCTCTGACTGATGCGTATGGTTCAAAGACAAATCTAAGCACTCCAACAGCTAATTCCAATCATTCTAACTTTGGCAGGCAAAACCATTTTAGAGGGGTTTGCCACAATAAATGATCTACTACAGCTAGTTTCTTTATCTATTCTCCCAAGACACCCACAATCCTCGACAAAAGGTAACTCCTGGTGCAGCTTCATGAGTGCTTTCAATTGAATCACGGATTCATACAACTGACTTCTGTACAGGAGTATTATTATAGACAAACAAAGTTCACGTGGACAAAACAAAAGCAGACCATGGGATAGAAAGAGTCGAATTCCAATCGTGATGCATCAAACTATGGCCACTATCTAGTCTAAGTAAACAAGGTAAAAGTTTCATAGAATAATTGAGACAAATCGGTGACCATACCATTTTCACTTTTCCACGCCAAGAGAAAAAGAAGTAGTTTTACTATAGACAATTGTTCATGTTCTAGCTCCAACTGAATGAACGTAACAAACAAGGACAAAATCACTGATGATAGCTCAGGAATGTAACTCAAGCCAAGCTCTTTCTGAACAAACAATAAACGCCTTGATACTTCGAAAATGGCCTCACTTCCACCAGAGAACTTCTGAAGATCCATATGTAATGAAAAAATAATCTCTAGCAGTTCCACACCACATACTTGAGCCTCACGAACCAGCTGCTAACATCAATGGGACCAATAAGAATATATAGATCTTAACCCCCAAAAAAAATGAAACAAAAAATAGCAGTTTATATTGAACTCAAGAACACTTCCACAATGTGGTGAAAGGACAACACAAGAATGTAAGAAATAATTAAGAGTTCATTGGATTAGATAGTTTAACCACATACCAAGCTCATTCTGACCAAGTTCCTCAACACCACTAGAAATGCATCAACCATGTAATCCAGAAAATAAGAAATATTAGAAAAATCCTGCAAAATATTTGAGTACAAGAAAACAGTAAGTATCATATTTGTCAAACTTCAACTATTCATTCCAAATAAAAAATGTAACCATTATACTGCAAAATATATATTATATTGAATTATTTGCCCAACAAGTCCACTTACTTCTGCATCCTTGCAATGAAAATATTTAAGACATCCCATCAACAGCTTAATTAGAGGAATTGCCTCCCGAGGATATGAACAGCACACGGATGCCATTGAGGATATTAAGTTCCTCGCAACTGAAGCTAACGAACTCAAAAAGGGCATTCTTATGAATACAAAGTTCAAGAAGGGCCTTAAGAATTCACAGACTTCAACCATCCCCAGTTGCTTATTCTGCACTATAAATATAAGCACTTGTTGCACGAGCTCGGATGAAACCTCCACTCTACAAGAAAGTATCTGAAACCCATAAATTTACATCACATCAATTTCCAAAATTTCCAATAACATTGTTTATCAAAGGATCATTCACATCATCAAAATGAACCAATGAACTATCAAATTATAAACGGAAATATGAAACTAGTAATGGTAGTGGTGGTCATGGTGAATTCAAGCTATATACATCGAAAAAAAAAAGCACATAGAGAATCATGTAGTCGTGAATTCATTACTGTTACCTTGACGAAAGGATGAGTTTCTGAAGAATGAAAACGAAACGAAGAACTGTTCCTTTGAAACCCTAACCTAACAAGAAATCCTAAACCTTTAACGAATACGTCAACGAAGCGTGAATTAGAGCCCTCTAGAGCAGATTGGAGCTCCAACAAGCCGCGAGGGAGGTCCAATTTGGAGTCCTTTACCAGGAGGCAAAACTCTCGAACCGATTGGTCGACGACGGCCGGAGAAGTGGAGTGGAGGCATTGAGTTATGGCTTCTCTTCCTGGGTCGGAGTCTGGGTCCAAATGCGAAGGTGCTGATCGGAGCTTTTCGAAGATTGAGATTACCGCGAATTTTTGGAGGGAAGGTTGAGGGACTCGAATTTTCTCCAGCAGAGAAGAGTACGGTTCCATTCTGGATTAGATAGAACTAGAAATAGAGAGAGCAGCGCCGGTAAATACTTTCTCCGGTCGGACAGACCTGAGAGTGAGAGAGAGAGTAGGGAAGGGACTAAAGGAGCAAATATTTTACGGGCCTGCCCCGTTGCCCGTTAAGCAGCCCGATTTGAAGACTACCGTGGGGATTACGTAGACTGTATCACTGTATAATTGCTTACAGCATCTCGAAGAAAATGTTTAAAATAGTTAAAATTTAGTTATTCAAATATAAAAATTATGCTCTAGTAGAAGATATTATAATTTTGATACAATAATGCTTATGTATAAATAATTTATAATATATTATTTTTCCTCTTGTTGTTTCTCGTGTCTCTTGTTCACTTTTTGTCTTATTCTTTATTTTTTCTCTATCTCCTTCCCACATTTCCAACATAGGTATAAAACATGATAAATAATATTTAAAATAAATAGTTAAAATATAAAAAATATGTTAGAGTGTGTATTGAAAAAGTTAGTAGCTAAAATAAAAAAATATTTTTTTTGATAGTTAAAATACAAAATCTTGTTAGAGATGTTCTTAGTAAGATTGTTAACAAGTCGAGTTTGAATTGGATTATAATAGATTTGAAATCAATTATACAAGTTTGATCTGAATTCGATTCGATGGTCGGACAGATTTTATTTTTGTGGTTCTTATCTGAATCTGTTAACAATTCGAATTCGATCTAAATAACTTAATTAACTAAATTTTAATAAATTATACTTAAAATTTATTAAATTTTTTTAATTAATCACTTAATTTCTCTAATATTTATATAAAATATAAATAATTAGGGCAACCCAAAGTACTCAACTCGAATATTATTCGGAGTTGTTTCATTTGAATTGTTTATCCGATGTGGGATGATAACTTCTCATATTTTTTTTTGTCTTTTTTATTTATCCTATGTCTGTGTAAACTTTTTTCATCATTTATAGTTCTTATAAATCATATTTTACTTTAATTTTAAATAATAATATTATAAAATATTGTATTTATATATATATATATATATATATATATAATTTTTATAAATAAAATATAATACATGAATTCGAGTTATGTTCGGATTGAGCCCAATTGCATTAATTTGGGATTGGGTTCGGGTTGAACCCGTGAAATCGAGCTCTTAAACTCGAGACTACGAGAGATTTATCATAAAAAATATTCTAATTATGATGTTTTCAACAGTCAAAAATATCTAAATTGATTTATGTACGCTCCAATTAATCATCTCCCGGTCCAATAAAAACAAACCATTCGAAACCTTCTTTATCACTTCAACTACCTTGGTGTGAATGACATTTGACCCGATAAAATCAGTAGTTGTGCAGTTTGAGCTGAATTCAAACGCCGTTTTATTTTGTAATTTTTTTTTTTCAATTTATTTATCAATCAAAGACTTTGTTTCCGTCTAAAACCCAAGATTATCATAGTTCTCTCAATCCGTGTGCTAAACCCTAACTAAACTACTCTCTCTAACACCGTATTTTGATTTGCACTCTTGACTCTTGAGCTTTCCTCAGTCAGTGTTGTTCAAACTCTGCGTCTGTGCAGAATTTACCAGTGAAGATGACGTCGCTCACTGGACTCAACGAGGAGATCGTTCGTAGTATGTCAATTGGAGCAGTTTTCTCAGATTTTGTGAGTTTCATTTAGGTTTCGAACAGCTCTCGCTTTCCATATGTATCTATATATATACACACCCACAAACTTTTTTATGCATCAACTTCTGCAACAAGTCTCAATGGACCGAAATAGAAAAATTATAGAAGTGTTTAAAGTATTGATTCCATGTATAACGCATTGTTTCACTAGGTTTCATTGTCATTTTTTGCATTCGGAAGGAGTTGGATGGAAAGTCTGCCATCAATTTTAGAATACCCATAATTTTATTTATGTCGCTGTATATAGATATAAACTCGACGAAGTGTAAATTTCGTTTGAACTTTGAAGCACCCTGTAAATTTATGCTAATGCGGACTTACCTTTAGAATGCTAATAGCCTAATACATGTTTTCGAAGCTGTTGCATTAGTATTATTTTTTTGGGTACATGGGAGATGGTAAATCATAAGTCACACTGACTCTCTAACAAAAGAGATGCCGGCCATGTCTGAGTTCAGCAAAGCCCCCATCTGTGAGGGGGGAGGGGAATCCTCCAGCACCACTAAACCTCCAAGGTTTGCCAACCTGTCCGCACATCGGTTGCCTTCACGTAATGTGTGGGTGATTGGAATGTGGTGCATTTTCATTAGTGCTTTGCAATTAGCAATTAACACTCTGTTTGGGTGGGTTTCATCCAGTTTGTTGGAGAAAAGCGTGAAAGCTTCTAAGGAGTTAGTTTCGACAATCACCTTGGGGAATTTTCTTCTCTGGATGAGTTGCAGTCCCCTGTAGATTGCCCACAACAGGGGTAAGCTGTTGCATTATTGCCACTTCTTCTGTTGGACGAATTGAGTCACTCAATGTGGGTATATGCGTAAACTTCCTATCGGTTTTCCAATTGTTATTTCCCACTCTCTTCACAGTTTGATATTAGGACGGAATGTTATCGCCCTTCTACCTGCACAGCGCATGCATCTGTGTAACATGGAGATGTTTGTTATATGGACCTCTATATTTATGGAGTTTTTAGAGCAAGTTTATCCTGCTCTAGGTACTTCTGACATCAATTCATATCAGCCGATCAGTCAGTCAGCCTTCTCTGCCAAGGAAATTTGGAACCAATGTTGCACAGTCAACTAAAAAACAGTTTTACTTCATTTTATTGTTGGTTGCACCTGCACCTGATTGTTTTATTTTTATTATCTAATTTTGGCACCGCTGTTAAGTTTTTGTTTGTCACAAGTATGACCTCCAATGAATGAGCTTTCGGGCTCTCATTAAAGAATTCAGTAGTTTTTTTTTACCTTTTTCAATAATCTTGTTGAATTGAATACGTGTCCTATTTTCCCTCTTTATATACGTGTTTCAGTTTTACTTATCAATTAATATACATGTTTCAGGTTGGCAAGATAAATTCACTTGATTTTCACCGCAATGCTGATTTATTGGTTACAGCTAGTGAGGATGATTCAGTGCGACTTTATGACATTGCAAATGCCAAGTGAGTATACTATACGATTAGTTTAGAATCATGGGGGATATGGTCATAATGGGCTACATTTGGATCTGTATTTGTATAATTGATTTTTTGCTTGCCTATATTTGTTGGTGTGCTTTGATATGAATATTAGACAGGATGGAATATTTGTCTTTATTGTGGCTATATAAGAATTTCACTTTTTTTTTTATTATTCGGAGAAGCGAGTAAATCTGGAATTTTCTTGGTCAAAACATTTTTTTCTGGAAAAGGAGGATAGGCTTGCATTTTTGAAGTTGGAGTGCATTGCTGTTATTTTATAGGAACTGGACTCCCCTAATTGTAATCAAACATTGAACTGCATGTATTTTAGTATATTTGTGGACTGGCTACTACTGGATTTTTAATATGGTGCCTTAATCAACAAAGTTCTCTATTGGGAGGTGGATCTTTTACTGCACATTAAATTATCTTAAGAAACAGGGTTATGTTGAGGGCTAGAATGAAACTGTATTGAGTGATGATTATGATTGGACTTCAGGTTACAATGTGTATAGTAAGGTTCAACTGATTGCTTGTCGTGGGTATGTTGTAATTTAGCATGCCAGATATATACCAAGTCAGGGTGAAAGTTTTTATTTTTGGGTACATAAAATGGATATACGGATAGACCATTTCTCATATCTGTTAGGGAGCATTGCCCCTCAACACTTGGTACATAAAATGGATATACAGATAGACCATTTCTCATATCTGTTAGGGAGCATTGCCCCTCAACACCACACAACTATGTGCAGGAGACTCCACCGCACCTACGTCGGGGCCAAAGCTAAAATCTCACCGTGCACTAGGTTTAGCCACACCGAGTTGCTGTAGTTGCGAAGACTCGAACTAAAGTTTGCGCGAGAAAATCCGAGTTCTTACCCACTGGACCTACCGCTCGGTGGTCACGTTTAATTATACTTAAGCATCGTAAAAATGATGGAGGTGGTTTCATTTATTCAATACATGAAGGAAGAACTGGTTACTTCCAAACTTCCAATACGTAAAGTGATGAAAGTGCAATAAACATTGTAAGCCATATTTTTTGTATACCAATTTGTTAGATTGCCACAATATCTGTGGCTAGTTGCAGTTAACACATCGTTGCCACAAATTGCCAGTGCAATAGAATAGTGCATCTATCACACAATTTTGGCTGAGGTACTTTTATGTTAGAAAACATTGTAATTGGTGACTTTGTATCTCTGCTATTCTTGAAAGTATTTTTCGCTCTTCACAACACAGTATATGAAACAATGAATTGAAATCTAGTAGGGAAATGGCCATAATGCATGACGAGAGAAATAGAGTAATATATGTTTTGCCCTTATGTGGTTGATCTATATCAAATATAACTGCGAAAATGAATAATATAGATCTGCATTATGCTGTCCATTTCCTTTATCACTTTCTATAGGAAAATGGAACTTGTTTTATCTCATCTAACCACCAATGTATATAAAAAGATATATTTACACACACACACATCCCTTTTAATTTTCAGTTATGTACATCAGGTTGCTTAAGACCACATATCACAAGAAACATGGCGCTGATCGAATATGCTTTACCCACCATCCGAGTTCTGTGATATGCTCGTCAAGTTATAATTTGGGTTCTTCAGGAGGTTACCGTCTCAGCGAATTATTTGTTTCTTCTGTTAGTTAATTTAAGTAAATGATGGCTAACTGTTTATTTCATTTTTTTGTGACCAGAATCCTTGCGGTATCTATCTATGTATGATAACCGGTGCCTTCGTTACTTTAAGGGGCATAAAGAGAGGTTGGATCTTATGAATTGCTTGGTGTTCTTTTTAATAATTGTCTGAATGCAGATTTTGTTAACACCTAATGATAGAACTTAAATATTTGTCAATTTTTTTGCAAGTGGTTTCTTTTAATATTTCTGCTGCTAATTTGTTATGAGTAATGTGAACATCTTCTATTCAGGGATTCTATCGAAGTTATGTTACATCTTCTTGCACAAGTAACATATTGTTAGTGCATACAGTAGAGGATAATAATAGTTTCGTTGTATGATGAGTCTATGACCTGATAACACTTCTGTTACCATGTTGCATACGTGATGGATATGTATCGTAGCAATAAACGTTTGGACATTTGTGTTATACTCTTTTCTCTTCTGTTTTGTAGTCTAATATTTTTATATCCAGGGTGCTACATGATTAACTTTATTAATGCTAATGAGGTGCACCTTTTCCCTTTTTCTTTTTTGAATTTAATATCACCAAGTTGTGATGCTGACTTTTTTAGGTGCTGCCTGTCTGTTTTGGCTGTAGGGTTGTGTCCCTCTGCATGTCTCCAGTAAATGACAGCTTCATGTCTGGTTCTCTTGACCACAGTGTTAGAATATGGGACCTTCGCGTAAATGCTTGCCAGGTTGGTTTAAGTTTTTAACGAATCAGATGTGAATTGCATGCTGAGAGTAATCTTGCAAAAGCTAAGTTCTTGTAATAGATAGAGTTCAACAATGATTTGTAACTTCCAAACTTGTGAATTTATTTTAACTTTTGAACCTGATAAGTTGATTTGGGTCAAAGCGGTGGGGGTTGAACTTGGAACTCGTGCCACATTCTCTCTCTCTCTCTTACAAAAAGATTTTGAATTAGTTTGATACATATGAGCACTATATTGTGGAGAACTGATGATGGTCTTATTTGATAAGTTTCATATTGCTAATGTGATTGCTTTTGCCTTCCAAAAGCACTTCACAATTGTGATTTGTGCTCACTGTTGTAGTTTTCAGGGAATTTTACGTCTACGAGGCAGGCCTACAGTTGCTTATGACCAACAAGGCCTCGTTTTTGTAGTGGCAATGGAAGGGGGTGCTATTAAATTGTTTGATTCACGATCATATGACAAGGTACTTTCCTATAAAGCATTAGCTTGCTTTTAACATAAATTTAAAACGAGTTATGATTTTTACCTCCAATATATGCAGGGACCCCTTGACACTTTTCTGGTTGGTGGAGATACAGCGGAGGTCTCTGATATTAAATTCAGCAATGATGGCAAATCAGTGCTTTTGACAACCACAAGCCACAATGTTTATGTTCTTGATGCATATGCCGGAGAGAAGGTTAGTTTTATTTTGGGTTGGATTTCCTCAAAATCTGTTTGCTGTCACCTTGGTGACTGCACTGCACTTAAGTCCCCCCCCTCCTCCTCCTCCTCCTCCTCCTCACTATTGTGTGTTCCATATCAGTTATATATTGGATCTGAAGTTTCTAGATATTAAACTTTCTCTGGTGCAGCGATGTGGGTTCAGTCTGGATCCATCTCCAAATACAACAATGGAGGCAACATTTACGCCAGACGGCCAGTATGTGTTATCAGGTATCCATCAAGTGAAAAGTGACTGTAGGTTATGACTCTACTACTTTTTTTGACATATGGTCTCTGATTTTATCTGGAATCTGGTTCAGTTTATTGCATAATTATTGAATTAGATGGCTGAAACTTCCAACTTGGAACAGCTATCTTGTTCAGACTTACAGATCATTGGACACATGAATTATGCCATTTTGATCTGCAAATATGCAGATCCATGGGCCACGGCCATCAAACTCTAGTGCTTTTCACATTAGATTTGTTCAAGTTGGAACTGAAGAATGGTATTTTGCTAGCGTGAATGTTTAGTTTGTCGTAGTGGGAACTGATAATTAGTCCTTGTTTCTATAAAAGGCTCAGGAGATGGAACTTTGCATGCTTGGGGCGTCTACACAGCACATAAGGTACTTTCCAATTCCAGTCATACTCCTCGTGGAACTACTAATTAAAACATCACAAGTAGGCAAAGTGGACTCCACTATTTTTATAACTATTAATAACCGCCAAATCCAATCAACAACACATAGGATTAGTAGGATTCACTTTGCCTACGTGTAGTCTTCTAATTAGATGGTGACACCACGTGACAATTATGAATTGATGTCACCGTTGTAATGAATATTTTTCATAATGGTGTAGGAAAGAGAACCGTCAAGTAGGTTGAGTGCATCCTCTGTCCTGTTATCTGGCTCACGTTAGACTATGAGGGGTGTGATATTTTGTTTAGCTCTTGTAGTCATATTATCTTTCATTTTTTCCTTATCCCTAAACCAAAAATTAAAATAAAATAAAAAATGATTGGAGGTTGAACTTGAATAGAATTGATATCCTAAAGAAGAGGATAAATATATATATATTTGCTTCTCTGTTCTTATTTTCATGTCATCTCCTAAATAGCTTGAAGATTATGAGTTGAGGGTGCTGATTAAAATTAATTGTTGGTTGAGAGCTGAGTTAATTCCTAGCATGAACGGGTGATTATTATTGTTCCACAGGTGGCGAGCTGGGACTCTTATATAGGCATTGTATCTTGCTTGAAATGGGCACCTCGGAGACTCATGTTTGCTACTGCATCAACGGTTCTTACGTTTTGGATACCCAACGATTCAAACTCATCCACACTACCTGAACATATTTCTCAATGAATTCTTCTTTTTTAATGACTTGGGCTTGAACTCAATACACGGTTTTGCGTGCATACGACAGTCCACTACAAATTTTGATTATGTTCGTGTTTGGGAAAATAATCCTAGAATTCTCAGACAGGTTTCTGTATTAGTATTAATTACTATAAACTCTTCGAATTCTTATCTTTTGAAATTAGATTATAAGTGATTTATTTCTTACAAATAATTTATTTATTTTCGACATAACTGATCTATTAAATTAGGAATAAAATTAATAGAGGTGAGTTAAATTAGGAAGAATATTAATTGAGGTGAGCGTCCGGATATCGTGACTGTTTAATAAAAAAAATAACTCTAATCTCGAAACCTGATTTGATGTGATAGATAGACTTCATATTGTCCAGTTGCAGACAACAAACACCAAATTGATACGCCCCATTGCCCGATAAAACAAAACAAAATTCGGTTAACTACTAAGACTAACCGAAACATGCAGGTAAAATACCTCAAACCATGAACTAACAATCTAACATTATTCGAGCCATTTCAAACATATTTAGTTCCTCATCTCTTAGCTCAAGTCCTCCGACCTTCTTTTCCAACTTCCTGGCCCTTGTTCTGGATCGTCTGGTCCATTGGACCTGGACCCGCCACATCCTGCATTCGCCTCTTAGCGTGGTTCAACTGTTCCGGCATGGAGCCACCGGCCTGTCTGAAGTACTTCAACACCCAAGTGAGTGATGACAGTCCGGTCAACCCAAGAGCTCCCGACGTGAGGAAGGCGATGACCACAAGGCTTAGGGTGATGGCTGCAGGGACAAGAACTGGGCTGAAGATGACAAACAGTGGGGTGGTGACGGCGAGGAAAATCAGGGTACCCACGAGGGTAACGCCGGAGAGGCCTAGTAGGGTTCCACCTACCGGGAGGAGGGTGATGACAGCTAGGACCTTGGATGCTGATGGGCCCTTTTGAGGCCTAGCATACTGGCTTTGTGGGCGGATTTGTATGTGGTGCGGTTGTGGGCGGTCCCGGTCAGCCATGGGAGAGGATGGAGATAGAGAGAGATGAGTGAGTGGGGGTGATGGTTAAGGGAGGTCTTAAAAAGATGGTGGGTGAGTGCAACACTGTGACACGTAGTTGTGGCATGCAGTGACAGGGCTTGCATGAGAAACAAGTTTCAAGTTGGCTGTTTGGCACAGGGCATCTTTGCAATTGCCACATTTCTCTTGTTTTCTGTGAGCTATTGCCTGTAATTTTGCCTTTTCATCGCAAACAAGTTGTCTTTTGGGAATGTTTTTGGGCTCATATCACTTTGCATAGCTTCACTTTTATTTATTTATTTTTGTACAAAATGTATGGGCGTGGTTGAATCAGTGGAGCTTCATCCAATATTTAATGAGACCCATAATCAATTTAAAGATCACGATAAATTAGATTAATAAATTATGTTAATAAATTAGATATTGATAACATTGTGCTTCATAATATTCTAGGTAATGAAGCAAGACATTCTAGCAAAGCAGGGCTCGACAAAAAGCCCATGGACAAAGCATAGGGTCATGGTCTCTGGTGTGATAGGCCAATGCACTGGCTTCACTTAGGGCCGTGGCCCAGTATAGCATGTTGCGGCACTAAAGGTTGTGTGCATGGAACAATTTTATCTTATCAGAATCGGACCGGCCATCGAACCAGTAAGAGAATCGGATCAATGGTTCACTGGTTCAACCGTCGGGTCAATTGGTTGGACCGGTTATATAATAAAAAATTAAAAAATATTATAAATATTAAAAAATATAATAATTTAGCAAAAAAATATGAAATAATTTGTCCATAAAATTAATGAAATTAAATATTACGCAGATTAAAAAGGAGACAAAACAAAATATTTTCAAGTATCAGGCTCCTCCTCCTCCTTTTTTTGTTTTTTTTTTCCAAAAGTAAAATTTTATTTATTAACAAAACCAACAATTACAAGAAGCAACAGTAAGCTCAACTGACCATCAAAACAACCAAGGCTCAGGCGCCTTTTAAACAACCAAGACATAAACGCCTTTCTTAAAAAAACCAAAACAGTAAGTAAAACTCATAAAACTAAGCAAAAATCTCCTCCAGAATCTTCATAGCAACCATCCTCATCCTCTCAAAGTGTTTAAAACAAATCAACACTTATCCTCCAAAGCCAACCTCCATTAACCCTTATCATCAAAAATCAAAACCTTCTTTTTACGCAAAACTGGGAACCCCTTCTGGTCATCCACCAAAGCATAACTTACCTCACATGGCAGCCTCAAGCCTACTGCAACTGACTCTCGCCTCTTTCTTCTTCTTCTCGGTCGATTGATCCCTAGCGCCTCCTCCTCTTCGAATCTCAAAGACTCTCGCCTCTGTCGCCGCTTTCTCTTCGAAGCCACAAGTCGCCTGAGTTGTGGGTGAGTGGTGGTCGCTTGAGTGGTGGGTAGGTGGTGGGTACACTGGGTAGTCGCCTGAGCTGTGAAGGCGATTTAGGGCAAATGCCCCAAAAAAAGTTTTTTTTTTAATTATATGGAGGTCTTGAATTCAAACCGTCCGGTTTGATCAAAACCGGTCGGTTTAACGATTTTTCGCGCGGTTTACTTCCTTATGCGGTCTAACTACAAAATCGGACCGTTTTAGGTCCCGGTTCACGGTTTAACCGGTCGAACCGGCCGGTCCGGTCTTAATAATTATCAATAAAATCCCAACCCGACCCACTGGTTCTAAAATGACGATGGCTTGTTTCGGCTCCCAACTCAAACAAAACCCTACTTCTTCCTTTTAAGTTTCTCTCTCTCTGTCCGTCTCTCCGTCTCTGGGTGTGTGCGTCTCTCTCTCTCCGCCTCTGGTTCTATCTGTCTTTCTTCGTCACGTTGCTTAGCTTCAACCTGAGCTCGAAGCCATGCCGAAGCATTACAGGCCTCCCGTAAGTTGAAACCCAACCACCAAATACGTTTTATGTATATATGTAAATGTGTATGCACACGCACCTGTGACTGCTTCTCATGAATTTGTTCGGTTGGTTTTGAACTTTCCAGGGGAAGAAAAAGGAAGGAAACGCTGCAAGATACATCACTAGGTCGCAAGCTGTTAAATCTCTTCAAGTCAGTCTATCACTCTTCAGGTCTCTCTCTCTCTCTCTCTCTCTCTCTCTCTCTCTCTCTCTCTCTCTCTCTCTCTCTCTCTCTCTCTCTCTCTCTCTCTCTCTCTCTCCTTTAAATTCATTGTCGCTGCTTTCTTCTGGGATTAGTTCTATTTAACTGATGAGAATCCTGCTGAAAAGAACCTAATGATGAAAAGTGAGACCATTGGTTTTACTAGTTTTCAATTCTTGAAATTTCAGTGAGAAATCAACTCAGTTCAATGTTGATTTTTATCGAACCAGATGATGAGTTGAGCTCATCCACGTGAGAGAAATAGAAAGCAGGAAATCAACTTTGGATTTCTCCTTATATTGTGCTTTGCGCAGCTGATATATGCATCAACGTTGATGTCATCTTTTGCTTTTGACACGTAGTTGTATGTTATCCAGGTCAAACTACAATAACTATTTGATAAAGATTAAAGGCAGAAGTGTTTATCTTTGTACATTCATTTGTTTTAGGAATTCTAGCAACCAGAATTTGAAGGGGGTTTTGATATTGTACCTCTGTGTGTATAGATGCAAGCAAAATTTGTGCATACCTGAGTATATTTACCCTTTAACTTCATTGAAGCTTAGGGTGTGTTGTGGTTGGGTGGATGGAAAAATGGAAGGATGGAAAGTGGGAGGAATACACTTTCTATCCTCAAGGGAATAATCTTTTCTTCTCTCATTTGTGTTTGGTAGGGGGGATGTAAAATATGAATTATTAAATTTTTTTTTTTTTTTTTTTGTGTTTGGTAGGATGGAAAAGTGGAAAGATGAAAAAAGGATAAATGCATATTTTATCATTATATCTATATATGAAATTAATGTATATATAATATGCAATAGATAAATATATAGGTAAATAAGATACATTTCAACGCACAAAATTAACTTTTCATATAATTTTTATCTTAATTTGGAGGAATTGATTTTGGTGAATTTGAAGGAAAACTAATTCATCTACTTTTCAATCATTCCTATTTTCTTTCATTGCCAAATATGATGTTTTATCTATCTCACCTATTTTTTATCCTTCCATTTTTCCATCGTACTAAACAAAGCATTAGAGTTTGATTTGTTTGAAAAAATAAAAAAAGAAAAGTAATTTAGACTATCAACTAAACTAATCCCTATTTGATTTAAAACTTACAGGAAATTATGCATTCTCAAAGGTATCTTTCCTCGAGAACCAAAGAAGAAGGTGAAAGGAAATCACCACACCTACTATCACCTCAAAGATATTATGTTCCTTAAACACGAACCATTAGTTGAGAAGTTTAGAGAAATGCGGGCATATGAGAAGAAGGTAAAGAAAGCTATGTCAAAGAAGAACAGGGATCTTGCTGAACGCTTACTGACTCGCAAACCTACTTACACCCTTGATATGCTTATTCGTGAAAGGTTGGTATGCTGTTTCCCTCGTGATAAGTCAAATTTGCTATCATCATTATTCATTATTTCACTATTGTCATTCTTCATTCTCTGCTTGTAGGTACCCTACGTTCATTGATGCACTAAGGGATTTGGATGACTGTCTCAGCATGGTTCACCTTTTTGCTGCATTGCCTGCAATAGAGAGGGAGAAGATTGAAGTGAAGCGCGTCCATAATTGTCGAAGGTTGACATTTCAGTTTTCCTATTCTATCTTTTTCTTCTAAGCTGGTTTCATTTACTTTAAGTAATTTGTTGTGATGTTAAGTTTATACTGTCTGATTATTTCCTGCTTTATGGATTGTTGCGATGTGTGTTTGTCTGCCATTTCCTCACAAATTTATTGAAGTTCTAAAATTTATTTTCTAGGTTAAGTCATGAATGGCAAGCCTATGTTTCTCGCACTCATAAGTTACGGAAAACTTTCATATCTGTGAAAGGAATTTATTACCAGGTATTGTGGCATACAGTGGGTGCTTTTTTTTGTAAACTATAGGAAAATGTCCCCCCCTCCCCCCCCCCCCCCCCCCCAAAAAAAAAAAAAAAAAAAAAAACACGAAAAAAAGAACAGTTTAGTGTGACTGTGCTATCCACCTGTACAGGCAGAGGTTGAGGGGCAAAAGATCACTTGGTTAACTCCTCATGCATTGCAGCAAGTATTGCCTATAGATGTCGACTTCAAAGTCATGCTAACTTTCTTGGAATTTTATGAGGTCAATTTTCCTTCATGGCTGGTTGTTTTGTAATTCTCTTGTCTTCCCATATTTGTTTCTTTTGTATTTGTTTACTACTTTCTTTTTGATTGCAGACTCTCCTTGCTTTCATCAATTTTAGAATTTATCATTCAATAAATGTGAAATATCCACCCATTCTTGATCCTCGGCTGGAAGCTTTAGCAGCAGGTATGGCGTTACTTTGAAATTTCTGTAATTTGAACTCAGTATTTTTTGCAAGTCCAATATCTTCACATTTTTCAATCATTACCTTCATGACTTATAGATTATAACATGCTTCTGGCGCTAGTAGATGGGACTAAAGCTTTGTTAAGTAAAGTGATTGTAAAAAGGGACTTTGTTGAGTAAACCTCGAGTGGTGTATCTTCTTTTTCTGTATGCTCTATTTCACTATATGTTACCCTTTTGGAGGTGTGCAGATCTTTATGCATTGTCAAGATACTTTGATGCCAATACTAAAGCCCTCACGGTGGAATCACAAGCTGTTAGTTCATATGGATCATATGAGCAAGTTGAGGACAAGCCAGCAGGTGCAAAGCTTGATGAGTCTGAACTTAGGCTGGCCCAACTTCAGCACCAACTTCCTTCAAATGAACCTGGTGCTTTGATGCACCTTGTTGAAGATGCTGCCGGCATGGATGAAGATGACGAAGAAGCGAAGGAATGTAAAAATCTCTTCAAAAATAAGAAATTCTTCTTGAGTCGTGAGGTGAGATTTATTGTATGTCATTGAAACTTCCTATCAACAAAAAATTGTATGTCATTGACACAGTAGCATTTCATTAGGCTGTTTCTTCACCAATTGATAGGATTGAATTTCTTCGTGTTTTGCTTTCTTCTTCTAGGTCTTTCACTTTTGTGCCATGTTGTAAGATTTGTTTCTTTTATTGCTTGATTTTCCTCGAGACGTTGTTGCTTGTTATAACGGTAATTTGGCTTAGAATTAGTTTGTCGATACATACACATGTCCCCCTTAGAATTTATCTTGTCTTTTATGCTGTGTGAGGCTGTGAGCTGCGCTCACTCCTAATGTGATTTATGTTGCAATGCTTCCCCTTGTCTCTTTCTTACATCGAGTACATCCTTGTTTTCCCTATGTTCAGGTTCCCAGAGAGTCATTGCTTTTTGTCATTCCTGCTTTTGGCGGTGTGGTTTCTTGGGAGGGAGAAGGAGCTCCGTTCAGAGAATCTGACCAGAGCATTACTTATCAGGTCTTCTATCATGAACACACTTAAGGGAATGCATGTATTCACAGAAATGTATATAATGAAAATAATATTAGCTGTCACACTGTTGTGCGTTACTATCATGTATTTTGAATGATGTGATGAGTATCATTTTTAGCAAGGAAAAACCCACAATTCAATCTGGTGCTTTAGCATACTGGGCTGAACATTGGAATCAATATTTTTATACAAATTGCTATTTGGGAGGCTGAACTTACTCTTGTTCCTTGAAGGAACTTGATTAGTTGAAGTTCCCAATTTCAAAAATTATATTTCTGCTGCTATTTTGTTTTCTCTTTGTCAATCTTGACTATTTAAAGAAGATGCTATGTAGCTATTTTTTTTTAAGTTAACGTTCTAGTATGTAATCAAACCAATCAATTTTGTGTTCAAAACATTTCACTCATGCTGCTGAATCATTAAGCTTCCTTCCTCCCTTTGTTATTCTTATGCTGTCACTTAAAACCCTCTTCTTCTTCTTCTTAGTCTATTCTTCATCGCTCTCATTTAACTTTTAGTCTAGAATATGCAATCCCTTGTTTATGTCTTCTTCATTGATGATATTTTTCATCTTTTATGTTTAAAAGATATACAAGTGTGGCCATTGAGTAGTGGCTCAATTGTGAAGGCGTTGGGAGAGGTCTTAGGTTGGAATATTACCTAGATAAAGAGTAAAAAAGCTTGTCTTAATGGTCCACTACATATCTGACGTGTCTAAGCTTATGTGGTGTGGTGTCTCTACGAGATGATTGACCCAGAAGGATTTTATACTAAAGTTTTGATGCAGGTTTTTGTTTTTATAAAAGGTAAGGCATATATTGAGTTCATGGGTATTTACGGCCATTGTTTATGCAGATTGTTGACAGGACAATGCAGGGCCACAAGTTTCTTTCCAGAGAATATGTTCAGCCTCAGTGGGTCTTTGATTGCATAAATGCACGTGTGATATTGCCGACTGAGGAATATATGGTAGGCAGGTAACTTTTAGGAATTCATCATCTGATTCAACTCTTTGCCTGTGGTAACTTGTAAGTGTCCGTGGAATTTTTGCACTTGGCTTACCTGCCTGGCCTTTACTACAACATAATGATATGCAACAGTTTTGTTTGGCTAAATAAATGGTTTAAGCGTATGACATAATTTTCATGAGGCACTTCAAGTGATTTCTGATTTGTCGGATCTGCAAGTTCTTTGGTACCGGCAAAGTGCCATTTTTTAGGGCTGTATTTAAAATTGTTCTGCTGCTTTTTTAATTTCATCGGCTCACTTTGTCAAATACCTAAAATTTGTTTTGAACAGGGTTCCTCCACCACATTTATCCCCATTCGTTGACAATGAAGTTGAGGGATATGTTCCTGAGTATGCAGAGACAATCAAACGGCTGCAGGCTGCTGCAAGAAAAGAAATCCTTCCAATACTGGGTGTGGGAAAAGAAGATTTGGATGATCCACAGAATTTATTGGTCGAAGGTATCATTGACAGGGCTGAAGCTATTGAAGCTGCCGAGAAAAAGCGGAAGGTATAGTCTCCTATTGAATGACATTTCATTGGAATATGGATGGTAATGGCGAAACAAAGCTGGGTTGTGCAACCCTGTCACTGCATTGGCACAAAAACTAAGTATTAGTCATCGTTGGAATGGTTGGGGGGATATTTATATGGATTCATTAAAAATAGGATTAAGACCTGAAGCAAAAATCTGATATTCTATTTATATAAGAAGATAATGATGATGAACACTTTCAATAATTTCCGGAGCATCTAATATATTAAGCAAGATAAATACTTTGAATGAATTGTTTCTTGATTCAAAACAAATATTTAATGAGAAATCCACTATTAAGTGCACTTGAGGTGACCTATTAGCTCAGTTGGTTAGAGCGTTGTGCTAATAAAACGAAGGTCGCAGGTTTGAGACCTGCATTGGCCAAGCACTTCTATTATTACTTCCCCCCCAAAAAAGGTGTTTTTTCTCTGTATCACTATTAGGAATATATTCTTGTGTTATGTTACATAGCCGTATGCTTCGTGTTTTGATTGGAAGTTCTAGATTCTCCCAATGATGGACGTGGTATTGACTGAAACAAAACAAACACCATCTTGTTACAGAGTGGTATGTTTCTTGTTTTGATTGGAAGTATTAGATTTCCCAATTATGGATGTGGTATTGATTGACAGAAAACAAACATCACACCTTCACGCGCCACTTTTTGTTTTCTTCTTCTTCTTTTTTTTTTTTTGGCTGAGGTGGGGGAGGGTGACTAGTCTGCCTGTGAACATATTTCTTGAGAAGTTGACAACAATTTTTTTTTTGATATTTTCATTGAAACGCTGGGGTGTGCTGCTGCTCATTTTTAAGTGAAATGGTTAATCTGTTATTTTGAAATACATGTATATTCTTTTTTTGAGTTATTTTTTTTCGACTCCCTCTTTTTTCTTAGATGCTTGCTGTTTTGCCTTATTCTTTATCCTTCACTGTATTCACGCCAAAAGAATGCATTTTGCTTTTGTTAGTTCTGTCACAGAATATATGAGGTTGTTTTCTCTTTCAAGTCAATCACTATGCACCTGATTAGTTTAGCTGTCAAATTTTGGGATGGATGCAGATGTCAATTCTACAGAAACAATATCATGATGAATTAAAAATAGAACTTCAAGGCGTCCAGTATTCCTCTGTCTCAAATGCCACTAAGCAGAATTCTGTTGAGGACACGGAGGCTGGAGGCGAATCTCTTCCTGACTTCCAACAAATTGCTGAGGATGCTGCCAACATTTCCAAGGTGGTGATGCCACGTAAAAAGAGGAGGCTTTATGAAGCAATGCAGGTAATTTTGTTTGACACTACTATGTTGCGTTTATTGTTCAATCTAGGTATGCAATATATACTCGTTATTTTTGAGTCATCATGATTGCCATATATAAATTTGTAGTCAATCATCAAACTGATTGATTCGGTCTGCTTTTTTATTCTGTAACTTGGTTGGGTACTAACTACGATGCTCAATTTTCCAAAGCCAATGTTGATTTTCACTTTTTTGTGTGTGGCTCGTAAAATATTGTTCTTTCATTCAGATTGGCAAACAGCGGAAGCGGGCTGATATTGGTCTTCTAAAGGAAAGAAAGAGAAAAATTGATGAAGCCAAGAAATCAGAGTAAATTTGAAGCCAGTCAGATATATGTGTAACCTGAGGTTTATTGGCAGTGTATCAATTCTTGTAATTTCTGGTCTTTAAGCTTTATTTTGTTTGCCTTTTATTATTCTAGTTTCTGACTTGTGTGCTATGCTGCCAATTAGGTTGTGATTGGCTAAAATTTTGCTATGATTTGTTTGAGTTTTGCTCTATTTCATATATAAAGCCTTTATAATCTGTTTTTTTTGCGGCAAGTCCTTTATAATCTCTGCTCACTTCAATTCAACAAGTTATGATTATGATTTGTTCACTTCCACTTGGATTTGCCAGCACTCTTAGGCAGCATGATGGGGAAGCTTTTTAGTGCATTTGAACATATAAAGCTATTTTGTCTCTCTCCTCTTTTACTTGGTACTATCTTACCAATGCCATTTTGAAGGGCATACTTAGAGATTGTAGTTCTGTGCTTCCATGTGGAAACCTGTACATATGTTATACTTATAGCTCATTTATGTAGAGTGAGAAAGAAAATGAGAATCTATTATCGATATGGTGCCTATAATATGAGCCAGTGTGAAAGCGGTAGCAGATTGATTGGAAAAAATTTCTGAGTTTTTAAACTTGTTTGGTGTGGAATTGATGATGGCTCTTGAATAGTTGAGGAAAACAGGGCAATTAAAAGGAGTTATAGAGATGCTAATGGGTTGGGATAACTAGCCGGTACTATGCAAGAAAACTCTGACCTCCTCATCCTTGACTTTGCCGATTGTCCCTTCAATTGTTGAGTTTATCAACTTAATGTCTCTAAACTATGATTATTGGTTTGCATACGTTTGTTGTATCAAAACGATGCCGTTTTGATACACCACACTTTTAACTGATCAACTGCAGAGGAGCCGGACCCCTATTTGAAACATGATGGTGTGTTGGTTGTTGGGACCTACGATATCAGGACATCTTCAGCGATGTATCCGCTCCTCGCCCTGCCCGGTACGGCCAGGAGACCCAGAAAAAATTGTGTGGCGGTGATATTGTTAGTCCATTGATTCCAGATTATTTTCAACTAAGAAGCATTGCCGTTGTATTCACAGTAATTGTTGTAGAATTGCATCCATATGTGGTCGAAGAGTCCACTTGCTAAGGCCTTTCCCATGTACACGTCGGGGAACGGACACTCTGGTGCTGCCGTTAAATAAACCTTCGTTTTCGACTTGTAATCCCTCATTTAGCTGCAACGAATAGAAGAAAAGGCAAAGAAACTTGTTAATGAAACCAAGGATCGAAAATTCGTTTCCAATCGATTGAAATGGCCGAAATTTTTCTGATGACTTGTTACATGAAACCAAGGATCAAAAGTTTGTTTCCAATCGACTGAAATGGCCAAAATATTTCTGATTTAAAGAAGAGCGAAACGAACTAGTAATTTGTCAACACATAAGAACACATGTAGTACCTTGCTAATTCATCCCAGTGCTCTGTGGTTCCTCCTTCAATATCAAAATCGATGCCATCCAACACAGCATCACCAAAAGGCCTTGAATGGTATGAGCCACCTGTTGGTTGTGGTATTCCAGATATAGTAAAATCACTTATTAAATTTTTTGATTTGAACCATGTAAAGAGTTACACAGAGACAAATTATTCTAATAAAACAGTAACAGTAAAAAGTTACACAGAAACGAAAAAGTTACACGAAACAGAGACAGGAAAGAGTTACAGCAGTCTTAACGAAATAGTAACAATAAATAGTTACATGAAAGAGGTACACATAACTATTTGTATAATCAATATAAATACTAACCCGATTGCAGAACATGAACTGTTATTGAACTTTAGGTAGATCAAGGCTAGTGTTTGACACTATATCCTTAAGACAGATTTCGCTCCCCACACGGTGCTTATGAAATATCGAGCGCCTGCCTCCCAGGATACAATGATCTTTACACGAGCAGAAATAGCACTCCAATCTACTCGTCCAGCGAACCAAACTTGTGTTGTGTACTCTCTAAAATGCACACTGTCTTAATGCTGAAAATGGTATGCTCTAATGCCTGCCTTAATGCCTAAAACGGAGTGAATGAGTGAATTGTAATGAATGCTTGGGTATTTATAGACCTCTTGGTGACTTTTCGGACAGTCACCATACTAAAAGACACAACCCAGTATGAAAAGATGCAAACTAGAAGACACCACTTTGTAACTGTTCTCTATGAACAATCACAACCCAATTTCGGACTGGAGGGAAGCAACCATTCTGAACCAGTGCGATCCAACGGGTACCGAAAATTAATTTCGGATTAAGAAATTCTCGCCCAATTAATTTTCTCCAAAAAAATAAGGCTTGGTCTAAAACACACCCGTACCTGGCCGGGCGGCGCGTGCGTGGTAGAACCAAAATCATGTAGGTGTTCGCTCCGCTCATAAAACTGTGGTACCCCTTGGGGCCCAATCCCATAGAACAAACTTGGCCTATATATGTCTATGTAGAACTTCCTCGTCAACCAATGTGGGATTGGTGTCAAATCCCACATTGCACAACCTTTATTTTCTCATTTCAAAAGGGTCACTTTGGAGCCTATTTTCTCATTCATTTCTTAGTCGATTTGAGCAAGTGAACATACTACATTATTCTCCTCACTGAGTAGAATATGAACCCACGAAAATTTATTCAAAATAATAATCGGGTCCCACTTTAATTTAGGCTCAAAGTCAACAAAAAACTCAGTTTTTATACTTAAAAAACTGTTTTGGTCCAACACCACCCAAGTAGCTATCCCAAAGGTACTGAGAGGTAGTAGCCACCATCTCCACCACCAGTCGACAGCAAAACCTTGACACCTTTGCTTTGACACGATCAGATTTCATCGGCTAGGCCGGTGCAACCATTGGTGGAGGGGTCGCAGTGGTCATCAAGGTCCAGTACAGGAGTTTGATTGTTGCCAAATACGCAGAGGAATGCTATGTTAGCGTATGCAAATCTTCCAGTGGCGCAGGTCTCAGCAAGGGTTCCCTCCTTTGCGTTTTGGCCCCAGTAGATAGAAATGTTGCCAGAATAAGTTTGGTTGGTCATAATGGCAAAGATGATGAATAAAAGGAGTTGCTTGGCAGCCATTTTTCCTTCTTGCGACTAGAGATCAATGAACTTTGGGTGCCAGTTCCTGTGTAAGAAGCCAATACTTATTAACCCATAGGGTGGTTAAATCATTGTGTCTAGTCTTTAATAATTCAAAAATTTCAGGTTTAATCCAGTTTAAGTCACAGTGGCCAACTACTGAGCTCGAGGGAGTAGTCGGCATAAGTTTGGACACCCTGTAGCAAAAAAAAAAAAAAACAATATTTATAGTGTTTTGGTAGGACCTTTTCTTATTAAAAAAAAAAAAAATTTGCAAGTTAACTTTATATTTTTATTTCAACAAGAGCGAGAATTCGAACTAGAAATTTATTTGTAGGGACGTATAATTAGGTATGTGTTGTGTTAGTTTCGTGTCATATGTATTATTAAGCAGACTTGACAAATCATATCAGTTATAGTTCAAACCGACTAATATTAAACTCATACCAAATAATTTTATGTCGATTTTCTATCAATTTAATTAATCATGTAAAGAATAGTCAATCCTGCATGGATATGCAACCCGATGCAAATGAACAATGCCTTGTCCCTTGATCAATTGGCCAAGCTAAACCATGAAGCATTTCAGCAAGCCTTTTTTAGATGTGTGCTTTAGTAGCTTTTGGTACTTTCCCTAGTTTTGAGGTTTTTGTATTTGGTCATTTGGTGCACTCACATTAGATGCCTAGCTTCTGCATATAGGATCCGTATTGTACAATATTATCCGTTTTAACTTACATTTGTACGACTTTAAAACATATTGTACAATTAAAATTCAAAGCTCACACTTACGTACAACTCCATGTCCAGTTCGGTAGTCGATGTGAATTGAGTCATCACATATATATACATACATATATACACATCTATATAATAAAGTAGAACGATTTTGAATTTTGGAGACATAGAGCGGCTGAGATCGTTTAGTGACCAAAAAAGACATCATCTAACGGACGACGTTATCTCAAACTGTCTCGAACTATTAACGTCTCAGATCACTTCAAAATATTTTAATCCAACATTTCAATACCAAAATTTATGCCCACGTTTAACTCCTCAAATAATGAAGTTGAGCTCATTCACGCTCTCTCTCTGTTCCGTGTTGGTCATCTCTTTCCATTCTTGATGCAGATCACCCCAATTAACGCCCTAATTTCCCACTCAATTCATACCCTAATGGCTTCCCAAGATCACTCTCTCCATTCAGCCGCAGTTGTCCCTCTCCCTTCCTATTCTCTCTCCTCACTCTTCCCTTCACACCAAGTATGTCTTCATTCTCTCTATTTGTCCACCTCTCTCTGCTCCTATCACACACGCGCATACAAACACACACACAATAGGGCTCGATTTCAGTTTTGGGGTTTCCGCAAAACACACACCATCCACCGCCAACGGCGTAAGAACCAATAGTCCCTGCCACCACGCCACCAGCACTCTGCTATCTTTGTGGTGTACTATGCCATATTTGAGTTTACAGAGGCTAGGGAGTGCTTAGCCATTCATGGCAGTCAATCTGGAATCTGTTATGGGGGTTGAGACCTTTCATGTGACTGGGCATGTCATGGTAAAATCTCCGAAGATTTCATTAAGGGGTCAATGTTCAATGAACATCCATTGTGTTGCCATCTTCTTGAAAAACATTCTGTTTTTAGTCCCTAAATACATTATGTTTCCCATAGTAGCCAAGATTGCATGAGTTTTGGGACTATGTTTGCATAGTTTTTTGACTATTAAAATCAGCTACCGGGACGTAAAGTACACTATAGAGCACTAGCTAACGTGATTTCCTTTTGGCTGAGTTTTAGGACTTTAAAAATACTTAACAACCAAATGTCATTTTATTCCTTTCGTCTTATTAATGAATGTAATGATTAATAATGCCTTAATGATTGATAATAATGCCATTAATTACAGACTCAAATTGCCTTAAGAAGCTGATGTCTTTGTCTCTCTTCACTCCTCCACCAGGTATGTCTTCTATCTCCCCATCTCCCCATCTCTTTCTACTACTATCAGACACACACATACATGCACACGACCTCTTTCTACTACTACCACACACACGATCACGCACATGACTACGCACACAAATGCACTTCCTGAAGGCAGTTTGTTCGTTTGAGCAATTCGAAGTATATTTATCTAGATTTTCTTATGGGTTTTGTGTCTTCCAAATGTTTGTAGAATTACTTAAATGAAAAAAAAAAATGCATTTTTTTATAGGAGGAAGGAATTTGTTACTGCTGGGTGTGTTCAAGGGAATCAAATAGATTGGCTCAGGAGGTTGGACTTCTCATGTGCACACATATATCAATTACTTACTTTTCATTTACTCATTTTCCAATTTTTTTTTGTGATTTGCATTGTGTTTTGTCCTTTCCCCAAAATTTTGTGCATTTTTTGTGTGAAATCTTTTATGATCGGAGCATTTTCATGTTAAAGCATCACAGATGACTACAGAATCAAATTGCCTTTTTTCACATACCTTATCGAGTTATAGCATCATTTTCATGAATATATTGCAGTGTTTTTTATGATCAAATTGGTTGGAATGCCTTTCGGAGGGCTTGGGATTGCAGGGTGGGTAAGGGTCTACTGTAGGTGGTTTTGCTGAAAATGATCAGAGGATAGGAGGGTTTCAAGGCAGTTGTTACAATAGCTATTAATAGTTGGAGTAGTTTTTGAAAGAATCGTTAATCATTTGATCCTTTTTGGTTCTTTGTGTGGAAAGTTGTAGCTCTACCAACTCAGAGTGGTTCATTCAGATGTTTAGTGGTTCTTATTCAGATGGTTAGTGGTTCAAGACCTTTACATGATTTTACACGCTAAAATAGAAAGTGGTTCAAGACCTTTACCAACTCACTTCTGTATTGTTGCTTGAATTGAAAACCTTTGCTTAGCTTTTGAGATTTATAGACTTGAAGGTTAAATGTTCTTAATAGTGCAGATATTTCCAAAGTGATTGTTATTAGGCTAAACTCACAATTTAATTTTTCAATTTTTTTTTGTTCATTCTATAGTTTTTCAAGTGACTGTTGTTAATGAGTTTTGACTGTTCTCTTTTTTACAAATTGAGGTTGCAACTAATGATGATGTTCATAGTAGTGTCCTCTCAAGCATTATGTGGATATGAGATTTTGGGGAATTGAGGGTGTTTCTTTTTGTGTATATTGTTTAACTTTCCGTTAAAAGGCACCCTTAAATAATTATTGTTGTAACTTTCGCTGGTTTCAGCAAAATATGGGGGAATGGTTGTTTTTTTTTTCTTGGGAAAATTATCTCCATTATATTCACAATTCAATCCCTAATTCATTATTTGATGCAGGGGTGTGTTAAAACCTGTTGCTAATGCTAATTGATTTGGACTATGTAAATTGATTTGTGATTGGCTTTGGGCAGAGATTATGTTTCAGGATATAAGGACATTGCTTCTTGATCCCAAGGTGAGGATATCATTGATTTGTTTGTTGCGAGGTATAAAAACAGATATATCAATGTTTTTGCAAGGTATAAAAGCGGAGCCATCAATTATTTTGACTATCACTAAAGTCTGAAACAATTTATGACATTTTTTCACTAATTATATATTGTATTTTAGAGCCATAGAGCAAGGTCTATTTGGAACTTCCTTTTGTTTTGATTACCCTTTAGACATCCTTTCCATTTGCTATATCTAATTAATGTGTACACCTAGGTAGAGGAATACAATAGGCAAGAGTTGCATTTAGCAATGGAGGCTTTGTCAACTATAATTGGGTATTGGATGTGAAAGCTATTTTTTCCAAAATTCTATGGTTATTGGATGCTAAGTGCGTAGATTTTCGTATTTAACTTTGAAATGTGGTTCATGGCACAAGACGATTAGAAATAGTACTTCTGCAAATACTGGCACGATGACATTATTTTTCCAAATCAGGAGGGATACACTAGACTCCTACAAAGTGAACACGTATACTTACAATTTAGGAGACACTAGCGAGAGTTAAATTCAGGACGTCTAATTTGACGATTTTTCCAGGACTAACTCTTTCCACTGGACTATCCGAGTGGGTTATGTTTGTATATCTTCATCAGAATTGTAAATTTGAATAAGAAAGGTTGTTAACTTTTTTAGTTTATTGGGGCATTAGTGTATTGAGAAATATATTTGATGTCTTTTTAAATTGTGAAGAGGTCTTAATTCTACATTATAGGAATGTTCATATATTGATTTGCGTTGTGAACTTTTCTTTGTTTTATTTTTTTTTGTTTGGTAAATGCAACATTTTTTTATGCTGAAGTCAATAAAATCTATTTTACCATGCCTTGAATTGTGATGAAGTTCTTTAAGAGTTTGATTTGGGTCTTTTGTTTTTGTGTGGATTGGATATGTTGTGTTCTTTCTTTGGGGTGGGATAGAGGTATGTTGTGCAATTCACTAGAATTTGATGTAGTGAAGAAAGTTTTGATGTAATTTTTGTATTACATAGCGCCTTTAGCCACGGGCACAACATACCTAATTTCAACTCATGGGCAGACCATATAAACGTATTGAGTTTAAACTACATACATATTTTATAGATTGTCAACATACCTAATTTCACTTTTTGTCCTGGGCATAGTGTTACTACATAGTGGTAGTTGATATATTGGGCACAACAAAACTTGGGCATGGTAATACTCATATACATTGATTTCAACTACCACTATGATAATGTAGAAACTGATAAAAAAAAAAAAATAGTCCTCAAGAATAATGGCCTGAAGAAGAGTAATTTGCTTTTATTTCGGTCAAAATTGGGAGTTTTTTTTGCCACTAAGATAATTCTCTGTATTTTGTTAATTTTCTAACTGTGAAAGTTTTTGAAAATATTTCATATAAATGATAGGTTTTTGTATGATGATATGATTTTCTAAAGCAATAATGCTCTGCCTTTCTTGAACGATAAAATTGGAACGATACAGAGAAGATTAGCATGGCCCCTGCGCAAGGATGACACGCACAAATCGAGAAATGAGTATATTGCCTTGATATTATTTGGTGCAAATCAAATAATTTTTGTGAGATATTTATGAAAGGTTTTATCAACAGGGTATTTATTTCTGTTATGCACCTGAATATTTTTCAATTTTGGTGGATTAAATTTTAATAGCTGATCTATGTTTTTTTTTTCCTTGCAAATTTTGTTTAACAACTTTTATTTTGATAATTTTTTGTTTCATCGTGTTGGTTTCAGGGCAATTGTACGTTTCGACACACCTCATCAGTAGTTATTGGGCAGTATGTTTTATATATGGCATGATTTGAACTTTTTGTTGTTCTGCTTCAGTGAAGAAAAAAAAAACTTTCGTTTATACCGGTAAGTTTAGCCCATGATAATCATAAATTTTTTTTTTTTGTTTGATGTAGTTTTAGAGCTATAGATGCGGTAAGATTTGAAGTTCTACACAAGTATATATAGGTAGATCACAACCTGGTACACTAATATGAATCCACAAGCAGTATGTGTATGTGTTCGTGAGATTGTTAATGGGAGTTTGTTATTTTTTCAGATGACAGTGTGGACAATTCGTATTAAATGGCACTAGAGATTCTGAAGGAGAATTTGGTGGTGCTACGGCTTTGAGGTGAATTGGATAGTCATGGGGCAGGCACCTTCATTGGTTGAAAGTTTTGAAAATCAATTTAGAGGAGATTAATTATGATTGTTTTATGGTTATTTGGTATGGTCCTTTGATAAGTTTAATTGTGTTCTTTTTTTGTAAAATTTGATTCAATTACCATAGCAAGCATAGTTTAAATTCTAGATGTTAGTTTAGGTTAACATTTATTTTCTTTTAAATGTTTTATGACTTTTGCCATTTGATATTTAAAGGTCAATTGTACCAAACATCTTGGTTTATTTAAATTTTGTTTTGTAGGGTTCATATTGATATACAATTTTTTGTGTTATGCATCAACATTGAGCACGATCAATTAATTGCAATTTCTTTGTTTATTAGATAGTGCCTTCAGGCACGGACAATTGCTAGTATATATATATATTAGAAAACATGAAGTGGAGGAGATTAAAACGATTTTGTAGTCATGGATAAATGCCAAAATCACCTAACGTGTTAAGGTGACTAACCCAATGCATGCTCTACTAAGTACCAAGTACTAATTTTTAAAAATATCCTGGCTCATCGATTTTTCAGCATTAATTTTCCAAAAACCTACACCATAAAATTAAAACAAAAAGGAAAAAAAAGTTCTTTGAAAATGTATTGATCTCCTTGATGCTAAACACTAAAGCTAAATTAACGTTAAAATAGTATGAAATTATAAGGATGTGTACTTGGCCTATACTCGGATTGAGCAATTAAATCGATTTAATAAATGAGTCGATATGAATCTAATTATACATAACAAGAACTCGACAACGATGACAAGGAACTATATTTATTTACTTATTAATATATAGTGTGTGAATTAAATAAATTTTAATACTAAACAACGTAGTTAGGGGTGTTAATCGAGACGAGCTACTCACGCTTGCTCGAATAAGATTCGGCTCGACTCGTGTTCTAAACGAACTGAGATTGAACAATTTTTTAGACTCATTTAGAAAAACGAGCTGAAAAGGCTTGACTCAAGCTCGCAAAATTCGGCTCGTTTATATGTAAAATAGTCGAGTTTTTCAAGTTCAAACTCGACTCGAGTTCTAAACAAGTTGAACTTGAACAATTTTTTAGGTTTATTTAGAAAAACGAGCTCGACAGACTCGAATTCAAGCTCGCAAAGATCGATTCAATTAACACCCCTAAACGTAGTTATGACAAAATGGAATGGTCCAAGGAGTTGTAAATTGTGAAAATTGGAAGTGAGTCCCTCTAGATATACTTGTTTGAAAATAAGTTCTGTAAGAAAACTTATAAAGGGCTAAGTCCATGTTTAAAATTATATGTAATGACTTAAGTTCACTTTTTTTTTTATCTCAAAAATATCCTTCCTTGAAAAGAAATTAAATTAATTTCCTATTTTAGAAATTGTTATCCCTTAATTCAATGTCAATTAAAATATATCAATAAAATCTCCATCATAAATTTAAAATTCAAATTCAAATTCAAAACTCTCTATATATATATGGAATGGTCCAAGGAGTTGTAAATTCATAACATCTTTGGATTGAATCTTCCTCAGCCAAAATGGGCCAAGGCCCAACATCACTTTTTGGAACATTCTCACCCGCCCAACGGGTGCTACGATACATTGAACCATCATACCCTCGTCTACCTTCACTGGCAAAGATTCTCTGACTAGATTAAAACGACGCAGTATGGTTGAATTTGGAAATCATAATGTGGGATAAGGGTAATATTGGAAACATAAAATACTAATGCGCGGGAAAGAGAGCCGTTGTAAACAAACTCCAAACAGTTGGCGCCAAAAATCTCAGAATTATTCGGGCTTTGGCTGCCCGATATTCGACGGGCAGCTCTCTCTCTCCAAATCTTTTCTCATTCGCCATCATTAGTCTCATCGTATACCATACTTCCTAAGCGATTAGCACTAATAAAAACGTTTTCAAATAGGTCAAGTTGGTTGTTTCCCTGGACTTTCACTCTCTTCCACCCAAATATAATCTCTCTTTTTCTCTCCCTTTATCACAATTCTTCTCATTTTGCCGCCACACTTTTCTTCATTCAAAGTCTTCAACCCCTTTTCTCACTCCATTCTCTCCTCCTCTCTCCTTTTCTCTTTAGAGTCTTCCCAGAATAGTAACAAAGACTCTTTAGATTTATTCCTCTTATCCCTCTCAAAGTCTAGTTTTCTTGATTTACAGAGCTTTTTTTTTTTTGAAGCAAAGCCCATCTTTTTTATCACAATCTTTTGCTATTCCTGTTTTCCTCCTCTTTCAGTTGATTAGCAACCTAAAATAGTGTTTTATTGGAAGTACTGTTATTGGGTTCTTTTGATCTCAGTCCAAAAGCTTCTATTTTGTTTTCTTTATGGGGTCTTCAAAAAAGCATCAAGTGGAAGGAGGGTTAGAATCAGAAGGCAAGAAATGGGTAATTGCTGGAATAGCGTTATGTGCTCCATTAAGATCGATATCCACGAAGCCGAAGGAGTCTGAGGAGGAGGAGGCGTTTTCGACAACACCGACGGCGAAAGAAGCACAAATACCGCAGGGATTGCCGTGCCCGCCAGCCCCGAGGAAGCGCCGGCCTACATCAACATGCCATTACAATTTTTCAAGGGTGTATTTTACTCCTCCAGACTTGGAATCAATATTTATTGAGAGAGCGAATTGAGTAAAAATCAGGGGTTATGACACTCCTTTAGGTCTTGTTCTGTTTTTGGTTATTGCGTTTCAGTTCTTAGCTGTTTAGTTAGAGGAGATTGGAAATGTAGATACTGTGGTATTAATGAAATGGGTTGTCTACTTTGGTTCTAAATTAGCTGAAGGAGAAGTTGTTTCTGAATTTTCTCCCAAGTTTCTTTCTTTTGATGTGCTTTGGAATGGTAGTTTTCTGTATGTTTTGCAATGTTCCTTCTTCTTGTTTGTTAGAGTGGATTCGGTGCTTCATGTCTCATTGAACCTTGGGATATAGATTATAGAGGCTTGTATATGGTTATCATCCCATAAGGTTTCCCTCTCTCTCTCTCTCTCTATTATTGGGTGTCAAGTGGTGTAACTGTCCAATCATATAATGAAGGAGTGGTTATTTGAAGGAATGAGGTCCATTTTGAGTTACATTAACATAGTATAACCGTTATGTCTAATATTTACTCTCTTGGTCCACCCCCAAAAAAATTCTTTCAACAAGTTTCTGTGCTCATTAACTGTATTTTCTACTTCAACTATTCATTTCTCTCTCTTTCTCTGGTACAAATTTCTGATGAAATATGTAGAGATTTCCTTCTATTTTGCTTTTTCATCAAGTTTTTTTGCTCATCAAACATATGTTACATTCTTCATCGATCTAATCATTTGCTTAGTTGCTCCCTCGACCACCTCTATTTCTATTCTGCATTCCTTTCTATCTTTGAGCTGCTGTACTAATGCTTCAGGAAGTGATTAACCATTACAAATCTCTGATCATGACCTTCCTTGGCCCCCAAGTACTGTCCCTAGGCTCAGCCGTGCCCTCTTTAGTCTTCCTATGTCCCACACTGTTGTGTCCCACCTCACCTGGAACTCTATTGGCAAAACTGAAAACCCCAAGTTCATCCTCATGCTTCTATGATTATTAAAGGACAAACAAATGCATCTAGGAGTATGATAGATTAGAATCCTATGTGGGGTTTAAGATCTGTTTGGCTCCATCAAAATTAAATGTTTTTCAGTACACTTGATGACAGAGACACTAGGCAAGTTGGTGTTTTGGATAATACCAAAGCATACAACAATATCTGATTAAAGCATACACATAATATGAGGTTTTTTAAGCTTTATAAAGGCGAGCTGTAAACTTAGATATTTTGAGTTCGAATCTTAGTAATTCTTTAGAGTTATACCACGAGGAATAAATCTCCTGTGAATACCCTAGTCTTGACGTGAATGACCTACTTTTTACCGCATTTAAGAGAGAATTAATTAAGGTGGGCGTAAACTCACGCAAATATTAAAAAAAAAAAAAGAAAGGAAAGTCCTAGGTTGGTTCTGGACTGTTTAAAAAGCAAATTGTAAATTGTAACAGCGACAAAAGTTTAGGTCTTACTTTGTCAGATAGTAGTCATTGTGGATGGGCTTAACCAAACTCTGTTTAATTTAAAGGTTTAGGTGTGTTCACGTATGACGTAGGTTGTCTTCATTGGATTCTTTTAATGGACCTTTTGGTTAAGTCCCAGTTTTATTCTCACTGCTGCCATCTAGTGGGCAACAGAACAGAACAGATGCTGCCAAAAAGAATTTATTTTGCTCACTAATCTCATTTTTCTTTTCAAAATTGTTAACTTGACTGTGCAATACTTTCATACTTATCTTCTCCAATAATGGACCTACATAGTTATCTGTTCTGTGAAGTATTTTATAATGAAACACACTTGAGGTGTGTTTGTTTTAGGTATTAGGAAAGAGGGATTAGAAAAAATATGTTTGAACCTATCTTATTTTATTTATACTCATGTTTGAATGCACATTACAGACCCGATATTATCACCTAAAAATATTCCTGACCTAGATGAATAGTACTTCTAAACCCACCTATTTGGTGAGTTTAAATACTCCGGTTGGGGAGGATTTGTGCAAAATATATTTTTACTCTCAAGAATATCTAGGATATAAATATTACTTTTTATCTTGAGGATTCTTTAGTAATTTAATACTCATACCATCATTCAATACTTCATCCAATTGGAAACCATTAGAATTTGAAACCTAAGCTATTAATCATTAAAGTCATGTGGTCCGAACTATACTGAAATCCTACTATTGAGTCAATCTAATCTGAATTTAGCAAATTTGAGTCATTCTGAATCTCCCAAAAGGACCATGGATTCAATGTAAAGCGTGTAGGGCAATTGTGGATGGATTGGGCCACAGTGTTTGAAAGTACGATTGCACATGTAGATGGTCGTAGATTCAAATTGATTGTCTGAGATCACCATCGGGCCTTGCTTGCACTTTTGACTCCCCCTTCCCCTCCGCCAGTTTGCGGCCCGAGGGTGATGATTTGATGCCTTCTAATCCGGTTAATAAAAGCTTGAGCCCTTACTTGAGGACTTATGGCCATAAGCTAAAAGTTCTACTTCAAAGGTCAACCCTTATATCTTTTAAGCCAAGTATTACTGTTAAGTACCACCGAGTGGGTGGTTCAGTGGAATATCAACCAAATTTCTCACATTGAAGTTGGAGGTTCGAGTCTTGAAATCTGTATTAAGGCTCGGTAGTTAACCGTTATCTCAGTCTAACTAAGTTTATTCTTGAGAGAAGTAACGAATACGATCAGAGATCTCATGATTTCATTAATGAGAATCTATCAGTATAGTCTCTAAAATCACTCACCACCATCCGAGGAGGCAAATGGTTCAGTATTAACCACCATATTAGAACCAAACATAATCTTGATAGAGAGAGAGAGAGAGAGAGAGAGAGAGAGAGAGAGAGAGAGAGAGAGAGAGAGAGAGAGAGAGAGAGATTATAATTTTTTTTTAGCAAAATACAGTTATTTTCCAACTACATGCCCTAGTTACAGTTGTTTTCATTTTATTTATCCAACCACAACAGTTTTTAGGAAAACACCCACGCTTTTGGATGAAAAAACAAAAGCCGTTTTTTCAACCAAAAAAAAAAAAAAATTTAAATAAAAGCATGATTTACAAATGTGTTTTTTTTATTGAGAAAATACTGTAATTTAGTAAAAAAAAGTCAAAAAGAACATAGTATTATAGTAAAACATATTCAAGAATACAATAGTGTAATCATTGATTGGAGAGATTGCAGACATGCACACATGGGCTTGCAAAGAATCCTAAGAAGATTCTGATTGATTATAATGCTAAAACTCTGACTTCCCCCAACCATATAGAAGAAAATACACGTTTTTTCTTCTCCCCTTTTTCACTTCTTCCGTTCTACGCCGAAGCCTATGAACCCCACACGGTCACACCTTTCAACGGGTTAAGTTTTAACGCGGCTTGAGCCCAGTTACCTTGCCCGCAGCCCACAACATTGAGTAAATATTCGGTGTAACTTTGACAACACAACACGTCAAGAAGTTTACCCTCACTTTATATACAAAGTAATTATTTTTTTACATGAATAGAATAGTAACAAAATTAAGTGAATTTTTATTTTTTTTACTATAGAATGTTCAAACTTACACCGATTACTTCCTCGAGTTCAATGATTATCACTGTAACTTCAACTAAATTAAAACATATTCTTAAAGAACAAGAATAACTGATCCTTAAAAGGCATGAAAAAACATTAAACTTGGAATATCTGAATTACCAAAAACTAGGTTGAACTAACCCTAAATGAAGTTCACTAATTTGTTGATTTATTATTGAATAATTACACTACGTGACAGTAGTGATGTGGTGACACAATTACATTTAATATTTTCTCCACAAAAGTTTGCCCTTTTTGACCAAATTATCCAAACAATTTTGGCGGGAATCCTAACAAATTCTTCGAACCCTAGTCTGTTTCGCGCCAAAAAAAAGATGGACCGTGAAAGGCGGGGTCACATATTTCGGCGGCTACTTGGGTTGACCAAAATGCACTTTGCTCTTTAACTATTCACTTATCAAAAGCCCATGCAGATAAGAAATTGGACTATTCTTATAGCCTTATATAAACTGAAGATTCACTTGCTTTTATTTTCGTTTATAGAACAAACTTTGTCCAGGTGTGGCCCATTTCATTGTGAATTCCATCAGTGGCCAAGTTTGAAGAGCATGGGCATGGCCTACTAACCGAGCCCAAACCGACTACACTGACTAGACCAGTAGACCACACTGCCTGGTCTTGGTTTACATGCGGACTCAAATCATCCCAAATCTTTCTTCTCTTCAGACATCTTAGAAAAATGACCAAAAATTACAAAAAAAAAAACTTCCAGGTCAGCATGGGGGGGGGGGGGGTTTCTAAATACTTAAGTTGAGTCATTCCTAACATTAAAATGACAAGGATGAACAAATCGCCATTGCAGCTGCAATGGTGCATTCACTGCACTACTCACTGCGAAAACAAAAGAAAAGAATACAGTGAACATTTCTCAGATGTTTTCTGTATTCTCAAGTCCAAGCAACATTATTAATGGATAGCTTCAGAAACAAAAGAATCATAAGCTCTATTTCTGCTCTGACCTATAACTGCAGATACTTCCGGCATCAAAACTCAAACGCTGTTCATTTCCTCTAGCAGGCAATTCCAAAGTCCAAACTACCACATCCACAACGTCCTCATCTTTCATCAATGCCTTAAATAAATTAAGAAATCTCCCAAAATTCTCTATCTTATGCATGACTGATATATTTCATCGTTTTCATCTATGTGAATATCTAAGACCTTAATCAACAGATTGCATGTGCCATATAATTTCCAAGCAAAAGGCGGCATTCATTACATGGTTGCAGCATCACAATAGATTGAATGAAAAAACCTTGACCTTCTGGTCAAAGGATAGGATCGAACTGAAATAACTGTAGAAAAATCTTAGGTTCCATAAGACATCATATGTTTTGAACGAAGTTATAAGCACTCATATTCTGTAATAAGTACTCAAACGGATGCATCTGTAGCAAATGCTGTATAGATAACCAATGCAAAATGGTAAATGCAGCCATCTATAAAACCAATGCAGCATTAGAGAAAACAAAAAACGTGATAAGAACAGTATAAAATCATAGCAGAGAAGGATCCACATGATGGATACAGTATGTATTATTGCAAGATGAACAATCTTACTCACCAAGCAGATTGGAAAATTTACCTGTTTCATCTCGAGATTGGCTAGGTGAGTGGGACAGAAACATAAATAGCTGTTCTTTGGCACTTCGACTGGAAAATCATTGATCAACGTATGAAACAACCTCAATAAACTTATTCAATGCCCACATTCTGGCAGCATCAGAGAGCTTGCATTGCTCAACCTGTACCCGCCTCAGTATTGGAGGATTCAAAACAAATAACTCATGCTCCTCCGCCTCAATCCCACAACAATACATTATATCAACACATTGCAATTGCTTACATTGTTCGAACATAGGTACCGTGGCTGCATTTGTCAACCCATTACATCCCCTCAAATTCAATACATTCAAACAACCACACGAAACTAGCATGATGCATGTAAACCCTTCATCAACTAACATCGCATTGTACGATGACTCCAATTCCCTCAGCCGCCTCAAATTCTGTCCTAAGGTGGTCAATACACCCGGTTCTCTTTCGACTACATCACACTCTATCAGAGGTAGCTCTTCAAGCCCATCACTCACAGCTGTCCCAAGAGTGTTAAGCCCTTCACCAGTAACAAGACAATTACTTTCTAGCATTAGACTCAATAATCCCGAGATTCTCAGCCATGGCCATCAAATGATTGCCATCAAGGTCTAGAGGTAATCGTAAATTAAGTTTTTCTAGATTACATTGGGTTTGCCTAATGAATTGAAGCAAACCCTCTCTACTACCACCATCATATACCAATGGTGAGTTCAAAGATACACAATTCTCAGTCAATTTCAACAAAACCCCATCAACTATAGTCACACAAGACCTCAATTCCACTTGTTCAAGACCCTTCAAGCACTTAATAAAGGACGAGAAAGTCCCGTAATCGCCAATACCTTTACAATAATTCAACTGCAATTTCTTGGGTGGGTTTGAGTTGTAGAAACAACCTCCCAAACCCCGCAATGGCGGGAGCCTCCTGGGTACGCCTGTTATCACCGTATCAAATCCCTGACAAACAAAGACTTTCAATTTGTAATTCAGCATCAAAATTACCAATGCCATCGATGTCTTCCTCGAGGGGATGGAATTCCACGGAACTGAATTCTGGGGTGCTTCCGGTGAACATGATTGACAGGTGTTTGAGAGAGAGAAAAGAGAGGGGTCCAGAGAGGGTTATAGTGAGAGAAGAGAGGTGAGGACAGGAAGAGGAAAGAGAAAGTAGAGAGGAGGGAGAGAGTGGGGCGGCAAAGAAACGAGGGGTTCGAAGATTGGGACAAGAAGAAGCTATTGATGGAAGGAGATGATCGGAAAAGTAGAGGTGTCAGTCGGACCGGAGACAGAGAAGAAAGATAAAGGTGGTGTGAGAGGAAGGAGGAAATGAAGGGATGGTGGGGGCATTGATGAGGGCTGAAATAGAGAGAGGGAGGTGGTGGATGACCGGACTTGGAGACCAGAGAGACGGCGGAGGAAAAGCGCGGCGGGAGGCGGTCGAGGATTTCCTGTAAAGCATGCTACAAAATTAAAATTTTGTTTTGGTGAATTATTTTGAAAAATATAATAAATTTAAAAATTATATTTTTTAAATATTAATTAAAATATATCAAATTATCTTAAAATATTTTAAAATATAAAAATTTTGATTCCATCACCATCGTTTTGATCTCCTTAAAAATAAAAACGTTTAAGATATTTCAAAACAAAATTTTAATCTTTGGTGTAACGGTCACCTTTTAGTTTTGTGAAAACAACGAGAAATTAAAAAAATAAAATAAAAAATCAGAAAATCACGATAATCCAGAAAATTCATTTTATTTTTTTGGGTCAAGAAAATTCATTCCTAGTAAAATGTAAGAATTAAAACTTTGTTCCTTTTTCAATCCAACTGAAACGAATCAGCAATATCAAAAAAATTATTTTTTTTAAGGTACTTTTATTCTTAGGGGTTTTGACAATTTTTAAAATATTTTAGAAATAAAATTTTAAAAATAAATGATGAAAGATTAAATATGTATCATAAAAAAAACAGACACACCGACTATTACGAAGTATAAAGATTATGAAACATGTGCAGTCTTAAAAAGAAAGTATTTCTACAACTCAAAACACTTGACACTCAAGTCACTCTAAAGCAATCTTAATGTTACGCCTAAGTCCTCACTTTGTGTCACTTATAAAATAGGATTCATGTGACATTGTCGGTTCGTAAGAATTAGATTTCAACCACAGACTCATCTTGGACGTAACATAAGCAATTTATACTTCAACAAAGACAAGTGACCGAAGACAGTAACTTGTCATGGTTTGCAAAAACAGATGAACAGGTCCTCAGCACCCCACCTGCAACCTCTCATGTCACGATCATCTGAAGTAATAAAACGAGGCTAACCAAGCTGATGAATACAGTGCAAAAAAAGATAAATAAGTGATTAAGATTAAACTCGATATTCAGTTTTTTTCTGAAACAACAAAGTACTTGCACAACAATGAAAAGTCAACAAGGATACAGTAAAGTGATGATACATAGAACCCAGCAAGGGAGGTGAACCATACATAAATAGATGTAGGTGGCACTGTTCCATTTCCAAAGGGACTCCATCCAATTCCAGAATTCACCAGCACTGATGCTGTCAAAACCTTGTAATGCGCCTTTTAACACAAGAAATGCAACCAGAGGAAACCCGATGAATATCAATAATAGATTACTAGCTGCCCTTGCACTTGCCCTCGAATTCTTCACTCTTAAATCAAGCCTCAAAGGTGCAGCCATCAAACACATTGGCACTACCAGCAGAGCTCCGATCTCTGCTGTTGCAAAGTTTATGACCGACATTAGACAGAGTCCTGTGAAGGTGGCTGTGATCATTACTGATTTCAAGAGAGCCCATTCATTTCCTTGAGGCTGAGAGACATCGATAAGTGAAAAAGGGGAACCCAAAACCAAGTGCAAGATAAGAAGGCTGATCATTGAAAGCAGAACCCAAGTTAAAAGGCTGGTTGTCGGTGAGAGATTGGGTATCTGATATATACAATAAGGAAGTAATGTCAGGATTACACCCCATAAATGCACGACAAACACCACTTTTGCTGCATGAAGCCATTTCCATGATCTGAAACTGATGGCAGGCTCATCAGCAGCGGCTGGGAGACTGGTGAGTTGGCCTTTCTCAGAACTAGGATTCCTTTTATTAGCATCAGAATACAGAGAAGCTGCCACCATTGGAAGGGGAGCAACAAGCAATGCAAAAGCAATCATGTAGACTCCAACTGACACAAACCGACTTGGAGAAGTTAACATGTACAAGAAAAAGGACTGATGAAACTTCTCAAGGAGGTTATTAACAGACAAGATAACTCCTTCAATCAACCTGCGCCGACAAAACAGAAAGTTGAACAATGAAAAAAAGAGACCTAATAGTAGCCAAAACATTTCAAAAGAAAGATTTTCTTAAATAAACTACAGGTTGAAGAGACATTAAGAAAGCCCATACTACAACCTGAGGAGATCATTATTGAATCTTATACACAAAAATACCATATAGCCATTCTTTTCCAACAAAAAAACCACACCAATTATGTCAGAAACTGACCACACATTGTAAACTGCTCATTCTTAAAAATTTGCATAAGTATTAGTCCACAAGGAGAATAAGCTGATCAGGAAGAAAATATTACAGATTAAAACAGAAAAGGTAAATGAGCCCTGACCTGCCACCTCGCAGAAGAACCTCGTTTTGCCTGCTGTTATATTTTGAAAAAGCCTTGGGTGACATCTCTATAGTGACAGCATCAACTTGATAATCACGAAAAGCACCATGGGGACCAGTAGGAACACCTAATGCCTAAGAGTGAGAATACATGAATTAATAACTTAACATAACTCTCAGTGCTCAGAAACAGATATTGAACCCGATCATTCCCTCATTCAGCCATTTTTAGATGCTTAAAAGATAACTAACAGCCATTTTTAGATGCTTAAAAAAAAAAAAAAAAAAAAACCCTTCTTCTTCCCAAAAGAAGTGCACTTAAGGGATTTAAAAAAGAAGCTAGCTTGATTACCTGATTATATAGTGAACTGGCAAGCGTAGCAGTGCCATCAACATACTCTGCAGCCGGTAAACCAAAGTTCCATTGAGGATTTAAGCTTCTAGCCACTTTTCCTAACATCTCAAATAAGTCACCCAGACTCTTCAGCCACGTGGAATCAAGTAACGACCACAATTTCTCCACCTTCACCCGTAAACCCTGCCTATGTACTGCCAAATAATTCACGACATTGATGAGGTCTAGGTTTGGCATCTGCCCATTGGATGCCTCAGCATATATGCTGAGAGCATCCTTCTCAAACTCTTCACTGTTATCTGCGACCTTAATGACAAGGGCAGCAGCCATTGTCCCAGCACGTTGAAAATCATCAGACATTTCTGTTGCTGTTGTCAGTGTTTTTTTCCACTCATAAGGATTATTTCTTTCATGACACATTTCAGTATTCAAGTTTCCCAAGCCACCAAATACAGGTGTATGATAATCTCTTAGCCAAGCAGCAACGGAGGCATATTCTCCATGCTGTGAATCTGCAGCAAGCCATACAATATCCTTGGCCAGCCAAGTAACTCGGGTGAGTAAAGAAAACACAGAGTACGCAATGCCTAATGATAAAGCCTCACCCAGAGTGATGTTTACAGTATTGTACGGTGTCACCAGTACAATAGCTTCTTTCCCGTCACCACGTGGAGCTCTTATAATTCCAACAGTATTGACACCAAATGATGAGCAACTATAATTCTCTTGGACTGCTGCAGGATTAGGGCTAGAAAAAAAGTTCAGAGGATGAAACTTATTCAATAGGGGGTGGAACTTGTTATAACTAACTTCACCACCCAAGTCTGCCACACGCTGTGCTATCAGTTTTGGAATTTCTCTGCATTCATACACAAACAAGGTGAACATTTAACTAGATTGAGCACATTTGGAAATATGATAAACGATCACTAATATTTCAGAAGAAAAATGAAAACAATTCCCCATGCTTTTTTCCCTTTCAGATTTGTGAAGCTAAACAATAAATCAAGTGAAAAGAAAGATAAAGAAGAAGCAACATGAGATAGCACGTGAAAGATCACAGACACTAAGCAAGAAGTAGTGACCAAAACAATATCTGTCTTAATATTTACATCTGTTTGAGATGTCAATAAGCTGCAAGGTTTGTAGAATTATAGAACACTAAAATTTTCTAAAGCATCGAGATAAACAAAGCAATGAATGGAAGGAAGAATAAAAAAGGTTCACCAGACTAATGAAACTGGATCACTATCTCAATTGCATAATGGTGGTTGAACAAATTGCTTTTGATAAGAGTAGGAAAACATGCCAGAAGTTCCCCCTCTGGGTCTACTCTAGGCTCTAGCAACATGGTTTGCAAAGGCACGCAATAAAAGTCCTATCCTTCAACTCGCTTATCAATTAGTGACGTCTTATCATAGTGTCTTATGGAACATGGTTTGAGGTTTGTATTGATCAATTGGCAGCATCATATGGATGTATCGAGATATAAAATTCTCCCATTGTTTTTCAATATTTGAATTTTTTTGAGTGATATGATATAGCAGAGCAGATGATAAAGATGAATCAAGCTACTCAAGCACTGGTTGACAAAGGCTTGCTTGAGATTGCTCGTAAGATAATAAGTCAAGCTTGAACTCTAGTTAAAGTTTGTTTAAATATTAAACCAACCTAGAGCAACCTACTAATTGGCTCAACTTGACACATTTACACCTCTATTTATACCGGATTCCAAGGCATTCGTACAAAATTTTCCATAAAAATACACACTGTAACTTATGCAATCTCTCCTTAGCCTTTCCTCCCTCTCGTAACAGTTTTGTGACTCCCATGCGAAGATGTTTTTTTGACCCGGTGAATCAAAAGCTGTTCATACTGGTATGTGATTCAATTTAGGTTCTAACTATGGCAGTTAAGTAATCTGTTTGATCTTGTCTTGGTCTCATAACTCTATTTCTGTTTTAAAGTAATTAATTAAACGGTTGAAACCTCAATGTCAACAAGACAAGGATCACCACTGAACCTTTGGATAACCTTATATGCGTAAATAACTATAACGTCCAATAAAACAGATGCATATGCACAAAACACAATTGATTGTACAACTACAGAGGCGCAATGTGGCAATTGAAGACCAACAAAAAAAATGTGAGTATATGAGGGTATAACAAGGACAAATATGTGATACTGATTCAACTCCAAAAGACCTTAACCAAAGCATCCCATAATAGAATAAATTGAAGGGATTGAAGTTGATCTCCTGCAGTACACTGCAGGACGATGCAGAAAAAAATATACAAATTAGGAAAAAACATAGAAACACGCCACAGAGAAAGCACATACATGCCTGTGCTAGTAGATTTCAAGTCCAGGCTAGTTATCTCGTTCACAAACGTATTTGCCACCGAAACATCATTGGTAGAGAGCATTGGACTTGCAGAACCTGTAAAAAGAGAGTTCGATGATGTGTCAGAATCAGGTCAGCAGATATTTCATCAAATAAGGGGTTAAAGGGCATTCAATTTACAAAATGAGAGTTGTAGATATGGCCCTTCTCCACAAACCTCCATGGACAAAAATTGTATGGGAAATTTTGGTAGCTAAATTGATATTGGAAGCTACACGAAAATCGGCAAGGGGCATAAGTTGAGTTTATCAATCTCAAGTCCTCCTTCACTGATGTCAAATACAGCCAGGTAATTTGGTAAGGTTTCCATCTTGGTTTTTAAAGTTGAAACCACATAAAATTTTGCTCTCAAATAGCTTTAAAGGTTAATTTTCAAAATGCTCTCTAACTAAACTAAATGCAAGCTTCTAATTTACATCCACATAAACCAACAAAATTTCACATTACAGAACCCACTACAACAGCTACTTAATATAAATTCATTGTCCTACTCGGTTTTCTACACAGCAAAAAGAGAGGTAGCAGAATTCAGTAGTGTACATACTACCACCAGAACCATATTCAAACCATCATAAGAAATTTTCATGAAGTTAATTAACTAACAGTGCAATTACTAACCAGGCATGAGGGCATTTTCGGAAATGTAGGTGTTCTTGGCAAGAACAGGCAACAACAAAAGAGCCAGAACCCCTGCTGTAATGCAAACAACACTGAATACGTACCAAAAAGAGACAATAATCAGTTTATTATCCACAACCAACACGACAATATTCAATTCAAGTTCAAATCTATACACGGAGAGAGAGAGAGAGAGAGAACCTAACGAGGAGGCTGTGAGAGATAAGGAAGAGGCCAATACGGACGATTGGTCGAGGTTTCGGTTTCGGGGGCTCACTTTCCGCCATGATCTGAATTGGCGGCGATCGGCGTCGACCTTTTCGGCTCTACTTCGACTGTTTGATCCACTCTACTACTGCAAAGGTTTACCATCCTTATACGACGTCGTCAAAGGAAAAAAACCCCTTCCAAGTAGTGGGCCCCTCATAAAGGATTAATTATAATTCGCACCTTAAACTATTGGCCAAGTTTCCTTTTGCCACTGCACTATCTATTAAACAATATTGTTACTCGGCTTCAAAAAACAATATTGTTACTCAAATTGTTTAAATTTGTATTAATTAACAATTACAATCCTTTTTCTTTCTCAACCAAATTCACTGCTCATAAATTTTCATAAACTAAGAGATTTACTTGGTCTTAGATGTTTATAAAAGCTCCTCTAGTTCTAAAAAAGTTCATATAAACACTTCATCAGAAAAATATAAAATAATGTTTTTGTGATGTTAAAATCAAATTATTTGTATTTAACACTAATCTAATATAGTCATACCATTTTTTTTGTTCATATCAAACGATAGTTGATCATAACTCAAAATTTATTTATGTTGGGTTCGAGTCGTTCAACATCTTGTGTCAAATTTATCATCAAAACTTACCCTTAATACTCAAACCAAAGTGCATGACATGACATGAACTAGGGATGATGCAACATGATTAGGTTGAATGAATTGAGAGGTCAACTCAGATACAACCCCTACTCAATCAATATTTTAAAACGTTCGATTCGAGTTTAACTTGAATTGAATTTAATTAGAATTTTTTAATTTGAATATTGCCTATGTTTAAATTTTTTGACTTGGATTATATAAAGCCATTTTGACTCAAAATTTACTCAAATCTAAGTGAATTTTTTAGTAGAAAAACTTGATTTAACACAATCAAACTCATATTTTCACTCATTTTTAAAAAAAAAAAATTCTCATATTTTACTAAACGTCTATTTGTTTTCTTTCTTTCTTCCAGTGTTGTTTTCCTATTTTATTTTTCTTTCGATTTTTCCATCCAAAACCCCTATTTCTTTGTTTTTTTTAAAGATACAGTGCAGAGAAATACATAAATGAGAGTGAATTATGGAATCATGTACCTATAACCCATTTATGAGACTTATGCTACTGCATGATTTAAAAAATAATCCTGCAATATCAAATGTACATGATTTTACCCTCTCATTTTTACTCTGTATATAAAGAGATTGTTTTCGTGACCGATAAATGTAACAATCATGTCACGATAGAACACTAAATTTCGAATCAGACCAATTTGATGCTTATATTGTCTGCATAACAAGCCTAGAAAGCCCCAACATTCAGAATATGAAAAGATCAAATTTCGAAAAATTAGTGATCTACAACCAATCCCTTTATAAATAAAACCTCCATTTTGTTTGTCCATAGTCACCCTTGTTCTTAAAGAGACATGCTTTAACCTAGGCATGATTATGGAAAGAATCATCTATCATGTCCTAAGTTTTGCGATCATCCCTTCAACCAGTCTCAGCGTTGCCCCGGCTCTCTCTCCTCGATCAATCTGTCTCATACCCTGCTCCAATAGCACATTCTTAGATTGCTTACCTCTTGTAGTGCAACCAGAACAATCTCTCAAAAGCTGAAGCAGAGCTTTGGCCTTCTCCTTAGCCCTCCGTGCCCCATCAACACTCAACTGAAGCAGCCCTGGCATAGCCCCTTCCCTCAAAATCATCCCCCTGTATCTATCTCTGCAGCTTTTGCATATCAGTAGTAGAATTCCCACTGCATGCTCTTGGCATTGTGGCGAACCTTCCTCCACGGCCTCTACTAACAACTGAATTGCACCTTCAGTCCCAGCAGTCTCCTTTAGTGCAATCTCTGATGAAGAAACAATGTTCTGGAGCAACGCCATTGCTTTCTCAATCAACTCGGACGATTTTTCAGAAGCATTGATTAATTGAAGCAAAGAAATAACTGTGGCAGATGAAACTATTGATGGAATGATCTGATGGCAGGTCGAGAGATTATGGAGTGTGGATATAATATCAAGCTTGGCTTGCAGGCTTATGGTTATGTTGTCATTGTCGTTGTCGTTATAGTCGTCGTCAGGGTAATGTGAATATAGGATTTCAACTAGAAGTTGTATAGCTCCAGATGCCGCAATTGCCAGCTTGTTTGCAGTGCAAGAAGAGAGAATCAAGAGGGTTGCTAATGCAAGGTCAAATAGCTCGGTCTGGCATTGAAGGACATTCAATAATCCTGGTATAGCTTCAGATTGGGCAATTCGGATCTTGTTCCTGTAAAATCATAGAATCGGTTAAGAAAAAGATACGGTCCATGAGACAAAGCCACCATGGGCGTAAAAAGCAGAGAGGATCAGATACACGGAATTTGACTGAGTATGATTGATGAACCTTTCACTGCCAAAGGCTAGACTCAGCAGAGCAAACAGAGCAGCTTCAATGGCTTCGTAATCTTGGGCATGAAGCATCGAAACCAAGGGCGCTATGACTCCTCTCTCAGCCAACTTGCGTCTCTGCTTACTCGTTGATTTACCAAGTTCCAGAGCGGCCAGAACTTGTGCTTCTTTGTCGCCAAATAAGAGGGCTTCCACCATTTCTTCCTCCATGGAAGCCCTCTCTCCCTCTCTCTATCTCTTCTGTGTGTGTGTGTGTGTTGAGCAGTTTATATGTAACAGTGATTGCTTCAGAAGGATGTAATGTTCGGCCTTTTAGGGTGGTGACTCCATTGTGTGGATTAGAAGCAACTTACTATTCCCTGTTCAGCTTTCCAAAGCTGTCCTAAGTGGAAATACCAATGAATCTTTTGCTTTCCTTTTATACAAGAAACCGCCCTCAGCTTTGCTTTGAGCTTTACAGTAACCACGGGAGAGATCCTCTCGGGATTTATTACCTCCTGCCCAATTTTAAGGTACATGACTCCTTGGCAATTTGTAGAAGAGGTGTCATAATCTCAAAAAAAATACTGGGTGTCATCAGACGTGGTGTAACTGTTCACCAAGTAAACCAATCAACAAATGGACCCATTAAAACTCATAACCAATCATGTAATACATAATCCACCGGGCAAATCTCATCCCTAGCAACGTGTAAAGAAGATGGAAAGTAGGTTGATGAGGAATGAGTGATGAGACAGAAGATTAATACCCACTTAAATATCCCTAGGATTACGATTAAAGCTCCGTGGATTATTTAACTTTTGTTGGGCTACCATGTCCCGTGATCCAAAGGCCAAAGCTGACGTCCTGATACAGCATAGCTAACATGGCTTCTCTCTCTTTCTCTCTGATCTTCTGTGAGTAAACAGTCTATCAGTATCAGGTGCTTTGCTTTGCTTTGAATATAAAACATGAAAATTTGGCACAGAAAATCATGAATTGCGGTTCATTATCCATTAACATTGACAACTTTTTAAGGAAGATCACTGCTTTTGCTTTGGCCATTATACGGCGGCCGAACTATTTATCTTTACCCAAGATGCTTCTATAGCTTTGTCACAATTGTCATGGGAAAAACATTGAACGCTTGACCCATTTTAGAGCTTCACTGATGAAATCAGATTTGAGACAGAGAACACAAGTGAGCAGAAAGGGGAGAAAAGATGCACCGGTGAACCTTATTTTCTGTTTTTTTTTTCCAACAGTCAGGATTGTCATCTTCGACCTGATATTTTTAAATCGTGTCATTTTAATTTGTACCGTGTCAATACTCACACCAAAAAAAATTATTTAATATATTACAAGTGTTTAATATTAATTTTTTTTCTCATATGTTTAATATAACCTATTTATTATATGTATTTATTAGTCGTATTAATTTTTAATTCGTGTCATGTCGAATTTATATCGTGTTCGTGTCAATGGGTTACACCCTTACATTTGGGTTTAGATTGCCTTTTCAGTAGTGAGGTGGTCCAGTAGAGTATGGCTTGGCTGAGCTTTTCACAATAAGTTGAAGGTTCGAATTTTGAAATTCACATTAGAACTTGGTGGTTGACTGCTACACTAGTTCAACTAGGTTCGTTTTTTAGAGAAGTAACGAGCATGGTCAGAAGTCTCATGATTCCACCAGTGAAGGCCTATCGGAGTGGTTTCTAGGCGCTCTACTTTGCCCACACCCCTTTTTTTCCAAGCAAAAAGAAAAAAAAAGTGTTTTGAGAATCCCAAATGTAGTTCAAGTGATAACACCGACAAATTGTAAATTTAAACGTCCTGAATTTGAATATCTGCAACTATTTAGAATCAGGCCATAAGAAAATTATCTCTTATTATGAATATTCTAATCTCAACATGAATGACTTACTATTAATTTGAGCGAAAAAAAAATTAGTCGAAATAGTATAAACTGAATCAAACTACGAATGAATATAAAAAAAAAAAAAAGAGTAACGAGTCTCGTGTCCTGAGTTTTGGGTGGGTTTCGTCCGTTTTAGGATTGGGCCATAGATTCCATAGAAAACCGGAAAGACCCAGTCCATCTTCTGTCGCGAATGGTGCCCTATTCTGTTTTGTTTCATCCGAGTTCAAAAGCAGAGCACTCAGAATAACAGAAGTTCCTCTTCAGTCGGTTTTTGTGATTACGGCTTCGAATTATTCCTGAGATTTAGGTGATGAAGGAAGTGGAGGAGGTGCAGGGACGCAACCGAAAGCGGAAAAGGGGAAGGCGTCACAAGCATTCTCAAGCTGTGAAATCGTTTACGCCGACGGAGACGCCGACAAATAATATCGTCAACAAAGAAGATAATGAACAATCTGCTTCTTCTGCTAAGCTCAAAAATTCCTCCACTTTTCTCGATAAGGTCTTCTCTCTCCCTCTATATGTGTGTGTGTGTGCGTGTGTGTATATGTATAGTTTCCATAAAATATAGGGAACAGATGGGTGAATAATGGTTGGCGATTGTATGAATTTCAGATGAGAGCTAGGTTGTCTGGAGGCCATTTTCGTATGATTAACGAGAAGCTCTACACTTGCAGGTGCGTCTATATATCTCTCCTTTAATTCCTATGTATTAGAATTGAATTGTCAAACATTAATAAGTTTACGCTTTTGTTTACCTTTCGTCAGTGGAGATCAAGCGCTTAACTATTTTAAAGAAGACCCATCATTGTTTAACGTGGTAAGATTCAAACCAGTGATATATAGTTGCGTTTTGAGCTTCTAATCTATTTATGGGTTTTTAATTGTCTGCTTTTATGTATTCAAATATGCAATATGATATATTATCACGACTTCATCGTTTAGAGAACACAAGATTGGGGCAAAGGGGCTTTGTGTCTTGAATTATGGGTGTTGGAGCTGTTTCACAGTGCTTCAACTTTTATTTTCCTCAACTTAGTCTACATTTTGCAACAGATCAATAGGTTCGAGTAGGTTCGCCTAGGTTATTTTAATTTTACGCACTGCATGCTTGAACGGTCACATTTAATATCAAGAGTTGGGGAATCTTCATTTTTTAATTACTTTAATCATCTCAAGATTTGACTTGTTGCCTCCATATCTGTAATCAATCTACAATCCAATCGGCACTACTCTTGTTAGATTTTCCAGAATTCCACATCCTTCTACTTGGTATCAATTGTCTCACCCTGTTGGAAATAGCATCTTTTTCTCTTGTTGATCTTTTCAAATTACCCTTGGTTTAAAAAATAGTGGCAGAAATTCCTAGTTTTGTGGAATGGAAAATGCAAATTGCAGCTTGAAACATTTTAAAATCAGAACTAGAATCCAACTATCTTAATGGCCTCTATGCTGTAATTTTATATGATATGATATAGCATGAGAATGTAATAATGCTGTACTATAGTCTTAGACTCTTAGAAACAACATAGGATAAGATATGGTCGACTAGCTTGGCCATTATTGTAACAGCACGAAATAGTACCCAAAGTGCTTCAGAGTTCACAATAATGTCAGTTTTATTACTGACCATGCATTTAACACTTGCATTTCACCACTATGTCTAAGCCTTCATTTTTGCTCTTTGTATTTGAGTCTTTGCTATAACTGCATCATTGCATCATTACCCTGTGAATGTTGGATTATGTGTTCTAGCTTCTTCATGTGGCAATGAAATCATTTTACTTCCACTCTACTGGTTTGCTTATGTTCTTTTCTTCCTTGTGGTCTGTATACAACCTTGTTTGTGGCACCACATGTAATGTTTTGAAACATTATTAGTACAGTTTACCATATTATTTTTTCAGTTTTCTGCATCAAAACTTATGTTCACTTACATGGCCAGTATCATGCAGGATATCAAGAGCAAATGGCACATTGGCCTGAGCAGCCGGTTAACATTATTATAAAATGGCTAAAGAATCACAGCCCTTCTTTAATTGTGGCTGATTTTGGCTGTGGTGAGAACTTTGATACTTTTGCATGGAAATCTGCTGAACTAAAAAAAAAGCCTAATGGTGAAACTTGTTAATGTTCCGGTTTAATTTGTCAATGTGATTTTAATCCAGGGGATGCACGACTTGCAAGAAATGTGAAGAATAAAGTTTTCTCTTTTGATCTTGTTGCAAACGATCCATCAGTGATTGCTTGTGATATGTCAAATGTAAGTGCTCCCATCATGATGTTTTGAATAACTCTGATCTGCATGTTCTTTATGCTCACCGTGAAAACGTTTTTGTTTAAACCCTTTCCATACAAAAGGTCCTCAAAAGAAGCTGTTGTAGTTTAGGATCTTATTCTGTTTACTTGATATGTATTATGGAACTGTCTGCTTGTTTTTTAGAGCATGTTAACGTCAGGTTCAGAGTTGAAAGACTGCTTTTTTCGCCCCATCCCCCCCCCCCCCCCCCCTTTTTTTTGTGACCTTGTAAGAGAACCTCACTAACGATTAAGTTCTTTTGCTCTTAATTGCAGACACCCCTTGATTCTTTATCTACAGATGTTGCTGTCTTCTGCCTTTCACTGATGGGGACTAACTTCTCAAGCTACCTTCAGGAAGCACACAGAGTTCTTAAGCCACGGTATCTGTAAAATGCATCTAAAGCTTTTAAATCATCTTTGTTTATTGCTTTTCTAATTCAAATTTTAAGATATAATGGTTTCGTACAGCGGCTGGCTCTTGATTGCTGAAGTAAAGAGCCGGTTTGATCCCAATTCTGGAGGAGCAGACCCAGATAGGTTTTCAAAAGCTGTCTGTGAACTAGGATTTACGTCTGTATCAAAGGTTGATTAATTTCCCTTTTTCTTTCATATTATCTAATTGATCAACTGTTAATCCATGCTAAGTGATGCTATTGGGTGTAGGACATCTCAAATAAAATGTTCATATTATTGTACTTCAAAAAAAAGGTACGATTACTATTCTGTTGTTTGCAGAATTCAATTATGCCTTTGCCTTGTATAAGCCTGCATTTCTTAAACTCATGAAGTGGTATATGTTGAGAAGTTCGTCAACAATGTATGTCTTCTTGCTGTGCAGGAGAAGGAAAGCTTGAAAAGGAAGGAAATAGAATGGCCTGAGCTGAAACCTTGTTTGTACAAGCGTCGCTGAAGCTCTGAAAGAAACACTTCCATATTACATTTAAAGGACCCGATTCATCTGCTTGCTCCATTATAGTGCACAATGTGAGAATTGTCATGATGCCTCTTCTTTGGGATATAATTTACCACATTATCTACATGGGTCTGCAGTTATTGTATAAGATTTCATCCAAAAGCCTTGACTCCATCATAATGTTAAGAATCTCCATGACTATTGACATTCAATTGTTTTTTGTGTTCAACTCAGTGAATAATGTCCCAGCATGTTCTTATGCAGTGGTGGTGGTTATGTAGCAAGTGCTTATTAAACCTATCGCTTGGGCTCATAGCAAATTAAAAGTTGCTCCTGCTACTCAACCGAGAGTCTTGAAGGTGGTGTCATCCAGTTCAGTTTTTCACGTACGCTATGCTGTAGGTGTCTCAGAACCAATTGGTCTGATGGTGATATGGACTTCTCTCTCCAGTATAAAATTTTGGACTGAGATGGAGGCTGATGGATTGTTATGGTTTCTACACTCCATGGGAGTTTTCTTGGTCTTATGGTCTTATTTGCAGAACCAAAAGGGGAAGACTTATTTTGATTTTGTGGAGAAAAATTGGCACGGCAAGTGACCATCTGGCAGAGGCAGAGAGTTCAAAATTGTGGTCTCGATTAGCTGTTAAAACAACCCAGATTGAGTTATTGAGCTCCAATAATATTAGTCATCTAAATCTCGGATTTTTCTGAACTTTTTTATTATCTCTATATATTATACAACAAATAATATAGAGGAGAGATAGCTTGAGAAGCGAATATTCCCTCCCAATTTGTTAAATTCTTCAAATTTTTAAATTTTTAAATAAAAATTTAAGGTTTCATCCAATCAATTCCGAATGTGTTATTTGTGAGCATCTTTCAACTCTCCTATAACAAATCACTATTTTTCAAATTTATTTGAATATATCTGTCAACTGAAATATTTTCTATAATTATTTATTTAACTTTTTCTAGTGATACAATGAAAAGAAAAATTAAAAAAAAATTAAAAATTAAAAAGAGATAAGAATTATAATCTCGTGCATTGCACCTCATGGGCGATAGTACATTATATAAAAATGTTCATTAATTTCGAATTTGTTTACTTTGATATGAACTGCATCGTTTTCATTCTACCTTTGTAATTGCGACAAATGACACAGTTGGGTTCCCTTAAGGCTGAACTTAGGGTGATACGACGATGTTTCGCAATGACTCAGTTATCACACCAAAAAAAGTCAAAAACATGAAAAATGCGCCGTTGCCGGGGATCGAACCCGGGTCACCCGCGTGACAGGCGGGAATACTCACCACTATACTACAACGACTTGTTTGTGTGGGCGGTTCAGTTTCATAATTAAAAGCAGTTAAGAAGCTTCCAGGGTTTTTTTTTTTAATTTTTTCCTGTTAAAATATTTCACAAGTGTCTCACAAAGTAAAGGTGGATTCAGGTTTTTTTGACAGTTGATTAATTCGATAAATAAAATTGAAAAAATTAGAGGAAACAATTAACCTACAATACATTTATTTTCAATCTAATCTATTACCGGCTTCAAAAAAAATCTAATCTATTACATTATTCTTAAATTTATCACTGTTTTTTTAATGGGACAGTTATTTTCTTACATTGAAAAGATAATTACCAAATTATGAAAAATTCATTTGTCTATATTATTAATTTAATATTAGATGGTGACATTATATAATAATTTATAATATAAAATATGACATATTTCAATAATTTCATCAACGGTTTCAAATAGACTCATCCAACAGTTACTAATATTGCTCTCAAAATCATTTACATTACACTATGCCTTCAACACGGTTATTCCTAATAATGATATAATATCATTGTTATAATAAATATTTCAACTACACCGTCACATATATGGGTTTATAAATTAGAAACTCAAATGATTAATATATCAGTAAATTCTAACTAAAAATTATATAATTTATAAGAATTTACGTGTTAGAATTAAAATAAATAAATAAATAATTTTTTTTTACCGTTAACGTCTACATCGTTACCGTGGGGAGCAAGTTTTCTCGTTCCCTGCCAAACCCGAGGCTCGGATATAGGTTTGGTCAACGTTGGGCCTGGCTTACTTAGACTTTAGAGCCTTCACTCCGAGCCTCAGCGGACTAAGATGCCTACCCAAACCTCAGGCGTGGAGCGCGAGCCTCTCAAAACGGCACCACAGCTGGGTTTTCCCGCTCATCGAGCACCCGCCCACACATTCAGACTTTCTCTCTGACTACTCTTTTACTTAGTCCAGTGGAGAAGCGGAAGTGTCAGTCACACACAACACAGCTTCTTCCGTCTCAAATGCGTTGCAATCTCCACACCGAGTCGCTCTATTGAAATATGCCAAGGTAAGAGAATCATTATAAGCTCTCTATCAAAATTTTTGATGATTTTTTTCCGATTATATTCCTGATCAACAATCGTCGTTAGTCCATTATCTGATGTTTATATGCGACATCCATGTAAGAGGAAAGCTTGATTGTTTGATTCTTGTTTACATGGTTTTCTCAAAATTGGTACACCGCTAATATTTAGGAGCTCCTCCGTTCATTTCTGAGTATATATGTTGAATTTTGTATCTGGGGAAGAAAATGCAATGTGTTTATCTTGAATTTTTGCATCAATGTATATTTGATTGCTAAGAATTTGGTCAGTGATACGTTTCCTTCCTATTTTAGTTCTTCTTACAAACCAAAATTTTTGGGTGAAGAGCATAATTTTTTTTGGGATGATCCTTATTTGTTTAAATACTATAAGGATCAGATCATTAGCATATGTGTACCTAATCAAGATTGATCATACTTATAATCAGTCTCAGAGAAACATCCCCCCTCACATTTGGGATAAATTAGTTACAAAATGCGTGTTTCTGAATAAAATTAGTTACCTCCCACAGCCTAATTGTATCCGTAAGCCACTTAATTACTAAGTTTGTGTACTGATTTGCTCCTTATTCAACTGGAATGATTTGTGCTGTTGTTGTTGACGTATGCTTCTTTTTCATGGGCTATGAGGATTGTTTTACCAATCTAGCTTAAATGAAACGTGTATAATTGTTGCAGGTCTTGGCTTATTGATAGCAGAGGATTTGCAAGGAAAGTGAAAAATGCCACTCTACCTTCTGCATCTCAGATCAAAGATTGTGGAGCAAATCGTGAATGCCCAAATTGTCATTGCCGTATTGATAACAGAGATGTAAGCTGATTTTTTTTTTTAATTTCTGATTTTGCATAAATATAGCTACTTTATGTCCATGAATTGATACGTTACGAAAAACTTATCTTGCTTGCGGAGTATTACATCATGATGAGCTGTTGAGTATAGGTTCCATGATGAACTGTTGAGTATGGCTTCTGCAGAATGCTGACTAAAACAATTCAAGACTTCATATGAGATCAATATTGATTCACGTTATTGTCATTACCATATCACTTTTTTTTTTCAAGCTGTGATAAACATATGCACGGAAGAGGGTTTTTAAACTTTTTTCTTTGTGACAAGTCAAGTACTGCTGTGTGGATTGTGTCGTTGAGTTTAATTGGTATGTTATAATTACAGTTGATTTTGATTTCTCTGATGTTTCACCTGTGTAGGTTTCTCACGAATGGCCTGGTTTGCCTGCTGGTGTAAAATTTGATCCATCTGATGTAGAACTCCTAGAACATTTGGCTGCAAAATGTGGAGTGGGTAATTTAAAACCTCACATGTTTATTGATGAGTTCATCCCAACACTTACGGATGCTGAAGGAATTTGTTCTACACATCCAGAAAATCTTCCTGGTGAGCAAACGGCCAAATTAAAATATGTATGTCTTGGGATCATCTGCACTGTAATTCAACACAATTTAACTAGGTTAGGAATCTGCAAAGAATTTGACTGAATATGGTATATTGAGGATTGCATAATCTCCATGCACCAAAGAAAGATACCCCTTGTGATGAAACTGTACAACGAGTTCTATAGGCTACATGCTCACCCTTTTATGGCATTTGCCCATTGGGAAATCTGGCTCTGGTCTTGCTTGACTTGGCAGCACTTCACTTTTTTTTCTGAGAGGTGAACTTTTAACAAAATGGGGGTTTAGTTTGATCGGCCATTTCTAGAATAGGATTTTCCAGTTTCTTTTCTAGTCATTGACGGTCTGCTTTGACTCTTTTTTTTTCCTTTTTGCCTATGTATGTTTTATTTAATCAGACCATTTCTTAGTCAATGCATATGCTGGGATTTAATTAGACCATTTCTAAGTCCTTGGATTTTATTGTAGGTGCCAAAAAAGATGGAAGCAGCGTCCATTTCTTTTACAAAAATATCAATGCATATGCTTCTGGTCAACGGAAGCGCCGCAAGATTCATGATCAACACGGTACGATAAAAGAGAATGTCCGCTGGCACAAGACTGGTAAGACCAAGCTTGTGATGGAAAATGGAGTTCAGAAGGGATGTAAGAAGATCATGGTTCTTTATAGAACTTCAAAGAAGGGATCCAAACCAGATAAGTCCAATTGGGTTATGCATCAATACCATTTGGGGATTGATGAAGATGAGAAAGAAGGCCAATATGTTGTTTCAAAAATTTGTTATCAGCAGCAGAAGCAAACTGACAAGGATGATAGTTCTCTAGTTGTTGACGAGCCTGACATGGGAACAATTCGAACTAGTCCCAGGACTCCCAAGACAACCACCCCTAATCCACCTCGCAATGGAAAATCTGTTTCACGTGATGATGTCACAGATGATTATATACTCCAGTCACCTGCCCAGGTAGTTGTCAACTTCCATTATATGCTATTGTTGAAGAGCCCTTATGCCACATTTATCAGTTGTTTGGGTAGTTAACCAAATTTTTTTGTTGTAGAGCACCCTTAACTACAAAACATTGGCATTCAATACACTTGTGGATGCAACATTTGTGTCCTTTCCTCTCCAACTCTACCTTGACCCTACAGAGGAGTTGGCATTTTGTCACTCTGGATAATGAGGTTGAAAAATGAGTGAATTAGGCCTCTTTTTCAAATAAGCTATTTAAAAGTTGTTAGTTTTTTTGTAAAAATGGGAATTTTAAAGCAGAAACTGATTTACGTATTGTGTAGAATACAAAGACAACATATCTTGCCTCACTCTGTTGTCTAGGCTTCAAAAAACTTGTGTCTGCTGCTGTGTTCATGCCAAAACATGATAGATGCTCGTTAATTTTTTGTTTCTTATTGTTTCCCTTATGTTTTTTCTCACTTATCCTAAATGATCTCATTTGCATCAGGAAGCAGAGTTTGTGACAGAAATATCTCATCATTCTTCATCTCCTGCTCTAATCAATGATGACATGGAATACCCCACTTGGTTGGCTGGAGAATCACAAGCTGTAGATATAGTTGGTGCAGATGACTCATTGTTATGCAATGAGGTTTTGGATTCTAATGCTCTTACTGATTTGGGACTCAATCGTGGCCCTTTCACTGGCTTTGCTCGCAACACTAATGAGGTGCCTGAAGGACAAGGCAATGCTAATTATAACATAGCTGACCTTGAGAACTTAGAATTGGATACACCACCAGATTTTCATCTAGCAGTAAGCATTGTCCCCTGTCCAATTCTTTTATTTTTTTGTTCAATTCTTACAACCATCTCAATAATATATATAATATGCGCAACTCTCTATCCATGCTTGCAGGATCTGCAGTTTGGTTCACAAGACAGCATTCTTGATTGGTTGGACTGGTTGTAGTGAAGATAAAAGCTTTCAATAATGGTAATCAAATCTCAATTTTGTGTCCTATCCCATGGCAGTGGTTCTCCTCTGTCGTTTTCTCAAAGTCGTGCTTCCATGATGAAAAGTCTTGCTTTAAGGGAGAGGCATTGGGACTTTGCTCTTTCATACACTGCTTATTTAAATGCAACAAAGCTTGAAGGGATGTAAGGCTGTGGAGTTTCAACATAAAATTTTCCGCCTAATACTATGTTTAAGTATTAGGAGCTGCCATGATGAGTCCGCGATGAAGCAGATATGACTCCAATTTTGGTTTCTGTGTTTCAACCTCTTCCTCGAGCTCATCTGTTTAGTTTTTGAAGAGACTTCAGTGCGTGAAATATTTTTAGCAGGTGTTGCATATACCAATTATTATGTAATTTACTAGGACAGCACATGAACACTAACAGTTGAACATGAAATACAAGCTTAAGCCGATTTTATTGATGCAAAGCTTATAGATATAGATTACATTGCACATGATGAGAATAGTTTTTATTAGAACTTATTAATTACAAGGACTGACCTAACTGTTTGATGGCAGCCAATGAACATGGCAAAATTTCTTCAGTAAGTCGACCATAGGTCTCACCCTTTCTGAAGCAGTAAACTTCTGATTGACAAAAGCGAACAGGTTAGCTCAACCGGGTCAATAGTTCCTTTTTGTTCTTGTTGGATACTTACATGTGGAAACAAGGTTGAGTTTTTTTTTTTACCTATTGACTATTTAAGATTTATTTCTACCAACATTAAACAATAGTAATTGAGGGTAATTAAACTCAGTTTAGGTAGACAGTTCAATCCGAAAACCCGAAAAACTGTTGCCCATCCTGAATTGAACTGGTATTTAGATTATTTTTTTATAAAAGAAACAAGTTAGAATCTAGTTCACCCGGAAGGGTTTCTTAAAATTGTATAAACCGAACAATTCTTCAAACCAATTTGGGTAAGGGAAATTGGATAAAAGTCCTATCCATACGATTTTTAAGCCCTAAAAACACTCTCATCTCACTCCGTCTTAGAGTTACCATTGACCATCTCGATCTCAACTCTCATGTCTCAGTAGCAATTAGCAAACCCTCAAATTAGTGCAACAAATGTAGTGGTTGGTTATCGATCTAACATGTAATCTCTCTAATCTCACATTTTCACTTCATCTCTCTTCGGCGAAGTTCTTTGTCATCCAAGAAATTCGTTGGGTTTTAAATCAGATAGATCTAGGGTTTCACACTGATTTCACTCCCTGATTTGGATCTATCTCTGTGTTTCTCTCTCCACAGTTAGTAGTGCCAAACCGAACACCGGAAGGTAAAAGGGCCTACCTTCTATCAATTGTCTGCAATTTTACTTAACGAAGAAAGCGTTGAAATCATGATTTTGTTAGTGTATTTTAAGTTTAAATGGCAAACTCTTGCAGGTTAGACGGTGATCATTCAACACTTACTATGTATTTTGGTAATTTGATACACCCAAAAGCAAAGGTAACTTGGAGAAAATGTAAATCAGTAAAAAACTTCAACGATTGCTGATTTTTTAAGAAAAAAAAACCTCGAAAATGTTATTAAGAACCTCTAAAAATTACACAGGAAACAATGCCCCCTTTACAAAATTAACAATCAAAGATCATTTCTATCAAAAAAAAAATAATAGAACTCTTTTTTCGTAAAATTGGAAAACTGCGCTGATGTTGCATTAAAAACAACTTTATTTGATTGGGCAGAGCACAAAATCTATAAAGTCTAACGAGCTTCTTACTTGATCTGCTTTTTTAGCTAGAAAATCAGCAACACTATTTACTTCTCCGTACACATGAGCAATCTGAAAATCAAGTCTCTTCAAAATCTCAGATATTTGAGTTAAAATTCTCCAAAATTTCCAAGTACGTCACCTAACACCTTTTTAAGCAAAATTTGTGAATCTGACTTAATATGAATCTTATACACCTCCAAACCATATCTCTCAACCATTCTTAATCCATCTAGCAGCACCATAAATTTTGCATTCATATTCAATCATTCACCATAAAAATAAGAAGCAGCTAGAACCATATGCCCACTTGGATTGCGCAAAATCACCCCTCCACTTGACACAGGAGGATTTCCTTGATGCACCATCCACATTCAATTTTAGGAGTCCATCTACGTTCATATTCGGTTATTAGTTGTTCAGATTGGTTCCATGAACAATTATAGATTAAAATATAATAAAGACTATTATTAGTTAAAAATAAAAAAGAATTGAAATTTGTTAATATAGCAAAATAATTCTCCAAATGATGAATGTTAGTAAACTTTTGAATAATAAGTTATTCCAACCCACTTTTTTTTTTTAGTGTTTGGTGTGTAATAAAAAGTAATAATAATAAAGTAAAAACTCCGACACAGAGAAAAAAAATCTCGAATAAACTAAGAGTTGGTTACTTATCTCTTGCTTGGTTCTCGTAAATAAAAATCATCACTTATTTAAAGGTCTTTCGTCTTATCATGATTGTCAAATGATATACATTTTTGGTGTTTCTAAAATCTTCTATGCAAATATCTATTTTTTTAATATGTATATAAATATCTTCTATACTTCTCTTTATATTCCTTATATATTCTAAAATATTCCTTGAAAATTTTTTAAAAATATTCCTTCAAAGAGTCTTAAAATTTATAAACTCATATTAAGATTGTTTGAAATTTTTAAGAATATGAAACGTGACAAAAGTCTCACTTAACATAAGGTATGAGATAACTCATTTTTTCAACATTTACATAAAAAATAAAGATAATAAAAAAATATTTATTCTATTTTGTCGTATTAAAATTGACTCAATTTATACCCGATTCATTTATAATATTGTACAGTCGTATTTATATTATATATAAATGGCGTTTAGCAGATTTGTTTCGTGTTTAATTGGATCTATATTCACCCATTTATTTGAGAGACCTATCAAGTTCATTATTGTTGTATCAATTTCTTTTTGGGTTCACACTTTCATATTTAAAATTATTTTAAAATTAAAGACCCTATATTTTTTTAAGTAATTCTAAATTTTTTTTGGAACCCCAAATATATGTATTAAATTGGGCCCTAGGCATAGCCATTGCTGGATTGGATACATGCTTGCCATGCTTGATATTTTTTGGGTTTTTATTTAATCTAGTATGCATAAAACATGTTATTTTTATAATTGTTATAATTTTTGGCCTATGTATTAAAATTAATTTTTTTATATTTTAATTATATTGTCGATTCAACCCGTAAGTCATTGGTCCGATCCTTTGATGTCTGGGCCGAGTTTTAAAAAAGGGGTTTTTGGAAGCCGGTACACTTAATTAGAGTTATTTGGCAAAAAGTACACATTAAAAAATGTCTTGGAAAAAAGTACACTACATAGATACAAAGACCTAAATACCCCATTTATGGTCATTTAATTCAAATCTCTTATCTTTAATGCACCTTGATTCATGTGTATTAACAATTCAAAATCTCTTATCTTTAATGCACCTTGATTCATATATATATATATAAATTCAAAATTCAAACAAGTATATATATATATATATATATAATTTATATATGTATATATACGTAATATACGAATTTATATATATATATATATGAGAACTTTAATATTCTATATTTATATATCCTCCCTTGATTCATGCGAATTTTTTTTGGAACTTTAATATTCTATATTTGTATGTCCTCCCTTGATTCATGCGAATATTTTTTTTAAAGTGATTTTGTTTTCAAATTATATTTAATGCACCTTAATTCATGCGTTTTTTTTTTTTTTTTGAAAGTGGTTTTATTTTCAAATTAATTTAATATCCGAAATAATGTAATAGTGTAACAATAACAGTGTAACAATAAAAGTGTAACAATGTAACAATAACAGTGTAACAAGCTATATACACAAAATATTGTACTATTACATTTTGTTAAACATATATTTTCACATAATTTCATTCAAAATAGTCCATCTCCGTTTAAAATTTATTACCACATGCACAAAGTGTAACAATAAAAGTGTAATAGTGTAACAATAACTGTTACACTGTTATTGTTACACTATTATTATACTATTTCGGATATTAAATTAATTTGAAAATAAAATAACTTTCCAAAAAAAAAAAACGCATGAATAAAGGTGTATTAAATATAATTTGAAAACAAAATCACTTTCCAAAAAAAATTCGCATGAATCAAGGGAGGACATACAAATATAGAATATTAAAATTCCAAAAAAAATTCGCATGAATCATGGGAGGATATACAAATATAAAATATTAAAGTTCTCATATATATATATATATATATATATATATATATATATATATATATGTGTGTGTGTGTGTGTGTGTGTGTGTGTATATATATATATACTTGTTTGAATTTGTATATTCAAACAAGTATATACACGAATTTAATGCACCACTTTCCTATAAAATTAGGAGATGTTTAATGCACCACTCTCCAAAGAAAATACACATGGATCGATGGAGGACAAAAATGTCACAAAAAAATCAATAAAATTCAAATAATGTACTTAGATACAAATAAGTATCAAAATTAAAGACTTAATTACCCAACATTTTTTTTTATATACATTTTTACAATTAAGTCTAATTTGGTCTACCCCTTCCAATTTCCCCTTTACATGCTTAAAAACAGTGTCATCTCACTGCGTCTCAGAGTGATCAGTCTCAAACCCTAGAATCAGTGCAATAGTTCGTCATCGATCCACCCAGGTAATCTCCCATATCTCTCAGCTCACATCCTCACCCCAGTCTAGCATAGGCAACTCCCTCCCTTCCACCCACTACCATTAGGACTCTAAGAGACCTTCAGGTTCAGGTTGAGCACATTATAATTTCACATCAGTGACTCATTTTATGTAATGTTTGCGAAGCCGTTACCATGTGTGCTGCACGGAACCTTCAAAAACGCTGCCTCAGAACCCTCTCTTCTTCCATTATCAACTATACCTCCAAGTATGGCCCCTCTCTCTCTGTATATGCATATGCCGAGTTTCAGTTATTTTTATTCATTTTCTTGATTTGAGTTTGGTGTTTATTAATGATTTTCAGGCATGCAATGTTACGAAGAGACATTTGGCCGGGACTCGTACCTGTCAATGTGGCACAGCCAAAATTTTCAATCAAAGATGACATTTTTCCCCAAATTAAGGTTTTAAATTGCTTCGATGGGTCTCGAGCAATGTCAACTTCTAGAGGAAGGAGCATGAGAAGCAAAGTGGAGGCGCGGATGCGTAAAGAGTCTGGGAAAACCCTAAGGGAGATTCGGCGGGCAAAGAAAATAAAGAAGAAGCTGATGACTGATGAGGAGCGCCTTATTTACAACCTCAGAAGGGTATGTTGATTTTCCTTTTTGCTCTCTTCTTATTAGTTAATTTTGAGAGTTTATATAAGTGCCCAATGCATGAGACTTTCATTATTACGACGTAGTTTTACACACACAGACTGTTTTCACGACTCACAATGGAGTTTGATAGTTTATATAAGTAACTACTGCAAAATGTTAGTAGTGGCTTAAACTTTGGTGCATTTATGCGTTCCATTATAATTATTGCACTTTGTGTAGTCTGATCTTTGTTTATTAGAAGTTAGAATGTACCACTATATTTTTATTTGGATTGACTCTAATTCAAAGCTTATAAGCATATGTTGATGCATTCATGATCGACCCTCTAATAATCAATCTCAATAACTTCATAATCTTTATTATTTATTAGATCTTTTGGAAACTCACTTGGTTCCACGGTGGAATCTTAATAATTCTGTTACCTAATTAATATTTTTTTATTGGGAATTAATATTTCTGTACGACATCAATAGATACATTGTATATGTTGTATATTTAATTTACTATGTGTTTTTATGTTATATGTGACACTGTATATTTAACAAATACATACTATGTATATTATGAATTAAAGTCGTGGGGGGCATGTACCTTCCCACACAAATTGGTGTCGAGCTCTCCATAGTTCTTATTGACCAAAAAGAGTCGTAATTGTACCTGCTAATCTAGTCGGTAAAGCCTCTAGATAGTCATACCAAGAACATTAGAGAGGCGGAGGGCTTCCCCCATTGTGTAACCTATAATTCCCATCAAAACAAGAAAGGGGAAAAAAGGATTATTTCCTATCATTCAGTGTTAGCTTTATGCTTCTTCTACATTGGCAATATTTGTAATTGTCTCACAGTCCCAGTGGTAACACTCTATTGAAGTGCTACCAAGCTAGTTAGTGGCAGAAGAGGGGCTTGCCACAACCATTCGCTCATGCAATTTTGATGGATAGGAAACAGAATCAGTAATTATCTTCTTGCATGTTTCGGATGTCCCTAGGATATCAAGTCCAAGGACTACAAAATCAGGTAAAGACCTACTAAATGTTGCTAGTGGTAGTTGTCTTATGCTTCCATGGAAGAAAGCAATAGCTGACAATGGCTTAATCTTTAGTGACAAAAATATTGCTGGGTCTTCCTCGCTAAATTTTACTTGTTTCTGTTAATTAAAGATTGATGTAACCTCTTTTATAGAGGAATAACTTTTAGTTTAATCATGAGTTACTTGACAATTATCATAGAGTATCTCTTTAAGTTAGTGATATTTGAAGGCGTGTAATATGATTTCCTCAGATTAATTCATTGTTATATTGTCTTTTTTCCAATTACCAGGAAAACTTGTTTGTGTCTCAATTCCTTTCTTATTATTGCAGGCTAAGAAAAAGGTGGCATTACTTCTACAGAAGCTGAAAAAATATGAACTACCAGAGCTGCCAACTCCACGACATGATCCTGAGCTTTTTACCCCTGAGCAGCTTCAAGCATATAAAAAGATTGGTTTTAGAAATAAAAATTATGTGCCTGTTGGTGTTCGTGGAGTCTTTGGAGGAGTTGTCCAAAATATGCACCTCCACTGGAAGTTCCATGAGACTGTCCAAGTTTGTTGTGATAACTTCCCCAAGGAAAAAATCAAAGATATGGCAACCATGCTTGCAAGATTGAGTGGTGGTATTGTGGTCAACATTCATAATGTCAAAACTATTATCATGTTTCGTGGCAGAAACTATCGTCAACCAAAGAATTTGATACCTATCAACACCCTTACAAAAAGGAAGGTAAGTAACCATAGTCGTCTTCTTTCTCTGTTTTACACTTTTGCGTTATCTGCATGTATATTTGCCCAATGCATTATCTTCATGTGTATTTGCCTAAACATAGAAACCCTAAGTTATGAGTAATAACAAATGTCACAGGCTCCACAAGGCAGTGGTTTTCATAACCGGTGCCCACTAAAAGTAAAGGCACCGAAACTGTGTTTTAGGTCCTCATCTTTGCATATTAAGCAGCAATAGTGAGTATAAAAAGGGTTCTACGAAGCCTAGAAAGGTGGTCCATCTTATCATGCCTTCTCCTAGAAATATCTCAGCCCCAACCACCAAGGCACCAATTATTCTGAAATATCATCTTCTGGAATATGGAACCCCAATATTTTAATTGGAATGAATTACCCCCAACTGAATGAATATCTGCGTAAGGTGGAGGGGAGGGCCAGGGAAGCAGAGTATGTGATCCTGTCTTGCATGGCAACTGCATATATGGATCTGCCTCATATAACTTCTAGGCTTCATTTCTTTATTCCGTTTGGCTAGAGAAACATATTGGTGCTGAAAAAAGTTTGGATTGGGTATTTGCTCCGTGAATCGATGTTCCATATAAATATGCACGGTTATCTTCATCTTGCAGGCATTATTCAAAGCCAGATTTGAACAAGCACTTGAATCTCAAAAACTAAATATTAAGAAAACAGAGCAGCAGCTCAGGCGGATGGGAGTTAACCCCGAGGACCCAGTTGCCATGGCCAGCATCCAGAGAGTAGCTTCCACATTCTTCAATGCCATTGATAAAAAAGAAGGAACCCCTTACGTTTTCCAGGAGGACAAACACACTACTAATTTACAGCAGCAAGAACTCAGTGAAGACAGTGACCAGGAGGAGCTTGACAAATTCATAGCTGAGATAGAAGATGCAGCTGACAAAGAATGGGCTGCTGAGGAAGCAGCAGAAAAGGAAGAACTGAGCATAATTAGATATCGGAACAGAGAAGATTTGGGTGGGAGATTCAGACGATCTGGAACGGCTGGAAGTGAGGACTCGGATGATGAGATTAGAGGAAACGCTAGGAGCTGGAAGGGTACACGTGGCAAGAAGAGAGTTGATGATAGCGAGGAAGAAGACGATGACATTGATGAGGATGATGTTGGATCGGATTCCATTGATGTAGTAGATACGAATGATCATGGGATTGACTCAGATGAAGTTCGTGACAAATATGATGTACGTACTGTAGGGAGGCCGGATAGGATTGGTAGAGGTATTAATCACAAAGATTTCAGGAGAAACGCTGAAGCAAAATTGAAGGGAAAGATGGTGGAAAAAGATTCAGGGTCAGAAGATATGTTAAGTGATCTGGAAGATACCATGTGGGCATCAGAAGATGGGGAAGAAGAACAGGACATGGCAAAATCAAGAGCAAAGAGTTATGATTATGTGAGCAGCAGCGATAGTGAAAGATGAGTAGGGAGTGGTGAAAACGGTACTTTCATTGATATATTTTTAAGCTATGCTACTTTCATAGAAATCTAAATGCTCTGCATATCAGAAAAGTTTTATAAACTATTCTTACTAATTGTAGTCCCATAACGCCTTACAAAACTAGCGGGCTGACATTTTTTTCATAGGGATTGAGTGTTTTGCGACGCAGCATAACACCCTATCAAAATATTTTTGGTAAAAGGAGCTGATTTATTTGTGTAATAAGAGTTTTAGTGAGTTCAAATGGGGTATAATGTCATGTGGGGGATGAAATTTATATAATTAAAGTATAATACAATTCAAATTTGAAAAGATAAATAAAATAATTTTTATTTTTCACGATATTGTTTTAAATATTTTTTTTAAAGTTAATTCGACAGTTAATATTAACCCCTCAAATTTAATATGAAAAATAAATCTCTAAAATTGTATTTGAGATAAATTTTTAAAAATGTTATTAGAATTTATAATTTTTTATAAATATTTTTTTAAAAAAAAGTAGTATTTAGAATCGACCCACCACCACCACCTCACCATAATAACTATTCCCCCACTGCCGTTGCCGCCACCCTACCACCACCACCACCGCCACTATCATTCCCAAAACCTTTGCATAGTGCTTTCAACCATATTAGAAAAACAATAACCAAGGGGAGAGAAAAGACTACAAACTACATATGATTTTAAAGGAGATTCCAAGATTTCCGTTTCTCTTCTTACTGAAAACAAGCAATCAGAAAATAAAACATGAAATGCGAAGAAAACTAACAAATGACTTTTAAATGACAAAGTTAAAACAAAAAGAGTGTATTGTTTTTTTTTTTTTTTGCTACCGATATGATAGTCAAACAGTTAAACCACGCTGGTAGTTTTACCAAGTTTCTAATATAATCAATCTCTGCCGCCCTAACGAGTAGTGGAATTGGGTGGATCAATTCCCATTGCCCTAAAATAGGCCTTCTCTGCACCAGCCATCCGATCCTGAAATATTGTCCACTCCTTTCTACACCTTTCCCTCACCTGGGGCAAAAGAATTCCATACATTAGAACACCTTGTGACGAAAGCCATAGGTTGCTTCCCATGAGGTCTTTACAAACTCTTCCAGTGCAGAACACAAGTACATTAGAAAATGTGATTAAGGCAGCATTGAGAGTGATCTGGAATAAATATTATTCGAATAATACAATTAAAGAAATAAATGAATAGAAGATAAAAGTCTTGTCACATACCCCTTCCCATGGTGCCTTACCATTCTCTGGCTGACCCTGTTCAAAGAAGAAAGCAATGACACCATTTAGTTCCACACCTTGTAAATCTTTTACTCGAAATTGAGAACTGCAGTGTACCTGGTTCCCAAGTGAAGGGACGGTTTGATGAACAATCCATTGAGCATCTACAACTCCAATTTTTTCATGAGCAGGCTGTTCTCATTTTAGGATATGATAAGAATACGTAACAATGACAAAGACGATTGTAGCAAGCAATGTTTAAACAAAAGTAACAAATAGTGACTTACCTCGACACATTTCCTAAGAGCAAAATCAAGGCCCCATCCATGGACTAAGTCATTCTGCAAGGACAAAATATTAGATTTTCAGACTTCACAAACTCATGTAGGCAGCAACTCCAGGTTGGTTTCTGCTTCTAATCTGTACTGTTTCAGGATTGCATTTGTTTTCTTTTGTGTGGGTGTTTGTGAGTGCTTTGATTTGTCCTTTTTTCCTGTTGTGCTTATTGTCACTTCACTTAAACAGAGGAAAGGAACAGAAAGAAAATGAAAATGCTCCGAACCTGAATCATGTGCCAGACACAACGCCAAGCATCTCGAGAAAACACGGGCGCCATGATTTCAACAAAACTGTGTATTGATAAGTTGATTGGTAAAAAATACTTACGTCTATTAGGAAATACAAAGTAAAGCACATGTTGTCAGTCATAAAATGGATTGTAAAAATTCCATACGTACGCTGCACATGGTGGCAAATGCGGATCAGCACACCAGTCAGGTCTTTCCTCTGTGTCTCTGGGAAGCAAAAATAACAATAACCTTTTAAAAATCCAAGCTACGGGCACATGGATTCATCTGATAGTACAGAAGACGAATGCAGGTTGGGATAATGAGAATTCTGGTGCCCTTACTTATGAACTTCACTGTCGTCTCGCTTCTTTGTCATCTGCCACGTCAAGCCACTATTTGGTTCTAAACCAGGCTGTGAAACCTCCAATCCATGCTTTCTCACCAGTTTTATGTATCTGCATTAGATGCGCAGTAAATATTGTAAAATTTAGTTTGCACAGACAGCATTCTATTCACAGCAGGATATTAGATTTTCAATACTCACTCCTCTGCATCAAAATTCTCCACTCCAAGGTCCTCATCCCAAATGAAAATGTAGTCATAGGGTGCCACAATGTCAGGATGCAGAAAACGTTTGGCATACCACCTTGGACCAATTTCAGGGAGTAAGTAGGCCTCAACAAATATTGATTGCACGCTATCAGAACAAAGTAAAAACTGAAAAAAAATCTTTACAATTTATTACCATTTAGTCTGCTTCCGAGCACTGACATGGATTGCCCTCTTTGACCACTCAAATTCATCCCATTCACTAGTCCGACCATCATAGTGAAACAGCATAATTGAAAAGTTCTCTGAGAGCTGTAAAAGTGTGTTAAGCAGTGCAAGCGTGCACACACACACACACATACACAACACATACACACACAGAAACAGAGGACTTTGTCCCGACCTTTTTTACTGCCGCGTCAATGTTGTTTTTCTGGTCGTAACCAACAGTAAAGGTTATAAGATACCTTGGCTTTATAACAAGGTCCTGCAAGTGTATCAAGTGCTTAATCAAATTGATGAATGAAAGATTAAAAATGTCATCATAAGGAAAATTGAGCACCTTCATTATAACTATGGACAGTATGTTCTTGAAGTGTTGCCCTATCAAAGTGACTTCCTATGGTGAGAAATTCAGTGCATAATTTCTATCAAGTTAAAAACAATTGAGAATGCAACTGTATATCTTCACCTACTATGGGATAAATTCAGTTCAAATGTAACAGGCTCATATACCACCACCCCTCCTTTCTCCAACAAACCAAAAGAAAATAACAGGTTATGTGCATTTCATATCAGGCTTATGGAGACAATACACACCTCACTGGGCAGTCCCCACAATCTGCGGAGGTAGAAATCAGACTCAGATGCAATTATACCTGGAGGTAGTCTTTCTGCACCTCGAGGGTTTGTTGGAACCCAGATCTGCATTAGAATCACTTAGAAATTAATGCTTGCAATCATGCTCCAATATAGATCAATAAAAGAATACACACCTTAGTATCATTAAGTTTGTGCCCTGAGTTGTCTCTATTACCCTTCAGAGAACCCCAAACATTCAAAAGGGCTTGTGTTGAGAGGCCCGAGTACTTGTCCTCAATGTAAGTAAGATCAATGGAAGGAAAGAGGCTAGATGGTATGTTCACCTAGAAAATTCAAACACAGACAAAGGTCAGCATTCTTATTCTTTACTGGTCAGTAAAGCAATAGAAAAAGATGGCTCTCGGAGGAGTATTTCGGAAATGAAAAAAATCCAAAAAGGATGTTCACTTGCCTTAGTCAATGAAAGTGTGGGGAAAGATACTCCTAAGAAAAAGCCAAACACAACCCCAACAAAAGTCGTCACAATTAACCTCATTGTCTCATTTGGTTTTCTGCAGCCAAAGTCACAGCAAGAAATAAAAAAATGGAGGCACTTTCCATTATAAATCACGGATATGTAAATCTCCAATAACATAAATATTTATTTGAAAAAGTAAATCAAAGAAGAAATCCTTTGTTCGGTAAGAACTAATCAACTCAAATGTCTAAACCTGCGCAGTCCCATGGTAATCACAATATTCTACTTTGGAAATCACAGAAGAAAAAGCTGCAACCCCACAAGCAATAGCTTCTCCACATACTAATCAACATTGAAGTCTCCAGTTCTTTAGAAAAGAAGTGGGCGCCCTCATCGGAGTAGAATCAACCCTAAAAATCAGAATATGACAAAGAACCTGTGAGACCCACATTTGCAATAGTATCACAATATGTAGGGCAATTTTTCATAGATCAAAAAGAATTCCACTAATGGAGGTGAAGCTAAATCCGGATACTGTATTGCAGATACAACACTATCAGAAATTCATTGTTGAATTGCTCTGTCAACAACATAGGGTTAACCAGGGACGGAGAGGATGATGCACATATCTGAATGGGAATCAGAAATATTTTCTTGCTGAACCAGTGAATAATTGAGTATACAACATAATCGAACAATCGGATACTAGCCCAGAGGTCCAAAACCCACCCTTCAATAGGAACAGACAAAAAGCCCAAGTTACAGAACAACCACCTATTGTTTAACATCATCAACTTGTAATCTTCCAAGAAACAGTCTAACCAATGCAATTATTTGAATACTCAACAAATATATATACACATACAGGTTAGATTAACTCAGTCCATTTAGTTGTAAACTTAACACAATCAAGTTCTCTTAATATACTTAAATCTAATAACAAACAAATTAATGAGAGATTAATTAACTTACATTGAAACAAAAAGTAGCAAGTCTCTGATCAAATAAACCTGTTATTGAACCTCAGAAGTATGCGAATCTTGATAAATCACCTAAAGACGAAAGGCGCCGAATCTCCTGCGAATCTGATTTCGCTGCGAACGCAAAAAATCGTGGAGCTGATCCAACGTTTCAAATTGGACGGGATTTTGAAGTAGAAATTGTACTGAAGAACCAAACAGACCTCACAGAAGGAATCGATTTTCAGGGTGGAGTGGGTGGAGAGTTTTCGTGAATTCAAACGTTTGAAATTGAAAGTGGAATGAGACTGTTTATGGAGAGTTTTAAGTTTATTCTTGCGTTTTGGACATGGGAAGATGATCCTGTGTGACGCTTATACCTTAATCAACTGAATTAAGAATGAAAGACGGCTCAAGAATATAATAAGGAGAACAGAGGGTTGATGTCCACGTGTAGCGATATGATGGGTCTAACAGAGGAAAAAACATTGAGGGTAACGGAGACACATGTCGCGCCACATTGTATCACCATTGAATAAGAGTATGATAAGTGAATTTCATATATTATAATAAATAAATGCTGGATAATTCAAATAAAATTTAAAAATTAAAATTTTAAATTTAAATGTATATTATCCTTTAGATGAGTGTGAAATGAGTGAATTCTACTAAAAAAAATACTGGGACCTACTCATCCAATGAATAATATGCATTTGAGTTACAATTTTTTGAATTTTATTTAAGTTTTGTAGCATTGCTCATTATAGTAATCACCTGTCTATGGCATTTGATAATCATCCAATTAGAGTTTACATTACCAACTTATAAATTTTATTATTAGATGTTGACACCACATTACAGTCATAACGTAATTCACCGTTACACCCAATATTTACTCCTAATAGAGTGTTGAGTTTTAAGTCTAGGCTTGTTAATTGAGTTGAGCTATTCAAACTTGATTCGAATAGGACTCGAGTCAAGTTTGACTTGTGTTATAAACGAGTCGAACTTGAACAATTTTTTAGACTCATTAAGGGTTAGACTCATTTTTTAGGTTCGTTTACAAAAACGAGTTTGACAGGATCGGACTCAAACTCGCAAAACTCGACTCAATTGACAACCCTATCTAAGCCGCCAGTAAAACAAAATATAAATGCATATAAAGATAAATGTAAAACAAATACTACTTCAAACGGTAATTTGGAAAGAAAAAATAATAGATATTTTAAAAAAAATTGTCAAATAGTGTCTTAATTTTAACTTTCACACCCGGAATAGCTTAAATTAAAAATTAGGAGTCTAATCAAGAATAATCTAAGATCAAACAACCGTTAAAGATTAATATTTTGTTTGAGATGAGACAAAAAAAAAAACTTAATAACGTTTTAAAAAGGGGAATACTATTCGTGTTCCCAATAAGACCAAAGGAACGGCCTTTGCATTTGTCAATAAGAACAAAGCAACGGCCTTTACATCTATAAAAACAACAAATTGAAACAACGACCGATGAGATACTACTTAATGTCTAAAATGATATTTGTACTATCATTTTTTCTTTAAAGAAAATGTTATGTAACTTAAATTTGAATCTTAAATAATCTATATCTATATATATATCTTCTATACTACTAATAAAAGACAACTAAGTGAAAAAAAATTAAATTCCTATTATGCCCCTAAAAAATCTATAAAGACAATCATATTATATTCTCTAATTTAACTTCTAAACTCTTCCCTTTCTAGGAGTAAGTATTCATTTACCACTAATGAATATGTAACTATCAATTGAAAAGTGTTTCGTATTCTCACTTCTCACATCCTTTATAAATTTCACCCGAAGACGTAGCAACAATAGGAAGGCATAAAATTTGAGTACTTCTCATTCTTTACATATTTGCAGAGTTTAGGTGTCTCATAATATTAGTAGTATAGATTTTTTGCACTTTATCTCCGTTAATCACCTTCTTGTCCTTTGCAGGATATGTGGTCCACGACAAAGCCTATAATATTTCAATTGGTTGCTTCGGCTTTATGTAGAGTTGGAAGATCAGGGAATTTGTTTACTAGAAAGGTTATTTAACCTATTTAAAAGGTTCAAATTAAAAGATTGTTTCAAGAAATATTCTAGGCTTGTTTTGTTCTTTTCTTTAGATAATCAGATTCAACAAGCATATTGAACATGCTAACGTCGCATTTTAATTTGTTTATCCTATTAGGAGTTTGTAACTTGTTAGATGAGTCCTTTATTTCTTTTGCTACAGCTTTGGCAAGCTAATGCTTGTAAAAATAAAAAATAAAAAGGATGTGAGGATAAGGTTCTTGTGAATATGCTAGTTTAGAAATGAAATTTGAAAAGGAAAAAAAATACCGCTATAAAATAACTCTATCAAGTGTTTAGGCAAATATATCATTGTTGATGTTGTTCAAAAGTTCATATATTATGTCACTGAGTAATCAAAAGAAGCTAAGTAGATATATGATACTTGGAGTAAGAAGAACCCATACGTAGACATGAAGAAAATTGTTACTAAAAAAAAATTAAAGAATAAATTCATAATTTGTCTCATACTGTATGTATGCATTGTACCCGATATTGGAGACTGCTATAATCATGAATTAAGTATTATAAAGAAACCTCTACTTTTTAGTGGGGAAAAAGTCCCAAGAATTTTTTTATACGATTTTCATGCCTTCTAAATTTCCCAACTCACACAATTGAATTGTCTAATTAAGCCAGATGTTTTTGATACATTTGTTCTTATATGGTTTATCTTTAATTTTTTTCCCATGTAAGATAGCTCATTAGCCATTGCCCAAGCTTATAAGACATAAGATAAGCTCATAGAAACACACGGGAGTTGGCCGATGAAATAATAAGCCATCACTTGTAGACACAAATGGAAAAGGCTTGTTCACTCACTAAAGAAACTGATGAGGCACTCATGAAGGGTCAAAAATATGTTCATGCAATAAAATGGTGCTTCCACTTATTTTTCAAAAAATTCTAGCTTAAAATGATTTACGTGCAACACATGTTTGCATCAACTAGTATATTAAATGAACGGGAACTATTAAATGAGTGAGTTCCATCAAATTTTTTAAATAAAATTCATTGATTCAATGATCCTTATTGATTTGAGATGTCATTTGGGATCTTCTCACTCGTTTATATATACGCGAAATGGCACGCATAACTTAGATAGGATGGTGAATAAGATAATTAAAAATTATCAATTGGATCACTACTCATTTATAACTTAATTGACCACGATTAATAAATTAAATAATTAATTTGTCAATTAAGTGTTTGAATCCCCTTTTACGCACTTAAAAAACTACCTCTTGGGAATGAAATGATGATATATATATATATATAAGCCCAACTATTCAATCAATCAAGCATTTGGTCCCTCCAATAAGCCAACTTTCATAAAATTCAATTTGATGAATAAATTAAAAAATATAATTAAAGTGACAATTCATCAAACATAGTCAGTGAAATTGCAAGTGTGTACAAACTAAAGCAAAATTATAATCATTCACAACACAAATAATTTTACGTGAAGACCCTGTCTAAAAAAATTGTAGAACCGACATTCGATTCACATAGCCTATTACATTATCATATGGTCAATTTATAAGTACTCGAATCTTATATTCTATCCAATTTGCCCATAATTAGATGCTTCTTTATTTGTCAAATCTTTTCCTCTAGATATAAACCCCCCGAAAGTCTTGAGTAGTTTCACTCGCTCACCACGATGAATAGTCTATGTCTCGAGTAATCTTCAAAATCCTCTCCTACAACTTACACAACAAATATGAGTTTTCCTATAACACCAAGATATTCTTTTTCAACATGTGAAGTTTAATTGGAAGAATTAAGATGGTTTGACCTTTGGACTTTAAGAATCTAAGGTTATTCCTAATTCTCTAAATGTTTAGGAGGTTGATTTTTGGCTCACAATAGGGATACTAAAACTTGGAATGGCTTATCATATTTGATGATACCCAAAATACACCCTAGACACGAGCTTAGAAAGAGAGCTCAGCTCAGGAGTTCCGGGAAAACAAGCAGAGCTCATCCAGCCAGGGACTGAGCTCTGCCAGCCGGTATTAAAACTCCCAGCTAAGGACACGAGATAAACAGTACCAAGGGGACAGCAAGATGACACCGGATACCATTATAAAGGAAGTAGAACCAATCCAATTCAAATAAGCTAAGAAAACCCAAAGAAGAGTCCAATCCATTACCCAAGCCCAAGCCCACTAAAGAGGAAATTCTAGAGAATGTTAGATAAGAATTTGAATGTTAGATAAATATTTGAATGTTAGATAAGTATTAGAATGTTAGATTTGAATGTTAGATAGGTATTATTTAATTTGTGTGGTTTGGATTGATTCACGTTGTACGGCTAGGATTGATTCCCTACTACTATAAATAGACCACCCATTTGGGTGTTCTAGGATCAAGAAAGAAGCAAAGCTTCTAAGAGTGAGTTTAAGAGAGAGTTCTCTTGAGATTCTTAGTATGCTCTGTGGTTGCAGTTTAGACTGATCTGCCACATCAGAAAAGATTTCTAGAGATTAAGAGTGTAAGTTGTGAGCTTACTATTGAGTGTTTGTTTCTCTCTCTCTCTCCCTCTCAAGCATTGTAAAACTCTCCGGAGTACCATCATGATTGATCAATAAAACATCCAGGCCCCTGTCGCCGTTCGAAGAGTGGACGTAGGTCATCCGAGACCGAACCACTATAAATCTCTTGTGTTAATCTCCTTATTTACAGTTTCGCCATTGATTGCCTATTAATTGCTTATTAATTATACTCGTACACATACTTGACTGTTGATCTTGCACGAAGACCAATTTGTGCATCATCAGTTTGGCGCCGTCTGTGGGAAACGACTAGTTTTCCTACTCTCATCCAATCCATGGCAATCACTACCCGATCAATGAGCCAACAACCGGGAGAAAACAACCAGACTCACCGGGAGGAGGTCTCCCCTCCCATCGTGCCTGGGGAACCTTCTACTGTTACTCCCGCTACTGGACAACAACAACTCTTGCAGACCACACAACTGCTCCAAGGAGGCGTCACCTCACCCTGTGGGAAGAGCCCCACTCACCCCAACAGGAGAGGAACAACAACCTAATCATCCAGGGCACCAAGCAGCACCCTGCCATGGAGGCCTCGCCAGAGCGCCCGAAGGCCACACCAGGGTGCCCCTCGCCCAGTAGTCCCTCCTCAGCGTACAGGGAACTCACGTGTTCCCCCTCCTCATGTACCTGCGTAGGAGGACGAGAGAGAATGCCAACGACTCTCATACAGCTTACAGTCTGAACATGATCTAGCAACAAACAAGGTAGACAAAAGGCGATCATCGCCGGGCGTTCAGCAGCAGGCGCCCAATCTCAGGCGTCCAGCAGTAGTGGATGCCGACGAAGGGTCTCGCCCCCTCTCACTAGGCACTCAACAGCAGGTGCCCAGCACCAGACGCCCAATCTCAGGCGTCCAGCAGTAGGCGCCCTGCCTCAGGGCAAAACAACAGCCACCTATGGGCATTCAAAGCCAAAAATGTAAAGGAAGAAAGCCAAAGAGGAGTGCGGGACACACCTTGTAAGCCTCTGCTACAGCAGCCATCTACCGACACTATACGTAGCTCGGCCTCTACGACTATGCTCTCGCGCAAATAGTCACCTCTGCCACAGCAGCCATCTACCGACACTATACGTAGTTCAGCCTCAGCTCATGCGGCCCTCTCTCAAGACGCCCACAGCTCTAACTTTGCTCTCATGCAAACAACCTGTCTCTCTCCAGGTAATCATATTAGATATTTTAATGTTGGGATAACATTGTTCTTGCCAGGTACACTTTTGAAACTCAAGTCGTCTACACTTGAACCCCAACTCCTACAACAATACAACAGTCTAAAGACAACATAGTCTGTCAAGCAAAAAATACAAAGAGTCACACCCCTACTGACCCTCACTGTCTCCACTCACGTAATCACCGTCGTCATCAGACTCAGGGGCCTCGTAAGGCTTGAGGTCAGAGAGATCATTATAAGGATATGATACTGATGCCCTCCTCCTCAGCTCCTCATAGCCATCAACAAAAGCACTAGCCCTAGCTCTCTCAGCGGCATCCCTCTGAGCCTCCGCTCTGACAGCTCTCTCAAGTGCAACTCGAAGGTCAGTCTCAAGCTGAATAACCTTCGTCTGTGACAGCCTCAACTGCTCAGCAGCACTCTCTCGTGTCTGCCGCTCGAGCTCAAGCTGCTTGTCGGCATCCTCTCGCGCCTGTAGAGCTAGCCCCACAGCATTCTCCCGCGCCTGCCGCTCTTGCCAAAGCTGATCCTCGGCAGTCTCACGTGCCTGCCTCTCAGCTGCTTGACCTTGGACTACATCCCTGATAGTCAGAGTATGATTGAAGAGGTAAGGCAAAGTAGCAGCCACCTGTTGACATTCAAAAGCGAAACAAAGAGAGATGAAAAACTAAGCCCGGGTATGCCGAAGAAAGCCATATACAAAGAAGGAATGTAAGACATACCAGAGCAAAGCCTTCCACGGCGGCGTCGACCACTCCCTGTGGACCTAGGGAGGCTATCTCTCGAGCCTCAGCGCCGGTCACGAAGGTACAGAATCTTTCCTTTGCCAACTCCACGTTACTAAGCATGGACGATGAGGCACCGCCCTGAGAAATAAGCAGACCCTTTGCCCTAGTAAAGCATAGAGTCGGAACCTCGGCCTCAACGGCGCTAGGACCGCCCCTCGGAGGTGACGGAATATCAGCTAGAGGGGAAGGAGGAGCATCGCCTGGCTCTGCCTCCGCAGGGCCATCCAAGCTAGCGGCGTCTGTCCTCGCCCTCTTGAGGGCAGGAGGAGAAGGAGAAGGAACTGTCCTGGAGACATACACTTCTTCCACAAAAGATCTGACAATTGGAGGGCCTAAAGAAAACAGTGTAAGCCAATGGATCCTACTACACGGACTATTCAAAGAGACTAGTCGATGGTCAAAATACCTTTCTTCTTCGGTCTCAAGGAAGCTGTGGAACAGCCAACTGCTGACATGATCTCGGAGTGCTCCCTGCATGGGCTGTTCAGGACCATCTCAAGTAGACTCTTCTGGTCCTCAGTAAGGGTTGGCGGAGCTGCAAGAAAACAATCATCGTAAGGATAGGCACATGGTTACACTTGATAATCAAAGCAAAAGTCAAAAGTTAGAATCCTTACCTTGCTTAGTTTTTGGAATCGTACTCCAACTGGTAGGCACCCTGTCGCGATCGGACTCGGAGGCCCACTCGCCTCCAATAAAAAAGAACTTCTTCTTCCAATTATGGTAATTGGAGGTGAGCCCAGTAATAAACTTCTTCCTCCCTAACCTCGGGGAAAATCGGTACCACCCCTGGTGTGAAACGGGGTTTTCCAGAAGTATATAGGTAACCAAGAATTCCTCGAACGGGGGAGGAGCACTAGATCCGTGGGTCAACCGCCACAGTGCAAAGAAAGCTAATAAAACTCGCCAGCCATTCGGAGCCAGCTTCCCAGGAACTAAGGAAAGACGCTCAAAGACCCGACATATAGGTCCGGGAATCGGGAATCTCAGACCCGCCTCCAAGGCCCCCTCATAAAGCACTATGTCATCCGAAGAGTCGCAGCAAGCTGACTTATCAGCCTCCGCATGACGGCACAGTACCGAGGGAGGAATACGGTACAAGGAAATCAACTCCAAAATATCCTCGTCATACTTAAAATAGCTAAAGAGAGTTGCTACCTCGGAAAGACTGCCTCCGTCATCAATCGGACCTTCTTCAGGATCCTTGGCAGTCTCCTGCTCGTCTGGGTAAAAATTCATCAAGAGAAAAAATTACACTCTGATCAAAAAAGAATACCCGTACCCATGAAAGAGAAAAGAAAGTACCGGGAACCTACCTTGAGAGCCAGGACCATCCGTGGCGTTGATCGGTCGCTTCCTAGACTTGATAGGAGGAGACTGAACCATGCCATGGGCGCCGCCCAGTGCATCCTGGACACCTCCTGAAGTACTTGTAGCACCACCCAGTCCAAAACGGACATTCTCGGCGTCACCTGGAGACCCACTCTGCCGCTCACTCAGGCGCAGCGTCCCTTTAAATACGCCAAAAGGATTATTTGAAATCCTCGTACTCGCGCCTGTCCCCCCACAGATGGTACCAAAGGGTCTCTCATGGGTCACCGGCACTGCGCCAAAGCCACCGCGAGAACAGGCGCCAAAATGGCCGAAGCCCAAAGGGGAGCCGCCCACAGGATTTGCGTCTGCCCATCCATTCCCACCGCCTGCGCCACGAAGCACACCATCTGGGCTGCCACAATGGGCGCCGCCCACTTGTCCTTCGGCCTGAGCGCCGCCCGCTTCGCCTCTGTCGCCAACAGTGTCGCCTAGCAAGCCTCTATCGGCATGAGTGCCGCCGGCCAAGCTCCCTTCCCCATGGGAACCTTCAACGCGAAGACCCTTACGGATGAATGAGCCTCTAGTCCTCATTGATACTTAGATAGTGGAGGAAGGAAGAATGAATAAATGAAGTAGCCTTGAAGCCTCTTAAAAAGAGAGGGAAGCTCCTCCACATGCAAATAAATATATATATATATATATATATATATATATATATATATATATATATATATATATATATATATATATAAAAAGGGCCAGCCGCCCATGTGGGCGGCACCCAAAGAAGCAAAAAAAAAAAAAAAAAAAAAAAAAAAAAAAGAAGACAAAAAAAAGGGGGCCAGCCGCCCAGCTCTCCCTCTCCTAGCTGTACCCGAGCAGCTTACCAGATCTCTGCACTGTTCTCGCACAGACAGCCACCATATTCAACTTTACATTCTCTCAAGGGTCGCCCGATAAGCTTCAAAGCTTATAAATGAAAGATGAGCTCGTCAGCTCATAAATATACGATAAGCTTCAAAGCTTATAAATGAAAGATGAGTTCTTCAGCTCATAAATATACGATAAGCTTCAAAGCTTATAAATGAAAGATGAGCTCTTCAGCTCATAAATTTAAGATGAGCTCTTCAACTCATAAACTCAAGATGAGCTCTTCAGCTCATATACATCCGATAAGCTTCAAAGCTTATAAATGAAAGATGAGCTCTTCAGCTCATAAATTTAAGATGAGCTCTTCAACTCATAAACTCAAGATGAGCTCTTCAGCTCATATACATCCGATGAGCTCTTCAGCTCATAAATTTGAGATGAGCTCTTCAGCTCATAAATTCAAGATGAGCTCTTCAGTTCATAACTTGAGCCAAGCAGCTCACGATGAACTATTCAATTCATAACTTGAGCCACGCAGCTCACGATGAACTATTCGGTTCATAACTTGAGCCAAGCAGCTCACGATGAACTCTTCAATTCATAACTTGAGCCACGCAGCTCACGATGAACTATTCAGTTCATAACTTGAGCCAAGCAGCTCACGCTGAACTCTTCAGCTCATAATATGAGCCACGTAGCTCGCGCTGAATTATTCAGTTCATGATATGAGCAACACAGCCCACGAAGAACTCCAATAGTTCAGAAAAGAGCCTAGGAGCTCGGAATGGGCCATTTAATTCCTTAAAAGAGCCCTGAAGCTCATGATGAGTTCCCTAGTTCATAAAAAGAGCCCGACAGCTCATAAAGTCAACAATTTTGCTTTAAGGAGCACTAAAGTACTTCTCGAAGCAATGGGAACTCGACAACCATAGGAAAAGCAGCAGCTCTCTGCACCTCGAGCTCATGCAAATCAAGGTCGATGTGTGGAAGTCTATCTCAATTCAGCATCGACTCAGCCCTTACCCAAGCTCGCTTGGGCCAAGGGCTGGGGGGCAACTGATGATACCCAAAATACACCCTAGACACGAGCTTAGAAAGAGAGCTCAGCTCAGGAGTTCCGGGAAAACAAGCAGAGCTCATCCAGCCAGGGACTGAGCTCTGCCAGCCGGTATTAAAACTCCCAGCTAAGGACACGAGATAAACAGTACCAAGGGGACAGCAAGATGACACCGGATACCATTATAAAGGAAGTAGAACCAATCCAATTCAAATAAGCTAAGAAAGCCCAAAGAAGAGTCCAATCCATTACCCAAGCCCAAGCCCACTAAAGAGGAAATTCTAGAGAATGTTAGATAAGAATTTGAATGTTAGATAAATATTTGAATGTTAGATAAGTATTAGAATGTTAGATTTGAATGTTAGATAGGTATTATTTAATTTGTGTGGTTTGGATTGATTCACGTTGTACGGCTAGGATTGATTCCCTACTACTATAAATAGACCACCCATTTGGGTGTTCTAGGATCAAGAAAGAAGCAAAGCTTCTAAGAGTGAGTTTAAGAGAGAGTTCTCTTGAGATTCTTAGTATGCTCTGTGGTTGCAGTTTAGACTGATCTGCCACATCAGAAAAGATTTCTAGAGATTGAGAGTGTAAGTTGTGAGCTTACTATTGAGTGTTTGTTTCTCTCTCTCTCTCCCTCTCAAGCATTGTAAAACTCTCCGGAGTACCATCATGATTGATCAATAAAACATCCAGGCCCCTGTCGCCGTTCGAAGAGTGGACGTAGGTCATCCGAGACCGAACCACTATAAATCTCTTGTGTTAATCTCCTTATTTACAGTTTCGCCATTGATTGCCTATTAATTGCTTATTAATTATACTCGTACACATACTTGACTGTTGATCTTGCACGAAGACCAATTTGTGCATCATCAATATTTATACCCACACAAACCTAAATTCATGAAAGATCGTTTGAGTCGTCGGAGAGCGGTGGGATAATAGTTGCAATGGAATGAGAAAAGGCTCCAATCCAGTAAAGTGGAGCAAATATTGCTCTAGTCGAAGACAATCAAGCAGAAGGTGGTCCCTATTAACTTTTAAGTTATAAATCAAACAAAAACTTGGCTTTTTCAGCACTAATGAGTGTTGTTCCTATAGGATCCGATACATGACTCATCCTATGATCTCAAAACATATTTTGATATTTAGAAAATATTTTTTCATGAAAGACTTAAGAATCATCCACAAATACTATTAAATCCAATTTCATTAACCTAATTAATCAAAATCAAAAATTAAACAAAGGGTTCTTAGATATTTAAATCATTACATTTGTCATAAACTCTTGAAGGTTCATTGGAGATATTTTTGATTTAGGAGTTAATTACATTAGAAGTCTCCAAAGTATGAAGTTTGTCTCATTTTGGTCCATAACATTTCAATTGCATCATTTTAGTCATTGAAGTATCGAATATATTTATATATGGTCCCTCAAACATACAACATTTAGATTGCTAATGATTTTTTATTATAAATTTGTCACATAATATCTAAATATGAGAAAAAAATAATTTAGAACTCTTGACCAAATTTTTACCCAAATTTTATTCAAAGGCTATCAAAATTACACAGTTTTAATCATAAGTTATTAAAATTTTGGTCAAGAGTTGTCTAAATTATTTTTTGCCTATATTTAGGTATCACGTGACAAATTTATGATAAAAAATCATAAGCAATTTAGATGTTGTTTGCTTGAGGGACAATATAGAAATATATTTAATAATTTAGGGATTAAAATGATATAATTAAAATATTAGAGATAAAAATGAGATAAATTTTATACTTTAAGGACCTCCAGTGTAATTAACCATTAATCTAACTTTGAAGATTGACTCCTCATTCCTCAAAACTTTGAAAACTTGATATTTGAAGCATCATGTTCATAAACTTAGATTGAGATTTACAACAAAATTTTACGAAATTAATCGATTATAACCAATTTCCCAATATCTTCTTTCTTATTTGTTCTTTATTCACCCTTGTAGAAGTCCGATTACCAATACTTGGCACAAAAAGTCATTAGTGGTGTGTGTGATTATATATACGTGTGTGTATACAGAGAGATTTTTTAATTTTAACTTCATATCCTAATGCCATATTCGTAAATGTAATATAATTTTTTTCATGCAAAAATTCATTTTTTCCGCATTGATTATAATATTCTATCGTACGTCTTATGAGGATGCCTAGTACTTATAACCCAAATATAATTTTCTAATTTTAACTAATTTTAATTTCTTATTCGAATAGATTCAAAGTTAGTTGCTTAGAAGCACGGACACATTATCACGAACTATGTACTTCCATATACGTTAAGTACCGTGTGTAACTAGGTCATCATTGCTGGATCCAATATTATTTTGACACGTGGACTTAAAACGGTTAAACACTAGGGCCTGTTTGGTTTGCGTTTCAAAAACAGGTATCCGAAAACAGTTTTTGAGAAGAGTTTTGAGAAAATGGTTTTGATATTTTTTGAGATAAAAAACTTGTTTGGTTAGATGATTTCAAAAACAGTTTTACAGAACAGAAAATAGTAAAACCTGTTTGGACAGCCTAAATATATGTTTGAACAGTAATTCAAACATTAATAAAAAAATATAAGAAAGTTATTTTTAGATTGATAATTTCATAAAAAAAAAAATTCAATAAACCAAACTTTAAAATATAATATAATATATTATATTATAATATTCTATTATATATTATATAATATATAATATTTATATATATTATATTCTATTATATTATATAATATATTTACACATATATATATTATATTATATTATATAATTACACACACACACACACACACAGATATATATATATATATATATATTTATACATTTATACATATATATATACATATAATATATATATATATGTATAATATAATATATATATATTTATACATATAAATTGGTATATATATGTATATATATGTACATATATATGTATATATATACCTATTTATACATATATATAATATATTAATACATATATAATATATATATAATATAATATATATATTTATACATATAAATTGGTATATATATGTATATATATGTACATATATATATATATGTACATATATATATATATATATGTACATATATATATGTATATATATGTACATATATACCTATTTATACATATATATAATATATATATACATATATAATATATATATACATATATAATATATATTTATAAATTCTTATATATAAATTCGTAGATATATATATACATATATATACCAATTTATATATATATTTATACATACACACACATATATATATATATATATATATATATATATATATATATATATATATATATATATATATATATATATATATATATATATATTTATTTATTTATTTATTAATTCGTATATATAAATTCGTAGATAAATATATACATATATATACCAATTTATATATATATATATTTATATATATATATATATATATATATATATATATATATATATATATATTATATATTAGCAGAGAGAGGAAGAAGTAAAAAAAAAAATGAATGAAAAAATTTGCTGCTAAGGAGATTCGAAGGGCAGACCTCATTAAAGTCCAAAATTGTTCTCCTTGTTTTCAAAATTTTCAAAGAAAACTCCGAAAACAAGTTAAACTTGTTTTCTATTTCTTTGACTCAAATCTCATTTTTTCCGAAAATTTTGAGAACAAAAATGCTAAACAAACAGGATTTGGGTGTTTTTAAAATTTTGAGAACAAAAAACTGTTTTGCAGACGCAAACCAAACATGAAACTTAATCATACTTATGTATTCGCCACGTGGCAAAAATCAGATAGTGCCGCACATTATCTATCGACCCCCCCTCCCCAAATTGTATTTCCAAGTTTTCAGTGTCTTTCTCTTTCCATTCCTTTCGTCGGATCACACTGAAAATTCTCAGGCGGATTATGTGTATCGAACCCTCTCTCCGATTCCTATCTGCCGTCTCCGACGATCGAGCACAGTGATCGAGGGTTTGGGGTCCTGTTGGCTGTAAAAGCAGAACGTTCGAGAAAATTCGGAAGATATACAGTTGAAACGATCTCCAAGGAAAGGAAAGCAATGTCGACGACAGACATTGCCGGAATATTAGACAACTCGAAGTTGCTCGATCGGTTAAGGATAGATCAAGAAGATGTGCTCCAAGAGATCAACAAGATGCACAAGAAGCTGCAATCCAGTGAGTTTCACCTACACCATACAAAATAATTGATCATCTTACCCATCGTTATCGGTGATTGATCAGCAATTAACAATCTCTCATTGTCATAGGTTGTCATCTGCTCTTGATCTGAATACGAATTGGTAGTACATTTATTAAACACGTGTGATTTCGTTGTGTTTACATTACATGGTTCAGAATACTATTAATCGTACTGTTTTGCCCCAAAGGCGACTACTTCTATATTTCATGCTATGATTTTACTCCTTCAGTGTGAGGGTAAGGTGTGAAATGACTCCATGGTAGTTTGATTGCAGAGAGTTTGTGTAGCTGCTAGAATTTAATGAGTTTTTGTACATAGAATTCCGAAACAGGATCACATTACATTGTAATGTGGACCGCTGCATGGATGGATTTTGGGGGAGGGGGCGACCGCTCTCCCCCAAGAATTGCAAAAAAGCACTTTTATCATTACTAGTATTTGCCTTGAATATATACATATTATCTAGGCTAGCCCCCTAGATTGTTTGAGAGATACGAGGCTGCCCCCTAGATTTTGTGGAAATTCTAAGCGGACGCCCAAAATCATGTGTACGACATCTATGCAGTAGATTTTAATGTTGTAGTGGATGAGTAACCAGATGAATGAAAAAGATAGCATATACTCATTTTTAGGAGATTGTTGGTAACGTCTTTTTCAAAGAAGAAATATGAATTGTCCTTTCTCGTCAATATTTGTTTCATATCCCTCTCACATTTAATATAGTTGGTTCCTCTTGCAAAAGACATGATCATTATTTATGAACCATCTCTACTCGGCATTGAGATATAGATGGTGCTTATTGTTCTATTATACATTTTGAGTTTGTGCTCATCTATCAACAGGCCTTTGTAAAGGCTTTGCCTTCTTGAGATCAAGGGTTCAAGTCCCGTTCTCCCTAAAAAAAAAAAAAAAAAAAAAAAAAAATGGGTTTGTGCTCATCTAACATACTATGTTAGAAGTCATCAAGCTTTGCAACGTAAATCTGAAGCTATGTCGAATGCAAGACATCTAGTACCAATAACAGAAGCAATTGTTCAACTACTTTGAAAAAATGGATCAGTTGTTTTGGTTGAGAAAGTTGTTTTTTCGAAAAACATGAGACATATGGGTGATATGATTGTGTTGTACAATGGATTGAGGTTGTTCATGTAACTGTGGTGCTGTGAGAATGGCTAAAGTTACTTCTAGGAGGAAGTTTATTTTATTTTTTCTCAAATCTGCAATACATTTATGTGATGGCTTCACAATAATTTGTCTCTGCAGCTAAAAAATAATCACATGCATTATAGAATTGGCGTGGTCTAGATTCACATTGGAAAAAAAAAATTACTTTCCTCCCACTTAGATGATACTTTTTAGTTCTTAGCCAGGTTTTGCTGGGATCCAACTAATTTTAATAAAGACCAATCCGACATCTTTTTTAAGATCATTGATGTGTGCTATATTAATCTTTGTAATTTACCACCATGAACACAATTTTGCTCTACCCCTAGAGCCATTATTTCCTAAAAAGATATCTGTACTTTCGTTCATAAGCTGTGCAATGATCCTTTTTACAAAAGCTAATACACAATTGCCAGTTTTGACTATACCAGTATTGCACCACCTCATTGTCATCAGCATTGTTGCCATTTCACAACTGCTATCAACTTCACCACCTTAACAGCATTGCCAACACCCCATCCCAATTTGGAAAAAAATTCAACATCATGAGCTCATTGTTAATTTTACCACTATCCACTCCCACTGTATGGTCACCGACTCACTGCCAGTGCCATTGCCTCCTGACCACCATTATGATTTGTTATCTTCATACGTAGCCCCTTGCCAACACCCCCCCTCCTGCTTTTTTAGTTATGATCACAAATCAGCACATCAGGATGGGCATGCATCATGTGTGATGTTTGCAAAAATTGTTCAAGTAAAGGCCTTGGGATTACAAATGTTCAATATATTATGCAATCTACACAAACATAGAGATTTTATGATGAAACTCTGTAAAGGGATGATTAGGTATAAGTAATGCTGAAATGTATTTCTGGACGAACTTTTATAGATTCTTCAATTCAAACTGCAAGTGATAGTTGATTGGTTTCATTGGAAACGTTAGATGTAAATCACCTATCTGTAAGGGTGAGAAACTGAATTTTTGGCTCTCTGTGAATGTTAGGGGTTTTTAATCTTTTGTTTTTTTTTTTGTGTTTATGCGGGAAGCCTTAAGTGGGAAAAGTTAATTATTAATTGTGCTGATGCATATAGTAAAAAAAACTTACTTAACTTGAAGATGGCAAGGTACTATAAGGGCAAGAATGACCTAAGAAGGAAGTGGATCTAGTATTGACAAAAACTTAATGTTTTCTTGTAGTTGGTAATGGTGCCCTAAACAGAGCTGAATGGTTAAAATGATTTTCCGTTGCCACGTAATTGTTCCATAATGTCAACCGAAAAACAGAATTTTTGGCATTATAAACCATGCAATCTCTTTGCCACCCTTGAAGACAATCTACACACAATCAAACAAGCTCACACAGCCAATTAATATCTGCTCAAGTTCGTTATTCACCCTCACCCTCTTTTTCCTGGACGAAAAAAGAAAAATATAGGAATTAAAGAATCCAACCATGGTCACAGTCTCAGCATTTTGTCTTGTCATGGAAGACTCAAGCTTGTGAGGGCTTGAATTCAACAGTTTCACTCTCTGAAGAAGTCTTTTTTTTTTCTTTTTTATATTCGGATACTTTGTCAGTGTTCTCCTTTCTATTAGGCAGGTATCAAACCTACATATAACACTGGGAGTGACGAGTGAGAATAGATGACAGCCATTGTTGGATGCTAATTTTGCTTAACATCCTTGCTTTATTATTTTATGCCTATGTTTAGGCTATTATTTCATGCTCATGTTCTCTCTTCACTTCACATTGGCCTTTTAGTTCTCTTCATCTGTTTTTGAGAATTTCTCCTTGGGGTTCTCTGCATGATGGTTGAGTTATGCTGCTGATCATTTTAAACTTTTGACAATGAGTTGAACCACTTTGAGGTCTCAGAAGACACTTGTTTCTTTCGTCTTATGTAGAAGTTGACTTCAACCTTTACGCGGGAGTAAATGAACTGCAAATACATGCTTGCTTTAACATCTTTTTCTTGTGTTCAGCTCTTGTTCTCTCTTCATGATTACAGCTGTTAAAGATCTGTATTTTTCCCTATTCCAATGCAGCACCTGAGGTGGTTGAGAAGCCTAGTGATACTTCACTGTTGAAACTTAAGCAGTTATACACTAATGCCAAAGAGCTTGCTGAAAAAGAAGTGACGTACGCCTATTCGATAACTTTGTCTGGGTTGAATAAATTAGTTATTTCCATTTGAAAAATAAAAATTAACTGAATTCTGATGTTTCTTTGTTGAGATGCAGTGTTTCTAGTCTGTTGTTAAGTCAATTGGAGGCTCTGATACCTTCTGGCTCCTCTGGGCAACAGCGAAGAAAATTCGGTGTGTGCTCCAACTGAGCTATGACTTGTTTCTAATGAAAACATTACTCCTGGCTTTAGTGCTGGCTTTGATCTTTTCCCTTTTTGCTTAAAAATATGCACACCTGAACTTAACATTCTATTTCTAAACTCCTTGATGCATTTTCCAATTATTCATGTATTTTAACCAGCTGTTGTCTCACATACCAATTTGGTGAAAATGCACTTAAGCTAGATGTTCTGTTGAGCTGTCGGGGCATGTGTCTCTTTTTCCAGTGGCACAAAATCATGTGAAGGGCTCATTGTGAGGTACAGAGTTATATGCATGAGAAGTGAACTAGCATTCAGACGAGAGAACACTATAAATCCCCTATATGATTGATCTTGTTGGCTGTATAGTTTCATATTGCATTTATGCTAGTGTTCCTGGTTGAATACGATCAATTGGTGCATGATGGACATAGACAGGGGAGGGGGGTTGAGTTGGGCAACTGCACCAACTGAAACCTTGCCAGGGATTTGTTATTCAAAATTCTAGGAAAATAGAAAAGAGGGGGAAAGGTTTTTCAAAGCCTCCTTTCTAACAAAATGGTTCTTTTTTAGATATTGATGGATAAGAGAGTAATTAAATCAATTAGGCTTACTCGTAGACATCAAAATGGCTGACTATCATAGTTGAATTGGAACCTATTTGGTGATTGCTGTTTACTTTTCCGCGGACGATTATGCACCATTTACTATTCTTCAACAATGGATTGCCTCCACTAGAACAAAATCTTGGCTTTCTCCCTGATGGTGAACATGGATTTTGGTACCTGAGTGGGTCATTTCTTACAACATGCTTGATGCAAATGAAACTAAGCAAATAAATTTGCATTTTTTAAAAAGAAGGAAATGGAAAAGCAAAACAATGGTGCTTAAAGGTGAAGAAGTTGTACACGTAGGTTAACTAGTGACAACAATGCATTTTCATGCCTTCGATTTGAAAGCTCTATTTTTGTTGCAATTGCAAAAGTTCCTTCCTTAATGTTAATGCAGTTATCTATGACCAGTTAAAGTTCTAAATTGGATGTCACATGAAATGCAGAAGGTAATGAACAGAAAAAGAAACGAATGAAAGTTGATTCAGATGGCCCAAGGCTTTCTCCTTCCAGGCGAAACCACCTGGATGCTCTTGCTAGTTTAAAGGGTGAACAAGTAGGCATCAATTCTTTCTTTTTTTGTTTTCTTTGTTTTTTGATTGAACCATCAGCTCTATATCATTGACCTCATCTTTAGTTCATTATTCCATATTGAGCATCGAATTTATTATTATTTTTTTGGTGCAAGAATTTTGTCACTTTTATCATTGGCCATGCTAGGTTAGAGGTACATCAAAATTATTTTTGAAGGAGATAGTTAAAAAAGAAATGATAGTTGTTAATATAACAAAATATGACCCATAATAGAGCCCAATGGAAGATTAAGATTCATGTATTTTGTCACTTAGGTAGTTGCAATAATTTTTTTGATTCTAAAACTGCTTACTATTTCTTCTCTGTAATATGCAATATGTTTTCCAGGTAGCAGCTAGGGTCACTCTAGACGATGCTCCCAAAGATGAGTGGTTCATTGTCAAAGTAACTCATTTTGACAGGGAAACAAAAGAGTAAGTATAGTTTTGCTATATTATTAAAAAAGAAAAGAACACCAAGAATACTTGCAAGTCTGACTTGATGACCAATAAATTAGAAATCAGACTGCATTTCATTTCACAAGTTGGTTGATGCCTTGGTGTACAGAGAGTTGTATCCCACATCGAGTGGTAAGGGTCACTTGAGGTTGGTTTTTGTGGTTGAGGAGTTTCTTCTCTAATTGTTAATTGGTTTTGGGTTAGATGCTCTAATATTGTCCAAGAGCCGTATCTTGATATTTCTTGCTGGGCCCCATTTGAATTTCTTGATATTTATGCTTGCTTGTTTTTTGATTATTCGACTTGCGACTCTAGATCTCATGTAGAGAACTTGTCTCATACTTTTGCCCATTTGAAATTTTTTTTTTTTTTAGGTAAATAAACCAAATTTGTATTGATTGTAAATGAAGCTCTATTACAATAGAGGGAAAATAGAAAAAATCCTCTTAACATCTGTCTGTGTAGTATCCATAAACATGGACCAACACAAGGACGATCAAGCCATGTCATATATCAATTATCCAATCAACAGAATCTGAATCAACTTGCCGCTAATTAAGCATCCATTCAAATCCACAAATTCCTCAATTGTCACACCTTTATATCAACAGGGATTCAAAACCATCAAACTCACAGATTCACTCAAAGCAAACAAGAATCTGGGAGCTGTCAATTGTAGACAATAGCCCTGTTCTCTCTAGAATTCTTGAATTTGATGGATAAAAGTCTGCGTCTTATGATGTCACAAATTATCTGCTGTAAAGCTATTGCGTCCTTTTGGTTATTACAATGAACACTTGAGTTTCTTTCTCTTCACAGATAATTTAACTGTAGCAACCAGGCATAGTTTCTTAATCATGTTGGCAATGGATTTACCTTTCCATTGAGTAGCTTGTAAAATAAAAGTTTGCCATGGGATAGATTGCCATGCGGTCACACACTCCGATATAACAACTAACCATAGCAGAACATTCCAGCCAAGAGACAGATGATTAGGGGATTCCATTACAAAGTTACAAAAACACATCCACAAGTTAGTTGAAGTGAAAATGACCATGGTCTATCTCTAGTTCTGGGCCTCTCTTCGATTGCAAGCCATAGGATGAAAGTCATGTGGGGAATAGTTTAATTGAACCAGACTATTTTGCACCAAGGAACTTTGGCAGAATATACCCCTGTTGATGAAGGCAACCACTTAACAATATCACCAGATGAAGACTTGGGGAGAGCAGCTGGCACTGAAGCTTTAATCTCCATTAACTCGGCAGGGTTAGTTATTGGCCAATTCCAATGCCCATCATGAATTATATCACCGACTTTTGATCCCAATGGAAGTCCAGAGTCATAAATAACTTTACCATTCCATTTAAGTAACAAAAGGCCTAAAGGATGGCAATGTCCCTCCACATTATTTCTTCCATCCCTAATGACATGTTTCACTTGCCCTCTCCCTAGGTCCCTATAAGGATCTTCCTCTACTTCCAAGAACAAGTTTGCGGAGTCTTCAAGTCCTAGAAATTTTTACTTTTCACACAGCATCTTTTTGCCCAGTTAGTCCAGATATTATCAGTATCAGTAAGAAGATACCAGGTATATCTAGCCACCATGGCCATATTCCAGGTCACCAAATTCCTACTAACCAATTCCCCTTTTGCTTTGGGCTTACAAATATCCTCCCATGCTACTTTAGGCCCATCCTGTACCTGACCACATAAATGCTCTCATGGTCTGCTATATGTTCTTGAATATTTTCTTAGGCAAGAAGAGATGGCTTGCCCAATAAGTTTGAATGCTACACAAGACTGACTTAATAAATTGCAATCTACCTGCATGAGAAAGAAATTTGTTAGTCCAAGAGCTTATTATGGCCATTCGAATTTCTTGATATTCATGTTTGTTACGTGTGAGTCCAGATCTTGAGGAAGGGTATAAAGAGAACTTGTCTTCCATATCGAAAGATTAGGGCAACCCAAAGATGGTTTTATATGGTTGAGAAATCTCTCCGTTCATTGCCAATTTGTTTATGGTTGGATGCACACACACTCTGGACAAACCATATTATGTGCTATTGAGAAAACTTGGGGCAATTGCTTGTAACTAGTTTGCATTATTACTGGAGTTGAAACAAGTGCTTTGAAGTATTTTCATATAGATACAATTTTTTGTTATGGCTTGTTAGGAACTGGCTAACTGAGTACGTTTCAGATAGAGTACATTGGTGAAACATGATTCATATGATCCACTCCAAGTAGTCAAGAAAAGGTGCTGTTGAGTTAACCTAGCTTCTGTCCTGGCTTCTTGGGACAAACGTTTTTCATCTTATTGAGAAGACATTTTTTCATGTGTTCTTCCCAGAAATAACTTACGGTGTTTCTAATGGTATGCTTCAATTGGAGATCTTATTCATAGGATGATGACCATTGTGCCAAAATGATTTGTGTTCTGCTGTTCCTGCATCCTAGTGTCTTGAGTACATACAGGGGATACAGGTAAGGCGGAGTTCTTAGATTGTGTTCTGGTTCCACACTGCTTGATAAAGTGAGCAGGATCTATGTTATATTTTTAAGGGAGAGACCAGGCTTAGTCTGTCGATGTCTCCCATATTGGGATTATCTTCTCAAAACAACTGTCCATGACCCAAAAAACTTTCCAATCACCCTAATTACACGGAGGACACTTCATATTTATGGAGACCTCCTGAATTTATATTTTATAACAGAAAAACACCTCTACTAATTATATGGATATCCCTGACATTTCAGTAATCGCATATCAACTTCCTGAGGTTTGTTTATCTTAATAGAAATGCCCTTTCCGAGATTACACACTAATGCATACCATGAGTTCCAATATTATTTAGGTGTGAAACTATGAATGAGAATATATTTCTTGTAAAAAAAAATCTGACTTTTGGCCTTGGTTGTGCACGCCACAGCATGACATGCATGCCATGTTGTTTGGGTGGTGTCTCAAATCTTTCTTGGCTGATAATATTGGCACTTGATAAACAGCTTCAAGCATTAAAGTTAAACTTCTATAGAAGCGTACATTATCATGAATATTTTGAATAAAGTGCCTGAGGTGGCTTTTGTAATCACAATAACTTACAGCTTTCTTCTTCATCATCTTCTTTGTGTTTCTCTCTGTTCTCTTTCTGGTTTTCTTCTTTTTCTCTACACATGTAGTAACCTCTATGCTTTCATGCCTTGACATGTTTTGACTATGCAAAAGTTGTTGTGTTTTATCATGACCAAGACTACGTGCTTTAATGCAATTTCTCTTCCCTAAGTGGACAATTGGGTTTTGTGTTAGATTGAATTAAATATATTGAGGGAACAAAAGGGGGAGGGAAAAAGTCCCCCTTTATCACCTTTTTATGTTCTACACAAGTCTTGTCTGCTACAACATATCTTTTTATGCAGATTTGAAGTACTTGATGAGGAACCCGGTGATGATGAGGAGGGCACTGGCCAGAGGTAGCTCTCGTGTCTGTTTATTTTGGAGCTTTGCATAGAATTCTGTCAAATTTATTTTTTTGTGCTCACTTCTGTCTTCCACATAATAAATTGCCATATTGGTGGTGCTTGCTTTATGCAAGCATATACTTAACTCGAATGAATATAAACTTGCTTTCGGAATACAATAGATTTTGATTTTGGCTTGCAAATGCATATAATATTTTCCTGCTTGTTGTTATGTTTGTGTTGTTGGAATGAATCAGTCGTTTAATTGGTATTTTTGCTTGTCCTGTTCTAATCAAAAAGTGTAGAACTATCATTACTCCTAATGTTACATTGTACATGTACTTGAGTCTGCATGTCAAGTGAGGGTGTGAATACAATTATTGGATTTATCTATCCTTTTGAATTTAGCACATAGGAATGCAGCAGAATTTGCTAAAGTTCCAAAATTTTCTTCCTCATAGCCTAGGGTTTGAATGTGTTGAAGTTATAGTGGATCTTCAATATGAGTGTTCCCATCTTTCTGAATTAATGAAAAATAAATTTATAAGCCAAGTATCCCTTTGAATACATGGTGGCGATGGAAATATGTTTAATTTTTTTATGCATTGCCACACCTATACCTATAGCCATGCCTCTTCAGGTATTAACTTCACATGACTTGAAGCGCCTTGTGGCATCAGTTGCTCATGCAACTCTTTGCAGGAAATCGTTTTCATTTCTTTTTTGTTTTGTTTTCTTTTATTTCACATTTCAGTTGATCTTACTCTTCCTTTTGTGGTAAAATTGCTATATTCGCATGGATTAGGATTTTGTGACATATCATTCCTTGCTTGCTTAGGAATCATGTGTTCAATGATACGCCTGTCACTGCATCCTCACTTTAGGAACAGATATTGTTATCTTGTCTAGCGAACTTTCTATCTTTGCTTCTCTTGTATCTCAAGTTCCACAAGCTGGAAGGAAAAAAAAAAAGAACAACTTGGGTTTGTAGTAAGAGATTTGCAGACTTCTCTGATACCTATCTTGACCTTGTAATTTTTTTGTGATTAATTGTTATAATATTTTACTTTGATAATATGCAATACCTTTCAGGTCATTCTTAGTAGTTTCTCCTTTACTTTTTATTTGTTTCCATATGTTTCATTGTGTCTCGTGTGCCATTTTTGTTTTGGGTTTAGCTACTTCATTTACCTGTCATTTTACAAACATTATTTTCATTGAGATGGCATGTTGAGTTTGTGCCGTTGCTTTCCTTGTATTCATATTTATGTTAGAAGCAAAATGTTGTTGACATATTGTCATATAACTTACATTTATAATCCTGCAATCAATGCTATGTTGTTTAGAATCGTTTTGGATTATGATTTTGTTTTTTTGTAATGCCTCCTTTACCAAGTATAAGCCATTAGTTCAATCGATTATGGATTCTTTTTTTATATTTCTACTTTCAGAAAGTACAAGCTCCATATGTCGCATATCATACCTTTCCCTAAGCGAAATGATCTATCTAGTAGTGCTCAAGATTTCCATCCTGGAAGTCATGTTTTAGCTGTCTATCCTGGAACAACTGCACTGTATAAAGCAACGGTAGCCCATGCTCGTAAGGTAAAAGATACCCATCTATTTGTAACCGTGTATTTAGTTTTGCACTATACTTCTATCAATTTTGGTTGATGATATTGTGAAACTGATTACTGGTTGCATTTTCATGCCTTTGCGGTGTTCTTCCACTGTTTTGCAAATTCTCAGAGGAAGACTGATGAGTAAGTACCTTTCCTTCCTTCAGTTAGAATATTGCACATTTTACTGAAATTCTTTCTTTCTGCGGGGCATTGGAGACCAAAGGGAAATGCAACCATTTCTTTATTCACTTACATGGGACTGGCTTGAACTTTTTTTTTTTTTTTAAGAAGATAAATTAAGAAAGAGGAGGAATAGAAGTAATAGATAGGCTAACCCAAAAATAAAAAAAAACAATGAGGGATTTAATGATTGTCAGAATTGGAAAATGCTCAGTGTAGATGAGCTAAGCCAATAGGCTGAACCAAACGAGTTCTTCAGCAAGAACTTTGTAGAGCCAAACAAGTTCTTCATCATGAACTTTGTACAGTGCACACCACTTAGATGGCCTCTAGAAAGTCATGATATTACAAAGCCATGAAAGGGTGTTGGATTTTGAATTGCTTTAAAACAATTTTGGATGATATAACTTCTATATGGTTTCTAAATGTCCTACATCCGGGGATTGTCATGATTGTCAAACTGAACCTCATTAATTTGTTCTTCCTGGAAGATGCTTGGGAATTTTTAGCTTAATAAATGAATTCTGTTATTTTTTTTTTCCCAGAAAGTGTAATTCTTTTTATTGTGGTGACTTGAAATTTTTTTCGCTGGGCAGTTATGATTTGGAATTCGATGATGACGAGGAGGAAGATGGATCTTTACCCCAGAGGTCGGTGCCCTTCCACAGGGTGGTTGCTCTGCCGGATGGACATCGACAGTGATTCCATGCTTGTTCATAACTGTTTTTACATTCAAAGTTGATGTGCAGTATCATATATGGAGCCTTGTCCCATATGGATTTATCAGGTATTTTGAGAATTAGGACTGCAAACTCGTACTCATACGCTCCTTTTGAGTAACTTCATAGTAGGGTTATACTTTGGTATCGAAAAATCCATGACTAGCCATCAAAAAAAAAAAAATCCATGACTATATTTTTTGTTGAAATCGAAAATAAATTTTTGGTAGTAAACTGAAAAGTAAAAAAGGGCACAATAAACTTATTTGGTCCTCTTGTTCCTAGCAGCTAAGCCTTTTTATGGTCGAGTTGTGTGTAAATTGATTTAGACACTTTTGACCGTTGAACTAAAAAAGAAAAGACAGAGACTTAGGCCATGTTTGGTTTGCGTCTGCAAAACAGTTTTTTGTTCTCAAAATTTTAAAAACACCCAAATCCTGTTTGTTTAGCATTTTTGTTCTCAAAATTTTCGGAAAAAATGAGATTTGAGTCAAAGAAATAGAAAATAAGTTTAACTTGTTTTCGGAGTTTTCTTTGAAAATTTTGAAAACAAGGAGAACAATTTTGGACTTTAATGAGGTCTGCCCTTCGAATCTCCTTAGCAGCAAATTTTTTCATTCATTTTTTTTTTTTACTTCTTCCTCTCTCTCCTAATATATATATATATAATATTCTATTATATTATATAATATTATTATATAATATATTAGTATTATATTATATAATATTATTAAAATTCGTATATATATATATATATATATATATATATATATATATATATATTTATTTATTTATAAATTCGTATATATAAATTGGTATATATATGTATATATTTATCTACGAATTTATATATACGAATTAATAAATAAATAAATATATATATATATATGTGTGTGTGTGTATGTATAAATATATATATAAATTGGTATATATATGTATATATATATCTACGAATTTATATATAAGAATTTATAAATATATATTATATATGTATCTATATATTATATATATGTATAAATATATATATTATATTATACATATATATAATATATATATACATAATGTATATATATATATTATATATATGTATAAATAGGTATATATGTACATATATATACATACATATATGTACATATATATACATATATATACCAATTTATATGTATAAATATATATATTATATTATATATATATTATATATGTATTAATATATTATATATATGTATAAATAGGTATATATATACATATATATACATATATATACCAATTTATATGTATAAATATATATATATTATATTATACGTATATATATATATATATATATTATATGTATATATATATATGTATAAATGTATAAATATATATATATGTATAAATATATATATATATATATGTGTGTGTGTGTGTGTGTGTGTAATTATATAATATAATATAATATATATATGTGTAAATATATTATATAATATAATAGAATATAATATATATAAATATTATATATTATATAATATATAATAGAATATTATAATATAATATATTATATTATATTATAAGATATATTATATTTTAAAGTTTGGTTTATTGAATTTTTTTTTTTATGAAATTATCAATCTAAAAATAACTTTCTTATATTTTTTTATTAATGTTTGAATTACTGTTCAAACATATATTTAGGCTGTCCAAACAGGTTTTACTATTTTCTGTTCTGTAAAACTGTTTTTGAAATCATCTAACCAAACAAGTTTTTTATCTCAAAAAATATCAAAACTATTTTCTCAAAACTCTTCTCAAAAACTGTTTTCGGATACCTGTTTTTGAAACGCAAACCAAACAGGCCCTTATTTTTGAGACTCAAAAGGCCTGATAATAATCATGATTACATGTAACAGATTGATTTGTTAGTATGGTTTTTTTAGGTTAAATTTTATGGTCTTTTGTTTAAGAAGGTATGGGGTTTGAGTAGAGGTAGAAAAAGATGATGTAATCTCAATGGTACTATTCCATCGACATTGTTACTTATGATTCATGCCATTAGACCCTAAAAAAATAAATTGTCAATACGGGCAATCTATAATAATTTGTTGGTAGTAATATAAAAAAAATTAATCAGAAGCTCTGTCGTTGATTGTAACCAAACACTACCCAGTGGGGATGTAGTCACTTTCACTATTAAACAAATTTTTTTGATCAAAACCAACGGAACATAAGAAGTGAAATCCTTCAAAATTATATTGGCTTCATACATGTAGTTTAAGGATAATGGGTGACAAGAGCAACCATAATGCTATCTTGTCATGAGTGTTTTTGGTCACATAAAATTTTAATTTTACGGTTGAGTGTGATTCCCACTAAAGGGAAAGGGATTTTCGATATGATACAAAGCGTTAATATGATATGAATCGAATATAAAACTAATAAATCAAATACAAAATTAAATGGGTTAATGGATAAACCGGATTAATAAATTTAAACACGACAAAAATTATATTGAGTTCTTGTTAAAATCATGTCAATCTAATTTTGATTTGATTAACTTGTATATTTTGAATGAATTGACATTATTCTAAGTTATATATTTTAAATGGACCGACATGATTAAAAGAATCTGACCTATCCCTTTAATTATCTGTTTAACCCATTTATTCAAATAAATAAAAGAAAAAAAAAATATAACCCTAACCTCACTTTCACTTTTCCACTCACACAAACCCAATCCGCCGTCGGGAGGAGAGGAGGGCTTAGCGTCACTGCTCCGGCGCCGTTCAGCCGGGTTTAAGTTCCAGATCTGGAAGTTGAAGCCCTCGACTCCGACTGTCCAACAAGAAAAGGTTCTCTCTTTCTCTGTTTGGCTTTAAACCGTGAGGGCTACAGTCAGTCTCTCTCTTGTTTAGCTTTAAACCGTGAGGCATGAGCTCTGTGTGTGTGTTACAATATGTATCTCTCTCCCTCTCTCTGTTTAGCTTTAAACCATGAGCTGTGCGCAATTCGCATGAAACAAACACACACACACACACAAATTTTGTGCTTCAAATTCGAAATTCTTTGAATCGGCAGAACATCACATGTATAAATTGGACATCCCATTTGAAAATTCTTTTTTTTTTTTCCCTTCCCAGCAGCTGAACAATTTTTTTTCTTCAATAAAATTTTCTCTTTCTTTGGAAAAAAATATAAATAAATAGGTTGTGTTTGTGAAACAGATTAAACATGAGGTCATGTTAAACATGTTAGGTTATGAATAAATTCGAAAACGACTTGATTATTAAATTTATTAAACAGGTCAGATTTGAGTAACACGTTTAATGGTCAAGTTAAGTTAGTGTTTACACATCTTGATACGATTATTAAATATGTCAAGTTTGTATTTAGGATTGTTAACACAAACTCGACACGAAATGATCTAACTTGACACATTTGACATCTTTTAAGAAAGTTTATGCTATCAATTTTTTTTATATTGTTCTAAAAGTTATAATTTTTTATGGTAAAATTATACTTTTAAAAAGAGAAGTTATACCTATTCAAGGAAAGTCATGATTTGATCGTGACTTTCTCTTCAACCGTTGTAATTTTTTTGTAAGTTTTTAACTTGACTTTTAAATTACTGGATGCATAATAGATCATATCTTTATAAATTAAAATTTATATCTTAAAAAATTATAATTTTCGGTATGACCCCTCCTCCCCCGAATATAAACTGTGATTGAGACAATTGGCGTTCGTTTTTTTCCAATCAATTGTTGAACAGAGGAGAGGAGAGCCGAGCCACACCATTAACCATTCTGGAGAAATAAAGTTGATGACCACCTCAAAACATTTTAAATCAAAGGAGCTTAGCTGCACCACTGTTAAATCAACCAATCTTAACTAACTCTTTGAATTAAATTTAACGATTCAAATGATGTGATATATATTCACACACAAATTAATATATTTTTGGACTTTTCTTATTTATTCGAAAAATCAAATTTGATCCTTAATTTTCAGCTCTTAAATCAAAATTACGCTTATTTAGACTCAAGCGCATTCTCAATTCAAAATCAAATTGACAAAACGACGTCGTTATTGTCCTTGTCCTAGTGTCCACTAGCCCTAGCCAATACGTTGTCGTATGTTTACTTGGAGCTACCATCTACGAAGTGTCGCCCTAAATAAGCCGAAGCTGAGTCTCACTTTTCAGCGCCTACAGCAGAGAGAGAGAGAGAGAGAGAGAGAGAGTAATGGCGAAGAAAGAAGAAGATGGAGATGTACCCAAAAAAAAAGAGGATGGGGATGTACCGAAAAAAAAAGAAGAAGATGGAGAAGAAAACAAGGACAAGGAAGGGAACAATCTGCTGGGCCCGCCGACCTTCAAGAAACTTGAGAATAGCAGGTTCAAGTGCGTGGAGACTGGCCACGAATTGCCGAGCCACGCCAGGGACTCCTACGCTCAGAGCAAGCATTGCCGTCTGGGCCTCATCGACGCCGCCTTGGCCCGAAACAAACCCCCTCTCAACATGTTCCAACAAGACCCTCAGTCCCGGTAATCCACCTAATCTTCTTCTCTCTCTCTCTCTCTCTCCTCTTCAATTAGGGTTTAGGGTTTAGAAACATTATATGGTCATTATTATGAGTTGATTCTGTCGTCACAGAAATTTCTTTTTGTTATCTCAATGTTGGTGCTGAGTTAGTGTTTGATGTGGGCTTGTTGTAGTTCGAAGTTAATTTGTAAGCTAACAGGAGTTACCATCAATAAGTCTGAGGAGCATATATGGAAGCACATCAATGGAAGGAAGTTCTTGATCATGTTAGGTTTGTATTCTTGCTATCATTGAAGCTTTCAATTCTACGTTTTAGTGTCTGACTTGTCACAGGAAAATATGGGAATCTAGATGTTCCTATTTGAAAGGTTTGCCCCTGTGTATTGCTTATAAATGGTCATTTTACCGAAATGTGGACTTTCGTAAACAGAGAAAAAGGAAGCTGAAAAGCAAACACCCAATGGAATGATAGGTGAGCAGAATGAGGTGGCACAAGAGAAGAAATCAAAGCCTAAGGCAGATGGTGCAAAGAAAAGAAAGAATAAGAAAGAGAAAAATGTTGGACAAATTGCTCAAGAAGCAAGGGATTCTTCTGATAAGGAAAGTGATTTGGGAGAAGCAGACTTCTGGATGCCTCGGGTGGGAGAACGTTGGGATTTTGAGGATGGAGGAGATCGCTGGGGTTCTGGGTCAGAGGCGGCTCCAGAAACTGATGGTGGTGATGGAGAAGGTATGATTCATCAGGACCCTTATGTTATTCTATTGAATGCATCTTCAGCTGGATTGGATTTGATATTAATTTAAAATTTAAATTACTTTGCGAGACAATCATAGCCAATTGTCTAAAATTTTGAACTTTGACTAGTTTCCCGGTCGCATGACAGCTAATTATTCAGAGGAATTCACTGCTTGTCATAGATTCTAAATTTTGCAAGAATGACTTGATAGCTTTTTGCAACCTCATCTCATCAGATGATTGTTACAGGGGAAGAACTCATCAACTGAGCTTACTTTTTGTACGAGGAAAAATCTCACACCTTATGCTAGCAAAACGAATAAAATGCTAGAGACTATGGTTGGGTTGGTCGGAGACACTTTGATGTTTAAGTCAGTAAGGGTTCTGAGATTAATCGAATAGACTTATTACGAAGAGAGTGCATACCTTTGACTCAAGCATTACCCGGTATTTATAGTGTCACATTTTGCCCTTTTTGCTAGGGTTTCTGCCATTGACTACACTAGGTGACATACCTATTCTTTTGCCTGATTATCCTTAATTGATGCTGAAATATCTTTCAACATCTTTTCTCATTCGTCTGTTTTTTAGGGCATGTTGATAATGTTAACCTATTATTTAGGTAACTTCCTTATCAGTTTAACACCATCTCTGACTTCTCGGGATAGCCTAGCTATCTTATTCACTATAGATTGACTTTGTAGGAAAGACCCTAACTATTGGCTCTGCTCGGTCTTGTTTTTAGCTCGGTTAGGACTAGTGGCTCCTGTTCACTTAGTTTGGCTCGGCCAATCACACGGTATCTTTTTTGCTCGAACAATCAACTGTTAATTTGGTTTTGCTTCGTTGGCTTAGTTCAATTTACGGACCTGATAAGCTCGGCCAAATGCTTACAATTCATCATCACTGTTGGCCACGTGCCCTTTGTCACGTGCTTGTACTAATTCGAATCATTAAATGGCCTAATCATGCACAGTCATTCTACGCCCCTTCACTTGTCCCCAGGGAATGTCCATCGTGTGGCACACGCTGGTTGACATTTCTTTGTTTCCAAGTTTATCTTCATTAATTGCTATGCATTGTTTCCCGCACTGTGCACGTCCCTACACTTTTAATATTTTGTTTCAAAATCATTTAGCATCTAGCCTAAATTGTTCTAAATCTATACTTGTGCACACTACTAGAACTGCAGCTGTGTTAAAACTTTGCTCAATATTATACTTATTCTTCGGTATCTTTGAAGTAATGTCTAAAGATCACTCAGAAATTCTCCAACCATCCAATATAATATTTTGTTCAAGCAGAAAAAGTTCTGCAAGATTGAAGATTTTCATCAGTAAATTTGGAATTATGTAAAAGAGGAAAGGAGAAAAAAAAGCATTGTTTTATTAGCTAAGAAGTTTGACCAGGGAGTTCAAACACTCTTGGATGTTAGAAGTCAATGGAACTCCATATTCCATAAGATACTATGAATGCCGGTGTCAATGTGGTTTATATTTTATCACAATTGTCTGGGTAATCATGGTTTATTGTTTTACTGCCAGCAATTGACTCCATAGATTCAAGCCAATTCATAGAAGCTCATGATTTAATTTCTTTCTTAACCTTTGCTTCATTAATTCTAGGATTTTGCTGCCAATTGTGTCTTTCTTGACATCTACTTGAACATTGCTTGAATATAGCTATCTACTCTAAAACTTATTCTTATAAATTTCGATGATATTTTTTCATCAGATGTTGCAACTGAAGATTGTAACAATAATGCAAAGGAGCTTTCAAAGCGGTAGGTTGCTTAATTCTGCTGTGGTTTTCACAACCTTATCTTTAGAAAAACATGCAATTTTATTGTTTTGAGGGTCTGCTGTTTCTTTGCTTTGCAGGACAAAGCGAATGTCCGTAGAAATCGGACCCAGTAGCTTTGCTTCAAGGAAGAAGAAGAAAAAGACCAACTCGACAAAATAAGGGTGCATTAAACTGATTTTCAAAGCCATCAAGGAACTGCAAATTATTTATACCGAGGTCATCTTTACTTTGAAATCCAGGCCATTTGTAGCATTGAAGATGGACTGTGAGGGTTGGGAACTTGGGATGTGCATGTTTAGTCTCTACGGAATATTTATTTTGGCTCTTTTGGGTGGTGTAGATTTATTTTTCTTTTGGTGCTGTGTAGAACTGGCAACAAGAACAATAAAATCTTTCCCCTTAGGTATTTGGATCAACTTACATGAACTTCGATTAATTTTCTCTTAGGTCCAGTAAAAGGTAGGTCATTCATGCTCAGGGGCGGAGCCAGACTTTTTCGACAGTGGGGGCAACTTCAAAGCTCAATTTTTTCATAAGAAAATGACAATTCGAGGTGCAATCCATATAGATAAGTACATCAAAAAAATAAAAAAATAAAAACTCAATAAAATTCATCAAAAAAGTCTAACAAAAAACTCTTGCACCAAAAAAAAAATGATTACCATGCCGTTACTTAGAACAACGTTGTATGTTACTACTAAGATTATCACTTTCTTAAATAAGGGGTTGTTTCAACATTGATCGCCTTTAAGAATTCTACCATAGCCAATTCAAAAATTAATTCCTTTAGTTGGATAAAATCAATATTTATCATCAAATTTGACAAACAATTTATAAGGACTATAAATAACAAAATAAGTAAAAAAAAATAGTAGAAATAATTTAGAAAAACAAAATTTAGCACGAGTTTTTAAATTTAGGAATAACATAATTTATCATAATCAAATTATTAATCAAAAAATAGGACCTACAGACGATCAAATCATCACTGTTAAATTGAAATTAAGACTTAAAGCTCTATAGAAAAATATTAAATGGGTAAAAGTATTGTAGATACACTAAGAACCCAATAAAAAAAAGTGAATAATTTATAAAAACTATCGAAATTGAAGATACAATTTTATGCCCCATTTCGTTAAATCCACACTCAATAGATTGGATAAACACCTTGTTCAAAAAAATTAAAAAAAAAAAGACTGGATAAACACCAAATGATGTCAAAAAACAGAGGGAAACATTAGAGGGAATCAAGGGAGAGAAAAAATTGAGGAGAGTAAAGTTGGACGTAACCCAGAAAAGAGGAATGCAACAACTCTGAAGAACACTCAAATTGAAGAAGAAAGAGATGGAGTAGTTGTCTTCACTCCCACTGCTGCGTGTAATCTTTTAAGCCTACCTCTAAAAAGTATAAAGGATGCTCAACTGTGGGGGCAATTCTAAATACAAATAAACCCCCAGTTTTTTGGATCTTTTCAGTGGGGGCAATTTTTTAAAAGTCCTCTAACACATTAAGAATTCTAACTACACCCCAACATTTTTCAAAATTCCAGTGGGGGCAGCTGCCCCCACTGCAAATCCGCCCCTGTTCATGCTAGTACTAGAGTATTCATGAGAAAGTCTAACTTTAAGGTATTGTTAATATTCGAATTCAAGACGTTTTGATTTACAGTTCGTCTTTGTTACTACTTGAACTATCTTTGAAGTTAATAAAATCTTCAAAATAGCTATCTTTGTTATTATGGGTCATGGATTATGCATGTTTAATATAAGAGTTTGTTAAATAAAATTTTAAAATTAAGGGTGTGATACGAGATAGTTTTAAATTTGAGGATAAATTGAGATATGAAATTTTAGAAAAAAAAGAAAGAAAAGAAAGTCATATTTAGGAGTAATTTTCAACATGATGTTTTAATAAGATACTGATACAAAATCAATAATGAATAATATAATAGTATTATTAAGGGAGAATTATACGTTACACCCTAAAAAAATTAATAATTTTTAGGAGTAATTTTCAACATCACGTTTTAATATGATAGTGATGCAAATATGATAATATTATTAAGAGAGAATTACACTTTATACCTTAAAAGATTTAATAATTTTTATTTTATATTCTTAAATATTAATTTTTTTTATTACACTCTTAATATATTAAAAATATTGTAACGTGTCTTTGCTGTTAATTTCTGTTACTCATTTTATTAACGTTAATAAGGTGATTTTTGTTGGAATGAAGAGCGGAGGTGAACGAGAATTTTTTTTTATTGTAATATTTTTAATATATTAAGAATATAATATAAAAAAATTAAATTTTAAAAATAAAAAATAAAAAATAAAAACGTTTAAATAGATATTTTTTTTAACGTAAAGCCAACAAACAGATCACACCGAAAAGATCACTGTTGGGCATGTGAATATCCTATTGGCTGCTTAACGGGTAGATTCCTACTCTTTCTCACTCTCATCCAACCAAACTCAAATAATTTCCCACCAAATAAAAATTTATTATTTAATCCCATCCCCAATCATTCAGGTTCAGCCCAGAAGCTTCCTATGTGCCAACCTCGTTCTACCTTCGAAGGCTCCCAAGAAAAGTAGTATTTCAAAAGGTTTGTGTTGCTTTTTCATATCTTTTTAAAGGAATCGCCACTGAATTTCTGTAACATAAGCAAGGTGTGAACGCAACATCTCCAATAAAAATTCAACAGAGAATCTATTTCCCGCTACCGAGGTTCGTCTCTCTCTCTCTCTGCAACCTTTTTCATCGATTCAACTCTCAAAATGACTGTATGTTTATGCACACGTGATTGTTATGGATGAAATTGAGACGAGTTTGTTGAAGGACAGATTTGATAGGTTTCAGATCTTGAAATGCTGGTTAAATTTAGTGTTTGTTTGGCGTCCAAGCGGTTCTGCTAAACTCGCCGTTGAATTTAGGGGTTTTTTTTTTGGGAGCACTAAGAGTCGGTGTAGATCGGAGGAGGACATTGATTTTGACTGGAATTGCTAGGTTTTCTTACATCTGAAGTTATTAATTCATTTACGTTTTCCATTTGGCACCTTTATAAAACTATAAATTGTTGCGTGCGTGGATGTCTTTCTCTGCTCCATTTGACACCGCGTTTGTTTGTGCATTAATTTGGAATTTTGTTCATTTTTAGCAAAATATCTAGTAATTGACGGGTGTAAGTAACGTCGGCGATTTTGAAGCTTCTACAATTCTTCTCTAGCCGCCTTACTTTCTAGGTTTGGGGGAATCTCCTCGCTTTCATTGAATGCCTATTTAGACCTTTAAGACTAGGTCATATTTATGTCTATTTATATATTTGTGTTGATCTAGAGGAAGCGAAGCTTAATCTCTGAATTCAAGTTGGTGGTTGAAATTAGGTTTTTTTTCCCTTGGGCTTTTGTACTAGGTGATTGGTTTTGAAAGGTTGATTTGATTTGTTGTTTTTGTGAAGAAGAGGTTGGGTTTGTTGAAAATTGTTTAGTTTTTTTTAGGTAATTGACTTGATGGGAGGCAGAAGTTCAAGGGAGAATAGTTTGAAGAGACAATCTTCTTCTCTTCGGTCTACGTCTTCGTCTTCGTGGAATCAATACGAGTATCCTCAATCATCATATCCTCAGCCAGCCTATCCTCAAGACAATCAGAACTACGCTCCTCAGTACGCCTATCCGGCTTATCCACCGCAGCAGCAGTACAACCCACCTCCTCAAAATTATGGGGGTCGATCACAGGACATGCAGAGGAATCATTTTCCTGATCCGCATAGGAAGCTTGACAGGAGGTATTCAAGGATTGCCGATAATTACAGTTCCTTGGGGGAGGTATGATCATATGCAGTAGTGTTGTATCTTGGAATCCTCTTACTTCATACTTGACCATATTTTAGACAACTTGATGGTCGCTTTGGCGATTCTGGCAAAACACAATGTAATTAGTTAAAGTTGTACTTTGAACTGCTTACAAAAATGCTTGCTAAAAAGAAAATTTGAATCAGTGATTTGATCTGGCTCATGACTGTCATTTAGGTTATTGTAATCAAATAACTAAGAATTTTGTATCTGCATTTAATTATTACATGATGTTATTGCATGCTTACATTGTGAAAAAAAACTAAAAGTTTGTTTCACTCTGGATGAAAACATTGCAGTTAAAATATACCACTTCTTGCATGATATCTATCAGTGACTGATCTGATGGCTCCGTCTTTTGTTGGCATTAAATGATCCTGCTGTAGTTTGTTTCTTCTTGTGATTTTGAGATAATTTATAGTGATGACTTATTGGTGGTGTACAATGATAATTGGATTTAAATAATTCTTTGCAAGCTGGTTAAGTTCTATTTAGAACTTGTAAAGCAATACCAAAAAATGCTACGGGGAGGAAGCTGTTGTCAACTTTGTTTCTTCTCTCTTTTTATGACACAAAACATTAAGGCACTAGAGTGAATAATTTTCAAAGATAACCACTTTGCGCACAGAACTTTAGAGGTAGCTGCAAGCTAGCATGTACTTGTGGCATTGTTTAGTTTCTGTTATAGCAATAGTACCCCAGAAGTTGGGGAATTTAAAAAATATGTTAGTCAGATTTCTTTGGTTTCTGATATGAAGAAATTTGGTTTCTGTCTGTGTTCTTTTTTGTTGTAAATTGTAATTTTGTTGATTATTATGATCGATACAGTTGTCCTACGATGATGAAATTTTGTTTTCCCTGTCATTTTTGTCTTCTACTATGATTCTTTCCTGATGACATTCAGTCTGTGCATTTATCCTATAAGAGAGTCAAAATATGTGACAGTACGATCTTTGCAGGTGACTGAGGCTCTTGCACGTGCTGGCCTTGAGTCGTCCAATCTCATTGTTGGTATTGATTTCACTAAGAGCAATGAATGGACAGGTTAATACTTGATCCTTTATGCTTATCTGACTGTTCCAACTTCCATTATAATTATAGTGAAAGATGCTGAACTTGGCTTGATAAATAGGTGCAAAGTCATTTAATAGACGAAGCTTGCATCACATTGGAGATTCTTTAAATCCCTATGAACAAGCTATATCTATTATTGGGAAAACCTTAGCTGTTTTTGATGAGGACAACTTGATACCTTGTTATGGTTTTGGAGATGGTAACGTTTCGCGAGCTAATGACTTTGTTTAGAAAGATTTCTTAAATCAGCTTTTCAAATTGTTAAAATGATTAGAAATTTGTTGTTTAAAATTTGGCAGCATCGACACATGATCAAGATGTCTTCAGTTTCTATCCTGATGACAGGTTTTGTAATGGGTTTGAGGAAGTATTGAGTCGGTACAGGGAAATAGTCCCTTATCTAAGACTTGCAGGTTTGTATGCTACTCAGCATGTTTCATTTTGCAGATTGTTACTCTGCCTTTCTTTTTCCAGCTTTATTATTCATCTATTTGAAGCTAGGTAGACTGGATCTTATGGAGATTAGGTCTCTGTCTGATTTTGCTGCAGGACCGACATCATTTGCACCAATCATTGAAATGGCCATGACCATCGTTGAGCAGAGTAGTGGCCAGTATCATGTTTTAGTAATAATTGCAGATGGGCAGGTATTTCCTCTTAAATGCACATGGGACCTCTTTATAGTAAGTATTATAGGGTAACACATCTAATGTTGAAAATGAAGAAGATAACTTAAATTGTGGCCACTTGCTGGTATATACTCCGTTAATAGTCGTCTGGCTTTGGCCCTGAGGCACGTCATCATTTTGAGGATGGAAGGTGAAAACATGGGAACGGGGCTAGAGATTCTTATATCATTTCCATGGTATTAAAAGAAAAAGGAAGTATTTGCTTTTGCTATGTATTTATGCCTTTCGTTGGTATTACCCGAGGGACAAACATCATTGTCACTTGATTACACTGCTATTGGATTCCAAGCATTGATCTTGATTGTGATCTTGGAAGGTAATTGACAGGGATTAAGATAAAACAATATTTCATTAATTGACAGGCATTAATGAAGTAGTGTCATAAAATTGCCTCTCTGATATAGATATGGAATTTCCAATTGTTGTCCTGGATTGGGCTAGTAATGTTGTCTCATAGCACATATATGTTTGGAAACATGCTGCACTAGGAGTCACTTCCATCATATAATATCTCACGTAAAAAAGTTGCCACAGGTAACTAGAAGTGTTGACACTGAGCGTGGTCAGTTGAGCCCACAGGAGCAGAAAACTGTTGAAGCGATTGTAGAAGCAAGGTGATTGGGTGTAACTTGTTCTCTCCTTTTTTGTTGTTGCTGTACTCTCTCTCTCTCTAACGTGCTGTTTTGTATTTCTTAATTTTTTTGCAGCAAGTTTCCTCTATCTATTATTTTGGTTGGGGTTGGAGATGGGCCCTGGGATATGATGAGGGAGTTTGATGATAACATCCCTGCTCGGGCCTTTGATAATTTCCAGGTAGGTAGTTACAATGAAATTCTATACCGCCTTATTCATCAATGCCCATTATTATGTAGAAATTGGGAAAAGCTTGACCGAAAATTCTTTTTCAGTTTGTCAATTTTACAGAAATCATGGCAAAGAATCTGGCCCAATCCCGAAAAGAGACAGAATTTGCTCTTTCAGCATTGATGGAAATACCTTCTCAATATAAAGCAACAATAGAGTTCAACGTATTGGGGTAATAGACAATTTATTCTTAATTGTCTAGGCTATTGGATAAATAATTTTCATCTGCCATTCATTATCCTCTCTTTTCTTGATTGCAGATCACGAAAAGGAAATGCTCCAGAGAGGTTTCCTCTTCCCCCTCCTGCATATGGTGCAGCTTCTTTTAGCAGTGCAAAACCTTCACTCTCTACTAATAAGCCAAGCTCACCTCCTTATTATGGCCAAAGCGTTGACACAGCTCCAAGTTCATCTCATTATTATGGTCAAAGTACTCATGTTGGCACGTCTCCTAATAAGCCAAGCTCACCTCCTTATTATGGCCAAAGCGTTGGCACAGCTCCAAGTTCATCTCATTATTATGGTCAAAGTACTCCTGTTGGCACATCTCCTAATAAGCCAAGCTCACCTCCTTATTATGGTGAAAGCACTCCTGTTGGCACAGCTCCAAGTTCTACATATGACAGTCAGGTACGCAGGGGATTCTTTGTTTTTCCCAATGTGCTCCAAATTCTACTTTACATGACCGGCTCTGGGTCATGTAAAGTAGAATTTGGACATAATTTTGCTTGCATATGGACAAAACATTATCTCTGCTGCTTGGCACGTTTCTTTCTTCAGGAGCTCACATATATTATCATGATTTTTGACTTTTGAGTGTTAGAAATGTTGATAATGTTTTTTTTTTTTCTTGTTTCTTGTACAGCTCTGCCCCATTTGCCTTAGTAACTCGAAGGACATGGCCTTTGGTTGTGGACATCAGGTAAATCTGTTTGTACAAATTTTGAAGAATAAAATGGAAGGTGAAATATCAACATCTAAGACACTTCCTCGGCCTCCTCCCTTTTCTTTTCTTTGCAGACATGTTGCGACTGCGGCCAAGACCTTCAATTGTGCCCCATCTGTCGGAGTTCAATTCAAACCAGAATAAAGCTCTACTAACTAATTTCTTTGCTACTTGTGTATTTCTATTGACGAGTGGAAATTATCTATAATTCGTTACTTGGTGAAAATGGGTTAGGTTTGTGAATCAGGATAGATTTTCTTAGATCTGAGTGTGTGAAAATGGAGGTCATCATCTTCTGTACATTTTTCCAGATTATTCTTTTATCTATTTATGCTGTTAGCTTAATAGTTCCCACACAAAGAAGCTTAACAAGATGAAGATGAAAATTGCTGGTGGTGATATTTTTGTGTAATACGCAGATAGAGATAGAGATACAGGTGCGTGAATGTGGCCGAACGTTCGGTGCAGGCAATCGTTTCTTTGTAAAGGTTTGTAAGGATTAAATGAAAGTCTAGCTGGTGAGATTTGTTGGTGTGTGTATTCAATCATTGCCGACTGTATTCAATCGTGGCTGAAATGAATCATGGGTTGGAAAATGTTGTACTATTGATATTTTTTCTTTATATGTTAAAAACATCTATATAATAAAGTAACTTACAATTCAAATTTCAAAAGATAAACAAAATGATTTTTGTTTTTCGCGATTCAGATCGTTTTAAATTTTATTTTAAAATTAATCTAACGACTAATATTAACACTCTAAATTTAATAGAAAAAATGGGCTCCTAAGGGTGTGTTTGAAGTAACTTTTTAAAAGTATTTCTAGAAATTATTTCTCATAAGCACTTTAAAAAAAAAAAATAGTACTTGAAACCGCTCTACCACCACCACTGCCACCGCCGCCACCAACGTCGTCGCCACCACCACCACCACCACCTCCACCGTCGCCATCGCCTCCACCGCCACAGTCGCCGCCGCCGCCACTACCACCACCACCGCAGTCACCACCACCACCATCGCTGTCGCCGCGGCCAACACCACCGCCGCCGTCGCCGCTGACACCAATGCCACCACCACCACGATCATTACCACCCACCACAACCATCACCATCTCATACCACCATCACCTCTCACTTCCACTACAACTGATGGTTAAATGCATTTATCTCTCCTCTATGTTTGTGATTTGATTTTAAATATGAACACAAATATGTTTATTGTTTACAATTTTTTATTACTCTGTGCCTTCAGGCACAGACAATAACTAGTACACCAATAAATTACAACTGAGATTAACAATTTATTTTCCACTTTTTTGATATTTTTTTCCTAAATATCTCGTTCAAATTTGAAAACTACTTTATTTATAGAAAGGGAATAGAAATTGATTGATTTCAGAAAACGGAAAATAACAAAAATATAATTTAATAAGGGTACAAAAGTTATTTTCATGTGTTAGTTATTTTATTAAAAAGATTTGGCTTTTGATGGCCAACATTTGAGAAACTTCGAACTGATTCTGTATGGTTTAAAATTACTTGGAGCTATATGTAAGTTTGAAAAGTATAAAACGGTTATGTGATGTGTTACTATCTCAAAACTAAGGAGATAAAATTATAATTCAACTTTTCACAAATTAAGACCAAATTCAGTATATTGCAAACATTTATGTTTCTATCATGATTCATACCACCAAAATCAATATTAATCATTTTACAGATCATGTTGGCATCAATTGTGTGTACCTTGTGCCTTCAAAATGCGTACATGTCCATTCCCCTCTCTTATTTGTAGACCAGAAACTTGCTGGACCTTGCTCATTTGCCGGAGAACTGGGAAATACGGGACATGAGCTCTGTTCAAAATCATCAATAGAGTAGTAAACTTAAATATTGACCCAAAAAGATAATATGTCAGTGTACTTTCTAATTTCTTATTTCAGGATCCACAGCTCCTGATAGTGCATCTGCGAAAGCAGTTAGCCTAAATTAGGCAGCTCCCAGGTTCACCTGCTAGTTACTAACCTCACATGATTTCTTGACATACAGCAGATGACAATGCACCAAGTTCAACAAGATGAATATATTAAAAAATCACACGCAACATCCTGTTGCCAACAAAATAGTAGTACAAGGATTATAAGACCCCGCCCACATATGCAAAAAAACAAATATGTATTGGCAGCTTCCATCAAATTTAATCCACTATAGTGTAGTATCAAAGTTAATATAGGCAATCTTCAAGCATTCAGATGTTCAATGCAACCAGAGTCAGATTTTTGTCAGTTACATTATGCATGACTCAGTCATTTCACAAGCACAACTTTAAGTGATCTGTACATTTCATGTTCAGCACAAATTGCATGGTAGTGGTAAGGGTGGATTCATAAAAGTGATTGGCCAAACAGAAATAAGATGCGGAGAAGATGTGATACAGATTTTAACATCGACTCCGCTGCAATCAGTTGCAGCATCCCCCTCTCTGGGCTACTGCTCCATCTCTTGCCCCAGCCGGACCTTGTGGCCGTCCATATCCAACCTTGATGCCAGATGACTGCAATATCCACCCCAAAAAAAAAAAAAAGATTACAATGAGATATCTTCCATTTTGAATGTGCTTGTACCCCTATTCTTCTTACATACAATAGTCATGAAGGTGGACATATTTCAACCGACAAGAAACCATCCTAAAATGTCCTGCACTCAAAATGTACCCAAGGAAACTTCAATGTCCAACATAATTTTTTTTACCCTGATGCTTCCTTTCCTGGTTGATTTGCCTCTAAAGTACAAAACTAGAATGTGAATCAAAACAAAGTCCAGATAAACAGATTCGCCGGTATCAACATCATAGGAAGGGCAGTGCCTCGTTTATGCAATTAGTACACGTCAAAGTGTGCACAATGTGGAAGTATGAACAGTGCAATGTTTTTAATGGAGATCTGGGTTCCTCTAGATAGATACCAATACAACAAATGAGACATCTATTTGTTCCAAAATAACATGGTGCAACTTCAGCTCACATAGTGCTTTACCTCATTTGATACATCAAATACACCTTCCTGGATCTTTTGAAGTATCTTTGCAGCAGTTTTTATGAAGGCCTGTAAGACATTATGTTATGTGGTTTAAATATTAGAAGGAAATTTGATACAGAAGGAAAGGGAGACTTCTCAACATAGAAACACATCTTTAGGTTTGACTGCAAGTGAAAAATATTACCTCCTCAACATTTTGGGCTGTTCTTGCAGATGCCTCCAAGAATAAAAGCCCATTTTCCTTTGCAAATTGTTCCCCCTCTTCTTTGCTGACAGCCCTTCGATGGGAAAGATCACTTTTATTGCCTATGAGCATAATGGTCATGTTCGGGTTTGCATGCTGCCGAGCATCTTCCAGCCAGCTTGCTAGATGATTAAATGTCTCTCTCCTGAATAAAATATCATCTTCCTAGGTTAAGTCAATGGCACTTCAGATTGTGCAAGAGCAGTGAATCCTACCGGAGACAAGAACACATTAGTTGCCAGCCTGCCAAAGGATAAAAATGTGGAAAACCCAAAATTCTGGAACACAGGCTGGTTGTCTCACCTCTGGGTCAATATATTGTCGTAATTTTCTGATTATTGTGCTATTTAGATGAACATATATAATTTTATAAGGATTCGTTAGAAGTGAACCCTGTAAAAGCTAAGCTTGTCTTGGCATGTAACTTGCAGTAAACCCACCCAAAAGATCTAGAATATGAAGTTGTACTCCAGCTTAATCCAATAATGCTTAACATTCATTTCACATAGCCATATTCCAGTCTAAACTAAACAAGGTACAGTGTCCATCCCATCCACTTGTTAAACTATCAGGTGCTCTAAAAACTTAATTTGTTAGAGAAGTTGTAACATACGAATATATATACACACACTTCAACACCTCTCTCCCTCCCTTGTGTGTTTGAGAAATACATAGGGGCTCAACTCATGTAGAAGAGTGTCATGACTCATATGTGATGGGCCAACGTAACCATTGTCCCAACCTAATGATTGCCAGGTCCAGAGTTAATTTTAAGAGCATGAATTGTAAATCATACTGGGATCAATTCGTTCGAAAAGAGGTGCCGATATTAAAGTTCAAGAGTGAACACATAACAAATTGAACACAAGCACCTGCACACGCACACAAAGACACGCCAGCTCGTGAGTTCACATGCACCTACCTGGTAATGTCATAAACCAGAAGTGCACCAGCAGCTCCTCTGTAGTATGATCTGGTGATGGATCTGAAGGATTCTTGCCCAGCCTGAAATTGAATCATTCAGAGCTTCAATGGTTAAAATACACCGCAACATATACATTAACCCAAAAAATTGCAAAAAATTAGGGGAAGCTGGCACACAAAGCGGATCCTTTCGATACACACACAAAGAGATATAAAATCTATCCATCACTGCTATTCCTTCAACACATTATTCAAGAATTGTTTTAAAAAAAAAGTAGTATGGACCTTGCTAAAAAATAGTTGCATGTTCAGTGTTCTAGAATCCACAAACAACAAAATCACGCCAAAAAAAAAAAGTAAAAAGTAAAAAACGGCAATAATTCATGAAATTGAGGACAGTATATTTTGAGAGAGAGAGAGAGAGGGAGGAACTAGTAGTAGAAATTACGGTATCCCAAATCTGAAGCTTAATCGGCCTGCCGTCAATGGTGACCATGCGAGCACCGAACTCGACTCCAATTGTGAGATCATGCACCGGTTGGAACCGCTTGTCCGTGAATTGCAACAACAGGCATGATTTTCCAACACCTAATAAACACCAAATTCCGACACATACAAACGCCTGTACTGAAAATTAGGGTTTCGTGAATAGAAACAATAAAGGTCGAAGAAAACAAGAATGATCGTACCTGTGTCTCCGATGATTATGTACTTGAATAGATAGTCGTAAGACATTTCCGATACGGATTGGCCGGCGACGATGAAGAAAGGTAACGATGTCTCTTCCGGTGATTGGTGTTGCACGGGAAGAGGTGAGACGCGACGATGGATTGACGTACAGATGAAGCCAACCTTTACTGAAAAGGGTCGTAGAAAAAGATATATATATATATATTGCTAAGGATAGGATCACTATATAAAGAAATATCCTTACGTATTTAGTTACCGACACGCTTACATTGTTTTTAATTTTATAAAAGCACAATCACGAATTAATTTATTTTTTATTTATTTTAATTCAATAATAATTATTTTTTTTACTCAAAATTATTATTATTTTTTATATATGATCTCTAATATCAGACGATTCAACCAACATACACTCTAATAGTAGATAATCTCATAAATCTACACCTATCTCTCTGTTCACTTTAATTTTAAATTATATAATTAAATATATATTTTTTATTTGAAATATAAATATTACATGATTAATACTTAATATTTAATATTATGGAGTTATTGTTAATAGCCTAATATTATATTTTTAAATCTCACAAGGAATATAGCTTCTTGTTATTATAGAAGAGTGGAAAGAAATAAATTTTTATATATATTTTTAACTCATTATCAGTGATGAATTTAAGTACAATTTATCATTTATTTTACCATTTGCATTCATTCCTCAATTATTGTACTACAAACTTACCATAAAAAGAAGGGTAAATATCACTCACACTTCTTGACATTTAGTTTTATTATATGGACACCCTTCACATTTTAAAAATAACACCAAACTCCCTTGATATTTAAAATATATAACAGTCATACCCCCTCCAACTAACCGATGTTAGAATTGTTAATAATAAAAGATGATGTCACCAATAATAATTCTTAGAATACCAAAAATCCTCTCTAAAATTAAGTTTAAGAATTCAAATATATATTTTTCTTACCTTACAAATTTACCCAACCTCTCATTTATTTTTTTTAATCTATATATTTCACATACAAATTAAAATTTAACACTTAAATGTTTAATTTCCTAATAAGTTAAATATTAAAATTAAGGATTATTAGTACAATTTAAAATTTAATCAATTTTTTTAAAATCATAATAATTACCAATGCAATTATCCCATATTAATTTTATTTTTCTTTATTATATATCCAATTGCATAAATTCTTACTCCTACTATCCATCACCACCGATTCCCATGACCTACACCGTTGTCTAAACTCACCCAACACCTCCAAACACCACCAATATAGAGAAAGAGAGAGACAGAGAGGCAGAGAGGATTGACTAAAATTACAACCCATTGAAACTACCTCCACCTCTACCTCTACCTCCACCTCTGCCTCCACTACCGAAACCATCACTTGGACCAAACCCATCATCATCCACCTCTGTACATGATCCTTCTCATCCACAGCATAGCCACCACTGCATCGCCACCAACAGAGTAACACACACAAATAATTATCGCCACCAACACAACAGAAACACCCACCACCATAGAAACGCCTCAGATTTGAAACAAAGAGAAGGGAGTTAGAGTTTCAAAATCACCCATCATCGCATTATATCTAAAAGACAAAGAGAGAGGAGTTAATTTCGTTGCAGAGGTTAGGGTTTCAAAATCATCCATCATTGTAACACCTCCTAAAGTGACTGTGTGGGAGGCATAGAGAGAATGAGGGAAAGTTTGCGTACAGAGAGAGAGAGAAAATGGTGACTGTGAACAGTAGAGGTTGGGGGTTGGTGCGGGTGAAGAGGGAAAAAAAGGGTGGTGCTGAATTTTTGGGGCTTCGGGCATAAAGGGTTCTAGGTCGTGGGTCACGAATCAAGAATTTGACTTGGGCATGGGGCGATGAGTTTGGATATGGACATGGATTTGATCAATTATTTAAGGGTAAAATAGTCCTTTAGTAATTCTGTTTGTTCACCCATTGGGGTCTCAATGTTATTTTAAAAATATGAGGAAGTGTCCGTGTAATAAAACTAAATATCAAGGGATGTTACTGATATTTAACCTAAAAAGAATAAGGGATAACTATAAAAATATTCTTAAAAAATAAGAGGGAGTTATTAACAAATCCATGCAGTTTTTTTGCCAAATCACATGGGTTTAGTAAAAGCTAAATAAGAAAGCATTATTTATTTATATTTTCTTATTAGAAAAAAGGGTGGGAATAAAAGAGAGCACCCAAAGACTATCCGATAGACCATCACTGGTGGGATCATGAGACCATTGATTACGTCCGTTATTCTTCTAAAAAATCAACCTAATTAGGTTAGCATACCAGTCAACTACCAAATCTCAATATGAACTCCAAACATTATTTTTTATCACTATAATGAGTAAGGCTGGTGTTATCACTATAATGAGTTAGGTTATTACTTATTAGTGTTGTATATTTGTCATCTTCCGTATAAAAAGATATATTTGTTTTAGTAGATTAAGGAGTGAGTTGGCCACTAATCTATACTACTAATAAAAGTATCTTAGATGAAAAATTTTTGAATCTCTATTTTACCCTTATAAAATATTGTAAAGACCACTCTATCATTTCACAATTAAATATCTAAATTACTATCATATCCTTATATATTTAAATCTCCAAAATAACTATAACATCTCTTTTAATTATTTATTTTCTATGTATAAATATTTATTTTTTGATTAACTATATTACTCTTAAAAAATATGCATCATTATATTTTCAATAAATTATTTAAAAAAACTTCAAAAACTCTATCTTTCTAATATTACTTATCATCTTATATCCTATATATATATATTCTTTTTTTTTTTCATCGAAAAGTTGAACCCTTTCATTTTTAAGATAAAAAATAATCATATATATAGTTTTTTAAAATCAATTTTATGTTATATCAATATAATTCTTCAGTCACAATAAATTTTAGGATAAATTACATTGACATTCATGTAGATTGGTCTAAGTACATGGACACCCCCTCAGTTTTTTGAAATTACATTGATACCCCATGTTAAGTCTTGTCCCTTAACAAATATAACAAAAAATATGATTTTCATAATTACTCTTACCATATATCATTTTTTACTTATCACCCTCTCATATATTTAAATACTAATAAATGAGTTATTTTCGAGTTCAACCCATCAAACTTGAAATTGAGACGATCAAACTGTTTTATTTAATCGTGTCGAATTTTCTCTATTTTTCCGTTTGTATGTTAACACGAACAACACGGAATTGACATGATCCATATGTTTAACTGGTATTATAAAAATAAAATATTAATTATTTGTTGCTATTTTATAAGTACTGACATAATTATTGTATAAAAAAAATATTTTTACTTATTATTATTGGTATATTTATTAAGTTAATTTTTAGTTTATAGAAAAAGTATGAGGATAGATTCAATTAAGTAATAATATAAATTTAGACTTAAATATTAAAGTTAATTTTTTTTATTTAAATATTTGAGTCAACACGAATATGAACACACTTGCACGAGTAGTCCAGCGGTGTGGAGTTGAACCCAGACAAACTGTAAACTCTGACGTCAAGGGTTTGACTCTCCCCTGTGTCTCTCAGACTTAACTATACCTGTGATTTGCAGGTAATTATAGGTATTAGGGGTTTTTCTCTCTTAAGAATGGGTCCAAAGTGGCTTTGTCTTGGAGAGATTCCATGATATAAAAAAGAAACATGAATCCGAACACGAACACGAACACGATACGAAAATAAAAAAGTTAGCCTAATTTTATCCAGAGGTAATATGAGTATTAAAGTATAAAAAGTTGATGATTTAATCACTTTTTTGATATTGTCAATAACGATGCTAACCATAGGGATACTTAGTGAAATGGGTATGTAAACAATAAGGGATGTCAGTGTAATTTCAAAAAATTGAGGGGTGTCTCTGTAATTAGACCAATCTACAGGAATGTCAGTGTAATTTACCCTAAACTTTATAAGTTGTACAAAGATTTTTTTTATAAAAAATAAATATCGTAGTGTATTTTTAAGTAAAACTTGAATTATTTAGAATTTTAAGATATTTGATAATATAAATTATAGAGTAGTATATTAAATCTTATTCCAATTGACCTAACTTATTTTTAATTGCAGTAAGGTTCTAATGTGATTAGTATATGATAAGGATAGAATTCTGGGCATGGGCCGCCATAGCAGCAAAGCACGATACACCCTGAGAGCCCAGAATGTCGGTTTGTTAGCCCAAAGAAAATACCCCCAACCAGCCCGCAACGGAAGCAGAGGTCCAAGGGACCAAAGCCCAAAGGGTCTAAAGAACCAGCAGTCCAGCCCTGGTCCGAATCCACACCCATAACCTAGGATGAACCCTGTTGCGCCATGTGTTCCAGAGACAGGGGGGGACCATCTCTGATACCTCAGAGTTACACCCTGCAAAAGGCAGAAGGAAGTGGTGCTGAACAAACCAGGGGGTCATGGACACAGTAGCGCCGACAGACATGAGAGCTTGCAGGGTAAGGACGAAAGGTCCTCACAAGATCAAGACAAAGAGGTAGAAGAAATGGCAAGAAACCCTAGGAAGAGGCACCATATAAATAGAACTGTAGAAGCAGGGAAGAGGCATCCACTCCCTAATCTTCTTCTGGACCTTCTCTCCCGTTTTTTACACTCTGGATCCTCGGGCATTCGCAAAAAAGAAAGGCTTTGTAACGGCTTTGTGCATGTAACTCACCTATTATCATCAGAGATCAATATACTACACTAAGGAGTAAGAGTCTCCATTACAGTGGATGTAGCCCGAGTCCATCGGCAAGGGTGAACCACTTATATTATGTGTTTGCCATTTTCGATACATTAGTTTTCTCAAGCCAACTCTTAAAACCCAACAGCAGGTCCCAGGCTGGGCTTGGACAATTATTTACGAGACTTCATCAGTATATTAACAATTACTTTTATTTTATTCAATGAATTATAATTGAAATCCTAATCAAATGAATTTCAAGAAATTTAATTTCTCAAATATCACTAAAAAAATCAATTTCAATCACAAATTCCTAAAAATATAGGACTTTAACTATTTTTAATTTTTTATAGTTAGAACAATATATAAAATTTTCATAATCTTATAATAGAATATGATCAATAAAAAATTAAATTTTATAAATTTGAGATGATATTTAATTCAGATACATATATACCTAATATATTTTATTAAGTTTTGTGTACAAAAATTATTCACGTGCAACGCACGTGGTGCATTCCTAGTTTACTTAAAAGAGACCAAGACTGCAATACAAATTTTTTTTTTTGGGTGCTTTGGAGGGAACCTCAGTCACTTGGGCTCCCAAATAAAACAAAGGGTCATTGGGAGGCCGGTACCTCCCAAAAAACTTAATAGGATAAAAGTACACTTTTTAAAATAATTGGGATAGAAGTACATGTGCTTAAAAAAAGTCATAAAAGCCCTTTTACCCCTACCATAAATAGTGCATACCTAATTGAATGTGAGACTTTCAAGATTAGAATGTGAGACTTTCAAGATTCATTTTGATATTTGTGTATCATTTGAATTTTTAAATTTCATATACACACACACACACACACACAGATATATATATATATATATATATATATATATATATATATATATATATATATATATATATAGTCGAAAAAGAGAGACACGATATAAATCGTCATGCAAACAGTGTCACCAAAGAGAGACACGATATAAATCGTCATGCAAACAGTGTCACCAAAGAGAGACACGATATAATGACAATGGGGGTCCAATGACTAACAATGATTTATAAATATTAATTTATGTTATTTATAACTAATAAGGATGTTAAATGAAGTCAAATAGTATAATAAGATGATTCTTCACTTACATGCTTTAATTGGATTAAAAAAAAAAGGGGGAAGTATCCAAAAGTAACCCATTTCTTAATTTTGAGAACCTCACAATAGCAAAAAGATGGTACCCTCATCCCCTTTGTTTTTTCACTTTGTTTTATTCTCATGGGTGATCATAGAAAGGATGGAAAACACAGCTGGTAAAGGTACCACGCAGCAGTAAATCTACTATTAATATTAGCTCTATGACCCACAGAATTAAGAGAGAAGTTAAATGCTCTATGACCCACAAAATTTCTGCCCACAGTAAAAGTGAGAAGGAATGTAATTGTTACCAAAGACAGAGATTTGTACTTTGAGATATTTTAACCTCGCTGGAAGCAAAGAAGTTGATTCCATTTTCATGACTATAAATAGGCCAAACCAGATTGCCAAAACATAACAAAAGCAATCACTCCATAGTACACCATTCATTTCCCTTCTCTCCAAGTGTTTTCTGCCTTGTCGTCCCTGCCTTTGTTTAGCCCAAAATGGCCCTCACCACCAACACCAAGCAATTAGCACAAGCCATCACCACCATGCAACCACAACAGATGAAAGACAGCCGACTCATGCTCTCTTCCTCTGAAGATACTGCGATGTTGAGGCTCATTCAAGAGATTCATGCTCATGATGGCCGAGAAATTAACGCTAAATCTCTTCTCAGATTTGTCGAGGACATCTTCTATCATGCAACTGCAATTATCGATGCCATTTTCGGACCGGTATAATATTACAGTCATCCTTTCTTATCATCGTGAACCTCTCTCTATTTATCGTGATGTTGAAATTTTATTCACGAACCTCTATTTCAACAATCTGATATCATTCATGTTGCCGATCTCTAATAGTTATGGGGGCGTTTAGTTGGGCCTGTTGATGTGACGTTCATCCCTCTAGAATTGCTAATCAAACTCACTTTGTAGGCCATGCAAGGACAAGCTGGAGCTTGGGAGGATATAAAAACTCACCGAGCAGCTGTTTCGATTGACGTGCCTGCTTCTCTAGCATATACCATTGATCAAATTTCCTCCGAGGTTATTGTGATTAGATTCTTAGAGTGTGTCTGCACGCGCACGCACGCTGTGTGCCTATGTATCTGTGTGACTAATTCTAGTGTTAATTGACAGATAGCTAGCAAGTACACGAGTGGGAGTGATGCACATGCAACAACAATCTCAGTTTTGCAGCACCTGCTAATAAGTTACAACTGGGATGCCAAAATGGTGCTGGCTCTATCGGCTTTGGCTGTGAAATATGGAGAATTCTGCCTTGTTGCCCAGTCTAACACCATCTCAACCGATCCACTTGCCAAATCGTTGGCAATCGTCAAGCAATTGTCCGAAATCTTGGAACATACGAGCATGCTGAAACCCCGGTTTGATGGAATTAAAGTTCTGATTAAAGCCATGCTAAATATTACCAAACTCATTCTCAAGTTCAATGATCTGCCCCTTCAGTACTTCACAACTGATGTACCGGCATTTTCCACCCTCAAGGCTCATACACCCATTGCAGCCTACTGGACCATTAGAGGTGTTGTGGCTTGTATGTCTCAGATTGCTGGCCTGATTGGGCTGGGACATGAGTATGTGCCCATAACCTCAATTTTTAAGTTGTCTGCAAATTACTTACAGCACCAACTTCCTGTGAATTCTTCATTTTGATATATTGCCTCCTTGTGCAAATAGGCAGGTTTATGAAAATGCCATCTTCTGGTTCATGAGTTAGCTGTTATAACTTATAACTATCATTGAGGATAATATTGTTTTTTGATAGAATGAACAAAGACCAGAGAAACTGATATGCTTAAATGGTCTTTCAATTACCATCTGCTGATACAATCAGCAGTGACATAATGATTCTCAGGTCAGGTGTATGGTAATGAATTTTCCAATGCAAAAAATGATGATATTGTCATATTGGTTTTAGGTACATGCTATCAACAACTGAAACTTGGGAGCTATCGTCCTTGGCTCACAAGGTCAACAACATACATAGCCACATCTCAGAACAACTGGATTTGTGCAATAAATATTTAGGTGAGGATGACCCATCGATCGTTTGCTGTTTTCAGCTGCATGCATCTAATTATATAAGTGTGTGTGTGTGTTCGCGTGCTTGTTTAAGCCTAATTAATGAGGTATTATTAATCTTTGCAGATGAGAGAAAACAAATCGAGCTTTATGAAGAACTGATTCGTCTGTTTAAAACCCCACATGTTGACAACATGAAGGTTCTCAAGGCATTGCTTTGTGCAAAAGAAGATCTATCTCCCATTGTTGATGGAGAGACCAAAAAAAGGGTATGCTCAGTCTTAAACTCTCCGTCATACCCTTATTTCGGACAAGTAAATTTATTCATAAACCTTCGCAAACTAGACCTCACATTCTATTTGAGAAAGGGAAAAAAAGAGTCGAGTCGAGTCGAGTCAAGAGGAGTCCACACTACTCCAATCGAGCTGACTTTCCTTTGAGTTTAAAAAGATGTTCTAAAGCAAATTTATTGCTTCCTGTATGACAAAACCAGGTTAACATTGAGGTCCTGAGGCACAAATATGTGTTGCTGCTCATATCAGACTTAGACATCCCCATGGAAGAGCTTGCAAATCTGGAAAACATATACCAGTCCCACAACACAAAGCAAAATATTTCATACGAGATCGTTTGGCTCCTGATTGTAGCTGATCAGTCTGACCCGTGGACTCAGACCAAGGAAATGCAGTTTCAGGAATTGCAGCGCTCAATGCGATGGTACACCATGTACAATCCTCAATCTATCGAGAAGCCAGTGGTGAAGTTCGTTAAAGGGCAATGGAGCTTCAAAAAGAAGCCAATTCTGGTGGTGCTTGACCCATTAGGACAACTTGTATCTCCAAATGCACTCCATATGATGTGGATTTGGGGTAGTAAGGCATCCCCTTTCACAATCGCGAGGGAAGCATCTCTCTGGAATGACGAGACTTGGAGGCTTGAGCTGCTGGTGACAGATGAAATGGATCCAATCATTCACAACTGGGTATGAGTTTTATAAGTGTATCACATTCATGGATTTTCATACAATTTTGCATTAATTTTCAAGCGTGCGCACACGCACAGATACACACTTATGATCCCTAAGTTCCCCATTGGCCCTAGTATGGGTTAGCCATGAGTATATGAGTTTTAGGATAGGTTTTCCTTGCAATATAGTTTTTCAAGATGCGTTCTATTCACTGGTTCTATCAGAGTCTAACAATTCGTTGAATATAATATTAAACATAGTATGAACTGTGACTCTAAATTATCATCATAGAAAGAATGACTTATATACTCAATTAAAATTATTGATAGTTTTGATGAGAAATGACTATGTTGCCTGGCTAATGTCAATAGATTATGTTGTCGTGGAATATAACTGCAGAGGTGTGGCTCTATCTATATGTCAAAGTCCTAAGAGTCACACCTCGGTCAAGTATGGGCTTGACAATATGTATATGACTAATTGGGCACTTTTACCTTACAACCGAAGGTTGAATTCCACCAATACACTTGGTGTGGATTCTGAGTTCTTAATAGATGCGTGGACAAAAAAAAAACCTTTTAACCAAGACTGTCGAAATTGTAGGCGCAGCTTTTTATGAATCAAAACGTGCTTAATTTTGCATAAAAAATTTATCTGGGCTGTGCTCTCATATCTTTCATTTAAGCTCGGAAATGCTTGTCAACAGATATCCAGGGGAATATACATATGCCTATATGGTGGAGAAGATATTGACTGGATTCAGAATTTTACAAGAACTGCACGTAATGTTGCACTACTAGCAGGCATTACCTTGGAAATGGTATATGTGGGAAAGAGCAATCCCAAGGATCGAGTTCGAAGGAACATATCAGCCATCAATTCAGAAAAAACTAGTCGTGCCTGGGATTTGAATCAGATTTGGTACTTCTGGGTAAGAATAGAAAGCATGTGGCAATCCAAGATGCAACTGGGAAAAAACACTGACAATGATCCTATGATATTGCCGGAAATTATGGCGATGCTTAGCTTCGACAGCAGTGATGGTGGATGGGCCTTGCTCAGCCGTGGATCGGCTGACATGGCGAAAGGAAAGGGAAGTAATTTCTTAGCTTCTTTATTGCAGTTTGAAAGGTGGAGAGAGAATGTGCAGACTAAAGGGTTTATGGTGTCATTGAGAGATTACCTCAAAACCCTGGTGCAACAAGCTCCACATCACTGCAACAAACTACAGCTTCCGAGTACCGCCGGGCAGATCCCGGAGAAAGTGGGGTGCTCCGAATGTGGCCGTAACATGGAGACATTCATCATGTACAAATGCTGTGATGAATAATTAACTATGCATACATAATATATACACAAACACATATATATCTTATTACTTGTGTGGTAAGTTAAGTTTGCTTGTGGTTTTCCTTTGGATGTGATCCTGGGTTTGTAATAAGGAAAGATGAGTGCTCTTTGGAACTTCATAGGTTCTTTAACAATGAAATGTAATAGAGAATAAATCGTTTGTAAACCTTCAATGGTGTTTATGTATGAAAAGTTGTGAGGTTTTAAAGATGTGTTGTTTTATAAATTTGTCTATTTGATTACGGGTGTAGCCACACAACAAGATCTTGTCTCCCCTTCCCACTAAAGGATGGTCAAAATCTAATTGCTTTGGCCTAATTCATTCATGAAAAGAGTTGTGAGTTAAAATGATAGATAAAACTTACTTTTAATCTAATGTTTATATTAAATTAAGTTTTTAAATTAGATTCTAATAACATTTTCCTTCATGAAATACACTGTATATGGACTGTTTATGTTGTGACTTAGAGGGAACATGACCTAAGAATTGCTGCTCCAAGTTTATTAGAATTTTACTTTTTGAAAGAACTAACTTGTGTGTCCGACAAATTAGTATAATGATGATTTTTAATTGAATATGCACACTACATTGTCGTATGAAGTGTTAAACTCGTTGCAAATGTTATCTTAAATTGTGGACACTAATACTGATTGATTATGTCCCTAACATGTGAGATTTACCTAGGATAAAATGAATAGAGTGTTGGGCCACACAACATGATCGATATGATGATAGTTAAATCTAGCAACTTTAGGAATTACATCCTTTTTCCCTTGTTGATTAAATTAAAGTTAAGAGAATTCTTAATGATGATTATAACATGGCGAAAAGTACCAACCCAGGAAGCAAAAGCATTGCATTGTACATCCACCTCCCCCCCCCCTTCTTTTGGCGAGGAATATCTGAGTTAATTTATGTATATCTCAATTAATCTTTTCTCAGTCCAATAAAAAGTAAGTTATCTATTCCGGGACTCGGATATTAATGAAAGATAAATCTTTCAAATTTAAGAAGTTATTAACATTTAAATCCAAAACGTCTGAATTTATAACTAATCAGTTACTGTTACTACTTGAACTATCATTGCATTATAAATCCAAATGTTTCACCTCGCTTGTAACTCTCCAAAAAAATAAAAATCACAAATGAATAACTAAATAAATTATGTAAAATTGTGAGGGCAAATGTGCCCCTATAGCTCAGTGGTAGAGCGTCAGTCTTGTAAACTGAAGGTCTGTAGTTCGATCCTGCATGGGGGCATCCAACCCTTCTCTTTCCTTTTGGTTAATTTGCAACCAATTTGCCAAATCCCAGAAACGGATCAGCCGCCATACTCCAATGTGACCTTAAACCCTTGGCCTCGTGCTCTGATTTAGAACATCCCCAATTTTATTTTTGAACCAGAAAATCTGTTGAACGAACAATGGTGGTTTTAGAGCTGTAATCCTGCAGAAGCTCCGAATCTATAGTCGACAATCTTTTTTACATCGGTTGGTCTCTTTTAAACCCTAGTTTTTCTGGGTAATAATTTCCATTTAAATGGCTTCTACTTTCCAAAAACTTCTAAGAAACCAATCAGCCTCAAGAATCATCACTACTTTCAACAAACCCCAACAGCCGCTTCTCACAAAATCAGTTTTGACTCATCTCTGTGAAACCGAGCCGCCCCAGCACTGCCAGACCAATCTTACTCCCTTTTTGGATCTACCCAGAACTGAGGAATCAAACCCTTCTCATTCTCTACAGTTTTACCCGAGCTATCCTTTTGGGTTTTTCCTAAACCCTATTTCTTCAACTGGGCTAGTTCAATCCGGAACTGACGATATCGATTCTGCTGATTCGCAGACGATTTGGGCCGACAGTGTCAAGAAGAAGAGGAAGAGGAAGATGAACAAGCACAAATTAAGGAAGCTAAGGAAGCGCCTCAGGAGGAAAACATAGTTAGCTCCATTTGGTGAGAATTGATGCTTTGAGTGGGATGCATTTAGCTTTTTTTATTGTTCTAATCAGTTCTATTTTTGTAAAATCCCCTCTTAGTTTGCATTGATAAACATAGAACTTGTTCACTGCTCAATTGAGTTGGCCACTTTTTTGGGGGGAAATAATTTAGATTATTTGCAGTTCAATTTGCTAAAAGAAATTTTGAGTGTTTGCTAACCAATGGAGTAATATGGGAACTATGTTCAAGATGTGTTTTGATATGCCCATTTTGGATTGTTTTGTCTGCAATTAATGCAAGTATGTTTGAGAATGTTGTCTTCCAAGATATGTCTTTTTAGCTTGCTTTGTGTGGTAATGGTTGTCTATTTGTCTTTCACCAAAGTTATGTGCAGGCTATAGTCTTAGGCTGATGTAACTGAAGAGCAGCAGCCAGTTGTGTGCCTGTACTGAACTAGCATCTATGTGGTTGTTTATGTGGAAGAACCTCTAATATTAGTAGTCTTAGGAGACCCAAAAAAAAAATTAGATATGAGAGTTATTGATTGTAACTGTATCCTGTAATTTTCATCAGAATAAAAAATGTCACAAATTTTTAATGCATAAAATAAGTCCTGCACACTCACTTCTAAGCATAAAGATTATATTCGTTTGCGAAATCTAATGTGTGTCATCAGAAAGTCCCAATAAACTAGTATTACTAGTAATTTCATAAGATATACATGTGTAATGTATGTGTGTGAGCATGTGTGTATATACCAGTGAAATGGGCAGACCACTTTCTGTAAGTAATTAGAATATTTGTTTTCAATTTGCTTAAAGGAATATTAGTTTGACCACCCTTGGTTACTTTATATGGAGTTGATGCTAGCATGCATGAGATTGTTATGTATTTTAGACTATTTTTAGCATGTTTTGTGTATAATGCTTATCCTCGTTTATCTTGTACGAATATGTATATAGACTTCATTCATGTTGATATAGACGTTGGCAGAAGCTAGATGAGTACATGTAGAGAACAAGCATATGTGCTGTGCTTCTTTATTGTTATTGACTCTATATTTGGGCAAAACTAAAACTGTTTCTAGATAAAGGAGATTGGTAATGCCAGCTCTCATCCTTTGGCCAATTGGCAGTGATTGCATTATAGCAATTTACTTTATAATAGTAAAAAATGACATATAGATGGCACTTGAGAGACTATAGTGCTCATGATTCATGTTCATGATGTATCAATGATTCTCCTTGGAGTGATGACCAGAGGATTGCAGTGAATGTTGCTATGGATCAATTTCTTAATCGAAATTAAAGATATTGGGTGAGGAGTGATGTTTGGGTAAGTACTCTAGTACGAGGAGGCATATAAAGTGTGGAGGCATCTGCTGAAGGGAACTTATAATATTGTTGGCTTTGAGGTTATTGCTCATATTTGGGTTTTGAGTTATGATAGGTGTAGTTTGTCTTCTTGGATTCTTAATGGTTGCTCCTATCTTAATACTCATTGAACTGTTCATCATCCACTTCAATATTGATAATTTGGACTCTTTAGGATACTAATAAATAAGGTGCTTGATGTTTTGGCATTTGCTGGTTGTTTGGGGAGGAGAAGAGAAGCATGATCTTCACATATTAAACGATATGGAGTAGAGGTTGTGTTGCTGGTTTTACCTGTATTTGTTTTAGCCAAACAAGTGCTTCATACTTCCACCTTTTAAGGGATGTATGTTACCCTTCAATCATATGGCTTTATAAAATTGTGTTTCTCCAACAAAGTTCACGAAGTTATCCAACTGCCTAATTTACCCGTGTTAGTTTTGCAGTGAGTTCAATTTTGTTGGGAAGATGTAAGGTAAAAGATTGTTTGTCATTCCTTTCACGTTTTCCCCTTTACCTTCCGAAAAGAAAAATATTGTTTGTCACTGGGCTTCAAGGCAAGATGTTTATATCAGGATTGAGTTGTAATATTCGATAATAGGGTTTTAATTGCAGGATGCATAGAATGATTGGTCAGGTCACTTTTTTGTTGGGTGAGTCTATAAAAGAAGGAAGCAGTTTAGGCTTCGATTTTTGGTGGGAAGTTTGGTGTTTCCAGATGGAATATTGTGCTTTGACCAAGGTTAATTTCTGTTTCTTTGAATTAAAACAGAGTAATTTAAGGTGTGAGAATTTGTGCAGGATGAAAGCTTGCAAGAAGAGGTCATCCATCCTATTGTGGACTTGTAAACCATGCTCAATGCTTCTTTTACTGGCATATTATGATTCAGTCCTCACTCCTCATTCCTCACCCATGTTTCAAGCAGGGGCATGGGTACTTTTTAGGTGATGGGAAGGGGACAGCCCTTAATTTTCATGTACTGTTCGTGATAGAGGAGACAACCCATCTTAGAGTGTGTAGAATTTCACCATCTTATTCTTGACCATTAGTGCCGCCTGCCAATTGTCAGCTTTAATGATTGAGTGGTGTCACAATTTAAACATGGACATGTTTATGGCTGAAAATCTAATGATCCTTTTTGGCCATGTGTTACAACATGGTGGCACAACACCAAATAATTGGCTACATTGCGAGACAGGGAATTGATTCCTATACCTATGAGCTCAGGTTTCTTCCTCCTCTAGTCAGAATCAAGATGGATCCTCTCGATATTGTGATGTCAAGGGCGTGCTTATGAACGGTTCTAAAATGGCATGCTATTCTGTCTCATCTTTTCCCCTCGTCTTCCTGGTGTTGTCCTGGTTCGTGGTAATACTATACTTTGCAGTTTGCAGATGACACCATATTTTTCGTGATATATATCATGCGAGTTTTAACAATCTTAGGGACAATTTGTAGGATGTCTAAAAGACCTAGCAATTCCTAGAATTAACGAGATGATCGCCAAGGAACCATCCAAAATGTGTGTTTTCCAGAAGGAATCTTCAATCTATCTACCTACAGACATTTACCAATCACCCCATTGCACTAACAGGAAGGAAAATACAATCAAATCGAGTGAGTGAGACCCACCACTTCTGTTCTCTTTTCTTCTGTTGGAGCCCATCATGACACAGACATCTGTTCATACTCTCAAGGGGCCTCATGCCTTTTTGTCCTCTAATCATATCAGTTGCTATTTAGTCAATTTTCCGCCTAAGATTAGGGGCCATCCATTTGATCTTGCGTGATTCAATGCTTGGTCTTGAGATTGTGGGTCCTCAGCATATATATGCATATTGTGTCCGAATACAAAATGCTTGCCCCACACACTTGGGGACCACATATCTTATACGATCAGAATCGTTAAATATTTAATAAATTTTATGAAACTTATTAATCTAATAATCTATATTGACGTGGTGTAGGAAGATAGTGTATATATCATTATTGATAACTTTGTTGTGAGTAAATAATTAATGTAATTGTAACACTACTGATATCACTATCCAACGAGAAAATAACAAGTGGACAAAATGAATATGATTTTTTTATGTACTTAAAGTCGATTTAACTTATGTATGTAGTATTTCATAAAAGAATATTGAATATGATTTTTTTTTATTATTATTTTATGTACAATGATAGTTTTGGTTTATACCAGGTATGAGAACAGTACTCTTATTAAATCACGACAAACACATATTGTCTTGATTAGGACCTTTTTAAAACTGTCAACTATGGCCGATATTAGATAGAAAAATTGGCTCCCTTGGCTTTTTAGACAGACATGTCAATTTCACATTGACAATAATAAACCGAACCAAACAGTTCCTTTACAGCGAGAGGTCAAAAAACAAAACCACCCATTACCTCTGGCTTCAGATAATAAGCAGACTTCCTTTTTCACTTTTCCCTTTAACCGACATGTCAGCACTGTTATGGATTATAACTAGGGATAATCTATGTCTCTGAAGACATAGTATAATATAATTGATTTTAAAAAAATAGTTAATGGTTATTAAATGAGTCTATTTACGATTGTCGAATGAGTTTATTGAAGTCTGTTATGTTTTATATTATAAATTATCTAAAAATAAGCAAATAAATAGATTAGAGAAGAACTTACAAAATTTAATAATAATTATCTATATTAGAATTTATCGCTGAAAATTTACGTCACATGACAGTGTTAACGTGTTGTACCTGTTATATTAAATATTTTCTCAAACAAAGTAAATAAATTATTGATACACTTAGGTGTTCGTGCAATTTACGGCCAAGTGTGCATTTTTTTTTCTTTTAGCCAAATATGTATTCTTTCTTTTATTTTAATTACAAATGTTAAATTGATAGATTTATTGTGTCTAAAATATAAGTTTAATTAATTTTTTTTAGTATAAATATGGTTTAACAAGTTATTATACTTTAAAAATTTATTATAATTAAAATATAAATTGTAAGATAAGTTGTTGAATTAATCGGGAAAATATATTTGGGTTAATTTCACTTTTTACCTTGAAATATACTTTAATTGTTTAATTTATAAGCTTAAAAAATTAAATTCTCAAATTATACCCTTAATATTATAGATGCAATGTAGCCCATTTCGTGGGTAAAATTGAAGATTGAGGGTGCAATTGGAGATTAAAATGGGGAAAAATTGTACTGTTTTATAACATTGAGGATAGAATTTAAGAATCTAATTCTTTAAGGATGCAAATTAAAAATTAGAGTATCTTTTAGGGTACAAAGTGAAATTAGCCCTTCGAATATTTTCAATTTCACAAAAGTGAGCCACAAGCTAGAAGGTTTGATTCCCATTAGCAGCTCAGTGAAAGTAAATACAGAGTGTAAAGCGTTCTCTCTCTCTCTCTCTCCCTCCCCACTATCTCTCTCACAGAAACGTACCTTTTCTACAAAGTTCCTCCTTCTGGAGATAACAAAAAGGAATGTCGATCTGATTCCCAATTCAAGCTGAGTAGAAAAACTAAACCAATCAAAGACACTGGTCTGTACAATTAGAGAGTGAAAGAGAAGATAAATATAGAGGGAGAAAGTGAATTCCCACAGAAGGAGATGGGAGGAGTGACGTCATCAATGGCGGCCAAGTTCGCCTTCTTCCCACCCAACCCACCATCGTACAAGCTTGTGACGGACGAGCTTACTGGTCTCTTGCTTCTCAGTCCGTTTGCTCACCGCGAAAACGTAGAAGTACTGAAATTGCCCACTAGAAGAGGGACTGAGATAGTGGCCATGTACATTCGACACCCCATGGCCACCTCTACCCTTCTCTACTCTCACGGTAACGCCGCCGATCTGGGTCAGATGTACGACCTCTTTATCGAATTGAGCATTCACTTGCGTGTTAATCTCATGGGGTATACACGATCTCTCTCTTTCCCTCTCTCCCTCTCTATATGTATGTATGTGTGTGTAGTATTATGTAAGCTGTCATGTTCTTAATTCTTCTAATTCTGAAGAGTTTGGCGTCTAGATATTCTATAATTCAGATTGTTGCAAGTATTTTTGCTTCGGGGTTTTAATGATTCATCTGATTTGGGGATTATACAAATTGAATGAGATGATCCTACTGCACTAACTTTGGAGACTTTGGCAATTGTGGTTCTTCATTTGCCTTTAAGTCACAAAAAAATGGGAACTTTATGATTTGTCTGAGAGAGATCTTTGAATTTGGCTGCACAAGGGATAATTGTTCGAATGATATGTCACTTTTGGTTTCAACCCTTTCAGCATCAGAACGTATTCCAAGTCTTTGGTAATTTGACTGACTTAGGTTTTCTTTTCTGTGAAGTGTTTGATCTCTTCCCATATTTACACCGTGTCCTCTAGTTTGGCATGGGGCTTGTAGCAAAGGTTAAATTTTCTTTTTGATTTCAGGACAAGGTGATCATAGGTACCTTGCTTAATTAACATCCCGCCAAGACTGAAGTAAAATATCCGTATGCTCAACTTCAATTAACATTAATTGAAGACTGAAGTAAACTATTGATATTTTAAACTGTCACTTGGCTTTCTGGGAATTGATTCTTGATGAGCTTTTCCCACCATCTTTTGTAGTTTACAATTGGATCCAAGAGTTCTAGAAGATGAGGGGTATTCTGGCAAAAGAATTACTTCATATTGTTCTGATGGAAGTGTAGCTTATTCTTTCTATCAGTTTGATGTTGATGGTAAGGTATACTGACTGCATTGGCACCCCGGTTCATTAAGTGTGAAAACGAATTACGTTTTCTATTTGACCCATTCTCGGTCACCAAAAGCTGCTTTTTTTAGTGACATCCTTACATCCTATGAGTTCAAGTCATTCTATCTTAAAAACTACTTGATTCTCAAATTATTAATTTTAATAGGAAACTTTGTTAAACTGTTTCAGTTTACATACTATGTACCATTCCCTCCATTTTTTACCATTCCAATGACACAGAACTCTGTCAGAGGTCTAGTAAAAAATTAATAGAAGTGATTGGCTGGCTAGCTCTTGTAATGAAATTACTCCAGGGTTCACAAATATTGTCCAATCTCATAAATGAAATGGGAGTCACAGGTGTCTGTGGCATAATAACATAAAGGGTTTATCACTAAGTACAGATTTGCATTTTGCGAAACACCAAAAAGAGGGATCCAGTTGTAAAAAGCTGAAGAGGATGCCTTATAACTTGATTCAACTTCCATCCAATTTTCCCTCTCCTGTGGTTATGGGACCGAGTCACTTATATATGGAGTCACAGGTGTCTGTGGCATTTCATGCCAGTGTTGGATCCTGGTAAATTTATGATGCCCTGGTGCTGTATGCTCCATTCTGTTTGTACAGGTGACATTGTTTGGAAATTGTGTAACTAGTGATATCATCCTCAGGGAGACAAAACTCATTATCATTGCCGTCTGCTAATGTAATTTAAAGAATTCAGAATATATGGAGTTGGCAGTTATGTAACCTGCAGTTTTCTAATGCACATGCACTTTTGTGCAGGTATGACTATTCTGGCTATGGTCAATCCTCTGGGAAGGTGCGTGGCAGATTGAAATTTCTGGATAGGAATACTTCTTTATAGATTATGGATTGGTGTGACTCAAATAGTCATCTTAAGCTGATCAGTTACTATTTTGCAGCCAAGTGAGCAGCATACATATGCAGATATTGAAGCTGCATATAAGTGTCTTGAGGAGAGCTATGGTACCAAGCAGGAAGATATTGTCCTTTATGGTCAATCTGTTGGAAGTGGCCCCACTTTGGATCTTGCAGCTCGGCTGCCTCTATTAAGAGCTGTCGTCTTGCATAGTCCTATACTCTCAGGCTTAAGAGTCATGTATCCTGTAAAGCGCTCATACTGGTTTGACATTTACAAGGTAACATTCATCTTCTCATACTGTTTCTCAATCTTTATTTTTAGGCTTAATCGAAAATTTCATTTTTTTTCTAAGTCATTATATTTTGTTGATTGTGTTACAGAACATCGACAAAATCCCGTTGGTTAATTGTCCTGTACTTCTCATCCATGTAAGTATATATTCTTAACATCTGTGCGCCTTAAATTTGCCTGTTGTACTAGTCTAAACTGATACCTGTATTTGTTTCCGATGTGTTAGCCACAATATAACTATTTGAACTAAAACAATGGCTGACTAGATTTGATGTACGTAAGTGCATTAACAAACTTTTTTTTTGAAAGTCATCAACAAACCTCAGTACGACAGCAACAACTTGTCTTTTTATTTCCTTTTTCGTTTCTGACTATGATAGTATAACAGTGAATATGAATTTGTTTTAGTTTTTGACTTTGAATTAAAAGGAATGAAAGGGATTACCATTTACATGCCTCTTGAATGCTCCTTCAAAATGTGATCTTTTGTTTCTGATGCCTGTACATGTAGCGTCTCCTCAATGCCTGATCTTGTTCAATGTAAGAAAACATGATTATTACCTTGTGAAGTTGAAATCTGGACATTTTGAAATGTAATTGGTATTCTCTTAAAATGTTTCATACTACTGCACTTTTGGTCATGTTGTCGATCCTCCATACTTATTTAAGGGTGTGAATTCAACCTCATCTGACAGTGCTGGTCTTTTGTACAATTGGACTAAAAGCCAACAATATTAGGAAGATCTACAATGAAAACAAATTAGTTCACCAAACAAATGAAAAAGATGATCACTATTTTAATCTGCTCAATAGAGAAGCTTATTTGCGCATATGGAACATCCTGCAGTTCTCAAAGAAATTAAGGGAATGCAGAATTCCTAGTTTTCTGGGGATTTATTTTCCAAACAGGAACACATATAGCCAAATACTCAACAAATATTAATAGCGAATGCAGGTTCTGGTTAGAGGAGAGAGTGTGACACCTATGTTGATGACCTTAGTAGGATTGTTTTTTCTGTTTTTGCTAAATGATAATAGCAACACAAGATGGCATCACTGAATTTAGAAGTCCTGTCCTGCTATTAGGTGCTGGCCCCTGCTCATTTTTAGCAGATGTTCCCATCTTTTTTTGTTGTTGTTGAGATAATATGTTGATGCTGTTGGTTGATAAACATGTTTATGGTTAGTATAAAGATAAATAAGCGAGTGATTTGCATCCCTTTCATCATGACTTCATTCGCTTTTAATCTGATAAAGCCTTTTTCACAATATGATTTAAGTTACTCGGACCAAAATTGTTCGAAAACAAACAGAAAAGAGTCTATAAAGACAAGATTGAAAAGACAAATAATAATTTCTTCTGATCTTGTGATGGTCTCATGGAAGGACCACTAAAATTATTTTTTGTTATGCTAATTTATGGGAAAAATTGTAGTAAGAGTTCTGAAATGCTCAACAAGCTTACATTCTACCATTCCTCTTTAGCTTACATCCTTAAGAAAAGATTTTGTGCTGTGCCACTTAAAATGGAATTTAGACATCTCATGTTTTGGAAATTTTTAATAATTGTGTAGGGAACTGCAGATGAAGTTGTTGATTGCTCTCACGGTAAGCAACTGTGGGAACTGTGTAAAGAGAAGTATGAACCCCTATGGATTAAAGGAGGAAACCACTGTGATTTAGAGCTGTACCCAGAGTACATCAGGCATCTGAAGAAGTTCATATCAACTGTAGAGAAATCGCCTTCGCAGAGGTATAGTGCCAGGAGAAGTGTGGACCAGTTTGAGCAGTCTAGGAAGAGTACTGATGTTTTTGAAGGTTCAAGGAAGAGCACTGACAGGAGAGAAAAACCAAGGCACAGCACTGACAGGCCTGAAAAATTGAAAAACTTGTCAAGTAATGCTGACAAGCTAGAAAAATTGAGAATCTCTTTCGATCAAATTGAAAGGTCTCGGAGAAGTGTGGATTGCATTGAAAAGTCCCGGAAAAGCATTGATCATCAACTAGAAAGAGCTCGGAAGAGTGTAGACCGATTGGATAGAATACGAACAGGGTAATTTTTTTCATTAACTAATTGTAAAATTTATGAGTGTGTTTGGTTGTGGGGGAAATTTGTTTGGGCTTTCTTTTATTTATGGTGTTTTGGTGGCTTTGGAAGTTTTCTGAACACTATTGCGAAAACTGATAAAGAGTGTGGTGGTATAATGGAATTCTTTCTGTGACATTCTCATCCTGTGAGAGCCTCTGTATTTACAGGTTTATTTTGTCCACATCGTGTCATGTTAGACCCTCCCGCAAGGTTTTTCTTGCTCACCATTGATTCATGTAGTCCCTCAATTATATAGTGTGTGATCTATCCTTGAATTTAATTGAAAAAAAAGGAAAAGAAAAAGCAATGGATAGATCTCACTCCTGTATGGAAGTACCACAGGGAGCCAAAGATGGTATCCACTGGATATATATGAAAACTACCATACCCATTCCATGCCTCTGACAATACATATATGGGTGTGTAAGTGTGTTTGTTTGCTGGATAGCATTTTTTAGTATTGACAAATGCAATTCATACTAAACCTATCTAAAAGAAAATTAGTGTCGGGATTACACTCGACTGTTTTTTATATAAATGGATTAAGGGGACCTATGAAAAAAGTGAAATGTCTGATGACATATTCCATACAAAAACATACTTTTAATCTTATTACAATCCAAGAGACTGTGGATAAAGGGGTATTATAGTAATTGTGTAGTTTTATATTGTCGGTGAGAATAACACCGGTTTATTATACCACATATTAGATGGTATTCAATACACCCATGTACATAAGTATATTGTTATTGTAGCAACCGGGTTAGAATTGGAACCCAAAAAATAGTATTGAACGTAAATTGCACAGTAAACAAAGTATAAGTAGACCCCATATACTAATTTACTCAATCCCACCTCCTAATACTCCAGTTATCCGATAAACAAATACACCCATAAATTTCTGAACTCAGGAAAAAGGCTGGAGGAATTGGGGAGACAAGATACAACTCTAGTGTTTGAATTCCGAACATGTCTGGAGGAGTTTGTTGTACAACATGGCCGCAGAGCACAAGAGCCATATATCCTACTTTAGGCACAACATGATTCCAAAAAATAATCATATATACTATTATTAATAAAGGGAAAGGATGAGGTTGGTGTCCTCACCCTTTATTGGTAGTTATCAGTAATTTATTATAATTCAACTATTATTATTATTATTTTATATATGTTTCCTTTAACCATTTTGTAACTTTTCATTTAACTTTATTATTTCCTTTCCATTTCTGTATCTTTCTTCAATGCATCAAACAAACATTCCACCACAGGTATAGGAGAACAAATCACATCTGAAGTAAATACTTGAGAGATTAAAGAACAAAATTTAAAAGATTACAGGAACTTCTACTATATATTGAATCTTTCTAACATGTTGTGTTTCAGACCTATGAGCTGTGTTGGGGTCCCATTGCCAACTGGTAAAGCAAATTGGCAGGACAGAGTTTGACCTAATTTATGCTTCACACTGTTTTCCTTTGGTAATGGTGATTCATGGTAGAGCAACTGCCGAAGAAAGCTGCTTATATAGACTTCAAAATCATGATATGCTATATTTGTTACTGCGTCCATGAAGAATCAAGAAACCTGGGCAGCCCCTTCCAACAGGGTTACTTGGGCTTGTGCTCGTTATACTCAACAATGGATGATGGTGGATGACGACCAATGCAGATCTCATGTACTGTTGTGAAAAGGGGGAACAATTCTAACCATCCACGGTGGCTTAAAACCTCATAAACCTCTTTGGCTGTCGAGACACCCTTCAAATTTTAAAACATTGCCAGACAAACAAGGAGATCAGAGTCAGCACGATTACTTAACAAATCTATTGTGATGAGATATATAATATGTTTGCCTTTGGTCCATGCTCATATATGAATATGTGAATGCAAATGGCTCCCAATGAGAGTTGTTTCTCATTTGAGCAGCTCAAAGGCACAAGTGCACGCATAATCCATTATTGATTGAAGTAATCACCAAACCGTAGGGGGGATTGCTTCAGCAAATTGTGACATGAAAGAAGTTTCAAAGTGTTCTAAGTTTTGTAGTTACATACGTATGACTCATTCCATGGACCCCCTTATCCTTTGTGTACTTAGATAACATTAAAGGTGCAATAAATTGTCACGGAAAATAATCTAATACAAAGTTGTATAGTGCCTATCTGTGGCTTATCAAAAAAGATTTTAAAAAAAGTTTAGTATCCACCTGCAATTTCTGCCCCTGAAGCATCTCTGCTTCTAGCTCATCAAAAGACCTGCACATGAGAATGGGTAGAGTCAAACAAAACCAAAATTTTATTATTACCTATATTCACTCCACAGATCTAGAAGAGTAACCTTTTCCCGCCATTCCTGGCAAAAGCTTCTGCACATTTCCTGTTTCTTCCTCCTACTGCCACACACAAACAAATAATTATTCTGCATGGTGGTACTATGTGTTATGGATAGTACGATGGAAAAATTATCCAAGCAGGAGAGTAAATTAAGTCATCTGCCTCCTTACAGCAAGTTGTTATCAGATCAGCTATGCCACAGCTCTCAAAGAAGGTGCTATCCTTAACAGAAGAGAACAACAGCTTGGAGAAGGCCTTCATTTCTCTCAGACCGATCCTCATTATTGCAGCCTAGTAAATTGTCATATTAATAGTCGAGACAGTTTTACAGCAGATATTTGCATAAAGAAGCGATGAGATTACACCTTGTTAGATCGTTAGTCTTACCTTCGTGTTATTTCCCATCTCCAAGCCATCCACAAAACCTGTGCCATCAGTACCAAATTCTCCATTACTCAAAAGATACTTTAAAGTAAAATAAGAAAATGGCAACAGCAACAAGAATAAAACCACAACCTGCTGCTATCGCCACAACATTCTTGAGGGTTCCGCATAGTTCGACTCCTTCCACGTCTTGAACCTGTTTTTCATTTCTTGTTTATCAATATAATGATAGGGTCAAATAATGCATCTATTGCCATGGTCTTACTAGCTGGTGGACGGTGTACTACCATTTGATGAACTTATATCCTCTATACATTGGCTGATTGAATTGATTGAACATCTATTCGAACAGTTTTCTAATTACATGCCCTTTAAGTTTGTGCGTGTCTATCAGGAGATGATATCTGTATTTAACTTACAGCTGTGACCATGAAGTAAGGAGTACTGAATAGCCGAACCCATTTCTCTGCGATCTCTCTGTTCTGTCTGTATCCAACTGTTGCTTCACTAAACTTCTCAACTGCAATCTGAATAAGCGGGTGCTAATTATTAGCCAAATGCGACATTGCAGGTATTAGTAAAACTAAACTAAACTAAAAATCAGTTGGTCACCTCGTTAGCAATATTTGCTCCCATTAGAACACAACAATGAATTCCAAGTTGTTTCGAGATTAGGGTTGAGATCATGCATGGACCTTCCATCTTGACCTCCATTCCTTTAATGAGGGAAATTGCTTCCGCATCTTCCCTTATATTTCCTACTAGCCTTTTGCATATACCCTCCATGAATTGATGGGCAGTAACAAATACTAACATATTTGCGTCCCTTACTACATGATACCCAACCAGATATAATTACAAAAAAGGATCAAATATGCACCATACCAAACAATTGTTCACTTAATCGAATTATCGATAAATCTAAATTCAGAACAACATTGGAGTATGTAATACCTGCATGTTCAAGGTCCGGGTCTGCCACAACATTCTTCCCAAGCTTTATGCCAGGAAGATATTTGACATTTTCCTGTTAAAGAAGACTAAGTTACGGGAGTAAATACAGATTAATGGTGTAACACAAAGGAAAAGAAAGAATGGTCATTACATTCGTTTGATTGATGACATCTGAGAGTTTTTCACCACTTGGCAATGTCTCCTCGAATACCCACATTCTCACTTCATCTACATTTCATCATAAGTGGATCCAAATTCAAAATGGGGTTCATTCAGTATTATGGTTTTACCCATTGGAAGATAAAATTAATGTATGCTGAAACTAAAGAGTCTTTTTGGTTCTTTTGCATGCCAATTATATGACAAAAAGCACATCAAAGGTAATACATGGAATATCTATGAATATGTGAAAGACATAAAGATAAGATGACAAACCGTGGAAAGAGCTAAGCTTAAGAGTGTTGGAGGCAATAAGTTTGGCTGCCACACTGCCCCAATTGCCACTGCCAACAACTGTGACTCTAGATTTGTTAGGCAGCACTTCATCCTGAGAAATATTGTCAGATGCAGTTTCTCCCTCTAGTATCTGCTGCTGGGATTCCATTGATGGAGCCATGGAGAGAGAAGAATGGAGAAGAGAGGTGAGGTGGAGAGATGAATAAATAAGGTTGAGAGAGAGGATTCGGAAGAAGGAGAGAGAAGAGGGAATGGATATTTGGGATGGTTGAGGTTGATTTGGGCGGAGGAGGCGTCACACGTTTCGTTAACCATGGGTGTCAAACGTACGACTATCAAACGTGTCGAGTTAAACGGTTACGTATTGAGTTAAATAGGTGATGGGTGAAAAATCTCAACACAAACACTACCCGTTTAATAAACAGATAACACGATACGACTCGTTTAACCCATTTAATTTTAAAATAATTATATCAATAAATTTTAATACTCCATTTTTTTTTTAACTTCCAATTGTACTTATCTCAAAAAAGAAGAATTTTTAGTCAAATCTCATAAAAAAATTAGACTTGAAGGCTTAAAAAAAAAGGCAAGAGGTCATTGCCTTTTTATAGGCAACTCAACCCTCCCCCTCTTCTCTCATTTTCCAATGTGGGACAAAAATAAAAGACATTGGTTTGCCTTTGTCTTTGAAGTGTTTCATATCTCTCCTCTTTTGTCTTTGAACTACTACTTTACTTTTTTTTTTGTATTGATTTTTTTACTTCTTTTTTCTTGCTAATTTTTTCAAAATAATTATTAATATATTATTATATTAATTTTATTTAAACGGGTAAACGTGTGATAAACGGTTTGACAAGTCTCACCCGAACACAACCCGTTTATTAAACGTGTTTGGCGTGTTAACCTGTTTATCACCCAAACCTGTTAAGATCTTACTCAAACCAGTTTAATTCGTGTCGATTAATCGTGTCGCGTCAGATTTTAGCAGCCCTAGTTAACATCAATGTGCGGCATGTTAAATTTGGCGATCTACTCTATAAACGTACAAAGGATGATTGTGTGCTTCTCCGTCTCTGCGGTCTTCGCTGTCTTAACGACCCCATATTAATAGGGTGGCAAATATTAATAAGCCAGGCACACTTCTTATGCAAATTCAACTCGATACAAAATTTAATATAAATAATAAATTAATTAAATATAAATAACATGGTTAATTTGTATAATAAATAAAAAAATATGTATTTTATAATTTTTTTAAATCTTTTAAATAGTATCATATGAAGTGTTGAAAAATTAAATTTTTTTTATTATCACAAATATTGACAACACGTACCAAACTCCTAATTAAATAATATTGTAAAACTTCAAAACTGCATGTTACATGTTCCATCATTCAAAGCATTAAATATTATGAGGGAAATTCTCATCATTACAAAGAAATTATAATTTTTTTTTTTAATGAACACTAGTAATTACATGCAAACTCTATCTAAGGGCATCCCGTGACGCGACACGACACGACACTATGTAACACAACCCTCCAAAAAATCATGGGTTTTATTTTATGATAGAATATATCTTGTTTATCTTGACGTAATAGGTGGAATAGCAATGCCAAAAATATTCACGATCTTCGGTAGATTTTCGATGACTTTTCCTGCATTACTAGGTATAAGTGGTTTTGTTGTAAAATTGATAGTCTTTTTTTTGAATAATTATCAGCCAAAAATATATTTTAATGCCAAAAATACTAATTATTCTTGTAATGATATTAACTCCTATTTATTTGTTATCTATGTCACACTAGATGTTTTATGGATACAAGTTATTTAATGCTCCAAACTCTTATTTTTTTAATTCTAGACTGTGAGAGTTATTTATTTTGATCTCTATCTTTCTACCTGTAATAGGTATTGGTATGTACCCGGATTTCGTTCTTTCACTATCAGTTGACAAGGTCGTAGTTATTCTATCTAATTATTTTTATAGATAATTTTCATGAATAAAAAATTCAAAATCAATCCTCTGATATTTAAACTCGTTTGTTCTACAGTAAAAAAAAAAGACTTTTTTCTTCTCTTAAGTTAAAGTAAACGAAAAAGGGCCCGTGGCCCATCTAGCCACAGTCTGAAAAAGCCCGTCACATGAAAGGCGGGAACGGCCCATGAGCTTGGTCCTGGATCATGCGCTATCCTCGAAACCAGGAAGGTGGCTGATCTTTAATAAAATTTAGGGAAATTTGGAGGCCGGTCCTCTATATGGACTTAAGTCAGTCAAAGAAATTTATTTGTTATGAAGTCCATTCTTTGTCAATTTTACCAGATTATCCCTTCCATTTAGAAGTGAAGTAAAACTAAAAATTTAAAACTCCTAAATTTTAAGAGTTTGACTAATATTAAAAATAAAAAATAGTAACATTCAAATACAAAAAATAATACCATTTAAACACAAAAAATAATAACATTCAATATTAATATTTTAAAAAAATAACAATAGTAACATGTTCAACAAAAATAGTAACATGCTTAACAAAAATAGTAACATGCTTAACAAAAACAATAAAATGCTCAACAAAAAAAAAATAGCAATATGAAACATTAAACGAAATTGAAAATAAAAATAGTAGCATTCAAACCCATAACCAGAGGAAAAAACTTCTAATTCTTCAGTATTCAAAAAAATAACACTGAAAAAATAATAACATGCTCAAATAAAAAATAGTAACATGAAAAAAAAAATAGTGACATGGTCAATTAGAAAAAATAGTAACATGGTCAACAAAAAACGTAGTAACATGAAACATTGAAAAAATTTGAGGATTATTTATCAAAAAAATAAAAATAAAATTAGGGATCAAACTAATAACACATTGAGCAAGTTTTTTAACCTTTTTTTTTTAAAATCAATGACATAGAAGTTCATGATGACTAGAGCACAGTAGAAAATATGGTAGTTGTTGATGATGTTTCAAACCCTACATATTTTGATGCTATGGATGAATAAATGATATCTAAGGAAAAAAATTTGTTGTATTAGAGTAATGATCTTCTTCTAATGTGAGAGAGAGAGAGAGAGAGAGAGAGAGAGAGAGAGAGAATATAAATTTTAATTTTAATTTAAGAGTGAATTAAGGGATAATAATTTCTAATTTAAGAAATTAATTTAAAGTTACTTTCAAGATCTTTAAGGTTTTTATAATTGAACAGAATAACACTGTTAATGGTATTTTTGAGATTTAAAAAAAAATAGTGGATTTAAGTACTTATTAATAAGATAAAAAACGGACTTATCACCAAATAAGTTTCATTGACGGACTTATCACCAAATAAGTTTCATTGACAGACTCAAGTTATTATAAGTCTATTCAGGAGGACTCAACCCCAATTTTCACTATAATTTATAATCACCATGGTACTCGGGCACAGATTTTTCTATCTATATATATATTTTTTCAATGGTTAAGAATGTCTAGACTAATTTACGCGCATCTCGATTAATTCTCTTTTCAGTTTGATCAAAGACAAGTTATCTACGTCAGAAATAGAATATTCATGAAAAATAAATCTCTCATAACCTGACCCTGACCCCAAGTAAATAAATCCTCCATCACCGTATCAAAATTTCTTAAAACATGTTGCATGTATACACTTTACCCTATAAATATGCAAGAATGATTAGAGGGCAATCTTTCAAGTAAGATATAATTGAACTTCATTTGTATAAATTACAAACTTCAAATTAATGCGAAATAAAAACACACTACATTGATCTGGTGGAAGTCATGGATTGACAACACCCTGACCTGCACTCTCCTTTCACCCTGTCGCATGGGATAATTCAATGATACCATGATTACCATCTATTATTTTCATTTTCTAATATCCGAGAACCCTTCCAACTAATAACATCCATTTTTTCACCATTACAGACCATAATACATAACCATAAACACTCCGTCCACCACAATACAAACAGTTTATTTCCCTGCAAAAACAGAAATGCAAAAAAAAAAAAAAAAAAAACAAATCCTTTTATTGAAATGTAGCCATAGTGAAAGGCATTGCCTATTGCTTTACAATTGAGACAGCGGCCAAGAATGGCAAGAACCACTGTTCATGCATTGTATTGCAATCAATGATGTGTTAAATATCAAGAAGAAATGGAACTTTTGGTTGAATTGCATCATACCAGTTCAAAAATTAGATATAGAGTGGCCATAGTCTTCCCTCTTCAACAAGAATCAAGCATAAATTAATAGCTATTTTGGTGGGAAAATTGGAGTACCCTATGGCTTAGCTTTGACGAGTAAGCAGCAATTACCAATTTATCCTGTTTCAAGGAGCTTTATCAGAGGGTTGAGTATCATTATAACAAATATCCCAGACTGATTCCATGGCATCCTTCGCAACTGCTTCCGAGCAGTAAGGTTTAGCAATCACTGATTTCGTAACTCTCCTTTTCACACAATCCTTCAAACGTGAGAATGAACAGGCGCTAATTATTGAAAACACTTATGAATTTGACAGCAATCTTGAATTAGCTGGTGGCCAAGAAGTAATAAAATGTGACACATGACTAAGATACTAAAGTGTGTAATAAAGTGTGACGACATGACTAAAATACTAAAAGTACTTGAAGGTTACAGCATAAGGAGATAGATAACTATAAAAATGACTCTAATGTGGTTGTTTTAACCAAGTGACAGTCGGCAATTGGCATGCAATGTGGTTTGGGCAAAAAAAGGAATTGACGCAATTTATAGATTTTGCATCAACTTATTTATTAACTTGATAATAGATTTGTGATCCTCCATGGTGGATCTTCTTTTCAAATGACCAAAAGAGTATGGGGAAAAAGGACAAGAAAGTTATATAAAGAAATTTGTACAAAAATAAGCAGTTTGACTATCCTAAAACCAAAGTGCTTCAAAGACCATGATTTAGACCATTTGCTTATCCATGATAAAGTTGGCATTAAAAATTTTCAACCATTGGTGAAGCTTATGATGCATATTTTTGCTATTAGGATCAAATCCAAGAATCTCGACAAAAAACGTATCAAATCAACTAAAATATAAGAGCAGTCCAGTGCACAAGGTTCCACCACTGCAGTGCCTAGGACTGGTCAACTAACATATATCTTCCAAAAAAGGAAAAATAAAAAAAACTAACATACCACACTGAAGAACTTAATGGGCAACCCCAGATAATATTTATCATGCAAGGATTTCCACGAACAAGTGACATCAAGCAGAAACTTTAAAAGCACAGAGATAGCCTTCGTCTGCAGAGAAGTTACAATAGATTTTCTCAGAGATTGTTTGAGAATAATTTCCTAAAACCAGCATCTTAAAGAGATGGCTTTCTTTTCTGCCAAACTAAGGGGAGGGGCATGGTGCCCCTGTTAGCATATACCAGGATTATTTTAACTAGATTAAATTTTACTTCAAAACTAAGAATTTCTTTCCAAATATCTTTCATGAGAAACTATAATAACATCCAAAGTAGTAGACCAAGCAGCTATAACAGAATTAGAACACTTAAAACATTCCTATTGCAATTCTAATTGACTTACGTATAGTACATTTAATATATAACAGCTTTGGTTAATACACACCTAGTAAAATGACGCAGGACCAATGTGAAACTCAATAACCCGGGAAAAACCATATGAAAACCAGAACACAAAAAGTTTCCAAAATATTGGCCCATAGAAAGTAACACATCTTTCTGAGTATTATTTAACAAAATGAAAATTTGTGCGCTTCTATATGACTGCAACAACTATATGTGGACAAATTGTTTGATAATGGAATGAAACTTTTTGTAAGCAAAAATATGAACGTAAACTATTTCTCAACATTTATAAGAATGGAAACTCACTTGTTCATGACCTCGTACTTTCACAAAACCCCGGAGCAGTTCTCTTCTATTTCTTGCCGATATGAAAACAAAAAAACAATACCACAATATCAAAGAAACTCTAACAAACAAAATACATTAGGAAGGAGATAGTTGAAGGATACAAACCTCACTACAGGCATGCTGAGCACAATTAGCCCAGTCCAAGTTTGCAGCACGACAATCATCATATGCATGAATGAGCTCATGGATAACTACTTGGTTGACCTCATCTTGAATATTCATGTGATTACTACACACAACTATCTGCAACATGCAAACATTAAAGGAAAGCACATGAATGTCACAGGTATTATGTCATCCAACAAAAAGAAGAAACCTTGGATGGCACAAGACTCAATGGATGCATGAAAAAATTAACCGCCTGTTTGGTTTCAATGTCGACTCACAAGGAATAGCAGGATATCATTATGTTTGGTTTCAATGTGAGTCAAAGTCGACTCACAAGGAATAGCAGAATATCATTATGTTTGGTTTCAAAGTCGACTCACAAGGAAATAGCAGGATATCATTTTTGCCATAACTCCCCAATTAGCTGTAGAGTTGAAAGATAAATGTTTTGTTTGTAAAACTCTGCCAATAAAAGATCAACTTCATGCCCAAAATCCAGATGGTAGTCTGCATATCTACAGTAAAACCATGGTCACCGCAGAGTGAGTGGTAATAGTACATAAAGACTAGTATTATAAGCACACAACAGTCAGCAAGAAGATATTGATATTGGGTCTCAAAGAAAATAAGCTTGACCTCAAAGGAACCGAAAACCAATCCTAAGAAGGTAAAACCCCTTTAACTTCTGGTCATTTAATATATATCTGTAAGCAGAGGATAATTACCCCTTCGCCGCGGACATATCCGCCACTGATCTCCTCGTCGCAATGCACCGCCTTTATGAACTTGTCCCCAAGGCTGCATCCAGCTTTCTCCAAGTGTTCCTTCAAAAATTTTGCCATTGTAGCTGCAATATATTGTAGTGTTCGAAACATATACCATGAGATGAAAAATCCAGAACCCAAGTCCTAGTTAAAAACAGGAGAAACTTGCAGAGAGAGAGAGAGAGAGGTGAAATGCAAAACATACTTCGGAGGCTTCTCTGAATCATGTCTTGGCATTCCTCCGCCGTTCTGCCGCCGTTCACAGATGAGGAGAAACCGCCAGAGTCCTCCGCCATTTATCTTTTTCCTTTTTGCTCACCCTTGACCTTCAGTCTCCGGAGGAATAGCTGTACTCAGTCGAGGGTGCAATTTCGGCACGGTCGAAGGTGACCTAGGTTCAATCCAAGATATAAAACTTCCACTCGAAATTCAATTGAATCTGAATTCAAATCCGAACCCTTCAAGCCAAGCCCAATCGATACTTTTAGTTTTTTGAACTCAGAGTGCACAGATCAAGCTGCAATTCAGGTTTACTCCGGCAAGACCCACCCGCCTGTGAGATAGTTGACAACTATCTGTACATTCAAAACTTATATCTGTCTGGCATTTTAACAAACAGCTTGCATGCACCAAATTCAGTAGTAGAAAAACGAACAGTACAGTCCTTTTTTTTTTTTTTTTAACCTTAACAGATCTGTCAATAGTATTACTCTAATTTTTTTTTTTTAGGAATGTTATAATTACCTAATCAATGATAATTCAATACAATTATTGTGAATTTTCCATATTATTGGACTTTTCTGTGGATTGAAACTAGACTTGTGAATGGATCGAATTCTAATTGGAATCCGAAATCCGTTTTGTCCAAAAAAAAACCCTGCTCGTTGACCAACTACCATCATCAGACTCGGTCAAATTGGACTTTCCCTAAATAACTAACCGTTAAAACTGTAGCAAATTGTCCTTAATATGCTCCGCTGGTTCGCGCCATTTCCGCTACCACTCCTTCCTCTTCCACCCTATATATACTCCTCCACCCTCTGCACTAATCCTCTCGTTCTTTGATTTGGCAGTGTTTCTCTCAGTCTCTGGAGAAGTACTGCAATCTCTAAGAATCACCAATCAACCCAAAAAGAAAATTTCAAACCACCTCAAGAAAAATGGCACGTCAATTGGTTGCGTTTGCCCTCATCTTTGTAGCCATTGTTGGGTTGGTTTCCGCCGAGGCACCAACCAGCTCTCCGGCAGCATCGCCGAAAACTTCTCCATCATCATCATCATCATCACCTACTTCAACTCCCGCTGCTGCAACTCCAACTCCAGTGGAGAGCGATACAACAACCGCCCCCGCCGCCAACCCACAAGCATCTAGCAGCGCCGCCCCAGTTCCATCCACATCCTCATCCGAGACAGCCCCCGCCACCTCTCCATCTTCTTCTTCAACTTCCACCACCCCTGCCTCTTCCCCAGATGAGGAACCCTCATCTCCACCCGCCCCCGCCAGTGGATCTAGCGCACCAACCGCTGCCAGCCCTACATCTGAAGGACCCATCGCAAGTGAACCTACTGCTGACGCTCCCGTGAACAGTGGTGCCTCCACTTTGAAGGCCTTCTCCGTCGTGGGTGCCACCGCTGTCATTGGTTTCTTCTTTTAAATTATCTAGTTATTAAGTGATTCTATTGGTTGTGGGCACATTTGATATGTCCCTTCTATTCCATGTCTACCATTAGAAAGAAAGGAATCCCTTTACGAGGAAGCCATTGTTGGTGACCTCTTCAATATATCCATGATGATTGTAATATTATGTAAATTTTTGGGGGGGTTCACTTCAACTTTGTTGAGATTTCTTTGCCTTGGTTGGACCTCAAGTATTATTGTGACAGTTCAATAATGAGATTGATTAGTATTTCTTTCGGTTTTCGAACAAAAGCTAGTGAGTACTAAAAGCTTCTTGTACTATTTCCTTTTTCTTTTTTGTTTCAATGATTTGGGTTGTCCTGCCAATTAACACATATTTCAACTAATCTTTTTTCGGATCGGTCAAAAATAAATTATTCATGCTAAAACTAAGATATTAGATAAATCTCTCGTGAGAGTTTCGAACTCAGGTCCATTTCTAATCTGAATTTGGGAAGAAACTCCATAATTGGTGAATTAACTTCCAATTCTTGATACTACTATTTCATCTATCTTTGCGAAAAGATATAAAATAGAGAATAATTTGAGGCTTGATGAATATAAACGCCTAGTAGAGAAAATATTATTAGCGATCTTTTGATGTCAAGTTATGAGAGATTTATTCTCATAAATTTTTTAGTCTTGGTATAAATGACATATCTTTGACTACAAAAAAAATTAATTAAAATACGTGTAAACTGATCCAAACATGTCTAACCGTTATACTAAAAAAAAAAAAGAAGGCAAGAGCCTTTTTCAAATTCCATCACGTGTAGGAGATAATCGACATATCCCTACTTTATGTCATAGAGTTTTTTTCCAAGAGAAACTCTAATGCCAACAAATTGTACCCCACGTATTGCTCAACACAAATTTGATCAAAAAATATCTAAATTGATCTTATGTTGGATCGGATAATTATTCGAGTGGAATACAAAAATATCAATATTTTTTTTGTTATAGGGTATCTAAACTTGTGTCCTAAAAAAAATCACAAATTTTAAAAATCTTATTTTGAAGGTAGAATGGTAATTTAACGCATAACTTTCTTTTTCTCCATTCCTCTTATTTTTTTCATCTATCTTACAAGAAAGGATGTGAATTTGTTTTTAATGGTGAATCATTCTAATGGTATCTCATATGCTAAAATTTTAAGTAGCAAACTATCTACTTATTACTTAATGCTAAAAACATTAGCTAGTAAGAATTTTATCAATTTCTCATAATGGACAAATATACCATCAATGTATTTTATACTCTTAACTTTTCAATACCCACCATCTGTCACTACCACCACAATTGTGCCACCGCCACCGTCACCGCCGTTGCTGTCAACCATCACCACCATTGTGTTGTCGCTACCACCACTATCATTGTGTCATTGCCACCACCACCACTACTACCACCAATGTGTCGTCGTCACCACCATTACCATTGTGTCACCGTCACCACCATCACTACCACTACTGTGTCGTCGCCTTTACCACCACCACCATCGTCACCACCATTGTGTCACCGCCGTCACCATTATTATGCCACCATCAACATTGTGTTGTCATCGCCATCAGTGTCATTGTGCCACCGTCACCGTCACCGTCACCGTCACCGCCACCGCCACCGCCACCACCACCATTATCGCCACCTCTATTGTGTCGCTGCCATCACCACTACTGTTACGACCATCGTTGTGTTGTCGTTGCCACAATAATTGTGTCACTGTTATTGCCACCACTGCTGTCTTTGTGACACCACAAATATCGTTGCCATTATCACTACCACCTATTGTGTCGCCGCCACTACCACTACCACCACCACCATCACAATGATAATGGTGGTAGAAATAAAGTAGTGTGTGGAGAGATGGTTAAAAAGAAAGGTAAAATTAGAATAATAAAATTTTCAAATTTCAGATTCTTATATTTGTTAAACAGCTTGATTTAGGGGTGTTCAACCGACATATAGGGTCGGAAGTGAACACTTCCGTTGGCCGAACCGAAAGAAGTCGGAAGTAGTTTCTATCAACCGAACCGTCCCAATTAAAATACACAACCGAACCGAAAATCGACCCCTTTAAGTCAGTCGGTTTCGGATCGGTTAATACTCTCAATCAAATTTTAACAACTTTTTTTTTTGCTGGTAAGATTTCAACAACTTCATTTCAATGTTTAACATCCATATTTACATACAATCTTACAAGCCAAAAACCTTAAAAAAAAAAAAACAGAATTTGATGATAAAGATCAGAGGTATTTTTTCGTACCAGTCGAACTTGAGTTTGAGATCCTTTTGAAGATCAGAGGCATTTTTTTCGAACCAGTCAAACTTGAGTTTGAGATCCTTAGGCTTGCTTTGAAGATCCAAAAACCCACTTGACGATATCTTGCCTGATCGTGTACTTGAAGATCGGTTAGGTTTGAGATCCTTAGGCTTGCTTTGTAGATCCAAAAATCCACTCAAATATATCTTGTCTGATCGTGTACTCGAAGAACGATTAGGGCTAAAGAAATGAAGAGCAGAGGAAGAAGAAGAAGAAGAAGAAGAAGAAGAAGAGTTAGAAAAAGAAAAGGCAGTGTTTGGGAGAGAGAGAAGAGGCTGAGGGTGAGGAGAGGCGGCGCACAAGTGGTCTGAAGAAGAAGATGGGTAGGGTTTGGGAATTGGGGGGTTTTATATTTTTGTTTTTTTATTTTTTTTAAGGACAAAATTAATTTTTTACATTATTAATATCCTATTCGGGCGGTTCGGGTATTTCGGGTTATAACTTGAATGTACCCGTCATCCGAACCGATTTAATCGGGTAATGATTTATAACATCCGCGGGCCGAACCGGAAGCATTTTTAGCCGTCCATTTTCATTCAGAAGGGTCGGCTACGGATCGGGTGGTCGGGTTTGAGGGTTTTTTGCACAGCCCTAGCTTGATTTAATTCAATACTTAAATTTTAGCTCATACCAAACAGTCTGGGAATTAAAAAATTCAACATTCAGCACTTAAAATTTAACATTCAGTTTTTAGTGTTCAGTTTTATTAAACACCGCCTTAGTATAGGTTTGAGTCAAAGACTGAAGCTTATTTTTATTTTATTTTTATTCAAATTTAAATTTGAGTAAGAGTTTGAGTAAAAATTAGAGAGGTCTAACAAAAAATATTTTGTATTGATGACTACACGTAAATTTGAGACGCGTAGATCTAATCTAGGTATTTAATTCAATAAAACTATTAAATTAAAAATAAATTCTATCTAATAATAGAATTCACAATTAAAAGTAATGTTATTGATCTTAATTCAATAAAACTGTTAAATTAATTGTGAATTCTAATATTATTTTTACTCTTAATTTAATAATTATATTAAACTTAAACTAAGTGACCAAATTAAATCTCTATATTATTATTTTTTTTGGTCAAAAAGTACGGGGTGAAAGGGGGTCCTGCAAAATTGGAAACTTGTCCACGTGTGCTATCTGGCTTGCACGGAAGTCCCATGACGAAACCACATGGGACCCACTTTGCTGTTTCTCGTGGAACTCATAGTTGATTGATGGATTTGGCAATTTTCTATCCGTCGTCTTCTGAGCCATCGAATCCGAACTCTCTTAATTTTCTTCTTTTTTCTTGGTCCTTTTTTTTTTTATATTTAATTTCTCTTCAATTTCTTTTAATTTTTTTTGACCAGAATTTTCTTTTAATTCAATCATCCATCATTTGCTAACAGAAAATCTACTTAAAACATAATAGATCCTATTTGATTTGAGTTTATCAACAATAATTATTTTAAAGAGACTTACGTAATAATCAGAATTAACAACAAGTTTTATGAAAAGCTTTCCAATTTGATTATTGTTTTTTTTTGAATGGGATTTGATTTTTTTATTTTAATATTTATTAATCTAAGATCAAATTTTTTTTTTATTTTAGGTGTTTAAATTTATATCGATTATTATCTCAAACTCTGAGTCAATCACTATAATTTAAACTAATTTAAGAATATATTCTTTAATAAATAAAGATGACGGGTTTCAAAAATTTAAAAAATATCAAACTTGAAAACTCTCGTTTGCAAAACTGTCTTACAAATAATTGCTAATGAAGTTAAAAAAAATTATTAAAGGCTTTAAGATTATCACGTGGGAGTGGGATGCATGGCAAAGTAAGCTGCACTTTATACCACCTTAAGCGCACAATAGCAATACCTGCCTACCTAGCAGAACGAAATTCAGACAACTCCACCACAATCTCCACTCTCCGCACGCGTCGATAAAAGGCCACGTCATCACCCCGCTCTTCTGAGACAACTCCCATGATACTGATTTCTTTTTGTCTTCTATCTCTTCCAAAATGTCAAGTCTCCCCCCAGTGCCCCCACAGAAGCTTAAACTTAAAACACTTTTTCTTCACTTCACCCTTCCCGCTTTACATACGACGTGTATACAAACCACACAGAGAGAGAGAGCAAAAACAGTCCTACCTTCAGAGTAGTCAAACCCAGACAAAGAAACCCAAGTTTCTCAGCCTCCGCCTAGAACTCTCGCCTGAAAAAACCCAACAATCCGGAAAAATGATCACAACCACCACCACCCCCCATGACCAGTATAAACGTCAACTAAACCTATTCCCACTACACCCAGAAAACCTGGTGGTAGACAGAGAAACGCAAGACGAGAACGTCGCGTACATCTTTTCCGCCGCTGACGGCGGCGCCAACACCATCACCACTCTTCTTGGCACGTCACGGACTTCTTCTGAAGATGAAAACGATTTGTCGCCAACGTACGCCTACAGAGAACAGTATAACAGTGTGGACGGTGCACTTGTACGGACGGCCATGAAGAGCAAAGAGAGAGATGCAAGTGAAGAGAAGTGGGTGCGTTACTCGGAGGTGGTAGAGAAGAAGGAGGAGGAAGTGACCAGTTGTGTAGCTGATTTACGGTATAAAAATCAGACGCATCAGGGGTTGTCGTTGAAGCTTGATTACCAGGAGATCTTGAATGCATGGTCTGATAAGGGCCCACTTTGCATCCATATGGCGTCTCCACAAACTGTTCCCAATCTCCATGATTTAGACCTACCCCATCAAGATACCACCAGTGTAAGTTCCTTCTTTCTAATTTTTCTATAAAAAAAAAAATTAATAATGTTATTTAGACCTAATTCATCATAATCATTAGATTGGGGTAAACAACTAGTTTTATATATACAATCATGTTAGTTTTACAAAAATAAAAATATAACAATATTTGTTGCATGGATCTTCAATTGATGAGTGGATGGTTTAATGTGATTGTAGAGAATAAAGTCTTATATTCAAATATCGTGTGGAACTGTGTTGAAGCATATAATAATTAAGTTACATCCTTCCTTTCTAATTGTATGGAATTATAAAAGACAATATTTCATTATTACAACGTACGGGACCTACGTATGCTTATTTCAATATATCTGTCATTCAAACTCGTGACAGACGCCTTAAGATTAATGGCACTGCCTAGAGGGATAAATTGTGTCAATGAGTCACCTGTTCTGTTAGTTGAAGTCTCGTGGACACAGTAGGGTACATTGAAGGTGAATGTTGAAGGCCCCTGCCACCTTACTAAGCTGTGGCTATATATGGTGCATGTTGGCTGCATTTGTTACTTGATATTTACATATGCATAGGAGTTGCATCAAAAGTTGTTTTTGTACTAACTAAAAAGATATATAAGGAACTGCGCGCATGATGGTCAGGGATTCGGGTAGTACTAGAACTAGGTTCATATGTGTTGTTTGGGATTGAATTTCAGACGTAATGAATGGTTACTTTCTTGTGATTTGAGAACCAATCGAATGAATCGAGTTCAAGCTCAATACTCATTTGATAAATGAGTCCACGCACACACAGACACACACATATATATAAACGGGTGGAGTTGCATTTTTAACCTGAGCTTAAACTTGAGATAAGCTTAACCACAACTTTGAACTTGGTTTGATTAACTAGACGAGCTAAGTTGAGTCAATAACAATTGGCACATGTATACTTGTCTTGGTTGGCTAGTGGCTGAGGGATCGACAGCAAAATAATGGAGGTCTGTGGATCGTTCCAGAGATGCGAGGATGTACCAACAGTAACACATATGGCCGAGTGAGAGTGAAGGAAGACGTAGAAGAAGGAGGATCAGAAGAGTGGAAGATGGTGCATAGAGAAGCTAGTGTTTTGAGGTACAAGGAGAAGAGGCAGAATAGGCTTTTCTCTAAGAGGATTCGGTATGAAGTTCGAAAGCTCAATGCTGAGAAACGCCCTCGTGTCAAGGTACACGTCCTAATACCCCCAATATATATCCTTGGTCCTCAAAATCAATATCTTTGGGTTTACATATTGTTCAATTTCTTGTTTCTCGTCAATGGCTTGGCCAATTTTGCAGGGGAGATTCGTGAAGAGAAGTTGAAGAGAAATCTTATTAAGTGAATATAGATTGTTGAATCAGTGGGTCCAACAAAAAAAGTTATGACCAATTGATCCAACTATCTACATTCATTTGATGAACTTTTTAGACTATTTTTTTGATAAGCATAATGTGCGCGGTGGTTTTCGCACAATAAATAAAAGTGACAGATCTCTCCTTTGATGAACACGGAGTTTACCTGAAAGTCGAGGATCCCGAAGCAAAAAAGAGTGAAAAAGGTCATAAGGAGTGGTGATGAATGGTTTTTCCGGCTGTCTACGAGATTCTGGCGAGTCTTGAAGGAATCTACCATTCAAAACAAAGAGTTAGAAGGGCGCCAGAGTGTTTTTCAGCGTAATCGCTTCGACGATCAAGTCAGTATGTGTGAGAGAGGGGTGAAAACACTATTGTATTGCTTAATCAGTCTTGGTACCTTTGCTCTCTGTTTGTGAGAGCTATTTATACTTTTATGAAGGTAATAATTGTGAACAGGTGGACCCCCTCAAGGGGGAAGTCCCCCATTGGCCCATTTAGCAGGCAGCAGACGGGGGTGCTCAGCCTTCGAGCAGAGTGCCTTCTGCTTTGCGTGAGAGAACTATGAGCATTAATTGCTCGGGCTCTCAAGCACTTAATGCTCTTCCCTTGAGAATCTTCAAGTAATGAACATGTCTCATCCTCTGAGAGATCATTAAATGCCTTCCTGTGATGGCTGCGCATGAGCAGGGGCGTATTTGACTTTTGATCCCCGACTCTTTGCTCTTTGCCACGTGCAACGTCGTCATTGGGTGAGGGTCTGTCCCCTCTGCCAATTCTGATTGCTTTGGAAAGAGAAGTCAATTATTATGGACCAAATTTAATTTCAAGAAGTGATAACCGTCATTCTGACACCTCTGCTTCAGGGGTCTTGACGCCGATGTGACGTGTCCAGGAATAGACCTCGGGGGATTCAACCACGCCGAGGACACGTGTCAATCACATGTGGATCCGAGGAGAGTTGAACTGAGGACACGTGTCGCATTCTGAATACTCCAAGGGACTATAGTGCGGAGGACATGTGTCACTATCCCAGCACTCAGAGGGAACTCCTCTGGCGCCGAGAATACGTGTCACTTGATGCTGAAGATACGTGTCGTTTCTTACCGACGTCTTAAAAATGTCCCATCACATAGCATTCCTCTTTTTGAAAATTATTGTATTACTGGTAAAAAAGAGTTGTATTGAGAGTTTTCACATTGTAGGGCACCGACTCATAAATAAGGATGGCATGCCAAGAAAATCTATCCCCAGTCCCATGTGCCAAAAATAAAAGTGTACTAGAGCTACCGTAAAATGTAAATGCTAATGGACAAGAACCAAAAGCTAGCTCAAGTATTAACATGGATGAGCTTAAAATTTAGACGTTTTGAGTTTAAATCTTTATAATTTTTTAGGATTAGGTCCTGAAGAATTTATCATTTGTAAATATCTTAATCTTGACATGGATGACCTATTTTGGCTGGACCTGATAGGGGATTAATCGATGTGCTCATAAACTGATCGAACGCCCTTGATTGCTGAACCAAAAAAAAAGCTAATGGACAAGTATTGGGAAAATAGAGGACATTGTATAATTTAAGTTAAATTTACCAATCAATAGGTGAGAATTATTCCTCAGTAATACTTGCTTTTGTTTAATACATGAGGCAGCTACTCAATAAAATTCCAGACTAGTAAGCTGAGTTTTCATATCACGTTGCAACTAACTCATTGACCCTCGTAGGGTGTAAGAGTATCTCCAACAATAGAAGTTAATTTAGTTACTAAAAAAATAACATTTTTTATTTTAGTTACTCATTTTTTTAATACACACTCTAACAAATTTTTTATATTTTTAACTACTTCTTTTAAATATTATTTTTCATTCATTTTCTATTATTTTTCCTTGGGAATAGTGAAAAGGAGAAAGAAAGAGAATAGAGGAAAAGAAATGAAGAAAGAGAAAATATTATAAAGAATTTATACATATTGCTACAATGATACTCTAAATATAGAGTATCACTGTAGCAAAATGTTATTTTACATGCTTTGAAGATATTCTGTTGGAGTGAAATTTTAGGACAAAATAGCTAAATTTTAAATTTTTTATGTATTTTACCTATTCTCTTGGAAATGCTCTAAGGAACATAGTATGTGCACAACTTGTGTGCCTTTGACTCGATGGAACGGTCATAAATAGTGTGGCTGGAGCTATATGAATAATGTTATTTGGATTTAAAAATTTGATCTAATTTGTTGACATAATGATGTACTTTCATAAAAATTATTAGGTCAACACCAAGTTCCAATATTTGATAAGGCCTACAGTCAATCCAAAAATCACAGTGAATTAGATCAACAAATTATATCAATAAATTAGGTCTCAATAACATTGCTCGGAGCCATATATTTCAGAATTATACCTCAACCAAGTCCGCTTGGTAAAATATGGGTGAAGTAGTTTATACATGTGATTGTCAAATCGTTTGCTATAAAAATTGTTTTAAAAACAATAATAGTGATGGCACATTGGTATACATCATTAGAATTGATAATTGCACCGAACTATTTAAGTTCGGTTCGAAATGGCTTGAATTGAGCTTAGCTCATGTTTTAAACGATCAAGCTTGAACAATTTTTTAGGCTTGACTCGAGTTCTCAAACTTTGACTCATTTATATGTAAAATAGTCAAGCTATTCGGGCTCGGTTTGAGTTCGGCTCGCTTTGAATTGGACTCAGGCTCAACTCATTTTCTAAACGAGTCAAGTTTGAACAATTTTCTAAACTCACTTAAAAAAATGAGCTCGAAAAATTCAGTTCGAGCTCGAAAAAGTCGGCTCGATTAACAGTTCTATTCACTGTTGCCATCGTTTATTACAAGGGAATTGTGGTGGTGAAGCTAGATGTGATAATCTTAACTCATTATCTATTAATCCGTTCAACCCGTCCATAAATAAATGGGTTGGGTACCTATATTAATTAATATGAGTTCTAAATGGGTTGGATAATATGATTCATTTTAATTAAGGAGGTTAATATGGATTACAAATGGGTACCCATTGGGTTGAGTATTTATCTTTTTTATTAAATAACATAAGTAATAAAATTAAATAAATATACTAATATACCAGAAAATACACACACTATTATACCAAAAAATACCAAAACATACACACTGGTACCCACAACCCACAGGTCAACCCATGAACCACGGACCAACCCATAGCCCAGAATCGACCCCGACCCATTATGTGTGTATTTTTTTTTATTAAATGTGTTTTAGTTTTTGTGTTAGTATATGTGTGTGTATTTTTGGTGTATTAATGTGTATTTTAGTGTGTATATTTTTAGTGTATTAATTTGTGTGTGTTTTGGTGTATTAGTATATGTGTGTATTTTGGTGTACTATTAATGTGTGTGTGTGTTTTGATATATTAATGTGTCTATTAAGAATTTTAATTATTTTATGGGTTAATCGGTTTAACCCAACCCGTTATAAACTCAACCCATTTACTACGTGAGTGAAAAATGAATTGGATTTATTTTTGCTCAATCCAATTTAACCCAATTCAACTCATTCATTTGCCACCTCTCTAAATGTAGCCATCAGTTCCACCAATTTGTCGTTGAACTTTACCTTCTTTGATAATGAAAGAAGCAGGCCACCAGGAGCCAAAACATGGCCATGAAAGAGATTCATGCTTTCTAGTTTCTATTCTTATTAGCCAAGTGTAAAATATCCTAGACAGAAGATGCTTAAGGATATTTTCTGATAGTAGTACTATTCCTCAATGTACTCGAAACGGTACAGTTTTATGTATTTACACATTTGACTATATTTTCCTGCTTCACAAATCCTTTTTATGACTAGCTAAGAAAGATAAAAATCCTCTTTGTGAATTCGAATTTAACGCAGAAAACTGCAACTTATGCTTCGTTTGGTACGATAAAAAAAATGGAATGATGGAAAATTTGAGGGATACATAAAATATCATGTTTGCTAAGGAAGGAAAATAGGAAGTGATGATGCACAAAATTGTATTTGGCAAGATCAGCAGTCAAGTATGAGTTATGATGCAATTAATGAGCAATAAACAATCAATCAATGACAATCAAGGAATTAAGACAGTAAACAACAGATCGACACGGGGAATTATAGTGGTTCGGTCTCGGATGACCTACTCCACTTTCGGGAATGGCAGCGGTGGCCTGGTGTTCTTTATTGATGAATAAGAGTCGCCAGAGAGTTACAGTGCTTTGAGAGAGAGAGAGAGCAAGGTGTAGAGGTATTGGAGGTGTGGTGTGTGTAGATTATCAGATCCCTCTCCAAGTGGAGAGAGCTTACATTATATAGATTCACTAAGGCGGTGAGGCGGTCACTATAATTTAGTAAGTATAGTTATGGTAGGATTCTACCACTTTGGTAGGTACAGTTATGGTAGAATTAGATCCCCGGTACGTATCCCGATATTGTCTCCCTTGTGTCCCTATTCCGTCGGAGAAGGTCATGAGCTGGACTAGGCTTGAGTCAGAGGAGGTCCTGAGCTGGACTAGGCTTGAATCGGATGAGGTCTTCATGGAGTCAAGAGGCAAGGGAGGAGGAGGAGACCAAGGGCAGGCGCCCCCATGGGCGGCGCCCACTTGGGCGTGGCCAAGGTTCTAGGCGGCGCCCCCTTGGGCGTGGCCAAGGTGCCTCCCATGGGCAGCGCCCCTTGGTCCATGGGCTTGGGTCCTTTGGAATGCGTATCCATTTGCAGCCGTATTTTTTGTTTTCCTTTATGCCCTCTGTAATTTGGGCTATCCAACTCCACACGGGATTTTCTTTGGGCTTTCTTGGTCCGTTTAAATTGGGCTCGGCCCAGTCAATTTTTGACTCGTTAGGAAGGATAGATAAATTGATGTATTAACTTTCCTTTCGACTCACCAAAATCAATCCCTCCAAAATTAGAAGGAAAAGTAGATGAAAATTAAGTTAATTATTTGTGTTAAAATATATGTTATTTGTCTATATATCATTTGATATATACATATATCATATTTATCAATTACATATTATGCATACATTAATTTCATATATAGATATAATGATAAAATATATATTTATATTTTTAAAAAAAATAAAAAAAATATTTTTTCTATCTTACCAAATACAAAAAAAAATCAATATTTCCTACTTTTCATCCCTCTTATTAAACACAAAGGAAGGAAAGAAGAATTCCTCCCTTGAAGGATAGAAGTATATCACTCTCATTTTTCATCTTTCTATTTTTTCATCCACCCTTCGTTGTTAGTACGAGCATTAGGAAAATGGAGACATAGTGTTAAAATCTGTTTTGGCATGTAGTTATATATCATAAGTAATGTTATTGGAACTTAATTTATTGACTTAATTCATTATAACTATTGGATTGACTGTGCACTCCATCAAATATTAAAATTTAGTAATAATCCAATGATTACAATAAAACCATATTATTAGGTCAGCAAATTATGTCAGATTTTTTAATCTAAATAGCATTACTCCTCTAGTTATTATAACATATGGTCCCTAAATATTGGAATTAACACTGAATTTAAAAATGATAGTACAATTTGTGAACATATATGCAGAGGCAGTGCAGCATTTTTTTTTTTTTCGTTCAACGATGGGGGGGTGTCCGATGAACCAAAAAAAAAACCCTTGATAGAGCTCAGTGACAGAACATGATTCATATAGCGGTTTCTAAATAACTAAGACAGTTTTCTTGAGTTGAATTGTACCTTTGTCGGTGTACATAGTAGACAGAAATAACTGGGAAGATGATTGATAACAGCAGTATATTTGTTGACAGAAGAATAGAGAGAACAAGACTGTTCATACACACCCAACTTTAATGAGTATGGTCAGTTGTGCTCTCTATCTTCTGTCAACAACAACTATCATCATCATCCTCATCAGATCAACCTTTAAATCCTTGCCCTTCTTCCTGCAAACAATGAAGAAAACATCCCAATATGCTAAAATACAAAACCAAAAAAGGAAAATTGATATTTCATGTCAATTAACAAAGGAAGACATAAGAGATCAAACCATAGAAGAGAGCTAGAATTTCTTTTAATTTCTTCTTTTGAAGTTTTCACCATTCTCAACATCCAAGAAGCTTCAAGAGGGGCTTCTTGACTTGTAGAGCTGGGAAGCATGTGTTCAAGACAAGTGGTTTACTTGATAACTAAGTTTTGTTACCAATATCACATGGCTCTCTATAAGTCAAGAGATCTTTTTTAAGCTTTCGTTTTCTCTACTAAGTCACTTTAAAGGGTGCATTACGCGTATCGAATTGGTATTCATTTCATATATATCAATAACGAAATAACATTTAATTTGCACTAGAAAATTTTTATGAATATACTAGAACAAAAGTATTTTTCCAAAATCCTTTTGTTTTTGTAAATTCGGAAGAAACTAGGAGTACAAGTAACTGGGCTCTAAGAGGAATCGAATCTTGCAAAAGATGATGCCCTTCATAGCGTTATGCGAGTGTTTTGCGGGTCATTTATGCGTTCCCGACACTCTAAATGTCATTGTATGCATTCTGAGTTTATATAAGAGACACGACTCTAAAAATGCATGGTAAGGATCATTGTGATTCTAAAAAATGCATGGTTAGAATTATTTTCGGTGACGAAAAAAGTGATATTTGATATAATGAGTTGTTGTATGTGGTCTCAAAACACGAAGGTCTTTATCCAAAAATGGTTATACACACCCATTCTCCATCAAAATGTCACCACTGTTCTATTTCGTAGGAAATTTCCGAGAATTTTCCTTTTGCGAGGATTATCGATCTAATTTTGAGTTTCAGTAGTATTGATCTATTGGTGCCTTGACCTAATAATAAAGGTGGGGTTGCTAAAGAACAAAATCTAGTGTTTGAATAACATTACCATAAGAAAGTGAAATCTAACATCAAATATTCGAATCACGAAAGAAGTTGTCAAAAAATGATCTTCAGATGACTTTCCTCCCAACAGATTACCTTGTTCCTTTGGGAGATAAGTTCCTTTGGATATATAGCAAGCACCGGCCCCACAACATGTACAACAATCAAATAGGAACTCGCGCAACGGCCGAGAGTTGAAACCAAACCCACCTCTAAATATGTGTCATCCAATCAAATATGAGGTCCACCACCATAACTAACTGCACACTGTCCTGGGGCGATTGCGTACATCTAACACTCTTTATGTTCCACAATAATAAAAAATTCGTGCATTTTGTACTCTTCATTTTTACTAATGTTTTCGATGCCATGCCTGCTCATGATAAGAAATCCATATCTCCTTATGACTCACTAGGACCGTGATCATGACATGGCCATAACATTTTTTTTATTTTTGTATGGCGGCCAAGAATGTTCAAATTAACTTACACGCACGTCAACTCTAGTGACATAAACACTATCACAAAAGTTTATCGATTAAGTATTATAGCAGCCATCTTATTCATAATCAGATTATGGATCTGGTCACGACAGATAGGTTTAGGAGCCCAAATATATCTCGGCCACATTGGCCCATTTAGACCTTTACTACCTGGGATTGGGCTTTCCCTGGCCTCAAGCCCATGAAATTATAATATCAACAAATGATGATTATGAGAGACCAGCAAAATTACTAGAAAAGAAAAGGAGTTATAAAAAATGAGACATGAGATTTGGGTTTATCTACTATACACATTTCCTAGGTGATAGTTAATTATCAGATAAGTTTCTTTAATTTCTTCAGGTATGGGCTGCCGGGTTCTATTGTTACCTTCTTTTATATGCTCTAAATACGAAAAGTCAATTAATCTTTTCTTAAAATGACGTGTTTGCCTTGTTCTCTTTTCTATCATTGTCTTTTCTATCCATGATTTAAATTCATCTCTCTCTCCTCTCTCTTCCAACCCACTTATTCTCTCTCCTCTCTCTTATTCAATTTCTTTTCTCTCTCGTCTCTTTTCATTCAATTCCTCTCTATATCCTCTTTTGTATTTCTTATTTAAATTCCTCTCTTTTTTCTACTCTCTTCCATTTCACTCATTCTTTCTCCTCTTTTTTCTTTTAATTATTTTCTCTCATCTCTCTTCCTTTAATTCACCACCATCGAATGGTTTCATTACTAGTGAAACCAACAAACGTTACCAATATAGCTTCATCAACATGAGTCACGCAAAACCAACACTAGCATGCATTTTTTGGATCCATAACAACGACGAATAATCCCTTTCAAGGTAATGAAATTGATGTTTGTTATTGTTCTAGGATAGTGATATTCTGATATTTTCTTTGTCCCAGGACAATAACATTGCGTTTTGTTCAAGTGATACATATTAAAAGATCCAAAATAAAAAAGATTTCAATTTATTTTAAATTTAAAAATGTACATTTTGTATGGATATTTCATTTGAAGTTATTATTGCCCTCGATGTAGCTAACATACTTCAGCCCTACCTTGGCTTCATTTTCTTTAATAATTGAGAATTGTCTCAACTACGTATATTACTCTATAAAGTACAAATATTTGCAATCATTTGTAAATCATGCACTCAAATCCACTAAGTAGTGCTTTGGGGAGACCCTTTAAAGTTCTACAATCCCAGCTATAATGAAGTGTTTACATAAAAGGAAAGAAACTATTAATTTTTACAATAGATGGATTCAACATTTTATAAGCATAGTAAAAGATACACGAGGTTTTGTCATTCTGAATCTGTGGAGGGTTAGATGTACGCAGTTTTATCTAACAGATAGACTGTTTTCACAACTTAAACCCGTGATCTCTAAGTCACAGCATAACAACTCTACCGTTGCACCTAGGCCTGCCCTCAAATTACTATTCAAATTAAGACGAACATACACCAGCTTACCCTTGATTTGTACGCCCCAACTAACAATAGTATGATACAATAATTTCCTAATCTAGCCAAGTTGATGGAAAATTCATAAACATACTTGAATCTTTTCTCAAGTGGCTGGTTAGAAAAAAAACACAAATTTAATTAGTGTTAGACAGTAATAGAGCAATATGGAGTCCCAATGCCTCTTCCTCTAGCCAGTTCAAGGAGTTTCTGCTCCTTGATGGCTGGGTCTTCTAACAGCAGCACCTTGTCCTTATCTCTAACTCCAACCATGTGTAAGTATTCATAATCTTCTCTCTCCTTCCCTTTGAACAGTACTCTTTGTTCTTGTGGCTCCAAACCAGTTGCCAATGACAATATGATCTTTAATTCTCCTGCAAAACAATAAGGATAAAAGGATTAATATTACATTCTGCAAGTTTGTTATTACGGGTAGTTCTTACAATTAATCGAACTAGTGATGTATATAATTTTCGAATTCTCCATGTAAAGAGTTGGCTAATTTCCATCATTCATAGACTAGTTGTGTAATAGAAACATTTGTTAACAAAAGAATCATCCTAAGATCGTCATCTCATGGCTATCGAGAATGGATAAGGCTCTTTCTCAATCTTTCTAAGTTGCTCCTACAGAATTGAAATTGACGAAAATAATAGCTAGGGAAAAAAAAAAGTCATTCACAACGATTGATAGAGGATTTCTCGGCTAGTAATCTTTTTTATAAATCGAATTGATTTGTTCTTATACTTCAAAACTAGAATACTGTAACACGATAAGTTAAAACCAAAGCATACGAGTATTTACCGAATGTTGAAGTTGCTTCAATGGATATATGATGCCACTGTGAAACTGTTGAGACTCTAACTGTAATCATCCCTTCTCCAACACCACCTTCACATTCTCTCTTTTGAACAAGCATGCCACCAGGACGTAGTTCCCATTTGATTTCACCACCACCTCCACACCCTTTGCCACTATTACCACCACTAGTGCCTATGTTTATCTTAGAATTGCTTCTGGAGAACCTCTTTGATCTCAGCTTGATCATCTCTCTCTCTCTCTCAACTAAGGGGGAAGAGAAGGTGCTGGATTTAGCTACTTATATAACAGTTGAGAGCAGGTATAAGTGCAAAATTGTTACCCATAAAATAGAACTTGCGTTAGCGTTAACCCATCTAAACTTCGAGTCTCGATACATATAATTAACAAGTGATTATATACGTTCAAGATTTATATTGTGCCATTAATCTAAAAGACATATTGTTGGGACGATTTCCCATTACAAAACAAATAAAAAAGAGTAATGTTTTATATCCCAAATTTGTATACCAAATGTGTATCCCAAATGAATGGGAACCATTGGATGAGTAGGTCCCATCAACTTTTTTAATTGGGATCCACTGATCCAACCATCCTTATTGATTTGGGATGCACATTTGGGATATAAATTTGGGATATATAGCATTGCTCAATAAAAAAATAGTGAGGAATGCATAAAATTGTCTGAATTTGGGTGGAATTTTTTTGTGCTGATTTCATGGGGTCTAACTGCTAAGGCACATGGGGATGGAAGGCTTTGCTTTGCTTGATTGGCGGGCCAAACACAATCACATCCGGTGGTTGGTTAGTTGTTTTTAGAAAAATTGGTGATTGATGACTCAGTGAGTCCTTTCCTTTGGTCTGGCTGTCTTGAACTAGGTTTAAAAGCCATCAGCTTAAGGGTTTGTTTGGGGAAGGCCAAAAGCAATAGAGGGCAGACCTAATGATTGGTTTCCTTCACTTAGAAAATGAAATCGGATAAAAAATTTAGAAATTTGTTTCTAAAATGTTTCGAAATGAGGGCCAAAATATACTAACATATTTTAAAACACCTCGAAATACATTAAAGCATTAGAATTACGATTCAATCAATAATTTGTTTTAATTTCCTTCAAAATAAAAATATTTCAGTCATTTCAACCATTTCAAAAAGAAATTTCAATCCTTGAACAGAATTGGAGCTGTAATTTTCCTTTTTTTTTTGGCCTCGCTTTTACCTTTCTTCCCCTTCTCTTTCTAGTAGAACTAGAAAGAGGCTGATACTCTGTTAGCTTTATGGGGGACCTTTCAAAAAAATTATGTCAAGTGTTCAATTAATTGAAGGCTCCATTATAGTCCTCTAGATCACCCTATGTATGATCTTTGAAGAAATAAGGTTGGTTATTGGTTAAGTAAGCATTTTCAACTGCCAAACAAGGCTTATATACGTATACATATATATATGTATATATATCGTTATAATATTAATATGGGCAGTGGTTTTTTGTCTTCACTCGTTTACTTACAATCCTTCTGAGTTCTTTTTTTTTGTTATGGTTGTTAGCTTATCAATAAGGTATCAACCCATGTGGGACAGAGGTGGAAAAGCTTCTCTCTCTCTCTCTCTCTCTCTCTCTCTCTCTCTCTCTCTCTCACACACACACACACACACACAAACATGTCTACAACATTAAAAATAGGCGAAAAATTCTATTCGGTTGGTGTATGTCTTTCTTAGCTGAAGTAAGTTGGTTCTCTCACGAAATTAAGGGACAGATATCCCAGTTTTAGGTTAGTCAAGAACATACCCTAAAGGCCAAAACTTAAAAAGCAAACATCTAACGTGACGTTTTCATCAAAGGGGTACAATATAATGGTTCTTGCAAGCTTAAACAATCACACTTTACAAGAAGAATTGAACGGAAGTTGAAGAATAGGATGCGGGAAATAGGTATTAAGTATTCGATAGAAGAAAATCAAACACAAACATAATGTATTGTGCAATGTTTAGGTTAGGTGATTCATCATGCATGGTTAGGTGATTTTGGCAGAAGTTGGATCAACAAATATGTTGGACTTTCTTCATCCTATCCACTTACGTCACATTTCCAATCATACAAGTTGCACATTCTCAAATATCCCCACCTTACACTACCGCCATATTCAAACTTACCAAGGTGTCACATATTTATCCGAAAAATTAAAAAGATCATATTCAATGCACAAAATTTTGCTCATATCGAGTTTTGTGCATTAGATAATGACTATTTTTCCATCGTGTAAGTAGAATAATAACATTCCTCAATTTTTCAATATCTAGGTGCCAGTGCATAAAATTTCAAACTCGTTGGATGAAAAGTTTTACCTCAAAACATTTGTGTGTAATCTAACAGCTGGTCTGTTTGGAGCTGACTTAAAATTTCAATTTTTTTCAATTTCAAAGGAAAAGAAGGTACGTTGAACCTGGGCTTATTGATCGGCTTTTTCATCAGTTTTTTAGGCAAAAACAACTTTTATTAGCACAAAAAAAAAATTAAAAAATGGAGTACTTCCAAGTTAAAATCAATTTTTTTGGGAACACTCCAAACAGTTTCAAGATTTTTATTTTTACTTTTTAAACCTCTATTTTGCACTCAAAAAAGCCAACTCCGATCGGCCCAACATTTCTGCTGCACATCTTATACGAGTTGGGCTGGTTATACAAATATGTGCTTTCAGTGCCCCACCAAGACGCAGACCCGAGTGAAAGTGGACATTAGCCCTAAGTCCTAGCCCCAAGCTAAGAAATTGGATTAACATAAAAACAGGAATACAAGGAAAGGTGTGCATTCTGTGAAATCCAAACAGAAAGGTGTTCACAGATATGTCCAAAAAGAAAATATAGTGCGTTGCCAAATAAAAATATCTTTATGGCAGCCCAGCAGATGAACAAAGTTCATGAAATGAATGCCATGGGGATGGGGTATGTTCAAGGAAGCAAGCCAAACAATGAAAGTATAACTGGGCATAGCAACATTGACTAGTATTCAAGAGATGCCAAGCATTCCATAGTCTCCTCCCAAATGAATTGAAGTAAGTTAACTTACATGGAGAAACTTAGAGCTGCAGAGTTAGTGTCTCAAATAAACTTAACCTTGCTATTAAAGCAATCCAAACTCTCCTCCCAACTTAATGTGATTTAAGGAAAAAGAACATACATTAATGCACTTAAGAGCTGAAAAGACTATCGTCTCAAATCAAATTGACCTTCCAAACTCCCTATCCTGGTCCAAATCGCCATGGCCGTCTATTCTTTCTTTCTAGAGTCTTTGAGTTGTCCCCTCTTCCGAATCGCAAGGCAGAAACGCAGGCGCCAAGCATCAATGGCAAATTCAGGCAAAGAATTTGTTAATCCCCAAAGAAGAGAATGGGGCCAGTAAGGCGTGCAACGCGGTTCATAGCCAATCCAGCGCATGGCAGCCTGAGCATAACCATCTGTTGATGGAACAAAGAAGGAGGACCTTTTGATTGATGCCATCTTGGTCGCCACATACAATGGGACCTATAGAAAAAAAGAGAACCAGTTAGAATTGATATCACGAAGGTAAGCACCTTTGTGATATAGTTGGTATAAAAATGGAAAGAGTTCTACACGTTGTGTTTCTGACTGAAGCTATATCTTACTAATTTACAAAGATAAAGTCTTGATCCATGGACATTATAGATCAAGACAAAGTCATGAAAATTAAATAAAGAAAGTAACTAAAATAGAGGGAAAAAGAAGAAGAAAAGTAGAGTCTTGATCAACAGACGGTTACAGATCCACGTCTGCACCTAGAAACTAATGCTGTGAACCAAGCTAAGGATAATGGGGTTCATCAATTTCTTGAAGAAAAATGAAGGTGTTGCAGCCTTGAATCAGTGCACATAAATTAGCCTGGTCCTTTGAGAGAGTCTTGTATATCCATTTAGATGATTCCTATAGGAAGTTTTGTAACCCATCTAAAGGGAGTGTATGTCTACAGTCTACTAATTTTTTGATCATGAGGCTGAACATTCAGCCTCTTTTGGAAGATATCCTACAAAGACAGTTCTCAATGCTAGAATCGAATCCCATTTCCTCTATTCACTTGGAGGATAGAATAGTTCTTAGACATATCCATGAGTCATCCAGAAATACCCATAAGCTGTACAACTACTAAGTTGTTTGATTTGAATTAGGATCAGTGATCTGACAACAAAAGGGAAAAATGGCCGGAATATAATGAGTTACACCAACAAACAGAATCAAACAAGTCCAGGGCCTCAATGCAACAACTAAATTAAATGGAAAGCCATCCAAACATAACAGTAGCAAGGTAGGATTCTTGATACAGAGGAAAAACAAGACAAAGTTTTTTCCAGTGAATTTTGATGGCTATTTAATAATTTGATGACAATGACAATAACTACCTATTGGACAAAAATAAATGAACTAAGAAGCTCAATAGGAAGTGTTCAAAAAATAAAGCATACCTGACACTGCACATCAATACCACTCTTCTTGTATTCCACATAGAGGCATCTTGAGAACTGGTCAACATATCTGAAAGCAAATCCACCAATGTCATGCAATTATCATTTAGGCTTACCAAAATCTTTTTTGTTTTTAATGTTTAGCATAAAATACTTTCCACAAACACGAACATCTTAACCGGAACTTAAAATTGAAAGAGATCCTTCAGTATTTTAAAGAAAAGAAAAGGAAAAATAAAAAGAATGGATAAATTACAATGAAGGTCAAGAAAACCTACAAGAGTTAGAAATTCTAGAGTCAAAAGCAAACAGTGCAATGTTCAAGGAAGAAGTTGAATCATGTCTACAAACACCCATTGTGAAGCAATCAGATTGCTAAGACACTGGAAGAGAATATATTATCCAACGTGCGGAAGAAATTCCTTACCAAACCTTGTTTATCAAATGAATGTGAGTGATTGAATCAGTAGGTCGACTAAAAAATTCAATGGAACGTACAAATCCAACAATTCACCTTAATTCAGTAAGCAAAATTGGCAAGAATTTCGCAAGAGTAACCGTGTTCTTATCAAAAAACTAATAAAGACAGCTTAATTATGTGACACGAAATTTCAATTGACTTTTTTGATATCTTAAAGGGAAAACATTTGAAAGTTTGGATATTGACGAAATATAAGTAATTGATAAAGGGGGAGAAAATTTTTAGTGTTAAGTAAGTCTTAAGATATCTACTGATACCCAAGCTTTATAAGCATCCAAACAGTACAATCAGAAGTATTACTGAAAAAATCAGAACATCAACAAATTAGTAATACAAAAAAATACATACATAAAACAGCTAAGAAGAATGCTTACGCTTTGGTGGCCGCATAAACAGAGTAAAGAGGATCAGAAGGGATGACAATGGCAGAACCAGAACCAATGTTAACAATAGCCCCTCTCTTTCTCTTGAGCATTCCAGGAAGAACCGCCTGTGTGACCTTACTAGTACCTTCAACATTAATTTTAATCAAATCAGCCAACAACTTCTCATCCACTTCATGGAAAAACCTTGCGTGCGGATACGAAACTCCAACGTTATTGATTAAAATCCCAACATCAATCCCTTCAATCGCTTCGCGAATCCGCTGAACACCTTCGTCTAAATCACCAGAAAAATCAACCACTACAGTCTTGATCTGGGTTGACCCATATTTAGCTCGAATCGACTCCGACACATCGTTTAGCTTCTCTGGATTTCGACCCACAAGAACTAGATTGAAGCCTTTACGAGCTAACTGGAAAGCGAAACCCTTACCAATACCATCGGTTGGTCCAGTTACGAGTGCCCATGACCCGTACTTTTTCAGATTCTTGGGAGGTCTGAGGAAATTAACATAGACCCATTTGAAAACTGATACAGAACATTTCAATACTGATAAAGAACCGAGAGCTATTAGTAGAAGCAGCCATGAAGGCTGAGATTTGAGCTCGTCCACGAAACAGAACTCCATGTGGAGACCGAGTGTATCTGCTTTCTGAAAGTGGGACTGTGGGAGGGGAGAGATGGATCTGAGAAATGGGATTTGGGGTTTAGGGGTAGATTAAATAAGAAAACCCAGAAGAGGGTTGATAATCAAGTTCATGTGGGTGGGCCAAGTGAATGGAGATTTGATGGAGTATACGAAGAGAGAAACATAAAATAATGACAATGAATGTGTAGTTGAACGAATATGGTAGTTTGGAGGAAACCGTTGAGCATTTACTCCGACTCTACGGCAGTGATTAGTGTGCGTGTGTGTGTGTGAGATATGGGGCTTCCCAATCCCATCGGTTGGTTGAGGTAGATGAGCTGAAATTTGTAAGGGCATAAGCTGAAAATGGCCGGGCCAGAGATGGGTCACCCTAAAAAATCTAGTCCATGGGAAAAATTCACATGCCCAAGCCCAATCTTGGCCCATGGGCCATTAAATTGTATTAGTTTTAAGATGGAGACCGGGTGGGAGCGAGGTGAACAGAGCTGTTGCAAATTTTGCACATCAAACACGACACCCTCGTACCATTAGCTATCCACTTTTTCAGGAAAATATTTAATATCACGGTCATATTATATCATTACCCTCTAATAAAAAAAGTAACAAATAAACAAGTGGATTTGGGATATACTAAAGTTGAGGCTTTGGGTTCACAGGTTCAACCTGAACCCAGCCTAAATGACTAAAATTGGCCTCGACACAACTATTTGTGTCGTGTCCGAAACTAAGCCCAAATTACGGGCCAGATTTAAGCCCAAATTTGTTAACATGACTTAATCTGAATTGAGCCCGAAATTTATTTAAACAATAGGAAAATTTGGAGACCGGTCCCCTTATATGGACTTGTTTGGACTTAAGTCCGTCAAGGAAACTTATTTGTTATGAAGTCCGTTTTTTGTCAATTTTACCATATTATCCATTTCCTTTAGAAGTGAAATAAAACTAAAAATTAAAAACTCTTAAATCTTAGGAGTTTGACTAACATTAAAATCTTTTCTTTCTCATATCTATCTATATCCATATATAGGTTAAGAGTTTGACTAACATTAAAATTTTCTCTCTCTCTTATCTATCTATATCCATATATAGGTTAGGTGTGTGTATATATATAGTAACATTAAAAATAAAAAATAGTAACATTCAAATACAAAAAAAAAATTATCATTTGGACACAAAAAATAATACATTTAAACACAAAAAAATAGTAACATTTAAACATTAAAAAAATTGAAACATTCAATATTACTATTTTTAAAAAATAATAACAGTAACATGTTCAACAAAAATATTAACATGTTCAACAAAAATAGTAACATGTTTAACAAAAACTGTAACATACTTAACAATAATTATTTCTTTCAAATTCAAACGCAAAAAATAGTACAATTCAAACACAAAAAATAGTAATATTCAAAAACAAAACAAATAGTAACATTGAATATTAATATTTAGTAAAATAATAGTAGTAACATACTCAACAAAAACAATAACATGCTCAAAATAATAGTAACATGAATAGTAACATACTCAACAAAAGCAGTAACATGAACAGTAACATAATAAAAAAAATAGTAACATGAATTTGAATATATATATTCGGCTACCACTTTCCTCACCATAACACTGCTACCATCGCACAATCGTCACCTACCGAACAACGCCAACCATCACGTTGTCATCACCTCTACAACAACGCTCACCACTATCACCACCACACAAAAGCCCATTCAAGTTTCACTTCGATAGCTCATTTTTACTCCACACCACCGCCACCACTATATTTCCATCATCTCCATAACAACCCAGCATATATATATATATATATAGAGAGAGAGAGAGATAGCTTTGAATTTGATATATATATATATAGAGAGAGAGAGAGCTTTGATTTTGATATATATATATATATAGAGAGAGAGAGAGAGAGAGAGCTTTGAATTTGAATTTTAAATTTATGATGGAGATTTTATTGGCATATTTTAATTGACCTTGAATTAAGGGATAACAATTTCAAAAATAGGAAATTAATTTAACTTCCTTTCAAGGAAGGGTATTTTTGAGATTAAAAAAAAAAAGTGGACTTAAATCATTACATATAATTTTAAACATAGACTTAGTCCCTTATAAGTTTTCTTACAAGACTTATCTCCAAACAAGTACATCTAGGGGGACTCACTTCCAATTTTCACTAAACAATACTTGAGTTGAGTATCTTAAGTTGAATTAGCTTTAAAAATTGAGACTTTTGGAAGCCGATACATAAAATTGGATTTAATTGTCAAAAAGTACATAGAAAAAAATGTTTTATAAAAAAGTTCACTTAAGACATAGAAAGACTTGAATATCTTTTTATTGTAAATAAGTTTCTTAAAAAAAAATTTAGAAACCCCGCCCTACACACACACATCTATATAATAAAGTACAATACAATTCAAATCTCAAAAGATAAACAAAATGACTTTTGTTATTCGCAGTTATAAACATAATATTAATCTAACGGCTAATATTAACACCCTAAATTTAATAGGAAAAATAGGCCCCTAAGGGTGTGTTTGAAGTGATTTTTTAAAAGTACTTCTAGGAATTATTTCTCATAAGTAATTTAAAAAAAAATATAGTATTTGAAACCGCCCCACCACTACCTCTACCACCACCACCCCCCCCCCCCCCCACCACTGCCGCCACCCCCACCACCACCACCACCATTGCCACCCACGTCTGCTACCACCACCATGATCGTCGTCTTACCCATCACAACCATTACCGTCTCCCATCATCACCACTGTCGCTCACCACCACTACCATCGTTCACTCCCACTACAATCGGTGCTCAAATTTATTTATCTCTCCTCTATGTTTGTGATTTGATTTTGAGTGTGAATACAAATATGCTGACCATTTTTTTTTATTACTCTGTACCTGTAGGCACGGGGAATAACTAGTATATATATATATATATATATAAGAAAATCAAAACCCATAATAAATCATCTCCATTTTTGTAGGGATATGTTTCAAAGTTTTTAGAAACTTTTGAAATTCGACAACTAAAATTAAGGAATTTTAATTATATTATTTTAAAAAGTACTAAAATCAAAGAATTTTAATTTTAGATTTAATTTGGTCACGTATATATGTGTGTAATATATACATATATATAATACTACGAAGTCACACTATGAAGTGTAATTTTTATTACTTCTACACCGTTTTGATACACTGTATTAATACACTTTAAAATTGTGTAATTCTTAAACTTTAGTTTCTATTACTCATATACTGTTTTGATATACTATATTGATACACTTTAATTTCATAAATCCTGTATATATATACTACGAAGTCATACTATGAAGTCTAGTTTCTATTACTCCTACATTGTATTGATATACTTTAAATTTGTGTAATTCGTAAACTCTAGTTTCTATTGCTCATATACTGTTTTGATACACTATATTGATACACTTTAATTTCATAAATTTTTTAAAGTGTATCAATGCAGTGTATCAAAACAGTATAGGAGTAATAGAAACTAAACTTCAAAGTATAATTTTGTAGTATTATATATATATACTAGTTATTGCTTGTGTCTGAAGGCACATAATAATAAAAAATAGTAAATAATAAACATATTTGTATTCATATCTAAAATCAAATCACAAACATAGAGGAGAGATAAATGAATTTAAGCATCGGTTGTAGTGGTGGTGGTAGGGGACGGTGATGATTGTGGTGGGGTGGCGGCGACGGTGATGGCGGCTGCAGTGGGGGGCGACGGCGAGGACAGTGGTGGTGGTGGTGGCGGCGGTGGTGGCGGCGACGGCGACAGTGGTAGTGGTGGCGGCGATGGTGGTGGTGGTGATGGAGGCGGTGGTGGCAGCGGTGGTGGTGGTGGTGGCAGCGACGGTGATGACGATAAAGATGGCGGTGGTGGTGGTGGTGGTAGCGGTGAAGATGGCGGCGACAGCGGGGACGACGACGGCGGTGGTGGTGGTGGTGGTGGCGGCGGTGGTAGAGGTAGTGGTGGAGCGGTTTCAAACACTATTTTTTTTTTTAAAGTATTTATGAGAAATAATTTCTAGAAGTATTTTTAAAAAGTCACTCCAAACACACCCCTAGGGGCCTATTTTTCCTATTAAATTTAGGGCGTTAATATTAGCCGTTAGATTAACTTTAAAGTAAAATTTAAAGCGATCTGAACCGCGAAAGTGGTGGAGGCGGTGGTGGTGGTGATGGTGATGGTGGTGGTGGTGGTGATGGAGGCGGTGGTGGTGGCGACGGTGGTGGTGGTGGCGGCAGTGGTGGTGGTGGTGGCGACAGTGATGACGATGAAGATGGCGGTGGTGGTGGTGGTGGTGACGGTGACGATAGTGGTGGTGGTGGCGGCGACGACGGCGACGGTGGTGGTGGCGGCTGCGACGACGACGGCGGTGGTGGTAGAGGTAGTGGTGGGGCGGTTTCAAACACTATTTTTTTTTTTTTAAATACTTATGAGAAATAATTTCTAGAAGTATTTTTAAAAAGTCACTCCAAACACACCCTTATGGACCTATTTTTCCTATTAAATTAGGGTGTTAATATTAGCCATTAGATTAACTTTAAAGTAAAATTTAAAGTGATCTCAGCCGTGAATAACAAAAGTCATTTTGTTTATCTTTTGAAATTTGAATTGTAAGCTACTTTATTATATACTAGTTATAGCCTGTGCCTGAAGGCACAAAGTAATAACAAATGATAAACAATAAACATATTTGTATTGATATCCAAAATTAAATCACAAACATAGAGGAGAGATAAGTGAATTTAAGTATCGGTTGTAATGGGGGTGAGAGGTGATGGTGGTGGCGGTGGTGGTGGCGGCGATAGTGGCGGTGGTGGTGGCAATGGCGATGGCGATGGTGGCGGCGGTGGTGGTGGCGGCGGTGGGGGTGGGGGTGGGGGTGGGGGGTGGCGGCGGCGGCGGTGGTGGTGGCGGCGATGGTGGTGGTGGTGGTGGCGGCGGTGCCAACGGCAACGGTGGTTGTGGTGGCGGCGGCAATGGTGACAACGGCGGCAATGGTGACAACGGCGGCGGTGGTGGTGGTGGCGACGGTGGCGGCATTGGTGGTGGTAGAGGTAGAGGTGGTGGAGCAGTTTCAAACACTACTTTTTTTTTTAAAGTAATTATGAGAAATAATTTCTAAAAGTACTTTTAAAAAGTCACTCCAAACACACCCTTAAGGACTTATTTTTCCTATTAAACTTAGGGTGTTAATATTAGCCGTTAGATTAATTTTAAAGTAAAATTTTAAGCGATCTCAACCGCGAAAAACAAAAATCATTTTGTTTATCTTTTGAAATTTAAATTGTAAGTTACTTTATTATATTATATTATATATATAGAGAGAGAGAGTAACGTGATCATTAAAATTTCACACTATAGTCTTAGATAGGTATTTTTGATGTGGACTTTTGGTAAATTTTGATATTTAAGACTATATTAATTATTGTTTTTATCATATAAGGAAAGTAAATTAGTCCTGTAATAAGATGAAATCTTTTACAAAAAATGAAAAGAAAATAATAATTAGTCTGTCAAGATTTTTCACATTGATAAGAGAAGTTTCCATAATAAATGGAAGAATCAAATCTTACATTAAATTAGAAATTTTTTAATGCACACATAAAAACTAAAACTCAGAATGTTCCTAAAAATAATCACTTGATTTAAGGAATGATACAAATGTCAAAGAAAAATCTGAAAATTTCAAATTGTGTATTTGGACACAATTAAAATCTAAAATTAATGACTTAATTACTTAACATAAAATGCTTTAGACTTTTTCACAATTAAATCTAATTTCGTGTACCCCTTCTAATTTCCCCTTAAAAGTTTTACAATTTAAATTGGGTTTAGATTGATACTCTAACCCGCCCAACCTGAGTTGCACCCCTATCCATAATCCATAATCCAAAATACTCATTGATGGGCAAACTTCCTCTCTTCGATATTACCAAATTGCCCTTGTAATGCACTTCAACAAGGGCAAGTTTACAAATTGACCAAGTCAAACAAATCCTAAGCTGACCGTAACTTCCCACTACCTCCATGTCCTCTTCGCCCTCTCAGACTATGTAACTAACTCCATAACTGCCAGCTTCACCGCCATAGAGTCCCACTCCCCCCTATATATTAGATTAGAACAGGAAACCCCCAAGTTGCAATCCACTCACGCATCACTCTCAACAAGTTACCAGAGAAGAAGAGCTCACTAAACTAAAGCCGCCAATGGCTTCTCACTCGCTGAGTTGCAGCGTCCAAGTTGTGGTGTCATTGATCATCTTTTCTTCTCTTCTACTCCCTCATCATGTCTCTTCTTTTGAGTTCCAAGTTGGTGACAAGAACGGTTGGATCGTTCCCCCTGCAAATGACAGCAAAATCTACAACACCTGGGCCTCTCACAACAGATTCAAGGTTGGCGACACCATCTGTAAGTACTGAACTGATCCTACTATGTTTGTGTGTGAGTGCGCATGTCAAAAAGATAGAGAGAGAGATTCTTGCTTTTAAGTTTCACCTATCGTGTGGCTGTTTGATCTCTCTTTGCATGAAGAAAGTTTTGTAGTTTGTTGGAGTAAAAACGTACCGCCGAGTACACGAGGTTTCCATCACTGCAAAATCTGAGGATGCGGTCTTACTTACCCCAACTTTTTGTCATCTTTTATTAGAAATTGTGTTCTGTGGGGGCTTGTGTTTTTCATTTTCTTTGGCTGTTTGTTCAGGTTTCAAGTACAGGAAGGATTCTGTAATGGAGGTGACTGAGGAAGAATACAAGAAATGCACCTCCACACGCCCCAATTTCTTCTCCAACACTGGGAACACAATTGTCAATCTCGACCGCCCAGGACTTTTCTACTTCATCAGCGGAGCAGCCGGTCACTGCGAGAGAGGACAAAGAATAATCGTAAGGGTGCTGGCACACGAGGACTCTCCATCGGGTACTGGTGGGGGTGGGGGTGGCAGTTCTTCGGGTTCCAGAGTAGCAGTTTTATCATATGGAGTCGCCAAATTAGTCATTGTTCAGCTTGTTTTATCATATGCCGTTTCCTATATCTTCTAGGCTCAGCCTGTTGCTTATTAGTTACTGCTAGGTACTATGTCTTTTGTTTTGTTATCTGGTTGCAGATGTAATTAGGCCATTCTCATAGTTCCAAATGCTGGATTTATCTAGATACTAGGTAGATGTGCTTTTGTTTCGTTATATTCAATTGTTCTGCAGTTTGTTCTTTTTTGTGTATCTATCTATTTATCTCTGTGGTTGAAATCAGAAACAAGAGTAAAAAAGTGGTGTATGAGCAATGTCCTCCCAATTTATCTGATATCAGCAATGATACACTGACCAAATTTTGGGACCAAATTTGGAGCCCAAATGACATGGCAGCTGAGTTGGGCTTCTTTATTTGGTGCCATGTCATTTGGGCCCCAATAAAAACTCCAAATGACATGCTGCCATATCATTTGGGCTCCAAATTTGGTCTCAAAATTTGGTTAATGTAGCATTACTCATCTGATATACAGCGATGCAAATCTCAGTGGAGATAGAGACAAGCTGTAAATTCAGACGTTTGAATTTAAAATTTGGTAACTCCTTTGGAGTTAGGTCACGAAAGATTATTTTATCCCTCATGAATTTCTTAATTCTAACGTGAATGAACTTGCTTTGACCAGATATCTTTGTATAGAGAATGGCCATTTCAACTGACATTTCTGTGCTTGACATCCCACAAAAAGAACAAAATAAATGAAAAGAAAGTGATTTCTTTGCTTAACACCAGTGAGTGGTGACTCTCCGTCTGTATTTTTCCATATCTCAATTCTAGCATTACTTACTTAGACTAATATTTCATTATGCTGGGAACATTTCCCCATTAGTGAACTATGGTTCTAGAAATAGTTTGTCCTCTCTCTCTCTCTCTCTCTCTCTCTCTCTGTGTGCATGCATGTACCTGCTTTTTTGATGTTAGAAAGATGCATTGGCTTAGGTGTTGGTCAGTTTATATTACTCTCCTCTAAGGTAAGTCACTTGTCATGGTTTGCTTAGACCCTAATTATTCCCTAGAAAGGCCTAGGCCTCCTCATTCAGCTCCAGGAGCAAACAGTTTTGGAGGGTACGTGATAGCTGGGTTCAGAGATGGAAGAGGGCGCTAATATCCAGCAGTCTGTACAGAAACAGACCTCTCAAATAGGAAGCATTTTACCCATAACAATAGCTAGTAATTTGTAAGGGGTGAAATCTGAACAGATTTGCCCCCCCTCCATGGAAGGATTTTGGTTGACCTGGGCCTTTCCCCCCAGTAGCCTTTACCTCCCATCCCACATCGGATGGGAGTCGTCTCCCCCACCTCCATACAAGTCCTGAACTGTCATGGAGTGGGTACCTATCAGCCAAATCTGAACAAATTTGCCCCCCCTCCACGGAAGGATTTTGGCTGACCTGGGCCTTTCCCCCCAGTAGCCTTTACCTCCCATCCCACATCGGATGGTAGTCGTCTCCCCCACCTCCATATAAGTCCTGAACCGTCATGGAGTGGGTACCCATCAACATCTGACCCATCCGATGTGGGATGGGAGGTAAAGGCTACTGGGGGTAAAGGCCCAAGTCAGCCAAAATCCTTCCGTGGAGGGGGGGGCAAATCTGTTCAGATTTCACCCTTACATAATTGATCAAGATCAAGCAACAGAAAGAGATTGTAATGCTTGGAATGCAGTCGATTTTTACATATGTTTTCTCAGCATGAATACATCTCTCTAAGCACGTAAACTTTGATCCTCTATTGGAAGACCGTAATCCATTTGTATGAATCGAATGCTTATCAGAAGGCTTTCAAAAAGTTTTAACAGCTATTACAGAAAAGGAAAATCAACAGCCACCTTCGTTCCCGACCCCGCCAATCAGACAGACAACCTTGAATTGTAGCACCATCTTGGCCAAATTTTATCATCTCGCTGCTCCAAAATTAGCAGGGTTGGTTTCAGAAACAGCAAAACCATTTCTTCTGCATCAATTATAATGTTAATAAGGTTAACAAATGAGTAGAGACTTAACAGTTGCAGATCATGACTCTATCATAATGTCATGTATGAAATAATCTTGTGCCTTACCGTAGGGGGACCCTGATGATTTTGATCTTGTCCCGGTGGATTGTCCATCCTGGGTGCTGCTGCGCCACCAGCAACTGTTGCGTTGGATTTCTTGTCGTCTCTTGCCTTGGCAAATATGACTGTAAAACCATCGGCCGAAGAGGGATTATTTACATCCCACTCGCCAAATTTTGGCAAAGGCCGGCCCTTTTCTTGCTGTACATCAAGGGTAGTACAAGCTTAGTGAAAAATAGAGCAGATGTAAGAATTCATGTAAATCAAGTTGCCAATGCCAGTTGAAGTATATTTTATCCAGAATAAAATATCAAGAAATAAGCTCGAATGAGCAATTGTTTCAACACCACCCAATGTGTCCCTCTTACAAATAATTCTTTCTATTAAGCTGTACAATCTGCTATTCTGCTTCTCCAGGAGAGAGAGAGAGAGAGAGAGCAAAAAGGTGACTGTATAAGTTCAATAAAACTTGATGCTTTGCAAATGGAATTAATTATCTGCCATGTACAAGAGCAATAAAACTATTAGCCAGCTTCCCTTGGTTACTGAATGCAGAACAAATTTTTCATATCTAGCTTATGCAATGAGCAATGGGTAACTGAAGTTACTGATAAAGAATCAGATTCCTCCATAAAATTTCTCAATAGCCATCTATACATTCATGCAATATGTGGGATTATGAATTAAATCAAGTAGAAAGACGAAAGAGACGCAACAGAATCCAATAGGGTAATAAGGCTTGAAGTTACAATACCAAAGTTACCACGTTTTGAGGTCAATAGAAATAAAATTAAGATCGATCTCCTAATGTTCAAGGATCAATTGCGCATGTCAGGATGAATTCTGAAACGTTAGGAGTGATCCAAATAAACAAACCATTTTGTTGTAGCTTGATCCAAAAAGAAAAATATTTTTTGGTACCCTACTCTTACCCTGAAATGTTATGGGTCTCTAATCTTACATCCACCTTCCACAAAACCGAAAACCCATAACAATTTTCAAACCCCAAGCATCATTTGAATGTAGATTTCCAATGCAAACCACGAACTCCTAATTTGTCCCAGAATAAACGGGCTTGTTCTAAAATCAAAAACAAGTTGAAACTATGATCATTATACGAGTTGTCTTGATTGCCATATAGAGAAGAGAACAATATATTTAAATTTCCAAGGTACTTATCCCTTTGCAAACATCATCTCTTGTATGATGAAATTAATCAAAAAGGTAACAAACAAACAACATATCATCTGATGCAAACCAACAAGGTTTGACGTGTATACAAATATTTTTTTCCCTGGAAGATTTGACGTATGCAGAGAAAGCCAAGACCAAAAACAAGAGAAAAGAGATAGAAGATAGAGAAACTTACAGACGTCATCAAAGACAAATTGCAGGAGCTTCGTTTGGGAAAAAATGTGTGTGTACGTGAGAGAGAGAGAGAGAAGCAGAAAGATTGGGAGAACGAGTCTCAAGGAATAGCCATAGATAGTCGTATAAATAGAAGGTAACCATTACATGACCTGTAATCTTAGCACCCATCTATATAAGAAGACAGCTGTTGTAGCATAAACTAAGTTTTTTTTTTTTTTTATTATAAGAGAAAATATTTTTTCAAAAGAGTTAATTACAAAAACCCCCTTAAACTTTGGGTCTTGTTTCAATCAAGTCCCTCTGGTTTAAAATTGAACAATTTATCCCCTTCAAGTTTCAAAATTAGCAAGTTAACTGATGAATTAGACATAAATTTTAAAATTACTTTTGTACCCTTAGGTGGTGTTTGGATAGTGGGTTAAAGGTGGTTATCCACAAATTGGATGGAATAAAATAGGAGTGGGACCCAGATAACTTTTGTTTGAGAAGCCATTTTTTAGACCAGATACAAATCCCGGGTCAATGCTTGACCCGGTTGCTACAGTACCACTTAACCCTCCTACACCGGCTACACTTAACCCCCCCTCCTCATGGGTTACAAACCCAGGTAAGAGGATAACCCCCCCCCCCAAAGACATATTTGCCCCTCCTCTCTTTCTCCTGTCATTCTGCCCTCTCTCTTCTCCTGTCAACTAGAGCGCGAAGGAGCTAAGCTCGTTCCATTGTAGGCTGAGCTTGTCCAAGGCCAGTTGCACAGAGGCGAGGAAGAAGACGCCAAGGTCCACCAACTTTCTGCTTCGTGTGGTTGACGACATCGCTAGATTGAGGTAAGTTTCTCTGTCTCTCTCTATGTCGGTCTCTCTCTCTCTGTGGACAGATTTAAATCTGGATCTAAGTTTGACGAACAAATTTAAATCTTTACTGATCTAGATCTTAACAGATTTGCGACGAACAGATCTGTTAGGAACAGATATGTTGCTTTCATGGTCCAAATTAAAACTATTTTGCGGAATATGTGTTGGCAGATTAGGCATGTGTTCAGAGAAGCTAATGGTGCTGCTGATTGTTTGGCTAACATAGCTATAAAGGATAGATTATCTTCTGATTTTTCTGTTGCAGGTCGAATTCTTGGACCTGTTAAGCTGGTATTAAGGCAAGATCAACAAAGATTTCCTATGTTGCAAACTAAGCAAATTTTAATTTTTGATGACAAGGGCTAATGGGCCATGAGAAGAGCTGGTTGGTTGTTATGTAAGCTGCTGCATGTTTGGGATTTGGTAGAGCTGAGCTTCATGAAAGGATGCAGATTGGTCAGGCCTTAGAAGGAGTTCTTGTGTTTTTGTTATATTTTGAAGGATTAAAGCCATTATTTTGGCAATGTTCCTTAGGGAATTGTACCCTTTTACTTCTTGTATTCAATAAATTTTCTCGCACCGTCGAGATTTTAATAAAAAAAAACATAACTACTATGTATTACTCGTATGTTAATATACTTCTTTGAGATTGATCAAATCTAGGGTTGCTAGCAACACATTACTACATAGTTGGAACTGGTTCTTTATATTCAATTATTTGAATTTAATATACATGATCTATCCTTATATTAATTATTAACTTTTTTGAAAAAAATTATTATTTTATTTTTATATGTTTTTATGTATATGTGGGAAATGTATAATTTTATTACGATAATCCACCAATCCAAACATAGGATATGATTAGTTTGGATTGAAATGGATACAGTCATGGGTAAAATGGTAAATTACTACAAAATTATTTGTATAATCTATGGGAACCACTGAATTACACATTTGTTTCCCAAACAAGAGTTAGGATTGAATATATTCCAAGATTAGGATTTTAAAGTGGATGAGTGGGTTTAACTTGGATGGGTTAAGATATAAAAAAAAAAATCTTATCCTATCCAAACCCATTGGCCAAACACACTCTTAGCCTTTATTGATCTCTTTTTCTTTCCTTTCTTTTTGCTCAATTGAGCCAAAAGCTCCAACGCCATCAGCCATCAGCCACCACCCAAACACTCAGCCACAAATTACCGCAGCCACCACCACCCAGCCACAAATCATCGAAGAAGTCAACCGAAAATACACCACCACAACCAAATCGACCCATCATCACCATTGTAAATACTCCACATCAACCATCTTTCCTTTTGCTCCGACCAGTCAACTAGGACACAACTACACGAATTCTCTCTCTTCAGACATTGTTCACTTATAGTTGTCAGCCAAGACTTTCTGATTACTTGGTAGTTGTTACACCAAATTTGTAATATTCCAGCTAAAAGAAGCAGCACACCGAAGACTGTAATATAGCCTTCATACTTGCACGACATGGAGAGTAGTTCCAACAACTTGCATCTACTTCGGTTTACAACTCTAGCTTTCCAACATTATAGTTCTTACAATAATACATTGGTGTGCACACATCTGACACTAATAAAAACAATCTCCATTGATATTGATCACTTGATTAACTTCATCTAGTCTGCCATTATGAGTACACAAAATCTCCAGCATTGCAAGAGAATGAATGTTATGTAATAGAAACAAGCATATATAAAAGCCAACTGAAAAAGCTAGCTAGATCTCAGGCTTTAACTTTATTAGCAGCAACAGATACACAGAAATTCAAAACCTTCTCGAGAGTCCAAGGAACACAGCAGCAGATGAGATTTGTACTCTAAGTTCAGCAATATCAATATCATGACCACCTTCAACCAGACCCCACCGGTCAACCTGCAAAAAAATCAATGAAAGAACTTACACTAGTGAGGCAGATCAAGCAAAAACTATGAACAATGGCCCAATAAGTTTATAGAAACTAGTGGTGCAGGAATCTCTCGTGTTAAGAGAAAGAAGAGAGATCAAAAAACAAAAGGCGGTAGGGGTGGGTGGGTGAATTAACTTCTGTAACAAGAACCTGTAAATCTTCCTCTAGTCTAACTAACTCAATCGCCTCCTCAATCTCCAATCTCCCACGGAAGATTGCAACTGAAATAACTAAAGAATGTGCAGCTGCCGTAATTGCATCAATTGCTGCCAGTTCACAATCATCGGTCTTTTTAAGAACGCTTTCTACGGCATTTACAAGACCATCAGCCTGCTTGCCACCAAAGAAACTGGAGTACACAACAGGCTTGTAGCCGAATTCTGATTGTACCCAATCAAGTATAGGATCAACTTTCTCCACTTGCCGTTCTGCAAATTTAAAAATGTCAAAAGAATTAAGTATTAGATGGATAATCCACATTATGAAACCCAAAATACAAAAATATATATGTGATCATATATAAATTATCAGGGAAAAAATCAATGGAACCCCGTACATTTGCACAAACAACAAGGCCACTCCTTGACATTTCAATATTGGCACGAGAACCCCTACTTTTGAAAAGTAGTATCAATGCGGCCCCATCCACTGCTGGAAAAGAAGACATTAGCAAAATCTATACTTGAGGACTCACTTTTACCCCCTGTTCCTCATTGAAATAAAATTAAATCTTTTCTTCAAAATTATTCCTAACAGGAATTCAATTGAATTTTCTTCTTCTTCTTCTTCTCTCTCTCTCTCTCTCTCTCTCTCTCTCACACACACACACACACACACACACACAAAATGTTTGTTTCTCTCTACTCTCTGTTACATCCCTTCCCTCTCCCCATGCAGCCTCCGTCCTCCTTCCCCCCATTCTCTTGAACACAGGCCACAGCCCCCCTCACCACAGGTTCGAACCAGTAAACCAGTCACCAGCTCCACCCTCCACCAGAGACCCCCTGCCCCCCACCCTCCATGGGCACCGACTATCACTGCACCACATTTTCAATATCAATTCCAATTCTTCCCCTCCTGCGCACAGAGTAAATGGAATATATACAAGGATACACTTGCAATACATATACATGGACTTCTGTCAAGGGTGTCGGGGGGTGATCGCAAACAAGGCTTGGGGTGGTTGGTCCCCAGCTGTTGCTCTTCTCTGTTTCATTTAATGGATTTTGCTGGTTTGATTTGGTTTCCACAGATGGATTGTGATAGTTTAGGTAGGGTTTTGTAGATGGGTATTCTTGGTTATTTTTATTTTGACAAGTCAAATAAGAGCTCCCTTGAGAAAGGGGAAGAAGGGAAGAAAGCATTCATTTATCTGTTTCATGTGAATGGCCCTAAGCTGCATAACTAATGACCCTGATATCGGTCTAGTGGTCCCTCTTGGAGATGGATTATGTGACGGAACCCTCCATTATTTATTCCTACCCATTTTTGTAAATAAATCAAATTTTCATTTAAAATATCCGAGCCCCATGCGATATTTAAAATATTTGTAGGTGGCAGGAGAATAAGCTCATATGTAAGGGCAGCCACTGAAATTTAGCATTATTTTGCAACAAATTGATTCAACTTCAATGATCAGCTTAATTAAGTACCAGTGAACAACTCTAGAAAATTAAAATTTTAGGCCATTTGGGGACACATTCATAGGTAGAAATAGGAGTAAAATCGGAATAGAAAATAGTAAAGGAAGGAGTAGTAATATCAGTATGAAGGGGTCAACATAAAGAAGCATGCGATAGTGTCCGCTGCCACAGGAAATGATGGAAGCATATTGGGTATGCTGGTGGGCTTGGCATTGTTAGCTACTGTGGAACAACATCGTAGGTTCCAGACGTGAAAGTTGTTTTAATTCGATTGTGGCAATTGCCTAGTGGAAACGAAGACGCAGAATTGGTGGAGCAGTGCAAAAGTGGTCGTGCTGGAAGCAAAATTGGTGTGGTGGACATGGACGCACTTACTGCAGGCATAGAGTTGGAGCTCCTTAAATGTAACATCTCCCTCCCACAGGTCAATCACTTTCCATGAACCACCCCCCCCCCCCAAAAAAAAAAAAACTCAACTTCCCAAAGCTTAAGCTATAGCATTGCTTACATGTCCTTAAAAAGATAACGAGTCAATGTTGGTGATGAGCAAAATCTAACTGATGTTCAAAATCATACAGCCAATATGTCTGCAGGAAGAAGAAATAAATCCTTCGACAAAATCCTAATTCCAATCATAAAAATTGATCAACTCAAATTGGACTAAAAAAATTAGCAATGGGAACCATAAGAACCAACCCTTGAGGGTGTGTTTGGGTAGTGGGTTAGGATATGATAGGATTTCTTTTTTTATATCCTAACCCATCCAACCCAAACCCACTTATTCACTTTACATCCAAAGTTAGGGAATATATCCAATCCAAACCTTTGTTTGGGAACAAATGTGTAATTGTGTAGGCCCCGTAAATTATACCAAATTTTTTATAATAATTTACTATTTTACCCATGACCATATCCGATCCAATTCAATCCTATATTTTGTTTAGATATATAAACGAGATCCCTCAAAACACCCGGTTGAAGCAAGCACACAGAAAAGCCACCAATATAAATACGCAGAGCTACAAATTTTGGTAAAAAATAATAGAACTGAGAAATGGTCCAAATTATTCATCAACAAACACAACCCAAACCATCACAACCCATCGTCATCTAGTTCTTCTTCATCTTTTTTTTTTTTGTTTTTTCTGACTTTTTTCTCGGTCAACCACAAAACCCTCACCCCTCTACCAAGTCCAAACTAGTGGTTCATTGAAACAAGCCACGAAACCCCTTCTCGACCGATAACCATAGCCAAATTCATAGTATCATCAACCAAACCAAATGGAATTTTCCCATATATATATGTGCAGAGAATACATATATATCCATCTTTCAAGATCTTTGTAGATACACAGACAATATATATATACATAAGATGGATATTGAACAAAAGCAAGAAAATTCTTCGATCAAGTACTTCGGCAAGCAAGCTTCGGTACACAAAGGCTCTTCACTTACCTTCTTCTTCGTCGCCTCTGTGCAACAGCCCTTGGACGAGAGTGACAGGAGAAAGAGAGGGGCAAATAGATCTGGATCTCCATCGGCCATGAGATCGAAGCAGATCTGGATCTCCACAGTAAGCCAGATCTGCTTCCATCTCGGTCCACAGAGAGAGGGACTTACCAGAGACCAATAGCCAAAATGTCTTCATCGCCTTCACAGACTTCGTCGTCTTCAAAGCCGTGAAGCGAGTGTGAAGAAATAAAGAGAGGGGTAGACAAGTAATTACCCAACTTATCCAGTTGGTTGGGATTTAAACCCAGGGGGGAGGTGGGTTAATTTTAACCCATGTAGAGGTGTTAATTTGTACTGTAGCAACCGGGTCAAGGATTGACCCGGGATTGTTATCCAGCCTAAAAAATGGCTTCCCAAACAAAGGATTTGTGGGATCCACAGTCTTAATAACCTATCCTTATGGGTGTTAACCCACCTTAACCCATTATCCAAACACACCCTGAGTTTACATTATGCTACGTCAAATGGAAGTTTTATGATCATTCAAAGAATAGTCCCTTTAAAATTAGGCAAAGCAATCCCCCAAACTTCTCCAACCAAATCTATGTCAAGTTATTGAATGTTGCAGTCCAACCATTTCACTATCTTACAAACAAAACTGGTATGCAGTCACTAACACAATCATCATAAGAAAATAAAGACTACTCATCACTGAATCCAAGAAGGTATACTTATGGCAACGAGTAAGAAACTACATTCTCCACCACTTCATAATTCATATATCTCAGATTTCATAATTGTCATATTCGACAAAAGTTTGCTATAGAAAAGATTTGCAAAAAAAGAGGTATAATGAAACAGATACAAAATGATCTTGCATGATAAAACCAAATGAGATGATTATAAGGCACATACCAAGGACACCCCTTGTCCAGTCATTATCTCCTGGAGCACGGCAGAATACTAAATCTTGATGAAACTTCTTCATAAGATGCTCAATTATTTTTGGCCGAGTGAGTGGAACTCTTTCCAAAGCAGTACATGCAAGTCTCATCAGAGGCATTGAAAATGGTCTGATTCCATCTATTTGCTACAATCACAAAACATTCTGTCACGTAATTCCCAAGCACAGAAATGCATGATAATTTACAAAAGAACCCCACCAACTCACTAGGAAACACGAAAACCATATGAATTACTGCAATTCCAACACCATTAAGGATGTACAGAAATAAGTCAATGAAAAAAAAACAAGATCGAATTTTTTTAATACAAAAATACAGTTGAATCACTTTAAATCCTTGATTTTTAGCATACAATTAACACCTAATCTGGAGACTAAAGTACATCACAAGTTGCAATTTCGGATCACCAACAACATTTCAGAAACGAAACCCATTTAACACAAACTAAAATCTTAAAGAAACCCGTTTTGCTGTAAAACTAAAATCACAAAAAACTAACCCCATATTAATGAACATTTTCAATTCTGAAACAACGAATTGAAAGAATACATATCCAACACTTCCCATAGTGAAGTGTAAGAGAGAGAGAGAGGACCTGGTACTCCCATTCAGCTGCAATAGCCTTAGCAAGAGCTAAAGTAGGACACTTGAGAGGCCTCTTCGAAGGGGTCTTTAAAGTTTTATAATCTAGCATGACAGACCAACCGTTACCATCGTCGGCCTCTCTAGTAGTCACTTGCTTGTAGAACCTTTTGCCTACGATCGATCCAGTCATGAACGCCATGGGCATGGTCACTGATGATGACGGCGTCTTTTCGTGGGCTTTAACGTAGATATTATCATCCTTTTTCTGACCATCTTGAAGTCCACCGTCGGATGAGAAGGAGAAGGACGAAGATGGGCCGTCGGGTTCAGGTTCTCCGGCAGTGGCGAGGGAGCCGAGGAAGCGATTTTGAGAGGTTAGGATTCTGAGAACAAATGGGTTTATTGATTTTAGGGTTTTTCTCATTACCGCAGTAGCCATAACTGATCACTCAGGTCAGTGACTCAGGAGAGAGAGAGAGAGAGAGAAAGAGATGTTCGGTTTGGGGGAAATGGGTGGAATTTGGAATTGTTTTCGGCAAATTGATTTACGGAATCGGGTCATTGCCAATTCGGGCCATTTGAATTTTTTTGGGCCGACCCTTTTTCTATAGATAAAACAATCTTTTTTTTTTTTTTTGTACAAATGACACTTCAACCCACTTGAAAATGTTCAAAATTGTATAATTTGCGCCCATACAGATTAAAAATCTTACATTGTACCACTAATATTTTAAATGATACCAATATGCCCCCCAATTAGTCATTTTTATTGATCTGACATAACTAAGTTTTATGGGGCAAAGGGAAATTTGTAAACAGTTTCAAGGAACAAAGTAACACCACCATAATTTTATGAATTGAAAATTAAACACCATTTATTTTGTGGGGCATTTTGCTATTATATTGAAATATTTAGAATGCAATGTAAATCTTTTAATGTTTAAAGTAAAAATTTTGCAATCATAGAGTTGCAGTATTCATTTTTGTTTTTAATAATTCTATTTATACCTAATTTGTTAATTCAATTTAAAGATCTAATGCATTGTGACTTTTGAATTGATATGGTTAATTCCCCCATATTTCAACTTGAAGGCTAGACGGAAAAGGTTAATCTTGATTTATGGTTTAGCCTTTAAACACAAGCCCCACCTATTTGGTTATTTGTTATCAACTTTAATTCACTCCTTACTTTGCTCGTATCGGAGATAGGGTAATCTACTACACAACTGCAAAGCAAAGAGCTTACCAACAAAAAGATTCAATTTTATTTTTGTAGAGCTGGTGGTGTTGTTGCCTGTGTGTAGGGTCATCCCCCACTTCTGTCCCGAGACGCTAAGGGGCTTTTGTTTTTGGAACAGATGGCATTGTTTTTGTTGATGCCTCGAATCAAGTTTTTGTTGCGACATGTTATGTTTTCTCCCCTATTGCTAGTAGGTTGATGGGTCGCACGCCCGACACACATGTTTTAGCATTGTGGGTTCATAACTCAAAATAGGTGACCTAACGGCCACCATCCGACTAAACATACCAATAGTCACCAAATTCAACTATATCTAATACTAGCTAATTCAATATTCGCAACTCATTATATTCTTGAATTAGGTACAAATAACATTGTTGTTTGGGTTTTAGTGAAAGCCTTCGAATCTTATTCATCTTCATTGAATGTGAGTGCCCCACTTCACTCAGTCCATTTCGTTGCATTGGGGGTTCATCTTTGCAGCAGCAGCAGTGATTTTGGTTCAAATTAAACTAGACAGAATATACACAAAAATGAGCTATGATCTTCAATACCCATGTACAGTTTTTTCCTCCTTATGATTTGGAATACTCTGGACATGAAAGAGCTTCTCTTCTCTCCTAAAAGGCTATGATGCTGAATGGATTATGTAAAGATATTTTAAAGTAAGTCATCTGTGCATCAACTTGTGTCCTTTGTTCTACAAACTCTCCATATATTAACTCTTTGAGGATGATGCAGACCAGGAAAATATTACATACAGATGCTGACAGGAAGCAAGCCTAAAAACAACTTTTGTTGATTTCTGGTGTTCGGCCTCCAGATTGATCATGACCAGTGGAGCGATCATAATGGATTTTGGCACGCACTATGAACAGAAGTGCAATAACACCCCCCCCCCCCCCCCCCCCCCCCCCTTGTTTGTGCTGATCAATGCTGAATATTTGAGGAGGATGTGTTCTTGGGGCATAATGATTTCTGGTGGGGCGGTGAGAGAGTCACACTCGTGGAAGCAATTTTCTTGGACAAAAACGTTGGATGTGGTGAGATTGTGCCATACATTGTGCTGGCACTGGGCTTTCTTCCTAGTTTAGGTGACTGAGGATGTGTCAACCGACTCTGCAAGAAGAAATGGAAGGAAAAATAACAAATCTATACATGTCCAAGCAGAAATTTGAAATATAATGAGTACAGACAGAATGACTCTCTAGCATGGAATCAGAAGCTGGTGATGGAGAAGAATCCTCCAAAAACAAGGAATAGCTGACAATTTTTGCCGTGGAACCAAGAGCTGTGAATGATATATATATATATATTGAAAAACAAAGATTTTTATAGAATGAATCAAAGAATTACAAGAAGCAAAAGGGATACAAATCCCTAAACAGACCACTCAATGAGTGGCTTTAATCCTTCAAAACATGACATAATGTCAAAAACTCTCCTTCAGGCACCCAAAAACAACCAGCACCCTATCACAGCAGCTGCCTCCTTCATACCAAAACCCCTCATATATACACATATATATATAGTACCTTTCACTCTATGTAAAACAAATTTTTTGCTTGATTTTTGTGTGATTACGTGCATATCTAGGAACATGTCTTGACTTTAAAAGTAGGTGAAAGAAATTCTCATTTAACTGAACGACATGATGGAAGGAGATACCTTGTTTATCGGAGTCTTTGGTGTTTCTCTTTCCCTGTAGAAATCAGGCAATGGCCGGGCTTTGAAGCAGAAGTTTTGGTGCAGTTTTCTAAGTTCTGTTTCCGCTTTCTCCTGCACAAATAAAATAATGAACATGAAAAAATTGAGCATGGTTATTTCTCAGTTTGACCAAAAACATTTATTTCATTATATTTTGAGGTGGGGTGGCTGGTTCGCGGGCATTGAGAATCCCAGATATGGTATTGAGGAGGCCATGAAGAATATTTGAGTCATATACCTAATCATTTAGAAGAAAACTTGGCAATGAAAGAATTTAACCTTTAGTTTTGGTTGCAGCTGCACTTTTTGTTCCTCCTTGGAATTGAATTTCTCTTCAAGCTTCTGGAAGTTTGGAGGAAGAAAATGATACAGTAACAGAACAAAGACATCCATCATGCATTATTATAGCTCAACTGATACATCAGGTATAAAGGATAGAAGAAAAAACAACTGACCAAAGCCTTGCCTGCTTTCTTCTTGCAGCTCTTTCCTTCGTCCTCAAAATAAAAGGAGTCAATAAAGGTGGAGACTGTAATTTCTTTTGGCAGGCAGTCACGGATTTAGAATAACTGGCATACAAGCACAATTATGACAGGATTTAGTGTTTTTCAAGGTAGTGCATGGGACAATGGAAAAGGATGCATACGGTCTTTGATTCAATTGTTAATTTCAGGATACTTAAATCAAAACCGTTGTGATTTGCAACCAAATTCATTTAGGGCAGATGGTGCCACTGCTACCTAGTATTTGGAAACCAGTGACATAATCTCAGGCCTAAACATTTAGTGGGCTCGACAACACTAAGCATCAGGTCAGTTGAGCTGTCATTGCTGTCAACATATGATAACAGGATTCTGGAGAATGTCTGTCATGTGTCCAAATGTAATCCCATCTGTCTAAAGAGGCTCAATAGAAGTATGCATGTTCAACATATTCTAAAATTTTTGTTGGATGTGCCAATACCATGATGGCTGATGGGAGTATCTATAAGACTATAACACATTGGGGAATGATTCACAATAATATCCCTGTTCTTACACTGCAGATAGGGTGTGCCATTTCGGCCCAGCTGTTTTATTTCCAGAAGCTGTGAGATCAACTGTTTCTTTGACCCTGCAAGTGTAGAGATAACAAAAAGAGTTAAGATTAGTCAGAGTACTCATTGAAAACACATCTATATTAGTTACAAATCTGAAGCCCTTCAATTTTTTGCAGAATTGGATAGACAAGATACCTTCTATTTTCTGAGCAAGGGTTTGCTGAAGGATGCTTTGGCACCCCATTCACAAAACCCTGCAGTTGGAAAAGCCAACAAATTTAGCAGGTGTAGAAGTGTCCGCAGATGAAATTTGGAACAGTATTTAGAAAAAATAATGTTGTAATAAGTAGGCAGCAGGGAAGTACCATTTTTGTTGTCCTTAGAGGGGTTGCATAATCTTTAGTTGTTGCCTTAATAGCACTAAGAGCAACTCTTAAACTTTCAGTCTTCTGTCCAGCAGGGTTAGTCGATTTATCATGTTCTCTTGAGGGAGAAGAACTAATGAATGTATGTAGTGATTTTGGAGTTGATCTATATTGATCTGTGGAGGCTCTTATAAACTTCTTAGGTGTTGGAGCTACGTTCTCTTTCCAGGCCTGCATAGGAGCAATGGACTTGACAGGCGCAGTTGGAATTTTAGATGGTCTACAGAAAACTGATGGCTTTAAGGAAGACAGAAATGGTTTCTTCTTAATCATGGGTGATGAAACATCCTGACTAGAGCTGGAATTCTGTCATATTAATACCGATAAAATTAGTTATTTAACATTGATATGAACACATGAACAAACATCAGGGATAAGAAAATTGAAAAACACTACCCCCAGTAAAGGTTTCTCCACTAGTGGAGTTCCACTAAGCTCCCCAGAAACCGAATTTTGATACTCATCATCCTCAACCTGGTTATGTATCATAGGATTTTCCACTAGAGTCCCCTTTTCAGTCACCAAATCAGCTCCTTCCATCTTGGTACTTTCTGGTTGAACAAGTGAATTACATTCACCAGCATTTTGAATGAATTCCACCTCGGTATCCTGGGTCTTGCTCTCATGTTGTTCATCAGCAGCAACTTGGGAGTCCAAAACCATAGATGGTGAATCATGGGTAGAAGTATCATCATCACAAACTCGGCCTTCCAATTCTGGTTCAGAGGTGTTAGTGGCAACGATTAGTTGATCAATCAAGGCTGCTGCAGCCTTCTTAGCTGATATTCTCTTGTAATGAGCTTCAAAGAAAGCCTTCTTCTGGGCGACTGATCCCGGCTGGGCATACCTCTCAGCCTCTTCAACGTAGCGCTTGTGAGAGAATGTTGACCATTTTTCCCAAGCTAAGGACTCTGACATGTACTTCCCAAAAGAGATCGACTCTCCAAGAGCATGTAGAGGGTTTCCCTGTAAAAGCAAGTGTACCCATGTTCTCAGATACAAAGTATATGATGAACTGACAGTTAGACGATGAAATGTTGAAGTCTATAAGACAGATAAATGGGTAATGGTAACTATATCCTTTTTGGCTCACCTGATTGGCTTCTTTGGATATGCCAGAGGCATAAGAGAATGGATGCATTAGACAAGTTGGTTCTCCCATGCCTTCCTCAGTCTGAGAACTGAGTGAGAGCAGTAACGTCGTGATGATTTTTATTAAGACTTCAAATTCAAATTCTAATGAAAAGCTTAAGTTATTCTTCGTGGGAAAAAAAGAGAAAGGTAGGTTACACTGTAGGCAAAAGAGAAGTATGATGGAGGTTTTTCAATTCTAAGTGGTGGGGTTTCCTTTCAAATCTTGCTTCCAAAAGCTCCAGACTCCAGTCCTCCTCAACTGGTTCTGGGTCCCGCTGCGTTGAACGTTCAATTTTTTGAATTTTCTAGGAGGGGATGATTTTCCAATGGATTTCTCCATGGGTCTTGGCAATGAAAGGTTTAGTTTCAAATTTTTTAGGAGAAAGAAAAAGGCCAACAGTTCCGCTGTAGTTATCCAAGCTCTACTCTACTGCTGTTTTATAATTCTATCAATGGATTAACTTGAAGCACAAGCTTTACACCCTTATCCCGCTTCAAAATCCCCACCCGCCGCCGCCGCCATCCCCCTCATCCTCCACCCAGAACCCCTTTAATCTGCCTGTTTGAGTTCAGCAGGAGATTAAAAATAAAATGCAAATGAAAGATTAAGACAAAAAAGGCATTAAAGAATTTCATCAGAAAAAACCAACATTCTTAATAATTCATAAATAGAACAATTAGATATTTACAGAGAAATGCTCCCTAAACCCTCTTCCCATAATTTAATTGTTTTCCACCTACATAAATTGGTTATTTTCAAGAACCAGAAACTTTTAATTAGAAATTACAGAATGATAGTAAGATCCCCCACCCCCCAAAACAACACAAACAGCAAATCAGCAGTTGCTTCACCACCACTTGTCTATTGGATTGAAGCATATCTTTTACTATCGAAGTAAATCAGTGGTTGATACGATGCAAATACTCCTGTGTTGCTACAAATTTTGGGACCAGGCATGTTAGGAGGAAATGTCCAACGCCATAAGCTTTAATCCCACTTTATTTCTCACCAGTTGAACCACATCCGTTGAAGCGTGGCTTGGAGTTATAGGATTGAAATGATCAACATCACTTCCTTCTGGGCGGATCCCGGCTCAATCCATGCCTTTTTAAAGTTTTGATGTAATCTCTCATTAGGGTGAACTTATTGCTCCCAAGATGATAGAAATAATCCCAGGTATAGATCCCAGTTTTATGCAGGTCATCAAAGAGTAACCTAGCAGCAAAAGAGAATGAACTAAATCAAAATGGAGAGGCTTATTAACCAGAGAAGCAGCCTTTAAAAATAAAGTACCTTACCCCGTAGTTTCCTACGGGCTCTGCAGACATGATCCCTGTGTGACGCCTGCCAAATATCACCTGTTCGGGGATGCCAGGAATTCTGTTAGGGACTTGATGATGACCATGCAATAATCATGGTAATCAGTTGGATATATCCAAGCATTGTGGCCAAATTCTTCTGAAGTTGGCAATAGATAAATCATCAGCCAAAAAATTAAAGAGTAAATTAGTGCGTACAAACCTATAAACCAAATTAGTGATTAATAGTTTAGACTGAATGGAAGATTAAAAATCTCTCTCTTCCTTCTCGCGCATCTAATTCACAAAGCATAAGAAACCCGCAACCACATGAAGCCTAGATGTGAGACTGGAGACTCCAGATTCCAAAATTTTTGAAGGATACTGGATGGTCTCAACCATTTAAGTATGCCATCTCTTACAAAAAGACTAGGCAAAAATCATCAACGGTAAATTAAGGCTTTGGCATCCATCTCACTTGACATTAGCATTGACATCATAATCCATAGAAGTTGAAGCACATAGGAAATGAATAATTTGACCAATTACCTTTTCACCTCCAACCGACCTAACCTTGCTGTCAGCAGCTGGACTATATATTCTTAAAAACTCAGCTGACAAATTATACGCACTTCCATTGGCAAATTCCACCTCTACCTGATACAAAAGTTCAGCATAAGGCAGATGAGTGCAACAAGATTACAGAAACAAACTGAGAAGTGCTAGCATATCATTAAGTCACTTTTTTTTTTAACCTTTTTGTTAAGTTAGTATACACCATTAGGACAATATTGCAAAGCCGAACACCATAAGTAAGTAACAGAAATGAAACACAACAAAAAGATAGAATGTGTTCTCCAGTAACATTATCTATGTGCATTCAACAGTATTCTCAGAACTCTCAGCTTACACCCTACAACTTCAGTGTAAATGTAATGACAGTTCATCTTACCATTAAAAACAGAAAAACAAACCAAAGAAAAAGAAATAGAGTAATGCATAAAAGGCCAGTTGCCAAGTTACAGTACCTAGACGAAATGTTCATTTGTTAACATTTCAGTACCTAACTAATAAGGCACTTGTCCCCTTTTTTCTTCTTATTTTTGTATATAAAGCAATGCCTCCATATTAGCTAGCCAACTTGCCCATTTCTCGAACTGAAACGCATCAAGCAGCTAAGATTTTTAAGACACCACAAGATGCTCCCATGGTAAATACTAATTCTTCTACAGCAAAAACTAAAAAGTACCAATGTAAACAAACCCCATCAATTTCCCTTGCTAATAGTTATACCCAAACACGATTTCAAACCATTTCCAGCTTTAGGATATATTGAGTTCATGAAAAAGAAAAGAAAAAGGGCATCTGAAATGAGAAAATTAAACTTCTACAAGTCCGATTAGAGGACAATATTCTTCATATTAACCCTTTACCCGAATATGGGTACTCAATAATTCAAGTAGGCTGTTAATAAGCTATGCATTGACAGATTATATACGAGCAAATGATTTAGATATTTAGGATCGATCATTAAAAATGATTGAGAGATTGGAGATGATATAATTCATATAATCAATGTTGGTTGGCTTAAATGGATGAAAGTATATTATGTGATAGAAAGATACCAATAAAATTGAAGGATAAGTTTTACCAGCTACAGTATGGGACAGAATATTAGACAACTAGGAAATAACATAGTGATAAAATGAGTGTAACGGAAATGAAAATGCTAAGGTGATGTGCGGAAAACTAGAAAGGATAAAATATGAAATGAATGTATTAGAGAAATGGCAGGAATAACTCCAAGTGTGGATAAGTTAAGAAAAAATAAATTAAGAGACGCCGGTGTCGAAAAAGTGATAAAATTTCTATTAATGGTACTAGAAGTTGGATAGCATTAAATGAAATAATAAAAAAATATATAAAAATATTTAACTTAAATAATTTATAGTGGATGATCAATGGCAAAGCCGGACTCTTTTTTTTTTTTGGCTTGAGCCCTTGACCTAGTTTTCACAAGGAGTATCATTGAACCTAAGGCTCACTCATATACCCTACCCCAATTGGGACATAATGTTTGGTTTAGTTTAATTTGATTTGACAGATTATATACAAAGAACAAAAAAGAAGGTGCTGAAAGGAACAAAGAGATTAACGAAACTCAACTTGCATAACAAATTTAGAGTAATAAACAGACGAATAATGAAAATGAAAAGCTTACACTCTTAGGAGCGAGGAGAGAGAATCTGGTGAGCCGCGGACAGCTCACGGCCGTCTGGATGCTTCGAATCGCACTCTGTATCGCATACATCCTCTCCCTCCCTCTTCTCTCTCTCTCTCTCTGTGTTACTCGGTGACTCAGTGAATCGCCTAACTGGTAACTAGTAAAGCCCTTATATGTGGATTCGGCTTGGACTTCCAGGCCCAATCATCTTGGGCCTAATGTTAGTGAAGTGTCCGCCCATAACTCATCATGGACTATTTCAACCTGACACTGGGGTTCGTTATTTCATTACGGTGTCCCACTTTTCCAATATTTTTCTGGTGGACCCAACGTTAATAGATCTATTTTTTTTTTTTCTGTTCAAAAAAGAAAGTAATCAGATTTTAATTCAAATTTAATCTAAATTTAAATACATAGATATAAATTGATATTTTTGACATACCGTAATAGCGATATGAATATTTTTTGTTTTGATAACCCAAGAATCCCCCACCAACCGAGCTCATTTAGACATGTGGCCGATAGTTAACGTGGACTCACATATAAAGTCTCATCTCTACTCCCAAGAGTTGAATTTAGAGGAGATGGTTCAAAGGAGCATTTTCACCCTCTAAAGTATCGAACCCTTAATTAATGCCAACTTAAGGCATTTATGATACGAATTACCTTTGTGATCATGTTTAGTTTTTCTTTTCTTTTTTTCTCCTTTTGGTTGAAACCTAACATTTTTGTTTGCATAGTTCTCTGGAAGACAAATCAATTCGATGGCTAGTAAGAGTAAAAATGTGTTGCTTGAAACTATTTATAAAACACAAGTTTGACTAATTATAAAAAATATATATACTTATAAAAACTATAACAAATATTTATTTTACAAAAAACTTATATAAATATGAGCTATTCTATTCCAATTGCCAATAGTGTTGATTAATGGCTTCAAATAGCAAGCATGGTTGTAATATGGTCTCTTTATTACTCCTATTGCATAATCAAGCTCTCAGTATTTCATTAATCTAATATTTTTTTGACTTGTATTATTAAATCAAGTAATAGATAAATTCGTGTTGAGAACCCATAAATTTTATAACTCGCTAATTTCATATTAAATTAAGGTTCCTATCACATAAGTGTGTACTAGAAATGGGCACTTGGTGCACCACTTGGACTGTACTACTAATTGTAGTTAAGAAAATATTATTTGGACTTAATTTGGAGACTTAATTCAATGTAATCATTAGATTAAAAGTGAATTTCATCTAAAATGGAGATTTTCTCTCTAACCTGGAGACTTTTCACCTTTAGGGTTTCTTCCTGAATACGACTTCAGGATCCGTTTGTACTATTCTGCTTCTCCGGTCCCACGAATCTTGAATCTCATGGCTATGGCGAACGAACAATCGATTGCGGTTTCGGAGCATGATCTTCCACTTTTCTCTCTCTAGGCTCATCTACGTCTCTCTGGTAATTTCTCATAATCCCTCTCTCTCTTACCCATCTGTATCCCGCCCCTTTTCTCTCGCCCCTCCACTCTCCCTGTTTCTCCCATCCTTTATTTCTTCCCCAAACCCATTTCCTGCCTTTCAGCTCTTTATGGACTTTTAATTCCCTAAGGATTTTGCTGTTTCTTCCCACCTCCAAGACCCCTCACCCAAAACCACAGTAACCCACTTCTCATTGTCAAATATTTGCTTCATAGCCACTGATCTCTCTCTGTTACCTTTTCTTTTCCCCTCTCCATTCTAGTTCTGCTTTCGTGTTGCTTTCCCATTATGTCTAAGGAAGCTGAAATTAATTCTCCCTCCCAAAATCTCCCTCGCTATTCACTTTATACAAATCCATCCAACTCGAAAGAAGTCCAACAGTCCTGTATGGTAGGGAAAATCCTTACAGAAACGTCTCTAAATAAACAAGGGGTTTCTTCTGTGTTGCAAGGGGCGTGGAAAACTGCAAATGGTTTCTCCATATCTTTTTGGGAGAAAAATAACTACATGTCTATGTTCAAGTGTGAGGAAGATAGGGAGTTAATCTACAGAGAAGGGCCCTGGTCAATCATGGGGGCTTTATTGGTGCTCAAGAAATGCTCCCCACAAAGTGCGATAAGGGATTCTGATTTCCATAAAACAGAATTCTGGGTTCAAATATGGGGCCTCCCACTTGATATGATGACAAAAAACTCCTCCTGGCGGATTGGGATGATCATTGGTGAGCCCATTCAACTAGAAGACTTTGAAGGGGAACTACTTCTTCACAGAGGTTGTGTACGGGTTAAGTGTGTCATTGATCTAAATGAACCCTTGAAGAAAGGCTTCTTCCTTGTTCGAGAAAAGCATGATGATCTATGGATATCCTTTAAGTATGAGAGGTTGTCTGATTTCTGTTTCCAGTGTGGAAGGATTGGTCATACAAAAAATCAATGCATTGACAGAAAACCAAATGAACAGACAAGTTATGGTCCAGAACTCCGAGCCCAAAGCACTCAATCGACGAGTTTCTTTAGAGAAAATTGGACAGTGAAACCTCAAGGAAAATCTTACAGGGGACATCAGGAGAGGATGGGAAATTTCTGGTCTCACATCGGAGAAGACGAGGGATCGTCGGCGGCCCATACCTGCTCGGCGCAATTCCAGACACATGACAACAAAGAAGGACAAAGAAAGGTACTCACAGGGAATGTAGTGCTCCCACAACAAGCAGAATCAGGAAATAAGTCTCAGACTGAGGGATTAGCAGAGCCACAGCTGAGACAAATTGCTCGTTCGGAGGTGGAGCAACGCCAAGAATCACATAGTAAGGATACTGAGTTGGAACTGGTTATTTTGGATTCATCGGAGAGCCTTCTGATCGAAAAAGGCAAAGGCATCCAAGTCCAGGTAGCTGACTGTACAGGCCCTGGTTTGGGGGAGGCCCAGAAAGCTCCACCAGGGCAGAGCCCAGAAAGGAAAGATTACTATGTAACAGATCCTGCAGAAAGGCCAAGATACCATGCTGATATAGCCCCCGAGGACTCCCAGTCTAATAGGACTGATTCTATTTGGAACCAACTGTTAATTTTAGGGGCCAAAGAGGTGATTGCCGACGATAGGCTACAAAGGAATTTTCAGGGCCTGTCCCTCAAAAGAAAAGCCAATTTAGAAGGAGAGGACTCTGGCCAGGATAATAGTGCCAGGAAGAGGAATAGGCGGGAACACCAATCTGATTTGGAAAAAAAGATTAACCAAGCCCTCCAAATCAGAGACCCATCCACTTGCAAACACAAGGCAGGGAAATCAAAAGGAAAGGCAAAGCAGGGGCAGGGGATTGGACCAAGAAGGCACAGGAGGAAACTCATAGAACCAACACAATCCGAGTTGTTTTTTGCTGCTTTGGAAGAGTATGAAAAGCAGGCTAATAATAAGGTCCAGGAGGAACAAGAGGAGAATATTTTCAACCTTAGTATATCCCAGTGGGCCTCCCAAGTCCCTGAAACTCCAGAGGTAGATCCTACAATCCATTTAGATTCAACAAAGGTGGTGGTGGCTGACCTTGAACAGCCACAAGATCCATGTTAGTTTTGTCTTGGAACTGCCAGGGAGTGGGGCGACCCCGGACAGTTCGTACTCTGCGAGGGATTGTTAATTCTCATCGCCCAGTAATAGTCTTCTTGATGGAGACGAAGAACGGATATAACAAGCTTGACTCATTGAGGAGGACGCTACATTTCTCTCATGGTGAGTATGTGGAACCTAGGGGGCTTTCGGGAGGCCTTGCATTATGGTGGAATGATGAAGTAAGCTTACAAATACTGGAAAAAAACAAAAACATGATCAATGTTGTAGGAAAGTGGCACAACCAACCTGGAGAATGGCAGAGCTCTTTCATCTATGCTGATAATGAGTTTGACAAAAGACAGCGGCTATGGCAAGACTTGAAGAATCTGGCCAGTTTTACCCAGCCGGCATGGATGGTCGTCGGAGATTTCAATGTGATCGGCTCTATCTGGGAGAAGGAAGGAGGCAAGGCTGCCAGTACGAAAAAGATGGAGGAGCTGCAGGGTTTCATTCTCGACTGCAACCTCTTGGACACTGATTTTAATGGACCAAAATTCACATGGTCCAATAATAGGCCAGGAGAGGCTAATGTTCAAGAAATAATTGACAGGGTCCTGGTGAATTCAGAGTGGAGTACGAAGTTCCGCTGTAGTTATCCAAGCTCTACTCTACCGCTGTTCTATAATTCCATCAATGGATTAACTTGAAGCACAAGCTTTACACCCTTATACCATTTCAAAATCCCCACCCCGCCGCCGCCACCGTCCCCCTCATCCTCCACCCAGAACCCCTTTAATCTGTCTGTTAGAGTTCAGCAGAAATTAAAAATAAAATGCAAATGAAAGATTAAGACAAAAAAGGCATTAAAGAATTTCATCAGAGAACCAACATTCTTAATAATTCAAAAACAGAACAATTAGATATTTACAGAGAAATGCTTCCTAAACCCTCTTCCCATAATTTAATTGTTTTCCACCTACATAAATTGGTTATTTTCAAGAACCAGAAACATTTAATTAGAAATTACAGAATGATAGTAAGATCCCCCACCCCCCAAAACAACACATAAACAGCACATCAGCAGCTGCTTCACCACCACTTGTCTATTGGATTGAAGCATATCTTTTACTATCGAAGTAAATCAGTGGTTTGATACGATGCAAATACTCCTGTGTTGCTACAAATTTTGGGACCAGGCATGTTAGGAGAAAATGTCCAACGCCATAAGCTTTAATCCCACTTTACTTCTCACCAGTTGAACCACATCCGTTGAAGCGTGGCTTGGAGTTATAGGATTGAAATGATCAACATCACTTCCTTCTGGGCGGATCCCGGCTCAAGCCATGCCTTTTTAAAGTTTTGATGTAATCTCTCATTAGGGTGAACTTATTGCTCCCAAGATGATAGAAATAATCCCAGGTATAGATCCCAGTTTTATGCAGGTCATCAAAGAGTAACCTAGCAGCAAAAGAGAATGAACTAAATCAAAATGGAGAGGCTTATTAAACAGAGAAACAGCCTTTAAAAATAAAGTACCTTACCCCGTAGTTTCCTACGGGCTCTGCAGACATGATCCCTATGTGACGCCTGCCAAATATCACCTGTTCAGGGATGCCAGCCATTCTGTTAGGGACTTGATGATGACCATGCAATAATCATGGTAATCAGTTGGATATATCCAAGCAATGGCCAAATTCTTCTGAAGTTGGCAATAGATAAATCATCAGCCAAAAAATTAAAAAGAGTAAATTAGTGCATACAAACCTATAAACCAAATTAGTGATTAATAATTTAGACTGAATGGAAGATTAAAAATCTCTCTCTTCCTTCTCGCGCATCTTATTCACAAAGCATAAGAAACCCGCAACCACATGAAGCCTAGATGTGAGACTGGAGACTCCAGATTCCAAAATTTTTGAAGGATACTGGATGATCTCAACTATTTAAGTATGCCATCTCTTACAAAAAGACTAGGCAAAAATCATCCACGGTAAATTAAGGCTTTGGCATCCATCTCACTTGACATTAGCATTGACATCATAATCCATAGAAGTTGAAGCACATAGGAAATGAATAATTTGACCAATTACCTTTTCACCTCCAACCGACCTAACCTTACTGTCAGCAGCCGGACTATATATTCTTAAAAACTCAGATGACAAATTATACGCACTTCCATTGGCAAATTCCACCTCTACCTGATACAAAAGTTCAGCATAAGGCAGATGCGTGCAACAAGATTACAGAAACAAACTGAGAAGTGCTAGCATATCATTAAGTCACTTTTTTTTTTTTTACCTTTTTGTTAAGTTAGTATACACCATTAGGACAATATTGCAAAGCCGAACACCATAAGTAAGTAACAGAAATGAAACACAACAAAAAGATAGAATGTGTTCTCTGGTAACATTATCTCTGTGCATTCAACAGTGTTCTCAGAACTCTCAGCTTACACCCTACAACTTCAGCGTAAATGTAATGACATTTCATCTTACCATTAAAAACAGAAAAAAAACCAAAGAAAAAGAAATAGAGTAATGCATAAAAGATCCTGCAAACTTCAAACCAGCTCAGAAACAGAATGAAACCCTGAATAAAGATGTGGGCTTGCCAGTTGCCAAGTTACAGTACCTAGACGAAATGTTCATTTGTTAACATTTCAGTACCTAACTAATAAGGCACTTGTCCCCTTTTTTCTTCTTATTTTTGTATATAAAGCAATGCCTCCATATTAGCTAGCCAACTTGCCCATTTCTCGAACTGAAACGCATCAAGCAGCTAAGATTTTTATGACACCACAAGATGCTCCCATGGTACATACTAATTCTTCTACAGCAAAAAGTACCAATGTTAACAAACTCCATCAATTTCCATCGCTAATAGTTATACCCAAACACGATTTCAAACCATTTCCAGCTTTAGGATACATTAAGTTCATGAAAAAGAAAAGAAAAGGGCATCTGAAATGAGAAAATTAAACTTCTACAAGTCCGATTAGAGGACAATATTCTTCATATTAACCCTTTACCCGAATATGGGTACTCAATAATTCAAGTAGGCTGTTAATAAGCTATGCATTGACAGATTATATACAAGTAAATGATTTAGATATCTATGATCGATCATTAAAAATGATGGAGAGATTAGAGATGATATAACTCATATAATCAATGCTGGTTGGCTTAAATGGATGAAAGTATATTATGTGATAGAAAGATACCAATAAAATTGAAAGGTAAGTTTTATCGACCAACTATAATATGGGACAGAATATTGGGCAACTAGGAACCAACATAATAACAAAATGAGTGTAGTGGAAATGAAAATGCTAAGTTGATGTGCGGAAAAACTAGAAAGAATAGAATACGAAATGACTGCATTAGAAAAATAGTAAGAGTAGCTACCATTAAGAGACAACGGTCCGAAAAAATGATAGAATTTTTATTAATGGTACTAGTAGGATAGACTTAAATTAACATTAAATGAAATAATAAAAAAATATATAAAAATATTTAACTTAAATAAATATACGGTGCATGATTAAAACGAAAGGCAAAGACGGTCTCATATACCCTACCAATTGGGACATAATATTTGGTTTAGTTTAATTTGATTTGACAGATTATATACAAAGAACAAAAAAGAAGGTGCTGAAAGAGCAAAGAGATTAACGAAACTCAACTTGCAAAACAAATTTAGAGTAATAAACAGACGAATAATGAAAATGAAAAGCTTACACTCTTAGGAGCGAGGAGAGAGAATCTGATGAGCCGCGGACAGTTCACGGCCGTCTGGATGCTTCGAATCGCACTTTGTATCGCATACATCCTCTCCCTCTTCTCTCTCTCTCTCTCTCTCTCTCTCTGTTACTCAGTGACTCAGTGAATCGCCTAACTGGTAACTAGTAAAGCCCGAGCAACTCCAAGGAGGCTATGTAAACTAGCTAGCCAAAATATATTTTTTTATTCAATTATCTACTTTAGCTATCCACTTTTTCAAACTCACTCCAACAACGCTATCTATTTTAGCTAACCACTTCAACTAACTTCAACTAACTCTTAATTATTAAAATATAAAATATTATGTAGTATACCATGTCATCACCATATCGATGACAACACATGATGACGTGTTACGCCACGTCATCAAAATTTTAAAATTTTATTTTTTTTAAATAATGGTCATATTTATAATGGTCAGGAAATTCAAAAATTTAAAATTTGAATTTTTCAACTGTCATATTTGCAACGGTCATATTTTTGGATATGTATAAATATGATCTTCCATCTCTCATTGTCATACACCTAAAATCTATTTATTGACATTGCACTATTCTTTGTGTTTATGTTATGACTCGCCATCCTGTAATGAAGATGATTCTTAACGATTCTGATTCCGATGATGAATTGGAGATGATAACAATTTGTGCTATCGAAATGAACAAACGCAATAGCGAAGAAAGCTCTGGTGTATGTCGTGGTTCCATTCAAGGTCATTCAGTTATTTTTCGCAATCGAGTTCAAGGGCACGAGAGACTGTATCGTCATTATTTTGCTGAACCGCCAATCTATCCCCCAAATTTATTTCGAAGAAGGTTTCGAATGAATCGAACCCTTTTCCTTCGTATTTTATCAATGGTGGAAGATTATGATCCAACTTGTTTGCTAGTTTAGACCCTTCAAATGAAGAAGCACCATCTTCTTAGAACTAGTTTGCTAGTTTAGACCCTTCAAATGCGGGAATTTCAGTGAAACATCTATTCTCCTCCACAAGGACCACAACTTGTTTCAAGTGTCTTGGGGATGTCATGCCAGACACAAGTATGATAAATAGAACCAATATGAGGAGACATGAGGGTGTTTACTTTTCAATTGGTAAAATTAAATGGCAATCCAATTCACAAACATGGTTGCTAAACTTAGAAACCTAAATGTGCACTCCTACCTTCTTAATGGCAATACACAAACACACATAAGGAGCCATGTATTTTGAACCCAACATGTACCTCAAAATCTCAATTTAGACTCTACTCAAGCACAAGCATGACTCATCAATCAATGAAATCCTTTCTTGCAAATATTCATATCAACCATTCGTTTCACTTAGATGAACATCTGGGTAAGATACATCTATCCAGGCAATGTATTTTTAACATAAAAACTATCTCATGAATATTTAAATTACAGTTTGTTGTTTATGAACACTCCGTAAGTATTTAAACTGTGTGCTGTTTCTCTTACCACTGTTATTGTTTGATAAGTATTTGAACTTAGTTGTAATATTATTCTTGCATAAGTGTAACCACTAATGGTTATACTACTCAAGTTGAACCGACATGACTACTCAAAAATAGGAAAATAATTAATTGTTCTCCATTTTTCACATAGCCAGATACCAAAATGATTTGTTCATGAATCTCAATTAACGAGGATTGAGCCATGAGCAATATTCTTAGAACTAGTTTCCTTGTGGAGGAGAATAGTATTCTCGGCATCTGATAGTTGCCAGTGTAGTTGTACATCAAATGATGAACTTTCCATTCAAAAATTAGTGCAATTTGTAAAGCTTTTTCTGTCATGAATCCCCTATAGTACAAGAAAGTGTGTTTAAATTGAAGCTCTAATCTCTTGCTACTTGAATTTGTTAATTGATTTCCCAAGCTTTCGCAAAACCTTTCACAGGAAATCCAACAAACAGGTAGAATGCATTCCAACAGGCACATATTGGTGATTGATCTCAGAAAAAAAAATGGAACTAGTATAGACCCTCCATTCAACACCAATACCACTATGAACCACAATATAACAACAGAAACCGATCACATTAATCATGTTCCTAAATTTCTGTTCGCCATTGAAGGTGGTAAATTTCTGTTCCTAAATTGAAGGAGGTCGTTTCAATCGAAAATCTAAAACCAAAAACCGAAACCCAAATGAAGTTTGAAATCAAAAATCGAACACAAGCATAATATAAGTCAAATCTCAGGTACCTGAAGCAAACGGTGGACCCTTCTGCGATGAGGCTTCAGTCGGTGGTGTTGTGGAGAGCCTTTTGCGATGTAGCTTCAGATGCGATGCGATGAAGCCTTCTGTGCTGTGGAGCTTCTTCTGTGCTGTGGAGCTTCAGTGAGAAAGAGAGAGAGAGAGAGGGCCAGCGAGGGAGAAGCTCCAGTCGGTGGAGCAGATTGTTGGCGCAAAAAAACTGACTAGCGAGCAGATTGTGGCTAGCTATATGGAGCGAGTGAAAATGAGGCTATGTATTTTAGATAGCTTTTAGCTAGTCTCTTATAGCTAACAAAAGCCTTTTAGATAGCCCCTTGGAGTTGCTCTTATATGTGGATTCGGCTTGGACTTCCAGGCCCAATCATCTTGGGCCTAATGTTCGTGAAGTGTCCGCCCATAACTCATCATGGACTATTTCAACCTGACACTGGGGTTCGTTATTTCATTGCGGTGTCCCACTTTTCCAATATTTTTCTGGTGGACCCAACGTTACTAGATCTATTTTTTTTTTCCTGTTCAAAAAAGAAAGTAATCAGTTTTTTATTCAAATTTAATCTAAATTTGAATACATAGATATAAATTGATATTTTTGACATACCGTAATAGCGATATGAATATTTTTTGTTTTGATAACCTAAAATCTCCCACCAACCGAGTTCATTTGGACCTGTGGCCGGTAATTAACGTAGACTCACGTGCAAAATCTCATCTCTATGCATAAGAGTTAAATTTATAGGAGATGGTCCCAAGGAACATTTTCACCCTCTAAAATATTGGAAAAGTGATTTGACAGATAGTTCAAGAATACATTCTGCTTGATCTAATGCACATGATTTATATTGATTGCACATATATATATCCAGTTTATGTATAAAACACAAGTTTGACTAATTATAAAAATATATATGTACTTATAAAAACTATAACAAATATTTATTTTAAAAAAAGTTATATAAATATGAGTTATTCTATTCCAATCAAGTTGGGTTGTGTTATATTGAGTAGTAGTAGTTATAGTTAGTTATATCCTAACATGTTGATTAATGGCTTCAAATAGCAAGCATGGTTGTAATATGGTCTCTTTATTACTCGTATTGCATAATAAAGTTCTCAGTATTTCATTAATCTAATATTTTTTTGACTTTGTATTATTAAATCAAGTAATAGATAAATTCGTGTTGAGAACCAATAAACTTTATAACTCACTAATTTCATATTAAATTGAGGTTCCTATCACATAAGTGTGTACTAGAAATGGGCACTTGGTGCACCACTTGGACTGTACTACTAATTGTAGTTAAGAAAATGTTATTTGGACTTCATTTGGAGACTTAATTCAATGTAATCATTAGATTAAAAGTGAACTTCATCTAATATTAAAATTTACAATTAATCCACTTGATGCATTAAATTAGATCCGTGATTAAGTTTTTAAATTAGGTCTCTATAGCATTGTTGAGATTTCCTCATGAATATTTTAGTCCTCGCGTGGATAGCATGTCTTTGACTGGACCGAATATGAGATTAGTTGAGGGGCACATAAGATAGTCCGAACATCCCTAACTGTTAAACAAAAAAAAAAATAATACTATTGAAACTTAAAAATATGATCTAATTTGCTGATACAACAATGTAGTAATGACATGATTCAATAGAATTATTGTGACGGTAACTATTAGACTTTTTCATTGGGACTCTATCACTTAACTTAAGAGCAATGCTATATAACTCAAATTTACATCCCAAATAAAGGGGGGTCATTGAATCAATGGGTCCCATTTAAAAAAGTTGATGGGATCCACTCATCCAATAATCCCCTTCATTTTGGATAAAAATTTGAGTTGCAAATTTGAGATACATAGTATTTTCCCTTGACATATTATTAGATCAACAAATTAGATCAATTTTTTACGTCTCAATAATATTACTCACTCGTACAAGATAGATAGCCGTTATATCCTACTTGCCTAAACAATCAGAACCCATTCAAAAAATTCGACCGTTAAGCTTCGTCCTCCCTCCTCTCTTTTCGCTCTCTCAACTTAGACTATCCAAGAAAGAGTTCCAAATCCAGTCCTAAACGAACCCAAACATGGTGAGTGACGAAGAACTAAAACAAAGCCCTGAAAACGGAAAATATTCCCCACCAAAACAACCAGACACAATCGAAAATGGCGAAAAAATTGATAGCATGCTCAGCCCCGGGTTCAGATCCGTGGCTGCAATGGCCGGTTGGGATGAAGAGACGCTTCTAATCGCAAGTTCTGTCGTGGAAGACACACCCGATCGCGAACCCAAACAGACGAAACGCCCCGATTTACACTTCAAGACTCCACCAACCAATTCAAGAAGGTATAATATTATATATTCAAAACATTGATGTAGATAAGTACTTTCTTTGTCTTTTGAGAGGCATTGTACTTGATATTGGGTTGTTGTTTTTTCAGAAAACGCAGGGCCGCCCAGAGGAAGAGTCCTGTTTCCATACCTGTAGCTGTTCTTAACCTTGATGAAGATGAAAGTACCAAAGAAGGTAATGGGTTTACTTACTGTATTTGTGGATGATCTTTTGGGTAAGTTTGTTTCTTTACCTTCTTACGTGTTACCGATCTACAGAATGTGTGAAAACGAAGACAGAGCCCAAAATCAAAGCCAGTGAATTTAATAAAACAAGTAACGATGAGGAATCGATTGCACAGGGCTCTGGTGATTCTTGTTCAAGTTCGGCTATTCCGTGCATGGACAAACTCCGTGAAGAGCTTTCTTGCGCAGTAAGAGTCTTCCTCTTGTTCTTGAATTGGGTTTCCTAGTTCAACACTGCTATGCTTCCGCCCCAAATAATGTGTTACAGTATTTACCATCAAATAAGTGGGTCATTCAACGATGGAGATTGTGCCACATCACTTGGGATGAAAAACTTGATAAGAAACTTGGTAAGCATAACATTACTGCTACTAGTTTCCTCTATTTATAATTCGATCTGATCCATATTTGTAGATTTGTTTGGAGATTTGCTTCGAACCCAGCACTACTCCTTGTGGTCACAGGTAAAACCAATTTTATAATTTCAATTCAGTTCAATTTCAGATCATCTTCGTGTGAATTAATTAATCAATTCTCAAAAATTATTGTAAATTTTTCAGTTTTTGGAAGAAATGTTGAAACCAATATGACAATTTCAGAGTCCTCTGTGTTCGAGTTAATCAATTTATTCTGAGCAAATCTTGTCAAATTTGTAGTTTTTGCAAGAAATGTTTGAGATCTGCGGCAGACAAATGCGGGAAGCGATGTCCAAAGTGCAGGCAGCTCATTAGGTACTTTTAATCATACTTCTAAGTTCTAATCTGAACAGACAATCCTTTAAGGCCTCCTTAAACTGTGATTAAAAGATTTGAACTCTTTTTATTATTTTTTTTTTTTTTTGGGTTGTTGAATTTTTGTAGCAATGGAAGATCTTGCACTGTGAACACGGTTCTGTGGAATACTATACAGCTCCTGTTTCCACAAGAGGTCCAAGCAAGGAAGGCAGCTGCAGCCTCAAAGGGGGGTCAAGAAGCAGAAGAGCTTCGAAGTCTTGCCGGAATGAGTCGTTATAATGTGCGAAACCGGACTGTACTTGCATTAGAAAGTCCCGAGGCCGAACGCCAAGTCCCAGAAAGGAGGAGCCATCACAGGCTGAGAAATCAAGGTGTCCAGCCTTCTGAGATATCGAGCCGAGGAGATGGTGTGAGGAGAAGAAGAGAGGTGCCAAGCCAAGATGAGGATGCTGCATTGGCTTTGAGATTGCAGAGAGAAGAGTTCATGGATGCTTATAGAGGAGGTACTGACGAGCAATACAGAAGCTCTTTTACATCAGCCAGAGCAAACTTGAGAGCTATGGCATCTAGAGCCATTAATGTCCGTCTTAGAGGCCGGCCAACCTAGAGCTTAATTTGTCATTGCTTGTTCTAAACGTTCTGCAAGCGTAGTATTTACTTCTTCTTTTTTTGGTTTATCTGTCAAGGATGTTTGAACCAGTTTACAAATACCTCGATTCCTCTCTTTCTAGTTTTTTTTAGTTCACCAGCTTACGAGCACCTCGACTCTCCTCTCTGGTCCAGTCAAAGTCCGGACTAACTTACGAGCACCTCAACTCCCCTCTCTGTGAGTTTTTTTTTTTGGTTTCACGATCATGAGTGTCTGGACTAGCTTACGAGCACCCCAATTCCCCTCTCTAGTCCAGTCAAAAATAGGTATTCATGTCGGGATTAAGATATTCATAAAATAACATTGCCCTAAAAAATTATCAAAATTTAAATTTAGGACATCTTAGTTTACAATTCGTCTCTACTCTTTAATTTGTACGAAGAAATTGCATACATTTAGTCTTCCCTTGAATTAACAGCGAGGCTCAATGTTAAGTCCGAGGGGTAGAATCGAAACTGCTGAAATTTTGACATATTTTGGTGTGTAAAGATGTGCCATAGAATTTGTCACAAACACAAGACATTATGTTAATGTTTAATGTGCAAAAGAATTCATAGGAAACATAACTTAACCTAGGTCTTCCATTGTTTAGTTGGAAGACATCAGACATCACAAGACCTCAGTCTTACCCGAATGATTTAAACCCTCTATAATAGAGTAGCATGTTAAAGATTTGATGCCCTTCTCTGACTCCCCTCCCCCTGTAGAGTAAAAAATCGTTGGTATCACAAAAAAAAAAAATGAATCACCCATCAAGCATGAATCCCACTTAAATTCATGATCGGTGATCTACCAGAAATTGAGAAATAATGTAACACAGGAGATCTTTCAACCAAAATCAACTGGCTGATTTTGTGAGCCATTTAGCTTTTGATAGATCAGAATGAATGGAATTGAATGAGTTCCAAATCGATTTTGGTTCACATAATTTACAGAGGCGTATAATGATGTCTGACAAATCTGAATTGCAAAATTGTGGTGACCGAAGCCATTACAAGGGAATTTCAAAGGACCCAAGTGCTTCAAAATTTTAATACGTATGGCATTTCCGAGCAGCTCAGTTAGTGTCTGTGAGAATGCTTTCGGCTGCTATAATATGCATCACCCTTCTCCCTGTTCCTTCTCTGTAAGATTCTGAACGCAAAGGAAACAAATCCAATGGCAGCCATGGCATAAAATGCTCTGTAAGGAGCCAAGGCCAAGCCCGAAAGATAGGAATAGTATCCAGAGAGCAAGTAGGCAAAGCTTAGGCTAACTTCCCATCCCTGGATGCCTGGGAAGGGAAACGAGAAAAAATCGAACCCAGGCTTTGAATCACAAACACCATGGAGGATGACACCAATACAAAATGCTGAATCCCAGAACCATGGAAAGCTTTGACCTGTACCTATTCTCTGCAAACATGGAAGGGTCCAATAAGAATGCCATGAACAATAAACATTGTCATCAAGTTTAAAAAGTGTCACATTGTCTCCAAGCAAGTTCAGATGGATGGTAGATATTTGAGAGCACCAGTGCATGATTTCATAACTTACTGCAAATGTGAAGAGTTCAACGAATGGAAAACAAAATAAAACAGATGATTAGGAAGACAAAACTCATATGAGTAGTCTCTCATATACAGGCTATAAACTAGTACAAATTCAGAAGCCAATAAACTGTACGCACGGTAAAATACATCCAAGTTGAAGCCAAAGAGATATGATCAAGAACTAAAAAAATAAAACAGAAAAGGCCATGGACAAATGTGACTAGCCACCAAGGGTTGAAGAAAAGAATGATGGAAGTGAAAAGACATACAAGGTGAAGTGAAAGAAATGAAAAAAACAGAAGGAAAGTAGGACAAGAAAGTCTTCAAAAATTAGTAGGAAAATTTTACTTTATAAAGCACAAAAATTGCAAGAAATTTTTTATACTGGACGAGAAAGTGTCATTCCTCACTAAAAACTTAAGTTTTCAAAGTAGCAAATCAGTTTTCTGAAGTTTTCTCACATGTCTTTGGCTAGAATTATATTATTATTTCAAAGTAGCGAATCAGTTTCACTTTAGGAGTTGTAGAGCAAGAAAGTCAAAGACAATTTAGTATTTTGAATTTTGCATCGCGACTGTCATGGGAAAATTTTAATTTTCTGGAGTTTTTGCAAGAAAAATATCTGGTTACTCCTGAGAAAATCAATTAAATATAGGAAAGGCACTTTCTCAATTATTTTCAGTTTCCTATTAACAAAACTCATCGAAAATGGCCAAAAATCTTCTCTTTCCTTTTTTTTCAAAATTCTCCATACTACCAAACGCAGCCTTAATGCATAATATTTCTAAAATTAGATATATTAAAGCAATTTTTTCTAGTTAACTAAATAAAACCCTTATTGGGCTACTTAGGGTTCAAAATTAGTTGTGACATGATTAGTTGACGTGAAAACGTTACATTGAACCCTGCAGCAAAACACATAAACATGGACAATAAGTATTAAGTAAGCATTATATGAGTAAGCATATCATGCAGTATTCAGTACACTCTAGCACAAATTCGGGGAAGAACCAAAGTTCCAGATTAGATATAGGACAATTTAGTATTTCTTCATTCATTCCCATCCAATCCAACAAAAAAAAATTTATGATTGGGTGGATTGATTTCTAGATCTTGATTTATTGTAAGATCGATCTAAACCAGCCCATCATATTATGGATATGATTCAACATGCCAACTATTAAACAACTTATTAGAAATACAAGACAGCCAATCCGAAATGTCACGAAATCCCCCGCTCTTGGGGGATGCCCTCAACGTCGAGGAACATGTACTACCCTCAAATAACTAAATATATACTGGGATGTCTCTTAGTAATGGCTAATGGTTGCTCGTGTGATTTGGAATAGAGTAATATCTTCTATGTAAAACATGAAGCAGCTCTATCTAAGAACTTCTAACTGAGATATGAATATACACTAGATTGTACAAAAAGGTCATTGTCAAACAAAGGAAGGTACACATCATTTATACCTGCAGCCAAGCCACAAATGAGGGGACAAACATCAGTGCTGCAAGCAGATGTAAAACCAGCAAGCCATGGCAGTGGTGGAAGATCTCTAACTGTGTGTCTTCATAGCTTCTTGCAGAGTCTGGGCTGCTGAAACTATTCTCGTCCACAGGAAATTGCTTGTTGATTCCACCATCATATTTGAATACAAGCTGCTTAGAGCTTTGGTCGCCTTCATTTCTGGAATCAAATAACTCCTTATTTCGGGCATGGCTGCGAAAGGAAGCCGTCAAAAAACTGTTTACAAAGACAAGAATTGACTTTTAGCATCACCTTTTTCACACCAAACATAAACATCAAACCTAGACAAACCTCTCAAATGCATTAACTATGTGGAGTTTGATAATAGGAAAAAAATAAGCAAATGTCACACAATGGCTTTTGTGCATTTTACATATTACAAAATAGAACAGGGAGTCATTTCCAAAGTTTAGTGCTTGTGTTTCTCATATTGAACAGGTGTACTCCTCAAACACAGTGCAAAGTGCATGCAGCAGATGGATAGTGACCACGACTGAACCAAACCAAATCAAGCCTTTTCTCCCAATCATTTGGGTAAGCTACATGAACCTTATTTTGTCACTCTACTCCATCAAAGGTCATGCAGTTAAACCATACTCACTCATGTCCCTCACCGACGTCATTCCATGTCATTTGGTCTTCCCTCCCCTTAGCATTTCTCCTCTATCTCTGCCCCAGAATATTTATGGGGGTTCAACATTCAATTAATTTGATATCCATGATAAACAGATTGAAACTGCCAATGGCTTTGTGCAACAAGTGCATACCTTCATGGTATTCTAAACGTTACTGGTCAAAAACAATACCACCCAAAATCATCCTCATGCAATGAAAACGAACCCTGTAATTTTTGGATTATTAAAGCCCAGCAGATTAATTGTAAATCTACAAGAGGAGTCAAGCAGAACTGATTTCTTAATGACGCAAAGAGGTACCCCACTATAGAGATTACCAACCTACATAATTAGTTATTGAATCCTCTTATGAGCTCAAAACTGCTGTTAGAATTTAGATACATTTAAGTGCCAGAAGATCCCCATCTTTTAAATTCTGGTGGAGCTTTCAGTTGATTGCCACCTTCTTATTTCATGCATCAGACTCAGAGATATACTAAAACACATTATGGGAACAAGATTCTTGTTTATGAGACAGGATCTTACCTAGAGTCTACTTCTTTTAAGCTAATATTAATAGGTTGCCAATCTTTCTGCAAATTAGGTGCTTAAAGCCAAATGAGGGTCTCCATTGTATTCTTGGGGGTTATATTGTATTCTTATGATCAAGAAATCAAAGTGGAGGATAAGAAAGGAGGCCATTTCCCAGTACTTCGTATCCCCAACGCAATTTGCTGGGATGGACAAATTGGATACAGACTTGGCCATGGCTATTACTTGCAAAAAATACGGCTCTCACAATCAAACCCGTGTTGCGATGCTTGACAGCAAGTGCCTCCGCCATCCCAAAGCTGAGATTTTGTACAGACTTGTCCATCAGCATTATTGGCAAAAAAAGTGGCTGATTTCACACTGAAACCCATATATTATGCATAGCAAGTGCTTCCATCTTCACATAGCTGAGGTTGTGGAGTTGGACACTTCCACAATTGTGGTACTACGTTCGAGAGAGAAGGAAACTAAATCTAGAACTCAATTTGACATCAGCAATTGTTAAATATGCCGGGCAAGAATAGTTTGCTTTTTTTCATATTAAGATCCCAGAACTTAAAACATCACATAATATTTATTTCATTCATATACAAAAATACTCATTTCGTTAAGAAAAATAAAATGAATACCATAGCCAATATGAAACTGGAATTGTACCTGGACAGCGCATTGTGACAGCATAAAGCTTGGCATAAGAGCAATATAAAGAGACCCAAAGCTGGATGAACCAAGCACACCAAGGTGATTGCAACCAGTGCTGTAACAAGAAAGGGCTTGACCCTTATGATCTTTACGACCTGCTTACGAATAAATTGGATAATTGAGAAATTAGTCACCCGTCACTATATGAGTCATGGGGTTTAAAGAATTCAACCACTAACAATGTGATTCTCAGCTACTAATTACATAACTGCATCAGAAAAAAAAAAAAAAATTTACCTTGAATGATAAAAAAAAGGAGGCAAGATAGACGAACCAGCGAAGAAACAAAAAACAAAAGTTTCTTTCCCACACCTGCCACCTGCAAAATATCACCTCGTCTTTTAGCTGATAAGAAGGGTGGCTTCAACTTACAATCCAGAGAAGATATCAAAATAAGCATCTTAAAGTTAGACGATTATAGATATTTTAACAACGGTTATCAACTTCTCCAGGATGGCCCTCGACAAGTTGTGAATGAATAACCGCATGACATTTGGGAAGGTGTGCAAAGGCTCCAGCTAGGATGTAAGCTCTTATTGCTTGATATATAAAGGAATGTTGAAATATAAACATGTGAACTATACAAAAAGGTGCATGTCAAGATTAGCCAGGAAAACAAAGAAGCACTCGAAAGAGAAAGCAAACTAGGCTGAATGGATGGACATCCTGTCAAAATCCAATATGAAGATTAATGAGACACCCAGCACCTGGCCCACGCAAAAGTAAAAAAAAAAACACAAGTCAAAAAGGACTCCATCATTAGACACGCATGGACAAGAGAAGAGGAAAATACCTATATTCTACTAAAAGAAGGAGACACTTTTTCTGAAAAATCCAGAGACAGAACATCATTAACAAGAAGGCAAACTAGCTATCTACTATGTCTCTCTCCACTGCCATAACAAAAATCTCTCTCACCCACACCAAAAAAGAAAAAATCTCCATTGCTTCCCCAAAGAAGCGTTTCTGGCATTTTGGGAGTGCTAATGCAGAGGACATGAGCTTGCAGTTCCAGGAACTTTACTAGAACCCCAATATGATCATACAGTCCACCGTCCCCCCATTCGGATCTTAAAAGTACGACGTGAGAGTGAAAGCAATAGCAGGCCAAGAAGCAGTTGCATATATGTATGTATATTAAATTTCTTAGTGCAATTAGAATATCCACAAAACGTCAGGAAGCAAATATGCAGTCCGAATTATAAACCGAGAGAAATGCTGGGAAAAAAAAACCAAAGCACAAATATTCTTCATAGATTAGAAGGAAAGAACAAAAAGCCACCCCTTGGCATACAATCCTGGAAATGATATTTTTGCAGTCAGTATTATCATACAGCTTTTCCTAGAAGATGAACTTTCCTTTAATAGACAAAAATTTAATTTCTTGCGATTTATCTCTGTTTTGAGCTCCCTAGAGGTCCCATCATGATTCTAAGGAATCCTAAATGGCAAAAGCTTCGTAATTATAACTGCAGAATCATGCTTATGGGCAAGATCAAGGAATGTTGTGACTATGACTAGGCTATCGCTCGCCGCACTTCTCCACATCCCTTAGACCTCCAAAGCAATCTCCAAGCATACCTTTGTCAATAACGGGGAGAAGTCGAGCCTCAAGAGCACCAACCTTCTAACAGATAAGCAAAGTCATAGCTCCATCATTTGATTAGTGTTGAATAAATAACCCAGCCCAGTATAATTTTCCAATAAATTACACATTGGCACACCCTGATAGCAGAGAGGATATAACTCTAATGGCAAGAGAAGGACTGAGGTAGTACAACCCTGCTTATGAGAGAAATCATAAAATCCTCTTGCTCTGAACTCCCACTCATGATTTTAATCCATTTTACAGTTCAAATCCAGAGCTGACTCTCAAATGCTTGACCTTACCAATATCAGAATTTCATTCTTCTCTAGTTGACAAGGTCATTGTTCTGAAAATGCAGTTGGGTGACTAAACCGGTCAAGAAAAAAGCAATCAAGAACATTGAGCTCAAGGTTTTACATGGTTCAATAGAATTCTACCTACCAGATGAGAACCCCAATCCTAGACAATAACATCAACCTATAGTAAGCTCATATACCCAATATTGGGTATATAACTGTACCACAGGAGCGTAGTCCCCGCAGCCCCAACCTATGATCCGATCTTAGAGAACAGCAATAGATATCTCTTATGGGCAAGTGGGCATCACTGCACTCCACTACGATCTGTTGGACACGCTGGCTTTTGGACTTTAGGTCCAAGTGAATATGGTCATGCGTATTTCGAACAATCTTTCGCCTCAACAAGCTTATGTAAAATTTCATTGGCAATAGTCAACAATTTAAAATTTTACTTAAATGAAAACCTAACCTTTGTGTAGAAATTATGTGAAAGAAGAATTAGAAAAGATGGAGATCATTTGAGAAACATTTTCATTGTCTTAGTGTAAACTGTAAAGGAATTTGGAAATAGTATAAACATCTCTTTTAATCATAATCGATGAAATTTTCAACTCTTCATCAAAAGATGTAGCATGCTCATACATAAAAAGCCAATCCTCTCAAATTAAAATAAATAAATAGCATGAGCTATAGAGAGAACCCACTAACCGTTTCTTGACGAAAACATGTAGACTGGCAGCCACATAAAAGACCATTTGGGAGATCAATATCAACATAATCATGGATCCATTTGCAATTAAATAGCAAATTATAGAGATGACAATGAAGCTTATGACTGGAGGAAGCTGTTGAGAACCTAAGGAAGAAAAGCAAAAGGCAAACAGAATGGGCAAGATTGCTAGGAAAAGAAATGGCCAAGGCATTCTCAGATTCGATTCCACAGCGGACAGAACTGAAGGTATATGCAGATCAAGCTCCCAAGCATATGCTTGCCGCATCAGAGCGAAAAAGACAACAGCAATGGAGAAACCAACAATCTGCAAGGCAACAGACCCGCAAGAGCAAAAACTGATAAGCTAAAAACTCTAAGCAAGTTATCCAACACAATAAATAAAATTGTGAAGCATTAAATATAGGCACATAGTATCGAAAGATATCCAGTGAAGCTAGAGCAAGACTAACTATATGCGTATAATGAGTAAACCAGCCCCTACTTTTTTTCTGGGCAAAAAGGACATCCAAGTTGTGATGAATAACATTTAGCAAGGATACATTTTGATATATTGAGTTTAATTTGATGAAGACTAAATAAACCCGACGTATTGTGCTATTGCCATAGTCTGTAAGCAAAACTACACTTTAAACCATCTGACTATACTGCAAAGCAGGAAACTCTTAAAGAATCCTGCCAAACGAAAACATCCCAACAAAGCCTGTCTGCTCATAGTTGTGTATCTTGAAAAATTCTTCCATCATTAATAATTCAAAGTAAATATTGGACATAAAAGTTATAAATAAAGATAAGAAACTTGGATGTCTAAAGGCCCAAATACAAACGAACCTAAAAAAGACAAAAGCATCTAAATCAGGAACATTGAAATTGTTACCTGTGAACTGTATAAAAGCAAAAACCTACGGGCTGCAGCGGTGATGGAAGCAGCAACACTAGTTGTATATGAACAATGTGGGTCTACCTGCAGAAGAAGGCATATGTCAAAGCCACCAAGGATCAACAAGGGAACACAAAGCTACCAAGTTAAAGACAGTTCAACTGGATCAACCCTGTCGTTGCAATGAACGCCAAGAAATGTATAAGGTAGGCGAGTATACCAGCAACAAAACAATGGTCTTGTCAGACTTCTGAGTTGAACTCCAAAGGGCTGGTGAGGAATCCACCACGATTGTTCCAGAATACAAGTTTGGAAATATGTGAAGACCAGATGTTGTATCCCAAACGAGTGCAACAGGGGGAAAACAGCGGAGTTTGCAAAGTCCTGCATTCACAGAAAAAGAGTTAGTCAAAGCATCTAACTGACAAGTAATTGACAATGAGTGGAGAAGCTCACCATGCCCATACACTAGTTTGAGAGGTGTTTTTTTATTGATATGGACCAAGTCTAATTCTCCCCACGAGTGCAACCCCACCTCCCCACCCGCACGTGTAGATATAGACCGAAGATAAGTGAAGAGTCTTACAATGTTCATTTCGAAGGTGAAAATTTGGGTTTTCCACAACCTTTTCTGAAATTTTGGCATCTCTTGGACAGAAAGTTTATTGCATATTGTGTATAAAACTTGTGTGTTTTTTTGCTAATTATGCACAACTCTTATGTACCTATGCTTCAACCTTCCTTACTAGTCCCAATAAAATGAAAAGGGAAAAAATGAAGCAATGTACAGCCTTCCATGTCATTTTGTGCACCACTCCATCAAAAAAGCTTATTTTTAACCTGAGTTAGATATTGAAAAAGCTTACTTTGAGGTGAAACATTTTGAATGTAATATACAAGTGTCAGACAACACAAGAATGATATAAGCTTCGTTACAGATGTCCAAATGTTAGAAGAGGAGAGGATCACATAGAATCCTCAAAATAAGAAGTGTAGCTTAGTAAAGAAATTAAAAGAAAAAGGAAAGAAAGAAAGAGAATCCTTACGACTAGTTTCTGAGTCTCCGGCCTCCTCAAAATCAACCCCTGACTTCTTTACTCCACAGCCTGTAGTTTTCAAAGACAACTGAACAGGCAGAAGGCCTAAACTGATAGAGAATGAAAGATTGAATGCAAGAGGATGATCCTCCTTCAATATGAAGTCCTGTAACATTTAAATCATGCAGCAGTTAAAAGTCAATCATATCATCCAGATAATAACAAATTCATGTTGAATTAATCAGCTGCTTTTTCAGAACCGCCCCAACCTTTTGAGAATACATCGAGAGAAGTAACAACAGAGGAGATAACTCTCTCTCCCCATCCTCTGGATTAAAGAACTGACCAACTGCCATGGAAGCCGCTGGTGGAGGTCTGCCTGAAACAGTCTGGGCGCCAAAAAGTCATTGTATATTCATGGTTTAATTTGACCATTTCAACAAAAATGCTGATGTGTATGTTACTCAACAAGAGAGCAGCATTAAAATCCAAAAGATAAAAGATAAGCTTATTTTCAGTATAATTTGAACCATTCGCTTTTCTACCAACGCATCTACTAAACGGCTATTCGAGAGAACATATTCAACAAAACATGTTACAGTACAGCATTAGTCATGAAAGTACTTTTGGTGCTCAGAATATAATTATGAATAACACGAGCCTCAATAGCCTTTTCAGGTATAACATGGAGGGATCATCACTTAATGTAGCCAACCCCAAGTTTGAATGGTTGTAAAAACTTAGTTAAGATGAGCTTTACACAAAAAAACCCAGCATCAAAAAATTATCCCTCTCAGGTTACAATAACATTTAAGCACACCCTCCAAATACGTGGAAAAATGGCATGATTATATTGTCAGAAGATTTTGCATGTCCAAACCACCAACTGATGTCCACTGGAGCAAGGAGGCGTACAGCAAAGCATGATAAAAAAAATTTGGCACAAGTTTGGTTTTGTCTTGAGCTGGGCATTGCTCTCGAGTATCTTCCTAACCGAACACGAGCAAGAATCCAAACTTGGTAGTTGAGCTCAAGCCGTCTATCTAGCCTCAAGCGTAACAATTTCAGTTCAAACTCGATTAAAGCCCCTAATGGTGGAGGTGGTGGGTTCACAAATGGAGGTAGTGATGGTTGGTCCACTGGTGGCACGAGTTTCAGTTTGGGCCCACAGATGGTGAAGGCAGTGGTTCCATGCTGGCGTTCGAGTTGGATTGTGTGTGTGTGTGTGTGTGTGTGTGAGAGAGAGAGAGAGAGAAACAGTGGAGAAGAAGAACGGATGTTCTGGATGTAGACTATTTTTATTCTAATGAAGAATAAGTTCAAATAACATATTTCAACTAGAAACAAGAGGGACACTAATGTTGATATTTACAAATGTTTTGCTGATGCAATATTTTCTGGCAACAGTGGAGGTCCTATTGTTACAACTTTTTGAATGCAAAGGGTCCCCATGCAATACTGGGATGTGCCATGTCGTTTTTGCAAATGTTAGAGGGTATCCTTGTGATTTACTATATTTTATTTAAACATTCAAGGTACTTGCTCTACTATACCATACAAAAAGCACATGCCCCAACAAAGTTGCAAAACACATTGGTTCATGAATTATGCTAGGAAACCTTCAAGATGAATCTATGAGACGAAGATACTTGAGCAAATTCTAAAAAAGGTTGCAGGAAACCTCTTTGAAACATACACACTTGATGTCTTACAAAATGGAAACATATCAGAGAAAGGATCAAGGAAACAATACCGGGCGAGGTGCAACTGAGATTGTCAGGAATCTGAAACCATGCATATCTTTTGTATCCAACCAAAATACGGCAGATGGAGGTGCTTGTTCAGTCTGACTACCTGGTTCAATCTATACAAAATAGCAAGCAGCATATTCAAATAAGAGCATTTCAGCAAATAAGCTTATCAAATCTGATGTTTCAACCAGGTTAAGGTGGCAACAAGATCCCATATTTTCTACTTCATAAATCAATATGGACTCTTGTATAAGACACAAGATAACCCACTGCAACTAGAAAAGAATCATTTGCATAAATTGGCATAAATTGGCATTTACTAGAATGTAAATATTGCGGTAAGAGTATAACATTTAGTACCTGCCTCGGTGCAGGTCCTGAAGGAATGTGCACCATCTTTGATGTAACTTCTAGCACCCTTTTACTAACAGGCAAGTCTGAAGCAGAAATTCCCTTTTCGGGCCAAAGATGAAGTCTAATCCCAGAACATGGAGCAAGATTTGTGACTAAAATGAAGTGGCTTTTTCCATTTGACCCCTGGGCATTCAAACTATGATCTGTATTATCTTGACTTAGATGTATCCGAATAGAAGTCAACTAAACGAGATATGATGCACAACAAACCAACATACTACTTTTAATCTGGAAGCTAGAGAAGTATACTTCTAGAGCCTTTCAAACTTTCATGAGTATATTAAAAGTCAAGTTTATCTTGACTCTGATTTTGAAAACTTTTCCATAAAACATTTGGAAAAATCAATCTGCTTCAAGATCGGCTATGTTAAACCTGGCACACTAAAACCTAAGCCTGGAAAGCATTATTCACGGGAAAAAGAATGGAAGAACCGATAAGAAATATGGACAATCATTAAGCCTAAGCATCTACTGTATGAATAAGACCAATTATGAACAAAAGGAGCCCTATTTATGCTAAACTGTAAAAGAAGAACTTAGACCAAGCTAACCAGTTTCTGAATGTCCAACCACCGCCTCCTCCCATCCATTGCCAAAACAGTGACTGTTTCTCTCTGAATATATAGGTCCCTTTCAAGACCATCATTGCTCCAATGAACATTATTGGGACAAGCAGATACAGTGTTCACTTGAGATCCTGCATGATCATAAATCTACTAAGGATCTTTGGCTCTAAATATTTTGGTTTGCAACATCAAATAAAACAAAATAATAACAATAACTAAATAATAAATATCAACAGGAAAATACTGAAAAAGGTTCATCATGAATCCTTTACATATTCCATATATTTTCCCTTCAAGCCAAGGTAATATCAGAATAATTCAATTCATTTGTTGCATGCTACCGATTAAACCAGTAACAACAGCTTAGACACAGGTTCATTAAGACACAAAAAAGATATAAAAATCCAATTTAATCTCTTGACTTTATTAGAGGAGTTCATGATATTAACCTTGGATTTGAGCTGGTTGCACTTTTCTTATTTGGTCCTTGCCTACAGGTAATGGATGTTATTGTTGCCATCTTCAGCAATTAGAAAGATTGAAAAGTTTGTTGACATACTGATTAAATCTAAATTGGTTTTTGACTTTTTCCAAGACAAAATCATTACTAAAATCCTTGATGTGTGGGTGGGAGCTTTAGTCAGAAAGGACAATAAGCACATGACAGGTGATGAAATCTTTATCTGCTATATTTAGACATTAGATCCTTAATGCTTTTCTTTTATCCATGACCTTGTTGCTTTTTATATCACTCAACAGCTGTACTTCATTTTTTTATTACCTAATATATTCTTGGGTAGATGAACGTCTCGTTGAAAACCGGAACAGAGCATTCAGAACAAAGAACAAGGGGAAATGGGCATGCAAAAACAAGATATCAAAACTATCTACATCAAATATGCAATTGTAGGACAAAACATTCACCAAATGCAAGTCAGTGTGGCGTACTGAACCTAGTGTAGACACAACCACCACTAAAAAGCATTACATATCAACAAATACAGAGCAAAATCCCCAAAAACTATTTGCTTTAGCTGGTAATGCTTAAATAGTAAGTTAGAACAACCCATCTCTCAACAAATTTCAGATTTGGGCTGCATCCTTCCATTTCAAAGAGGTTAGACAGGGTTATATAACAGCAATTGAAACCGAAAAGTTGGATCAATAACCTTAGGTCTTTTCTCATGTAGTAGAACAAAATTAATAAACATGTCATTTTTTCGTATGGCGTAAAATAACTAGGAAAGCAGAAGGTATGACTAGGGAAGTCGTCCCAAGGTATTGTAGGAGGAGCCACCTTCAATTTAAAGAATCTGTGAAGATTAATAGTTAATATGACATTTTTGAGAAAAACAAAGGAAAAAAGAAAAATACGCAAAAAGATCAACTATTTCCTACATCCCTTCATCCATATTGGATCTACATAGGTTGACAAAGGATTTTCAAAATGGATGAACAAGGATTCTCATCCAACTATATAAGCATCAACCATATTTCTTCAGAAAAGATTTCACCAACAGGATATTTACGATAAAGTTCTAAACAATCGACTATTAAATTCACAATCTTGAACACAATTTAAGGAGTTTTCTGCATTTCTTTTATTCATCTAGATCACAAGCAACGAGAATTCCAACAGACAGGTAGATTGTTCAAAATTGATGAACAATAAAGAAGTTTGAATTGCAAAGGAAGAACAAATTATAATTTCAGTTATCATCCCTCTGGATATGAAGGTGTTAGGGCTTAGCTGGGGTGCAGAGATTGTAAGCAAAGTGTCCATTTGATCACTGACATGTAAAGATAATGTGTTGGCAGACTTTTTCTCAATCATCAAATTATGTTATAAACAAATAACAAATTTACACTGGTGGAATAGGAGACAGACCCTTACACGCATATCAAGGCAGCAAGATAGCATCATGATCGCTTTTTCAGCAAGTTCATTTGGTAATTAAAAGAAAAGCAGAACACTTAGATAGGTACGGGTAGATAGGTACGGGGTATAGATCTTGGCAAAAATAAGGAGGTTTAGACTGATGATACCAGCAACATCTTTTCCATTGCGAAAAGGAACATGCAGTGACTGCTGAGGTCTCAACCAATTAAAGCTCTGCGGTATTCCACTACGAAGCATTTTTGTAAATACTTCAAGTCTTTTTCGTGGGTCAAAAAATGGTTGACCAACTTTGGAGTCTATCAGACTAAGAAGAGTGTGTGAAACCTGAAAATTTGGTACAGCAATTAAGAATTGTCTACAGTTGAATTTGATATGTTTCATAAAAAAACATATTAAAAAAATATGACTCACTTGCACAACCAGTTGATTACACCATAAGATAACCTGGTGCTCCATTGACAACCACACGTTATTAATCTCTGTACTACTAATCATGAAGCCATGGGTAGGAGGCACAATACCATCAAGGTCTTCTAACTTGGACCGAACCTAAGATCACAAACAATATGTTGGCATGCATCGACCAAGTCAAGTAACAAATATGAAAAGCTATGACAACATTCGACAATCAATCGTACAACAAGTAGAAAAATTTGCACCGATGCAAAAAACAATATTTATCAGGATTGTACAAAAAGATGAATTCAAGGACAAACTGCTGAATTTTAATAAGAATAATATGCACCCACCAAAACAACTCACATTGAGAGCATAAAGAAAAATAGGTATGACCAAAAGAAAAAGTGTATACACATCTAAGAAAGCAGGAGAAGAACCAGATTTTTGTAGTCGGGGCAAGGGCTATTTTGATCATTTCTAAAACATGACATTGAGTTAAGGGGCCAGTAAAAGAAATTCAAAGACTACATATTCTGCATGCAAATAACTTACAGGAAATGACTAAAATGAAGCAAAACTGATGCTTTATAAAGTAATTCAGCTGGAATTAAGATCTAAAAAGATTAACAAGGTTTGTGGCAAGTACCTCAATAAACTCATCTTACGATGATATCAAAGAACAGCCAGGATTACAAATCTACAATAGCTTATAGGATATTTTCTGCTTGACAGAAACCATATTACAAACCTTCACTTGTTTATTTTTGTGAAACTGAAAACATAAAGCATCGTTTTCTGGTTAATGCATAAGATGAATAACTGATCAAACAAAAAACCTAGAATTCCCACCACAATTAAAGAAAATAAAGATTCAGTTTGAAAAGAAATACCTGGTAATCATGATAACCACCAGAAATGGAGACGACAACAACACGAGAGAGAAAAGGATCAGACACATATTGACCAGTTCGAGAGGTTTGGACATCATATCCCTTTGTCCATTCCCGATTTACATATGCATAGTAGTGACCCAAGGATGGCTGCAGTGCAACGGGAGGAGACCTGGACAAAGTAAGTGAATTTCATAAATAAGTATTCAATGTCCAAGATTTCAAACTACAATGAAGCCTTTGAAATAACCATAAAGCTTACTGATGCGGGCTTGAAAGTGTAAGAACAGTTTCAACTGCTGACTTCCTCAAATGTGGGTGGACAATGGCAGCTCTAGCAACAAAACCACCCATTGAATGACCAACCAATATAACACTTTTTGGCAGTCTACCAGAGACAGCAGCACCTTCTCTTCCTTGAGCATCACGAGATTCTTTATACTGATCCAGTATCTACAAGCACGAACACATGTCAATTGCTGAAACAAATGAAAGATTTATCCAGACAAAAAGGGGGAAAAAATAAACTGGCAATCCAGAAACTTGAATGCATGCATGAGGTTTCTCTTCTTCTTTTTTTCTTTTTTATTTCAGATAACGAATGTGACGCTATAAAGACAAAATGAATATCAAAACTGCAAAAACAATAGCAAATTAAAACTAACAAAGGTTTTACTATCTGAGATCATGGTCTTTGAGAAACTACGTAAAAATAAATCAAGCGACATTGTGGAAAGTGCTAAAGTATGGAATGATACTTGTCACGGAAAATTAAACAAAAGATTACCAATATCTTAATAGACCTATCTGAAGGAATAATATTAGAACTAAAGTACCAAAATCCATTAGCTTACACGCAAAACCACTAAAAGGAAAGTGGGGGGATAGAGTAATAAAAACTCATCAAGAAAGAACATGTTACCAGATGTCCGTTTATTTATTAAAAAATATTCATGCCCTTTAATTCTGATTCCAAGCTCCACGTTCCATTTCAGGTAATTTATGTGAAAATGGTTAAAAGTGATACCCTGTGAATTGCATTCACTACATATTCTGTGTGTTCTTCAAGTATCCCACCATCCATTGCAGAATGTTCACCTTCAAGATCCACAGCAAACCAGTCAAGCATGCAAGAATACTGGCTGAGTAATGGAAGGCCAGCTGCATCTACATGGCCTCCTCCCTGTTCAAGAGTTAGGGAAGCTTCTTGGTAAAATGTTCGCTCCAGTGGTCCTCCTTGATAAGCCCTCTCAGATTCTGCTGCCAAGGATCTTACCTGTGAGAACGAAAATGTAAAAGAGAAAAACATTATAAAGAACAATAACTTGAGCCTTAGAGTTTCTTCAATGCATCACACAATGCAACATGAAGTTATATACTAAAATACACTGAATCATATAAACCCATTAATTATTGACATGTACAACATATGTCATAGACTCACAATAAACAAGTTAATAATAAAAATACTTCGACTTCATAGGTTTCTAAATCGTATTAAAGGACATGTATCTAAATTTGATCTGTAAGCCATCCAAATTAGGAAGTTACTGGATAATTGCATCACAATACCAACTGAGCTAGATAGTCCAAACGTAGAAGCAATGGTCCAGTCTTGCATCTATTTTGAGGTGTTGAGTAGCAGGAGCATATTTGGTTTCCGGTTGTGCACAATCTTTAAATGTAAGGCGGCACAGGTTACCACTATTTCGGATAAAGAAGCAAGACAATTTTACAAATGAAAAAGGGTTCAAGGGACTATAAATCTTGCTATTCATTGAATGCACCAAAACTAATATGTTGCAATATTTTCCCATCCCCAGTATGATGTCTTGCAGAAATCTTTATCAATAAATCTAATTTGAAAAACATTGCATAGCAAAAGGCATACAACTTGCAATTTGAAAATGCCAATAAAATATGAAATACAGAGAGAAGGATGGACTTACCTGTTTATAGCTACCACCATTGCCAGGTATAAAAAGAACAGGAACACCATTGAGCTTCTTAAGATGGTCGTTGAAGTCAATCTTTTTCCATCCTTCATGGTACAGATACAACCCATACTTTGTAGATGATACATTTTCTGGTGAGGATATTGGAATGTATGTAGGATACATATATGTCATGGTACAACCATTTGAGATTGGTTTTAGCAAATCATACAGAGCAGCAAGACCCAACCATATGGAAATAATAACCAAAGCTGCTATTGCAAATTTGGATTTGAAACCTTGCATCGTTAGGTTAACTTTTACTCCCATCCCAATCTCTTTGCATCTGTTTCACTGCATGAAAGAAGTTCCATTCCTCGTGAATAACCAAGAAATTAGAAACAAATCTTGAAGCTTCAATTATAAAGTTGAAATTATTTTCCTTCTTACACCAAAGAAGTTGCACTAATATTGCAATAGCTACGAAGTTCATTGCAAGAATTTAAAAAAAAAAAAGAAGAATCCATACACACAAACACCGTTTAGTACCTGAAAAAATGGACGCCGGTAAGAGAAAGATCAACTAGGGAGAACAGATCTTGAATCTTTTTCAGATGAGACGAATGGAGTATCTATCGACTTTGATTTATCCGTTCGTCGTTGGACTCAAATTCAGACGAGGAGAGAAGTAAGTGTACTGGAAATCTTGATCGGAGATCCAGTGGAGAAAGGCTGAGAGAAAAAAAAAGCCTAAAATTGAACTTTGGCAGAAGAAAAGTGATGGGGGGGTACAGGGTACTATTACCTTTGATCGGCAAGTGATGGGTATAATGCTGTGCTACTACAGTGTTCAGGTTGCCTTGTCCTTTTTGATGATTAGCTTAGCTGCCTCGTCTAATTGTCTTTCGCTTTTCGTTGGAAACAATCTTTCTTTCTTTATTTTTCTTTTTCTTTTTTGGTTTGAAAGTTGGAACCAGTTTCTAAAATCCAAACTCTTCTATTGTCATCTTCTTCTTAATGTGATTACAGTAAAAATGTGTCCGGCCGGATATGCTCGGGCCGGTCTCCAATTTAAATCTAAATCCTCACCTAAATTTGAATAAAAAAAAATATTAATTTAATATAAACCTTTCTAATAAAAAAATTCAAATTTAAAAGATAATAAAATAAAAAAAGATATAATTCCACCATTAAATATTTAAATTTAAAAAAATTATCTCCCTTAATTTGGGTTTTAAAATGGTTTCTCTTCACTTTATATGGGTACGAGTCTACTATTGGAGAAGTATTTTAAATCATTTTTAAATACAAAAAAATGTAATGACTAGAGATGAGCATTTCCAATTCTTACCATTTTTTAAACCCAAATTTAAATTTAGGTAAAAAAACTTTTAAAAGACTTGTACCTATATCAAATTAAAAGATGCTTTTTTTTAGGGTAAATTTCATTGATATTCTCTGGATTTAAGTCATATTTCACTAACACCTCCTCTGATTTTTGAAATATCATTGTATACTCTTATCAGTTTTTTATCTCTAATAGAATATGTAATTTTACTAAATTACTCTTATTATAACTCTCATTTTACTTTATTATCCATACTCAAATTAAACATATGGGCAAGGGTAAATTTGACAATTCATAAGAGAATAAATCATCACATCACATCAGGGGTAATTTGTGAAACGTGTATAAAAATTATAGGGGTGTGCAGTGATATTTTAGAAATTAGACGGGGTATCAGTAAAATATGACTTAAATTCGGGGGTGTTAGTAAAATTTACCCATTTTTACTCAAATCAAGTGAGAGGAAATTACACTATCCTTTAAAGATCCAAATGTCATATTTTACCATCTTTTAAATTTGGGTTTCTCTTCCTTTAAATTTGAATTTCTCAATTTGAGAGTTCTATATTAAATCAAGTTTTTTAACACATTTTTTTTTACTCAAAATTGGGTAAAGGTTTGAGTTTTCCATTGGAGATGGTCTAAACGGCGGCCTTGTGTCAAAAAAATATTGCATTCATATCCAATTCGTTTATTAATTTGTGTCTAACAAATCGTGTCATATTAAATTTGTGACATGTATGAATCGTGTATAACCGATATATATAAACGAGTTGAATTATTTATTTTTTTATTGACTCAACACATACTCGATTCGTTTATTAATCGTGTTGGATTCACTCGTTTATGAAACACGTATCTAAAAGCCTCTAATTTCGTGTCATTAACGAATCTTATTGTATTTTGACACCATTGATTAGGTGATAGGTAAGAATTACGATTGCTTAGAAAATGCAAGGAATTAGACAATATTGCTTGATATTGTTTGATACCCAACTCAATGGGCATTATTATTCTTCAATTTTAAATGACACCAAAAACAAATTCCAACAATCAATTGTCAACATCATTGCTTTTCTGCAGCTCAGAAGCCAGGGATGAGGTTAGAACATGAAATATTACAATAAAAAATTATACAAGAAAGAAGAAAGAGAAAAAGGGTACATCCAAATTAAAGTTTGGCTTCATGACCTTAAGCTTGGCATTAGTTTGAAAGTTCATGTACCTCATGACAGGTTTGTCTGGGTAAAAATGTCTGAAAGCTTGCTACTTGCATCAATATAAACAGAATATCCTAGCAGAAAACTTCAACCTTGCCAGCCATAATAACAAGAAAGGTCATACAATCTTGTTTGCTGGTGAAATTAATTAGAATACAACAAATAAAGGAGAGAATATGAAGCTTTCTGCTAGCAACAGTTCCCACCAAACAGTATGATGATACATACACATATATAAATATAACTGCAGACTAGAAGTACATCAATTAAACAGTAATCAAAAATACCTAAACAGGTATCTGCAAAATGATGCTATTTCCATCCCACCCTTTTGAACACCAACAAAAAAAAAAAGAAGAAAGAAGACAAGTTCACTGATCAAATTTCCTCCTTTTAACCGTGCAGTGCAGCACAATAAAACCCGCATTCACTGTTTTCGATCTAATTCCATATATACAGTCCCCGCAACTAAGTCACAACAATGCTAGTTTATACCCCGCAGAGTGGTGTGCTTCACCGTGTGTGACTATACAAAAGTAAACATCAGGAAGTTCAAGGTGAGAAAACAAGGAAGTACAAAGCATCTCGTTTGTGATCACTCCACCTGCTAAACTATGACCTGCATTCTTGGTCCCTATACCAATCAGAATATCACGATCACAGGAATCATCAACAAGGATCTCCCACCCCTCTCTAGCCAGACAGCGTGCGAGTGGTTATCCTGTGGGGGACAAGTACTGGTTCATTACTGGAAGCTTTCATTGCAGCGATCTCTTCTAAGCGTTTCCATGTTGCTTCACGTCTTGATTTAATCTCTTGCTCTTGGGCTTCATCTTCTTGAAACTTGAGTAAGCACTCTTCAAAGAGCTCAGGATCAATATCAGAGAAGATTTTGCGGATATTTAGTGTCAAGCTCTGTACGGCCTGATTCCAGTGGTTTCTTGCATTTTTCTCCAATGCAGGAAAGATAATTGGAAGTATAACTTTTCGATTTTGCTTTATCAGGTTTTCAATATGATCATTGTTCCATAAGAACAATGCCCTCTCTGCCACCTGCAGACACAAGAAACAAATAAAACAATACTATGAGAGAGAAAGACAGAAAGAGAGAGGGAGGGAGAGCAAATATAACATATTATCAAACAAAGATATATGTAACATACGTCATGTCATGTGACAGGGTCATGTATGTTTCCAAACATGACATAAATTACTCTCCGTAAAACCAAATTTACCAAATTTCATGTCGTTATCGATGCCAACAAAAAAGGATGGCCATCAAAAAGTCAACTCACCGTTAATTATTAAATATCATGACAATCAAGCTGCAACCAAATTCTAATACAAAATTCCTAATTTAATGTTCAGAATAATATCCAAAATAAGTTTCCCAACACCTTAGTTGCCCCATTGCACCCTTTTTTTTCTCATGAGGATTGAGACGAAGAACTGGGCACTTTGATCGACAGTAGAATCCAGCAATGCTTTGGCTGCTTATAGCTTTCCCATGAATATTATGGTGAAGGTCTCTTTGAAGTTCATAATATTCTAGAGAAGGAGATCCTTTCTTCGATTTTCTCTTCATGAGCAGGACAGAAGCTTTTAGTTAGTCATTTAAAAGAGATAGTCATGATTCGATATCTGGCTTCCAAAATTACCTATTTTTATAGTGCAATCCAGTTATTACTCACTTTGGAAAAATCTCTAGATCAAGCACAGTTTCTAAAAACATGAATTTAAAACCATTATCTGATTAATTATTTGGGCTGGATGGCAGATGTGTATCCAATTTATTTCCATTGTATTGCTTTAAGCTTTGAATTGTTTGACCTTCAAGTTGTAAAGCCATTTAAGCCGTTTAAGATAAGAATGTCAGCATGGTTGCACTAAGTGTTGCCCTACCAGTACCTTGATATCAGCGGAACACAACTAACTTTGGGCCCTGTTATTTGCCCCCCAAAACGTTCACCATTTCCTGCTTGCCCGCTAAAACATGCATGAGATAAATTCCAAGAACTAGAGACCTCCACTTCTGAAGTGGGTTCCTGTCCGGGCTATCTCCTCTATCTTTTGGGAAATCTCCAACATGCATTACATGATGCTAGGCCAACTATTCAAGGTGCTATACAAGCACATAACATAATCTTCCATATTCAACTGCGCCAAATTCTGATGGTCACTCAAGCAGTTATGACAGTTCGCTAAATCTCCCAACCCTTAACCATGATTTCAGCATCAGCATACTTCAGTCTCTCATGTTTTGAAACAAATTTTATCCCCACTCTCATGGCCAAACTAGAGCTTGAAGGAAATATCAAGAAATATGGCAAAACTAAACAAATTTAAGAGCATGGATTAGCAGTAGACCATAAATAATTGGAACATGGCCTAGGCTGGTTTGTTCTGGTTTTGAATTAATATCCAACTTCATGACGCAGACAAGTGGATGGCTATGTTTAGAAGAGTTTATAGAGATCACTTTTACCTTTTTGAGTAAACTTGGGTCAAATTTGCTCAAACATTTAGTGATTGTCTAATTAACTGTGAAATTATGCACTGCATCAACTGAAGGCAAATTAATTCTCAATGATAGTTCATAATCGCTAAAATACGGATGGATGCACATCAGCACAAGCAGCACGAAAGGAAAGAAGCAAAATAGCCATATAGTAGTCCCACTAGACAACCTGTGCATACATTGTGGAACACAAGAAATTTTTTTCGTCTACAGGAGGAATTCTACCCAAGCCCCTTAACCAAAATTTCAAATTTAAATCGAAGTTGGACCCCTCTCATTTTCAAGTTAAAGTAGCATTATGATGATCAATATTTTTTTCGTCTTTTTGATCACTAAACAAAAAAATTTCATCAGTATGATTATTGACATTGGGAAGCATGTATCCCAGCATAGTCCGCCAGTATACAGCACTCTTATACTAAGTACAAAAGAACATGAGAAGAACAAGCCAAGAGAATAATGATGAACCAAGTAGAGCTACCAACCTGAAAGTGTGAACTGCTCAGGCAGCGACCAATCTGCCGAAACAAGGGTACCATACAGCGCTGGAATTCTGGAGGTTGAGTTGCTTCCAAAACTTCCTCCAGCTCACCTAAGAACATGACTTCCTTCGAACTGTTTGTGATTGGCCAATACTTCAACAGACCCCTTATAACAGTATCGGCAAGCTTGCAGTCCTTTTCCACAAATTGTGTAATGCAGTAAGATAACTGCTGATGGTACATGGCTATGCATTTTGGTTTGTGAAGTGGTATCAGTGCTCGGACAAGAAAGAGCTTGTGCTCTTCTTTCAGTGGCAAAGCAAAACCATTGATTATACTTCCCAGAATTTCTAACAGCTCTGCAATTCCGTTATGCTTTTCAGTTTCAAAAATAAACCGATAGAATATATGGTTGATTGCTTTCCTGATGAATGGGCGGTGCACCATAAACTTTCCATATACACGGTGCAGAACAGTTTTCAAGTACTCCCTTTCTCTGGGATCCTCCGAATCAAAGAGATCTAACAACCTTAGAACAAAAGAGTGATCAATGTACCGCTTAGCCAACTTTGCATCCGTCTCTGGTGATGCCACAAACCTTAGAAGGAATTCATACACAATTTGCAAGTGAGGCCATGCTGGGTCCATCAAGGGCTCCTCTTCTTCCAAATCGAAGGCTTCTAAGACTTTGTTCTCACGAGGTTGGGCAGTTTGTGTCCTGAACAAATTTATAGATACCATCTTCACTATTTCTTGCATGGCAATTTCCGTGAATTTCCCATTTGCGGAAGTAACATAATCGACAAGGTCTACCAAAGTCTGTTTCTTGATGTCCTTTTCTTTCAAATTCTTTGTTGGGTCAGTAAAGTCAAATACAACACAACACAAGTTCAGCTTTCTGATGAACAAGTTCTGCTTCTCTGAGTTTGGAACATCTCTAAAACTAGGCAATGCCTCATAGGATGAAATTGTTGAATTACCATTCACATTTGGATATAGAGTCTGGGGAATCTTATTTCCATGATTTAGTCCTGAATTTGAAGTAGAATTAAGACCCAGAGCAGTTGTAGCATTTAGGTGCCCAGACCGATTACTTGCTAGATCACTGCTTCTTGAACTGCTGGAAGCATTTGCTGATAAGGTAGAGGTTCCTCCATCACGATTTTCAGTCGATTTTGATGACTTCCGAGGGAGCCTATTAAGTATCTGTTTGATCATAACTTAACCGATTAACCACAATCTTCTTCAGGTGCACCCAACAGGCTGATACCAGTGAAAATACTTTCAGATCAGAAGGCACATCAACAATGATAAAGGTTGGGCCTGGTCAGTTAATAGCTAAAGTGTCAAGACAAGATGCATTAACCCAGTTTTATGCCACTTTACGACCAACCCAGTCATGATCCAATCCACTACATAAATTTCTTATCCACTCCACCATGAAAACCCAAAATGCATGCCCCACATAATTCCAAACTGTACCAGTTCAACTGAATGAATCCGCTTCTCATCTGATCAAAACAAATCAAACCCAACTCAGATTACGAAAAATCCAAAATGTAGACAGCCATAAAAGGTAGTTATTACAAAACAAATTTGAAATTCCTTTAAAAAAAGAAAGAAAGAAATCCAACATACATGTCGATGTTTAAGTCATAGCGAGAAACCCAGATGCGGAAAACAAGTAGATTCAAATTGATTTGGTTTCGGTATGTTCTTCAACATAAAAAGGGCATACACTCACCTCCTTCACCTTTTTCATTCAGTATTGCAAAGATTCAGAGCTCTTCGGCTAGATCAGAAGATAACGAGATCTGGGTATGATCTAAAGAACCCAGATAGCATTTTTCATCAAGAATCACCTAATAAAGTATCAAAACAGAAAAAAGCCAAGATAAAAGAGCAAATTACATTAATCCAACAAAACTTTCCGAAAGAAACATTAATCTGATAATCACTACTACATACAAATGTATATACAGCCACAAAAGTACAAAAATAGAAGCGTAATCGATACTCACATGAAGTTTAGCTGGTGTTGATAAGAAATAAAGCAAGGGAAAGAAAAGCACAAAAAGATTTCAGCTTTTCTCTATTTGCATATTGGGTCAGTGATCAAAATTCGAAAACAAACCCAACTGAGAAGATAGATAGAGAAATAGAGAAATAGAGAAAAAGGGAAGATGGGTTAGCGGAAAGCAATCTCTGGTTGTCCTTGTTGATGTGTTAGCTTCGATGGAATTATTGTTTTTGTTATTTTTTTTTTCTGAACTCTTTGTTTTCGTAGCTTTTTCACAAATTTCAACAACTTTTGGTTTTCTTCAAACTCCTCTGCTTTGACAAATATTGCCCTTCAAATCTACACAAAATTCACCTCTTTTAGCCTCTTGAAGCAAAAGTTAGGGTTAAAAATAGAAGTTGATCCCGTCGAATAAAGTAGATTATTTCACGCGCATTTGATAGCGCGTGGAACTCGTTTTTGTTGAGAGTTGGGAAACAAGAGAAACTATCCATTACCAATTTTTTTTTTTAAAAAAATACCGCATAACTCAAATAAAATTTAAAACTTAAAATCTAAATATATATCATCTCTTAGATGAGTGTGTGATGAGCAGGTCCCACTGAAAAAATCGATAAAACCAACTTATCCAAGTGATGATATGCATTTGAATTATAATTTATTGAGTTTCATTTGGATTTTGTAATATTGATCTTTTTTTTTTTATTACGTAGTGTTTAAATTTGTATAAACTATTCCCTCGAATATTGAGTCGAGCATCGTAATTCGAATTAGTTTAAAGATATGTTTTTTAAAGAATAAAAATGATTGATCCTTAAATGGTATGTGAAGTATCCAACTTAAAATTTCTTACTTAAAAGAAAATAGACTTGATTATCAGACTACATTTGACTCCACTTAAAAAAATGAAAAATTATGGCCATCATTAGGTGGCATAATATCTTAGTTTTGTTATGTTAAAATTTACATAACTCAAACTTAGTTCATTTCTATTCATATATAATTGACTTAATATCCATCATTTTACTTATATATAAGTTTATATCATATCCATCATTTACTTAATGGGGTCACTTTATTTACTATTCGAATCTACTAAGACTCGATCTAAACCCGGTTGTATCTTATTCCCCGAGTCATGTGTAAACCGTTGGGCCTACAAATGATCAGAAGCTCAAACCTTTCTTAGCACAGTTTTCTATTGGGTTCACTGGATAGAGTTGCAACTTGCTTTAAGACGCGTGATCTCTCTCTCTCTCTCTCTCTCATGATGGAAAAGCTTGGTAAGTAGACTCGCTTCATTCCTAAGTTGTAAAAATCATTGAACCCTTGAATTCTAGATGTCACTGATGACTGATTATTAAGTTATAATCCTAGGTGGGTAAGATACCATATTTGTGTACAATGTACGCATTAAAGGAAATTGAGAGAATATGACTAATTTCGTTGTCATATTCCCCACACAAATATCTTGATTCACTCTGATAAATTCTCTTATATAATACTATTAAACTCAATTCATTATATACCCATCAATTAATGACAATGTTCAACTCATTATGTATTTATTTTATTAATAACTAAACTCACTTCATTCTACACCCCCATTAATTAGCCTTAGTAAATAATCTTTTATTAGGATCCCTAGTGCAATGAATTGTTTGAGCGTCTCCAACTTCTTTTTATCACAGAGTGTCCAAACTTATCCCAACTATTTACTCGAACTCAATGGTTGCCACAAGCGTCTTTTAATAATTAATCATCAACACATCTAATAAGTAACACATTAAATTGAATAGTATTCACTAACGCTATTCAATAATTTATAATTATTTGGGGTTTATATATATGTATATATATTCAATGCAACTATAATACCACAATATCACCTTCCCATTTTCAAACTCATCTCCTAGCCTGATGAAAAAAATAAAAAAATTCAATCTCTTAGCCGATAATGTTACTCAGACGCAATAGTCCAACTGGGTGTGCAGATTCCGTGCACCTGACTAAATCAGCCAAAATAGTTGCCAATTGACAGCCAACCATGGTAGTGAGTTACAACCCAGCCAATGGCTCCCTTCTCCTCATAATAGATTGGATCACCACTAAAAATAAAATAAAAAAAATTGTCCAATTCACGAGACTTCCATTTATGTTAATCTAAAGAGAGTAAGACATGCGCTATTTTACCTGCGTACACAAGTTATTTCCGCGACCGAAATCGGGTGGTATTTTCAAGATTCGAAATTGGACGGTATTGAGTACAGGACTTGGCATTCGTAAGTGTACACTTTCGGCAAGCCACAACCAGAAAAAGTCGATATAAAGCAATATTGGAAGGAACAGTTTGATCCACTTTACCGCAATGGGGCCAATCAAGGCAGATGGTCAAAATAGAGAAGCTGAAGCCGCCCGTACAACACATTGCCGGAAGTTGACTTCATGGAGTTTTGTCAACGAGTGAGAATTAGCCTGTACACGTGGACAATTAGCAAATCAAATACGGATCTTCATGTATAGATTGCTCCATCAGTGAACTATTATTGATCAACCAGTCAATGAAGTTAGAGAAGAAAATAGACTTATTACTATCTCTGCAGTGCTAAGAGGTTTTGCATTTTGAACATAATAACAAATTGAAGTAATTCAAGACTTGTACATATCTCTTAAAAATTAGAAGATACAAATTTTCAACAACTATAATTATAATTTCTTAAATTTTCATCTAGCTGCAACAGAAACTATGGAATGTAAAGTATAAATCAAATACATGAATTAGTTCGTCAGTAAAAAAATTTGACAGTTAAAACCAATTACCAATACAGGGATTCTTGAACTCGGAAGGATTCATGCTTCAATGCCCGAGACTCGAGTGGAAAATTAGTCTCCAAGTGGATGATTCACCAGATCTCTGGCTTCAACCATCATACCTAGCTTTTTTCCATTTCGGGTAGAAGTCGTTCAAGAAAATTTCTGACTTGACAGTGATAATCTAGTTAAGCAGCAGTTTAGCCTCCAAGACTCGGACTTGCACTGCCATAATATAAACATTTAAAGTCCAGGTATCCACTGAGCATGACTGGCAATGCAGCAATATAATGATGGTCACCTCCACTCCAAAAACTTGTTTGCAAAATATTGCAGAGAGCATAGAGAAGAAATGCGAAGTGGGAATAAGGAAGAGAGGAATCATACAAGCTCCACGTCATACTAAAACTAGTTGCAGAAAAGCATTTCCAAATTGAGGAATGAAAACATAACCGTTACGGTGACTGAAACATCTCCTGGAGAATGCAATAGCGAGATTGCCCTGACTATGAGTTCAATGATCCATCAAGGCCGTCTCTGTTTCTGATAACGGGGCTGCAGGACAACAAAATAAAAAGTTGTGATCAAGTATCTAAGAAAACAACTCAATGATGGAATGAAGAAAAACTATTAAAATGTTCAATAAAGCAAGTAAACAATTCAGCAATCTTGCATCTAAGAGAACATAGCTGTTTGTAAAACTGAGAAGGGGCAAGGAGAAGCAGATCTGAAGATAAGCATTTGACTCCTTATAAGCACCAAATTACTTGCCAACTTTTATGGCAAATACAAGATAGGATCTCAACGAATGAAAGGTCTTCGCTAAGATCAATGTTGCATAAATTATCATCGATCTGAGCCACCAAGTTTGACTTAGAATTCTTCAGCCGTTGGATTTGTCTACGAAAAGAGGAAGAATTCTTCTTTCAGATACTCTACAATGCTCTGAATCAGAGACTTCTCACCGACAATTTACTGAAGAAGACAACTGTTCATTCACCATGTAATTTTCAAGAACCCATGCTTTTGATTTGAAGACTTTACTGTGAACACATATACAGCTAATATTGACCCACTTTCAGCTTTGGATGAAATTTTTAGATATAATTTGGAAAAGGATTTAAATAATGGCACCAAAGTAGAGTAAAATCTCTAATAAACCAACATACCAAGTAAGTCCTCGTAAGAATCTGCAAACAGTGACGTGTCCATCAGCAAAGGAGGTGAGAAAACTTGATCTTGAGCTTCCTCAATGTCATAAAATGAGCTTTGGGCATCAGACACTGCACCATTGGAACCAGCAACCGAAAGAAAACCATTTCCACAATCATAGTCATGAAGTGAATCCAAACTACTCAACATGTCCGGTAATCCATCATACTTGCTCCCAAAATGTCTTTCTGGCGCATGAGTCTCAAGCAAGGGAGATTCTGTTTGCGAGGCAAATAACTGTTTACTCCTTGGATTCAGCTTCTTTTCTGGGCCAATACGCGAAAACCCGGTCCCTGAAAGTGGTACAAAGAAGTGCTCAGAGCTATCATCAGAATGGCTGTCTTGTGATGACTCCAAATTGCTGGATTGCACCGACAAAGCGGCTTCTCTGACAGCTCTCTTCAAATTCTGGACATACGAATTATCACTCTCTGTAGAATCATGAAAAACTTAAATTAGAAACTTCGAGCTAAAGCTATCTTGAGAATCCTGTAGATGGAGAAAAAATGCCTTAGACAAGATGACGATGCGTGTAATGAGAGAATTAGAGCAGCACAAACCTTGTGGTGGATTAACCATGTGGCTGTTTAATAGTGGCTTGTCCACAGACTTCCTTTCTGACATATTATCTATTTGGCTGGCCTGAGATAGGGTCTGTCGCTTTTGCATGTTCCCACCTTTACCAGAAGAAGTTGGTGTCAAACTGAACAAAGGTGGCAGTTTCAAAGCTGGGGAACTAGCTGCAACTTTTTCAAGTTGAACAGTTGCCAATCTCGAAGTCACATCAGCAACCTCATCAGTGCTACTTTCCTGGACAATTTAAGATCATTTTCTTACATATATTCAATATCAGACACCATGACAAATCACAGATGGTTATTCTTCGAATACATCATTCGCAAAATAAATACCAGTGTCCTCCCACTGCTCTGTGCTTGGATAGGTGAGGTTGGTCTGCCGTGATGTTTGATCACTGGTGCAAAATTGGTAGAAATACTGTTTACTTCCTCTGTAAGCTCTGATATTGAGTTTTGTATTGCTGGAGCAGCTTCCTTCAGTTGATTGATAAGCACCTGCACATCACAAGTACTTGCGTGGGAAAAAGTTGGCTAATTCAAAAAAAACTGTAGTGCAAAAGCATTCCGCATGCAATCTGAAACTGTGTGGGTATATGGCAATAATTCATGGAGAAATAAAACCCAAACTTCTAGGAAATCAGTTTTCTAGGAGAAGGTTCATTTAAGAGATTGATTATAAGTAGTAGAATTGGAAAGACATTTCTTTGTGACTGAAGTTCTTAGAATTGTCCAATATAAATTAACTGTCCAAATGTCATGATAACCAATGTACTCCATTGCAAACATCCATTTTACTTGGGAGAAAAAAAGAAGGCAATATGACATACTTAGTTTGGAAAAAAGAAGTTCATAATGTAGCAAAGAGAGACAAACTCCCATGAGTATTAAAGACCAATGTCAAGTGTCAACCATTGCCCAGTGAATAATAAAATATTTTCAGCAAAGCCTATTTAACATATAAACTCATCTAAGCAACAGCTGATTCAATCCTCCTCAGCCATGCTGATAGAGAAGTAAAGACATCTCTCCTCCATGGATGTACTCGTAGAAGATCAAAGAAAGATGTATTTAGAAGATCCTCAAATCAAGCACTCATCAGTACACAAATGGCCAAGGGTGTTACAAGGCTGTTAGTAGACATGGGATTCAAATTTTCCTTGAAATTAAGCTTAAATTTGGTTTATACTATCACGGTATCACCCCAACTCAATATTCAATGTATAAATCAAAATCTATTAGCTATTTACCTGTATGCTAGCTAGGTGTTGCCGATGTTCAGCAAGGGTTGTGGCCAAAGATTCAGCATGGCCATTCGTAGCACCATCATGTGGACTTTGTAGAAGCTCTGGGCCATCTCCATCATTTGCCTTTGCCTACAATAGAAATATTGCATATAAAGACGCTATGACATTGGAGAGATAAACAGACATGTACTTCGCAAAAGATTTCAAGGAAAGCGATCAAGATCTAAATGTGAGGCATAGTGCACCAAAAAATGAAAACTATTAGAGCATAATGGTGTTCATTCAATATTCAAACTAGTTTTAGGAAAAAAAAAGAGTACAAATTAACTATGCCAATTCTTGTTCAAGAAACTCATCCAAGTAAACAACCTAACTTGCTGTAAATGGAGATTCTCCTGAAAACATATATGGGAAATGATATCTATGCAGAATGTCCACCTATGTGAAAATAAATCACACAAAATAACTGGAAGGGAAAGAGTAATGTTGCAATGAGTCACATTCTGCACTGATATCAAGTAATTTTAAGCAAGTCTTCGTTCCTACCAATTTGTGAATAAAAAACTGTGTGGCGTGGGCAAAAAAAACATTCATATCATGTGAAACAATCAGTCAGCTTGGATATAGATGACGACCTTGATCTAGAATCATCACTTAGATATGCATTCCAAGATTGGGACATATCGATTGATATTTAAATTAGAACCTGTACATGACAGCACAGCAGTAACTTGACTCCTTCCTAATCTTTCACCGTATCCAGGCATAGTAACTCTACTTGTTGAACCATTAAATTCATATGCACAATTGAATGAACTCATCAACGTCAAATTATTTTCCAAATCAATTCAATAAACAACAAAAGACGTGACAGTTATACACCACAAGGAGTTTAACCAACATTATGCTTTATTGATGGAGAGCTGTATACAGATTCAGCCTTGGGCCACACAACAAAGAGAAGAGCTGAAGCAAGAATCAATCAATATTCATAAACACCAGAGGAAGAGCTTAGTACAATAGAAATAGCATACCAGAAGAAGTGATTGCTTATGAATACGCTGTAAAGCATGTGTCCACCGCCTCAGAACTTCTGCTATATCAACAGTTGGGTGGCCTCTTCCACTTCTATCATCCACTAGCGATATTTTTTCATCCTTTACTTGTAGATGAGAATGATCTAAATTGTTCTGATTTTCTCTGTTTGCATTCACTTGGAACCCATCAATTTGCTCTCTATCATCTACATGTGTTGAAGCTAGATCTGTAGGTGGGACTTGAGAACTTTGATCCATTGCTGCTAGCAAAGATGATCCAGAGATGCGATACCTGATAAAGAAAATGTCACAATGGAACAAATATGTGGGTAAAAACCATCTGTGAAAAAATGACATGGGGAATGGATCAAACCTATGCTCCCGATGAGCTATCAGGTCCTCAATGGGGCCTGAAGCAAGAACTTCATGTTGACCTGTGCAGAGGTTGATATCAAGATCAAAAAAAAAAAAAATATCATCAAATAAGAGTGCAGATGTTGAAAGTGCATATGGTACAGATAATTAGTCATGGTGTAACTTATTCATATCAGCAAGAGAAGTGTGACTGTGTTATTCATGCTTATATTCACAAAGAATATGGAGTAAAACATATTAGAGTGCTTTTAGGCAAGATTAGCATTTCCAAGTAAATTAACTACTATTAGAAATTCTGCAACAGAAGAGGACCGGAGAACATTTTTTCCCAATTTTTAGTGACTAATACAGTGCGACTGAAGAGGAGCGCACTGTGTTTCATCACAAACATATTCCTGGAAGTCATGAAAGATCGATCCTATGTAGAGCATTATAAGTCAAAAAGTAATAATTTAAAGCACAGTTAGGTTATCTTAATACCGCTATGCCAAAAGGGGACTAGCAATCAACCCCAACACAATAATATGACAGGGAAAAAAAAAACTAAAATTCTCTGAAAATATTTAATGGGCCAAGTGGCAGCAAAAACAAAATCAGTTTTCTATGACCTTTCCATATTGAAAGACTAATAAGGATTTTGAGCTTCTTCCACTAGGCTTAATAAGAGTTTCTCCCACATGCTTCATACGTGATAATCAAACGAAGAGAAATTGAAAAGGAAGACACCAGCCCAAACCCAACTTCATGCTAGGAAAATCTGAGTCTGAATTCAGGATGGGCAAATCTTGGTGAAATTTAGGCCGCTCAAATTATAAACCAAACGGGTCAAACATAGTTGTGCATCCAATCAAATGCACCAGCAATAACCGTGAACAAAGGATGACAGAAGGATATCCTGGCACTTGCTTTGCTCAGCTCATAATCTGCAAAACACTCGTGTACACTAACATTAATCAACAAATGTTTGCATTGAAAGATAGAAAGGCGTCAGTGCTCATGTGAACCCTGTGTCTCCCCTCTATATCTGTGTTTCTCTTCATTTACAACAATATTTATCACTTCCTAGGTTCGTTATTTTAAATGACTTATCACTTCATTGATTCAAAATTCAGGTCTATCTTTCATATTTGCCCTTGTTTCTGAGCTCCAGTTCACATTGTAGCCTATAATTATATAAGAGATGAAGCAGCACTCCATGGTTTACAGTTGGTGCCATTCTGCCTACCACTCAGGGGTCCCTCACACCAACACAATAACCAAGAGGTTCACATTGAGTACAGGAAGTGCCGTTTCGACGACCAATCAGGGACTAATCACAAGGGGAATTTGTCGTCATCTACATAAATGCGACACCAGACTTGCCAGTTGCCAGACCCCAGATTTGGAATTATAAATTGTGTTTATTTGCTTAGTATGTGTCATGGGCTTCGCTAACAGGAGATCTACGACCTTATGAGGCGTAACTTGATTAACTAGAGGAGATCTACTATCTTTTGCGTAAGGATTGGAAGTCGGCGCTGCACAACCAGAAAGAGATGGAATTTAGCACCACACTTCTTCGCTGATTTTTAGGGCAAGGGTAAATGAGGAAATCAATAAAATGAACAATGAAATTCTATAGTCAGTAGAAGTCAGATAATTCCAGCAATCTCCTTCAAGTAAACATCTTAAGGCCCATGCCATCTGAGAGAACTCTCCATTGAATATATTCGCTTAGCAATCAAATGTTGCAAATTTAAGAAAATCTTTTCCTACTAAGCAACATATGCAATTGATGTCAACATTAAGTTTGTTTCTGAAGGTTATCCATAATATAAAATAGGGCAGGCTTCAATAAGCTCATCCCGTCATCCGTCAAACAGACTCATCCAACGGCTCCAACATCCCTCTCAAAACCATTCACATTGAATTCCCCCCTCCCCCAAATTCATCACTTCTCACTTACGGTGCTTTCAAGCACGGGTTGCCCCTAGTATGAGATAAACCGGACAACAATATTCAAAATTATTTCCTACCATGAATGGGACGTAAAAAATAAAGATAGAATCAAGATCAGCAATTCAATGTATTTAATAAGATCAAAAGATTTACAAATGGTTCTTTTCCAAGCAATGAAGTGTCATGTTAAGCACCCTAGACTAAGCATTTCAACAAGCAAAACCTTTTAGGAACTCTTAGCTCTCAATTCGAATTAAAATTCTAGGAGAAAGCAAACACTTCTAAGTTAATCCTCCCAATTCACATCTCAACCTCCAAGTATGGAAAGACACTTGTAATACTTTGGCCTTGTGAATGTGAAATACACATTTTCAACATTCAAAAAAAGTGAACGACCTAATTTACAAGACCTACTTATGGAAGGATCATAAAACCCAAGAAGCAATATTGGTCCTTGCAAAGTTATAAGACAAATGACCACAGAGAAATAAGTTTTTAGGACATAAAGTGGCATAACCAAGGACCTTCCTTTGACCTACAATCAGCAGTTCCGGCTCTATAACAAATGGTGGCCTCAATCATCATTCGTCCATAGGCACTCAAGCCTTGTGCATGTGTGAGTGTGAGTGAGAGAGAGAGAGAATGGGGCAGTTGTCCTTCATTACTATCAACCAACGTATTCTTTGGGGTGAGCTGATAATTTCGCTAAGGCTTAAAGCAACAATATCTGAGGAAATTTTCTGCTAATGGAAAGTCAAGAAGAAAATATGAAACCCAATAAATTTGACTACCCAATTAAAATTTTGCTCCCAATGAATGCCCATTTTGACATTGTGAGATTAATATCTCCCAAAATTAGGTAGTTATTAAAAGAAATAGTAATTCACTAGGTCATGAAATCAGGGGTCACAAAATTGGTAAAACTCAATGGTTGTAAAGATCTACCAGATAATTGTACTTACTCTTACGAGATAATAAAGAGTCCAATAGTTGTAAAGATCTACCAGATAACTGTACTTACTCTTACGAGATAATAAAGAGTCCCATAAGCGGGTAGCTCTTTGAACCATATGAGAATTCTGACTTGAGCTAGAAACAAGTTCATCCCACAGTTCACCTTCTAACTTCACCTTGTTCCTCAAGTCATGCAGTTTTTCCAGCTCTTGCTGCAAATAAGCCTGAATTCCAAACGGAACAAAAGCATGAGAGAAATTTTCCTCTCTAAAAGGAGAAGACATTTATCCAGCATAATATCCTCAAATAATGTGAGACGCGTTTTTTCCCGCTTACCTCTTCAGCGCAAAGACCGCGAAACTCTGCAGTCATTTCATGAGCCAACTTTGACCACATAGCCTGCCTATGCACCGCTGTCTCAGCATTTTTCAAAAACCTCCTCCTTTCAAGTGCTATTCTAGCCTGTTTAGCAAAGGAGGCTCAAGTCAAACCTAATACAATTTTTTCTTCTTACGCCTCACAAAGGTGTTATCATACTGGCTTGCAAAAATTAAAGAGGAAGTAGTAACTAGTCTTTTATGAGCCAATTCATTCCAATCGAGTGAAACCTAGATATATGATCATCAAAATTTGAAATTACCACTTTAGTTGACGACCCTTCCCTTCACTGGGGAGTTTTATGAGAGAAAAGAAAGGAAAGCTACGTTAAAATCACTTGCCTTGTTTGGGAGTTCACAATGAGAGAGAAAAAAACAAAATGAACAATTAATTAGGTTAGCTGCTATGGAAAAGTAGGCCATCCCTTTAAAGAGAGCTTATCCCCCATCGAATGATTAGAATCATGCAAGGTTGGTTTATATAATTAAGGGAACTCTCTAATCATTGCCAATTGGTCTTAGGAAGAACGTTATAAAAATTGGACCTAGGGTAGTCCTTAGGCCAAGTCCCTTACCCATTAATTTCCTGGTATACACGTAAGAGCCTGGATCTCACATGAAGAAAGGTGTATAGAGAGTCAGTACCCCACATCGAATGATAAGGAACATTTATGAGGTTAAGAGGTCTCTCCCCTAATTGACAATTAGTTTTAGGTTAGATGTTCTGACAACTTTTTTATAAAAACTATTGAGTAAAATGGTAATTAATAATTACTATACCAACTTACTTTTCACTGCAAACCTTAAAAGAAGAATGGACCAAAGGGTCATTAAAACTTTCCATTTTATCCTTTTCCGCCCCCTTAAAAACTCCCGTAACAACATATAGTAGCTTCACTTTCTTTACTTTTCTCTCCAAATCATTCCACCAAACTAGGGTTTAAACATGCACAATAAGTCAATAACAGTTTTTCTCTCATTCAAAAGAGCTCAAATCATAAACTACGGTCACAAGAGTGGTGACAGCTTTATCAGATTTTAGTTCTTTAAGTCCTTGTCTCACATTTATCATAAACATTGAATATCTTATCCAAAACACTAAAAATAAACTATTTCCATGTAATCAGAATAACCTTTGTTACGGGAAGTAGAGTAGCCGCGTGTGAGAAAGCTACATCTGTCAACGAAGCTGGCAGTGGATTAGAAGCTACATCAGCTGCAAACATTCGTCTATGAACCTCTCGCAAAGCGTGCAAAGAAAGTTGCCACAGTAGTTCAACAAACCTGCAATTGAAATATGACACATATTGACTTTCAAGTATGTACAATAACCATCAAGCAATGCAAGTTGACAGTTATACGCACTTTCAGTATAGAAGCACTAGCGATACCCCGTGACTAAAGTCACTGTACACTGAATTATTACAATGTACATGCATTGGAATGTGTGTGTTGGAATATGTGTATGTGTGTGCAGATGTGTGTTGTGGAGTGTGTGTTAGGTTTTTAAAATTTGGGGGGGAAAGTGTGTGTTGGGTGTGTGAAATTTGGGGGGAAAAATATACCCCCCCATAAGTTCAAACACCTATCTGATTTATTATATAGATTCTACTAGAGACGCTTATAGAAGCCCATAGAAAATTGAAAAAATAATAAACACCAAATATATCTTGCCTGAATGTGTATATGCAAACTGCATATGCAAATACCTAGGGGTGTCAAACGTGTTGGGTTAAACGGTTACGTGTCGGGTTAAACGGGTGACGGGTGAAAAACATATAAACCCGTACACGACACGTTTAATAAATGGGTAAAAAATCTCAACACGAACACGACTCGTTTAATAAACGGGTAACACGACACAACTCGTTTAACCCATTAAATTTTATTAAAATTATTTTACTAAAATTTTAAACTCCACTAATTACCCACAATATCAAAACTCTTTTTATTAAAAAAGTTTCAGTTAGGTGCCACTTGCTTTTGTAAGTGGAATGCAAAGGTGAAGGACTAAACAAATGGGTGCAGCCTTTTATAGGCATGAGAGAGTTCTCATTCACTTAAATTAGTCGATGTGGGATTCCAACCATTCCAACCAAAAGCTTTCAAGGATGCCTTCACTGTGTTCACACTTCTCTCACAACTCACAAGTTTTGAATCCCACATCGGTAGATTTGCAAGGAAGGAGACCTCCTCCTTGCCTATAAAAAGTGAAGTCCATTCTTTTCTTCATCATTTAATTTTTTTATTTGTTTTTCCAATTGTTCACTAATAAAAATCTTTTAATTAAGAGACTGAATATTTGGATAGTTAATTTTAATAAATTCTGATTATTTTTTTTAAAATAATTATGAATTTATAATTTATTATTATATTAAATTTATTTAAACGGGTTAAACGGGTTATAAATGGGTTGACATGTCTCACTCGAACACGACTCGTTTATTAAACGTGTTAAACGGGTTGACCCGTTTAACACGTGAACCCGTTAAGGTCTCACCCAAACCCGTTTAATCAGCGATTAATCGTGTCGGTTAACCGTGTCGTGTTGAATTTTGACAGGCCTACAAATACCTGAGAATGAAGATTGAGACCTATGAATTTCCAAATAGAAATTCTTCCCTAAATATTTCCTTTGCATTTGGTCCAAATTTACGAAGAGAGAAAAAACTTTACGTTTCAAATGCCTTTGCATACATTAAGCAATGCTTTGGAAGGACACAAAGAAAACCTGGGAAGAAGGTTCATTTTATAGATTGTATAACAAAGGTCTACAGTTATTGATTCTAGAGGACATGGAAATAGCAAGCAAAGCAAACAAATATAACTATAGAACAAGGAATTTAAGTTGAGACCAAAAATTCACTTCCCAATGCTATCATTAAACTTACGAAAAAAGATAAATAAAGCTATTATGGCAGAGACATAAAAAGAAAAGGCTAACTACATCGGTGGTCCTCGAAGTATGTGTTCGTATTTATTTTGGTCCCTCAACTTCCAATTGTGTCATTTTGGTCCTTAGGGTTTGATTATCGGGTTGGACTCCTTGTCCAACTTCATTTTAGATGATTGTAATGTTTATTTTATTTATTAAAATGTTATGTTTCTTATCAAATAAAATAAAATAGAAGTTTTCAGACTCTCCGAGTTCCAATTCTCCACTTTTCATTCTCCTAATTGATTTGAAGTAAATGCTAATAGAGAAGTAATTGGTTTGGTTTATTGTATGCGTGAGAAGATCGAGTAAAATTGGTAAAAACTAATGGGTTTGTATCTTGGAAATTTTTTTTTATGCACATGCCTTCGACTTACTTTCCGGCTTCGTTGGGGAGATAAAAAGCAAAATGCTCTTCGAAGTGATGAGGAACTTCAAATTCTACTCATCAAACAATCCCCCTCTCTTAATAAACATATACATGATATTTTCTACAACTTGGTAGTCATCTTGATTGGATAAATCAACTTGATTCAATTGAACGAAAGTATTTCTAGGTGACAGGGTGTGATAAGAATACCAAGTAGACTTTGATCCACCAGAGTCCTTTCCTTTTTTTAGGTCATTTCTTTCTCTAGTGCTTCAGTTTCCCAATACTTCTCTTCAATTTTTTTAGGGGGCAGCTTTTTCCTTGATTCAAGTGTTCATCACTTCATCTAGATGGTCTTTCAACATGTGCGGTGTAAAGGGTGACATGTATTGTACTCGTTGGAAGCATTTGTAATTCTCACCAACTTATTCTATGTTGGAGTTAAATAACCCAAAGCATCAGCCCATGACTTGTTAGAGAAATACACGGTTTCAATTTTTAACCTTAAAAATCCAGCTTCAAACAGACTTTAACTGCTTGAATCCATTGTGTCGTCTTCAAAGTAAGAAAACCTATTGTTGTTTAGAACATCAGCCCACAGTATTGTACGCATAAACAACACAATTCCGAAAAATGAGAAAGTGCAGATAGAATACCAAGTATAACAACTTCCAATACTGAGAGAAAACAAAAAATAAAGCATTTACGAATAGAATCTTTGCCAGCTAACCTCGGTCCACAACAAGTAGCAAGGGACGAAACCCTTGAATTGCTCCTCGGAAGTGCCCCTTGAGATTCCAGCTCACTTATTATCCCCTGGACAACCTACTTACCAAAAAAAATCAAAGTACATAACTAAAGAGCAGAAATAAGCTCAAATGCACAAACTCAACATATCCTAAAAACTCAGATTAAAATCAATACAAACAAATACAATTACCTTCCTAAAGTCACGCGATTGCGCCGAATCAAAAATTGGCCAAACTTTATCGAAGTCCTGTAAGATCTAAAAGTTAGTAAAATGAACAAAACAGATCGAATCGAAATGAAATCAAAAGACTGGCATAAAATTTTGCTATTGTGTACACATATATACAATCAAAAGTACCTTTGCAGATTGAATTGGGCCTCTCAGTGAGGATAAGATAAAGTAGAGAAGTTGTTCGCCCAATTTAGGGTTGGAATGACGGAATAGTCCCACCCGAGGAGTACCATTGTTGGTTCCGACGCCTATGATCGACGGATCCAGCCCCAACAACAAACAGTTAGTGTACATTGAACTCTCTAGCTCTATCTCTCTCTCCTTCTCTCGGTCCATCGTCATCACCCTCTCTCTCTCTCTCTCTCTCTCTCTCTCTCTCTCTCTCTCTCTCTCTCTCTCTCTCTACACTTTGCGTCTGTTTCCTCTCTGGAAAGTCTCGCTTCTGTGTTTCTGGTTGGTTTTCCCGATTTAACTTTGCTTGAAATTGTTTTGTTCTTTTTTCAAAAACAGACCCCTGTAATAGTTGTAATGATGAGACTCCCCCACGTTTGTAATTAATTAAGTAATTGTTAGGGGGTTCATTAGGATATTTGGCGATTAATGAGGGGGTGATTTTGAATTTTTGTTTGGCGTGGTGGGGTCGGAATAAATAAAGGAGTCACGTTTGAGCCGATTGAAGAATTTGAAAGTGTGTGGGAGGGATGTCTCTAACGTGCGCCGGTGGAATCTTGGCCTGTTGTTGCCGGCGAACATCTGGTTGGGAGTCATGTTTGCCTGCTACGCACACCATTATGTAATAATATTACTCCCAACAGCTGGCCTTCCTCCTTTCTTAAATATAAATCTTTTTTTTTTATTGGTCATGTTAAATAGAAATCTTTGATCATATGAAATTTGACATTTTTTACTTGTCATACACATTCCATCACAACACTGTAGTCCAATCACTTCTTGTCTAATCAAATTCAAATCAACCGACAAACAAAACTTTAGTACTCATTACATTGGATTTATTTATACATAAAATGTGATCATTATTGATAATTATTTTTAATTAGTAAAATAATATTTACCATTGAAATCCAAATCTAATTAATCATTCTTAAAGATTAATTGGCTATGACTTAAATTCAATAGTCCCTAAAATACAAGTCAAAATATAATTAATTGAACTTGTTAAATTAAATTAGATCTAAATTTTATAAGTCTAAATAATATAAATTTAAACGAATATAGGTGGCCCATTACCTAAAGCTCATATAAGGGTATTTAAATAAAATACATTTATATGTATAAATACTTTCATCACTATATATATGGGTTTGGAGGAGTTCGAGAAAATAAAGTAAATGGAGAAAGAATGAGGAGAAAATATCAAAAAGGTTTTGCCCGAGTCAATCTCGAAAGGAAAAGAAAAGATCGACTCTCCAATTGAAGTATTGCAATTCCATATTTGAAGAGAATTGCACACCACCAAGATTCCAATTGAAGGATTGTAACTCCAGCTTTGAGGATAATAGCACACCATTAAAGTTATTCTTCAAGAAAAAAACTTACAAATGATTCAATGGTTAAGCTTAGTCTTTGGTAATATAGAGATTTCAGGTTCAATCTCTTTCATACCCCTTGAGAGTTAGCCACTCTTGTCCCGTATAGGGACATACTCTAATACAGTTAAAACCATAGTGGTCAACTGCTAAGCTCGAGGGAGTAGTCGGTGTAAACCTGACAACCCTGTAGAAAAAAAAAATGTTATTCTTAAAGAGATTCAAATCATCTTCAAACCATTAAACACAAATAACAGTGTGAAAGATCCACTAAATAATCCCTAAAGTAAATAATGAGAATCACACTAATCAAGTCATCGTTTTCACCAAACTTACTAAAACATCACTAAATTGAAGACTAAGAATCACACTGATTAAACCATCGTCTTCACTAAAACCACCAAAAGCATCACCAAAGCAAATATCGAGACTCATTTTGAAAAATCAAGTCATCTTCAAACCATTAAACACAAATAACGGTGGGAAATAATCCACTAAATAATCCCTAAATTGAAGATCGAGAATCACACTAATCAAGTCATAGTTTCACCAAATCCATCAAAAGCATCACCAATTTGAAGAACAAAAATCACACTAATCAAGCCCTCGTCTTCACAAAACTTATAAAAAACATCACCAAATTGTAGATCAAGAATCACACTGATCAAACCATCGTCTTCACCAAAAACATCACCAATCGAAGATCGAGACTCATGTTGATAAGGGTCTCGTCTTCACCAAATCTATTAAAGTCACCATCCAATCAAAAGATCGAGAATCATGCGAAAATCAACCCTCGTCTTCATCAAATTTATCAAAAGTTATCATCAAATCAAACACTGAGAAACATGTCGATTTGCCCCTCGTGTACATTATCAAATCCATTGAGAATCAGATGATAGTGCATATGAAAAACACGTCGAAGAGAGTCGACATTTATTTTATTTTCACAAGTCAAACAAATCAACGATTGTAATTTTGATCTCATTTTGTGTTATGTTACATACAAAAATTATTGTTACGCGGGCCGCTGACCTTAAAATAATAGGGGTGAATTAAATTTAGACTTCTTAAGACTTACCACTAAATCACACAGATTCTATCAGGTATGAAAAATAACACCATGGTTTGTCGATGTTTGGTCTCGTATAACACATAACTCCTTGCCATTAAAATCCGTTTGAAAAACCGTCAACCCATAATGACACCACACATATTTTTATCAAAAAATTCTCAAATTATCTATACAATCCACGGCTAAAAAAATAAACTACAAAAAAATCCAATTATTTTCAAATTTTCGTAAAATATGTCACAAGTCCAACAACTAATTTAATTCAACCCATTTATTATGCAATTTGCCATGATTACCATCATTCTCAAATTTTCGTAAAACCCCCTCACAAGTCCAACAACTAATTTAATTCAGCCCATTAATTAAGCAATTAATCACCATAATTACCATCATTCATTCTTTTTAAGTTAATTTTAAGTAATTTAACCAACTAATTAAATTGAGTAACCCATTAATAAAACTAATTAAAATCCAATAATCAAGTTAGTTAAAATACGTTGTCAAGTTAATTAACATCATTATTCCACTAAGTTAACTTAAGAAATAAAAATCCCATTTAATTAAGCAACTAATCCCTAAATTAACACTATTAGTTTAGTTAACAGAATTTGAGTAACAAGAATGCTATTTAACCTCGTCCCAAATTCATCACCCAGCCCACCACCGAATGCACCAGAAACCATGGCTGCCGCCACCACCGTCAACCACCCACAAACACACAGAATATTTATGTCCATCACAACACCTCTCTTTCTCTCTCTCTTCGTCTCTCTATTTCCCTTTCCACAAACTTATATACGTAGAACCACAAACCAACTATTTTTTCTCTCTCTCAAAACCACACCTTCACTCCAGCAAAATCAAATCTGTCACTAGCACCACCTATCTGATGAGTTATGGTTCAAGAATTGTTTGGCCAAAAATCATATAAGAATGTGATGAATCGTTGGTGTCAATGCATTCGACCGTTGCAATAAGAATAAGGTGCATGCATGTCATGGGAAGTTTGCAGCGGGGTGAGTTGGGATAACTCGCTTGGTGGTTGTGGTGATTAGAGGTGGATGATGGGTTCTAGCGGCGAAGATGGGAATAGGTAGTTGCAGGGATGGTGTTTGGTTATTGCTGGCAATCAGTGCTGGTGATTGAGTATAGTAGAAGCGGAGGAGAGAAAGAAAGAGACGAATAAATGGCATGAGTTACGAGGTCGGGTCGGTATATGTCGAATCCAATCGAGATATTTGGGTTTGGGTCAAGTTGATTTTATTTGATTTTTATCAGAGGGTAACATGATCATTTTATAGTTTTCGTTAGGTCTATTAGCTGTCGGTTACTGATAGGGGGTGTCAGTATAATTTAAGGGATCCATGTAATTTAGTGACAAATTTCAGGAGAACCAAGTATAATTTATCCAAATAATTAGAGTAATGATATTTAAATCTAATTTATTGACCAAATTTATTAATCTAATTCATTATATGCATTGGATTAATGGTGAACCCATCAAATGTTAGAACTTGATATTAATTCAAAAATTACAGTGTAATCACATCATTAAATCTTCAAATTCCTATACTATATCCCCCGGCAAACGGGCCACTCGCAGCCTGTTAGTTTACGGGACTGTGGGGATTGTCTTGTGCATCGGACCTTCGTTGGACATCAAATATGGTATCCACAGAACGTGAGAGGAAACGTGAACGCCAAACCTTGTGGATCCGTACAATGTAGTTTAGGGTCAGTTTGATTAAAAAGAAAAAAAATGACGAAAAGTAAAAATGATAGAAAGTGAAGTAAAAAAAAAAAAAATGATAGAAAATATATTTTTATACATGTATTTGATTAGAATGAAAAATTTAAGGGAAAATTTTTAAAAAATTTCATTCTATTATTTGAAAGAAAAGAAAGTTATAAGATTTTTTTTTTATAATTGTCTAAATTACCTTTAATAATATTAAATCGATCTAAAAAAAAAATATGTAATTATAATTAAAAATTATTTTTTTTAAAAAATAACTCAAAATTTAATTCTAAAATAATTACCAACACAAAGGTCTTTAGGTCAAATTTTATGATTAATCAAATTCATACCAAATTTTTTTAAAATTAATAACTAATAAAATATTTTAAAAAATTAAAGATAAATTGAGAAGTTACAGGGCCTGTTTGGTTTGCGTTTCAAAAACAGGTATCCGAAAACAGTTTTTGAGAAGAGTTTTGAGAAAATGGTTTTGATATTTTTTGAGATAAAAAACTTGTTTTGTTAGATGATTTCAAAAACAGTTTTACAGAACAGAAAATAGTAAAACCTGTTTGGACAACCTAAATATATATTTGAACAGTAATTCAAACATTAATAAAAAAATATAAGAAAGTTATTTTTAGATTGATAATTTCATAAAAAAAAAATTCAATAAACCAAACTTTAAAATATAATATATCTTATAATATAATATAATATATTATATTATAATATTCTATTATATATTATATATTATATAATATATAATATTTATATATATTATATTCTATTATATTATATAATATATTTACACATATATATATTATATTATATTATATAATTACACACACACACACACACATATATATATATATATATATATATATATATATATATATATGTATAATATAATATATATATATTTATACATATAAATTGGTATATATATGTATATATATGTACATATATATGTATATATATACCTATTTATACATATATATAATATATTAATACATATATAATATATATATAATATAATATATATATTTATACATATAAATTGGTATATATATGTATATATATGTACATATATGTATGTATATATATGTACATATATACCTATTTATACATATATATAATATATATATACATTATGTATATATATATTATATATATGTATAATATAATTTATATATTTATACATATATATAATATATAGATACATATATAATATATATTTATAAATTCTTATATATAAATTCGTAGATATATATATACATATATATACCAATTTATATATATATTTATACATACACACACACACACACATATATATATATATTTATTTATTTATTTATTTATTAATTCGTATATATAAATTCGTAGATAAATATATACATATATATACCAATTTATATATATATATATATATATACGAATTTTAATAATATTATATAATATAATACTAATATATTATATAATAATATTATATAATATAATAGAATATTATATATATATATATATATATATATATATATATATATATATATATATATATTAGGAGAGAGAGGAAGAAGTAAAAAAAAAATGAATGAAAAAATTTGCTGCTAAGGAGATTCGAAGGGCAGACCTCATTAAAGTCCAAAATTGTTCTCCTTGTTTTCAAAATTTTCAAAGAAAACTCCGAAAACAAGTTAAACTTGTTTTCTATTTCTTTGACTCAAATCTCATTTTTTCCGAAAATTTTGAGAACAAAAATGCTAAACAAACAGGATTTGGGTGTTTTTAAAATTTTGAGAACAAAAAACTGTTTTGCAGACGCAAACCAAACATGGCCACAATTTTCTTGTGTTTTTAAAAAAAAAAAATTTAATTATTTGTGAAAAAATTCAAATATAAATTTTTTTTTTTTTTTATATCATTTTTCTTTTCATACTAACCAACCACATAAAAATTTTAAAAAAAATTTCACTCTTACATTTTCCACCATTCTTGTGCTAAACAAACCAACCCTAGGCGAAAAACGAACAGGGAAATAGCAGTCTTGTAGGCGTAGTTGGAAACAATTGGAGATTGATTTGAGAGAGAGAGAGAGAGAGAGTCCTCATAAGACTGATTGGGATCGTTTCATTCGCGGGAGTCCTCATAAGACTGATTGGGATTGTTTCATTCGCTCATCAGACTGGATTCTCCACCAGCTTTGAAGCGGAGGAAACTTATCGCCATTGATCCGATGGACTTAGAATCAGCTGAGGTAATTCCTTTAACTCACTAACCTTATGTTCTCTGTTCAATATCGTATGGTTCTGATAGTTTCAAAAGATGGGTCGATCTGGGTTTTAATTATCTTGGGTTTAATTTCAATTACATGTGTTGGATCTGTTGTCTTGGTCTTTAATCTTTCTGGATAATGCTTGATTATTGTTATGGTTGTGGTGCCGATATTGTTTCTTAATCAATTTGACTAGTTTTTGATTTTTGTTGCTCATAAAATATCAATAATGCCTTTCTTCTTTTGAGTTTTCGAATTGATTCTATTGATTAGACTGCTTTAGGAAATATTGCAGAGTGAGAATGAAATTTGTTACCCTGTTTAAGTTTTCTTTGTGGTTCTATAACTGTCCCATCACATATGGAAGTGATTCTCGACGGATTTTGTTATTTGGATTTATGATCTACATCAAGTTGTCTTTTTCGTAGATCCAATCAACGAATGCCATGTGCTCCTAAATATTAAAAAATACAAGACAATATAAAAAGAGGATAGGAAGTTAGTTCATTTAATGATTCACTTTTAAATTTTCTTATTTTTTTTTGCTTTTAAGGCTTATACATCTTCTTAGACCTGGGTGTGTATCCAAGTTGGTAAGAGTCCCTGAGCATGGTTCGGATCCCCTCCCCCTTGCATTTTAGTGTGAACCATTGTTGCAATAGTGTCGGACATGGGCATAGGATCAACTATGAATTTATCATGGTGTATCATATTCATGGTTGCACGCCACTTAACCAATGAGTCAAGAGATTCTCCATGGTTTGTAGTGAACTATTGAAGATCGTTGATAACTTTATTGGCATTGAAAGAGTCTTAACCATTGAGTATTGAACGCTCTGGGGTTTATTGGAGCAAGTAAAGTTACCTCACATACTGAAATTTATTGCAAATGATTTGTGATTATCATGAGTCGTAACATCTAATGTTTGTTTGTGTTTTGCTTTCATTGTGGAAGGTTTAAGTCAATCATACTTTAGCACTGCAACTGAGTGATTGTTAGCATAATGATTGGATCTTCCCTTATTAGACTTATTGGTTTGGTGTCTTAAGTCTCTAGAGGTCCATCTCATACCAAAGTCAAAGTAGTGTATAATATCACCATATATGTATATGTTTATATTTATATAATTTCATTATAGGTTGAAGTTTGTTACTTACCAAAAAAATTACTGCTTGTCTTTTAATCAACTATGCTACAATTTAAGTTCAACTTTACTTGGCTGCTGGTATGGTGTTGTGCAATCATGTCAAATTTCCTTGGGTGATGCAGGCAAAGCTTGCGGCTGCAAAAGAAAAGTTTGGACGTGAAATCCGTGTGTTTGAGACATTAACAGCCTCTCCAACATCTGATGTTTCCAACAGTGGTGTGGACAGCTTGAACCATATGACGTGCTTTTTAATAACTTCTACTTGTTGAGTAACATAAGAATTTAAAATGTCATAAGTGGTGTATAATGTCACATTGAAGTGTTTGATTGGCTACATTTTTTCTACTTTTTCTTATTTTATTTGGGGCAGAGGAGCCAGACGACTTATATGACTTCACTGCAGAGGATTATTACCGAATTTTATCTACTAAAAAAGAAGGTAATATTCTATTATGACCTTGTTTCTGGATTAGTAATGTTCTTTAGTAATAATCTCATTATAAAAAGTAGAAAACGGTCCTTTTTCTTCCCCCTGCTTGTCTAACCCCAAAGTTTAGAGAAAATGAGAATGGGGCTATATATTTGGGAATTGGGACAACTGCTGCATCTTCCGGAATAAATTTGGTATCACAACCAAAATCTCTTATGGGTAAACATGATTCAACTATTGATCATCTGTGTCCTATCAGTTTGTTGATGGTCAGGTTAAATATGTCACACTTGCATTAGGGATTCATCATATGCAGAACCTGAATACAATGGTAAATTTAAGACATCATATATTGTTCTTTCTTAAATGACTAGATCTCCTCTGAACCTTTTTATTCTTTATTCTTATTATATTTGATACATGATCATGCGTTCAAAGTTAGAGGTGAATATGGTACATTGTGCAAGCCGTTGTGGAATATATAAATACATATACACACATACACATACACATACACATACACACACACATACACATACACAGATGAAATACACAATTTATGAATGCAGAATACATCCTTAAATGTTATCAACTGGAATCATGAGCAGATAAATTCTTAAAGACACGAAAAATCCGAGAAGTGGAAGAGGCTGCTCAAAGGTCAAGAATAACCAAGGTATCAGAACAATCTTTTGAAATGAGGTTTTTGCTAGTTTAGACTTTGTTTTTTCATGGGCAGAACGTTTGACCTTAGTAAATCAGTAAGATTTTGTTTTCCATGTAATTGATACCATAGTTTATTATGTAGGCTGTGATTAGAATACGTTTCCCAGATAATTACACATTGGAGGCTTCATTTCATCCATCGGAGACAATTCAGAGTTTAGTTGATCTTCTCATGAAAGTGGTTGCTCAACCAGAACTACCTTTTTTTTTGTGTAAGCATATTTCAAATTGAATCTTTAGTTTTTTATTCTAATATTTAAGCTTCTAATCACAAGAAGCACTTAAAATGGTGAAGAGCAACTTTGGAGGTTCATACGGAGTTATGTTTCAGATACAACTCCTCCTAAGAAGGAAATTAAAGACACGTCATTGGATTTTTACTCAGCTGGCTTTGTTCCTGGTGCTATTGTGTATTTTTCCTATGATATGCTAAAAGGTTGGTACATTTTTTTTCTTTTTCTGTTAGAGCTTTCCCACATTGGTATAATAACACATCCCAAACTAGTATGAACCTTATCAACGTCTCTTCGCATTGCCAATTGATTTTGAATTGAATGCTTTAACATGATATCGAAGCTAGGCTTGGAGACTTTTTGGGCAAGTTTCTCTATTACAAATTCATTGATTGATTAAGTAATTGGTTTTCAATTGTTATGTCTTTCATTGTCTTTTATTTCTTTTGTCTAAATTTTCATGTGTGAATAAGAGTCGCATGTGTAGGGAAGTGTTAGAGATTGTCGTCAGTGATATAGTTGAAATTTTTATTGGGTGCAAACAATACTTTCACTCAAGTCAATAAATTAGATTACAAGATGATGGGACGCTTCCATGGATTGATTTTTTTTTTGCGCGGGGGGGGGGGGGGGACATGTGGCCTCGGCATGGTGAACGTGGAGCCTCCATGGAGCGACACGTGTCCTCGGCGGAGTGCCCTTGGAACCCCTTGTGACTGACACGTGTCCTCGGCGGACATGACCCTCGAGGCGCTGAGCACATGACGAGTGTCTTCGGCGTTTAAGCCCCCCCCCCCCCCCCCCCCTCGGAGCACTCTATGTTTGACACGTGTCCTTGGCATCTAGGTCCCTCCGGAGCCCCAGCCGCTCGACACGTGTCCTCGGCATCAGGGTTACCTCGAGGGACTATCCTGCTGACACGTCGCCTCGGCGTTAAGTCTTTCACGCCAGCAAAGTATGAATAGTGTTTTGACGGTTATCCTGAATTGGGAGCAAAGTTGGCGGTCAATGATCGGTTCTCCTTTCCAAGGCGGTCAGCTAACCAATGATAAAGGTGTACGAAGTATAAAGCTCTGAAATGTTAGCCCCTTGGGTGGTAATGGACGAAAGTGCCCTTACGCATTCCTATCCACAATCAGAGTACATTAAATGACTCTCACAGAAGGATGAGATGTATTTATTGTTCGACAAGGTCAGAAAGGAGAATATTAAATGCCTGGAGGTTCGAGCATTAAATGCAAAAACTTCTACCACGTGAAAAGGAGGGCTCACTGCTCGAGGCCTGAGCACCACCTGTTGCCTTCCAAAAGAGCCAATGAGGAGCCTTCCCTCCAAGGGACCCCACTGTCCGCAATGATTGACTCCAGAGTGGTGTAAATAACACTTTTAAACTTAAGTCTAATATACGCAAAATCTCACCCAAGTAATAGCACAGTGTTTTTTTAACCCTCTCTCACATACTGATTTGATTACTGGAGGGGTCACACCAAAAAACACTCGGGCACTTTTCTAACCTTTCTTTTTGAGTGACAAGACTCTGTTCGAAAGCCTACAAGTGAGCAGATCGTTTGGAGGGAGCTATATCACCGTTCATTTTGTTCTCTCAATAGCCAGACGCTGTAGAATATTCAACTTTCCAGATAAGTTTGAGTTCACTAGGGGAGAAATTTGTCATCTTATTCATTGTGCAAGAATCACCGCGCACACAAGAATATATATATATAGTCTAAGAAAATTAGAAAAACCCTAGACTACCCAAAACTCATGATGCGAGCCCAAAGAGCATTGAGAGTTTTTCAAATAAGAATAAAAAATGAGTTGAAGTTTGGTACTTGGAGAAATAATCTACAAGTTGTAACGAAGGAAATACAAATAACAAAGTCATTTCGTTCGAGTTCAAAAGCCTACAAGTGAGCAGATCATTTGTAGGGAGCTCTCAGGGGTGGCTCAAGACAATTTGGGACCTAAAGCGATACTTCTAAATGAGGCCTTCTATGTTTAGTATTAATATTTTTTATTTAAAATTAAGTTTTCTTGCTTTTTGAGCTGCAAAAGTATTAATTAAGTTTTTATATTCAAGTTTTGCTACCATATCTATTTCAATTGATAGTATCGCTAATCCAGTTAATTTTTCTTGTGACATCGTCGATCTTAAGTAAGATTTTATCAATTTTAATTTTGAAAAGTTTCTTTTTGCAGAAGCAACTGTTACAAGAATTGTTAATAATATTCTATAAGCAATGTATGCATTTGGAAAAGAATCTATCTTTTTTATATAATTTAGTATCTCAATTGGAGTATTTTCTTTCGTTTGTAAAATTTCTTTTAAAACATTTAGTTCTAAAAATAAATCTAAGCCATCAATATCGAAAAAAATTTCGTGTTTTAAGAAACATTCGAGATCTAAACAATATTGTTTTAAACTATCATTGGTCAATGATTTTAATTTTTCTAAGTTAAATAAAAAACCAAAAATATTTTCGTACTTTTGTAATTGTTCAAATCTACTATTTAGTGAAGAAATAACTTGATCAATTATATATGTAAAATAATCAATTCTAAAAGATTCTTCAATAGATTGTGTTACCTCATCTTCAACATTTTCATCAAATTATTTTTTTTTCTACGAACTCTATGTTTTTCACGAAATATAGGTTCTATACCCATTTCACATGCAATCTCTTTAGATGAAATCATAGCATTTGTAAATCCACTTTCCCTATATTTTTCAAAAAAAGAAATGAGATCTTTTAATTGATCTATAGCAATATCAATATTCATGTTTTTTGATTGTAAATATTTACTAACTAAGTTGACGGAAAATAAAATATCATACCAAATAGTCATGCCCAATAAGAACTCAAAATTCTCAATCTCATATGTTGCTAAACAATTAGCTTCACTCCTTGTTTTAGGATCTTCACTAGTTTCTGCTAATTTTAATAATGCATCTCTTATTCTTGGAGCTTGAAATCTTATTGCTTTAACACTTTCAACACGACTTTCCCAACGTGTTTGTGATAATGACTTAAGAGTTAAACTTTGAATATTATCTTGTAAAATTTTTCATCGTTTTGTGGGAGAGGAAAATAATGAATATATACGTTGTACTATTCCAAAAAATAATATAGTCTTGGGACAAGAGTTAGCCATATCACAAAGTACTAGATTTAAATTATGACAACCACATGGTGTGTAAAATGTTCTAGGATTTATATTGAGTAGCCTTTTTTGTACACCTTGATGTTTTGCTTTCATATTAGACCCATTATCATATCCTTGTCCTCGTACATCATTAATATATAGTTCAAGGTTACTTATTACATCTATAAGTTTATCAAATAAACCTTTTCCACTCGTATCATCTACTTTAATAAACTCTAAAAAATATTCTTCTATTTTTATTGGACTTATTGTAATATCTACGCATCGTAATATGAGAGACATTTGTTCTTGATGACTTGCATCGAGAGTACAATCAAGTATGATTGAATAATATTTTACTTCTTTAACTTTTTTAATAATATTGCTTCTTATTTCATTTCCTAACAAACTTATCAATTCATTTTGTATGTTATGTCCAAGATAATGGTTATGAATTCTATCTTGTTGAATGCGACGAACGTGTTCTTGCACTATCGGATCAAATTTCGCAATCATTTCAATTAAACTTAAAAAATTGCCATTATTTTCTTGATATATCTTTTCATTTTTTCCCGAAAAGCTAAATTATTTTTATCAAGATTCTTTACAACGGCAATAATTCTTACTAATACATTTTGCCAATATTCTTTCTCTCTATTAATTTGTTCTTGGATACTTTTATCAATTGTTTTATTTAGTTGCAATCTTGTTTCTAATTCAATCGAAGTATTCATATTAGTTATATGCTCATTAGTTATTTCATGATTTTTAAGCTTAACGCCAATATTTCTCCAATCTTTTGTTCCTTCATTAGCTAGTTTACTTGTAGAATAATTCATATTGAATAACTTGCAACAAAAATAAAATACTTTATCCAAATTTTTTGAATATACTAGTCATTTTCTATCAAATGTTTCTCCATTTGTTAATTTGCGAATATAATGTGTAGTGGAAAAATGTCTAGAGTGTTCATCCCGAGAAAAATCTAAATTATTATATCTAATTGGACCATTTTCTACTAATTAATCTCTTAATTTCGTATCAATATTTTTCTATTGACTTGGATCATAAATATTTATATGACTATAATCACTTGTTTCATTAAGATTTTGATTGTCTTCTATTTTATTATCTTTTATTTCACTATTTTCTCTTTCAATATTTTCTATTTCATTATCCTCTATTTTATTATTTTTTATTTCAATATTTTCTACTTCAATATTTTTTATTTCATTATCTTCTATTTCAATATTTTTTATTTCAATATTTTTTATTATAATATTTTTTATTTTATTCTCTTTTATTTCATTATCTACTTGTTCATTTTTAAAATTTTCATCTAAATTTTTTGTTACATTATTTTTGTTACTAGTAACAAATTTATCAAGAGATATTTTTTGAGATTCTATTAGTTTTTTTTTTTTTTTAAATTTTTCGTATCTACTTGGTTGTCTTCTAGGTGCCATATTATTAATATATTATAACTATATACCAACCAAACAAACACAAAGAAACACAATATATAGTATAGTTAAAATATATAACAAAAAAATTTAAAATTATGAAACAATAGAAGCTGGCTTGAATGATCTTAAATGTTGGCTTTTTGTTTCTAAACCATGTCCCTTATGTTGCAATGAAAACTCGAGTTGATGATAGAGGATGGAGGCCGAGTCAGGGTCACCGTCTCATCGTTCGTATGTTATCGTGAGTCTGATCTGTGAGTTGAAACTTGAGAGCACTGTGAGAGAGAGAAAGAAGAAGAAGAGTTTTTTTTGTTTCAGTTTAATGAGAGAGAGAAAGAAAAAGAAGAATTGCTTTTGTGTTGGTTTATCGAGAGAGAGTTAAAAGTAAGTTATGATTTGACTTTTTGATTTTTTTTAATTTGATATGACCTTTCAGTTCAGCCTTTTTTTTTTTTTTTTTATATTGTTAATTTTTTTTAGATATTTAATATTTGGATTGGATTATGGGCTTAAATGATTGATTGAGTTTATATTTTTATAAGACATTTTTTACATGGGTTAATTACAGTGTTTAAAAATTTGGGGCCTTTGAAATGGGGCCTAAAATCCAGGCTTTTTTAAACATGCTGTTGGGCCGGCCTTGGGAGCTATATCACCGTTCATTTTGTTCTCTCAATAGCCAGACACTCTAGAATATTCAACTTTCTAGACAAGGTCGAGTTCACCAGGGGAGAGATCTGTTATCTTATTCATTGTGCAAGAATCACCGCGCACACAAGAATATATATATAGTCCAAGAAAATTAGAAAAACCCTAGACTACCCAAAACTCATGATGCGAGCCCAGAAAGCATTGAGAGTTTGTCAAATAAGAATAAAAAATGAGTTGAAGTTTGGTACTTGGAGAAATAATCTACAAGTTGAAATACAAATAATAAAGTCATAGTGCTCAGCTGAAGAGGTTGAAAAACAAAATGACAATCAATTTCAATATGTTTTGTGTGCCCATAAAATACTAATGGATAACACTTTTATTGTCACAGTACTGAGGAGTAGGAGACAACAACACCCATATCAGCTAAAAGCCAACGAAGCCAATCTATCTCCGAAGTGGTGTGTGTCATAGCACGATACTCAGCCTCAACAATAGAACAAGCAATAATTTCCCTTCAATTAAATCAATAAGCTTTTTGATTGATTTAGGGTGCCGCCCTCCTTCTTAGAACCCATTTAGGGGGGCCTCGGCCAGAAGTTGACGACAATAATAAGTTTTAAAATATGGTGCTGCGTACATACCGTAATATACGAACAACTCAATGAGTAGTACAAGGGGTAGAGACAATTTGACTAACAATATGAACTGCATATGCAATATCTAGAAGAGTAACAATAAAATAAATCAAACAACCAACCAGTTTATGATAAAATGTTGGATCATCAAGAAGAACACCATCAAAACTTGAGAATTTGACATTTAACTTGATAGGAGTAGCAACGACCTTATCATATGTTAAGCGGGTGTGTTGAATAAGCTCATTAGCATACTTATACTGAGATAAAATGTATTATATTTGTAGGAATACTTTTAGAAGGTTTCTATGGGAAACTAAGATTATACCTCCTATATTTATTATGAATGAATGTGTGAAATATTGACATTCAATTTTATACTGTTTTTTTTCTCTATTTTTGTTTTCTCCTCATATCTTCTTTATTAATATTTATTTCCTTCTACAATTAAGTGATTTGGACTGCTGCTTTGCAATTCGAGCTATGGATTCCTTGTGAATTTTGAACGAGTCCCTGTTTAGCTCATCTTTATTACAGTATGGGTTTAGTGTTTATTGCTTAACATATTTCATGGCGACAACCAATGCTTAATGGTTTGATTTGTCAATTGCTACGTCTTTGCTAGGTGATGATGGTGCAGCTGCATCAGGACCCTTCCTTCAGGAGGAGGTCATGTCTTTGAAAGGCTTGGAACTCATAGTTGAGCAGGCCGAGCCTGCCCAATCTGCCCCAGAACCTGAAATAGCTAGTACCTCCAGTTCTGTTCAAGAGCGAAAGCCTGCTAACAAAAAGACTGTTAAACCTAAGTGGTTGAAAATGTGATGGTGTTGACTTCGCAGGTGAGCTACTGTCTCCACTTTAGATAATTTGAAATATGCTGATGCTGCCATGTTGAGCAATTTATTTGAGTGGTCATTTCTTGAAAGTTGAAACTATGTGGCACAGGAGGAAGGTACCTGGACTGAATATGGGAAAAAGCATGAAGGACATGTCCACATTTTGACGGCAAATCCTTGTCTGTCGTTTAGACTGTTATGGCTTTCAAGTTTTTGAATGAATGAATGTATATACATGTATCATGCACAGTTCTTTGAAATAGGGTCGTAGTTATTTTTTCTGCTAAATTGCTGCAAAATTTCTAACTCATCTTAAATATTGTTGTGATTTGACCTGGAGAACTTGGGTGCTATTTAAAACCTGAGTTACATATTTGTAGTTATGTCAGATAGCTGTTCTATTATCTTCTCTTGTTGGTTACATGATTGTATTATCGCCTGGGTAGGTTGGTGGAAATTTCAGTGTTGGTAGTCCAGAATCATATATAGTGAAATAGGGGCAACATGTTCAAATATTACAGAGCTGCAGCATATTCTTTACACTCCAAGTTTTTTTGGTGGCTATTTTTTAAGTACTGCCTATGCCCATTTGGATTCCAGGGAACATCACTTGGTTATGAAGCCTGCAGGCTTCAAGACTCGAGTTTTATCGCTGCTTTTGCCATAATCAGCGGGCTGGCGAGTAATTACAGACTGAAATCTTCCTCTAGCAGGTTTGATTGAATAAGATAAGGATTGTGGTACTTATTTTCTCCTTCACAGACTAACAAGATGGACGTTTAATGGATGGGTTCCTGAATTTAAAGAGGCTTGAATAAAAAACTGAACTTAGTAACAAGGACGAGTTATAAATTCAGGCGTCATGAGTTCAAATCTTGGTAGTTTCTTGGGGTCAAGCAATGGTGGATTTATCCCTCATGAACATCTTAGTTTCTAAATCTCTCAGAACTCTTGAAGATATTGTCGACTCTAGACTTGATGCTTTGTAGTTCAGAAGCAATTCGATGGTGAGCTATCAAGCTCTTAATAGAGTAAGCAATCTTATGGAGAAAACCACAGCATCCATCCCCGTCATGATCTGCCAACCGGAGCATGAATTCATCAAGAATGTACTCGGTGTCGTAAGAAACCTCTCGCAGTTGCTCAACCAAAACTTGGAGTTGTGTATCATCCTTTTCTTTGGCATCGGCATCTCTCAAGAAGACCTTCATTTGCTCCAATGCATCTTTGATGTGCTCAACTTCTTCCCGAACACCACCTAAAAGCCTTGCTTCTTCTTGCAGGAAGGGTGTTAGGTGATCGAGGAGAAAGGATACAGCAACCTCCGACATTCTATTGTTCACTTTTTTCAGAATTCAGATGGTCTCCACAATTGTTTGAGATTTTGAAACTAAACAAAGTAAAAAATATATTCAAAATTAAAACTGATTTAGGGTATAACAAAAGATAATATAAGTAAACATGGACAGGTCTCCGTAGAATTCAGATTGACAATAAAGGCTCAGATTGCAAGCGTAGCATCAAGGTCCTGAATTAGTACTTTTGGTAATGTACTCTCTCTCTCTCTCTCTCTCTCGATTGGAGTTGGTAAAATAAAGGATAGACTCTTCAATCCCACATGTTCTACCGACCACAGGGTCCATACATTTTAATTTTGTTGAGCCCTAGCTTTCATTAATTATTAGTGATGGTTGTTGGAAGTTATGGAATCCCGAGTGAAATCATAATATAATGTTGATAAGAACCAAATCTTATAGAATATGTTAAAGAATCTTTTTAGTCTATGCTCTTTTTAATAAAATATTAAATTAAAAGTATTATTCAATATTTTAAGATCAATGTTTGATCTATTCTTATAATAAATTAGAGCCCAAAACATGTTCACATAACATAATTGGATTCCTAAAATTGAGACACTGGTAACACTTTTTAATTATTTAATTATCACACATGTTTCATGTAACTACTCCTCTATCACTCATTCAAAGTTTTTTTTTTTTTTTTTAAATAGCCACTAATTTAATTTTTTTTTTAAACATAGTTTCACCATCCTAACTTTTCATAATTATATTATCAACTTAAATTTTTATAATTTTGTATTTAATTTTTTAAATAGTATGATAACAATTAAAAATAAATAAAGAAAAATGATGATGGAAAGGAAAGGAAAGGAGATGTGTTTAAATTTTGTGCATGGCACAGAGCAAAAGATTCATTTACTATAATAAATGTCAATTAAATATTTAACTAATGACAAAAAGGATTAAAAAAATATATCTATTAAATAGACAAGAAATCTCACCTAATAATGTAGCCTCATCCTTCACTTATTTATCACCTACCCACCTACCCCATATTGCGACAGCCATTGCGTTGGAAATGGAATGGATCAAATGCAACTAAACAAAATACGCAAAAGTCGCGCCCGCCGTGACGTCGTGGAATGGAGTAAAAGGGTTGGCGCGTCTTCCCCACATTTGTTAGGAAAGTGGGGGTATTCTTTTATCACTTGGAAATTCAGGACACGTGGCAGAACTTGAATGGATTGTGATAATCCTTTTCCATACTTTGTCTGATTTCTTTGGGATTGCCTCGTGGATCTCGTGGCTTGTTGAAACTCTATTTTGTACTCACCCTTGTGATTGGGTCCGTTAACCCACCCACCCACCCGCCCGCCCGCCCGATTTAGATTGGTTTTCTGTTGATCTTAATTCGGAATTTGTCATGCATTCGAATTTTCATTGATTATTAATCTATCATTTATTTGTATATTCATATCTAGGGGTTGGATTGAATCACAATTGGATTTTATATTTATTTATTCACGTAATACAATTTTATAGATCTAGATTCAATCTAATCTATATATATATTATAAGCTTTTGATTTGTTTTTTAATTTATTCTTAAGTATTACTATAAAGTCAATTGTATCATTCATATCCTTATTAATGTCATCAAATTTTTTTTTTATATCCTATTAGCCTACAAACTTTATTTAAACCCAAATTATTCTTATCAGATAGCGTTAGGTTTATAACCATTCACTTATTCTTATAGAAAATTTTATTAAAATATGGTTGTCAAATTAAATTCTACAGTCAAATATATATCACATTTATTTATTTTTAGTATATAACAATATCATAATATTAATATAAAATAATAGTAAATTTATAATATAATTAGATGTGCAAATATTCAAGAATGACAATTTTTAAGCTCTATTATAAACAACAAATAAAATGTCTAAAGGGCTAGAGAGATACTTAAAAAACAAATCAGGTACTCCAAGAATGATATAATATATCAATAATTAGATTTAGTAATATTTAAAATAAAAAATAATTATCTGACATATATTTTTATTATTTAATTTATAATTTAAATTTTATTAAAAAAATATTATTTAAATATATTCATGTGCACGGCGTGCATTGCTGGTCAATAAAAATGTTAACGATCCATAGTTGAATAATGGGATTCATATTTTATTCAAAGTTGATCTGTTCGTAGACATCTTGAGGTTTGTCACTTAATCAATTAAATCTTTTGACATTTTAAATATTACACATAAACCCTCTGAGATTGATATGCGCATAAAACTTAGATCCTTATTGTCAATGTCAGTTAATATATCCGTTAGTAAATTACACAAAAATCCCTGAGGTTTGTAGACGTATAATACTTAGATCCCTCAAGTTTAAATATTATATTTAAACAAAAATTACTCAAATCAAAGATAGGATATCAAATATTTTAAATTTTACAACTAAAATTTATGTTCTACTATATCATTTATTGAAATAAAATTAATAATAATAATTTAATTTTTTCTTAAAAATTCGTAATTAATATACAATTACAATATCTATTGGAATAAAATTAAAAAATCAAATAAGGGGTCTAAGTCATTTATAACAGAACATGAATTTTATAACCAAAAATTATATTATATTATGTCATTTATTGAAATTAAAAATTTAATTTTTTTTAAAAAAATTATAATTAGTATACAATTATACTATCTGTTCTTAAAAAATAAAATTTAATCAGCTCGAATTTTAGTGGTTCAGACTGTTGTAACTTGTAATTAGGTCAGTTAATCGAACTGAGGTACTCGAACTTGACTCAGGTTTGACTCGTTTAGGCTTAGTTCGTTTTCTAAATGAACCCGAACTTGAATAAGTTTTTAGGCTCGTTTAGAAACATAAGCCCGACAGGTTCGACTCAAACTCGACAGACTCGATTTATTAATGTATAAATATTCGGACTCGACTTGTTTTGGGATGATTCAAAATCGACTTATTTTTTAAACGAGTCGAATTTAAATAATTTTTTAGATTTAATTAAAAAATAAATTTTTTAAACTCGATTCAAACTTGCTCGAGCTCGTTGGAGTAACGGCCCTACTTGTAATCGTTCCACCGGTTTGTTGACTCGCCGTTAGGACTACGGCGGCTAATAACAAAATAAAAAAAACTGACCAAAACCGGATGTACTTCACACACACACACACACACACTCTCTCTCTCTCTCACTCTCTCAGACACACACAGCTCCAAAAATCAAAATCTCAATCACCAACCAGAGCTAAAAAATTACAAAAACGCCTTTCTAGGTCAAAGATCGTATCGACAAGGTAATTTGTTCAATCCCTTTACCATTTTGTTCTTCCAACTTGTAGTTTGACTTCAACCCTTTTCCTCTCTCAATTTACAGGTTCTCTCAGTCCCCATATTTTCCAAATTTTTTTTTTTTTGGGATCGGAATTGAAATTCTGATAATATCCGAAAATGATCATCCTCATTGGAAACGAATTCTTGTTTGGATCTGTCAGTTTATCCACTTGTGTAATTTAGCTTCTGTTTGGTGGATCTTCAGAGCTGTTAGTTAAGATACATATGTTTTCTGTGAGAAAAATTCTATTTTCCGAAACTGATTGTTTATTAGCAAATCAACGAAGTTCACTAATTCTCTTAATCAGTGGGATTAGGTGGAAGTCCTGAGTGATTGATTATTAGCTTTGATTTTCATTAAGTTGCGGTTTTCATCTATGCAGATCAGAGGGTATAAGTGATCATACTCAATTACACAAGTGTGATTGAGTTTGGCTATTAGCGTTTTTTGTGAAAGCTTTAAGATGGCGTCAGCTGGATGGTGCATTGAGAAAAGAGCTCCTCTAAGAAGTGACGCTTTCCCAAGAGACAACGAGAATGTGCCTGAAACTGGGTGTCTCTCTATTGTTGTGCTCGGTGCTTCTGGTGATCTTGCCAAGAAAAAGACTTTCCCGGCTCTCTTCCATCTTTACCGCCAGGTTGATTAGGATCTCCTCGCTGCTTCGTTTTTTTTTTTTTATGATTAAATGAAATTTTCTTTTACAATTTAATTTCCAAATTAAATGGAGTTATTAGTTTATAAAGTCTAACTAATAGGTGATTTCTCTCTCTCTCCCCCCCCCCCCCCCCCCCCCCCCCAAAAAAAAAAAAAAAAACAAAAAAACAAAAAACACACACACCCCACAATGTACATATGTCCGTGTTAAAAATCAAGCCAAATCTAATTAATGATACCTTTCATGTGCTATAGAAAATTGATTCTTTGGTTGTGTCTACAAACTCCAAAGAAACTTGCATTGATACGCTAACTAAATTGCCATGGGGCATGCACAGGGATTCTTGAAACCAGATGAAGTTCACATTTTTGGCTATGCAAGGACAAAGATTTCAGATGAGGAGTTGAGAGGTCGCATTCATGGGTGAGATATCCTTATTCTTGGTTTTTACTCCATGGTCCATGCTTTCCCCATTATGGGTTTTCAGCAATTAGGAACAGAATGTTTCATTTGATAAGTATGTCAAACTATAGCGTGTACACATTTACATGTAATGCATACATATCTAATGCGAACATCAGAAAACTTAGGATAGAAAGCTTTTGGATTTCGTTACTTTCAGTTTCTTATGACATTCTTCATTGTTCTGTTATTTTCTATACTTATCATACAAGTTATACTTGTGCTTTTTGCTAATTAATGAGTACTTCAGTGGTGAATGCATCTAGTGGAGGTGTTCGTTTTTGCTCTTATTCTCTTGATTGATCCTCTTATGAGCTCTGAAAAAAATCCGTTTTACTATGAGTGCAGTTATCTTACCCCATGCAAGGGTGCTTCATCAGAGCACACAGAAGATGTATTAAAGTTTCTGCAATTGGTTAGTGCAGCAGCCCTCCATTCCTTATATTATTTTACATAACATTATCTTTTATCTTTCATCTGTAAAGAGTTTATGATTACCCATGCAGATCAAATATGTAAGTGGCTCTTATGATACTGAGGAGGGCTTTAGGTCGTTGGACAGTGCAATATCTGAGCATGAAATATCAAAAAACAGCGCAGGAGGATCTTCCCGAAGACTCTTTTATTTTGCTCTCCCTCCATCTGTATATCCTTCTGTCAGCAAAATGATCAAGAATTGTTGCATGAATAAATGTATGAGTATCTGTTCCAGATTTGTTTTTTAATTGTTGATATCTAACATTCAAATATGTTGGGGCTTTGTTTCAATCAGATACTTATCGAGTAAAGGTGTAATGTGTGTACGCACGTGTCTGTGTGTGTTTGGGGTTCAACAAAATGTAATTTGGTTGGCTATGTTGAAAATTTTTATAACCTCACTGAGTTCTTGAAGTGGAATGCTGTTCTGCTATTCAACGAGTGTAGTTACCAATTATCTTGATGCATACACTTTCTCATGTGGAATACATGATATTTTGTTACAAACACCTATTTTAATCTAATTACGTGGCAGGATATGTTACATTCATATAATCTTATCTGCGTATGAACAGGGCCATTGGTATAAATTTAACGCCCACCAATAGTTGCACTGTAGGCTTTGATTCTCCCTGATCATGTTAAAAAATGTTTCTTCCTTGTTATATAGAACGCATAATATAGAAATCCCAAGCCATATTTTTTTTATGTGACGTATTGAGCTCTTGTTCCTCCTACCTGATAAATGTTATATGTGCTGTAAAATGGCTCTCGGTCAGATTTATCATGCATTATGGCATCTTATGATCCCTAATAAAGGTAGACTGGTCCTTTCTGTACCACTTGATTTAGAACATCTTAGGTATAGATCTTTATGAATATTTTGATGTAATGCTTCTCAGCTGATCGCGGTGGATGGACTCGGATTGTTGTTGAGAAGCCTTTTGGCAAGGATCTGGCTTCAGCCGAAGAACTTAGTTCCCAGATTGGAGAGTTATTTGATGAACCGCAAATCTACCGTATTGATCATTATTTGGGGAAGGAATTGGTGCAGAACTTGGTAATACATGCTTGTGTTGTTAAACATGTTTTTACATAACTTTTTAATTGCTGCTCATGTCTGTCTTCATGCCATTAAAAACTTTGCAGTTGGTACTTCGTTTTGCAAATCGCTTCTTTTTGCCCCTTTGGAATCGTGACAACATTGCTAATGTACAGGTGAGCATCTTTCTTCTGGTTGTCATTCTATGTTTTTTCCTTGCTTTACTAAATTTGTTCAGATTGGTGAGTCAGTGAAAGGTATTACATTTATTAACATTCAATGTCATCCAGATGGTGGCTGCTGATTACATGCTGTGGTGTTTGCCACTTTTTTACGTGTGCTAAAACTTTATGTCTACACTGAATATCAGAATATATCACAGTGGAATATAGCTTCTTGTTTTTGTTTTGGTGATGGATGGGGGTGTAGCTGTTAGTATTTTAGGTGTCCTGATTATTGAGCTCAATGAGTCTTATTGGACTATGTACCATTACAATGATATTAGTTTTTTGGCTTCCTTTGGAGTAACTGCAATTATTATAGTAGCCGCTAATTGTGCAATGTTATTTTTCCCTTTGGGATTATAAACATGTCAGCAGTGGCCATGCTCAAACTATGTTGTTAACTCATCTACACCAATCTCTAGTTGTCTGCCTGTATATATTTTTAAGCTTCGAAGTTTTTATGCCTTTTACTATTATGTTAACTACCGAATATCACCTTACTCAATTTCAGCTGATTATTCTTTTATGTCTTGTCCTTTTTTATTTTTCTCGCAGATTGTGTTTAGAGAAGATTTTGGAACAGAAGGTCGCGGTGGCTATTTTGATGAATATGGGTATGTGCTATGGAAGTTTACAATTCTTTTTGTGTTATCATTTACGTGTTTATTAGTAATTTTGTACATAGAAATTACATTCTGCCGAGTGCTTTTGATCTTTGTTTTCAACGTTATCCTTTTACGCTGCCATTATGGAAGAAATGTAGTTCTAAATGAAAAGGCATGCTGGAGAATGCATTTTGTCTTGCCTTAGTTTTGAATGAAACTTGCAGTAAATAACATATCTATTTCATTTTTGGGGGCAGGATCATCCGTGATATTATTCAAAACCATCTATTGCAGGTGAGAGGATTTATTAAGTTAGAAAATCATGTATAAATGACAGTCATCTGCACTTCAATCATTTACGTTTATGAATATTTGTAGTGCAATTTTAGTTTCTATGGGGATCCTCTTTTCCTTGGTGATTCAGATGTCAGATTTTTTTACATTTACATGTACTTGTGTCTTTGGATTGATCAATGGTTGGTGATGGAATTTGAATCCTGGCTTCCAGTCCTCAATAATCTAACCTTTACCTGTGGGCCAAGGCACCGGTTACAAGTACTAGTGTCTTGAACAGTGGTTTTTGTACATTCCTTTAATGTTGAACGCCGATTGGATTTTGCGATTTTGTGTTTTTGACTCTTGGATTAGAAATCTTTATGATGGCTGGCCATTAAATTCTGGGATCTTAATCTACTGTCTAAATGAGGTTTCATTGGTTATAGAAAAGATAGAAAAATGGTTTTCATTCAGTAACAGGTGTGATGTCCATTTCCACTTTTCTTGTATTAGAAAAAAATCATTTGTATTGGTCTAAACCAATATTTGAGTGGGCCATGTGTAAACAAATCTACCTCTCTGAAAGTTCTCATTATTACATGAGATTGAGATTATAAACATGGTTCTAGTTGGGTTTGAAAGAGCAATTTTGCTCAGTTGGTTAGAGCACCCGTTTAGTAAGCGGGAGGTCTTGAGTTCATCTCTCAACGAGAGCAATTTCCAACTCCCTTGTTTTAAAAAAAAAAAGAGCAATTTTGCCCATTAAAAGACAAATGTTTGAGAGAGAAATGTCTAATTTATGGGAATTGATAGTAATTTTGAGTTGAATTGTATAGCCTGATTTCCGCTTAGTTCTCCGTTGTAATTTATCTGCATAACATATTTCTACTAACTGCAGGTTCTTTGCCTAGTTGCTATGGAGAAGCCTGTTTCTCTTAAGCCTGAGCACATCCGAGATGAGAAAGTGAAGGTGTGTATCTGATTGCTTTCTAGAAGAAATTGTTTGTGGAGTTGTTCCTTTTGTGTCCCAGAGATGCCTTTTTCCAGTTCAACTTGAGGATCTTGGCTTTAAATTCAGGTTCTTCAATCAGTTGTTCCAATTAAAGATGAGGAGGTTGTTCTCGGACAATATGTAGGCTATACTGATGACTCAACAGTTCCTGACAACTCAAATACTCCCACTTTTGCTACTGTGATTCTGCGATTACATAATGAAAGATGGGAAGGTTTGATTTAAGAGCACGACACATACGTCAAAATTTTACTTTGCACAGTTGAACTGCATCTGTTAGCATTAGATAGCAGTGAAGCTATTTTACTTCGTTATTTGCATAACCATGCAGGTGTTCCCTTCATTCTCAAGGCAGGGAAAGCATTAAATTCGAGAAAGGCAGAAATACGGGTTCAGTTTAAGGATGTTCCTGGAGATATATTCAGATGTATGTGTGGTGCTCTTATATTACAAATTTCAATTTGTTCTTCATCTTCTCTGGTCTTCTGTATTAACTTCAGGGCAAACATCAAGCATTGGCATTGTTTTATGAGCAGTGCCAGCTGAGTAGCTTTTGTGAAATCAAGAATATCTTTGGGTTGTGACATTGAAGTGTATAGTTGAAGGGTTTAAACTCTTGTTTCTCGATCTTAAATTTTGAACTACTGCAGCAATTTGTGTGTGCGTTCAATCTCTTTGCTTGACTTATCTCTAAAGTTGGATCTATATTATGTCACATGATGCACATGTGCAAGGAACCAAAGAAGAATTTACCACTATTTTTAAAGAGTGAATTTAAATTTATAACAGCATAGACAAAGTAGAGGTCAGACTTGGACCAATGGCCAATTCTCGTTTGCCATTGCAGGTACCTGCTACATACCTCTCCAAACTGGGGTAAGGGTGCCTGCAATTTACCTCTCCCAAAACACACTATAAACTTGAGTTTTGTGCACTGGATATGACCAATAGTATAGACAATGTTTTCCCATTAACAAAGAATGGAAAAAAGTGTTCAAAGAAAAAAAGTGTAGTCCTATCCTCTCGACACGATAGGTACCTGAAACAATCAGTTGCAGTGGCTCAGTAGGATTATTTCTAATTGCTGTATGCCTCCTTCATAATTTTGCCATATACTTCAGCATACATTTTTCATATTCTTTTGAAGCTTTCTGTATATTTTAATCCTTTTTTGCTTGAATAATGTCCTGTAAAACACATGCTATTTGTTTAGGTCAAAAGCAAGGGAGGAATGAATTTGTAATACGCCTGCAACCTTTAGAAGCCATGTACATGAAGCTTACGGTAAATGAGTGATTTTGTTTGTCAGTAGGATTATTTCTAATGTCTTTTCTGTTTTTTTATTTTAGTGATGTCATCATTGGAGTAACTGCTGGATTTGATACTCCCATAATTTTGAGCTATAACCTGTTAATGTTTTCCTGTGTCTTTCTTTTTGAATTGTGATTGAGTATTTGCTGCACCAATCTTTTCAATTTTTAGAGTGTGGACTAAACAATAATCAATTATGTGCTACCTTCCAGGAAAAAATAAATCAATTTAGGTGCTTGGATAAAGAACACTTAATTTTGTTATACATTATGTTTTTTCCTGGTAATTATCGTCAGGAACTGAACCATTCTTGTGATGTTATTTAATGTGTGTGGGTGTACTGGTAGTTACTGTATACCAGGAGTTTTGACAAATATCTGAAAAAATATCGCAGATCAAGATCCCTGAGGAATCGATAGTCTGAAGAATCCCAGAATTGTCTTCTGTTTGCTGACATGCTTAATTTCTTTCATGCAGGTCAAACAGCCCGGGCTGGAGATGTCAACTGTTCAGAGTGAACTGGACTTGTCATATGGGCAACGCTATCAAGGAGTTGTCATTCCAGAGGCTTATGAGCGTCTAATTCTTGACACGTATAATTCCTTCTCCTTGTATTCATGTGATATTTGTTTTATCTGTTAGGCCCTGTATAGGAAGTCCAATGCACTAGCAGGTGGTGGTAGACGCCAAAAATGATTTCAACTACAAACGGCAATAACAGTAATGCAACGTAGTTGGGAAGGAAAATTTGTATTCTGTACATAAATCAATGACAGGATTGGTATTTGGTTTACAGAATAAAGGGTGATCAGCAGCATTTTGTTCGGAGAGATGAGTTGAAGGTATACTCGGAATAAATCTGAACACATTTGAACATAGGATGGCATTTCCCCAATTGATGATTTCTATTGTTTTCAATTATCAGGCGGCTTGGGAGATTTTCACACCTCTTCTACACAGGATAGACGATGGAGAATTCAAGCCCATTCCATACAAGCCAGGAAGCCGAGGTCCGGCGGAAGCAGATGAGTTGTTAGAAAGGGCTGGTTATGTTCAAACACATGGCTATATATGGATCCCTCCCACCTTATAACTGCATAACTTGGACACAAGAATAATGTTCAACTTAAAATATGGCTGGATATTGTTACTGTGATGCATTCTTAATATGTTTTCACATAAGTTGTACCATGTACCACTATTCTGCCAAGGCATGGCCTTGTATAGTGTGCCAAATTTACTTTAACACTGTAAAACCTTTGATGGTTGTTTGCTGAGAATATGTATCTGGCACGGTGTGTATCACTACTGGAAAGAAACAAGTTTTTGTTTGAAGCCAATAAAGAGGAAATGCTTGAACATTGAAGTGTATCGTTAACATAGCCATCGTAGTTTCTTTCTGTAATGTTGATGATGGTGTTTAGTGATCAGAAGGTAGCAGGATTTCTTTGAAGTTTGATTACCAAAAGCATGGAAAGATCTGATCCTCTTCTGATGACCCCGTATTTCTTGTTTTAAGCAGTATCAGTCAGCAATTGAATTTTTTTTTTTTGGTTAAATGGTGATGGAAAGTTTGAGTTCAGGTGATCTGATGCAGATGTTTCATGAATTTTGTAAATAGTTCTTATCAAGTTCTCAATTATGTATAGCAGAGATCAGATAAACGTTTTTGAAGCATCACTTGCCCTCTCTGTATTCTAGGATAGAAAAGTGTACTAGACTTCTATCACTCAAGTCTATGAAAAGGCCAAAAGTACACAATCTTATACTGCATGTGGAAAAGTCTATTTTTGCACCTTGACCCCGTTGTATAGACATTCAAACTTGGCCGTGGTGGTCTTTATTTATCGACATGGGTTCCTCTCCCCCTTGCCCCAAAATCTCGTCTCTGCAGTGGTTCCATGTCGCGGTTTTACTCATTCCAAAGGTACATTTCATTTCTTTGGTTTCGGTTTGTTTTGGCGCACAATATTTTGTTTTCCTCCATTATCGTGTTTAATTACACGTTGTATCTGTGTTCTCTCGTTTATCGCATTCATTCAACAGTGTGCATTAACTGAAAGCACTCCTCCAAACTATTATGGTCATCCATCTTGCAATTACTCTTCCCTACCAAAGGGAATGCATAGTGGCAGTACCTTTTCTTAACAGTCAAAAAAATGTCCAGGAATACATTGCCTACCATGTGAAAAAGCAGCACCTTTTAAGGTAGTATTTCAGAAAAAAGAACATCTCTCATCCTATAAATTAGTTATAGCTTTTTGGAATAGCATCAAATTCCCCACCAGAATGAACTTGACAAATTACTAACTTCAAATCTTTTGCTTTTATTCTGATTGACTAGGGAATCAGAAGGTTCAAAGGTTTAAATAGAATGATCATGTTTACTGCCAAATATTCTTCCACTTTTTTCTTTTTTGGTTATATTACCTCTTAATAAAGGAGTCTGCCTAATTAGCGATAACGAACCAATCTCTAATACCCATACTTGGCTAGAGAATATTCAAAATTTCGTTCTATTGCATTGTTTTAGTCACTCATAAAATAAAAATATTTCGATCTGTTTCGAAAACGTTTCGACCCGTTTCAGAAACAGAATAAGAAATTTAAGAATTATTTTTCTAAAAAATTGGTCGAAATATATCAAAGTATCTTGAAATACCTTGAAACATTTCGAAATAATTGTATAAATGCATTGAAATATTACAAAATACCTCGAAACATTATGAAACATTTTGAAATATTAGAATTTCGATTCCATAACTGATTCGTTTTGGTCTCTTTTGAAACGAAAACGTTTCAAACGTTTTGAAACGAAATTTTAATCTCTGGTGACTAAGGCTCTTGAATATCAATTAGAAGTCGGGAGTTCGAATCTTTGTTAAAATCTAAAATTCTATAGTGAAAATTAGAGATTTGAATAAAAAAAGAGCGGTTCAATTCACAAGTCTCCCACTATTGTGATTTTTCCCTTTTTTTGGCTAGATGCATAGTTGCATAACAGGATGTTCGGAATTTGGAAAATAATCATAGCATGCATTATCGCTTACATTTACCTTTATAAAATTCTCCATCTATTCCCCAAAGGTATCTTATGTTAGAGAAAACAACCATCCGATGCCTTTGACACATATTCTAGTAGATAGGCTTCGACCCACACTCTAGCTTGCTTGGGGTTGGTAAGTGCTTGATAGTGACAATTATTTGATTTTAACATGTCCTCGTGGGAATATATATTTGCAAGTGTGTCTGCACGCACGTGTGTACTTACAAAAGCATGCAATATTTATATTTTTTCTCGACGCATATTTGAAGCTGTGGGCTTCCAATCATTCACAGACTATACGGGTAACCAGAATATCTCTTAGAAAACTCCTTTTAAATTAATACTTTTAGAAAACTCCCTTACCTGTTAGAATAAGTGGTTAGGTCTGATAAAAAAAAATAAAAAATTAATACTTTTGAAACATTTTCATTTGAACTATCCTAATTAAAAAAAAGGTTAATTGTACTGGAGTCGGGAGGTCCTAAAAGTATGAGATTTGTCTTATTTTAATTCTCAATATTCAATTGCATCATTTTGATCCTTAAAATATTGAATATATTTTTATATGGTCTTCAAACAGACAACGTCTAGATTACTAACGATTTTTTATCATAAACTTGTTATGTGATACTTAAATATGGATAAAAAAAATAATTTGAATAACTCTTGCTCAAATTTTTACTCAAATTTTGACTAAATAGCTACCCAAATTATACAATTTTGATCATGAGTTATCCCAATTTTGGTAAAAAAATTACCCATATTACACATTTTTTTGTTAAGAGCTACCCAAATTTTGTTTAAGAGTTATCAAAATTATTTTTGTTCATATTTAGGTATTACGTGACAAGTTTATGATAAAAAATCGTTAACAATTTGGACATTGTCTGCTTGAGAAACCATATAAAAACATATTCAATACTTTAGGGACTAAAATGATACAATTGAAACATTGGAGACAAAAATATGACAAATCTCCATACTTTGGGAGACCTCTAGTACAATTAACCCTAAAAAAAAATAAAAAAAACAGAAACTTTTGTTGGAAATTATTTATGAAGTTTTTAGGTATCAACAGCAACCCTCCTCTCTTCTTTGTTTCTCATCACTTTTTTAGATTCCATTCAACTGTTTTTCTTCTTGCTTACCTACCTGTCTAAGTGATTGTTTACTCTATGCGCACCCAAAGTACCACTGCTACCACCTAACTAGTTAAAAAAAATAGTATTTCGCGTATAAGATTTTTATTTATAACAATATTTCTAGAGAGATAAATGATATACAATTATATTTATACTTTAAAAATGTGGATTTATGAGCTCGTACGAGTAACACATCTATACCAGTGTCATTGCTCTGGACTTGATCTCTATGTAACTCAACAAGTACTAATAACATTAATTTGATCACATTAATCTCATAGATTATACTAATAAATCAACAGCCAATTCCTTGGGAGCACCATGGGGACCAATCTACTGGTTGCATAGCGCCTAACCCATTCAATAGTGTGGACATAAATATTACTTTAACATAGAAAAATGGTTTAATGATGCAATTATTGGCAATAGTAATCAAATATTTTTGCCAAATATCTTCTGAAAGTGACCAGGCAGGTGAATGCAATTATGGCAATGGTTTAATAGCTGCTTTATTATTTTAATATTTCATTTCATCCGTGGAACACTGAGTTTATTTTTTTTTTTTTGTTATAGGATGTTCATATTTGTGTCGATTATTCTCTCTAGTTTTTGAATATTGGCCACCATAGCCCGATCGGGTTCAAAACATGTCCCATGAGAGACAAGGGTAACTGACCTTTAAGGAGTATGAGAAATGTTGAACCATAAACTTATAGGTTACCAAAAAATAGACTTGCTACTGAACTGCACTTAAAAATTGATAATTCAATCATTGAGATCATTTGTATGGGAGAAGAAGAAGATGTACAAGTTATAAGTACATATATCTATATCACTACATGTATAATAACTTCAAACTATTTTATATGTGAAAACTATAGTACAAATATAATCTAAATATCTAATTTTCTAAGTAGAATAACCAAATCAAAATTAAATAATACGGTCATTACCTTCAATAAACTTGCTCTAACAAGGCTTGTGTAGTCTGGGTATGTTTGTCAATAAAAATTGTTTTCCTAATCATAAAATTGTATCGTTACGTGATGTTATCATCAATAAATACTATATACTATAACTACTTATAAATATTAGTATCTGTGAATTTTTTAAAATTTTTATTATAAAGTTAATGATATTTATATGTTAGTTTTCTCTAATTTGTATTTCCTATACCTATTATTTGATTTCTAATTTTTGAACTCTTTTATTAACAATATTTGACTTATAAATTATATATTATTTCCATTTAATTTTTATTTCCTATATTTACTTGACTTCTAAGTTCTTTTAGACTCTTTTATTAATTATATCTGATTTTTAAATTTTTTTGAACTCATTTATTAGTAATGCACTTGTATACAATTTTTTATATCTATGTCTATATATTTATATAAATAAAATCAAATCTATATTCTATTATTCTATCATCCAATATATGTTACAATTGATTTTTTAGTACACAAGAATATCATATTATTACAATATAAACAATAGTATTATAATTTAATTAATTTATTTGACAAAAAATATAATAAATTTATAAAATAATTAAATGTGCAAATACTCAAGAATAACAATCTTATAATAAAATTTTATTATAAATAAAAGAGAACATATTTAAAGGTTCGAAGAGATACCTAAATAAATAACAGATTAGATAGTCGAAGAGGGGTACCATAGTCATTTTGGCCCAGTAATTCTTACCCTACGTAAGACAGGAAATGAGTCTAAATGCTTAGAGAAATACCTAAATAAATTACAAATTAAATAGTCAAGGAGGGGCACTATAGTCATTTTGATATCTAAATAAATAGATAACAGATAGTCAAAGAGGGGCACCATAGTCATTTTGGCTCGGTAGTTCCCACTCCACGTAGGACAGGGAATGAGTCTCGTCTCGCGCCACATCTTTTGCACTACCAAACACCAAAAGTATACACCTCCTCCTCCTCCCGCTCTCTCTCTTCTGTCTTCTCTCTCACCACGCGGCTTCCTTCCACCTCTCTCTCTCTTCCCCATTCTCTCTCTACCATATTTAGCGATTTCAGTTTGACGTCTCCTTCTATGTTTGGATTTTACTTGTACACATATACATGACCGAGAGTATATGTATATGCATTACTGTATTATACATGTATCCTTGTCTGTTTATACTTCTGCTCTAGGTCAAAGATTAGATTCTTTATCGTCTCTTTTTCTATTTCTGTTCAAAATCGGATTTGAGTGTTGTTTTTCCACTCTCTATCTCGTTTGCTTTCTGGGTGCTCTTATATATATATTGCCTTAGACCTAGGGTTTCTATACATTCTATTATTGATTGAATCAGTTCTTATTCTCTAATCGTTCTTGAATTTTTTTTGGCTTAAACTTTCTTGTTTGTTATATATACCCCGATAGATGTAGTTTTTATTGCAAGCTTTGTAAGTTTGTGTCTTGTTTGAGTTTGAGCCCCGGATTATTGTTTCCCTCGGGGGTTTTTTTTTTTTCAGACGGGAACCTCTGAGATTTTGGTGCTTTGTTTTAGTTTGCGATCGAGAATTGGGGGTTTCTCGTAGGACTTCATTTTGTTCTGGTTCTTGAATACATCTGTAAGTCCACACCACGATTCCTAGTTTTAGGGTTTGTTTTCTTTTGTGCTCATTAGGTGGTTGGAGACACAATGCCATCGAATTTTTCGCATCTTTCATACAGATAAGAGTCTGTTTTCTGTGATAAACATGGGTAATGGGTACCTAATGGAGGGGTACCCAGATAAGAATTTTGATAGTTTTAGTGATTATTTGGATTTTTTGTGGGAATCAGAGAAGCTCTCTGATGATTTTGTTGATTTATTGCCCTCTAATCCTTTTGATATGGATATGACTGCTACATTGACAGCAATTACGGGTTGGTTTTAAGATCTTGAGATGGATTTTGGATCGAAGGCCCTTGGGTTTGGGAATGATGAAAACGAGATCAAGAAAGGGGAACTGAATATGGTTTGGAATGGTGCCATGTTTTATCCAGAGTTGGGTGGCCTGACGACAGATGGAGAATTAATTGGGTCATCAATGGATGACGAACCACGGGATGAGTTGTATGGTGGTTCTTCTTCACTGGATAGCAACATTATGGGTATTTGCTATGACAAACACTGGATTTCCAGCGCTGCTACAAAACAACATCAAGGGTGCACAACAGATAGTGATGGAGGTGCTCCCCATGATGCTTTGTTTTTTGTTCTTGGCTATCTGGGTGTGAGGGACCTTCTGTCTGTTGAAAGAGTTTGCAAATCTTTGCGTAATGCAGTGCGAACCGATCCTCTTATATGGAGAAGTATTCACATAGATCATCCGTTAAGTTATAGGATCACTGATGGTGCTCTTTCACTGCTAACTAGCAGATCTCAAGGCAAACTTCAGTGCTTGAGTCTCTTGAAGTGCTTCAATATTACTGACAGTGGCTTAAAGTGTGTGCTGGAAAGCAATCCAGGGCTTACGAAGGTCAGTATTCTTTGTCAATTAATCAATATTGATCTTTCTATTGCTCCTTATTGGGTTGTTTTACAATTTTATCTTTTCGGATTTTTCAAGGTGCAATGTGGGTAGTTACTGAAACCGTTAGCATAATTGGTGATCAGTCCATACAGCATCATATGGCATCCTAACTTATTCCTTTCCATACCATTTAAATTGCATTTTCCTGATTATTCTTAGCATTTGTGTGAATGGAGTGGTTTTCCAGATTCCCACTTATGTAATCTTTTTTAGTTGTATTAATTTGGTGATTATTGTGTATTTGCTGTTATATAGCAAGTTGTTTAGTAGATATTATGGAAGGACTCAATCAAACTACCCCCTCCCCCCCAAAAATGGAAGCAACAAAAAACAGAGACCCCACCCCAAAAAAAGTTTTTTTTTTTGTTTTTGTTTTTTTTTTTTTTTGGGGGGGAGGGGGGTATGGCTTAGTTGCAATTGGATCCTAGTGTCTATTGGTGATGTCATGTATGTCAGGGTTTGATGTTCTCATTACCATTTACAATGATCTTAGTAGAATTGATAATCGAGAAAACAAGTGTCTTGCAGCTCATGCAATTCCTTTCTGTTTTCTCTAATGCATGCTAAGTATTAGTTCCGGTTGTGTCCATTGAAGAGTGCTGAGTGATATTATACATGTCTTTGCTGGTGAAAATTTTGGTTAGCTGAAATTTACATCCATTTGTACTTGTGTTTGTAAAGTTTTTTGATAAATCTTATCTCTCTCCATGCAGCTAAGCGTGCCAGGATGTGTGAGGCTCAGTGTTGAAGGTATTCTTTGCAACTTAAAAGAGGTTCTCAATTCTTCCGTCACACCTGGAATAAAGCGCCTAAGAATTGGTGGGCTTTTTGGCGTGACGAACAAGCATTTTGAGGAATTCAAGTTTTTGTTAGGGGCAGACAACCACAAGCAGCTCAGTGCCCACAAACCACGGTTTCACCGTGCTGGGCAGTTGTATCTCTCAGTTGATGATGATCGTGCAATTGATATTGAAACATGTCCTAAATGCCAGCACCTCGGACAGGTGTATGATTGCCCGATGGAGAGTTGCCAAGTGACACATCATGGCACACAGTTGTGCAGGGCTTGCACTGTTTGCATCGCTCGTTGTATCAGTTGTGGGCGCTGCCTTAATGGTTGTGAATATGAGGAGACATTATTTTTAGATTTGATTTGTTTTGATTGTCGGAAGCAGCTTCTAAATTGCCAGGAGAAGCAGGAGGAAATGAGGACTCCCCATCAGCAGCAGGCAAGTTACCATTTTTGTCTCTATGTCTAGGAGGAGTAGGAGAGATAAATGCTTCATATGCGTCGTCCTGGCTTCGGGTTTGCATCATTGGCAGCAGTCCAAGTATCTGATACCAATCTGCCTTGAAGATTTTGATAAGGAGGTGGATGAAAGAATAACAGCAGCATAACAGACTGCCAAGTGGGCGATAGGCTGCGCTCATCTGACATAATTGAGCTCGAATTGATGCCACCTAGAGAGAGAGTTGTTGGGACTGAAAAGATAGACCAGGGGAATGTTGAAAATTCCGATTTTGAAAGATATGCATGGCCTCTTGCATGTGTTGTATAGGATGGCTTCTTAAATTTTAGCTAAAGACGGATTGCTGCTGATTAGAAGTAGTATATTCTGATATTTTTATCATCTGTTTCTTTTATGGTTGTAACCACTTCAATATTTACACAATAAATAATAATCTGTGTATGTAGTTACTTCAAATTCTTATCGCCGTTTATGATTTACATGGAATTTCTTCTCATAAATAATAATCTGGTTTTTAGGAAGGTCATGAATTCAAATCTTGGTAACTCCATGGAGTTCGGTCAGGAGGAATTTATTCTCGTAAATACTTTAGTCTCAGCATGAATGACTTGTCTTTGACTAGACTGGAAAGAGGATTAGTACATGTGAATGTAAACCGTCTCGAACACTCCTAACCAATGAACCAAAAAAAAAAAATCTGATGTGTTTGGACAGTTTTTGTGGGCGTGGCCCAGCGTGGGATAAGATATGACCCGACCCTAAGGCCGTCTGGTGCCAATATTAAACCCGACCCTGAATCAACCCAAATCCATCTGGTTTAGAGATATAAAGGTATTTACCCTTTGAATATCAATTGGAGCCTGTTTACCGTATCCCACAAACTTGATAATCCGAAAGGTTTTATAACATGAACCCACCAACCCAACCTGACCCTTGCATGACACCCTGACTCGATTAGGGCTCGCTCTTATCCGATCCATTGCCAATGGCAAGATTAAGGTAGTTTTTTTTTGGGTAAATTACACTTCATTCCCTTAAATTATTACTTTTGTTTCACTTTACACTCTTAATTATAAAATTTCTCACATTGTACCCTAAAATATCAATTTTATTTCATATTATTCCAATAGATAACGATTGTCAATTTTTTGATAGTAAATGTGCATGTAAGTGATTTGTACTGCCAATAAGCAACTGTCTATTAAGCATATACATGTCAAAAATTAAGAAAAATATATATCCATGACTTTGCATTTCTTAAACTTCAAATTTTCTTCCTTTGATCGCCCTTCTTTTTTTTTTCAAAAATCAATTGGTTGAAAAAGAGGTAAAATAAAGTGGTATTAGGTACTTAACGGGAAGTTTTTTGGGGTTTTCCTCCCTCATTTGACAAATTTTTAAGCTTATCGTTATCTATTTGAGTGATATGAAATAAAATTGATACTTTAAGGCATAATGTGAGAATTTTATAGTTGAAAGTATAAAATAAAATAAGGGTAATAATTTAAGAGGTGAAGCGTAATTTACTCTTTTTCCACGCCGTTCCTTGTACAAAAGCCGGAGCTCCTTTCGTTCGTCGCTGAAGTTGAAAACTTGGAAGCTAAAGCAAAAATGGAAAACGGTGAAATCCCTGAAAACGCCAATGAACGTAAGTATATATCTAATCTATGAATATTTGATCGTTTTTCAATTGTTTTCACCTCCATCTTGTTTTGAATTCCTTTTGGACTGGTTTTTGTTTTTCAGATTGCCCAGGGCCCGACCCTGGTGCTCTCTCTCTCTCTCTCTCTCTCTCAAAAGTGGTCTTGAAGGATGCTTTTTGTGAAATAATTGTTGCCTTATAGTGTATCTGTCATTGGCCTTAGTGCTGTTCTGTTGGTTTCGTAATTACTTTATTCTGATCATTGGGAAGCGTACACGGTCAGTTTATCTCCCTTCTTGTGACGGGAAAAAATGTTTACTTTTTCTTTGAATGGAAAAGAGAAGGGAATTCCTCCAGGAAATGATGAAAGTCTGAGCATGTATCATTGTTTCTTGAGAACACCAAACCTCTTGAAAGTAAGGCTATTATTAAATTAAATGGTTTTTTTTTTGGATATTAGGGAAGCATGTGATTTGGTTGAACAATATGTTTGTAGGAGACGTATTGTAACCAACTCAACCTACAAAGTTGATGCCCTAATCAAGAGATTGCCCAGCCTCTTGGAGAAGAGGTCTTCCAGTTCGGAGCATAAAGCCCTTTCTTGTCCTTACAAGAATCTCCAGAACCATATATTCCATTAATTCCATTTTCCCAGTAGTCTTGTCCATGTTTTCAGCCTTTCCCACCCTGGTTTGGGAAAAAGTTATCTCTTTCTAGAGATTTAGCAGATTGGGTTATGCGATTTATCTCTTAAAATTTGCAGAATTCTGCAAATGGTGCCTCACAAGAACTGAGGTAGTGGACAATCTACCCCCCCCCCCCCCCCCCCCCCTTTCTTTCCCCTTTCCCTTTCTCTCCCTGGTTATGTTCTTCTCGGAGGATGTTGCTCCTTCAATGTTAACTAATAATTGTAACAACTTCTCCATTTTTGCTTTGATATCTCATTTGGCTTTTTAAGTTGGGCTGCATCAATGGAAATGCATCTGGTTTTGAAAGAATATAGACAAATATCATCTAACAAGAGTTGCCGCCTTCGGAATAAACTTAATTCTGTGCAACTGAAAGCTTTTCTCATGTCTTGCGGAGGCTTATACTTACGATAATCTTTCTCTGCTGGTCGACTCTAGTTTGCTTCATGGTGATAACGTTTTTGCCATTCTGAATGCTCTGTTGGCAGATTTGGTTGCAATTGCAGAACGAATGGCAACAGTGAAGCAGAAGATACTGGTTTTATCTGGCAAGGGTGGGGTTGGCAAGAGCACCTTCTCTGCTCAACTCTCATTTGCACTTGCAGCTATGGATTTCCAAGTGGGTCTCCTTGATATTGACATATGCGGCCCAAGCATCCCGAAGATGCTTGGCCTTCCAGGCCAAGAGATTCATCAGTGTAACCTTGGCTGGTCTCCTGTCTATGTTGAGTCCAATCTTGGGGTCATGTCAATTGGGTTCATGCTACCCAATTCAGATGAGCCTGTGATATGGAGGGGCCCACGCAAGAATGCATTAATCAAGCAGTTCCTGAAGGACGTTGATTGGGGAGAACTTGATTTTCTGGTGGTTGATGCCCCACCTGGGACGTCAGATGAGCATATTTCAATTGGACAATTCCTCCAAGCAGCTGGATTAGATGGTGCTATCATAGTGACCACTCCACAACAGATGTCTTTAATTGATGTCAGGAAAGAAGTGAATTTCTGCAAGAAAGTCGGGATTCAAGTTCTTGGCATCATCGAGAACATGAGTAGCTTGTGCCAACCATTGTCAGATTTTAAATTCTTAAGGATGACAGAGACTGGTGAGCAGAGAGATGTAACTGAATGGGCAATGAAGTATATCAGAGAAAAAGCTCCAGAATTATTAAATTTGGTCGCTTGCAGTGAAGGCTTTGATTCTAGTGGTGGCGGTGCCACAAAAATGTGTAATGATATGGGTGTTCCTTTTCTTGGGAAGGTGCCCTTGGACCCTCAGCTATGCAAAGCAGCTGAAGAAGGTAGATCTTGCTTCACCGATATGAAATGTGGGATGAGTGCTCCTGCACTTAAGAGGATCATTGATAACTTGGTGTCACGTCAAATGATCTCAAGAACAGCAAACGGTGCCTAGGTGTTTGTTGAGTTGAGGTCATGGATTTTGTATTGCAGATTGTCAAACACCATGGTTTTCAGCTCCATGAAATTGCTCAGGCCATGATGGATGGTGCTCGAATTTTTTCAGACTCAGATCGTCTTATATTATTCCTTTTGGAAGCGAAAACCAATTGAGCCATAACCAGCTGAGTGAACAGCGCTGGATTCCCCATAGTTCTCTGTTTCAGCTGAATGCAAGAATCAAATGGAATGCTGCATCTCAATTTGTAAAAGACATTAAGGTCAAAAGATTTCCACAAGTCGATTTTTCTAAAATTCTTTTCGAATATTATTTTTTGAAATGTAATCTAAACACGTCTGATATGTTTTTTTTTTCTGTAGATCTGTACTGATTGTATTTTAATTTACAAGAATTTGTGGGTGCTAGATTTGGTTAAGTGAAAATGAATTCTGCATTTCCTGATTGGTCGAATGTAACACGTGTGATATGTATAGTTGGGTTTGCATCTTATAATCATTAATTAAAAATTATTTAAATTTGAGTACAAAATAATATAACATTATCATTGGAACGTGAAATTACTAATTATATGATCCAAATCAACCTTGCACAATCTACTAACTAACAAATCTAACATATTCTAATAACAACCATAATCTAATAATTAATATAAATAAAAAACAAGGACCAGACTACGGTATCGAAATGGAATATTTCGGTACCATACCGAAAAGTTGTCATTAAGTTAATTGAGGGCAAAATTACAACATTAGTGAGAAGTTTACGCCTGTAGTGAACAAAATTACAATATTAGTGAAAATTTTGACTAATAACCTTTACAACAAATTTTTCACTGATATTGTAAATTTTCCATTGATGTTGTAATTTAGCCACTGTTGTTGTAAATTTGTCACTGATGTTGTAAATTTTTCATTGATGTTGTAAATTTGCCCACTATTATTGTAAATTTTTCCACTGATGTTGTAAATTTTCCATTAATGTTGTAAATTTGCCCACTATTATTGTAAATTTTGCCACTGATGTTGTAATTTTTTCATTGGTGTTGTAAAATTTCCATTGATGTTGTAAACTTGCCCACTATTGTTGTAAATTTTTCCACTGATGTTGTAATTTTTTCATTGATATTGTAAATTTTCCATTGATGTTGTAAATTTGTCCACTATTGTTGTAAATTTTTTCACTGATGTTGTAAATTTTTCCACTGATCGATCAGTCAATACTAGTGATAGATCACAAACCCACAAAATATAGTTTTGGTATTTCAAATGGTAGTAAAAGTTTGTCCACTATTGTAGTAATTGTGCCCATTATTATAGTAAATTGTCCATTGATTTTGTAATTTTGCCTACTATTGTTGTAAATTTTTCACTGATATTGTAATTTTTTCCACTATTATAGTAATTTTGTCTACTACTATTGTAAAATTTTCACTAATGTTATAATTTTGTTCATTATAGTCGTAAACTTTTCACTAATATTATAATTTTGCTCTCAATTGACTTAATGACAACTTTTTGGTATGGAACCGAAATATTCCATTTCGTTACCGTAGTCTGGTCCAAAAAACAAATACAAGGTTTATGTCTTTATGATTATACTAAGATGGTCAGAGGTGGCAAATATTTCGGTACCATACCGAAAAGTTGTCATTAAGTTAATTGAGGGCAAAATTACAACATTAGTGAGAAGTTTACGCCTGTAGTGAACAAAATTACAATATTAGTGAAAATTTTGACTAATAACCTTTACAACAAATTTTTCACTGATATTGTAAATTTTCCATTGATGTTGTAATTTAGCCACTGTTGTTGTAAATTTGTCACTGATGTTGTAAATTTTTCATTGATGTTGTAAATTTGCCCACTATTATTGTAAATTTTTCCACTGATGTTGTAAATTTTCCATTAATGTTGTAAATTTGCCCACTATTATTGTAAATTTTGCCACTGATGTTGTAATTTTTTCATTGGTGTTGTAAAATTTCCATTGATGTTGTAAACTTGCCCACTATTGTTGTAAATTTTTTCACTGATGTTGTAATTTTTTCATTGATATTGTAAATTTTCCATTGATGTTGTAAATTTGTCCACTATTGTTGTAAATTTTTTCACTGATGTTGTAAATTTTTCCACTGATCGATCAGTCAATACTAGTGATCGATCACAAACCCACAAAATATAGTTTTGGTATTTCAAATGGTAGTAAAAGTTTGTCCACTATTGTAGTAATTGTGCCTATTATTATAGTAAATTGTCCATTGATTTTGTAATTTTGCCCATTATTGTTGTAAATTTTTCACTGATGTTGTAATTTTTTCCACTATTATAGTAATTTTGTCCACTACTATTGTAAAATTTTCACTAATGTTATAATTTTGTTCACTACAGTCGTAAACTTTTCACTAATATTATAATTTTACCCTCAATTGACTTAATGACAACTTTTTGGTATGGAACCGAAATATTCCATTTCGGTACCGTAGTCAGGTAGTCTGGTCCAAGGTTTATGTCTTTATGATTATACTAAGATGGTCATAGGTGGCAAATACCGTGTTCATTGGCAAGTTGCTGAATCATCTCTCTCGCTCTCATATTCGGTGCGGTTATATCTGTCCTCTTTTCGCATTTTCCCACACTCAGAAAGACTCAATTTCAACTCAAAGTCACTACTTTTTAATGTAAATTTGAAGTTAGGGTTGTTGCTCTAGTCTTACATGCTCAGTCTCATATAGTATTTTGATATTGAACATGTATTTATCTGAGAAGCCTCGTCCTATTGATTTCTACAAAGGAGGGGGAGGAGGAGGAGGAGAGAGAGACATGGTGGTAGAGGTCACCTCTAATGGCGACTTGCAACCTCATCATCATCACCAGACACATCAGCTCCCACAGATGATTCTAGGTGAAAGCAGCGGCGAAGACCATGAAGTGAAAGCTCCGAAGAAGAGAGCCGAGACTTGGATTCAGGAAGAGACTCGGAGCTTGATCAGTTTTCGCCGTGAAGTGGATGGACTTTTCAATACTTCTAAGTCGAACAAACATTTGTGGGAACAGATCTCCGCGAAGATGAGGGACAAGGGTTTCGACCGCTCACCGACTATGTGTACCGACAAGTGGAGGAATTTGTTGAAGGAGTTCAAGAAAGTGAAGCAGCAAGATAGGGGAAGTGGTTCGGCTAAAATGTTGTACTATAAGGAGCTTGAGGAGTTGCTTAGAGATAGAACCAGGAATGGTCCCTACAAAAGTCCTACTTCTTCGAAAGTCGATTCCTATATTCAGTTCTCCGATAAAGGTAGTCACTGATTCCATAATCTCTCTTTGATTTCTGGTGTTATCTGCTTTAATTTTGTCCAAATGTTGAGGGTCTAGACTTATCGTCGGGAGGATATTAGGGTTAGGTTGCTGATAGAGAATAATACTGCCGGAGTGTGCTTAAAATTGGAAGTGTTTTTTTCTCTTTTTTCTCTTTGTTTTCCATGCGAATACAAGGGCAGGAAAAACAATGAAAAAACTGGCAGAATGGCTTATTTTCTTCTTAAAGTAATATAATTTTTTCCAAACTGCTTGCTGAACCATACTGAAATTTGCTTTATTGGGTCAGCTTCGCATTAATTTTTCATGTTATTTATCATTAGCCGTGGATGTTTATGGTTACCTTTAGGTGTATCTTTAAGGGGTGTATAGTAGATCCCTTTGCTTGGGTTTCATTTTCCTTGTTGTTTTAGGAATGATCTTGTGTAGAGGTCGGGACATTCTTTGCTTTCTTGGAAAGTCCTACTTTATAAGGAAGCATTTAATTTGCACTCTGTTATAACTTTTATCCTGATGATGTTGAAGGTTTCTGAAAGAGTTTAGTCAACTTGGGATGTAAACAATGTAATTATGTCATTTGGATTCTATGGGTAATGATAGCAACAGGGCAGGTGTAATACGGTTCTCTTATCCTGACCCTGGCTCGCCAAACAACCTCATCCCTGCCTGCCTCAACCCTACCCGCCTGACAGATTTCTTTATGGTACACGAGTTGTAAACATTAAACCCGTCCCAAAGTGTCTCACAGTTCCAAAGGTTGGATAAATCTTCAACACATACTTGTAATGGAGGCCTTTTGAGACCTGGACAACCTAAAAATACTAAAGACAAGGCAAAGGAACAATCACCCTTCCACATATTTTTCCAAAACCAAATTTTCACCATTCCCATCTCCCCATCTCACATACTCCAAGATACCAGTAGGTGATTCCATTTTATATTGTGGGTTTTTAATTTGCAGAAAAGTAGGAAATGTGACTTCTAAGGGTTTCTTACCTTTTATTATTGTAACCGTGAAGTTACCCACAAATGGCTTAGTTGTCACTTGTCATAATGCTCGGAGTTGTACCTTTAACATGAAGGGAGCTGGTATGACATCTTATAACTATATGATTTGTTGTTGTTACTCAGGTCTTGAGGATGGCAATATCCCATTCGGACCAGTGGAAGGTACTGTACTAGAACTTAAATTAATGATGCATTTGAATAATTTTATGATACCTTTTCAAGTTAAGACTTAAGAGTGCATCTTTATTCATAGTTGGTCCTAGTATATTTCTCAATCTTACCCATGCGTGGTCTGTTTGTCATTTTAAAACACTCCAATTCATGCGGCTCGTCTATGGAATCATCTGAATGTGTTGGACAAGATACTTCTTATCAGATTGTGGAAACTACTTCTAAACTACATGTATATCTAAATGAATTTCATGTGATTGATTAACTATAGCAAGATTTAATTACTGTCATCAATAAAGAAGTGACATGACACTTAAAATATAAGAATGCAGAGGCTGCACTCTAAGACCCTTCCCACTGCATGTCAACATTTTTGAACAATATTGAGCTCCCGGCTTGGACTCTTTACCGGGAATTCATTCAAATTTCTTGTTTTAAAGAGCTGTGCAGCTGAAGGTTTTTTTTTTTCTTCCAAATATTGAGTAATAGAAACAAAGTTAATTTTTTTTCTAAAATCAAATATTTGTGAAATTGAGGATAAAAGGTCCATTATCAAATTTTCTGCTACGTAAGGTAAAATTCAAAAATTGGCATCATCTCTTTCCAAGTAGCTTTAGCTCCCTTGTGAAATTTTAAGTAGTCGTATCATCTGAAGGCAACAGGAAGCTGTGGGTCTTTGGTAAGGAGAATGCCTATTCAATTGTGCACCCTTCGTTATAATTACTCGTGCAACAATTCTTTATCTCCTGATTATGAATTTGTGGACATCAAATCTTTTAATCCTTACAGGAATAAATCATAAGTTTGTGTCAGGTTCATCTTCCTTCCTTCGGTCCTTTCTTCAACCCCCTCCTCCAAAAAAAGAAACGAAAAAAACCAACAAAAAGCCCAATCTCTAAAGGAAGAGATGAAATTTTGTGAGTAGCAATGGTTATCTTAGTTTTGCAATACTTATTAATTGGCCCATCTTTGCTTTGATGCGCATTTTTGGTGCTAACCTGGACATTATGGAATTTCCTTGTTTGGAACCTATAATGGCAATGCAGCCTGCAAAGTAAATCACCTGCCACGTGTTTCAGCGGTTGAAATGGTATGGGAAGGGTTTAAACATGAAAGAGGTGGGTTCGGAGGAAGAGGTGACTGGGACTTGGTTTGGGTGCTTGACCCGCCCCCTTGGTTATATACTTTTATTTATTAGAATATTCTTAAAGAATCCCTCTAGTGGCCTAACTCATAAGGGGTAAATTGGGGTAAAATTAGGGTTTCTTACTTTGTACAATACATTGTTGTTACTCCTTGTGACTCTCTCATCCAACTCGCCATTTCGTCTTCTTGTTGTCAACTTCACCATGCGCCTTGTTTATAGACGTCGCCGTCTCCGCCGTCAACTGCCATTAGTGGCATCATCGTCATCGTCATCCAATATCAGTCACACCAGGAATGCGACTTTACTATCAAGTTGTTTCCTTTTCCATTTTCTGATAATCTATGACCAAATCTAGTCTTTTTTGTACATATACATCTATTTATGATTACTTGAGTCTATGTCTGTTTTATATCTGATTTTGGTTATGTTCTTTATAAATCTTGCTTGTTTTCTGAGAAAGTGTTCGTTTGCTGAGAAAGTGTTCATTTGCTAAGAAAGTCGAAGGAAAAAGGAAAAAGAAAAAAGGAAAAAATTAACTTGATCAAAGATATAGGGTGGGGCTGGGAGGGGGAATGGGTTTTCCTAATTAACACGAGACAAATATAGTATAAAATTAGAAACCTTTCTTGGGTGTAGTGCGGAAAACGAAACACATTCTTCCCAGCAGCTGGGTTAGGTGGAGGGGCTCCATCCTGTACCTGCAATGTGCCATCCCTGGCTCTCGTGTTATTTATTTGGTACACAACTGTACATGGTTTCCTCTTGAGCGTGAGGCTTTTTTGGGTAAATTGGTTTTATGACCTATATTTGGCAATAGGCATCTTGATACCTTATTTAACATCTGTTCATCAGGGCTTCTGTTAATTCATTCTTAAGGTGTTTTTTCATTTTGTGTTGTGATTTTGGTTTAGAAGCCTTCTTGCAGTTACTTGGGAGAGTGCTATGGATTATTGGGAGTACACCCTAGTTTCAATCAACTTTTAAATGGTTGTATGTTTTCTAGAATTATTGTGTATCCGTCGATCTTAAACAAGTCCACCTACAATGACTTAGGAACCATATGATATGGAATGAGCCTTGAAAAACCTCAATTGGTAGAAGTCAGGGATTCAGACTTGGGTTTTGGTTTGGGTACTTCTATTGTTTAAAGAGAGGAACACAGAAAAAAAAAGCTGCTCACAAACTAATAACAACTCGTAGCTTTTCCTTAGCTCTTCTTCAGCTATTCCCCACCATCAAAATACTTTGTTGAAATGGTTATTTAGTTCTTACATGGTGGAAATTGACCATGCTCTCGTCAAGGACTCAAGGTGGTTGTGCTTTTAGGATTAAAAAGCATGAGGATATCTTGGATATGAATTATGGTTAGAATTGGCACAAACTGGTTTAGGAAGAAGGAATCACCCACAAGACTTGGTGATGGGATCATGTTGGAGTTGGATAAATGTTACTGATTTATTAGGATTTTATTTATTTATTTGAATATTAGTTGGTATTTATCTTTTAGTGTTAAGAGTTAGATTGATAATCTTGCTTCATTGTTTTGGAGTTCCCTATATAAAAAAGGGTTTAATATAATTGCTTTGGCAGACTATGATTATTGATTTATGGAGAGTAGTCTTCATGCCCTTCTTTTTCTCCTCCTCTATCATATGCAATATAAACTAACTAATGCTCTAAGTGTGCTGGAGAAAATTGATCATTTTTGGGTTCTTCAATGGAAAGATGAAGGCCGAAAAAGACTGTGAGTGGATGCTTAAGAAAGGAACATATGGGATATGGCTTAAAAAGAGTCAAAATTGGAGAGTAGGTAGAAATTAGGCTTATTTTGGGAGGGAGGGGAGGAGTTAGTTTGGGATTGTTGTACTTCAGATGAGGATAAAGAATGTCTGTGTTTTGAGCATTATTTAGCAATGATAATTTTGTGTTTTGTGTCAAGTTATGAATGAAACAATATGGCTGAAAGTCTCCGTTGCGCCTCTCATTTAATGCATCTCTCTTTTCGATGAGATAAAGCCTCCAAGAGATAACAAAGAAGGCATGTGGAGGACAGGAGAAAAAAAAATTATGTTGAGCACAAAAAGTAATGGGATACTAGCCTATATAGTAGATATATCAGATGTTTGTAATAGGGTTTTTAGGAGGAAAGTGCACTTGTTTGAATGAAGGTTAGAATCTATATGACTAGGAGAGAGAGCAACATGAATTTAAAATTGCTTCGCAACAGTCATCAATACAATCCGTTCTTAATAGAATTGGTCTGATTCTCCAAGCAATTGGGATGGGTTGCACCTCACATCTACAGATCTCACCCAGAAGAAAGGTCACATATTTGTGAGGAGAAAACTTTCCCTATTTCTTACTCTGAAAGAGCATATAATTGTTGTGACTAGTCATATTAAAGTTGCAGTTATAATTTACTAATAAAAAGATGAGAGCATTGGTTGTACTTGTGTGTGTTTGTTATACTTTGTCTATGGAAAGCCGATGATTATTGACTATTAAGATCCTTTAGACTAAAAATTCACACTAGTTGATTAGATATAAGAATTACATGTCATAACGTACTAAACTTCTTATGAATAGTATTATAATTATTTTCTATATTTTTGATAAATTATGTAATTTGATATATAAAACACAATTATTTATAACGTGTTTCCTAAGTGTTCGTGTCCTACTTTTTGAGAAAGTAGGTTCGCGTCTTCGTGTCGTATTATAGCGATATTTTCGTGTTCGTATCTGTGCTTTTTAGGTATTATATGTCAACACATGTTTATATTTTAGCAATAGACATGGTCTAAAGATGTGTTGAACACATTGCTGAAGGAGTGTCGGACCTGTGTCCGAATCTAATATTTTATCTTCTACTTATGGATACGGATAAAAGAGTATGGAATACATGTCTAAGAGTGTCGGATAAGGGTGTCCGGCATGGTTACGTTACTTTGTAAGAGTGTCTGTGCTTCTTAGCACATTAGTGACTTGGAGGACGTACTTTAAGCACCTAGTATGAAGTTTATGGTGTTTTGAGTAAGGAAATGAATGTCCCATATATAAATTCATATATCTATGAGGTATGTGAAAATGTAGAATAGCTAACCCTATAGTTTCAGAAGGTCAGATGGTTGGTTAGGGAGGCAATCCCTATATACCCCAGAAGCTGTTTGGTACATTCATGGCATGCACAGAGGAAATCGATTCACTTTGATTAATGTACTTTTTGTTCAAATTCACTTTCTGTTAAGTTTACCGAACAATGTCATTTGTTTATTATTTATAATGACCCCTTCTCAAACTCAATAGTTCTATGAGCTTTTTGTGTGTAAGGTTGTTAACTACAACCAAATAGTGAATAATATATCTGTATGGATCCTCTTGAATTTGCTTGTTATGAAAATTGAATGTTGCAAGCAGGAGTAGATGCTCATAAAACTCTTAAGATACTTGTATTGCTTCAAAATGCTCAGGGGAATGATCAAGTTGGTTGATATCATTATCCTTTGGGTATTAACAAAATGATAGCACCACAGCGTTTACAGGTTGAGCTGATTACCCTCCAACTGAACCTGGAGTTTGAAATTTGAAGGACCTGTAAAGAACCCAAGGCTCTGAGCTCTTATACACATTTATATTTGGAGATGGGTATATATTTCTCTGAATCCGATTCTGTATGTCTGAGATGATCTAAAAGACTTCAAGTTGAGATATTGAAAGCCTTTTGACTGAAATCAAGATTTTGGGATATTGAGATGGGCCTACATAACTCCAAGATATGTTGTCCTGGTCAATTGTATTGTGGCATGTGAAAGCACTGAGAGATGATTCCAATGAAAACGTGGTGGCTACTTCTTCTGATAAATGACTAGTAAAAAGGAACAATAATCAGGACTACCCATTAGAGACAAAGGATGAGCAATCTTATTTCCCAGCAGATCATTGACTAGTGTGAGTTTCTTTGAAATTTTTTTTTGGAATGTTTTGTGCAACAAGACCTAAATGGTGCAGATGTAAGGTTTTTGTGGAGTGATCCAATTTGATAGAGGTGACTAATATTAAGAGTGAATCATGACGAATTGTTGACTAGAGTGCTTTTTTGTTTTTGAAATTGTTGGAAGGTTTTTGAAAACAAGATCCGAATCGTTGAGATATGAGGCTATGTTGAGGTAAGTAGATGTATTTCTAACAACAGATGATTGGTAATCTTATCTACCCAGAAATAGAAAAGGGATGATCAGAATCTCACTAGTGTTAGGATTCTTGCTAACATAAGTTCCCTTGTTGGAAATCTTAATGTAGAATTGGTACATCAGGTCTTTCTGGATTACTTTTTCCTGCTTGTGCAATGTATTACTCCTCGGAACTTTCTAAGGTAATTCTCAAGTTATGACTAGTCTGAGTCTTGTTTATTTAATACTTCATATAACACGGAGAAGGACAGAGAGTACACCCATTTATTCTGTGTGTGTGTGTTGGCACATTCAGATACCATTCACTTGAATATATTGCTAATTAAAATTGTTGCTTTGGAGGATCATTTTGTGAATGATGATGACTGATAAGCATTACCTTCAATGACAGTGCACCACCAGTGCACTACTTGGGATGGTCTGTTCTTCGGTTATACAGTTCATCTCTTCCTCAGCTTTTCTTTTATCATTTTTTGCAGTGGTCAATGTTAAACTTTTTATTTAATTGCACTTGCACACCAGGGTCAAGTTAATTAATGATATGAGTGATATAGTGTGTTGTGGCATGCCGATTGTAAAGATTAGAGTTGTACTGTATTTCTAGTTCCACCTATGTACCCAACCTTTGGGCCAATTTGTTTTTTGATTTCTGTTAAATATGTGGAGTATTCCACTTTGTGAATCGGACTTGGTTTATCCTGGAGCCTGCTTATAAACCTTTTTAAGTTGGATACTGTGACTTGATAACTTTGTGCAGGAAAAAACTTCTAAATTGAACATATTTTTCTTGTTTCTTTTTTGGGGTTTGCTGAAGGGAGGGGGGAAGTTAGGGATTACTATCTTGCTGTATAAATAACATTGGTATATTCTTGCTATTGTCCTTGTATTGATCAATGTTAAGAGGCTAGAAAAACCATTTTAGCATATTTATAACATTCTATCTAGTGGAAAAATTACCTAGTTTTCCTAAGATATATGGAATTTCAATTTTCTGCTATTAATAATTCTTGCTCTTATGATTTTCTGATTTGAGTGTCTTATCAAGATTTTATTGTTGTACAGCTAATGGCCGGTCAACTGTCAACCTTGATAGGCCTTTGGATCATGACGGGGACCCACTAGCCATTACAACGGCTGATGCTGTGGCAGCCAGTGGAGTTCCCCCATGGAACTGGAGAGAGACCACTGGAAATGGTGTGTATCCATTTTTTAAGATAATGTTTGTAAGTTTACTTATCTTAGGGAAATCTACCAATAAGTGCTACTTTTCTTTTTCTAATACTGTTAGATTTTGTTCAATTTCCTTCACAAATTTAAGCCCTACTTTAAATGGTTCAAAATCAGTTCAGGATTTGAATAATACTAAATCTTTTTCAATTTGGCACTGAGACACTAATTACACTCTCAGGATGATAGTTTCTTAATCAATTTCATCTTATTGTAAAACCGTTGTAACAGATAGGATGACTGCTACCAAATGTTTATGATATATATATTATTTGACGAATTATATAAAATGTATCACTTCTGATGGAAGCTTGGCGGAGCAAATTTTTTCGGTCTGTTCATACGCGCCCATTTTAAAAAAATTAAAATCATCTGCCCCGCATTAGATTGAATCTTTTTGGATACTAGATTGTGTTATTACCTTGCACACCAATATTTTTTTTTAATTTATTTGTTTTCTGTTTGCTTTCTCAAGAAAGTAAACTAAACCTTATTAGTGATACTTTCATAATGAAAAACTAAGGGGCAAAAGAGGAACTGTAATACAGTTTGGACTTTTATGAAATTGTGTTAAAAAGTAGGATATGCCTTAATAGTTGATACCAATTCGACTAGTCTTTATGGTATTTGAAAGAAAAAAGTCTTCACTTACTGGATTTTGGACTTTTCTTATAGTAGATTAGATTGCAAGTGTCGTATTTTTATTTTGGTGTTTATGGATGCAGTTTTTATGGGAAAATATTTGGTTTTGGTTACTGAATTTATCTAATTTTTCTCAAGGCACACATACTTTGAAATTTTGGGTAACTTCTTATGCGAGTCTCTATAATATATTAGTACTTTTTTTTGCCTTGGAACTGCTCGGCCTTTGCATGTAATGTGAAGAATAATTCTCACAAAAACGAGAGAAGAAATACTGTGCTCTGATTTGAAGATGCACCCTGTCCAATATAAGTTCCCTTATTGCAAGAAGACTTGCAGTGCAGGTAAGTTTCCTTCTCAAATTGGGAACGAGCTACATGGTCAGTGAGCAAATTTTGTGTTGTAATAAAGCAACCTATAAAAATCATTCTACTATCAACTTTCAAGAGCCCCTTCTAATTCTTTTCGTCATGTAGATTATCCAATATTTTCTAATATGAATTCTGAATTTGAGCTGACTCAATTCTTGAGCAACCTTTGTGTCCATAAAATTGGCCGTTTGCTATTTCCTTTTCATGCTTTGCTTGTGAATTGGATTTACACTTTCTTGATTAAAGACTTTAAGGAGTCTTAAGTCTAGATGCTTGGAATGATTTTGTCCTGCTATGTACTGTGTAATTTTTTTCATCACTTTGGCGAGATTTTCTTGTTTGCCTACCTAGAACCAATACCCTAATTTGGTTCCTCAAATTTGATACCACTTTTGAAGCATGCAGTTCTTTTTCCATGCAGGTGGGGAGGGCCACTCTGCATATGGTGGGAGGGTCATAACAGTTAAGTGGGGGGAATACATTAGAAGAATCGGTGTTGATGGAACTGCTGATGCAATTAAGGAGGCTCTCAAATCTGCTTTTGGCCTGCGAACTAAACGGGCATTTTGGCTGGAGGATGAAGATAACGTCGTCCGAAGTCTTGACAGAGACATGCCATTAGGAAATTATACTCTTCACCTTGATGAAGGTATTCTTGAACTTATAATAGAACACATCTTATCACACATTTTTTTTAATGAGATTTTGATGGAAAGACCTTCCTTCTCTTTTTCAGGAGTCTCCATAAAAGTTTGCCTTTATGATGATCCTGACCGCCTGGCTGTCCGTACTGAGGATAAAACGCTCTATAGCGAAGGAGATTTCCGTGATTTTCTCTCTCACCGTGGTTTGATAGGCTTGAGGGAGATCAATGGCTACAGATCCCTTGATAATTTGGATGATCTCCGTCCTGGTGCTATGTATCAGGGGGTGAGACTGCTGGGGGACTAGGATTTCATTTCTGAGAGTAGTAATGCTTGATATGATCTTTCAAAATCGGTTTATTCCCCTCTTTCTTCGAACAAAAAAAAAAAACAAAACCCCTTTTTACATTTTCAGGTTTAAACTCTTAAATACAATGTTACTTGAAGTACCATCATGAATTTCTGTTTTGTGGATTCCTAGCTGGATGTTTTTATCTTCTTTGATATGTAGGTGCCTTTTGGTATTGTGATATTCTTGATTATTTAGCATTTTGTACCTTAATCATTAGAAGGAGAAGGAGGAGGGAGAGAGGTTTGGTTTGGAAGGGAACTAGAGCACATTTTTATAGAACAGTTCATTGTAAGCTGGCTTGTGTGAAATAAGGGCAATAATGTTGAGCCTGTGGTCAAAAAGCACCAGGAATTGGATGACGGGTAGGCCATCCAGATTACATTTTGACAAAATCATTTCTTACCCCCTTTTCTAATTAGGGGTGTCAGTCAGGTGGAATTATGTTGTCTTCGTATCATATCATTTCGAGTTCTGTCGTGATTAGTCAATCTTTAAATTTTATACAAATATATTGATCCAAAAAATACAAAATAAAATATCAGATAATGACATAGATTTTGTCATGTCAATTATTTGTATTTGATATTAATCTAATACATTTATTATCTGTGTCAATAATTTTATAATAAAGTCTAATAATTTTTATATCTGTTTCGCATATAAATAAAATGAGAATGCAGTTTGAAAAATGACCAGCTCTTTTGTATTAGATTAAATCATTTTTTAGTAAAAAAAAAAAAAGAACGCCATTAAAAAAAATTGAAATTTACCAATTCTAAACCGGCGACTTCGTCTGGTGAATACTGTTCAAGTGTTCAATAACTCAACGATAAATCATGCAACAGCAACGCGCGCGCGCACACACACACAGCGTCTCTCTCTCTCTCTCTCTCACACACGCTGAAATCACTCATCACCATATTAGTTTAAGTGGCCCCACTTCATTCAAACGTCGACAATTCCGCCCTCATTGCCCGCCATTACCTTTCAGATCACAACGCCACACTACCCGATAAATATATACAGATAGATACACAATGCCTAGCGCTTACCCCTTTTCTCTTCACTACTACTTCACATTCTATTCTCGCTCCTTCCTCTTAGCAAATCATGGGCAAAATCAAGATTGGAATCAACGGTATACTGATCTTTATATCTTATCGTGTTCTTCATTTGATTACATACACACAAATAGTGTTTATCTTCAATTGGATTTCGACGTTGATCTGATCGATATGTTGTTTACTTGTTTGTGTATAGGATTTGGAAGGATTGGCCGTCTGGTGGCGAGAGTTGCTATGCAGAGTGATGATGTTGAAGTCGTTGCCGTTAATGATCCGTTTATCACCACTGATTACATGGTAAAGAAGTACATTTCTCTAAATCACGATTCAAGTATAGCAGCACCACATTGTAGCCACTGGCCCATAATGTTAGGTTTTTGGATCACTACATTGTAATTGTAGTGCGAAGTTGAACCTGTTATATGCTTTTTAGTTTAAACCGATTTTGAACCTCTGATCTGAACCTTATCGTTGTTTTTGTCTAAACTGTACATCTTAGGCTGTAGAGTGGGACTGGGGTCTTCACTTGCTTGTGTAGTGATCAGTGAAATAAGATCTCTGAAACAAGTTCCAAGATGAATATTCAGAATATAGGTTTTTTTTTTTAATGTATGTAAGTGAAAATTCTATAGCCTTGCATCATTTGTTGCCTCCATTGAAGGCAATGGGTGCACCAAATCATTCAAATGAGTGGTGGCTATAGAATTTTATTGCACACACATTTTTATACATCTCGGAGACCTATGTAGATCGAAAACAGATTGCATGTGTGATTTTCATATTCTAATTTCTCCAGGAAATTAACGACAAAAATAAAAGGGAAAAATGACAGAGAGATTGTAATTCAAGAAGGCTATGTAGCTTTACATGAATGAATGTTTTGCTTGTAAGGTCCCCACAGTAAGCTCACTTGGTGGGGTAGTTGTTAAGGCATATCCACATCTTGCTAACAAAGATTTTGATGTTGTGTTACGTAGACCTACATGTTCAAATACGACAGTGTTCATGGCCAATGGAAAAAGCATGAGCTTAAGATGAAAGATTCTAAAACCATTCTCTTTGGTGACAAACCTGTCACTGTCTTTGGTGCCAGGTATAGGCTGATTCCCTAATTTTGAATTCTACATCAAAGTTATGTGATCTTGGATTAATATTGTGTCTTTTGTTTGTTATAAATAGGAACCCGGAGGAGATTCCTTGGGGCGAGGCTGGAGCTGATTATGTTGTCGAGGCCACAGGCGTTTTTACTGACAAGGACAAAGCTGCTGCCCACTTGAAGGTTCCTTTTGATTTGCTCACGTTTTTTTTTTCCGGATGTGTTTTCTTCGTTCGCAACAGTAACCACAAAATCTGTTCATGTCCTATCTGTTAAATGATTTGCTCTTATGGTATTAATAAAGAGGAGAATTATCCACTGCACTTACTGGTAGTGGTCTGTGCTTTTTCATGGTTGCATTTGTAATGGTCTTTTTTGTAGAACAAACGCTAGTTGGGGTTAATAGGTACACCATATGGATATTTATGTCCATCTTAGCTTGTTTTGCTTGTGTGGCAGCTTGGAATTGGAATCTGAAAGAACCAATTCAACTGTCTTAACCCAGTTGCAAGCTGCCCAATAGAGCATAAGTTTTGTTGATTTGTGAAATTCTTCATTGTCATTCATGATAATACTACTGCAACAAATAGTCATTAAACTTTTCTGGTTCATTTGTGCCAGGGAGGTGCAAAGAAGGTCATCATTTCTGCGCCAAGTAAGGATGCTCCCATGTTTGTTGTGGGTGTCAATGAGAAAGAATATAAGCCAGATATTGATATTGTTTCCAATGCTAGTTGCACCACCAACTGTCTTGCTCCATTGGCCAAGGTTTCTTTCATACTTTATTTTGTTGCTCAGGTCACACTGGAAATTTATGCCCTCTACTTTTGTGAAATACTAAATTTTAATCTGATGCTCCCGGAACACAGGTTCTTCACGACAGATTCGGTATTGTTGAAGCTCTTATGACAACTGTTCACTCTATTACTGGTAAGGACGTCTTCATTTATCATCAAGTAGTTTTAGGAGATATGAACTATGGTCTAATTTATTGTTTAATGTCATTCAGCAACACAGAAAACTGTTGATGGTCCATCAATGAAGGACTGGAGAGGTGGAAGAGCTGCTTCAGTCAACATCATTCCCAGCAGTACTGGAGCTGCCAAGGTATTGTGACTGACTGTCGGGCATGTTTGGAACAAATTGAACCTTCGCTGTACATTGGTACTATTTGTTAAATTTTTTCTGGAGTACTTCTGATCAATATATGGTTTTGGAAGTGATTATGTATTATGTTTTATAACCATCTTTGGAAAGAGATTTACTCTTAAATTTCTCCTTTAGTTAGTTGATTTGACCTCCAAGGGGCTAGCTATTTTGCCTTTGACTAAATGACTCTCTACATTTAGAGAACCTCTTTGGCTAGCTATTTTGCATTTGGAGAGCCAAACCACTCTTTTTGCACTCGGGGCTAGTTATTTTACATTTTGATGATGTGTCAAACTATGCAATATTTTTTACTTGAAAAATTAATAGTAGTTAGCTAAAATAGAGAGCGTGGTTGGAGTAACTTTGTAAAAGTGGCTCTTTAAAATAAATATTTTGACTAGCTATTTTGAAGAGCACCTTGGAGAAGTACTTGTTTTTGTGAAACGCAGAAGATTTACATTGTGTACTTTTTGCGGCCATAAAAATTCTTTTAGAAAGCTCCACCACCCTGATCCCTTCCCTCTTCATTTTTCAAGGTTTCTTTTTTAATGTTCATAACATTAGCCATATACATTTATGCTTAATTATGGTTTATTAAGCTTCACATTTGTACTCTAACATGAATGACGTCTCTTGGTAATTCTTATAGGCTGTAGGGAAAGTTCTGCCCTCACTAGATGGAAAGCTGACTGGGATGGCTTTCCGTGTTCCCACTGTTGATGTTTCGGTGGTTGACCTCACTGCCAGACTTGAGAAGGCGGCCTCATATGATGAAATAAAAGCTGCTATCAAGTAAAATCAGGAACTCTGCATTTAGCCTCACTTCATGCTTGTGGATGTTATCTGTCTGCACCATGTCATATTCATTCCAATTTCCATGTAATGAAGAAAAAAAAGCACCTTATATACCCATCCTGTCCTCTTTAATTTTTTGTAGGGAAGAGTCTGAGGGTAAATTGAAGGGAATCCTTGGTTACACTGAAGATGACGTGGTGTCAAGCGACTTCTTGGGTGACTGCAGGTGGTACCTTGTTATTCTTCTCAATCAGTTGTGTTTTCAAGTAATTTTGCACAATAGAGTTTTCTTCTCTCTCTCTCTCCCCCCCCCTCCCCCCCCCCCCCCCCCTCCCACTCAAAAAAAAAACACTTATCGCTCTGCTGTTGTAAACATGTCTTTTCCATTTTATTTTTTAAGGTATAACCTGTTTGCCTTTTTGGGGGGTCTCTCTTTCCTCGTCTTGAGCCTTCAATTTTACATTTGCTTTCAACACTTTTACAGCATCTCTTTCCATGTAATATTACCATTGATGCAGGTAAAGAACATCAACTATAACTGAGTGAGTGATAAATTGAATTTTGGCAGGTCAAGCATTTTTGATGCCAAGGCTGGTATTGCTTTGAGTGCCAACTTTGTGAAGGTTGTCTCTTGGTATGACAATGAGTGGGGTTATAGGTAAGCTTTTCTATCTGTACATGACTACCCTTATATCCATAAGGGTGCTTCCATCTCACATTGGTTTTCAGTTTAGGAAAATATCTCTTACTATTGGCTTTTGTTTGATTGAGTATGTCATCTCGACCTGTATTTATATTCGTGTTTTGGAAACCTCAAACTCTGGTTTATATCATGGTGTGTGTTTTCATAACTTTCAAAGATTTGTATTGCCTATGATACTTTCACGCAATGTGGTACTAATATCCTAATATTAGTGTTACAAATAAATTATTCGAAGGATGGTTTTGGCTGTTAAGCATGTCACCCATTTTTGTAGATTTATTGTGGAGACTTGACATGGTTTTTTGTTGTTGCAGTAATCGTGTGATTGACTTGATCCGGCACATGGCATCTGCTTAATGAACTGTTTTTGCACCATTTCACGATGGCAATCGTTTCCTCGGCTTAGTGTTCTGCTTTCTTTAGTGCAGGCCCATGGTTAGGGAGTTGTTTCAGAATAATTACAATTTTTTGAGACTGGTTACACGGCACGTGGTCTCTTTTGTTGGACCCGCATTCAATTTTGTTTAACAAATTGTTATTCCTCCATATTTTATTAATGTTGATTCAGTTTCTATTTTGCATGGTGTTTCATTTCAAATTGTCATTAAGTTTCCATGTCGTTTTCTTTGATTTGCTGATCTTTTTGTTGTATGGTATCGTTGCCGTTGTCATTCCCATCCCCCCAGGTGACATAAAACAACCGGTAGACGGTTCAAATAGGGGCATGTACCTTTTTCTTTCTTTAATAAGTGGGGTTAATCTCACTTTGTACCATGAAAAATGTTCTAATTCTTAATTTATACCCTTAAAAAATTAAAATTTTAAATTATACCCTCAATGTTAAGGGTGTCCATGGGCTGGATTGCTCACGGGTTTTGTTACCCGATCTAGAAAAATAGGTTCAAAATTCGATAAGCTTGATAGTTGGCCCGTCCGAATCTGAATTTAATATTCTTCAAGAGAGAGCTTGGCTCTACCCACAAACTCATTACCAGGCCCAAAACTTGGCCTAATAGCTCGCCCACAAAAAATCCGTTAAACCCAACCCAAGAACCCGCCCACCCACCTTTATTTGAAAAAAAGTTAGATACATTAAATTATTCATAAATAAAATTATTCATAATTTACTTTTTGTCCATTTTAACTCTATTTTTAATTTAAAAATATAATTTATAAAAATAATAAATAATAAAAATATTAATTATTTCTAAATAAAGTTGTATATAAAAAATTTCGTCCACAGACCCTCTCAATAGGCTCATAGGCCCTTGTCAACATGCCCTCCCACAAGCTCACCGATGACCCTAGTGAGTGACAGATTGAACTACAGATAACTTACCTCTACCTGAAATTCGACCTGGCTCGCCTAATAACTCACCCGAATAAAAGTTTGGACCTAGCTTATACAAGCCCAGCCCACCCATGGATAACCCTACTCAATGTTATAAAATAGATTCAATGTAGCCCAATTTGAGGGTGAAATTTAAGATTGAGCCTACAATTTTTGCTTAAAATGAGGCAACACTGCACTTGTTTTATAACATTGAGAATACAATTTAAGAATCCAATACCTTAAGAGTACAAATTAAGAATTAAAGCATCTTTCAAGGTATAAAATGAAATTAACCCTAATAAGTGGTGAAGAAATATTTTCTTCACCTACGGCTCCCTTACCTCTTCCTCGCTCCCCGGTAAGATGCTGACCCATCTTTATGTAAATATTTAATGCAACGTTATAATTCCAATCACCAATTAGTCCTAATAAACCCTACTATATCAATAACCACCAAGAGCTATCAGGTCAAGTAACCTATGAAATGAATTAAATGGAATATACTAGTTCTATGTTTTTATTGTTAATTGATTCAGTGACCAATGCTGTAAACCTATATTACGAATTAAGGCAAATTTGGGTTATGAAAAAACAAAGAAAACGGTAGATGCCGATTCTAGATGAGTCTAATCAGGGTTGAATATAAACTCAATTGAACAAAGTTTCATTTCAATTAATTGAGCAACTCTTAACTATTTGCATGATTGAACAAAAAAGTCAAAGCAAAAATGATACTCAAAAGACTTCATGTGTTATCTGGAACTTGGTGCTGAAAATATAGTCATGAAATCAGAGAGGGTCAGGCGTCGAGATGAATCCATCTGTAAAAGTTAGAACATGACGTGAAATAACATCTGCATGGAGGACTGAGGTATTCCAGAGATGTTCAACAAAGAAATGTTCAATGTGCAGACACGGGTGGTCATTTTATTATCAATATGGCAAAATAAAAGCCTACCAAAAACCTAATTTTTTGACTTCCGATCCTAGTGGATGCCTAGTTATAGTATGTGCAAAGCAGACAGCTAGCTAGTAGATGGTAATATCCCAAGCAGAAAGAAAGATGTCACGCATCAGACACGATCCAAAAATAGCCCTGAAAACAAACAACACAGAACTGAGAATCAGAAACATTTCCTTATCAAAGTGCAAAGCAAAGGCAGCAAGGAGTGTACCAAGTGGCATACAAATTCCCGTTCACAAAAAAATACAGGTATACATCCGTTCGACCAACTCCATCTCCTCAAAACAATTCCAGGCCTGTGTATACCAAGTCCATCTCCTCAAAACAATTCCAGGCCTGTGTATACAACTTTCTTCATGTGGGTAAGTTTAGAACAACTTGTTAGGTCCTTTAACCAACACTTCAGCTAATGATATTAAGCATGACATTCTAACTAGATTGAATGAAACAGAAGACATTTCACCCAAAAAATCTTGTTCATGAACTTAAGGATTGATTAAAATAAGCCTCTGATGAGCCCAACAATTGTAGAATAGAGGCAAACATATTATGCACCAATTACAATTACTGAACTCTTTACATTTCACACAGAAGAATAGTGAAGTAGAGCAGTTCGATCGCTCACAACTATCAGCATTAAAAACAAACTTCAACTGAAACTTCACACTCACTTGACATCAACAATAATCTCATGTAGCCTACTCTATATGCATACCATCGAACGTAGTTGTTACACAGGGTAATCTCAATAGAAACGACTATCTAAAAACATCTAATATACTGCATATACGTCAAAATTACTTACGTGTCTTTGAAAATGTGGAATCACGCTTTGAAATCGGGAAAATAACCTTCTGGAACCTATCCCTCTTTAATGTCCTATATTTATGCCAAAATTACTTAAACTGTGGTTTGGATACAGGGAATCATGCCAGGCAATTGGAATTAGGAAAAGCTTCAATTGAAATTTATGATGTTCAAATCATAGAGCAATCAAGTGGAAACGGGGTATCGTTACACAAGAATTATTTGCATATTTTCATGTTACTTGGAAAGTTAAAACACAACTCATTTTCTCCTGAATTAGTGAACTAATTACACCATAACTCACATCACATCATTATAATAATATCAGTAAAGTATAATGCATGAATCATACACAATAAACATACAGATTTTACGCACACTACCACGCAGCATAACCCCCCAGAAAGCCCCAATTGAACAAACTACTCAATTATTATAAATAAAATCAGAGCAGAAAACAATAGGGTGATTGCAATTACCGACTCAATTGCCGACCCTAGGATTAAGCCCCAGAAGCATGTTGTTATCCTTGGGCAAGTACACCACATTGGGAGTCTTTGCAAGGGTGGAAGCAATCTCCCTCGAAGCCTCGATCCTCCTAAGCTCAATCAAACCCATCCCAGCAGAGGAAGTCGCCTCCGAAATCAGTTTCGCAGCCTCACTTTCTCCTTCAGCCCTAATAATCGCCGCACGCCGCTCCTGCTCTGCCTTCATAACAACAAACTTCGATCGCTCCGCCTCCTGTTGTGCCACCTGCTTCGCCTCCACGGCCTTGGAGAACTCCGCTCCATACGACAAGTGAGTAATCGCCACGTCGTCAAGCAAAATGCTGAAGTCCTTGGCTCTTCGAATCAAGCTCTCACGAACCAAAGCTGAAACGTGAGGACGCTCGGTGAGCAATTGATCGGCGTTGAATTGAGCGACGACGGCCTTAAGAACTTCATTGCCGATCGAAGGGAGGACTTTCTCGTCGTATTCGAGGCCTAGGGTTTTGAATATGTCAGGAAGGCGAGATTCCTCGGGGCGAGAGAGGAGACGAAGAGTGAGATTGACCATCTGAAGGTCCTTCGTGCCGGAGATGGAGGAGAAAGTGTGGGGGTGAGTGCGAATGTCGAAGATGTAGGGCTTTTGGAGCCATGGGATCAGGAAGTGGGTACCTTCTCCGACGGTATCGTCAAGGACTCCACGGAATCGGTCGAAGAGGACGGCACGTTGGCCGCCGTCGACGGTGTAGAGGGAGGAGTTGAGAATGGTGGCACCGACACCAAGGCCGAATGCGGCGCGGGCAAGGTTGGTGAGGAATGACACTGCTGCTTGGTTACTACCCATGCTATGAGAAGGAAACAGGAGATTAGGTGAGTAATCTAGAGAGAGAGAGATGGACAGAGAAGGGTTTTAGGGGGAGTGTATAGAGAGAGAGAGAGAGTAGAGTGCTTTCCAAGTCAGTGGAACAGTGTAATCTAAAACCCTAACCCCTAAAATGATGCGACAGGCCTGTAGAAGGGGCTGGACCCAAGACTATATTTGTTAATGGGCCCACCTGTATGGTGCTTATTTCGGCCGAAACGTGTGAATATTAGAAGCAATATTTTTAGGGGGAAGTTTTCATTCCTAGAAATTTTAGACACTACGAACTTAATACAAAATTGATATAGGATTTACATGTCTGAGTTTAACTTTAGTTGTTTTGAATTGTAAATAGATAGACCCGTTACACACCTTTGCAGTCTTATATGTTCTGATGAATAAAATTGGATTGAACTAGGTTATCTCTCTCGTTTGGTCAAGTAAAAATGGGACATCTCGACTCCCACGATTATGCTTATGAGTTTCGAGGTTAAATAGAGCCAACTTTTCATCTAATGATTACATTAAATTAGATTTCTTCAATGTTAAATAGAGTTAATTTTTCATCCAATGATTATATTAAATTAGATTCAAATAGTATTTTCTTTCTATCTTTTTTTTTTTATTTAACGGTCAAAGGTATTTGAACAAATTTACGTTCACCTCGACTAATTCTTTCTCCGGCCTGATAAAAAACAGACCATCAATACTGAAATTAGGGTATTTATGAGGGATAAACCCTCATGGACTGGACTAAGAGATTGTCAAAATTCAAACTCAAGACATTCGAATTTAGAACCCGTCTCTTTTACCACTTAAACTACCCTTTGGAATTAACATTTTCGTTCTCACCATATAGACAAATTCCTTATATAAGTTTTGGACTACTGGTTGGGCCGAGAAGGTATGAATCTACCTATGACCCATTAAATAGGCCTTTACAAGCCCATTGGAAATTCATTGAGCATTTCTACGGTAGTTTAGCCCAAGTTTACAGTTATTTGCCATGGCCCATAGGCCACTATGTCTATAGCGTACAAGTGGTGCCTCTCTCTCTCTCTCTATCTCTCTCTCTCCCATTTTTCTGTAGCTGTTGGCTTGACGAACACCACCGACCACTGCTCGTTGAACAACAAGAAAATCCCATCCTAATCCAGGTACAGTTTTGCCTTAAAAGATTCAATATTGTAGCTCGTGCAAGTATACGTGGTTATTCATGTTGGAATGAATCCAACGACTCTTCCCCGAAAAATATGACACAGAAAATATTCATCGCAATGCATTAAATTTACCTCCAGTGTTTATTTTTCCTTCGTCCCTTTACTGTTGGAATATTTAGTGTAATTATGTACAATTTGGTTTGTGTCGGACACCTGTTTGGTAAAATGCCTCTGTCTAAGAGTATGCCTTTACTTGTATTTCTCCAAAACACTGTTCTGTTCGCCATTTCCTTTGAAAATTTTGGTGTTCTTTTATTATGGACTGAAGGTTGAAATATCAAATATGTCACTGACGAAGTGACGATGTTTAGAGCCTGGAATTTGAATAGAGGATTTTATGGAAGCATACTTCCAAATTTTTGCATGCGTCTTACTTTAATCAACCATTTTTTAGTATTTTATAATCTTTCCATGTTTTTTTCTTGTTTGCGTTACGCGGGGATACGAGATACGGGTACGATACGGATATGGAAAAACTCTAAAAAATAGGATACGGCTACATGCCGGATATGTCAATAAATATATATATATTTTATATTTTTTCTATTGTGTAATGACTTGATAATTATAATTTTTAATGATTCTTTAACAATAATAAACAACATTAACAAATTTTTATTTTCAAAAAGTTACCTATACTCTCACTATGATACATCTACAAAGTGAACGTGATTAATTAAAGGAATAAAAACTAACATTTAACTATATTGTATTATTGCTTGATTATAAGTATTTGTTGCTAAAATTGTAGAGTAATTAACTCATTTATATTCTTTGGGCAAGTGATAATGGATAATACTTGGAAAACACCTATTTGTCTTCTAAGTCATGAATTTTTGTTGATGTATTGCATTATATGTGAAATCAAAAGGAAAGGGTAAAGATTAAAAGTAAAAATTACACATACTTCTCTACATATAGAAGTATCCGTGAAATATCCATATATTTTATTTATTATTGGATACGTTTGGGGTGTATCCGATATGTATCCTTAAATATTCGACGAATATCATATCTGGAGTATCGTATCCGATACGGATACATCGACCTTAATGAAGTATCCATGAATAGGCGTTAGGTAATTCAATGAGATCAGCACTAACCTTCCTTTTTATTTATTTATTTTTAAATCCTTCCTGTACCAAATAATGATGTTCTCTTTTTGGTAGTTTTTGTCCCACCCAGTCCCATAGGCCAGGTGCCTCAACTCTACTAAAACAATACCCGTATTGGGGCCAGAACCCTGTCATTACATACCATTTAGGATAAAGCCTGCCTCGGTGGTTCAATGATATTCATTAACCTCTATTTTGATGATGCATAGGCTCATTGGTAAAGAAATAAATGCTTTGTTCTTTCTGTATGAAATGAGAAATCTATGACTGATAGCATGATATAAGCAGTATAGTAAGAATCCTACTAATCTTAGTAGGATTCCAAGTAATTGCTTGTTTGCCTGCTGCGCATCAGTGGTTTACTTGTTGCATTTGAAACTGTTTGTGTTGAACGACATCCAGTTAATGGCAGAATTTTTCTTATGTGATGTTTCTTCCAAGCTGCAAAATAGATGTTTTGAAAGCTGCGTATGTATTCTGAATGTGACATTTAGTTAAGATATCATGGGAAATTGGCATCTGTCAAGAATATTTCATTGAAATTGTGCTGACATGATTTGGGAATTTTGGTGATTTTGTTGACCTACTGTGGAATAAGCTCAATATGTCGTATGTCTTTCATTGATTGAAGGACCTGATTAAGAAAAATGCACAATAACGATACTGCAGTATTGGTTTCCAAGCACTTATGATTGAGGAAAATAAGAATTAGTGTAGATAATTTGAGGAGAAAAATATTTATCCGGGAATTTCTTTGGAGAAGATCATTTGAGTATGAAATTATTCTACACGGATTTCTCCAAAATAGTTTAGGTTGAATGGGAGGTCACACTATGAGGAGAGCTCTTATATTTGCCCTTCCCTTTGAATATTTTGATGGGCCTTTTTGGCTATTTTTATTATTGTTGTGCGACAAGTTATAGATATTTGTTTGAGGGTTGTAGTATGTAATTGATGATGTTTAGTCCCTGGAATTTTGAATTGAGGTTTTTTATGGAATTATGCTTACAAATTCTTGCATGCTTCTTACTTCAATTAACAATGCTTTTAGTATTTATATTCCACGTTTTTTCTTATTTGCATTAGGTTATTCAATGAGATCCAAGCTAAAATCTTCATTTTGAAATGATCTATCTCTTTTTGGTAGTTTGTCCCCCAGCCAATCCCATAAGCCAGGGGTCTCAGCCGCACTATAATCCCATTCCCCTGTTGGCAGTTGAAGTCTCTTGTCATTCCATATCACTTAAGATAAGGCCTCGCCTGTTCAATGATATTGATTAACCTCGAGTTTGGCGTATAGGCTTAGTGGTCAAGACACGGATGGTTTGTTCTTTGCCGATGAGACACATAGTATTTCCACACCCCAAAGCCATGCAATAGATCAAAGAAGATGACCGAAGGACTTGGTTTATAAACATGTAAGTTGGGATTTGACCCTGTGTACTTTTGTATCATGGCCTTCCTGCAAATGTTTATTATTTAGCTGCTCTCTACTGGAAAATTACTAACTCAAAGAAATGAAAACTATGTCAGACATTTATTTTGTTTTTGGGCATAATTAAGGAGATTTTGACTATTTTGTGATTTTTAAAGCAAACATGTATGAGCTAGTTCCTATTAGGTGACCTTACATTGTATGCCAGACCAAACATTTGTAGGCTGGGTTCGTGTCTCTTTTAGCTCCAGTGAATCAAGGTGTATTTGTTTAGATTTGCTGAGAGTGTATCAATTTCCCTGCCTTCTTTGGATGCTGAGATTGTATCAACGAAATAATTGCTTTGGATGCTGCATAGGTATTTTGAATTTGACATTTACTTAAGATATCTTGGGAAATTAGCATCCATAAAGCACATTTCATTGAAATTGTGCTGTCATGATTTGGAAATTTTGGTGGGTTTATGGCACCTTTTGTCAACCTAGTGGAGAATATGCTTAATATAATGTGTGGTTTCATTGTCTGAAGGACCTTTTTTTTTTTGATAGGAAACGAAAAATTTTATTAATAAAATCAATTTACTTCAAAAATGGTTGGATAGAAATCCAACCAATTACAGAAAATCATAATCAAAATAAAAACAAAACACAGCCTATATAGCACATGAAGCTTGCCATCCTGCCAAAATTGCAATGGCTGAAGGGCCTGATGGAGATAGATGCACAACAATGGCTGCAGTATTAGATTCCAGGCACTTGTGATTGAGGGAAATAAGATTATGAGGAAAGATCAATTGAGGAGAAAAAACGTTCATCAGGGGATTTCTTCAGAGATGATGTTTAATTTAAAACTGAATCCTCTGCTCTGTGGTCTCCCCTGGGCTATTGTGGTCAAAACAATGAAATTTTTTTCAACATGGGTGAAGAAAAAACACATCCAGCTGAAAGGCATGGAATCTAGATTAAGTTGTAAAATAGTCATCTGGAGTACATGAATAAGTACCCATGCTTGGATTTGATTTTCTGGTAATCACTACCATTGACATTGCAGGAATAAAGAGATGACAATTAACTGTATCAGATCATTGAGAAGCATTACCATCCCCAAGGAGGTAGTTGGGGTGGTAGGCCGCAGAACATTTGCCTCTGGGGGTGGTAAAGCAAAAAAGGGCTCTAAAGGTGGTGGGGCCGCCAATGCTCCAAAGGCATCAACACTAAGCAAAGAAGTCAAGTCCACTACAGTTGGTGGTGCTAATATCGTGAAGGATGGAATTGATCCTAAAATCTTGTCAGCCTCTGAATACCCAGATTGGCTGTTGCACCTGCTTGATAAACGCTCGTCATTGAGTGTATTAAGAAGGAAGAACGTAGAAACTCTCTGTTATGAGGATCTCAAACGCTTTGGTAAGCTGGATGTCAGAGCGAGGATCAAGGAGAACAACTCTATCAGTGCTAAAAACTAACCGGAAATGTGAGAGCCATTAATTTATTTGTAGAGTTTCATGTTGGTTTCGCTTAGGGTTGCCTTAGTAATTGACTTTCATGTGTGGAGACGATAGAATGGAATTGAGGATAAAGCAGATGTGCTTTGGGAGATAAATTTGGGTCCTGATGTATTTTACTTTTTTCTCGATAAATTCTGTATTGCTAATTAGAAGGCTATGGTTTATTGATATTAGAAAGTTTGATGTGATTTGTTGTTGCTTACAATCATCAGTGTAGCAATGTTGATAGTAGAATTCTCAGTTATGCAAATATTAGGTGACTACTATATATTTTATTTTTCGCCGATTCTCAGGCATTTTTGTTGGTGGCCTTTCAGTCCTTAGGAATGGAAGTGTTATATAGCCTTGAGTTCGTTTACAGTGGATTACTTTTGGAGTGTTGGAACTGGGCATTATAGGAAAATTTTGCTTTCAAAGTGGTCTATAGCATGGTCCTGATGCACCTCCCTCCAATTGCACATGGATGGTATTGGAGTTGGCCTAAAGTGGCCTTGTAACGTGGTCCTTATACACCTCTTCGGAATGGAACAAGGACGGTATTGCAGTTGGGCCACACACCTTCTAGAGCAGACAATGCAATGTGATGCAGGGCCATCTCTGATTTATTATAATATAGCAGGTGCACTATGTGGTGCAAAACCCCTCTATAATTTGAAAAGGCGGTCTAGGGCACGAGGTTTTTGCCACTGCGATTGTGCGAAAAGTCGGATGTTTGCAGCCCCAACTTGTTGCCAGGCTGGTGCGCAAAATGTTCATACAGATCCTCTGGTTTTGGTGTCAATACAAGCCTCAAAGGATAGGAGTGGCTTCTAGAGATAAAGACTAGCAGGCACCAATTCCTTTTCAGTGAATAATGAGCTTGATTCATCGGATGGGCCCGCCCCAGGCTTACCGATAGGCACCACGCCACCATCGGAAGTAAAAGGTACAAGGCACCTTCCCTTGCCCCCCAACTTCCCAGCCAACCTAATGGATTGAATTTTATCCTTTTAGATGCAATGAATTATTACTTTCTTTTTCCCATTTACTTGAAGAATCATCTACTTGGTGGACCATTATAAGCCCAAACTTCCTATTTAAGTGTGGTCTACCGTCTACAACAAGCTATAGAATCAAGGTCCGGTGTCTTAGTTTGTGAATAATATCCTTTTAGATGCAATGAATTATTACTTTCTTTTTCCCATTTACTTGAAGAATCGTCTACTTGGTGGACCATTATAAGCCCAAACTTCCTATTTAAGTGTGGTCTACCGTCTACAACAAGCTATAGAATCAAGGTCCGGTGTCTTAGTTTGTGAATAATTGCATGCATTCTGAATTTCGAAACAATCATGATTTTTAATCATCAGGCCAGTTGCATACTAGGACACTATTGGCACCTATCCAATATCTCTTTGGGGTAGGGGATGGGTGGAATGTTGTAGTAGACATTGTCATGCCTTTCTTTGAGCCCATGTGAGGCAGTGGCTTTACACACACACACACACACCCCCCCCCCCCCCAACACACACAAATACACCAAAAAAAAAAGTAGAAAAGGACTAGTGGATGCTGAAATTCAATAATAGAAAACTAAAAAAGCAAGGTAACAAGAGGGCACTGCAATTTGACATCGCATGCATTATTATAGCTAAAAGTAGTCTATGCAATCCACCCTCTGTGATACCATCTTTATCTCTCACTACTCAAAAAGCAAAAGCTGGTCCTCTCTCACATAGTCACATGTTCTCTTACTCTTTTAGGAGAGTATTGTGCAGTGTATATGGTAGTGTGTGGTCCATGTCTCTCGAGTGGCCTGAACCTGGGGCATCAATGTAGTGCATCGAAACATACATTAAAGTCCACCTCCAAGGATAATTTAAATAATAATAGGGACGAAGTATCCCTCGAGTTCAGACCATGAGAAATTTATTTCTCATGAATATTCTAGTTTCGGTATGGATAGCTTGTCTTTGACCGAACCGATGAAAAAATTAGTTGACGTACGCGTAAATTGATTCAGAAAAATAACATACATCACTAAATCTTGAGATAATTTTAAGAAACTGAAAGGTCAATGAAATGGTATCTTCAATTAATCAGAATGCAAAAAGGTGTTGGTGACTATTTTCAAGACGGTAAGGTAGTAGAAGACAAAGCCAATTTTCTCGATATTAAGTTCATAAAATAGCAATGTCTCAGCCTCCTCTCTCTCTCTCTCTCTCCATGTCTTCCTTTTTCCAACGTTTTTCAAGCAAACACTGTACATTTTATGGGCATCCAAGAAAGCACACACACTCTTAAGAAACTCCAGTCTGCACCGTGGTGAAAGTGAAACCGAACCATATATACATATGTATTGAATCTAACTTCAGAGTACGATGATATCCCATTAACTAATCGGGGACTGTTTGATCTATTGGCTATGTCGGACATTTCATTTTGTATCAAAACGATGCGGTTTTAATTACCACTTCTACAATTAATTTTTTAACTGCAGATGATCCTCACCCAAGTGCTAGAATCTCTACCAAATAAATCAGTAAGAAAAGGCAGAGCCAGAGCCAGTAAAGTAGAAAATGATGGAGTCCTTGACTCAGATCAAACAGAGAAAAGATTGAGTCAAGCAACCCCACTAGCAATTTGTTCCACGCGTTTCTTGAATTATTAATTGAGTAACCAATAACCTGAAAAATTGGGTGAACAGCAATAATTTTTACATAACCTGGACTTTGAATATTTGAAACTTTCTAGTTTTTGGGTAGGTAAGATTTGAAATTTTCTCAACTGCTGTGTGTGTTCAGCCACCAAAATTTTCTGGGTCATGTTAGCCATTTATATATTGGGAAAGCTTGCTACCTCTAAAACCTCATGTTATGTGCACACTTTGAGAAATTTAAAAAATAAACGAAAAATAGAATTGGGGAAGAAAACCCGCTTCGAGGGGGGAGAACCTCCGATGGTTCAATTCGAGAAGAGCCTATCTCCAAAACTTTACAAAAAAGTTCAATATAATATTCATTATATTCATTTAATTGATAAGAAGACATTTAAATACAATATAATAAAACTATTTTAATAACTAACATAACTCATGACTCTCATTATCTTAGTAACAATCTAGGAAACTACCCACAAAATACTTTATCACTAACCCACTTATTAAAATATTCACCTAATAATTGCCTCTCATATTGCATAAAAATATATTAAAAGCATGTGCATAACATTCCATCCCCCTTTAAAACAAACTTTGTCCTCAAAGTTTAATTTATCGTGTACAAAATGAGGTGGCCAACCCATTTCCTCGTCCTTGTAACAACCAATCTGATCCATGTTTTCACTACTAAGATAGTAGGTTGGTATTTCTTGGCAAGCAACTTCAAGGAAACAAAGCCCACATTTTAGGTTCAACGATCGGAAGAGAACTACTTCAATTCCAGCACGTGACTCGTTAGGAGCAACTTCAATTAAAATCTTTCCAGCACGGGTGTCATTTTGATTCTTCAACCTTGATTCTTTAACAGCCATTAATAAACTGATATCCTTACTTGATGCAATTTTTGATTCATTCTCATTGAAAATGAATTTTTCTTCATGGCTAAATGAGTGATGATGTCGATCAGCAGTTAAATTTTCCTCTTGAAGAAAATCTATGTGATCAGAAATTTCAATCACTTGACCAATAGATGGTCTGGTGCTAAGTCTAGGCAAAAATGAAGATAAATGCGTCCCAAATGCCTGCCCTTTTGTTCCTGTGCTTGAGTAGACTTGAATCCCACTAGAATATGCATCTTGCCTTCCTGTTTTGTTGTGCTCAACTGTCACATGCTTGTTGATCCCAGTTTGATTCGTCATCTGCTCCTTCATTTGAGTGGACACACCTTCATGGAGGTTTTTAGAATTTTGTTGAAGTCCTCTTGCATGAGTTGATTTTGCTCAAGCAATCTCTTGCACCATTTTTGAAATTCACCACGCATTAACTTCAAAAAAATGTTATGAGGTAGCCATTAATAGGATCGTCAGCTCTAATACCAATTGTTACGTGCACACTTTGAAAAATTTAGAAAAATAAACGAAAAATGAAATTGGGGAAGAAAACCCGCTTCGAAGGGAGAGAACCTCCGATGGTCTAATTCAAGAAGAATTTACTTCTAAAACTTCATAAGAAAGTTCAATATAACATTCATCATATCCATTTCATTGATAGGAAGACCTTTAAATATAATATAATAAAACTATCTTAATAACTAATCTAACCCATGACTCCCATTATTTTAATAACCACTTGGAAAACTATCCACAAAATACTCTATCACTAACCCACTTCCTAAAATATCTACCAAATTGCATAAAAATATATTTAAAAACATCTGCATAACACCTCCCTCTCCCTCTCCCTCTCCCTCTCTGACCTGTGCATCTTTGATTGCTCTTTCATTAGTCAAAAAGGAATCCCTCCTTTTCATATGGGTTTATGATCAACTTTTTCCTTTCTGTATCACAGTTTCAGAATTTGTTCTTCTGGCCATAAACACACCCAAATATTTATCAAAACCAATCTTCACATCTATCTTGTTCCTTACTGAAAATTGTTGAGTTTTGGCTTAACAATATAGTCCTTTCCTCATCATCTTAAACACTTCTTTTGTAGGGCATATTGCTTTTTTGTGGGTTTGCTTCCTGAGGCTAATGATGGCTTCATTCTTTTTCCTCTCTCTCATATCAGCAAATTGATACCATTAATTATGTCTCTGTTCTTGTCATCATCTCTAATGGGTAAATATCACTTTTCTCATGTGATTCTTCTGTAGTTCTTCATCTACTTTGTCAGACCTCTAATTGCTATTACATTACTGCAGGTAGTTCAACAGCTCATACCAATATTTTACAGTACTTATTCAAGCTTTAACAGGTGTCCTTGTTTCTCTAACAGGTGTCACTAAGAGGATTTTTTTTCTTCTTCTTCTTCTTCTCTAGCTCTAGCTTTCTTCAATTGTTATAGTCTACTGCTTGAAACTCAATATGGTCAATCACCCATTTCAATTATTTCATGGAATGTTGAATTGCTTTATAGATTAAATTTATTTAAGGAGATTTAATCAATATAACGAGCACCAAGATATTACAGCATGTCCTTGTTGATTTGAGTCTAGCCACGAAGGTATTTGGCTTGATTTCACCAAAGAGTTGTTGCTCATTGTTCGTGAAATTCCATTGATTTCAAGTTTTTCCTCTTCTTAATGCCTCCAACATACTTTCCTCTCCGGTGGGAGAGCACCGGAGACCAGTGGTGGTACGCTTCCCCAGTCGATTGGGCCGCCGCCAATGGACACTACGACTTGGTCCGTGAACTCCTTCGCCTTGATGGCAACCACCTTATCAAACTCACCTCTCTCCGCCGTGTCCGCCGCCTCGAAACTGTCTGGGACGACGAAGAACAGTTCGATGATGTAGCCAAGTGTCGCTCAGAAGTTGCGAAAAAGCTACTTTTCGAGTGTGAAAACAAGAAAGGGAAAAACTCTCTCATTCGAGCCGGCTATGGCGGGTGGCTTCTGTACACCGCCGCCTCGGCGGGAGACGTGGGTTTTGTTCAAGAATTGCTGGAGAAAGACCCATTGCTAGTTTTCGGAGAAGGCGAATATGGGGTCACTGATATACTATATGCAGCGGCTAGGAGTAAGAATTGTGAAGTTTTTAGGCTTGTGCTTGATTTTGCTGTGTCGCCAAGGTTTTTTTCTGGTAATGGAAGAGAATTGGAGGAACAGATTGGGGATATTCCTTCTGCTTATAAGTGGGAGATGATGAATAGAGCTGTTCATGCTGCTGCAAGAGGGGGTAATTTGAAGATGTTGAAGGAGCTTCTGGGTGGTGATTGCTCTGATGTTTTGACATATAGAGATATTCAGGGCTCTACTGTCTTGCATGCAGCTGCTGCCAGAGGACAAGCTGAGGTGAGACTCTTCACTATTCTATATCTTAGTGTTTAGTTCAGTCTTTCTATCCGCTATGTGCTGCAAGTTTAAAGTCCTAAGGCATTAAATAGCTTTTGATTAGGCTACTAATGATGTATGGCAGTTTACACATTTTGTTGTTGACAACAGCTTAATCATTTGGGTTAAAGTTTTGTTGAGTTGGGTTGAGTTGAGTATAGTAGATTAATCAGTTGCTCACTCGTAAATGGTTGAGACTGCTCGTATGTTAAATTTTGAGCCCTGAAGTGCCAGCCAATCTCGAGTTTTTCTTTCCATCAAAACTCCGCAGTTAAGCGTGCTTGAAAAATGCACTGTTTCTTAATTTGGCATGTCTTTTTTAGTTATCTGGAGCAGCCATCTTGTGTAGTCTGAGGGGAAATGCAAAATGTACAGATTTGGTCATACTTAGGAAAGGCAAAAGAGACTGCCTTGCAGCCCAAATTCTAGGCAGGTCAAAGATATTTATCTGTTAATCTCAGTCACTTATTTATCTCCTCTTAGTTTTGGCTTAGCCAAAATTTAGTTGTCCAATCAAGTTTGCAGTTTTCTGGTCTCAACCCACCTTCAGCCATACATAAAATCAAAAGGGTTAAGCCCTGTTCTCTACTATGCTCTGAAAGTTAATTATAGGGTTGTAAGACACATGCTTGATGCTCCCCATAAAATAGCAGCAACGGCAACGACAATGCTAATAATAAAAATAATAGTCATTAAAACCCCTTTTTGTTTAGCAGTTATTTTCTTCCTGGAAACGTAGAAAGCTAAAGTTGGTTTTCTTGGCCTATCTCGATGCACGCACCCCCACAGTGGTTCACTTGCAGGGATAAGAGATTTGAACTCATACATTCGATGTTGTTATGATGCAGGCAGTTAAAGATCTTGTTGCATCTTTTGATATCATCAACGCCTCAGACAATCAAGGCAACACAGCGTTGCACTTGGCTGCATACAGGGGACAATTGGCTGTGGTTGAAGCTCTAATCCTTGCATCCCCTTCATCCATCTATTCCAAAAACAATGCTGGAGAAACGTTTCTGCATATGGCTGTCACTGGTTTCCAAACTCCTGGTTTTCGAAGGTTGGACCACCGGATTGAGCTCATGAAGCAATTATTAGGTGGGAAAATTTTCAACGTTGAAGAAATCATTAATGCCAAAAATAATGATGGTAGAACCACTCTTCATTTGGCCATCATGGGGAACATTCATTCTGATTTAGTAGAATTACTGATGACTGTCCGATCAATTGATGTTAACATCCGTGATATAGATGGCATGACTCCGCTTGATCTCATTAGGCAACATCCACGGTCTGCATCATCGGAAATACTGACCAGACAGTTGATCTCAGCTGGTGGAATCTTCGGTTGTCAGGACTATTCAGCAAGAAAAATAATTGCTTCCCATATAAAGAAGCAAAGTATTGGAGGCAGTCCAGGAACTTCCTTCAGAATCTCTGACACAGAAATATTTCTGTACACAGGCATTGAGAATGCATCAGATGCCAGTGGTAGTGCAAGATTGAGCCCATATTCAGCAGAACTGAGTCAACATGACTTGACCATGGAGAACCAAAGTCCCAACAAAGATAAGAAACCAAGTTCCGCAAATTCTGCAGCGCACCATTTGAAACGCCTGCTCCATTGGTCGAGGATGAAAGAGAGAAATCCCAAGAGGCTTAAGGAAATGGCAGATCAAAAATCAGTGAATGTCCCACAAGGAACTCCAATCCCCCTTCGGCAGAGATTTTCCAAGCCTTCATCATCACTTACTAACAAGCGGACACTTTCTGCTAGGAGTAATCTTCCTAGTCCAACTGCCAAAAAGAAACTTGCTACGGGGCTGGTGCACGGCGTCATGCAGGCTATGCCACATCTAAATGTTCCACGTCGATCACGTTCTAGTTCCTTCTCCAAATTATCGGTATCTTCACATGGTTCATCGGATAAGCAGAAAGGTGTCTACATTGACAATGTTACAGCAGGTCCATCTTGCTCTACTCAAACACATGATGAAGGAACACCAACCTCCATTTACAGAGAAGGGTCGATCAACAAGAGGCTGATGAATCAATACTTCTGTTGTGGTGCTCCTGGCAAACCTGTGAAAGCACCAGCTGCCAGGCAACAGCCATATGAGATTTACGACCATTTTGTTTCCTCAATGGCTTGATTAATTGAATTAGAAGTGAGACAATTGGGTAGTCAAGAGACAGAAAGACAAAGACACTACCTAGATCCATGCAGCCTCTTTAATTCAGTAAGTAATCAAGCCTCGTTTCTGTTACTGAACATTTTTCACTTTGTAACATGTCACCTGATATGTGTGTACAATATGTTGTTGTTAGCTTTAACAACTGTCTGTCCAAACCAAGTTTTATGCTATATCTTGTGGCATTTATCCAAAGGAAATGTAATATCCTGAGCCATGTAGGCTAGCTAGCTAGCGTATATGTCGTACGTATCTTTCGACCTCATCCTACTAAATGGTCTGAGAAAAAAACCTGAAAAATGCATTATGCTGGCTCCAATGTCTTCCATGTTTGGATTGAATGCTAACTGTTCCAAAACGGTTAGCTCAATCAAAAAAACAAAATTATATTTGATGGTAATAGTAAATAAAGCAAAACCTAACTTCGAGCTGTGAAACAACCAGGCAGGTGTATTGATTACCTAGACTTCTTTCATTGACTTGAAAAACCACAAATTGCATAGAAATTTTTGCAGAATTCTCAAATATGAGCTACTGAACAGTCACTACATAAGCAATTCACAGCCATTTTTTAGTAATGAAATTTTCCAACCTCTTGTTGAGAAACAATTCATAGCATTAGCCCCATGAGAAACCACGCACCGGCACGTGACGAAGACGAAGAGTGCAGCCAAATGGTGGACGATGAAGAGAATGTCGCTGGAGTAGAAGATCAAATAGTGGCAAAGGTCCATCAGAAAATATGCATCGAGTATTAGGTTTTGGTAATCGGTGTTTTGGGAAGCGAAATCGCGATATGGGCGAGAGAGAATGGAGTGAGAGGCTAAGAGAACGGCGGGTGTGCCGTGGATTAAGCAGCTTGAAGCTTCCGGTCGGAGCTTCGGGGTCCATTTTCGTAAGACGATGAAGTAAGCAATGAGATAGATATGATTAGATACAATGTGAAGAAGATAGGGAGATTTGGAAGTGAGGGAATTAGGGTTAGGGTTAGGGTTTCAATTTTTTGGAAACCAATTGATCTGGGTAAGGGGAAAGTGAGGATTTTTGGAAATTACCATAAATATATATTGCATCCACAATATTCTGCCTCGTTTTATATGAAATAATAATCTCTTCGTATACAAGATAAACTACGTATCTATTCAAGCACTCAACTCGCACTCATGAGTCATGACTCGTGCATTAAACTACCATTATTCACAATTTATCGACTTCCCTTGTTAAGGTGAGGGGTTCAAGGGTTGTTACTTGTTAGAGAGGAGCATAGAGTATTCTGTATTCACAACGCTAATGGTGTGTTTTGGTTGGGTGGCTAAAAAAGACAAAAGGATGAAAAATAAGAGTAATCACATGTTTTACAATTGTTTTAAATCAGACTGGAACCCAAGTCCTATTGGTGCATGGGATGAGCTCTCTATCACACTACCCTCACTCCATTATTTTTGTAGGACATCTCCAATCCTTATTTTTTTTTGTACACAAAATTAAATTTGAGTAAAAATAATCTAAAATATTTCTCCAATGTTAAACTCATATCCATACAAAATAAAGAGAAACCATTTTTGAAACACAAATCAAAAAAAAAAATTTTTTTAAACTCAAATCTTTAATGATGAAATTACATCTTCCTTTAAAGATCCAATAGTCATATTTTACCCTCTTTTAAATTTGAATTTGTCCTCAATTAAATTTGGGTTCCCTTCCTTTAAATTTGGATTTCTCTATTGGAGATGTCTATACCAAATCAAACTTTTTACCATTTTCTTTATTCAAATTTGGGTAAGAGTTCAAATTTTCATTGGAGATGGTGTTAAATTGCCGCAATAAGGGACAGCATTAAACCAGCTAATAAACCCCACTTCCAAGTAGTCCAAATCCAAGAAGGGGAGCGAGCAGCCATGGCATGGCAAAGAGCAAGCAAAAAGCACTTTCTTATCACATCACAGTAGATACGATTGTAAAAAAACGATTCTTTTTGTACCCCCAATACATCTTGCATGCAAACCCGTTCCATGTGTTTCTTAGACACCCATAGACCACCTCATTCGCAGTCTTTTCTTCTCCCACAAGTATGATGGCCGCCAATTCACACGGCCTATACGTACTTTGCAACTGTTCTGTTTTTCTTCTTAAGCTCTCCCACCAGAATATCCACCCAGAAACTGCCTACTGGATGTAGAAATCTTCCATGCCAAAAACACATGTTGATATTCCAATCCACCTTCCGCTCCAATCCAGCAGGTATTATCATCCTGTCCTCATTCAAATTCAAAAAGTGATAAATTTGCTCTCTCCAGCCACACTGATGCTTTCGATGGTTCCAATGGTTGCACACATTGGCAACTAATACTTTACCACCCCCTTCGTATGACATACAAAATAAAAGCCCAAGTGCCAAGGCATGTATTTTTTGCATCAAAATATTCTATTCTTGCTCCATAGGGGATGGATGCAGCAACAGCAGCAGAAGGGAAAATTAATCAATTTCCCCCTCCTCGACATCATTTACAACACTCGGAACACTAGGTGGCTCACCTTCTTCCTCCTCCTCATCCACTTTCATGTACAGCCCAAGTTGTTCCAAAGGATTATTGCCACTAAACTTGAAACTACCCAAGCCATCCTCTGAGCGATCTGGGCTGCTCTCATCCATAGAGCTCGGTAATTCTCCAGGAGGGGCAGCCCTTAACAAATCCAGGTCTTCAAGGAACCGAGAATTCTCATTAATTTCAACTGTCTTTTCCATCTGCCAGTGGGTCAGAAAATCAGTGTGATTCAAAGAAGAAATCAGCTGCTCTGGAACAAATGAAAAATTCATTTACCTTCAGCAATGCCTGCCGAGCTGCTTCCCTCTCAAGCTCTCTCTTCCGTTTGGCTTCGGTTGCAGCCTCTGCTTCTGCTCGTCTTCGAGCATCTTCAGCAGCTTTAGCTTCTGCCTGCAACCGAGCTCTCTCTGGTCACAAAGTAGTACACTCATGAGGGAATGTGTCATAGTACATATCTTTTCACCTTTGAGCGCAAAGAAGTTCACACAATGATAATAATAAGATATAATACAGCAAAATAAGAGTTGCAAAGGTCCCAACCTCTTCTTTTCTGCATTTCAAGTTCCTCCCTCTCACGACGCAACTTCTCAGGATCCCCCAATTCACCCTGATCTCAGAAGGATCAAATTGCATGGATCATATATCCACAGTAAATAATGCTGGCTAAAGAAGTTGGAAACAAGGTTTTATGTCACAATGAACCAGTTTTGTAACCCACCTGGTTGAGTGTCTTTTCTCGGGCTTTTAAAATTGTATCTGCAAATCGGTTCTTCAAAAGAGCAGCCCTGTAGAGCTTCTCCGGGGATACCTGCCTCTCAGTTGAAGCACTCTCACCTATAATATCAGGTGATGATGGATAAGACACGATCAAAAACAAACTGGCATCAATTTTCTTCAGAATTCTTGCTTACCATCCTGATGGCAATCGGACTCAACAGAATTTGGCTTATGCTGGGAGTTTTGTTCAAGTTGGTCCAACCCACTAACAGATTCTGTAAAAAAATATGGACTCAAAACTTCATAAATAATTCAACAACTTACAAATTGTAACAGAATAAACAAACTATCAAGTATTACCAAAAACAATGATAACAAATAAATTTAAGAAAAAACCACGTCATATCAAATTGAGAAAGTTTAAAACAAATGTTGATATTTTAACTGTATAGCATGTGCTTAATTAGTCCCCAAAAATAAAGCCGAGTCACAATTCGCAGACTAGCTGATGAGTCTGCCAAAACTCTGACGCCACACCACATCAACAATATAAATTAAGCAACACCAACTCTATAAAAATACCAAGTGCACAAGCCAACTGAAGTGCGCACGTAATCAATTCTTTATAACCAAGCAATTCATATGAAAACTTCTCTGATGATCATCGGAAGCTTGCATACTTTGTCCCCAAAAGCTTTGAGGATAATATTAAGCATTGTATACTCCAAACCAGACATGGCAGAACGGAAAACAAGCATAACAGGACACGTTTGAACCCCTATACAGTCCAAGAAGAAAACTTGCCGATTCATTCACTTTTTCCAGTTCTAATTCAAATTTCTACCCTTTTTCTCTATGTACGTTGCCCGATATCATATCAGCTGCGAACACAATTGGGTCCAATGCCATAACTGATATGAATACATTAATGACTTCGGAAGCAACATATAACAAAAAGGTTAGGCAGAACTCACGATTGCCATCAACCACATCCCCAACCCCCATCTTTTCATCTAAATCTGCTCCAGGACTGGAGTTTCCCTGAAAACAGAGTACATGGGATTAGGGATATGACAGATGTAGTTAGGTATTATCATACATTAACAAAATAGATAGCAATCAGATATACCTTCAGTACATTTACTGGAGTAGAAACTTTAACACACTCTGATTCACTTTCAGAACTGCTATAATCTGAATCTGCAGGACACATGTACATGCAAGAAAACTATTTAAAGGACGCAATAACAGCAACAACACTGATAACAAGAAACTATCACAATTGAATTGAAAGTAAAATAAAACATGTGCGTTAAAAAGTACTGTTTTTGAAAAATGTGGAAGAGAAATATTGAGAACATTTTGAAAGATTGCGCTAAAATCTCAACTGTAAAGATAACCTGACCGAACTCCATATCTTTTTTATATATGCCCACCTTTCTTCAACTAAAGTAAAAAAATATAAAAGAGACTATAAGCCATTCAATTGTAAATTTTAATCCAAAAAAAGGTATTTTCACTGGAACCTGAATTATAAAATCATCTATTAAATTTTTGCATTGTAGTGTTGCAAAACATATTCCCTTTTTTTTTTTTTTTTTTTTTTTTAACCAAGCAAAACATATTCAAAGGCATTCAAAGAAACCTGTAGAAAGCTATTAACCGCAATTAAAATGTGGGGTAGAGCATATGTTGACTTTCTCACAATAAATTACAGAAAAGCCAACTCGAGAAATCGTAGAAAAGAAGTGTTAAATTACTTGGACAACAAAAAATACAACCTGCAAAAAGAATAATACAACCTGCAAAAGAAACTTACTACCATAATAACTTTGGTTTTTTTTCTTTATCCATTTGGTCTCGTCTAAAACAGCTAATTCATTAAGGTAGTTATGTCTTCACCATATCACAGATTCACAGGTCTTACGAATGCAAGTCTACATTGTGAAAACAAAAGGCAAACTATATGTTGTAGAAGATAACAGACCCGAATTTCCACCAGAACTGCCTGAACTAATGCATCTACTGCTTCTCCGGCCTGTGTCTTTTTCAATCTCAACTGGGGGATAGCTTGAAACCGGGGCCTCATTTCCGCAAATATCAACAACCTCATCGGCAGGGTCATTTCCTGAAAAATAGCAACATCATTAAAAATGCATGTCTGACGAACGTGAAGATATACAGTATAAAAGCACAAAAGAAAAATGGATGGAAAGTAACCTTTAAATAGTTGCATGGATGAATTGCTAAGCCCTGATTCGTTCAGCAGCTGTAACAGTGATTGAAGAAGAAAAGCAAGGGTCAAATTCTTTATATGATATGGCAAGTGGCTTGTATTTTTTTTTTATTTGAGAGGGCAGGGACTCGGGTGTCAGATAGTATAATACCTCTATCTCACAAGGTTCGCTTTTTGCAGGATTGTTTCGTTTCTCTTGCAAATGGTCATCTAAAAGCTTCCTTAATCTGAACAAGGTATCATCACTGAGATCATTGATATCAATCTCAATCTCATCCTCTCCCACTTCCCTTGCACGGGAACTTTGTTCCTTCAGAAATTCAATGATATTATCCGGCAAATCTCCCAGGATAGCTTCCAATTCTGTACTTAATTGGTGTTTCTCATCTTCTGTCATTATCTTCTTAACAGGTTCACGAATAACTTCATGCTGTATTGGTGTAAGTTTTCTCCTTTTGGAGGGAGCCATCAGCTTAACTGTTTCTATGTCGTCTTGAAGGCCTGATTTTTCTGGTAATGGTCGCATATCATTTACAGAGAGTTTCTTCTCAATGGGTTTCCATCTAACTTCAAAAAATTTACTAAGAGTATCAGCCATTAAATAGAAATCATTCCCAGGTGGATTGTAGGTCATGGCATTGGAGAAAGTGAGTCTCACATCAGCGAGGAAGTCCAGTGGGCTAGAGTACTCAGATGAAGCAATTTTGCCCTTTATTGTACCCAAATCCATAGGATGCTTGATAACATTGAAATAATCTGGGATGTTGAATTTTACTGCGTCAACAGGGGCATTAAAAACCCAACCACACTGATGCTTCATTAATTTTTTCAACAAGTTTTCACACTGCTTCATCAAATTTGCATTTGAAGTGCTAAATGTTGAAGCTTGGTTTATAGACTCAAACCTTCCAGAAGAACCCCGATTCCAGCCACGTCCCTTATCACCCATAGGGTTTAATTTTTTACCAGAAGTTAACATTGACGATTTTCTCATCTTCCCTGTCAAGGGCCCATTTTGTGTATTGCTACAGCTAAGAATATCACTAGAAGATGACAAGGCAGCATTTGTCCTCTGCAACTCAACTTTCTTTTGGAGAGCCCGTATATGTTCAAGTTCTCTTCTCAAACGAACCACTAAATCTCTTCTCTCGGATGGTGGCAGTTTTGAGAGAGGGAGGACACGTGTGGGCACACCAAAGGCATCCCGGGAAGCAGAATTTAAATTAATGCATTTCCTCCTTCGGCCATTTGAATCCTCAGATGCTGTAATATCTGTATCAATTCTTCCCGAGCTACCAGATCCTTCTGATTCATAATTAGGAGGAAAACCAGTACTATATCCTTCTGGGAACCTATCCAGCTTTGCCATCATTTTGCCCGAACTCTAACCTCCGTTTACTTATTGGGTTTCTTCAAACAAGTATGTCGAATTAGTTTACCTCAGTATATAATAACACTGGACAACATCATCGACGCCAGTTCCTGGAATCCATGAGAAGACAGTGATCTTATGATTCACATAGAGATGCACAAGAAAAAGGACTTATTTTCCAGTAATCGCCCCAATATGAAATGGTAGACCAAAGATTCTAGTATATGTTTGCTGTTTCTCAACGTTAAATTGTTATGCCAATTCAGCAATTACGTTTCATTCAATAAATTCAAATCGTGTGCTGAAATGAAACCAATGAATTAACGCATGAAGTGATCAAACATGGTCAGTTTGTTTTTTCCCCGATACTTCTAGAACTTTATCACACCTTACTCTATCATTAGCAACAAAACATAATACCTAGGAGTAACCAAGTAAAGCCCTAACATTAGTTACCTTCAGTCGTTGGCCTTCCGCGAGATCGAAAGAACAAGATCCCTCGGCTAAGCAGACTTCAAAGATGAAAATAATTTCAATTTAATAAACAGAAATTCTTATAAATTACTACCGACGTAACCAGCAACTAGCACACAAGCACAATACGAAACCCTAGATCAAGATTCCAAATCATCAACTTCACAGACAGATAAAGAACAAGGTGCTTGAAACCCTAGATAACAAGAATTTAAAGACTCGGAAAGAGACTGGATCACAAGCAAAAGTCGCTGCTGGCGAAGAAAGCTTCGTGAAGTCTTCGACTTTGAACAACTGGAGTGAAAATAGAGAGCAAGACAGAGACACGATGGAGAGAGAAAGACTAGGTGGAGTGTCTCTACTTAAAGGCCGTTGCAATCATCTTGGCACCGCTTTCGATATATCTGGACCGTTGAGTTCTAGTTTTGGTCCAATCTAACGGTAGGAATATTCTTCAAGTTTCATCCTTACGATCTAGATCTAGCGGTTGAGGTGTTTAATTCGGCTTATTTATTTATTCAACTTTTAGCCAGCTTTAATTTCATTGGTTGTCAATGTTGCGTCCCATGGGATTGAGGCCTATTTATTAACTTCTCTTCAGAAGCTACTAGAAGCTGCTTGCCGCGTAAACTCCACCGCGTGCGGTAATTACGCGGAGTTGGGGCATAATGACTAAACTGGGGCCAGTGAGCCTGTTGGAAGCAAATTGTTTTGCCAAAACAGTGGATCTGATTAGATATATTTTAAAAAAAATAATATTCAAAAATAATTTTAAAATTTTGTGTTTTAATTTTTTTTTTGTATTCTAAAATATATTTTTGGTTATATAATTTTAAAAGATAAAAAATAGTAAAATATATTTGAACAATGATCCCAAAAATAATAAAAATAGTGAAAATAATTTAAATTGACTCTAAGATAAAAAAAAATTTGAAAAAATACCACAAAAGTGAGGGCGGGGGTAAGACAACTTTCAACATTGTATTGTATCACAAGATTTATTAACAGAACTCTCAACATTGTATTACCTGATGTTATAAATTAACTCATGATATTTTTTTTTTAAATGAACTATAAATTAACTCACAATATTTTAAAAAAGAAAAGAAAAGAAAACTCAATGATAAAGAATAAATATTGAATGCCTATGAACATATCTTAGCCTACAAAAAATTAACTTAAAAAATTTAACAACAACAAAGGTGTATTTCTTCCCCTCAACGTAAAGAAACGACAAATCAAAGTTAACGACATAGATCCCAAGTTCCTAGTTTGCATAGGATCAGATCTAAGGAAAAATTCAAACTCAAAAAAATATACAAAATCAATTGGCAAAAAATACAAAACACATTGAAAAAGCATTAGCCAGGAACTTGTTAGAAGTTGATCGAACTTGCTTAGAAGTAGAGTGAAATACATAGATGAGAGAGAAACAATTTTTTTTAAGCAATGCTACAAAATTCAAATAAAACTTAAAAAGTTGTAACTCAAATGTATATAATCCCTTAGATGAGTGTATCTCATCAATTTTTTTAGTGGGTCCCACTCAAAAAATGAATGATATGCATCTGAGTTTTAATTTTTTAGTTTCATTTGAGTTATGTAGCATTTTTTTTTTAAATGATAGGTTTAAGTGCGCATTGCATCTCATGTTTTCAAAAAATTTCGAAAGCTATGTCTCAAAACTAATGAAAAAACATATTATTAGTATTATTTGAAATTATGACTTTTGGTTCCCGGTACTTGAAAAGTTAAATACAAAACTTTGTTGTCCAAATTGTTTCTCTTATGTTTTTTCATATTCGAAAACAGAAAACTATTTTACGATACAAACAAAAAATGTTCTAACTTAATATTTTCATAAAATAATTTTCATTGTGATATTTTCCCTGTTGATTAAAAAATTTTCACAAATAAATTACAAGCAAAAAATATATAGAAATTGGTAGATGAAAAATAAATAAAAATGTTTTCTAGAAAGTATAAGATTTATAATATGTTTTATATGTAAGTTATTTTAGCAAATCACTCGTTTTTTTTTTACAAGATAAACTATCCTCTCACCTCTTACGTCATGTCAAAAAACTAAAATGATCTCTTGCAATTTTAAAAATAAATTAAGTATGCTTAATTTTGAAAAAATTGCAATAGTCAGATATCCATATTCATGTAAGAGCATCTCTAAGAAAATGACTAAAACTCCAAAATAGCTAAAATACATAAAATACATTTTTATGTATCCAAAATACGTAAAATACATTTTTCCTACAATGATGCTCTATATTTAGGGGTGGAGTTAAAAATATTTATGAGAGGGGATAAAATATTAACATAATTTTTTTTAATTTTAAGTATGAGAAATATACGAAAATTTAAGATGAAGTTACAAAATGAAACATAAAATCGAGAACATTTTAGGGGATAGTGGGCCCTACTTAATGAAAAATCAATCCATTGTACAAAATTTTTTGAAAAATCAAGGGGGACAATGTATCAATTTACTTGTGTATTGACCTTCTAGCATATAATTATATTAAGGGTAATTCGTACTTAAAGGCACGGTACAACGTAAGTGAGAAGTGATGGATTTGAAGAGGAGATAAAAAATCAATGTGAATGGTTTCGAAAGAGATGTTGATAGTCGTTGAATGAGTTTATTTGAGACTGTTAGATAAAATTATTAAAATATACTCTATTTTATATTATAAATATATATAATTATTCAAAAGTGAGGGAGGCAAGTGCCCCTAGGACTAAGGTAGCTCTGCCCTTTTTATATTTAGAGCATTACAATAGTATCATGTATAAATAATTTATAATATATTATTTTTCCTCTCGTCTTTTTTCACATATTTTATTCACTCTTTATCTTTCCTTCAATTATTTATCCCTCTTCCTCTCATGTTTATAAGAAAGGTACAAAATATAAGAAATAATATTTAAAAGAATTAGTTAAAATATGTATTAAAAAAATAAATAACTAAAATAAAAAAAATATATTTAAATAATTAAAATACACAATCTTACTGGAGATGTTTTAAATACACAACTCAAAAAAATCCGGTTCCCTGGCGATACGGAATCAGATGGGACCGGCGATGTGGCGGTGAAGCCTCATCACGGTGAAGAGCGCCTATGGGACCCATCACAAAAAAACAAAATCAAAAGTTGAGGCGCGCAATTGGGGGCTTTGGAGGGTTTTAAAAGCGCTCGAGAGTTCGGAGACCATCGAAGCCACACCAGACCAGATCAGACTGCGAGCTTTCATCTTCTGTATTTCGTTTGATCGTAACATGCTCATGGCCTCAAACAGGTGATTTTTCCGTTTCCAACGAACCAAAACCCTAATCTTTAGTATGAATCTTGTTCTGTTTCTATACTTTTTGTAAGTTTCCGTGGATCTGAAATAATTTGCGTAATTCTTTCGGGATCTCAGTTTGTAGGGTTCGACGGGACATGACACATGCCTGCTATTCCGCAGTTTATGAGGTTTTGTAAGTTTCCTTCCACTGGATTTGCTTATTTCTCTTGTTAATTTTCACTGTGTTTATTAGTTGAGTACTCATGGAAAAGATGGGGAAAAACAAAATTTGAGTTCTATTTCTGGAATGGAATATGCACATTTCCTTGTTTGCTAGAGCCTACATGGTACTGCCTGTTTCCACAAAGTGATGCATTAGCTATTACCCTGCAAATTTTGAAATAAAAAACACCCCACCTCAGATCCCTCTCTTTTCTTTTCACTGTCCCCCCCCCCCCCCCCCCCCCCCCCCCCCCCCCTGTTGTACCTCAGATATCTCATCAAGCACTTGTATTTGCATTCCTCGAGTCTGGTAATTTATTCTTTTTTTGGTGATGCAATTAATTGAAAAGTGTGGATTTATTTTTAAATTGGTATTTTATCCCCATATTTTTTTCTTCTAAATTTGAAAATCAGAATGTGAGTTACTCAAAGTAATTGTGATTGTTGTCACAGGTGGTGTAGATAAATATATGATGTAAGTTTAGTTCTCTGATACAGTTTTTTTTTCCTTGTATTTTCTAGAAATTTTGGGGCTGTAGCGGCACAAAGATCTTTGGCATTTCGTTTGAATTCAAAATTTCCATTCAAGTTTGCTTGTAGACAAATTCACATGGACAATAAATACAACAGTGATTCAAGAGGAGCTTTGATCGTGTTAGAAGGTTTGGATCGCTCTGGGAAGACTTCACAGTCTAGCAGACTACTGTCATACTTGGAAGGGCTAGGGTATCCAGTTGAATCATGGCGGTTTCCTGATAGAAATACTGGTGTTGGGCAAATGATTTCCTCATATCTCTCCAATAAGTCGCAGCTGGATGATCATGCAATCCATCTCCTCTTTAGTGCAAATCGTTGGGAGAAGAGGTTTGTTTTGTTATCCCATGCATGATGATAAATATCACTTAGTTGAAATGCAGATAGAAAGCTGACTCTTATCTGACATGCTTGTTTAGTTGCCTCTATGAGTTGTTTGGCAATGTTTTTCTTGTTCAACAGAAGCTGTGCTATGGTTTGTGTATTTAGGAGCTTGACAATATTTTGATGGTTATATATCCTGTCACATGACCAAAGAAATTGCTTCATGGACCTTTACACATTTAGAACTTAATTGTGAAAATATCATATTGGAGGGCTAAATTTTGTGGAAATTTCTTCTCATTTACCTTGTGTAAATGAATGGCCAAAATGTAAGATGTTTTATGGAGTTAATTTAAACAAGGGGGAAATTATTATTATATAATAACATCGAAAATAAATTGCAGATTCTCTTCTGTTGTACAGGTAGTTACTTCGTTGTTACGAATGACAGCTAACCAGCTGCCAAATGGGAGAGTACAATAGTTGTAACACCAAAAGTACGGGCTGATGGAATTTCTAATGTTTTAAAATATTGCAATTTTCCTTTCATGTGGAGACTGAAAACTAGTAACTGTGGTCGAAACTGTCTACAAATTCTCATGTTCTGTAGATACAAGACAAACTGGAGTTCTTTAATTAGTTTCAAGCGTTAGATATATGTCTAGTTTCCCTCTTGTAACTCCCTCAGGTAATGAGAACCATACTGGGCTACGAGTAATTACCTGTTTTACAACCTTTATCCCTATCATTATCAAGAAAAAGTCAGACTGTTGGATTATAGCCCCTGAAGCTCTCGTTTGAAGTTTTAAGATTTGTAGTTAATCATCAACAATGTATTTGCAGAGCATTAATGGAGACCAAGCTGAGGAGTGGAACAACCCTCATTGTTGACCGCTACTCTTATTCTGGGGTGGCTTTCTCATCTGCCAAAGGACTCGATATTGAATGGTGTAAGGTAAATACATTCTTTAAGTTATGTTCAATTTGAAATTTATTTTCTTGGGGGTAGTGAAGTAACGAGGTTTGTTTGTGCAGGCTCCAGAGATGGGGTTGCTGGCTCCAGATCTGGTATTATACCTTGACATACCACCAGAGGTAATTTGTTTCAAATTTTCATTCTTGTTATGACCTTGAGGATTTTAGCTGTTTGTGATTCGCAGCGAATTCTCTTTTATATTGCTTTCATTGTTTCTTTGATGTGAGATTTGGACACCTTGTCCGCCCTCGCTTCTCTCTCTTTTGTACTACGATTTTTTAGCATCAATACAATGACTGTTTCTTATTTGATAAAATAAAGAGAAAAGAAATTGAAGGAAAGGCGTCCCACTTGTGGCAAGCTCGGTTCCTGTTGAAATTTGTGAATGCATCTTTTGTTGGCATACATTTGCAAGGACCACTGATATAGATCCATGTTAATGTGGCATCATAAATATGCACCTGCTCCTGACCCCCTGCCTTGTTAAAAAAACCCCATATTCAGGTTTTTCTGTTCGAGTCTGCTGGACTTGATACTTTAGTGGAATCATCAAATCATGTTTCTTGATTTTCACATTGCCACAGAAAGACAATTATGGGTTTTCATTTATGTTTCTTAATTTGATAAAATGAAGTGTTAGCAATTCCACTGGCATTTCTGTTTCAAATTAAACCGATGTCAGGCTATGTGAAACTAATTTTTGAAGTTATCAGAATGCTGCTGAAAGAGGAGGTTATGGAGGTGAGAGATATGAGCAACTTGAGTTTCAAAGGAAAGTCGCACAATCGTATCAGTGCCTTCGTGATGCCTCTTGGAAGGTAATGCACTTTGTTCAATAACCTTTCTTTCTCTTTTCGTTTTTGTTGCAGATCAGTACTCTGGTGAAAGGTTGGAAGGTAAAAGTTAAGGTGTTTGTTTGGGTTTTGATGGCGTCCTGTGGGTGTCACCTCAGAACTTGTCACATTTTTGGCATTTTTGAGATTTTGGGCATTAACACCAAGTTTCTGTTAGCTGATGTAGCTTCAAGACAATAAAATTGGTAGGTGAAGATGAAAAACAATAAAAAGAATAAAATCTGTAGGCATAGGATGATAAATTGGTAACATGTATAAATTGTTAAAGTTATGCTGGGCGTTTCTACAACTCTTTTCCTTCGCCAAAAGAAAATTACTACCTAGGTGTCAGTGGAGTTTGCTTGTGAATTCTGCAGTAGCAACCGTCTTAACTCAAGGTATTGACAATGTTTTCTTGGCTTCATTGTAGATTATAGATGGACGCCTTTCTGTTGAAGAAGTTGAGAAACAGTTAAGGGAGATTGTTATAAGTTGTGTGACGATGTGCCAAAAAGGAAAATCTCTTTCACAGCTCTGGTCATGTTGAACTCTTCAAGGTTTATGAAGAAGTGCAGCTGTGTATTTTGGCGGACTTATCAAGTATTTATTCAATCGAGAAAACTTCAATGCTGTATGTAGCCTTGTATTTTTCAGATAGGAGTTGTGTGGAAACAATGGTTCCAATTAATTAGCATCATGTATTGTTTTTTTTTCTTTCTTGATGTTCTACGATAGAGTTAACATACTTCTAAGGAGAAGGGAAAAGTGAGTCACTGGTAAGACTTGAATATCTGGTTTGTAGTGCAATCAAGGATTAAATTTTTTTTTCGAAATAGTTGAAATATTTTTGTTTTTAAGGAGATCGAAATGAATCAGTAATCTAATTGAAATTATTATATTTTGAAGTGTTTTATAATATTTTAAAGTGGTTTGTAATTTTTTTATACATTTGTGTAATTGTTTTGAAATATTTTAATATATTTTAAGATATTTTGTTATATTTTGATTAATGTTTTGAAAAAATAATTTTAAATTTTTTTATTTTGTTTTTGAAATAGATCGAAATGTTTTCAAAACACGTTAAAATGTTTTTATTTTTTAGGTAATTGAAATAATATAACGAAGCAAAATTTTGATCATTGAGTGCAACATATGATAAATGTGGATAAATTTAAAAGATTTTTGCATTCAACTTTATATTTAAAAAAAGAATTAATAATATGGTTCATTTTAATTGAGTACAAAATTTTCATATGAAATATTTAAAATTGAGTAATTTGTCGAAATTTACTAGCATAAAAAATAGTTTGAGAGAAAGCAACAAATATTTTGACTACAATTCACTTTTTTAAGATGTAAATTAATAATGAAATTTATAGCCAATCTAATAATTTTAATGGATGATGTTAAAAATAATAATTTTGATGTATTAAATTAACAAATTAAGTCAAAAATAGTCGACTAATACTCGTTCACAAACCCTCATATTTACCCGTTAACTATAAATATAGTCGTTCACAGTCCATTCATTCAACTCTCAGAATCACTTCTCTCTTCTTCTTAGAAATGAGATTCGGTAGAGCACACAGCAATGCTTGTGAAGATGGCATGAAATCAGAAGTCTCCTCTCGCTCATTTTCCTTTCCCCTGTTTTCTTTGCAACCAAACAGAGGCTCGTCTTTTCTATTGCTAACTTTCACTTGTTTTTCTGCATTTCAGTACCTCTCTCGTCACATAATAAGGTTTATTATTTTGCTGCTCTGTTTGTTTCAGATTTTATTTTCGGAAATATACTTGAACACCTTACAATCTGACTTGTTTTAGTAACTGGGACGAAAAAAAAACTTGGATCTATGCAACATGGACTTAAAATACTGTCTGATTTGTTGACTTGTTATTGAATTAACTAGTCTTGCTGATTTGATCTCATTGAATTAACTACGGTTTCAGGATTTATTAGGACCTATTATCTATTCAATTAATGTGATTGATCAAGTCAACAAGGCCAAGGAGCATTTTTCGAAAACTTAAAGAGGTCTGAAGCATCAGATGGAGGTTTTGTTTAAATTTCTTGGCCATTAGACGTAGTATGTAGTTTTCTTCGTGAATTCTCCGTGTTTTATGCAATGGGCTCTTTTTGTCTGTGATTGAATGATGTAGAAGCTCTTGATTTCTCGTCCTACTCTTATGATTTTTGTAAATTGTGTGTTTTTTCTTACAGTTTACAAGTAATTTTCTGCATTATGGAAATCCCAATTTGCCACGAGTTTGTTCATTTGGTTCTTCGACCTTTCCGAAAAAAAATTCTATTTGCCATTGTATTCTTTGGTTATTTTATGAGTTGTTTTCTTTTCCCCTTCGGATTCACCTTACTTTCTATTTTAGTTTTCCCTTTTTATCTTAAACCTCAATTTTTAGTTTTTTTGAACCTCTAGTTTTCTATAACAATTACGTTTCTGTGTTGTCCTTTACGTTGTTCTCATATTGGAACTTTTATCGCTACATTTAGCTTATCATTGTTCTGAAGGTAATATTTACTTCTATGGTATTTCTGAAGAATACCATTTGCAATGTTTTTTGGCTTTTTACTAGTTGCTTGATATTGTGTTAGGAGTGTGCTTATACTGTCTTATTAGATAATGCTTCAGGAGTAATTGTTCTCTTAGTATGTGTATTGTTTCTCAATTATAAAAGCTGGGCAAGAGAGCTTTTGGTGCTTGACTTTTACCAGTTAAACTCATATTGTACCTTATTATTGCCAATTAAAGTTACAACTTTAATTGGAATTGTTCAAGACACAAACTAGTACTTGTCAGCAACCAATTTTTCTTCTTCTGGAAACTATGTGGCTTCAAGTATGTCGAACGTAAAACTAAGGGATGGCATATGAGTTTGAGTTGAGGTCGGGTTAAGGGTTCCAAATGTTAGACTGATCATGAGCTGATCCCCAACCCGCCGAATCATGGTCATGCCAAAATTACCAAATGAGACCACAATTCATCAAAAACAGGAAGCCACTACAAAATTCGCATTATATAATAATTCTTGCCAGTTCTGTGTTCAGACAAAAAAATAGGTATGTGCGTATTCTCTTATTATCTCCCTGAAATGGTAACAGAAAATCTTCGGCTCTCTGAAATATCTGTCAAAAGGTTGGAGCCAACTAAACAGATGAGAGAAACATAGTCGTCGAGCAATAATTATTGCCTACTCAAATCCTTCCACAAATATAAGAATAAGAGGAACCAGAGATCTAATTGACAACGTCAAGGACCAGCTTACGAGACTTGAGAACCGACCACTTCAAGCGTCTGTAGTAAGCAGCTTGAAGGAGTGCAAGTGACAGTACAAATATCCACTTGAACCCCATCTGCATTAGAGAAGCATACACTGTCAGAAATTAATTTCCACTATTTATATATATGTTTTTTTTGTTGCCGCTGTTTATTTTATTTTTACTGAATTGAAGCCAACATACAAGTTTTCTCTCTTCCATTTCCGGTTCTGCAGCCCATGATAGAAATGTCACCACATCTTTCCCCATCTGCAATAAAATTTGGGAGGGAACATAAGCTTAGTAGCCCTAAGAATTTCACCACAATAACATAGACATATAGTCATTTGATAAGTAGCACAATAATAAATCTTGAAACTACGAGTATTATATTACCCCCGCATTAAATGACAGGGAAACTAACCTGAGCTTCAGTTGCAGGGGTACCATCTTCATACTCCACAGCGCCATCAATAAGCATTTTGGGCATTGCAATAGCTCCCCCAGGAAAGTAAGGATTATAGTGCAGTCCTTCTCGGATCTACAATATCACCAAACCTGGCTGATTAAGCACAGTAGCTGGACAATGCCTAAAATCTACAAAACACACTTCCAATGGTTATAAGCAAGGTCACACATTTAGATAAATAGTGTCCGGTAATATGTGGAAATAGATAAACCAGTGCAATTTTTATTGTTTTATGAGTACAGGTCAGCTTCTTCATCAAATAAAATCAGCTCAAAAAATACGCACACCTTTAAGGACAAATAATGGAAGCATTAAGAGGAAGAAGGTCTATGGGGCAGTGACAGTGTGAAAAGGAAATTCTCTCCCTTCAAATCCCAAAATAACAAAAATGGACCAATTGAGTATCGTGTCCTTTGAAAAACTCTTAAAAATAAGATAACCTCCCCTAAACCAGAGATGTTTCGTCGTATGGAACTGATGATGCAAAAAAAGAATCCAAATTTACCATGCCTCAGATGAAAGCTTCTGATTAAAACATACTTGTTAATTGCCTATCCATTATGAAGGCCTCATTACTGTGATGTGCATAGCAGTAAAGACAAAGGGCAGTGGCATGCACTACCAGAGTCAAACATATCAAAGATAGCGGATAAATTCCCATGGAGAATTTCTTCACAATTATGTATAAGGCCAGCAAAGCCATGGTTAGCACTGATAAGCAAGGACAGGATAATCAACCAACTTATTGCCCGCTTGGTTATGAGCCCAAAAACCCGAGCTTGGCATGGAATATATCAGCTTGTATAAATTGAAAAATACCAGCCCTCCAATGATGCAGAAAAAAAAAGGCTGATCCAAGAGCAAAAAAATGAAATACAGATTAACTTTATGGGACCTAAGACAGTTTGCAAAACTTTCAACACACTTTTTCCTCAGGAGCAGCACATAGTAAAAGTCGTAACCTTTTTCTAGTATCACTAACCACATACAATTATCAGAACATTTTTGTATGGTTGCAAATGGTTTCATTATTTATAGTAAACATTAATCTTATACATTAGAAGGTCATAAAGAAACATAGATAATGAGTTTTGGAAGTAGAACTTACGGAAACACCAGCAGGAGGATCGTGGTAACCAGTTAAAAGGGCGAATACATAGTTTTGACCATTGTGACGAGCCTGAAAGGACAAAAGATAAGAAACCGTTGTTTCTCACAACTTCCGCATAAATTAACACCGGAAACTAGGAATTACTTTGGTGATGAGACTTAGATCTGGAGGATAGGCCCCCCCATTTGCAAATCTAGCAGCTTGTTCATTTGCATATGGCTGAGGAAAACGGTCACTCAGTTTCCCGGGGCGGGTAAACATCTCACCCTCATCATTAGGCCCATCAACCACCTCAATCTCAGCTGCCATAGCCTTTGTTTCCTCTTCTGTATATGCCACACCAACCAAGTCACGATATGAAATCAGGGACATCGAATGGCAAGACGCACAGACTTGTTGGTAAACCTGGTGACCACGGCGAATCCTGTCCATGTACAATCAACCATGAGTGAATGTTAACATTGGCATGAAACAGCTTACTAATCCCAAACAAGAAAATCATGAACAAATGCTGGAGTAATAAGGAGTATAACACGTCGAGTTGAAGGCTGCAATTCAAAGAGAATGAGGGCATTGTATGTTGAAATTGCAAGAAAAGACATGATGATTTATGTATAACCCAAGATAGGTGATTCAGTCAAGATATGTAACAAACGGAACTGACTTCTAAAGATTGAAGCCTGATGCACCTAATTCCTGACCAGGTTACACTCTTCGTCAAATTTCGAAGGAGTTCATAAAAGTTCACATCTGATCCAATGTTCAGGGTCTAGCTATGCTGAAGTGCAAAACATGAATATATAGTTATAAAATTATCAACAGAAACTCACGAAGCATGGTCGTATGAACTGAGAATGCCTTGGTGAGGCCAAGGATAGCTTGCACACTCTAAACCATGTTCAGCCTCATCGGCAGATGCCATTGTTGCAAAACTCAAAAGCCCAGATACACTTGCTCCAACGAGTGCAAATGCTCTCAGGGACTTCATGCCAGCAGATCCAACCCCCTCTTGATCTTTCTTTGAAACAAGGGATGACAAAATTGGAGACGCCTGTAAATTTCCACATAGAACATAAGCACTAGATGATGACCACCACCGATCAATGACTACAATGTCACACAAACAGAGATAGTATGAATGACTTGATAACATGGTCCAGAATTTTAGCAGTGTTTCTAATTCCAAACCTTCTCTTGCCCACCCATGACAACATTAGTCCAGCACAAATAGTTTTTTATAAGAAATTGGAGTGCGCTTTAGCGGTAAACAAGCTGAGCCAAGCCTATTTTCAGCATGCTCAGGCTCGGCTTAGCTAGTAATTTACAATGCTCAAGCGTGCTCGAACTCAAGTGAAATGGAAACCATTCTGATCAAGCTTGGCTTGAGCAGAAACAAAATCTGCTCAAGCTGGCTCGGTATAAAGCAGGACATGTTTAATCCGTCAATGTCTTAAAAAGCTCCTCGAGATTATGGTCCCCAATGACTATGATATCTTTGCACAACCAGAATGCACAAGGCCTAAAAAACAAGTGGACCTGCCAACGACAATAAATCTAGAAGAAAAGGTAATACCAATGGATGATTCATCAATCATCATTAACATGCATTTGCCACTGTACCTTCAAAACCACTCAATAATTGCAATAAAACCACATACCCGAACCTAATCAAGCCTAGTTGAGCCAAGCAGGAAATGCTTGGGTTTGGCTTGTTTTCATAATGAGCTTATGGCCTATGCTCAAGTTTGGCTTGAAGTAATCATTGAACGAGCTTGAATGAACTTTTATCAAGCCAAGCTCGAGTTGAATCTGAGTAACTGAGTTCATTTGAGAGCCCCGGTGTCCTTAAACCATTACCGTGTTTCCCCTTAGTTTGAATTTGGCCCTAGTTTGACTATAATCCATAAGAATGGCAAACACCCAACAAACTTGACCAAGACCTTAGAGGAGCCATTTCTATGACTAGATCCTAAGAATGAGAAGAAAGTCAGAAGAGTCCATACTTCTGATTTTAGTAGTATGTGTATACAATGCAATAATACAATAACTTTTAGCCCATTAGAATGCACATCCCACCCATTTTAGTAACTTCTCAATGCCCATGGGCCTTTCTTCCCTTCCCTGCAACAAAAAGTCAGTAAGTTCGAGGCAATCTGGCACAAATATCAGGGTATTTGTAGCAAGAGGTACTAAACGGGCATTTGTACCACTACTATTGAGGCTACTCTAAGTGCATGCCAGTAAGATTTCACTAACCATATAGGAAGAATGCAAAGCAGCAAAAAGATCCTTACAGTGGATTGAGATTGAAGTCTTCCCTTCAGTAACTGGTGGATCACTCTACGTCCAACCATCATAGTCAAACTCTCTGTCAAATTACCAAAGGCACATTAAAAAGGATAGACAAAATCCAAGAATTTGAGAAAGCCCGAAACTAATTGTATCACCAAATTAGGTGGAACAGTAAGACAAGTAAGTTTATTTCGCGAGGAGAATAACACATAAAAAAGGTGAAGCACTGACTTAGTCACCAAGCCTTAATACCAAACAGAAAAAAAAAAACAATACATTGCAGAAGCGACCACTTAGTGAAGAAGAAAATAACGATAGCTACGCCCCGAGCAAGATCTAGGGGAAATATGTGTAGTTCGTTCCAACAGGCTCTAACGCTTGCCCAAAGCAAATTTGCAACCTCATGTACTAAGCAAATTTGCAACCTGATAAAGACTACTGTAATCCTTTAAGCATTCAACCAATCTCTGTTTCTTCTGTTCTTAGTACTCTTGTCTCTTGCTTTTTTCCGTTAACTATCTGTTAACCATCCATGCGGAATACCAGATTCTTCCCAACACATAATTCTAACTATAAAAGCATTTAAAACAAAAAGCTGAAATTAACATCTAAATATCCGGATTCTAAACCATCCACATTGACGCTCAACTGAAGAAAAAAAAAATCACAATTCACAACATTTTGTCAGCTCAATAAGCGGAAAAAGAACAATAAAATTCAATAATCTTTTAACAACATCTGTGATTATACAATCTAACTATTCTGTATACAACAAGACGAAAAATTCAAAGATGTTAAAAAAAAAAAAAAAAACACATAAATGTGCATTCATAGCATGTCGCAGCAATCGAAAAAGCTATTAATGAAAATAAGAGATAGAAAAACTCACCGGACAGAGTAGATCGGCGGCTATTGAAGTCGGAGCACTGAGAGAAAGGAAGATCCAACAAAGAAGGGACAGAGAGTCGAGAAATGATAAAAAGATAAATGATGATTTGGATTGGCGAAAATGAAGACTTTACTTCTCGCAAGACGCCAGGCAATCAATTCATGGGTCTTTGCTATTGTCAAGGATGTTGGGTTAAGTACGTGACTTTGGCCCACAAATCTAGTTGGGCTACGGCCCTATTAATTCAGTTATAATATGGTATAAGATTGGATAATTAGTTTCAATTTATTCTATTATCAATTGTAATGGTCAACTTATTATTTAATCATATCTTATATACACCATGTTTGGTGCAAATTTGGAATAAGGTATTGGTAGTGGATCAAAAATTAATATATCGTATCAAATTTTTTTAAAAAAAAGGTAAAAACATCATTTAATCAAATTTCATCCAAAATCACGTGACACAAACAATAATTTGTTATTTCAATCCTAATATTATTTAGGATTGATTTTATCACCTATTACATTATATTAATTTGTGACTTTCACGTAGTATTATTTGATACTTTAGCATCATTTTTAGATCTACATGTGTCATAACATCGGTCCATATGGGATAAGAGTAATGTTACACAACTCAAATGAAATTCAATAAATTATAACCTAAATGCATATTATTCATTGGATGAACGAGTCCCATCAATTTTTTCAATAAGACTCACTCATCCAATACTCAAACAAGAGACAATATACATTAAATTGCAGTTTTTTGAGTTTTATTTGAGTTGTATAACATTTTCCATACATAATCGAAACACAATATTAAAATTACTATAAATTATTTGACTTCAACGATCTCTTGAAACTAAACTATGAGAAATGTATCCTTTATTAATACCCTAATCCTAACATAGATGATCTATTTTTAACTAGACCGGAGAGAAAATTAGTCGAAGCTCCAGCATGAAAGGGCAAAAGGAAAATCAGCCGGCAATTAAGGACCGAAACTTTATGGGGGAGGGACACTACAAATACATTCTTCTGTGGTCTTTCCCCAATTGTTGAATCTTTGTACACAATGTGCAATATCTCACACGTAAAAATTCCACTTGCAAGATATCACTTCTGTTCTGTTATAAATAATTTTTCACAAGACAAACTGAATCTCAAAAATTCTTGCAGATTCTAATGCTTCAAATGCAATTGAAAAAGCTCAGCCTGCCTGCAACACATTTGTCACATTTCTATCGCATTCTCGATCCAAGACAGCATAAGGAAATTTAAAAACTAGCAATTAGAGAAGGAAAGGAAGAGGCCATTTCTAAACAATATGCTCATAACTTAAAACAGGGTTCAAGATCTCTAACATCCAACTACTTTCTCCACTGAGCACAAAATGACACAGGAAAATTCCATTTTCTTTCATATTTTTGGTGAATTTATCATTCACCGTCATTTACCATCTCTTGTCCACAAGTGGGTCCTCCTTGATTCATATGAGGAATTTCTGTGGAACAGTATCAAAGTCATCGAAATCAAATCGCTGTCGCTCTCTCCCAACCTGAACATGTGATATGCATATCTCATTAGTTGACAACTTGACCGCAAAGGGAGAAAAGAAAGCCTCCCAAAGCATAGCAACCTTTTTAAACAAAATTTACAAGACTTTCCGGAGGACTAATAGCACGCTTACCTTTGCCAGGTATAATGGGTCAGATGACAGGAGTTCATCCATAGCAGTCAGTTTCTTTGATAGGCTCATTATCCTGTAACAATAAATAGAAAAAGAACCCATCCATTGATCATACCACAGAACTGTTATAAATATCATATACAAGCACTGATGAGTAGGATAAAGAAAAAGAAAAATAGCGGTAATTATAACCTCACCACTCCAAAGGTAATTTTGTTCAACAATCTCCCAAATGCCAGTTGATTTGAACAGTGTGGGACAAATAACATAACAGATCACACAAAATAACATACCTCTGAATTGAAGAGTCAATATGTTCAATCATCTCACAACTTTTATATTGCTCAGGATCTTCAAGGAATCTAACCATTCCATCCTTTTGGTTGATAGTGGCATATATCTCACCATCTTGGATCTAAAATTGAACATTCGTATAGCAAGTTAAAGAATAGAAGACACCCACAAGCCACAGCTGATGGCAATATTAAGGAAGGAAGAGTGCCACACTAACTACCATTTGAAGAACGTGCATTTCAGCCTCCTTAGGGCTATTCAATTGTACGGTGTTGGCAATGTCTTGGAGGGAGAGAGTCAAATATGTCTGAGTCAATCTCTGAATATTTCTCTTATACATTGATGATACCACCTGTTTCACCAATCCAAGATTGTTGTCCTAAAAAACAAAAGAAATAAACCAAAACCATTTTAGGTGGGGTGAAAGCTTCATTAATGTAGCAGAATAACTTTTCTTCAGACGTTGGCGTCTTAGGCTCATCCTTCCATCTCAAAATACTAGTAAAACAAAGAATAAACCAGAATAGAACAAACTCACAATTTCAAACTTCTCCGTGTTTGCCTGCACAAACGTTTCCAGTTCTGAAATTTTTCCAGTGCTATAGCTATTTGCCAACTCCAGATATGGCTAACCAGAAGGGGAAGAAAAAAGAAACAATAACACCACCAAACCAAATCTACATATGACATCATTTAACAAACCACGAGAAAATGGAAAGCCATCTATACAAGTATTCAACTCGAAAACTTAACACAAATCAGATAGAAGATCTAATATTTAACTATTACAACAGCAAATATATCTAATGAATCACATAGAGACATCAGTGACGCATTCCACTAAATGGGTGGCAATCAAAATAGCATATCAAACACACAAGGACTACCCAAAAGACACAAGGACTAAGGGGCTGTTTGATAGGGCTCTTAATGCCGAAAATTGAAGGGATTAAGCAATAAGTGTGTTTGATAACAAAATTCATTACCACTTAATTGATTAATTGCATCTGAAAAAAGGCTTAAAAATTTAAGTAACCTCCCACCTACTTATTGCTGAAGAGGGACTACGCTCAGGAGAGAGACAGATTTTATGCCTCTGTAATTTGAGAAGTTTGACCTCAATTGTTTTTGTCTCAAACACTATTACATTCAGATCACCGCAAGTCCTCCCTTCGTCTTAGGTAATCAATTTCCTACCTGAGTTGTCTCTCTCCACAAACCCTACGTATTGTTCTACTACTCGGTTTCTGTTGCAGCTGTCAAAAAATTCTGCAAGGTATTGGTTCTATCCTCCTCTTAGAATGTATATATAAAAATTAGAACCCTGAGGATGTTTGCATCTCTGCAAGGATATGCACCGAATGAGTGGAATATATGTGGTGGTTTCTGTTTTGTGGGTAAACACATGTAACTACAGAAACCACCAACAACGGCTGGCTTATGTGCTTTTTCGCTGCTATCAATTGACGAAGTTTTTGTCACTTTAATCTACTACTCCAGATACATCTGTTTCTCCATATCTGCATTAAGTGTGCAAGTACAATACAAGCAATCATCACCCAAAGTTTCTCACTGGTTTGCTCAAGAATATTTTGGATCATGATACAATTTTTAGAGATTAAGTAATAATTTTTTGCGTCAAGTCACAACTATTTGGAGATGTTTGGGATCGATTCCTCAATATTTTAGGATCGATCATAAGATATTGGATCAGTCCCAAAAACCTAAAAAAAAAAAAAAGTGTAACTGGACTCCCAAAAATTGGTAACTTAACCCCGAAAATTAATATTTGGTGGCACGGTACCCAAAAAAAACTTTTTAGTACCGTAGACTTACCTTTATTGTTTTTGATTGGATAAATTCATATTTAGACATGAATTTCAAAATAACTAGTGGAATGGAAAATTGAAAGGTCAATTATTTTCCGTCCTCAGCTTCTTATATTGATCAAATAGCTTCATTCAATTTAGTACTAACTCAGTATTTAACAAATTGTTTTCAGATTAAAAAAATCAGCATGCAACACTTAGAATTCAACATTCAATTTTTACTTCTTTGGTTATAATAGAACAAGCAATAGAGATTCATCTACCCTCTCCACTTATGAAGCACGGACACTTTCAAGAAGGTGACATATCCGTGTCGGACACCGACACTTCTCGGATACGTATCCGATACTCTTTTATCCGTGTCCATAATTAAATTATAAAATTTTAATTTCGGACACGTGTCCGACATTTTTTTGGTGACGTGTCCGACACTTCTTAAACCGCGTATACTACTAAATAATAAACATGTGATTAACAAGCTTAAAAAATTGACTATTAAATATCTTATACTACGAAAGAACATATAATTGTCAAGACTAGACATGTTAAAGTTGTGCTAAAAATATGATAACAAAAGTAAAAGATACATAAAAGATATAAAAAAGAGCAATTGAGATGAGAGCAATCATTTAAATCATATATGTATAGTACACGTCTACGAAAAAATTGATAATTATTGATTATTATGATGTTAGTCTAAATATTCACACTAAATGACTAGAGATAACATTTACTTATCATAAAATACTGAATTTTTTATGAATAATATATCATTATCACTATATTTGTGGTAAATTATATAATTTTATATATAAAACACAATTATCTATAACGTGTTCCCAACATGTCCGAATTTTAATTTTTTGAGAAATGTTGTGTCTGCGTATCCGGTGTCCATGCCCGTGCTTCTTACCTCACCAGTCACCACTATCGAAATTCTAAAAAGTTTTATAACAGAATCTAAGTTGGGATACCCAGATTGACTTGCATAACTCCACATCAACAGAATATAAATCATAAAAAGAACCCACAAAGCAAAATTTTGTAAGCATCTAGTCTCACTGTGCACACTGGATGTGTAGCTCATTATGCAACACTTAGATGAAATAGAAGAAGACGTCATTATTAAAGAGAAACCTCGAGGTTGGACAAGTTGATGATAAAATGCATGTGATTTACAATCATCAGCAAAACAAAACTTTCACAGACATTAATCATTACCTGACAAATGTTCTTTAGATTCCTTTGAGCCACTGAAGCAGTGTATTTCGGGAAACTAAGAGAGAACTGCCATCAGAAGTAAAGTAAGTCCCTCTTAATCAGAAGATTAATAATGGAAAATTATAAGAGAAGAAAGTATCATAGAGAAAACTTGTCTAAGCAGACTACCCACACAAACAACTAATAACCCAAGTACTTGAGGTATATAACAATGATAGAGACTACGACAGCAACAATGGTGATGTTTTCCTTTGCAAAGATAAAAAGGTGGTAGTAAGATCATTATAGGCCATAATATCATAACTAGGTTAATCAAATAGAAGTAGCTTATAGTAATATATATACCACTGTAAATATTTATGCATACTGGTAAACAGAATATACTATTACAGACTACCTTGACGATGCTATCAAACAGAATAATGCATTTGCATGGTCAGAAATCTAATTATTGCCTTAGAAAGGACGTTTCACAAAGGATGTTTCACATTCGACTATCAATTAAGAAATGCGAGTGTGGTTTTCTTTGAAAATGATCTCGTGCTACAGACCCATATAATCAGTAGGCTGTGAGAAAGAACAAAACAAACCTGCCCAAGGTGAATGAGTGAAACCAGCATGTACTTTTTGTATGCTTCAACAGATATAGCATTTAAAGTAGACATGGGAGCAGTTACAACCTGAAAACAATAAGCAGATGATGGTCAAAGTTAAACAAATTATTTATGTACACTTACAACTATATACACGTAAAATCGGCAAGTATTAGGATAAACTGGTCATTAAATAGTTAAAAAAACTTATAAAATCAGTGAGCACTAGAAGTTTGACAGACATTGTGTAGGAGCTCCAATGCTTTCCGATAACGCTTTTGTCCTATGCAAATCATCCCCCTACCATCAAAACAAATATGAAAACATATAAGTATTTTCCTGGTTGATAGTGAAGCACCTAAAGCCCCAAGCTGAAGAAGGATTTGCTAAAAACGACGAAATCAAACATCAGTTATCAAGCAAATCCATCAACAATTTATTAAAGATGACTAACGCATTCAGAGTATGATCAATTGGCAGCACGTGCTTTGTTTTTAAGGAAACATTCCAATTATAACACGGGCATGTGGAGGGCTGTCCTGACTTTAAAATATTCACGCATGATTTTGAAATAAGGACGAATGGTTGGACTAGGCAATGGGTTCCCATCTTGAATATCCTTAAGTACAACAACTGTAAGAAAGCTATTATAGTCTTGATTCAGGATAAAGCAGTTGGTCTCTTCAGAGACCTTTTTTTCTTGAATTCAAAAATATTGTGACACAAATAATGCTTCGCAGTTGTTTATTTTCTATTTCAAAAACCTCAACTCTAGACTTCCTTTTGCTGATGATATGCTTGAGCAATCCTAGTCCTACAATGAATATATTCTTTCTGTTGTTTGCCATACCTCATGTTTTTCGCTTTTTGCAGCTAAACAAACCGATAAGTACAATCACCTCTTTAATCAAATCATTTAAAAGCTGCTTAAGCATAAAAGGATATCAGGTTCAAGCTTCAAGTAGGGAGTTAAAGACGCTTTTAATTAAGAGAAACTTGATCACAATTGTTATCAGCTCACCTAACCAAATAAAAGATACTGAACAAATTCAGCCAACTCATACTTGATTTGTTTTTCAAGATAGAAGTAGAAACAAGAGAAAGTAACTCATGAGTCAATCTATAATTGAAGGCAATAATTGGAAAGTGACATTTAATTTTAGTATAGCAGAGATGCGAAATAAAACAAGGAAAAGCTGATAAGAAGCTACAGGACGTCACCCACAACAGCAGAAGTAGGAAAAGCTCCCAATAAGCCGAATCATCCAACATGAAAGGCAAATAAGGAGATCAAGGAAAATGGAAGGAAAAATAAAATACCAGAAAGCTAAAGCAACTCACCCATAATAACAATAAAGGAAAAAGTCCCTTGGCTGATCAACCTCAAATAGATCGTCTTCCAAAATGCATAGACCAGTTTTATAGCACTTCGCTAACAAACAGAGAAGAAGAAAGTCTGGATGTAAAGAAGTTAACTGCTCAGAGGATGTTTGAAGCTTCCGAACAGCTGTCAACAGAGGAGCCACACCCCGCATTGGGGCTTCAAGCAGCATAACTTGGTCTTTGAACCTTTTACAAACAGATATGACTGCAAACTCAGCATACAACCAGAAAATGGCAAGATTCAGTCAGACAACATCCACATACATCAGATACGACATGTTTTAAGGTAGAGATTAGTACATTTATCGGGCACCAAACGAATCTGCTCTACAGCGCACTCACTGATAAACCTTGCAATAGAGACAACCATCTCATTTGCTTGCTCTTTTGAAATCGGTGCAGCAGTGCATGGCTCCCTGCCAAAAGACAAGTGCCAAAAAGAAACCCCAATCTATCAGATTAAGAAAAACAATTGTAATCTCAAAAAATTTTAATTTTTGCATCAACTATGTTAAAGGCAAAAGTTATTTTTTTCTTTGTTTTTGTTTCCAAGGTCAAACTAGTATTGTAGTTTGACAGCATTTACTAGTTTCTACAGTTGAAAATTTAATGATTTAACCCACCATGAAACTGTGTACTTGCCCATTGGCATGCTAAGAACAAATTCGTCAATATTCAAAGGATTGCTTGTCATGAGAGCACCAATTTCAATTTCAGCTGTCCTTATCCTTTTTATCTTCTTAGTTTGTTTTCTGTTTTCTTCGTTTCTCTTTAACTCAAAGGAACTCCTGACCAAATGTGAATGAATAGCTGGAGGGACTGATAGCACCATCACACATACATAGATAATTGGTGCGAGGTTTTTCATACGTTGGTAAGAGCTGACATTTCAGTGTATGGCAGATTGGCAGTAATATGAGAGATTTGACAGACTTCTTCGGTTCTTCCCCCACCCCTCTCCAAAAACAAAACCCTGAAACAGATGGAATTTATTTCAACTAGAGCAACCGATAAACATTTCTTTTCTGTTCTCAAATAAAAGTTAATCAATGATCCTATGATGGCCCCATAGTGCTGCATCAATCATACAGCTTTGCCACATTGGCCAGGTTCAAAACAGGATACATTGAGCTTCTTTAATTTCCATGGATTTTACATAAAATTGTAAACTATAGTTTAGGGCTAAATTATTGGGTACCTCTGAATCTCTATGGAAACTCCCTGCTAAATGTGGAAACTCCCTCCCATGATATGCATGGTGGGCACCATCACAGATTTCAAGCCGCCATCCAAATATACCACAGAACAACACAACTTACCAGATTACGCATTACCTAGACAGTAGCATAATAGCGACTACCATTTGTATGACACAAACATGCCTACCCAAAGATGAGATAGAGTATATCGCGCGGGCGTGAGGCAGTACAGATATCCCACAAAACTTAACATGTAGTAGTAATATAAAGTATAAACCAAAAGGCAATTCCCAGAAACTCAAATCCAAGCCCTTCTATAAAAAACAATACATACTTGGTTGACACATAACAACCCCAAAATTCAAAAACCCCGTCAAAGATACGCAAATAAAGATTCACCAACACACAGATAAAATCTTATATAAAGAAACGCAAATCCTAGCCCTTAAATAAAAAAAATACATACTTGGCTGATATATAACAACCCCGAAATTCAAAAATCCCATCAAAGATAGGCAAGTAAAGATTCACCAAAACACATTCAGATAATTTTATATAAAGTAGAAACAAAAAAACATATCCGCATTAACGGAGTTAAAGGAGACTTACAGAATATATAGGTAGCCGAGAGAGTGCTTGGAGGGGTCTAGTTCAGGGAGAAAAGAAGCGAAGCGACTCGACTCGGACTGAAGTAAATCCTCGGATTGTTTCAAAAAGGTGTGAAGGTGGGTGATATCTTCGGGACTGCTCGAAAGCCCTTGGATTTGAGCCACCAGTGACTCCACTGAATTCATGTTCAGATTCATCTTTTTTCTTTTCAATTTTATGAAACCGATTGAATGGATCAGATAATTTCAATCGATTTCAGAGACTTGAGGAAGAAAGAAGAAAGAAGAAAGAAGAAGAGAAAGAACACCTACAACAACAAATAAATATAATTTTTTTTGTGAATTTTGCAGGCAGGCTGTTGTTGGGGCTTTATTTGAAAAAGGTGAGTGAAACTCGAGCTTAACTCGTCCCGTGTGTTACTGATTAAGATGGGCCATTGGCCCACTGCTATTTCTAGAGTTCGAGACCGGGACTTGGAGAATCCATGGGCTCAATGATATTGGGCCGGTTCAAAAGGCCCTTGACCTTTTTCCTCCGAAACAAGTGAAGATTTTCATGTCTCACTATTGTCAAGAATTAGAAGCAAAAGCATGCTTAATTTTCATTTTACAGAAATATGATTTACAAACTAAGCTTTTCATCTAGATAAGTTTTACAAAATAAGCTTTTCATCAAAAAAATAAAAAAAAAAAATTCCTGACAAAAATATGCAAGGATAGATAGACTTGAGTAAGCGGGGTGGAGGTGTGATTACTGTGCGGTTGAAACATAAAAGTTGAAGAACAAAAGATTCAAAAGTTGAAATAATTGAGACAAGTGTCAATACTTTTACAGACAAATATGAATAAGCGCAAAGGAAAGGGCCTTCGCCACTTGAGCCGTATGCGGGGGAATTCGCACGTGCGGTTCTTTTATAAATAATACTTGTCCCCAACCCATTTTCGTGCTTTGCTCGTCAACACATTTGTCTCATCACACTCCCTCTCCAAATGAGTTCGACCCACTTCTAATTTATTAACGTAGTGTTTCAATCGACTGCTCTAAAGCCCTAATTTTTTTTTCTAAAAACGGTGGAGACAAAGAGATATTAAAAGATTTAAGGGCAAGACAAAAACATAATTAAAAAGAATTTTAATTTTAATTTTCTTGGGATTGAACTGGGTGGCATAAAAAAATATTAAAATTTTCCTTAAAGCATTAAAATATTTAAACTTGTATTTAATATAAGAATTTTTTTTTTTATAAAATGAATTGACTTCTAATTTTCACATATATACATTCATGCTGGGCCAGTAATCAAGCTGGAATTGGCGAGTCGAAGCAAAACTATCCGAACTCTATTGAATTACTAGTTATTGCCCGTGCCTGAAGGCACTATGTAATAAACAAAAAATCGTAAGCAATTACCGTATATGAAAACTTTTTATAACAGAAAATCATCGGTGACAATAAATGAAAAAGGCATGGACGACTTAACAAGAAACTAAGTCCTCACAATCTCAACAAAAAAAAAAAAAACCAAGTTCTCACAATATACTGACTATACTAAATGGTCAAGTATTTTTATTTTCTACATATTATGGAACAATGCATTACTCAGTAAAAAAAAAATGAAAAAGACACCCATAACTTCCATCTTTAATTTGTTAATTTGTTTCAAAGAGAAAAATGCACCCCAAGAATACAACATTTAGGAATCCTAATACCGAAACCTCCCAAAATTAACCAGTTTGTTGCCAAATAAATAAATAAATATAAAGCGTAAATATGTGCCCAAAAAAGAGCATAAATACAAATCACACATCATACTTGAGAGAAAGTTTCTTCCTTGAAGCGAATGATAAACAAAAACTCCCTATGAAGCAGAGATTAAAAATTGTGTTTGTAAATTTCATCTAAAACTTTGGCATCAATTGATTTAAGTTCTAACAGAACACAAACTTTAGCAGTACCCAACATTTAACTTAAATATTGATCAATGAATGACAAATAGATAATCGAACACAATAAACTCTCTTTGGATCATCCACCATAATAATCCACATTTTAAAGTCAACAAAATTCATAGATCTACATTCTCAAAACCAATACTATTAAGTTCCATAACCCAGAACAAATCACATTAATCTCTCCCAAAATAAAAACCATTTCCATAAATCTCACTCATAGAAAATATTCTTAAAATCAGTAATTCAAAATTTCCAATTCAAACCTAGAAATACTTGTCCATTAACATAAGTGGACATTTCAAATGTGGAGATCATATACTCCAAAGGAAATAAATAAAATTCTTATTCTCTTGATTAATTAATAATGAGACACAATCAACAAAAATGTAAATGAACATGTACATATATGAATTCATGTGTATTTACATATACACCAACAATCCTAAACCCCTCCGATTTCTTTTTCTCACGATTAATAATTTAATTATGCCTAGAATTGCCCATTACAAAAAAGTTCAATTTTATACACAAAGGCCCATGGAAATAATTGGTTGTGATGCATTCCCAACCACAGTTTTGCTCAGAAAAATACGGAGACAATATCAAATAAGATTAAAAAAAAAAAGAGAAAAGAGAACATGAGTCCTAGTGTCGGTCAAACAAAGACATCAACTAATTAGAGGAGCAAATAAAGCCTGCAAATCAAAATAATAAAGATCAAAACAAAAATTAAAAAACGTGTACAGAATGATCATTGATTATAAACATCCATGTAGGCACAATGTCTTTATGATAAATGGTAGTTCTTAAGTTGCATAACCTCTCCACAATTAGGAAACCCAACAACTAAGAGCCAATTGAAAATCTACAGCATAACAATGATGGTATTTTCATTTTGAGAGCACAAAAAAAAAAAAAAAAGTTTATAAGGGATTTTTTTTCTCAGAAGGTCAATATTCTAAGATAACTATCTTTAAAGGGCAACAAACATAAGACTGACTTGTTTTCCCATGACACTACACCAAAACTAACATATGGAATAAACTATTGTATTCTTTAAAACTATGCTTAGACGGTTGGACTTTTGGGGTAACATTAGATATTCTAAAGCTAGAACACAACAGAGGCTAGCAACATGCAGATTATAAAGCAAATTATCAAAGAAATCAATGCATGAAAACTTCAAAAATACAAAGAAAATAAAAAGACAGAGTGAGGAAGGAGAAAACCTTGTTCTTGTTTTGTGGCCACATCCATGGGAAGAAAAAAAGGTCAAGAAAATGAAAACCCTACAAGTTATAGAAAGATAAGAAAGAACAACTATGTTGAAGTCCTGAAACAATCAAATCCAAATCAGAACAATGCATCACCCAATAATTATAGTAAAAATCAATATAAATCAAGCAAGGTTATAGAGAGAACAAAAGAAAATTATATGAAGAGCTTAACACAAAAAATGCAGCACAGAACATTCATGTAAAGGGCATAGCACTTGTTTTGAGCTAGGTAGAAAATGATTAAATCTATAAATATGCCCTCTATTGCAAAGTCTCTAACAATATGCTATAATTATCATATTGGCGAAAAATTAAAAATTCAAAAGGGGCTTCATTGTTGAATAATCGAAGATAGAAGAGAGATGAGGGAGAGGCGGAGTGGTGAAGAGAAAAGATAGAGGTGAGGGAAAGGAGAAGAAAGATCAGTGGCAATTTTTAGGAAGAAGAGCTGGAGATGGGCGTTAATTTGGGCAGCCAAATATGCCTGATGACTTGGAAGTCGCTGCTAGTTTTCCCGGGACAATATCAAAAAAGGGAAAAAAAATAGAGAATAGAACATTGAGTCACAGGGTTAATCAAATAAAAACATCAATAGTAACAAAAAGTCTGAAAATAACAAAACAAAGAAAGAACAATGGTTAAAATAGCTTACAATAATGGAAACTAACTGCAAATTTTTCCTTGCTGAGCGCCATGTTTTTTGCCTCCAATACGAAAATGTGGTCCTACTGCTCTTGCAAAACAAAACAAAGGATTTTGTTAGAAAATAATTAAACCCCAAGGGAACCCAACAAATGTCGTATAAATAGTCACAAAATCAAACAAACCCCATCCAAGGGAAACATAAATTCAACCAACAGCCTTTAGAAAACCAAGAAACCAAAGACAGAGGACCATACAGAAACCAAAAAACCAAATCCCTGTTAAGCATTTTCTCAAACATCTTGCGAGCAAGCCAAAAAAGTGGAAATTAACAAAGCTATGCGTGGTGTGTGTGTGTGTGTGTGTGTGTGTGTGTGTGTGTGTGTGTGTGTGTGTGTGTGTTGTGCGTCTGGAGGGGTGTGTGTGCGTTGAGTGTGCACAGAGAGTAAATGGAGAGAAAGTGGAGCTGTGCCGGTGGTGACGGGGAGATTCTGGTGGTTGAGTCTGGTTGGTGGGGGGGGAGAGGATGAAAAGGTGGTTTTAAGACGGTGGTATGTGTGCGTAGAGAGTAGAGAGTAGAGAGTAGAGGGAAAGAAATGCGGGATATGGGCTGGGGTTTGGGTTTGGGTACGGTGGAGTTTGAAATGGAGTAAATAAGAGAGAGGGAGAGGAAGGAGAAGAACAGGGGAGGGGGAGGCAGACAAAGAGATGGAAATACCTGGCGAAGATGGGTGGCAGACCACAGTTGCTGTCAGACGTGAAGGAGAGAAATTGGTGGGGGTAACGGAGGAGAGAAAGGGGAAGATTTGAGAAGACGAATGTGTGTTTTGGGTCTTTATCCGTAGAGGAGAGAGAGAGAGAGTTTGGCTTGGGCTGGAGTGCTTGGATGCCGTGTGTGGGCAGCTCAAATCAGCGGGATTTGGATTTTGGATGAGATTAGGGAAGATTTGAAAGATTTTGAAGGAGAGAGAGAGGCGTGAGTCAGGAAACTGAGTTAGGCGGGAAAAAAAAATTTAAGACTAACCGTAGATCGTTGGATCAAAATTTTTGAGATGATCTGAACCGTCTTTTATGTTGGGATTACGTTGTCCGTTAGATTTGTTTATGTTTTGTCTCAAAACGATCTGGACCTCTCTTTGTCTCTTGGATTCAAACTTCGCTCTACTTTATTATATAGATGGGGAATTTAGAAGATGGTATAAAATTTTAGACTTAATTGAACTACACTATATTAAGAAAACCTTGGGCTAGGGTGGGCACATGCTGGCTTCAATTTTTTTTTCTTCATATAAAATATGTATTTTTTTCAAATAAAATTTAGACATATTTAATTGTAGCCACCCTAATATTATGTTATAGTAATATTGATTTGAAAAGACTTTTACTTATATGATTGTTAACTTTTCGAATAATGTTATTGAGACCTAATTTAAAAAGTTAATGCATTGTGATATTAGGTCTAATAATGAGTCTTAATATTTAATAAACTCTACTATCTATTAAATAGTCACAAACTATTGGGTTTTCACCAATTTAAATTTAAATTAGGTGCAACTAATATTGTTGTTAATGTTTAAACACATTTCAGACATGTCCGAATATATTTTGAATATATTGAGGTTATTTTATAATTTTTTAAAATTGTAAGGTTATTTCGTTGTTGTATAAAAATGTTTGTCGTTATTTAGTAAATTATATGATTATAAATGGAAGATTATTACTGCAATTTAGGGGTGTCCATGGGCCGGGCTCGGCTCACAAATTTTTTTTCGGGTTGGGCCTAGGTAAGGGGTAGGCCTAAACTCTTATCCAGGTGAGCTATTGGGTGGGCCGAGACTGACTTCGGGTAGGGGTAGGCTACTCACAGCCCAACCCGCTACTCACTAGGTGGGCTTGTTGGGAGGGCCTGCTGGACGGATTTTTTATATACAATTTTATTTAGAAATAATGAATATTTTTTTAATTTAATATTTTTGTAAATTACATTTTTAAATTAAAAACAAAATCAAAATGCAAAAAAAATAAATAATGAATAATTTTATTTATAAATATGAGAGGAACTACATCACAATAGAATGATCACATCTCAACTAGGTTGGTACCTACCCATCTATCTATCGTTTGCATAACTCTATTATTTAAAACGTGTATGATTAATACATGAAAAATAAAAGAATATATTATTTATAATATATAAATTTTTAAGATTTTAAATTCCGAAATTGGTTAACTTATTTTTATATTTTGACTGGGCTGGGCAAGCGGGTGGGTTCTTGGGTCGGGCTTTAATATGATTTTTGCGTGGATTAGAGGTTACGCCCAAGTCCTCTCTTGAAGGATATTGAGTTTAAGTTCGAGCGGACTAACTATCGGACATAGTGAGTTTTAAACTATTTTTTTCGAGCAGAGTAACGGGACCCGTGGATAATCCGATCCATAAACACTCCTACCACAATTTATATATAAAATAAATATTGTTGATAAAATCGATTTGTAACTCATTCAAATAAAAACATGCTAGGATAAATTGTAAGTGATAATAATTAGTCGTATTTTTGATAAAAAAATTTAATTAATTTTTTTTTGTTCATGTATATCGATTTTTAATTTTTTATATTTATTAAATTTTTAAGTATTAAATATAATTTTAATAAATATGAATTTATCAACTTTTAGTAGCATAAATTTTTTCTGGCTCCACCCATGTGCATCTAATTTAAACACACTCGCACAAATCTAATTGTGAAAATTCGAAACTTTACGACCCATTATTTCTCTCTCCACAAGCAACATTATTCTGCTCCATGAGCGAGCTGCAAGTCTTTGCAATTCAAGCATGCGCAATGGTTAAGGATGGGCTGTTCGGCGTCGGCAAGGGCAGGGAATCTTTCCCCAAATATCAGCGGGTCCAAATCCTTGAAGACCCAGGAATTGGAAGCTCCCTCTATTTGTGATTTCGGACAAGCACAAGAAATTGCTTCAAGCATTGAGAGAGTTTGGAATCAAAGCTAATTTATTTTATTTAAATTGTGAAAAAATTAAAAATGGCTGCCTATTTACTTGGTTTATTTACCTGTCTTTGTCTCTTGCCAAAACCCTTTCTCTGTATTCATCAATCAATGGTAGCTTGATTTGTGTAGCAGAGAGAGATTCAAGTCTCTTGAATGTACAGAGAATGAAAACGTTAGTCTGGCGGAGAGAGACTGAAATTCAAGGGTTTGGGCGGGCCAATGCATGAGGGAATTCACTGTGCAGTTGAAGCAAAGGTGCCGTTGATTTGTGAAGCCCAAAACGACGTCGTTAAACTTAACAGCACAGTGTGCTGTTTATTCATTAACTGCAGACGAGCCAGATGCCAACACACCAGGACCAGGGGTTTAATAAAACCCTAACAACATAGTACAGAGAGAAACAGGAGATACTGATTACACAATCGATCAACAATGGCGGTTTTGCTCAGACGCACATCATCATCATCTTATCGCAACCTCTCTCTTCTGCTTCGAACGACCCCTCTCCACTCTCGCCACCTCTCATACTCAGTCTTCTCTCCGAATCTCCGCAACTCTGCCCCTACTCGCAGCCTTCCGAATTCGCCTGCGATCAATTTCCTCCTTGAGAGTCGCAGAGGGTTTGCCAAAGGAAGGAAGCCAAATAGTAAACCTCTCTCTCTCACTCACACATACACACATATATACTAGTAATGCATCTCCTTAATATTTGGTTAGTTGACTTCACTTTGCAAATTAGGCACTTCTGATTTCGTTTTATAGGTTACATTCCCATTCTACATTCTTTTGTTTTTCCTAAGCATCAGGACTTGAAATTTTTAAGGTTTTGAGCGAGAAGGAACAACACTTGGCAAGCTAGCCGCACGAATTAATGGGTCCATTTGTTTTCCTTTGTCACAAATTTTCAGAAGAAGAAGAAGAAGATTATGATGATAAGGGGAACAGTGTTGGAACTGTGAATATTGGTCCTAGTGTTAAGTCAGCTACTGTCTCACAGATGGAGGCCGCACTTGAGGCATTGTCACGAGAACTGAGCAAATTGCGAACTGGAAGGGCATCGGCTGGTATGTCGCTGAGTTTGGCTGTCATTTACGTGCTTTTGATTTTGGCAATGGAGTTCGTTGACTCGAATGTTGGTGATATTCAATTTGCAGGAATGATTGACCACATTATTGTAGAAACTGGTGGAGTGAAGATGCCCCTTAGCAGGATTGCTGTTGTTTCAGTGCTAGATTCAAAAACCCTTTCAGTTACTCCTTATGATCCAAATGTAATTGGTTTTTGCTTTGCTTGAACAAGTTCTTTGTACATATTCCTTCTGTGGCCTACTATGTATTATATATGTATATGAAACTAGATCTCCTTTTCAAATAACAGAAATCTATGCATTGAGGTAACAGATTTTCTTTTTCACTTCAAGTGTTTGCCCGAGCAAAATTCGAGCTGTAAATGATACTTAAATGTATTATATATTATTATACATCAACATGATACTTGTTGCTTGGTTCTCAATTTTCTTCTGCATGTAATTTGCTTTGGATGAGTTTATGAGAATTTTTGTCATAACTTATGGATAAAGTATAATATATGATCCTGTTGATGTAAAGAAGTATGCTTTTGACTGATTGACTGTGTTTTACAGGCCCTAAAAGAATTAGAGAAAGCAATCATCTCTTCTCCATTGGGTATAAATCCTAAGAACGACAACCAACGACTTATTGCAGCTATTCCTCCGTAAGAACATAAACTAGTTAGTGTCAATTTAGTCTGTTGTGTGTGCATGATTGAATTCAGTTGCTGTTAAAGGCTTATGATAACTTTGATGGTAGGACAAACATCATATAATTGTTGGTAATGTCTTGAAAGATTTTTACATGAAACTTAACACCTTTGCTGAATTGAATTTTGTCTTTTCATTTTTTGCAAGGCATATTTAAGTTTTTTTTTTCCAGGAAGTAGGGCATATTTAAGTTTATAATATGCATAATGTACACATTCCACTATTAATTGGCTGATTTAAATTTTATAATGCTTCCACTGAACAGATTGACAAAGGAGCATATGCAGGTGTGATTGAAATTAACTTCCATTCAGTTCCTTTTTTCTTTAATTGTTCGGTCTGTATAACGGCCTCTAAGTTGATCCCATCTCTGTACCAGGCTGTGTGTAAAGTGGTGGCCAAATCATCTGAAGATGTGAAGCAAAGTATAAGAAGAACTCGCCAAAAGGTATAGCTTTTGTCTTATCTCCTTTCTTGGGCTGAAGGTTTTCCTACAGAGGTGCATATTTGGCAACAATAATTCATTAAGTGCACAAATGTTTGAACTTTATACTGACAAAATCACCTGTCTTAATGGTAGTTGCAAATTCGTTTGTAGAGTATAGTGGATAAGTATGAGTAATCTAATCTTTCATGCATCCTTTGCTTAGATTGCGTACATCTCTTTAGTAGATTTTATAATCTCAGTGTCGCTGGATGGTCTTAATTAAGAAGAGGCATTTGTTTCTAAATTGCTGGTGTGTGTGTGTCTGACATTGTAATGTTGTAACAAAAACAAGCTGTCAGATTTGATGAATGTGTACTTGTGTACAATATCAGAAGAAATGCTCACACTTGGGAAAATTCAGAAATATTATCTGTAGGTTATTTGCTCTGGACAACACTGCAGTGTTGGTAATTTGTCTAAGCAGACTGACTTCCCTTGTACAGGCATTGGACACAATTAAGAAAGCTCTACCCAAGAAGAAGGACAAAGATAAAGCAGGTTCAAGTTTTTCAGAAGACGATGCAAAAAGATTGGAAAAAGAAGTGAGTAGTTTGTCAATAGTTGATCTAGAAAACTTGTGGGCTTTAATTGATTTAGATTTATCTGACTCTTTTCTCTTTCCCAGATTGATGATTTGACCAAGAAGTTTATCAAATCAGCAGAAGATATGTGCAAGGCAAAGGAAAAGGAAATCACTCAAGGCTGAGCATCAGTCTTCTGGTATTCCAGATTTTTCATGAAACCCTCCTTTTGTCTCTTTTTGAGGACCTTAACAAATCTTCAGATGAGAAAGAAAGCAGCATATCAGAAGTAGAATTGTTGTAGCCAACCCCAAATAGTTGGGATAAGGATTTTTTGAGTTGAGTTAAAGAAAAAGAAGCATAGCGTAACAGGAGAGGTGAATGTATGTTTTTGAGGGTGATATGGGAGTTATCAGGTGTGAGGTTATTTAGAAATGTTTCTTATGTGAAGTAATCTCTTGGTTAATGCTACTGCCCTGGCCCCAATACGCACCATATCTGCTGCAAATATTTGGTATGCTGCTAGTGTTATGAACCCCATTTATTTGCCTGGGAATAAGATCCTGCTGGGCCTTGTTTCTGTAGTCTCTTACAATATGCATATGATTTTATGTTTGGGACACTATACAACCGGGTTTTTTTCCCCAATCTACCGTCTGTTTTCAATGTTATTTCTTCAATACTATGCTTTTTTAACTTATTAATTACCGTTATGAAAGGGTGTTATGCAAGTATGTCGTGTTGCTGACCGCTGCTAAAGAGACATGCTTCATTCTGGAGGCTCTCAGCCTTTCCCATTAGTCATTCACCACTGGACCTGGCCTTTCAGTTATATGAACCAAAATATATTCTACCCTATTCCATTGTTTTCATTAGTGTAAAGATCTTACAAAAATTAAACAAAATGATCGATAATGTGGTAGGGGGTGCTCCTTGGCAATTGCCTTAAACCTGCCGGAGGAACAGTGCAGGCAGGCTCAACTTGAATGTGATATGGACAAGTGATAGATCAATTTTGGTTTTTCTGTTCTGCTCTGTTCTGTTGCCCTCTCAACCTATGCTTGATATCAAGTGGATACAAGGATAGGATTAAATATAAGGATAGAACAAGAATCTAATTTGTACGTAGAAAATTAAGTACATGAGCCACGGTAATTACTAAACTAATTCTTTTTTTTGGGTTCATTTGTTTGTGTTTTTGACCGAAAGAAACGGTAACTCTTCGGCGATACATCCAACCCAATTCACTAAATTGAATTGTTAAGTTTGACCTCACTTTTCGTGTTTAGTTGGAATTTAAATTCAATTCTGGGTTAAATTCGAGGATTATTAACATTGAGCTAAAATTCAAGTTCAATTTTAATATGAAACAAAATTAGTGAATGAATAATTAATTTGAATAAAATTATCAAGTTGAACTAGAATTAATGTATTCAAGTTATATTTTAGATAATAGAGAGGTCTAATTAAAAATATATTTATCTAGAGAGAGTATGGAAAGTTGTCGGCACGAATCCGTCTTTGATTTTCTTATTTTAATTATTATTTTGCCTTTAAATTGAAATAAAGTGTTACCTATTAATTTGGGCAGAATACAGGGGTTGGGTGTCGTAGTCTTATCCAACAATAGAAAAACAAATGTTTGTCGTCTTGAACAGAACAGAACTGGCCCTCTTTTTTAATTAATAATCAAATCACTTTCTTTAATAATCTTTTTGTCAGCTGCGCCACCTAACTCGTATTTCATTTTATTGAAACAGACATTCTGGGTATTGTCCGCTCACTCACTGCCCTCACAGAATCGCGCTCTCTTTCTCCGACTCTTGCCTACGCTTTCAGATGCCATTAGAAACATTTCGGCCTTCCTCGTTTCCACATTTCACTGATTTTTCGGACACTGGAGGTAGGTGAAGATCAAATGAATATTTTCCACTGAACTCTTTCATTTAAACATGGACAGACATGTTTATATTAAGATATATAGATATAGACACTTATGTTTGTATACAATTCATGTCTTTGATGCTTCAATGTGGTGTGCCTGTTTGGTCTTTAATGGTTTGAGCTTGTGACTGAGTGCTCTTGGTTTGATTAAGTGTCTCCGTGCGTTCTTGTTGGATCTGGTGTATAAAATGATCAAAATGTATATTAGTTTTGCTTTTTTTTTTTTCCTGCTCTCAACTGTTTTTTCAGACACTTCTGATTTCAATTCAAGAATAAAGATTTTTGAGCTGAGATTTTTACTGATAATCGCTATAAATTCCCTTTTAATTATTCTGAAAAATTGTTTTCATTATTTTAATTTTTTTTCTGAATGTGTGTGTGTGTGTAATCAAATGTGAACTCTCTCTCTCTCTCTCTCTCACACACACACACACTCCATAAAGAACAGGTGCAAGTGAAAAATGTTTAAATCAGAATGCATACTTTGTCATATGTGTGTTGTTTCTGGGATTATAGGGGTTGTCTTCGAATTTGTACAGGAATTGGTATAGCATTGAACATTTGAAGGAATAACATTGTTACTGCCACCATGTTTCTGGGACCAAGGAAACAAAAAAGGAAAAGCCCCTCAGTTCAAGTGCAAGTTGATTATCTGATACATATTCAGGAGATTAAGCCTTGGCCCCCATCTCAATCATTAAGATCGGTTCGTTCCGTTCTAATTCAATGGGAACATGGTGAAAAGAACTCAGGGTCTACTAATCAAGTTGTCCCTTTACTTGGTAACGAGTCTGGTGTTGGGGATGGGAGGATTGAATTCAATGAGACTTTTAGGCTTCCTGTGACTCTGTTGAAGGAAATGTCCATTAAAGGTGGCGATGGGGAGATGTTCCAGAAGAATTACATTGAGTTTAATTTGTATGAACCTCGTAGGGATAAGACGCTGAAAGGTCAGTTATTGGGAATAGCCATAGTAGACATGGCAGATTATGGTGTTGTTAAAGAGAGTGTGAGCATAAGTGCCCCCATTAACTGCAAGCGGAGTTATGGGAACACAGCACAGCCACTTCTCTTCCTCAAAATCCAGCCAGTTGACAAGAGTCGCGTCAGCTCATCATCGGATAGCCTGATAGGAGAAGCTACGTTGGACAGGAATGGTGGTGAATATGTTTCTGCGTTGACAAATGAAGAATGTACTAGAGAAGCTGAGATTGCCTCTTTTACTGACGATGATACTTCCTCGCACTCTTCACTGGCTGTTTATTCTTCAGCTATCGAGTGGAATGGGGTTTCACGTCCTCAACAACCAGAGGTATTTTTCTTGCTTGTCAGAATTCTTGTAGTGCTAACAATATTTCATTTGGATTCACCAGTTATTCTAATAATGTCATACTAATTGATTTGGCATGTTTCTGAGTGTGCTTGTGGCCCTGATAATATGTGCTTCATAGACAGATGCAAAGTTCACAAGCATAGTACATGCATCTGCCTGACAGCTGTAGAAAAATATGCTGTTGGGAGATGCATGGTGTGATGGTCAACCTGATGAGTGATCATAATGTTTTTTTGCCTGATGAACTTACATAGTTTCCAGTAATTTGACACCAGTTGGCAATCAATTGCAGAATGGAAAAGAGGTAACGAAGGATGGCCCAGGAGAGGCTATTGACAAACATGTCTTGGATTCAAAGCAAGGGCTAGCAATATCAGATGAGAAGCCAGTGACTGAATCACTTGGAAGTCCAAAAGATAGTTCCTCTTGCTCATCATCAACAGATTTGTCTTCTGATCCAGTATTTATCTCTGACAAAACTAGTGCATGCAGTGTTCAATCCTCGTCCTCGTCCTCGTCCATAGCTTATGGAGGAACAGATAAAGAGTTGAACACCAAGACAAGAAGCAATTTCCAGGACGATCTAGCAGAGGATATTCAGGTAAATGGTTCTATTGTTAGAAATGGAACTAAAGACGCTGCTCAACAGAACACTAGGGAAAGTACATCCAATGGTTTTTCAGCCAAAGTAGCCTCCCCAGATGTAGATGTCGGGGTGGATGAACAATTGGGCTTTGGAAACTATGTTGGATCTCAATTGAATGGGGATGATGATGAGAAAGCTTTGAATGCTAGTATTCAAGGCTTCCATAAGTCTGAAAGTGCTGATATTATTGAAAAGGGTTCTACAGAGGATAAGAACAGGCAGAGACATCAAAAAAATGGACACGAAAGTAAAGTCTTGGAAGAAGAAATGCTTTATATAGAGGATAGACCATTGAACACATTTTCACTAGATAATTCCAGAAGTCTATTCTCATTAGGAAGTGACACACTTTCTGTCAGTAGGGAAAATCTCCAAACAAAGGGTAATATCCCAAATGGTGACAGATTGAAGAATGTAAAATCTGTTCGCTCGCCAATGGACGCAAGTAGGAGCAATGGATCAGTCAGTACTGATCAGTTTGTGGAAAAAGTGAAGGATGTTATTGTTCAAGTAGAAGCTCAAAATGGTGCTCGAAGCACTATGAGCAATGGAAAAAAAGATGCTAATTTTTGTGCACAGGATGCAATAAACATATTTTCTGACAGCAAAATCCAGAAATTAGAACACAGAATAAAGGTGCTTGAAGGAGAGTTGAGAGAAGTTGCTGCCATTGAGGTTGGACTTTACTCTATAGTTGCAGAGCATGGCAGTTCCACAAATAAGGTCCATGCTCCAGCTCGACGTCTCTCTAGGCTGTATCTTCATGCTTGCAAAGGAGATTCCCCATCAAGGCGGGCAAGTGCGGCTAGAAGTGCTGTTTCAGGATTAGTTTTGGTTTCAAAAGCATGTGGAAATGATGTTCCCAGGTACTTTCTACATAATTGCAATTTCTGCAGACATGAAAGCATCCTTTGCCATCCATACATCCTTATTAATAGTATGCCAAGGGAACTTTTGCTAGATTAGTTTGATATTTCATCACAATTAACCAAACACAATGGTTTCTTATTTGGTTGATCGGATGAATGTGTGGCTTCTGCCATAGGACTCTGATGGCAATTTAATATGCATCATCCATTGGTGTTCCACCTCTCATGCAGCGGGTCAACTGGCCAAAGCTGTGGGTGGGGATTGGGTTCAGGGTCTTTTATGTTGTTGCATCTGATGCTTTTTTGGGAACCTTGAACTATATTTGTCAAAGAATAATTTTGACCTTTTCATGTGCTCTTTTTTAAAAAAAAATTCTATACACTGCTTAACACAGATTGACGTTCTGGTTGTCAAATTCTGTTGTATTGAGAGGAATTATGAAACAAGCCTTCGGACAACGAAATTTACAACTTTCTGCTGGACCTTTTGTCAAGAGCACTGGTGATGGGAAGGGAAACAACAAGGAATTATCTCAACTTAAATGGGAGTCCTTTCCCAGCCAGGATACTGGAGGTGCTCTATTTGAAAGTTTTGATGACTGGGAGGATGTTGATACATTCACTACTGCATTGGAAAAAATTGAAGCTTGGATCTTCTCTCGAATCATTGAATCCATATGGTGGCAGGTTGTCCCGCTTTCTTATGCCTTCTTTCGGAAAATCTCTGTAAATGTATAAATCACCAATTGAGTTTAGGATTTGGTAGTAAAGTCGTCTGGATGTCACCAGAGACTCGTGTCTATGTAGTCTTCATTGAATGGGATGGGATTTGAGCAATCTAATGTAACTTGATAATAGGAGAAAACCTGACTGCTGCTCTTTTTATCCAGACTCTCACCCCACATATGCAGTCTGCTGCTGCAAATGCAATCAATAGAAGTACGAGTTCTGATTTGAGAAAAATCTATCAAAAGACATCTAGTTCAAGTGATCAAGAGCAGGGAAACTTCTCTATAGACCTGTGGAAGAAGGCTTTCAGGGATGCCTGTGAAAGGATTTGTCCTGTTCGAGCTGGAGGACACGAGTGTGGCTGCCTGCCTGTGCTTTCTAGACTGGTAATCTATATGCTCCATTTTCCTTTAAAATGCTGAGGTAGATAATAAAGTCTCTCGGATTGCCCCTTTTCCCTTTCTCCTTTTCCTTCGATAGGTACTTTGATATGTTATACTCCAACAAAGAATGACATGTCATCTGGTATCGTTGATAAGGCAATATGAATGAAACAGCATTAAAAAGTAAAGGTGCTAATTCAGAGATGTGACGAAAGCTTCCTGACTGGATAATATGCATTATTTCAGGCATACTCCATCAGCAAAAGCTCTCAATTTAAGATGGTTCTGGTCATACATTGTATGACGATCTTTTGGCCTCATACGTGTAACCTGCTAGTCAGATTATCAAACTTTTATGGCTTCATGGAAGAGTTCTTAAAAAAAATTGGAGATATTGTTCAGATACGAAGATAGACAGAGCAAGAAACTCATGGTTGTCCATTTTTTCAAAAAAAAAGATAATTTGTGATCCAACTAATACTTTGAAAAGTATCCTGTGTGCATGCTCAATTGTATAGTGTATCCTGGTACACCCGTGCATAAGATTATCTTCTGATTGATTGTCAGCATATGTTTTTACAATGAAAATGTAATGTCTCATTAGCATCCTGATTGTTTGATTGTTGTGGTGGCAACATGTGATTGATTTCTCTGTTCAGGAGAATCCCCTTCTGATGAATATATTTTATCTTATCTAGATAATGGAGCAATGTGTGGCCAGATTGGATGTGGCTATGTTCAATGCTATCCTTCGTGAGTGTGCTGATGATATTCCTACAGATCCAGTATCTGACCCCATCAGTGATGCCAAGGTTCTTCCCATTCCGGCAGGGAAAGCAAGCTTTGGGGCTGGTGCACAGCTGAAAAATGCGGTGAGAAGCACAAAGTTAACTGTCTAACTAATATCAAAGTGAAATTACAGTCTCCGCATTAGGTGTTTTGAAATTATCTCATGTATGCATATATCTAGTTCATATGTTTTATTATTTTGGAATTCCAGCAAAAGGTTGACGGATGTGGAAATATTGATGTTAGACTATATTTCATTTCGGATAACGCCACATAAATGCCGGTCAAACAGCCAGTCATTATTCTATTGACGATAGACTATATTTTCTTTGGTATGCCAACACAGTTTTGCTAACCTCTGAACTAACCTGAATATATTAAATGTTGAAAGCAATGCAAAATATTGAATTTATTTTTATTAATAACCACAATTGAAACAACTATTTACTAAAGAGCCTATTTTGTGTGTCATGGATGACAGATTGGGAATTGGTCGAGATGGCTTAGTGACGTATTTGGTATCGAAGAGGATGACTCTCTTGAATATGAGAATGGCCCTGATAATACTGATGGTGAAGAGACAAAAGAATGTGGTGATAGATCCTTCAAGTCTTTTCATCTTCTCAATGCTTTGAGTGATCTCATGATGCTTCCAAAGGATATGCTCTTAAGTAGGTCAATCAGAAAAGAGGTTTGACTCTCATACTTGCAAGTAAAACCCTTTTATTTCAGTCTCAAGTCTACATGACTAATGGAGTCTTGTCCTTAATTACTCAGTTAAATCAGTTATGTTTTTCAGGTATGTCCTATGTTTGGTGCTCCACTGATAAGGAGGGTTCTTAACACTTTTGTCCCAGATGAGTTTTGTCCAGACCTAATTCCTGAAGTTTTGCTTGAAGCCTTGAATTCAGAGGTCAGCCCATTCTAAAGAGTCTGCGTTTTTTTGTCCTGGACACTCTTGGTTGCTCCATTGCTTACAAATTTTTTAATTTTTTTCCATTTGCTCTTTAAGTGATATTAATGCATGAAGTTCACAAAAACTATGAGATTTCTGATGACAATATTGACTAGAGATTCGTAACTGTAAATCTTGGTCGTGTGGTTTTTTGATTCAGGATCCTTTTGAGACTCGGGAAAATTTGATTATAAACGTCCCATGTGCTGCAGCTCCTATAGCTTACCTTCCACCTTCAGCAGCTTCATTCACAGGTATCTTGGGAAACATTGGAAGCCGGGCTCAGCTGACTAGAAGTGGGTCTTCAATTCTCAAGAAATCACACACTAGTGATGATGAGCTTGAAGAGTTAGATTCACCGTTGATTCCTATCATTGACAACTTCCAGGTATCACCTACTTCGACTAAACCCAGCTGGATATCAAAGGAAAATGGTAGTAATAATGCTGCCAGGTATCAACTTCTTCGGAAGGTATGGATGAATAGTGAGTGATGATAATGACTTTGACAGATTGGGTTCACTTCATTCTAAAAAAGGACAGTTTCTGGGTTGATCCTTCTGTAAGAATGTTAAGCTGGAATTTGAAGGAAAATGGCAGTTGAGATGCTGTTGGACATTAATATCCTCTGGGAAGGCATTGATGAATGAGAAACTGTATTTATTCAGAAGTATACGTGAATATTCGATCATCTTTTTCCTCTTTTCTTGTTTTGTTCCTATCAGATGGTGTGTAGTGGAAGGGGTGGGGCGTAGTTTTGGTGTGTAATGTAATCTGCTTCTTTTTCGTCTTTCTTTGTGTAAATGAAATTCCCATTTTGATGTGAATATTTTACTCCTGGTTCTGTCAAAGAATGCAATTTAGTTTATTTTTGAAGGGTGTACGTTGTAACTATAACACAACAGGCTTTTTATGGTACACTAGTATCACTTATGCTTTTGTGACATCTTATAAGATCAATGAAAGATTTTCCATCCAATCCAAAAGAGGAATGTTTTCACAAATAAATTTCTAGAGAACTACCGATGCTTGAACTAGGGGAGGGGAGAACAGTAAAAATTAAGGTTCAAATCAGAGAGAAAAAGAGGCACGAGGCAAGAAATCATATTCATCCAAGGGCCATATAGACAAAGATACATCAAAGTTTATCACGGAAAAGAAAAAAAAAAAACCAAAATCATCACAACTCAAAATGAAATGCAAAACTGCAGCTAATACTTTTACACTCAAATTCTTTGTATTTACTAGCAGATGCTGGATTGAGAATGAAGATAAAGTAATCGGAGGACAAGGGCAGCCAAATCATGAAGTCAACTTCGGTGAAGAAGTGACAGCACTCAGATGCTGAAGATGCAAGGCAGCCAAAAGACCTCGCCAGGTTTCTCCAGGTGCACCAACAACTGGAAACTCAAGAAGCTTTTTCTGTTTCCTATAATAATCTTCTAGTGACTTCATCTGAGGAGAAATTATATCGTTAGTATTTAATGCCAGAATTAACTGGAAAGGTAGTGAGGGATGAGTTTGATATCCTTCAATACATGTTTTAAAACAACAAATCATTTTACAAAAGCACAACAAAAGAGCACTATAGACAAGCTGTTTGGTTTTAGGAATCACCTAAAGATGCAACTATATCTCGACTTAAAACATAAAAACACACATACCAGGAGATTCACGCAGCAATAGTGGAGTAACATATCCAGAAACCAAGATTTTCCTCCTCATATTTTTGGTCATAAGATCTTCTTACTTGAATTAATTGTTTTGTTTATGGGAAAATAGGTACTAATTGCATTGAAGATTCAAGATGAATAGAAAAGATGATGAAATTTTTATAAAAAAAATGAGAGTTAAAAGAAAGGAATTCATATATAACGATTTCTGCTATCAAATTCATCCTAACTCAACTTAGAAAGCTTACAGTAGTCCATTGGAATTGGCTGGACAATAAAAGATCAAACATGAGAAGGAAAATTTCAGGAATGATGCTGCTATGCATGCATGCCTACGACCAATTGCAATCATAGTTTAACTTTTTCAAACTCACATATTGGCATCTTAGCTTCCAGTCCAACAAAAAAGGCATACCTGATTTGCATGAATTTGTAGTTTCTCTTTCCAAACACCTATTCCAATACTAGAACATTTCATCTTATCGTCGCGTGACTGTAGATTTAAATTTAGCCCAGAGCTGCCCATACTAAGAAATTCTTGAGCATGGGAATAAATTCCACTTCCCAAATGCTTTTTCACCGAAAAATCCTCTGTGCATTTGAGATTCACAACTAGATCTATGTCAGCAATTTGGTCAAGGACCTCCTGTAGTACACAAGAAGTCAAAATCATTACTATACACCAAAACCCTGATATCAAAGAGAATCAACATAAGGACTTCTTGTCACTCATAACATCAGGATATAACAAGAGCAATGCTTCTTCCTCTCAGACTATAACATCAATTTCACTTTTCATCAGAAATGTCAAGGGAACCAGAGAAAACATTTCCAGAACACATTACAGAAGTTTACCATCTGAACTGTTCTGATAGAAAAGTAAGCACATATTGAGGCGACTATGTTTCTCATATTAAATGTATAGTTTTTAACCCTGATGATATTGTAAACTTTAAAGTTAAAACCAAGTGATGGTGTTATTTCACATAATTGAGCAGCGAGTTAGAGTATAATTGCTAGGAACAGGTCTGAGCTACAAGGCCCGTGAATTGGTGGTTGAATGCTCTAGTTGTCCGAGGTGTGGTGTGTGTAACACGTAAAAATATAGTGGTTCACCGGCTTGGGAGCTCGGCTAGTCCACTCTTCAATGGAGTCTCTTGCTCCTAGAATCTATATTCATCTAGAAAATGTTTTACAAGATGGCTTTGATGCCAATAGGGTTCTCTGCCTTTTGATTGAGACGCTGTACAGTATTTATAGTGTAATTCCTATCTCTAAGGGATTTTCACCGAGATCTTTGCCCTTCATCCGTGGGATCTTCCTTGATTTTTGGGAGAGGATCTTGGTTAGTTGAGAGTTTTGTGCCTTGATTATAGCTTTCCATTGCTTTGAGGATGTCATTCACTAGCCAGCTGTTTCCCTTTCAATTTCCCGTTTGTTTTCTTTGAGGAGAGCTTGAGGTCTGGATTGCGGAGCCCTGGTTACTGTGTCTGACCTCCTTGTCTGACCTCCATGTCCAAGCTCATACTTAGAGCTTTTTTCTAGGTATCATCAGTTGCCCCCCAGCCCTTGGCCCAAGCGAGCTTGGGCAAGGAATGAGTCGATGCTGAATTGAGATAGACTTCCACACATCGACCTCGATTTGCATGAGCTCGACGTGCAGAGAGCTGCTGCTTTTCCTACGGTTGCCGAGTTCCCATTGCTTCGAGAAGTACTTCAGTGCTTCTTCAAGCAAAATTATTGACTTTATGAGCTGCCGGGCTCTTTTTATGAACTAGGGAACTCATCATGAGCTTCAGGGCTCTTTTAAGGAATTAAAGAATTCATTATGAGCTACAAGGCTCTTTTTAGGAATTAAATAGCCCATTCCGAGCTCCTGGGCTCTTTTCTGAACTATTGGAGTTCTTCGTGGGCTGTGTTGCTCATATCATGAACTGAATAGTTCAGCGCGAGCTACGTGGCTCATATTATGAGCTGAAGAGTTCAGCGTGAGCTGCTTGGCTCAAGTTATGAACTGAATAGTTCATCGTGAGCTGCATGGCTCAAGTTATGAACTGAAGAGTTCATCGTGAGCTGCTTGGCTCAAGTTATGAACTGAAGAGTTCATCGGTGAGCTGCGTGGCTCAAGTTACGAACTGAAGAGTTCATCGTGAGCTGCTTGGCTCAAGTTATGAACTGAATAGTTCATCGTGAGCTGCGTGGCTCAAGTTATGAACTGAAGAGTTCATCGTGAACTGCGTGGCTCAAGTTATGAACTGAAGAGTTCATCGTGAATTTATGAGCTGATGAGCTCATCGGATGTTTATGAGCTGAAGAGCTCATCTTAAGTTCATGAGCTGAAGAGTTCAGCGTGAGCTGCTTGGCTCAAGTTATGAACTGAATAGTTCATCGTGAGCTGCATGGCTCAAGTTATGAACTGAATAGTTCATCGTGAGCTGCGTGGCTCAAGTTATGAACTGAAGAGTTCATCGTGAGCTGCGTGACTCAAGTTATGAACTGAAGAGTTCATCGTGAGCTGCGTGACTCAAGTTATGAACTGAAGAGTTCATCGTGAGCTGCTTGGCTCAAGTTATAAACTGAATAGTTCATCGTGAGCTGCGTGGCTCAAGTTATGAACTGAAGAGTTCATCGTGAGCTGCTTGGCTCAAGTTATGAACTGAATAGTTCAACGTGAGCTGCGTGGCTCAAGTTATGAACTGAAGAGTTCATCGTGAGATGCTTGGCTCAAGTTATGAACTGAAGAGCTCATCTTGAATTTATGAGCTGAAGAGCTCATCGGATGTTTATGAGCTGAAGAGCTTATCTTGAGTTCATGAGCTGAAGAGCTCATCTTAAATTTATGAGCTGAAGAGCTCATCGGATGTTTATGAGCTGAAGAGCTCATCTTGAGTTTATGAGCTGAAGAGCTCATCTTGAATTTATGAGCTGAAGAGCTCATCGGATGTTCATGAGCTGAAGAGCTCGTCTCGTTCTCTGACATTTTCCCTTCTCTTGGGGGAGCGATCTCTGTCTCTTCTTGGGGACCTATCTCGTCCTCTTTCTTTCCTAGGACTTCGATCCCTCTTATTTTCTTCCTTCACTTTTTCCTTCTGTGAGGATGAGCTCCCTACCTTTGAGAGAAGGGCTTCCTCACCATTAATATACTTTTCTGCTTTAGCCAGCACCTCTGCCATGCTTGCTTGCGGGTTCTTTGATATAGAAAATATCAAATCCTTCGACTGCACTCCTAATCCAGCAATGAAAACAGTGATAGCAAACTTCTCATTTGGAATTTCTACCTTCATGGATTCTGAATTGAACCTTTGGACATAAGACCGTAGGTTCTCGTTGGGTCATTGTTTTACATTCAACAGGTGGTAGCTCGGCTTTCGGTAGGTCCGAGCTCCTATGAAGTGAGATACAAAAGCTATGGAGAGCTCTTTAAAGGATGAGATCGAGGCTGGTGGGAGCCTGTGAAACCAGGCTAGGGCAGAGTCTTTCAACGTGATGGCAAAGGCTCTGCAACGTACAGGATCCTGGTATCCATACAGCTCCATCTGGTTCTTGTAAGTGTTGAGATGATCTACGGGATCTTTCATTCCGTCAAAGATCTCTATTTGTGGCATCCTGAACTTTGGTGGGAGAGGAAAGTGCAGCACTCCAGTGGTGAATGGGGACTTGGTCTGTTGTACTAGGGCGTCCATTGTAACCGAAGTCTTGCTCTTTACAGCTTCCTTCATGTGGCTGAGCTCTTGCTGGATGTCCTTGAAGCGTTGATCCCAGTGCTGCTCTCTCATGCCCTGCTGGTAAGGGAACAAATCGTCCCTCTTACCCCCATCGTTCTGACTTTGCACTTCCTCATTGTGGCCATTCCTAGGGGGTAGGTGAGGAGCATGCCCCCTGGTCTGGCTGCTTTCTCCTCCTTCGTTGACCTCTCTAAGGGGGTCCCAGTGTCGTTGTTCCCTATGGGGGGGATTATTCTGGCCTTCTTGGGCCGGTCGTGCCTCCTGTGGACGTTGTATGAGCTTTGATAGCTCTGTATTTTCCTTTAGCAAGCGTTGGTTGACGAGGCGAAGGGCTTCCATCTCGTTGTTAATGGGGGAATTAGTCTCTTGGACGTTCTCGGGTTGTCTACCGTTGGTGGCTTCCTGCTGATCCTGTATTCGTGGTGGGTTTGTTTGGCTTCTGCTCATGTTTCGAGTTGTTACCATCAGTCACTGAGAAATCAGCTTATTTGTAACAGGAACAGTCGTTCCCACAGACGGCGCCAAACTGATGGTGTTATTTCACATAATTGAGCAGCGAGTTAGAGTATAATTGCTAGGAACAGGTCTGAGCTACAAGGCCCGTGAATTGGTGGTTGACTGCTCTAGTTGTCCGAGGTGTGGTGTGTGTAACACGTAAAAATATAGTGGTTCACCAGCTTGGGAGCTCGGCTAGTCCACTCTTCAATGGAGTCTCTTGCTCCTAGAATCTATATTCATCTAGAAAATGTTTTACAAGATGGCTTTGATGCCAATAGGGTTCTCTGCCTTTTGATTGAGACGCTGTACAGTATTTATAGTGTAATTCCTATCTCTAAGGGATTTTCACCGAGATCTTTGCCCTTCATCCGTGGGATCTTCCTTGATTTTTGGGAGAGGATCTTGGTTAGTTGAGAGTTTTGTGCCTTGATTATAGCTTTCCATTGCTTTGAGGATGCCATTCACTAGCCAGCTGTTTCCCTTTCAATTTCCCGTTTGTTTTCTTTGAGGAGAGCTTGAGGTCTGGATTGCGGAGCCCTGGTTACTGTGTCTGACCTCCTTGTCTGACCTCCATGTTCAAGCTCATACTTAGAGCTTTTTTCTAGGTATCATCACCAAGCAAAAAGAATAAATAGGTAAAGGCACAAAAATACAACATAAGTGGCATCATAAAAAGAAGACTCTAAAATCTCTAACTTACGGCTTGGGCCCTAGTTCGAGGAATCCCATCCAAAATGAACCCAGTTTCACCCCTGCAGTATCCGTCTTCCAGCCTCTTTGACAATAGACCATAAATCACATCCTCTGGAACAAGCTTCCCTTGGTTCACAGCATTCGCAATCTAAAAGTTGAAAACAAGAACATAATTAAAACAAAGCTAAAAATTTGAACACTTACGAGGACACTGACATAAAAAATAATGGAACGAAGACTATGAAGAAGGTGGGTGGTTCACACACAAACACTTCTGGAGTCCTTGAATGTAAAAAGTTCATATTTTCAAACAACACTAGGTATAACAATTTCCCAATTTCGTCGGTGTGCGAATTCCACAATTCTAAATGCTAAAGTACGAGAATTGATCAAAAAATTCAACGGGATTGTACTTTATTTTAATGCAAATTCCAAATTTAGCATGCATTACTTACATCGCCCTCGACAAACCACAACCAGCTATACACTATTCCTTAACAGCATAAGACCATTACAGACACAAAAGTTTCACCCTTTTTATTGATTTCCTAAAATTCTGTCCATTTCTTGGCAATCAAAGAGAGAGAAAGAGATTATATCAATCAAAGAGAGAGAAAGAAACAAACCTGTTTGTAGAGTGAGGAGTGAGGGTGGAGTTCTTGACGAACCAGGGCGGCCATGGAAATGTGGGGAACCTCTAGAAGCTTCGAGAGCTTCTCGGCGTACAAGTGCCTCTTCGCCATTGGGTCCCCAATTATCACCCACTGTACTCCCCTCCCCAACACTGCTCCGTCCGAGTCTTCCATCGACCTATGCCGATTACTATTCAATTCGCTTTCGTCGTCTTCATAGTCGTAGTCATGGTGGAGCTGAACCGCAGCCGCTGATCCATAGGCTCGGCTCCGCCAAGTGAGCCGTCCTAGGAGTGGCAACGCCCCTCTCAGGAGGCCGAGCACGACCATGGCGCTGGAGGAGGAGAAGATTGCCGCCCCTCTGAGGGGGCTGAGGACGACCATGGCGCTGGAGGAGGAGAAGCGGAGGAAGGGTTTTTTATGACAGAAAAAAAAAGGGGCACAAATGAGGTTTTGGAGGCGAGAATCATTTTGAAATGGCACTACTTGGGTCCATAATTACGCTCATGCCATTACTTTTTTTGTTGATCAACACACGCCTAGAAGAGTCTGTGGCTCTATGGACGGCACGTGGATTTAATAGGTCTCATCCTATTATTTTTCCGGAAACTATTACTTTTTTATATCTAAACTTAGGCATTTAATTGAGAAATTTAATTAAGTATACTTATCTATCTATATCTATATTATTAATAAAAGTGGCTTAAGTGAATTTTTTTTAATTTTATTATTTATCCTTCAATAATTCTTTAATATCTACTTTATCCTTTTTAAAATGGTTTAATAGAAATTTTTTTGATTTTCTTATTTATGTTTTAAAAATTATATAATGTTTATTTTATCAATTTTTGAAGAATTTTTTATTTTTTTATTAGTTGCATTAATTCAACTAATAAATTTATTGTTTGACTTTTGATTAACTTCTTTCCAAACAATATAAATTGGATTCAAATTCAATTTGAACAATGTGATCCGAATCCAATTCAATTGCTAACGAATTTTATTTTTCATAGTGCGTGAGTCCGTTAAAATAAATATTCATTCTGATTCGAATAAATTGATTAGAGACGATTTTAACATTTAACACATGAATTTCTACTCAATTTTATTAAATAATCACCAAATTACATTATATGTTTGTAGGTACGTAATGCATATCCAAATTCACTAAAAAATAAATATTTAAATAGATTTAATAATCTATATACTACTTTTGAATGTTAATACTTGTCAAAAAAATTTAATTGATAATATTATCCTTAAAAAGATAAAAAGACAATAATAACCTATTGTAGTAATTTCTTATTAGTCCAAAAAATCAGTAGTCATTCATTTATTAATCACTTACTGAAATTAAACATTATAGTTTTTAAATGCAATGCAATGCAATTCATTTTTTTTTTGAACCTTATGTAATTTAGTTCTTACAACCCAAAATACGAGAAAAATCTTGAGCGTAATAGTTACCTCACGTCAAAAGTGATATTTTGTATAACCGTCCGCTAACAAGTGGACAAGTGAGTCTCATAAAATTCAATAATCATCTCCATATAAATATAAAAAAAATTGGTTCAATTTATCTATTTTTTTTTATAAAAAATCAAAATAGTTGGTGTACAAGATACGTGTGCACCAACTAATTAAATTAAAAGTAAGTTGTACCAAACTTTGCTCTATTTTTACAGCGCATATCATTTTGCTTTTGTCTTATTTTTGAATCGTGGTTTTAAAATAGGCTATCATGGTATTATTTTGAATAACTAGAAGTCTTAATAATAGAATTTTTTTCTCTCAAATAAATTTATCACATAATAGTTCTCCATAAAATTGAAATATTTTTGAAATGTGAAGGGTTGCCCATGTAATAAATCAAAGTGCCAGGGGTGTGAGTGTAATTCATCCATCAATTTCTCAGTCCAGTTAGAAAAAAAATGTCTCTCTACTCGTTCAAATACCATGAGATATTTCTTGAAGAAAATACAAAGAAAAGGCCTGCTATTTCTGTTTAATCTGGTTTTAAACTACAATATTATACAGAATCCCTCAGCTAGCAATAAATTTTGTGCAGTGGACGGCCCATTTTTGTTTTTACAGAATCCCACTGCCCATATCACTGATGACATCAGGAGACCAAGAGCAAAGACCCTTAATTTTTCATAATTGGTGAATTACTAGAAAATATATACCAACCCTAGGCGTAGCCACGGTGGCCGGTCACTAAGTTTGAGAGAGTAGTCGGCACAAGTTTGGACACCCCGTAGTAAAAAAAAAAAAGAAAAAAAAAAGAAAGAAAATATATACCAATTCATTTTTAACATCCTCAGATTGGTATTCCCATATAGTTTGCGACTCCCTTGACAAGAGGTTTGCAAGAGCTTTCACAAATTGAGAATTGCTCTCCTTCTTCTGGTAATTCATCCACCAATCTCAATAACTTGTCGACGATTTCTCCAGCGTTTGGTCTCAAAGATGGGTCGTCCTCCACACAAGCTCTTGCAAGATTGGCCAATGTTACAGCTGCTTCAAATGAATAATTCTCACCCAATGCACTGTCCATCCATTCCCTCAGCTCATCTGCATTATCAGACTGTAATATGATTTTGATCTTCTCTGACAGCCAAACACTCCCTTCTTCCTTCTCGTTTGCCCCGGTTATGGGCGTTTTGCCCAGATAGAATCTCCAGCAAAACCACCCCATAAGCAAAAATATCGATGCTCGGTGTGATTACATTCTTGTGAAGATAGCATTCAGGTGCCAAGTACCCTTTACTCCAAGATGGAAGATGGCTCGAATAAGGTTTTTGATCCTCAGAATCATCATCGACACAACTTGCCATGCCGAAATTCCCAATCTTGGCATTGAATTCTTCATCTAGGAAGATGTTTCGACTTTTAATGTTTCTATGCACGTAGCTAGGATTCATTATGTGGTGCATATATTGTAAGGCCGTGGCCACATCAAGACAGATCTTTAGCCTCTGGTTCCATGTCAAGAAACAATAGCAGGAGGCAATGAATTGGCTTTTCATTGCCAATCCACCATGAAGCCAGTCCTTCAAGGACCCGTTCTTGGCATATTCAAAAACCAAGAAGGAATCAGGACCCTCAATCACACATGTCCCCAAGAGCCTAATGATGTTGGGGTGATGGTGAATTGGATCTTGGAAAAGCTCCAACTCAATTTTTGAGACTGTCTCTGTCTGTGTTTTCTTTATCGCCAAGTTCTTCCCATTGAGGCGACCATAAAATACAGAATCCTCAATAAGATTACTCGAATTGAAATCCTCGGTTGCTTTTCTCAGTTCGTTGATAGAGTAAGTCTCCACCACCACCTTACGTCGTGTTGTATCGAGAATCTGAAGATCAAGAGGATTTTGGGATCTCTCAAAAGAAACTTTCTTCTTGCTACTGGATCTAATACTTAAACTAACCTGTTGTAGCTCCATGTCTACCATTTTGCATGAATTCTGCTTCTTCCTCCTCCTCCTCCGTTGAATCACCAAGAAGGCTGATGTAATAGCGATGATTGCCCCCGAATGCAACTCCACTGAGAGCAATATAAAGACCAAGTTTCCACATTTTAGACTTCTTCCTGTGTAAATTGACAACTGGGATGCTAGTTGCTGGATAACCCAAATCGGGTTTCGCTAATGAACCAAGATTAGGCGTACCATTGAGTGGAATCAGAAGAGTTGATAGGCGCACCAGGCTTTCTGGCTTGAAAGTTGCTTCTGATCTGTTGTTATTCACAGAGATAACAGCTTCTGCAGAAGTATTGAACTTTAAGGCCAAGTTAGAAATTGTATCACCTTGACTTATTGGGTAAGACAGCAAAAGCTTAAGTTGTCGAGTGAGTTCAGATGAAGATGGACAAGCACATCTCAGTGGGATCAATAGTTGAAGTTTTTCCCCAAGCTCCCATGGTGATACACCCGGGTTTTTCTCTCTGATGGCTTTGCAAGTTGTCAAGCCCTCCAGTGACTCAGCTATGCCATAAAAGCTCTCACCTTTGATGGTAGTTTTGGTCACTACTGCCTCAAACAAACCATCATTGCATTTGCAATGGATTGGGATCAACAAAGGGTGGTCTTTGGGAAGAAACTCCATATCAGCTGGAAAGCCATTTGCCTCTGCAAGCTCAAACTGATTGATCCCAAGGTAAAAACTCAGATTGAAAAGAGAGGAGTAGAATGAATTAGCGCGAATCAGAGCGTATGTTCTGCACTGATCCTGTGATCCACTGCCATTACAACGGTAGCCTGAAGCATCTGGAAAGGTAGAGTCACAGCTTAGCAAGTTCTGTCCAAGTGTAGAGGCAATAGCCCAGATGAAGTAAGAGTAAGCAGTTAGCTGGAGTTTCCACATTGGCAGGATAGTAAAACAGAGGAGATTTCTCACTTCCAGAGGGTGAATATATTGGATCTATACAAAAAAAGTGGTGTATATAAAAGAGAGGCCGGAGGGACAGGAATTTTTTTGGGGGGGGTGGGGTATTTGGGCGATAATATGACCCAGAAATGCAGTTGCTAGCGATCATAACCACTTCAGAGGACTCCTTGGTTAGCAAACTTTGTTTTTTTATATTCGTCACCTTGCACAGAAGTCCGTGTATACATGCATCTGCCTCGACAATACTTTGATTTGTTCCCACCACCTGAATAGATAGCAGATTGAACTATGTAGTTCATTTGCAAATCTCAAAAAATGACAAAAAAAAAAAAGGTACCATGTACATACATATGACACGATCATGTGTGTGATGGTCGAAAGTCCAACTGTTCAATATTCCAATTAGGTCTGTCAAAGTTCGACACGATACGATTAACCGATACGAATTAAACGGGTTTGAGTGAGACCTTAATGGGTTTGGGTGATAAACGAATTGACCCGTCAGACAAGTTTAATAAACGGGTCGTGTTTGGGTGGGTCATGTTAACCTGTTTTTTGGTGACAGTTTAATAAATATATATATATATATATATTATTTTTAGTGATAGTCACAGATTTTTTTTTTAAAATTGAGTGACAGTAAAAAAAAAAAAATTAATAATAAATTAAAACTAAACGGGTTAAACGAGTTGTGTCGTGTTACCCATTTATTAAACGGTTCGAGTTAGTATTGAGGTTTTTCACCCGTTTATTAAACGGATCGTGTATGAGTTTACATGTTTTTCACCCGTTTAACCCGACTCGTAACCGTTTAACCAGACACGTTTGATATCCCTAACTCCAATAAGCTAAAAAAGGTGAGTTGGGGAGAGGTGGGCGAAGTGGCTGGTCCATGTTCATTGCACTATACATACCAAAACAGAAAAAGGTGAATGCATGGCCATGGAGACATGAAGCCCGGTTGTGGATACATATCAACTCTAATGTTCATGCACAAAAACGATGTAAAAGCTTATTTTCAAGGATGGATTAGGAATATAAATGATAAAGATCTTGGAAATAAGGGATTGCATGACAATTTCACTGTGCATTGACAAGACCTCCCTCCATGCATGGTAAAGCCGGATCGATCGATGCATCAAAAGAAAGCTAAAAAGATGGTTTAGGTCAAATTGGCCATGAACACACCAAGTTGACAAGCACCATTAATGTCACAAATGTCACTAAAGGAACCCCGACCTACCTGCAAAGAGCCCTTATTCTCTCGTCACAGTTCATACGTCACTCCCCAATCCATTCTCTCTTTTGATCATGATTTTGAGATCAAATTGAACAACAGACCAAAATAAAAAGTTTTTCATTGCTTAGAATAAAAGAAGAGAGACTGCAATTGTGATAATCTCGATGTGGATGGTCTGCCTTTGACTGGATTGGACCAGAAGAGAATAAGTCGAAATGCGCGTAAACTAGCGTGAACACTCCAGACCATTGAAAAAAAAAAAATACCCTAAAAGGCTCTTGCCAATTGCCATTGGTCTCTTTTCCCAATTTACCTATCTCTCCAACATATCATATCATAGAAATTACGCAATTTAACTCAGGATTGGAAGGAATACATACAACACACTTGCAAGATTGGAAGGAATATCCAACTTCACCTTAGTATAAGTTAGTACACGACTGCGAATCTGTGAAAAGTTTGATGCACACAACATAGAATACCATTCTTCTTCCCTTTCATCTGGGATGCAAAGCACTTAAATACTAACAAAGGGCTGTGAGTGCCTCGGGCATCCAGGTACTAGTGGACAGATATCCGACAGTAGAGGTTGTACTGTAATGCACTCACGTGACATCACGTGTTTGCCACCAAATTGCTTAAAATAAAGGGAGAATTATATTCAGACCCTCTGGGGTTTATCATTTAATTATTTAGATCCCATGATATTTAAAATATTACACATAAATCCCCTAAAGTTTGTACTTGCGTAATACTTAGACCCTACCGTCAATGTCTTTTAGTTTATAAATCACACATAGACTTCCTAAAGTTTGTAGACATATAATTTTAAACTCCTCAAGTTTAAAATATTACACTTAGACCAAAAATACTCTAATCAAAGATAAAATATCAAATATTTTAAATTTTACAATCAAAATTCATGTTCTATTATGACATTTATTGAAATAAAATCAAAAATAAAAATTTAATTTTTTCTTAAAAAAATCATAATTAGTATACAATTATACTGTCTATTGGAATAAAATCAAACAAAGGGTCAAACTATAATGAACAAAATATCTTATATTTTTAATTGGGGTAATTTTGTCGTTTAATAGATTCTATTAGCTTTGTAACTAATAAGGGATTTAAGTGTAATATTTTAAACTTGAAAAGTCTAAATGTTACACGCCTTTAAATTTTAAGGGATCTGAGTGTAATTTACTAATAGATACCTTAAGGAGTCTATGTTTAATATTTTTTTAAATGTTAGAGGATCACAAATTTTAAGGAATCTGGGTATAATTCAAAGAAGGGAGATGCAATGCTCGTGAAGAATGGGTATACCGAATCTTGACCAAGGGATTTAGAGTAATACTATTTGGACCTAAAAATTTGACTTAATTTGCTGACATAATAATGTGATACAGTTCCAATGTTTGATGGAGTCTACCGTGAATTCAAAGGTCACAGTGAATTGTGTCAACAAATTATGTCAGTAAATTAGGTTCCAATAACATTGCTCAGGGATTTATTATCGGTTCAAATAGGATAGTCAGTCTCTTAAAAATGAGAATTAAAGAGTTAAAAGACTCTTAATCTTTTACTTTCTCGAGACTGATATATCTATAATATAAAATATGACAGGTTTTAATAAATTTATTCGACAATCTTAAATAGATAATCAATATCCCTATCAATTAGGCACGGATTACCCTAGTATAGCCATATTGGAGATAGATTTGTGTACCAAGTATGGTCCCGTTATGTGGGTTGATTTGAATGCGAAAAACACTTAACAGGCTAGTTGATTCTTTTTTCTTTTCTTTTTCTTTTTGGTGTCAAAAAAGGATTTAGCAGATCAATTCTCTTCAGTTGCAATAAAAAGAGAGGGGAATCGACTGATCAAACGATTCTTCAAAGAGATTTTTGACCTCATTTTTTCTAGTCAATACAAACAACAAATCGATCCAACTAAATTTCAAGCAATGCATAGTTTGTTGTTAGTCATGGATTTACTTGAAATGTTTGATATGCTGAGGGGGTATCTGTTGCATTGCATGTGCTACTAACACTAAAATATTCCTATATATTTTATGCTTCAGAATTGTGTTTGGACTTTAACTTATCATGTGTGTCACGTATTTAGTAGGCATCAAAAAACATGGTACCCTTATACATTATGTAGTAATGGTGGTTTGGCAGATGAGACAGTGAGTGGATAGCCTTGAGCCAAACAACTTTTGTCATTAATGAAATTTTTCAAAGTAAACTTAATTATCACCTACCTGACTAGCACACTGAGAATGTTCTTGTGTATAATAATCTGGTCGGTGAATTCCAATTTAACTTTTTGAAGTTAGGATTGCAACCCAGGTGAGGCTAGACCTAATCTCAGCCCTAACCTTGGGTTGATTGGTCTCACTGGTATCTTTAAAGTTTCTCATTTTTGGTAACTAGTAGTAGTCCTTAGAGAGGTCATTGATACAGCGGAAAAAAGAATATAAAGAACACTATGTATTGAACTAAAAGTAACACTCTAAATCCGTATAGAAGATAGAAAAAATTCTGAAATATAATATTATTCAATTCTTCCACTCGTAATACAAAGACATAATATAAATAGAAATGACCAGAATCCTAATCATTTTCAAAACGGAAACAAAATTCTTAAAATTACGAAAAAGACCAAAAATAAAAATATGCAATTTTCCTAATTAATATAAAAACACATGTCGTCTGAAGTTGAATTTGGAATCTCCTATAATTTATAATTAATTTCTGAAATCTTTCATAAAATGGATAAAACAGAATTTTGAGGGCCTAAATGATGGAATTCGATCCAAAATTGAAGTAGCTCATGGCAAAGTAATGAGTTTTCTTCGTTAGCCCGTTCCAGATCAAATATCACTGATCTCAATCAATTTCGAATTCGACCCATTTTGCATCTACTATCACCTTTTGACCTTTCGACGCGCTTCAATTTTCTGCTCCAAATAACCAAGTAATCATCTACCACCTGTTCTACATCTATAGCTCATATTCCCAAACTCGAGTTCTTCCATGGAAAAAAAAAACACTAACGGATAGATTATTTGATCTTACCCATCCCACCGGAGTTTCAACAAGAGGGAGGTCTCCGGATTTGCTTAGTTAGCGTTATTTTATTTATTTATTTATTTTTATATGTAAAAAAAAGGGTGGGATAAAGAAGAGCGCCCATAGATCATCCCGATAGACTTTTACTAGTGAAATCATGAGACCCCTGACCGCACTCATTATTATTCTTGAGAACAAACCTAGCTAGGTTAATATAGCAGTCAATCACCGAATCTCAATCCCAATATAAACTCCAAAACTCGAACCTCTAACCTCAGAGTGAAAAGTTCGATCGAAACCCTACTGAACCACCTCATTCAGTGGTTAGTCAACGTTATTTAGTTATATTGCGTGATCGTTTAGTATTGCCATTTTTTTTTAATAAAATCTAACAATCACAAGTTGGGTTTTAAATTAAGTAGGCACCCCATGAAAATACTCAAGTCCACACAAACTCAAGCTGAACCCTAGCCCCAGGTCTATATCACCAACAACTCAATCACTCGCCCACATACTCCATTAGATTTTTTCCTTGTAAATGGAAGCATGTTTATTAAAATTTCAATTAAGTCATTCATACCTAATACATATTTATACACATACACACGCCATATAAAGAGTATAATTTTTAGTCATTGGATATCTATTTATACATCAGAGAGGCCTCTCACCAACACTCCCACTGGATGAGTCCTGTAACCTATTTCCTTATCTTGCAAGTTCGTATAACTAAATTTTGGAATAAAAAATTTCAAATCTTTTGAAGTAATTGTATAACTCTATTCAACTCATTGGCCACATGAATCCTATTACTCCACTATACTCTATTAAGAGTACTTATATTTCTGTGAATAACGGGTCTAACCTAGTTGGTTACCCTTAATTCTTTCAAAATTTTGTCGACTAAGATTTGGGTCAATAGTTCTCAAATATAAGGCTTGATTTCTTATGACCGCTTTTTTGGGGTTTCTACTTTGTGGGTTTATCTTCATCCCTCTATGCGTGCTTTTTATTTTATTTTATATATTATTATTAAATTACAAATTAGCATATTGTTTTTTATTTTCTCATTTGAAATACATGATGGAGAGAACCAGTGCACCTAACAACGATATCCATTTGATGTCAATCAATTATTCTTTATAACCAAATGGGTAATCAAATACGAAACCAAGTGATTAAGAGACTCTAACCGCAAGATAGAGTGTTAAGTGTTTGGTGGCCTACCACGTAAAAGCTACAGCCTACCTATTTTGTTCTCTAGAGAGAATTCTTTAATAATGCATTCACAACTTATCCAAGTATTCTCAATCCAAATGTGTTTGCACCAAATTTTATCTTGTTTCACATGATCCGCTGTGCCAGAACATTGAATTTGTATCGTATATAAATTTTGTTTAGCGGATTAGTAATGTGTTTAGTCAGATTCACCTGAAATTATTAAGACTAAACTCATACCTATTAACTTCATATCGATTTTTTTATAGGATTAATGGGTCGTATTAAAAATTATCATTCCTAATTCTGACGAAATGATTTTGGTTGATAATTAAATTTACCAGGTTGGAGATGGATGCATGGGAGCCTCTTCTCCTTCCATGTCAATGCAGGAGGAGATTTATGCATGGGACAAACATGCTTTAGATATCTGTATCTAAGTAGTTATGATAACGACTATAATCTTCATCCAAGATTAGAAAGTTAGTTAAGAGTGGTTACTGTCAAATTTCTGGCTAACTCCATGGATTGGAGCCTCCCAACCACATTTCAGAAATTGTCTTGTGTGTTGAAAAGGGTCCAAGTGAGGCCTTTGGTATAGAGCTGAAATCTTTCCATTTTGGCCTGGCATTGCAACACTTTGCTTTATGAAAGTGTATTTCTATGACATGATTTTACACTATAACTGTGTTTCTAAAACACGCTTTAAAAATAAAAAAACTTTAAAAGCATGATAGTTTAATAAATAAATTTAAATTTATAATATTTAATAAAAAAAAAGTCACAAAACACTCCTTTTTTTTTGTTAGGTGGATCATAAAGTGAGGTCCAATGATCTCAGCAAGAGCAATTTAAAAAAAATAAAAAATAAAAAATTAACGAGATCAATAAAAAATTCAGGCATTAGAGAAGCCATGTCAGCATACAGCCAAACAAGGTACAGGTTATTCACATACGAAACTTTCCTTCACAAACTTACCCACAAGAAGCAATCTAGCAACAAACTCTCTCGTTCTGAGAGCTCGTTCCCCTGGTTAGGGTTTTGTCTGAGGTCCTCCTCATTTATTCGATCGGGTTTCTGGTTTACGGCGTTTCTGATTCTGATGTTGACGGATTCAATGTTCTTCTCTAGTGCAGGTATGTGCGTTCGTTTCATTTATTGACCCTTTATTGCCACCTCTCATCTTCCATCCTTGATATTTTCTCCCTCTTCTCTGTTTTCCTTTTCCCCATATTCGCTCTGCTTCCTCCTTTTTCCCTTTGTCTTCTTTCCCTTTCCTTTTTCCTCTGCTTGAGTGAGGCTATACTGTCCTTCTTTTGACATGGCGGAGGACACAGCAGCCGATTCGTACTCTTGTCCACCCCCACGCATTTCTATCTTTTCGGACCCAGCCACATCCAAAAATGTTGAGAATCTCAGTCTAGTGGGGCGTTTCTACACGGAGACAACCCTAAACAAACAAGGGGTGTGTAATGTTCTGCAAAACTCATGGAAGACCTCTAAAGGCTTCTCTATCACTTATTGGGAGAGAAATACATACTTGTTCATGTTCAAAAGTATGGAGGATCGAGACAAAATTTTAAATGAAGGCCCCTGGTCTGTAATGGGAGCCTTATTGGTGCTTAAAACCTATCTGCCTCAGTGCATTATCAGTGATTTCGATTTCCATTATTCTGAGTTCTGGGTACAGATTCGTGGGTTACCATGGGATATGATGACGAAGAATATCTCATGGCGAATAGGACAAGTTGTTGGGGAACCTACTCAATTGGAGGATTTTGAAGGAGCTATTCAATTTCGGAGGAATTTTCTAAGGGTCAAGTGTCGGATTAACCTTCAGGAGCCCCTCAAGAAGGGTTTCTTTCTCACCCGTGATTGCAAGGATGATATTTGGATCGATCTCAAGTATGAACGGCTCTCTGACTTCTGCTATTTGTGTGGGAGGATTGGCCACTCTCAAAGTCAATGTAAGGATAGGTCCACAGTAGGTGGTAAAAGCCAGTTTGGACCCGACCTACGAGCCCAAAGTAATTCCTCTACAGGTTTCTTTAGAGAAACTTGGTCCCTTGTGGAACGAGAAAAGATGGGTAAACGTGATAAGCTTAAGGGTAAAATGCAGGGGGATGGAGGAGTGTTATCTTCCCCTGCTTTTGGATCACCAGCCACGAGTAAACTCCAGGGAGGGGGACAAAATGACGACAGTGATGAACCTATACGGGATGACCCACAATCCCATGATGCAGCTCATCCGGGTTGTAGGTGGAATCAGACGACGGAATCCTTAGCCGATCCTATACCCCTTGTTGTGGTGCCTTTCTCTGGTGGGGTCCAATCTGAGGACCAATCCTTTTCTCATTCGGTTTCCAGGGAGGATTCTGGTATGCTGGAGGCTGTTAAGAGGGGGTCCTATTATGTCATTGAGCCTAATGAGAGTATGGAAACTCCGGAATCTAGGGACAGGGAACTCCACATTATTTCGGATAGTGGTGATGAGGAAATCGGAGACCAGATGGAGGTCCACTTCCAACATATGTCTTTGAAAAGAAAAGCCCACCTCACTCCTGATGGGCTGGAAGCTCACCCTGTTGGTACCAAACGACACAAACTCTTATTGAACCCAAGGCCTGATTTCCCCCATCAACCCCTCCCTCTTATTGAGCTCCCTCTTATTCCTGATTTTTCTAAGCTTGATCATGGGGCGATGGGGACCCAGAGAACTCACCCTCCCAGAAACAAATGCAAGACCAAGAGGAGACCAGTTTATAGATCCAAGTCAGAGATTTTCTTTGCCTACACGGAGGAACAGCAGCCTCTGCAGCCTCAACAGGAAGAGGAGAATGGAGGTAATCAGGAAGGACGAGGGGAGAACAACATCAACTGCAGTCTGTCTCATTGGTTCTCGCAACCTTCTTATGCCATGTCTGAAGGGGAGATTTCAACCAGTAAACCGGAAAAGGTGGTGGTGGCTGACCTTCAACAGCCACACGATTCATGTTAGTACTCGTCTGGAACTGTCAGGGAGTGGGGCGACCCCGGACAGTTCGCAGTCTACGAGGGTTAATTGATACCCATCGCCCCTCAATTGTCTTTCTTATGGAGACCAAAAACAAATCTCATAAGTTAGATCGATTGAGACGTTCCTTGCATTATCAGATTGGGGAATATGTTGAGCTGGTTGGCCTCGCTGGGGGGCTGGCTTTGTGGTGGAGGGATGATGTGAATCTTCAAGTGGATGGTTTGAATAAGAATTTCATCAATGTTAGCTGTCGATCTCCTTTTGATATGTCTTTCTGGAAATGTACTTTTCTCTATGGTGATCCGGATTTTGATAAACGTCAAAGGTTATGGGCTTGCATCAAGACTATGGCTGATTTGGTTGACTGCCCTTGGATTGTCACTGGGGACTTCAATGTGATTGGTTCTCTTTTGGATAAAGAAGGTGGATCTCCCTCAAGCCTGAAGAAAGTGGAGGAGCTGCAGGCTTTTATCTCGTATTGTGGTTTAATGGAGCTCAGTTTCAGTGGTCCCCGTTTTACCTGGTCAAATAATAGACCAGGGGCTGCTAATATCCAAGAACGTATTGATAGAGTTTTAGTCAATCCTCTTTGGTGTGACTTGTTCCCTTCCACACATGTGATCCATGAGGTTCGACTAGGCTCTGATCATTGTCCTATTGTCATTGAATTTGGGGAGAGTTTCAAGAAAGGATCTCCCTCATTTAAGTTTGAAAGTATGTGGTTGGAAGACCCTGACTGCGAGGAGGTTATTAAAGCCAACTGGTTACCTATCCAGACTGGCTCTCCCGTTCTTCATGTTATCAACAACTTGGAGCAATGTAAGGTGAGATTGCTTGAGTGGAGTAGACACAAGTTTGGAAATAATAAAAAAATTCTTCGTAAACTGGTGAAAGACTTGGGTCTTATTCAGTCTCTTGCTCCATCGGAGGAGAATCTATTGAAGGAAGCTGATCTATGCTCTGAGATTGACGCCATTCGGTGTAGAGAGGAACAGTATTGGATGCAACGTTCTAGGATTAATTGGCTTAAGGGAGGTGATCTGAATACACGGTTTTTTCACCTGACTACTCTTCAACGCCGAAACCGAAACTATATCACCCGACTTAAGAATGATGAGGCAGTTTGGATCGATACTGAGGATGATATCTCTTCTCTGATTAAGAATTATTTCCAAGCCTTGTTCACGTCTTCTGGGGAGAGGGACTGGTCGGAACCTCTTGGTGCTGTTTCCAGTAGAGTTTCTTCTGCAATGAATCAGAATCTTCTTCGTGAGCTATCCAAGTCGGAAGTCTGGCAGGCAGTGTCTGATTTAGGAGCTCTTAAAGCCCCTGGCCCTGACGGTTTTCCGGGGATCTTCTTTCATCACTTCTGGCATATTGTGGGTAATGACATGTTTTTAATGGTCAGGGATTTCTTTGAATCTGGAATTTTGCCCCCTCACATTAATCATACTAATATTGTTTTAATTCCAAAGGAGCCTGCACCTGAATCTATTTCACAGTTTCGTCCTATTGCATTATGCAACTTTGCTTACAAAGTGATATCGAAAGTCATGGCTAACAGATTGAAGATTGGTTTGGCCTCTGTTATTTCTCCTAATCAAGCGGCGTTTATCCCTACTCGTCAGATCCAGGACAGCATCTTTATTGCAAATGAAATTTTCCATCATCTCAAAGGGAAAAAAAGGGGACTGGTTCCTGAAATTGCGATTAAGATGGACATTAGTAAAGCCTATGATCGTGTTGAATGGGATTTCCTTGAAGCCACTATGCTCTCCATGGGGTTTGCCAGTCGATGGGTTCATCTGGTTATGCAATGTGTGTCCACAGTTTCTTTTCATGTGGTCTTCAATGGGGCCTGCAACTGTGAAATCCATCCTCAGAGAGGCTTACGACAAGGAGATCCACTCTCCCCTTATCTTTTCCTTTTTGTCGCTGATGTTCTCTCATCCATGATATCTCAAGGGGTGGCGTCGAAACGACTTCTGGGTCTAAGAATCAAGAGGCGAAGCCCTGTTATTTCTCACCTGTTTTTTGCGGACGACTCTCTCTTTTTCTTAAAAGCCAAAGATAATTTTATTAGGGAGTTTCTTAGGCTCCTTCTCTCCTTTTGCCATGCTTCTGGACAAACTGCCAACCTCCACAAATCTGGGATTATCTTTTCTGCAAACACCTCAACTGATCAGAAGACCAGGCTGTGTTGTGCTTTAGGGATGCAGGCCCTTCCTCATCATGCTAAGTACTTGGGAATTCCCATGGAGTGGGGCAGATCTCGGAGTGAAGTATTTGGATACATTCTGGAGCGAGTGGCTAAAAAACTCCAAGGTTGGAAAGGGTCGTGCCTCTCCCCTGCTGGTAAAGAGGTCTTGATCAAAGCTGTGATTCAAGCTATCCCTAACTTTGCTATGTCGGTGGTGGCATTTCCTAAGAACTTTTGCGAGAAATTGAACTCTTACGTTAGATTTTTTTGGTGGAAGGGGACGGAAGAGAGAAAAGGGATTTGTTGGAAAAAATGGAAGAATATGACTGATCCAAAGGCGTCTGGGGGAATGGGTTTTAAGGACTTCAAGGTGTTTAATCAAGCCCTCCTCGCGAAACAATGCTGGAGATTAATTACTCAGCCTGACTCCTTCTGGGCCAAATTTACCAAAGCCATCTACTTCCCCAATGAGGATTTGATGAAGGCCAGACGGGGAAGCAGACCCTCCTGGGTTTGGAGCAGCCTGCTCTATGGTCGACAATTACTTGAAAAAGGTCTTATGTGGCAGATAGGTGACGGGAGGGAGGTGGACTTTTGGAATGATCTGTGGATTCCCCTCTCCCCTACTCATGCTGTCTCTTCCCCTAAACCTCCTCTGTGTCAGATTTCTAAAGTGGCTGATGTGATCAACTACAACCCTCTTGGGTGGGATCTTTCTCAACTGGCTGCTGCTGTCTCTAAGGCTGATCTTGATTTTATCAAGGCCATCCCGGTGCCTGTTTGTGGAGGGATTGACAAACGGTTTTGGTGGCCTAATTGCAAGGGAGTTTACACTGTCAAATCTGGCTATGTCTTGGGCAGCAAGACCTCGGTGGATCTTTCGGTGGGCTGTTCGTCCTTCTACCCTCATCCTAAGCTTTGGATTTGTATTTGGAACATGAAGGCTCTGCCTAAGGTTAGGCATTTTTGGTGGAGGGCCTGTCACAATGCGGTTGCCTCTAAGGAAAACTTATTTAAACGGAAATGTTCTCCCTCTCCTTGCTGTCCTTTATGTTCTTGTTCCCTTGAATCTATTGAACATATTTTGTTTGATTGTGAATGGACTAAACGTGTCTGGTTTGGCATGAATTTATCAGTTGGAAGGGATGAGTATTCCTTTTTGTCGGTGGCTCAACGTTCCTCGAGGCTCTTGGAATCCATTGATGATGCTAGATGTAGGCTTGAGGTTCTGGGTAAGGTGGCTTCTGTTGGTTGGGTTATCTGGAAAGCTAGGAACCAGAAGGTGTTTTGTGATGTGGAGGTTAATGCCTATGCAGCGGTTTTGCGAGCCCAGTGTTTATGGAATGATCAATTACGGGTGCATGCTGGTTCCCAACCACTTTCTGAAGCTTCAACGACATCTGTGGAGCCTCCTTGTCCTCCTGTGGGTGAGTTCCTCATCTACTGTGACGGGTCCTTTGCTTCTAAGTCTGCTAAAGCTTCTTGTGGTGTTGTGGTTTGCAAAGAAGGGGGATCCCTGCTCCATGGAATGGCTAAATCCTTCTCGGCAGGTTCTCCCTTGATGGCAGAAGCAGAGGCTGTTCGGCAAGCATGTCTTTTGGCCGACTCTCTCCTGTTAACAAATGCTTCTATTTTGAATGATTGTCTTAGTTTGATTAAGCTTAGTTCTACGGAAGATGTCCCCCCGTGGGAAATTAGTTCCATTGTAGATGACATTAGATTTTTGGCTAGGTTACATAACCTTAGCTTTTCATACAAGCCTCGAGCCTGCAACAGGGCTGCTCATTGGGTGGCAGTCTCGATGCTAACCAATTCCCTGCCGTTGGATTGGTTAGGCTCCCCCCCCTCCCGAGCTTAAGGCTTCACTTTTGTCCGATTGTAATTCCAACTTTCCTACTTAATTTATATTCTGGTACCATGTTCTGATCAAAAAAAAAAACTTACCCACAAGAGAAATTTTCCTTTAGAAGTAAATTAACTTTCTAGCAACCAAACAGAAGCTGAACAGCCTGCCAAAGTCCCAATGCATAGCAGATAAAAACGGAACCAAGCCCCTTTAAGACAGCTTTTCGTTTGCTCCATTTCGCAGTCAGCAAACTCTCCTAATAAAAACTGTACTTCAATGGATCATTTTCTAGGGCCCACTCTCTCTGGAGTAGGCGTTCAAGGTGCAATCTCCTTTCGCTCTCAGATTTGCTTTGTTACTATATATGGAGTAAGAATTCTCCACTCCTTCAAGCCTAACCCCAAGAAACAGACCCTATTCCTCTTTTCTTCTTCTTCTCACACTTCCACTTTCTCTCTCTCTACAAGTGAAGTTTTGTGGAGTACAAAAGAGATTCCTGGTTTTGTGGTGATAAGGAGTGAGTGTTAAGAAATGGGTTCTTGTGTTTCAGTTAACAAAGACCCAGAATCAGCCATGAAGCTCGGTTTGTCATTTGAGTATAAGACTGACGAACTCACCAGACAAACCCCTGATCAATGCCGACCCTCCGATCGCTACTGGGTTTGGTCTACAATCTCAGTGGTCACCGCCACGCTCAGTGACAAATTTTGGTGACTTTGGTATGCTCCTATTCTTTCAATCTACTAGAGATGAATATTTAATAGTGAATTTGATTCTTTGGTTTATTGGTTTTATCTGTTAGTGTTTTTGGTTCTAGCTATTTTTTTTTTTTGGGTAAAACCTCGAGGGTGCAATTTTATTAATTAAAATAATAAAAAATTACCCTTAGCTAGTGGACGTAATGTTGGGACACCCGGCTGAGCGGTGACTAATATCGCCGCTGTCGAGACAATTAGATGCAGGTGTTAGAGCTGGGTAGTGGCAGGCAGCCCCTGGGCAGTCCGATCTGCCTAAGTACTACCGTGCTATAAATACATAACTACGGGCAATACTTGCCCAGTGCGGGACATTCATTACAATCTTGTCAGAGAGCATTTATCCTCTCCACCGACTCTTTGTTGGCGCAGTTAGTCGAACGAATTTGAGTTGAATTTGAGCCGAACTTAAAAAGTTTGTTTTTTAATCGAGCCAAAAAAATTATTCAAATTCGGCTCGTTTAGGAAACGAGCTGAGCCTGAACGAGCTAAAAACAAATCAAGTCCGAGTATTTGCACATAAACAAGCCGAGTCTATCGAGTTTGAGCCGAACTTGTAGGGTTTTTTTTCTAAATGAGCTTAAAAATTTGTTCAAATTCGGGCTCGTTTAGAAAATGAACTGAGCCTGAACAAGCCGAGCTCAAGCTAAACTCGAGTAGCTCACTTTGATTAACAGCCCTACCTTTTGCCCCCTCTATTAATAGACAGTCCGAATTTCTTCCTTCTCATCCCAATCCTACTCACCCCTATGAATACGTTTGTGAGGCTCTTTTTTTAACTGACCTACACAATCTAAGTTAAATCATCATTTCAAAAAATTGAAACAATTAAAGCAAAAAATGCATGCGACTTACATTTAAAAAGAAAATAAAATGCCTATCTAAAACCAGTAGCAAGCTTCCAAATGGGTTATATATATAGAGTAATACGATGATAGAAGCTCTCTATTATAATCTCTAGTGGCTACCTTTTACGTATACCGTTAAATTGATATATATATTTCAATTTCTCTTTGGCTAGTTTTATTTTGACTGTCTTTGTATGTGCATAATGTAATAGGTGTGTTTTTTAGGTGATTGATGTTGCTTGTTGGTATTCTTCATGAGTTCGATTTATTTGGTTTTATAGTTATTTGCTCCTCATTTCCCCCCATGGATTGGGATTTTTATCCTTGTAATTTTTGGTATCTCGTTGCTTTTTTCATTGTTTTCAATCGCTTTTTAGTTTTCTGTATGAAATTTTTAGTTTTCAGCTGGTTCTGTTTTAAAGTTGACTAGTGAATGACTTGTAAAATTGACAGTCAAACAAGTTATGCTATATGGAAGTTCTTTATTTATGGGATCATCTAAACAGATGGCCCAGAAACTAACTGCCATTGATATTGGCTCTAAATTTGTCAGACTTGTCAATTGTGAGCTCAAACACACTGTTACAAGCTGGATACTCCCCTATCCCTCACCCTATCGGAGGACGGGAGGAGGTTGATGTCTGGTTCCATGCTGCTAGGAAATTGAAAACTAGAATGGTGAACTCAAACAGCCAGTGTGTATGAGCTGAATACTCCCCCAGCCCCCCCAGCCCACTCAGGGACTGGGGAAAGTTGATGTTTGTTTCCATAAGCGCACAGCTGAGTTGCCTTTTGACTAAAGGTGAAAAAAAAGAAAAAGTAGTTTTTTTTTGGTCTTCTGAAGTGGGAGTATAGGTGGTGAAAAGCTGACTTATGGCTTCCCCAGATGGATTTTGAAAACTTCACCTGCGAAAAAACATTTGGATGTGAATCATTGCTCAGATGAATGCTTTGCCAATATTTTGGACGATATCATGTTTTTGATCTATGTAAGTGGTATAGAGCAGATAGAAGCCAACTCCCCTAACGACTCCCTTTCTTTTTTTAATATAACTATCTAATTTACAAGTGAAGTCCAATCCTTCAGAAATTATGCCCCTCTGGGGGCCAGTGATTATCTCTGCATTGAAATTTACCATGTAGTTTTTCATGGAACTGTCTTGTTGTGTTCCTTTGTTACATGGTTGCTGATGCTTTGAGTGGCGTATAATATGTTGTCTTACACTTGGAAGAAGTAACTTAGGAATTGGGAATATTATTTTTCATAAAACATATGATTAAGAATATTATCCTCTTGGATATTTGGCTATCTCCTTGTGTGCTTGGGGAATTAACTAAATCACAAGCTTAGATAGGACAAAAACATATGTACATTAACTAACAAATTTGTCCAAGTTTATGTAATATAATGTGGATTTTATCTTGGTGTAAACTCGATGGGGAAGGAGGGAGGAGATGGGTTTAGGTGACTCCGGCGAGACACTGTTCCATGTGTCCTGTGCCTGTTTCTCCTCCAGAGTGAGTTTTCAGGATTGGGATCTGACATGATTCAGGCATTCGTGATGATTGCAGAGCTTGTCCCAGTGGAGTTGGATCCATCATCCTTCTAAGTCCAGTAGCATAGTTGTCAAACTACTTTTTCATCTTTCTGATGCCTAAATCCGATTATATTGACTGTTTTATTTGCAGGTCGTAAAGAGGAGAACTTTTTTGATTCTTCAGTGTTGATGGAGTCCGACTGTGAAGATGAATTCTTCAGTGTTATAGACGGTAAGACACATTGGGATACTTAAAAACTTTTGTCCTACAAGTTTACATCTCTCTCTCTCTCAGTTTGTGTGTGAGAGGACATGAGAGATTTTTTTCTTCAATGATGGACCCTGTGATGGACTGCCTGCCAGATTTTTTAAACAATTAAAGTCCATCTCACTATGCTGTAGTCTGAAAAAATACCATATTTGTTTCAAAATAAGAAATTGTAAGATTTGGAACTTGGAGAGTTGGAGTGGTGGAAAAATACTCTGATAAATGGTAGATCACCTGCCAGTGAAGTTTCATCCTGTGGTTGTTGTGCTTTTAGCAAAAATGTTGCCCCATGTGGAATAAGAACAATGAGGGATGTGAAAGGGTGTGTAATGCAAAATGTTAATGTTTCTTGCTTATTTTCTTTAACTTCTTTGCTGTCACCATATAAATTTGTATGAAGTCTCCCTGGTATGTTTGATGCAGATTTTATGCCATCTTGTGGCAATACTCCAGCCCATGAGAGCTTCTCCATGGAAACTCCAGAACGAGTTGATGGAACCCTTCTTGACGAAAATGTCAATGGTTCCAAACCTGAACCTTTTCCAACAGAAAAGATAAAGAACCTAGCTGAACTCTTTGATGATATCCTACGAGGTGATCGTGTTGTTTACGAGCAAAATATTCCTGAAACTGAAAATGATGCAAACGGAGAAATGGAAGGCAAGGCAACCACTACAATTGACCAGCTGCCTCCCAAATTCGCCAGTGGATCACCTTTTGTCTCTGGAGCTTACTCTGTTTGTCTTAGTGAAAGAACTACTAATGGGTATTTCAAACAAAAGAAGAAACCAGTGAAGTTCATGCAGTCTTGCCTCCCAAGGTTGCGTCCGATCAGCAGCTTTTAGTGAAAAAAAAAAAGGGCGTACTCAGTGCACGAGGCTCTCGTCATTGCGGAGTCTGAGGAGAATTAGATGTACGCAGTCTTACCTTGCAAATAGTTTTTAGTGAAATGGTGGTGATAAATAAGAGCGACTCCAATAAGTTATAGTAAAAGTGTGTATGTGAAAATGCCAAAATCTTAGAGTGCATGAGATTGAGTTCCTGAGTTACTGAACTCAGGATTTGAGCTCATGATACTATCATGTATGGAGCCATCCAAAAGGTGACTTCTATGGGAATATATTTCTTTTCTGTTGTTGATTCTTTCTTTTGTCTTTTTTTTTTTTTTTTTTCAGATTTAGCGTTACCAGACTATACCTAACTAATTAATAACGTAATCTCCAATATTCCGATTGAAGAAAAGATTTGGATTAATAATTAAAAACACTGCACGGGAGATGGATGAGATCAGAATCCTTGTCAAAACCGAGCTTGTTCTCCTTCAACATCACATTAATGAGGGATAGAAAAATAATTTAGGGGACCACGTATATAATGATGTTTAATGTGTTAAGAAATTTGTATCCAAAGTAGTTGGGATTCAACAACCCTCTTCATCAGATGTTAGAAAGTTAACTAAGCAGTGGGTTCCTGTCAATTTCTGGCCAACTCTCCATTTAACCTCACATCCGCATCTGAGAATTCAGATTCTCTTCAGTACACTTTCTCTTCAATTCTCTTTTTGACATATCATCCATCATTAATGAGTGAGAGACTCACTTATATACAATGCATGGTGAACGATACGCCAAAAAAGAAATTGAAAAGAAAATGTATTGAAAAATATCTCTCTATCGTATTGGGGAGGGGGTGTTTTTGAAGATAATTTGACCGTTATTGTTTTTTCCTAAACGGTAAATCGTTTTAATCACTTGTCCTTTAGCCAGTAGAGATATAACTTTGTCTTTTGTTCAACCACTAATCCAACTTGTATGATTTTGATCACCTTTTTATTTTTTTAATTACTGATAACTGAAAATTTTCTTCAATCAAGTTTTCTTAAGACATGTTTTTGTTAAATAAATTTAAATATTAATAATTGCTTGTAAAATCACACGTATGAAATTAATTTACACATCTCTTATAAAGCTCAAACTGGAGATCTCGAAATACTATCCACTAAAACTTTTATCACTCAGAATTACCCGGAAATTTCTACTTTGGTTTAAATTTTACTAACGTTAATTGCTTGTCTGCAATGCTTAATAACCCGTGATCAATGGTATTATTTTTTTGGGTAGGTGATGGTGAGGGTCGATTGAAATGGTGTCACTCTTTTTTAAAACTTTTTGTCATGAATTGTGAATTTCATGAGTACAAAATATGAATTTTTTGGGAAAAAAATTATTTTGATCCCTTAATTATTATCTTTGTTTTTTATATTATCCTTCAATTATTATATTTTTTATATTATATTTTCAACTATGTTATTAATTTTATGATTTCCTAATTATTAACACTTGCTATAAATTTGACAAAAAAATATTTCATTTCACCTCCGAACTATATATTTTGTTTTACTTTGTGCCAATCACGTAGAGAAATTCTGTCCAAAAGATAATGGGCATTTGCGGTTGGGATAGTGTGAAATCATTCATATAGCTGAGGGGAAAATGTGAAAAAAATTTAATAATTTAAGAGACAAAATAAAATTGAATCCAAATTAAGTGGGCCAAAGTGTAATTGTCCAGCCAGAATACAAGATATGGACCTTGCGACGCACGTGAACATCACAAGCTTACAACCAAACAAGGTTATTCACCTACGAAAATTTCGATCACTCAGTAAATTAACTTTCCAGGCAAACAAACAAAACACCGAGAAGGTGAACGAAACGAGCCCTTTTTAAAGACAGCTTTTCCGTTTGTTCCTTTTCACATTCAGAAAAACTTTGCTACTGCAGGACAAAACAAAACAGAGTAACAAACCCAACTATAATGAGCTTACTTCACGAGGCCCCACTCTCTCTGTAGTACGCTTCCAAGGTCCAATCTCTTAGATTTGCTTTGCTTTGCGTTGGATTGAGTCAGAATTTTCCACTCCTTTAGCATAACGCCAAGAAACAGACCCTCCTCTTCTCCTCCTCCTCTTCTTCTTCTTTTTCTTCTTCTATTTTACTCTCTCTACAAGAGAAGCCTTGTGGAAGACAAAGAGATTCCTGGGTTTTGTGGGTGATAAGGGGTGAGAATTAAGAAATGGGTTCTTGTGTTTCAGTTCACAAAGACTCAGAATCAGCCATGAAGCTCCGTTTGTCTTTTGGGTCTAAGACTGACAAGTTTGTGATTCCATCACCAGACAAACCGGTGGTCGCCGGCGACAACCATCGGACCGCTGAGGTTGCTCTCAAATCTCAGTGGTCGCCGCCACGCTTAGTGACAAATTTTCGCGAATTTGGTATGATTCTATTCTTTCAATCTGCCTGCCAGAGATATATTGGATTTGATACTTCGATTTATTGGTTTATCTGTTTGAGTTTTTAGTCCTAAATTCCACATGGGTTACATATATATTTTATCTTTTGAGTTGCAGTGATTAATTTATTTTAATTGTCTTTGTTTGTGCATAAGCTAATGGCTGTGTGTTTTTTAAGTTGTTCATGTTGCTTGATGATATGTTTGATGAATTCGATTCACTTGGTTTATAGTGATTGGCTCTTCATTTCTCCCTTGGATTGGGATTTTGATCTTTATTTGTGATTTTGGTTACTCTGTTGTTTTCACTAATGGTACTGTTTAAAAAACTTCCCATGTATCTTTAGCATCATTGCGAAAGCGGCTTGATGGTGGATATATGTCTCTAATGCCCCGAAAATTTTCAACTTCTGGAATAGTTCAGATACTGAAACAATAAATGTCTATGTTATTGTTTAGGCTCATGTCAGATGATTGATCCGTCAGGAGTTTTGATTAATTAGTGTAAAGTATGTCAGGGATGGACATGGTTGAGATGGAAGTCTGAACTTTTCAGATTAGCATAAGATACAGGTTGTGACTTGGAAAATTACAGTTTGAATCCTTTTTAAGTTTTCCGGTGTATGAAAACTTGTTTTCGCGTTCTTTTCGAGTCCCTTTTAAAATTGACTAGTGAAGGACTTGTAAAACTAACAAACAAACAATTTCTGCTGTATGGAAATTATTTATTTATGGGACCATCTAAACACATAGCTCAGAACCTAACTGCTGTTGTGGACCTAAAATTATGATATTTTGCTAAAGATGAGTGTCATTCTCTCTCGTCATTAAAAAATACACGCGAAGAATAAAACATACAGTATTGTTGGCGATTTTGGCTATAGATTTGAAGAACTTATCAATAGTGAGCTCAAATACCCAGTTCAGGAGCTGGATACTCCCCTATTCCCCCACCCATTAGAGGATGGGATAAGGTTGACGTTTGTTTCCATGCTGTTGTATAATTGAAAAACATAATAGTAAGCTCCAACAGCGAGTGTTTGAGTTGGATACCCCCCAGGAGTCTGAGTGCCCAGGGGAGATTGATGTATGTTTCCATAATCACATGCCTGAGTTTTCCTTTGATGAAATGAATTGTAGATTAAATCTTGGTCTCCTTCTTTAATTATAAAGGTAAAGAAGCAAAAGTAGCTTTCGTGTCTTCTTCTTAAATTGTGGCTTATGGCTTCCCCAGATGGGGTTTGGCAAACTTGGCCAAAAAACAAAGACTTTCAGAGGTGAATTAGATGTCATATGAAAGCTGTGCCTAAATTTTAGTATGATATTGTATCTTTATCTGCCCAGGGGAGATAGATTGGATGCAAGCCAATTCCCCTTACCACTGCCTTTCTTTATTTAATATAATTAATTATTTTGTGAGTAAAGTCCAAACCTTCTGCAATTATGCCCCTCTGAGGGACCAGTGCTTATCTCTGAATTGTGGACAGGCCAAGCTGGGGTAGATGGTAACAGCCCTTGAGGATCATATTGTATTTGCTATGCTGGAATATGCAGCTGCAGGGACCACATTGTTGAACTTGACAATCACAACTGTTCTTGAGTTATCTGTACATACAATGAAAGGGAGAGAGAGGAAAAACCGATAACCCTATTAAAAATGTTAACTATTAAGCAATATTATTGACTTAGGCTTCAAGAGTTTATTGCATTTTAGGGGTAGGTTATGGTGACACTCGTTGTAATTAGGTCTCTAAACACAGAAACACACTTGTGCTTTTCTAGAAGTATCATTCAATCCTTTCTAGTTCATATACCACCCATGCCATCAGATATCTGAATAAAAGTGATGATGTCCTGAAAGAGTATTATTATGAGATCAAATTTATGCTCCGACCAACCTAACTGGTGAAGGGATGTCCCTTCATTTAGGACAGTCTACAAAGGTGTAATTTAGCCATCATAATATTTACCCTCAGATATTAAACTTCTAAACGTCAACAGGGGAGGAGGGAGGGGGCTGTGCCTGTTTTCTCTGGAGTGAGTTTTCAGGTTTGGGATTTGACAAAATTATAAAATTAGTCATGATTCCAGAGTTTGTGCTAGTGGAGGTGGATCCATCATCGTTCTAAGTCCAGTTGCATTTCTGCTACTTTTTGTATCTTTCTGGTGCCTAATTATAAATCTGATATGTTTATAGTTTTATTTGCAGGTAGTAAAGAGGAGACCTTTTTCGATTCTCAAGCTTGGTTAGAGTCCGACTGTGAGGATGATTTCGTCAGTGTGAATGGTGGTAAGATGCATTAGAATGCTTTTAAGTTCTGTTGTCCTACTAGCTTACATCTCTCTCTCTCTCTCACTCTCTCTCTCTCAGTTTGTGTCTGTGACTGTGTGGGAGAGTTTTTTCTTCAATGATTTACGTTGTGATTTGACTGACTCCCAGGTTTGTTGAACAATTTGGTCCATCTTTCTATGCCGTGGTCTATAACATTACCACATTTATTTCAAAAGAAAAATATTAAGACGAACTTGGAGAGTTGGAATGAGTGGTGGAAAAATACTTTGAATTAGTTGATAAAAGTTGATAAATGTTAGATGGCCTGCTGGTCAAAGGTTCACCCACCCTGTAATGGTTGTGCTTTTTCCAAAAATGTTGCCCGACATTTAGTAAGATTAGTGAGGGTTCTTTGACTTCTGTGTTGTCACAATGTAAAATTCTATAAGGTTTCCCTGTCGCCTTTATTGCAGATTTTACACCATCTCGTGGTAGTACTCCGGTCCATCAGAGTTTCTCCAGTGGAACTCCAAAAAGACTCGACACCACCCTTTTTGAGGAAAGTGTCCCTGGTTCCAAACCTTTAAAGAGCTTAGCTGAACTCTTTAAAGATAGCCTACGGTCTGACCGGGTTTTTGATGAGCAAGATATTCCAGCAAATGAAAATGATGCAAACGGAAAGATGGAAGGTAAGACAACTACTAGACTTACCCTGCCTACCAAATCCGCCAGTGGGACACCTTACGTGTCTGGAGCTAACTCTATTCGTAGTAGTGAAAGAACTCCTAATGGAAATTTCAAACCTGAAAAGAAATCAGTAAGGTCCGCGCAGTGTTGCCTTCCAAGACTACGTTCAGGCCGTAGCTTTAGTGACAGGAAGAAGATGAGTTCTCTCCGTATTATGGGGTGATAAACGAAACGAAATGAAACGAACGTCAGTTTTGTTGTCTATTGTGATAAACAAACTTGACTCCAATAAATTATAGCAAAATGTATATGTAAAATGCCAAAACCTCAAATGCGTGAGATTTTAAGTTCCCGAGTCACTCGACTCAGCAGCCATAGGATTGGAGTAAATATTTATGAGTTCAATGGTTAGTGGTTAGTGGTTAGTGGTTAGTGGTTTGGTAATCCTGAGATTTTCGGATTCGAGCGCATGTATAAAGTCATAGAGATGATATTTCTGTTTGTGGGACCGCATAATCCGTTCTTTATTGTATCAAAATTCTTATTTTTGGATGTGAATCGGATAAATTGCTCACATAATTGTTTTGTAAAGCATATCATACCAAGTTATACGTTATTTGTTTTTTTGAGCTTAATTTAGTTTTAAAAATGCTAATTGGTCATTAATCGTTTTGTCTTAATTTAGCTTTTTTCTGTCATTTCTTATATCCTTTGTAGATTGACTCGAGAGATATGAGATTAGTGTATACTTCTTACCAGTAAAGAATCTTTGGAAGTCTAATTTGTTTTCACATGTCTGTCTGTCTTGTGGTCGTTCTTCTTCCCTTAGCCAAACTAAAGTTTACCCTTGTCTTGTTTTTCCCATCTATCCTTAAAGAAGCCTTTCGAGCGTGACATTAATAACTACTAGACCTTCTCCCTATGGGTTCCAATAATATTGTCACATTTCATCTTTTATAGTTCGAATAATCTTTATTCGATTGCCATCTTTCCACCAATGGTGGTAGTGCACAAGTTCACACTTTGACTTTTCAACAAGGCTACACTGCCTACACCCACCTCTAATCTGGTTTTTTTGAAATCCTACACAATTACAACACAACCCCTTAAAAGGGGAATCTAATCTGGTTAGAAACTCAACTTTCTTCAGTCCTTATAGTCTTTGTCAGCATCAATTCTGCGACCAAGTTCAACCCCACTAATAAATATCTCTCAACCCCACTAATAAATATGGCAGACTAAAGAGACCAAGACCCTCCAAAATTCTTAAAGTTCACTCTTTGGCTTGTCAGCAAGGCTACACCAACCATAATACTCCGTTTGATAGAAAAGATGAAAAATAAGAAGGGTAGAAAGTACGAGGGATACACTTTCTATCATTCAAGAAAGGAAAATAGAAATGATATATTTTTCTTCTTTTATGTTTGATGGGATGGATGGAAAATAAAAATGATTAATTTTTTTTTTTTTGTGCTGGCTAAAATTAGGAGTGATAATCGAGTCGAGTCGTGTCAAATTCGTGTTGAGTCATTACGGATTTGTGTCGAACATTAGTCAAATCTAACACAACTCATTTAACTAATTGTGTCGTGTCGAGTTACATGTTGACCTGTTTATTTTTATATCGTCTTCGTGTTGACCCACATAAACTTTGAATAAAAAATTTAACGCTAATGTTCTATTTTCACTTAATTGAATCCATGTTAATATTTTTTCTACAAACTAAAAATTAACTTAAATAAATATAATAATAATAAGTAAAAATATCTTTTTTATATAATAATTATGTCAGTGTTTAATAAATAGTTATAAATAATTAACATTTTATGTCTATAATTCTAGTTAAACATGTTAGTTTCGTGTTACCATACAAACAAGAAAATAGAGAAAGTGTTTATTTTTTAAATAAACGAGTTGATAGTGTCAATTTTGAGTTTGACTGATTGAACTGAATATGAGCCTTTTATATTTATTGTTCGCGTGTTAGGTCATTTTCAAGTTCATGTCGAGTTATAATCAAGTTCGTGTCATAAAATTCGTATCGAGTTCGAGTCGTGTCATCGTGTTGAGTCGAAATTCACCCCCAGTTAAGATGAATTTTTTTTTAATTTAAATTTAACTAATTAATTAATTAATTTCTAAAATTTTAAAATATATATATATAATTACATATTTTATTATTGTATTTTTATATGAAATTAATGTATACATAATATATGTATATATAAAAAGATATATTGACAAATAAGATACATCTCAACACAAATAATTAACTTTCATTCACTTTCCTTCCAATTTTGAAGATATTGATTTTGGTGAATTGGAAGGAAAGTTAATTCATCCACTTTTCTATCATTCCTATTTTCCTTACTTACCAAACATGGAGTTTGTAATATGATTGCCAGGCCCCACTCTCTCTAGATACGCTTTCAAGGTCCAATCTCTTTTCTCTCTCTGATTTTCTTTGCTTTGTATTGAGTAAGAATTTTCCACTCCTTTGAATTTCCAGTTCTAAATTCCAAATGGATTAGATAGAGTTTAGCGTTGGCTAATTGGTTACGTAGCAGTCCAAACGGCTCATTCGCAGCCTGTCCACCTCGCAATAAGAATGGGCCACAACTCAAAGAAGAGAGTCCAACGACACTCAGATCGATACATTTTTGCTTAGCCATATCGAGCTTGGCGAAAATCAGCCCAAGAACAAAGAGTTCGATATCCGTAAAATCTCAAGCATCTCCCATCACGCCACATGTCCAGGGGATGGGGGATAGCTTCTGGAGCCACTAACGAACACGTACTCTCTGATAAAAGGAATATTTGTGCACATTCCGTTTAAGGATAATGAATACGATTTGCGTCAGGATAACAGGTGCCACTACAACACAAAAAATGAAGGGACCATAGAATCAGCCAAGGAAAGGAAGAAATCACAGAAAATCCTAGATGATTACTTGTATAAATAGAACACCATCACATTGTGTAAGAGAGTTCAAAAAAACAATTTTATTCACAAGACACTGTATGCAAATACTCTAAGCCAAGAAACCTACTGTAATTTTTTTTTTCAAGTAATATAAATCTAGGGAGCAAGAGTCTTCATTGCAGTCGATGTGGCCTTGGTTCTAAGTCCAATTTCATCTCTCACTTCTTTGTTAATCTTAATGTTCACACTATCCCTCCCCCATTGGGTCTCATAACCATTGTTCTGCGCTTGGGCCAAGCATTTTCGAACACCATCAATACTAAATGGGTGGATCCTTCCCTCTATGTAGGGTTTAGAGTTAGCTCCTAAATCGCTTGATTTGTGGCCATTGGATTGTCTGTAAATATTAAAATCCTATTGGTTGTTGCTTATGAAGCACGGATATAGATACGGCAATACAGGATACGGCGATACGGATACGGTGATACGACAAAACTTAAAAAAATAGGATACGGATACGGTTAGGATGCGTCCATAAAATATATATTTTTTAAAATTTTATTATTATATTTAATGTAATAATTATGATTTTTAAAGTGAATCACATATCTACCAAAGATATATAATAATAACTAACCATTCTATTATTTATAAATCATACATTCTATATTGCATACATATTGCATAATATATGGAGATACCTGTCGTTGATCGTGAGTGAGAGAGAGAGAGAGAATCAGTCAACGATCGACTGATGGGTGGGGCTGTAGAATAAAAGAAATTAGGGTTCTATAATATATTTGCAAATAAGGGCTCAAACATATTTGCTCTTGTGCCTTTATATTTTTTTAAAAATTCAAGTAATATCCCGCTGTATCCGAAGAGTATCCCATCCGTATCCCAAGCGTATCCGGTTGTATCCGAAAATCAAATTTATTTTTTTAATTTTTGGATATTTCTCAGTCGTATCCGATACGTATCCGGCCGTATCGGAGGCGTATCCGTATCCAAAACGTATCCGATACCGATACTTTGACCATTTCGAAGTATCCGTGCTTCATAGGTCGTTGCTTAGGTGAGATTTTCAGACATAGTACAAATTGAACTCATAAAATTCGTTCCTTTCCCAATGGATTGTGGGAATATTGATTTCTATAGAAGCTGAATGAAAATTATCACATTCAAATGAAATAGACCATCTAGCCTATAGCCAACATTTTTCTCACAGAGTAGGCAAAGCATTGCAGGTTATACTCACATCACATGCCTGCACATCTATGGAACTTCTTCCTCGTTTCTTTCTGTTTGTGTGAACCACTGGAAGGAAAAAGGAGGATTATGAATCCCGTGCATTGTACACTAGCTAGTATTTGGTCTATTAATTATTGATAAGGATTAAATAATGCCACCCTTCCATGTTTAACAGTTTCACAATAGGAATTTCTTTGAGTGAGTCAACTTTCGGTTATAGCATGCAGTAACAGACAAGAAGAACAAACATATGTATGCAGTCTATGTCCACATGATTAACATCAAATTCAAATTCTCTCTTCTTTGAATTAGCTCCTGCAGTTTCAGTTCTTTTCCCACGTATCAGGGCCGGCTTCAACTATAGTTTAAGGCATGAAATGAAAACTTAAAATGAAGCCTTTTGTATTTTTCAGATAAATATTATTTGTCTTTGTCATTTATTTAAGATACAAAATATTTATCAATTTTAATTTTGAAAAAACGTATTTTTGCCAAGATACTTGTATAAGTAATATCAATAATATAATATTTCCAGTTGAGAACGTCTTATGGTATTGAAGGAGATATAACTTTATACGTTTTTTAGGGTCTAAGTTATAACTAGCGATTAATCATAAAATGTTGTGATTGATTATAAAAATATATAATTTTTAAAAGTCACGTAGAGGTAGTCTAACCCGCGTTCTAGTTATGTCATCGCTTTTCCCAGGAAGTCGTTGTCGTTGTCGTACTCTAGCCAAACCAAGTTTGCCTTCGTCTTCCTTTCCCACCTATGGTCATGAACAAATCCTTTCAAATTTCTGGCCTATTGTGGAGTAATTTTCGGTGGAATTCAAGTTCGAAAAGTCAGTCTAGGTATGCATAGGTCTCCGAGGATTAAAGTACTGAGGGATGTCTTGACCAAAAACAATAAAGAAACGAAGCCTAATTGAAAAAGAAAGTTGGAACAAGTCGTCCCATTATTAGTAAATGAGACTTGTCTGTCTCCCCTGAGAAATATCAATCTCCTTCCACAATAGGTTTTAATTTGGACCAAATCTATCTAAAAGAGTAAAATATTATTTTGATCTAATCATCTGATTTAAGTTGCTTCTTCGACTGAATTAGTAATTAGTGTCAATATTGGATGAGATACGATTGTTTTTCTATGTTTTGAATCTTGACTATGATGTCATCAATGTATACCTCCACGATCTTACTGTTCATGTCCTGGATGGTAGTGTTTATGGCTCTTTGGTATGTGGCCCCTGCATACTAGTCCATTCGGACTTTGGCATGCTCGCACTCCGAAGATATACCAAACAAATAGATTGCAAATCGAACGTGAATGAAGTCAACATATTAGAAATGGTGTTATCGTTACAAATCTCCCGGATGCATTTAAACTAGTTTAGCTGATCAATGACTTGTAGCCAACAAGTCAGTCGTTGCAGTGTTTGGTGGGCAGGACCATTGCGACATGTAAAATAGTCAGCTGGTTTGAAATGTCTACTTCCACCCGCAATATTCCTAACAATGGTGGTGGGGGCAGATTTCAAATAGTTTAGGTCCTTGTCAACCTCAAGTCCCTCTATAAATCCCAAGGTTCACACTTAGGCATGTCAAGAACGCCACACCATGTCCTTATAGTCTTCGTCAGCATCAATTCCATCTTGGTTGGGCGGCCCTCATGCCCACTTATAAATAGGGCAGATCATATGAAACGAATATTACTAACCAGGCTAAGAGAACAAAAAACATATACTCTCCAAGGCATGGACACAGAAGGTGGTTCTGTTCAACTTCTACTTTTCGTTCTCTTTTCGGGTTTTTTGTTCTTTGAGACCTTTAAACTTGGCTCCTGCAATGATGATCTTCAAGTGGGTTGCAAGGAGATTGAGAAGAAAGCTCTCCTCAAGTTCAAAGAAGGCCTCACAGATCCTTCAGGCCGACTCTCTTCTTGGGTTGGAGATGATTGCTGTAAATGGAGAGGAGTGAGCTGCAAAAACCAAACTGGACATGTCATCAAGCTTAAACTCCGTAACCCATTTCCAAACAACTACGACATTGATCAAACAGTCCGCGAACTGGGAGGTGAGATCAATCCTTCTCTACTTGATTTAGAATATTTGAACTACTTGGACCTTAGCATGAACAATTTCGGAGGAATCCGAATTCCGGGGTTCCTTGGATCCCTAAGAAAGCTTAGATATCTCAATCTTTCAAGTGCATCCTTTGGTGGCATCATCCCTCCAAATTTTGGAAATCTTTCGAGTTTGCGTTATCTTGATCTCGAGTCTTCTGTTGATGGATTGAATGACTTGCAATGGCTATCAAGTCTTAAGTCCTTGAAGTACCTTAATTTGGCAAGTGTAGACCTTAGCAAGGCTGCATCTTCTTGGCTTCCAACTGTAAATAAGCTTCCTTCTCTTGTGGAGTTGCATTTTCCCCAGTGTCAGCTATCCAACCTTCCAATTTCTCTTCCACTTGTTAATCTTACATCCCTTTTGGTCCTTGACCTCTCCAACAACGGTTTCGACTCCACAATACCTCACTGGCTGTTCAATCTCACTAGCCTTGCATATCTTAATCTCAATTCCAACAATCTCCATGGTGGACTTCCTGATGAATTTTCCAAGTTAGCTTCCCTTGAAAAAATTGAAGGGCAGCTGCCGAGCCGTTTGGGAAATCTCTGCCGTTTGAGGACTCTAGACCTTTCCAATAACAAGATCACTGGAGAAATATCTGAAGTTATCAATGGCTTATCTCGGTGCACAAACAACAGCTTGGAGACCCTGAATTTGGGATACAACGCATTGACTGGCAGTCTCCCCAATTCAATGGGCCACCTTAAGAACTTGCGATCTCTTGGACTCCGGCAAAACTTATTCAGAGGTTCAATTCCGGTAACGATAGGTAACTTATCATCTTTGGAGGAATTGTACCTTTCAAACAACCAAATGAGTGGAAACATCCCTCCAAGTCTTGGTCAACTGTCATCTTTAGTTGCGTTGGATATCTCTGAGAATTCATGGGAAGGTGTCATAACAGAAGCTCATCTGGGGAATCTCTCAGGCTTAAAGGAGATATCGATCAATAAAGGTTCTCCAAATATTTCCTTGGTTTTCAACATAAATTCCGATTGGATTCCTCCTTTTAAACTCATATACATTAACATTCGATCGTGCCAATTGGGCCCCAGATTTCCTTCATGGCTCAGAAATCAAAATGAGCTGATCACTGTGGTACTCAACAATGCAAGGATTTCAGACACCATACCAGACTGGTTCCTGAAGTTTGGTTTGCAACTTAACGAACTGGATGTTGCATACAATCAATTAAGGGGCACTGTACCCAACTCATTACAGTTCAGTGACTCCTCCAATGTCGATCTGAGCTCGAACCTCTTTGAGGGTCCTCTCCCTCTCTGGTCATCTAATGTGAGTACCCTATATCTAAGGGATAACTTGTTTTCTGGACCAATTCCTCCAGACATTGGTGAATTAATGCCTATTCTGACAGACTTGGATATCTCTTGGAACTCTCTAAATGGTAGCATTCCCTTGTCCATAGGTAATCTGAATGGTTTGACAACCTTAGTCATCTCGAATAATCTTCTTTCTGGCGAAATTCCACATTTTTGGAATAATATCCCATTCTTGTACATTGTGGATATGTCAAACAATAGCCTTTCTGGTACGATTCCAAGTTCAATTGCTTCTCTAAGATCCGTCAGATTCTTAATACTTTCTAGCAACAAGCTTTCAGGGGAACTTCCTTCTAGCTTGCAAAACTGCACTGAGATTATCAGCCTAGATGTTGGAGACAATCAGCTATCTGGAAGGCTTCCAGCTTGGATAGGAGAAAGCATGACATCGTTATTAATTCTCCGTGTTCGGAACAATTCCTTTGCTGGAAACATACCTCCAAGTATATGTTACCTCTCTGCCCTTCACATATTGGACCTTTCACAAAATAAGTTGACAGGATTAGTTCCTCCCTGTATAGGGAACCTGACTGGCTTCAAAACTGAGGTTACACTTGAAACTGAGAAGTATGAGGGGCGATTGCAAGTCGTGGCCAAGGGAAGAATGCTTCAATATTTCTCTACACTTTACCTTGTGAATAGCCTCGATATTTCGAGAAATAATTTATCTGGAGAGATGCCTAAAGAAGTAACAAGCCTGACAAGGTTGGTCACCTTGAATTTGTCCATGAATCACATGACAGGTAACATACCTGCAAATATTGGAAGCTTGGAACGGTTAGAAACTCTTGACCTCTCACTGAACAACTTTTCTGGGCCTATTCCACCAAGCATGGCTTCTATGACTTTTCTGAATTACTTGAACCTGTCATATAACAACTTGTCTGGTAAAATTCCGACAGGCAATCAGATCCAAACCCTCGATGATCCATCGATTTACGAGGGTAACGATGCACTTTGTGGGTTTCCGCTAACTGTCGCATGCGTTAGCGATGACATGCCTCAAGCTCCAGCTGGGGAGAGTAATGGAGAAACAGATGATGCACTGGAAAAGATATTGTTCTCAATTTGCATAGGATCGGGATTCTTCCTGGGATTTTGGGGAGTCTGTGGCACTTTGATAGTGAAGCAGCGATGGAGAGACGCTTATTTCCATTTTCTTGAAGGAGTAAAAGATAGGTTTTTTGTAGTGTTCTATTTAAAACTCATTTATCTGTGGAGGAAAGTCTTTGGATCTTGAAAATTAGGTCATATGTGAAGAGCTTGAAAAGTGTTAACATAGTACACGATATAAAATCAATAAATCAGACTGTGATAGAATAAACAGCAACGTTTACAAGTGTTTCATACAAAATTTTATTACTAAACCTCTTTTTCGTTCTATGTTACTGTAAAGGTTTGCATTGCTCACAAGGATATAGAACTAAGGGTAAGAGACAAGAAAGAGTAGTATTCTACCATCACCCAAAAATTGCATATTAATTAACATATAAAAAATATTATACATTAGACATCACTAGTCATTTTCTCTTTCTCTCGTACACACACAGTTCTCCCTCTAACTATACTTTTGTCTTTATTTAAAGTTTAAACACAAATCAAACTATTTATTTTCATCCTCTCTCCCTTTCAATCACACTCTTTTTTATTTATTTATTATGAGTGTATAAAAAAACAATGCTATTGGGACATAATTTAGAAATATAATAATTGTGGCCATTAGATTATCAATGGGTCAAGCATTAAATGCACTCAACTATGTCACAATGTATTATGTCCCCAACTTATATCCCTAAATAATGTCTCAATAGCATTAGCATACCTAAAAACATAAAACATTAATCGACTCATTCTTTATATTATTTCCCCAATAAACGATGTTAGAGGAGAATTATTGTATCATATCTTAACTTTGTGAGCCACGACAATAAATTAAGTCTTATCGTTTTATAGTTTGAAATATTTTTAATTCCAAGAAAGTAATGATATTCTTAAATATATTTATCAATAGTAATAAACACAACATAACGATATATTTTAGGTTCAATTTACGTAAATGATCAAGATTAAATCTTCTAATAAAAAAATAAGAATAAATCTTATAAAATTAGATAGATTAGGTGGATTAGTCATGTGATCAATTAAAAAGATACTTGTATAAAACTTGAGAGCAAAACTTGACTAATAATCACCATCTCAAAAAGCGAGGATTTTTTAAATTAATATTTAAAAAAAAACTTCTTTTAAAGTTGTCTTTATGAACCTCAAATTGTATCAACCGATGGGTTATTTGAGAGATTTCGAGAAGTACGGGTCAATAAAGAGGTGAGGGAGACAAACATATATGTGAATATGTTTGTTAAAAAATGTACACTTAATTAGGATAATCTATGTACATTTACAATTCCTATATAGATTGAACTATTGAACAATTGCACGCACATAGCATAGACATGAAATGACACATATGTAATGTTTAATATATAGTAGATGCTTAAATTACCAAAAAAAGAAAAATTATGTGGCCCCACGTTGTAACATGGAATATCTTTACCATGACACCACCTTGTAACGGTCCACAAATAATTTTTGACAAATTTAAAAAAATGCATAAAATATGAATTAACACATATATTACCTTCAATTTTTGTGTATCCAGTGATTAATTTTGTGTCACCTAATCGGTTTCATGGACGAACACTCGAGAGTGAGGGACGCGTAGAGACTACGATCATTGCGAGATACCGCAGATACTTCAATCCTTTGAATGGGATGAGGCACAACAAAGCTGGCCCTAGTGCCTGACCATTAAAATAGTTGCCTAGAGCACCAAAAATTTATAGGCACAATTTAATTTTTAGCACTTAGTTCAACTTCATGTTATGAGACCATTTTGAATGGACTAAGTTAAAGACTCAATAAATTCACTAGTCTATGTAAAAAGAAGGTTCTAAAATGTAACAATATTTTCAAAAGTCGATGTAAAGCCTCATAGAAAGCTCTAAAATATAGTAAAACATTCTAAAAAACCTAAAAGTAACGATTTCTAACTTTAAAGTAACAATCTCTCTCAAATTCCTCTCACTTTTTTCATCCACTCTCACCGCCTCTCTCTAAGTCATTTTCTCCCTCCTATTCTCATTGTTTTGCTTTGACTTTTTGTCCTTATCTCTAGCTCTCTTATTCTCTTTTTAAGAATCCAATCAATTTATTCATCTATACGATCTTAATTTCACAATTATACTCAATTTATTGTCTAATTCTAAATCTACTAAAATGTTGGAACTAAATCATACCGCAATTCTCTATAAAATGTCTAATAATCATAGAAATTTTATTACTATCTTCCTAAAATATTTATCGGGGTCTCTAAAATTCTCATTTTAGACCTCAATTTGTGTTGCACCGCCCTTGCCAGGTTCATAACTGTTAAAACATAATTACATTTTGGGGTCATACTTTCTCGATAATAGTAATCAAAAGTCGACAAAAATTCTCTTCGAAAAAATCGACGATATATGGCATTCCTATTGAAACAAAATGTTTGAAGAATATTGTAAGTTATACCATGGCTGTAATATTAGTGGATGGTCTGATTTTGTGTTACCTCGTTTGAAGAAATTGATGAGAGAGTTCTTAAAAGGTTAAACTTTTTGTATAAATTGAGAGAAAAGAAGCATGAACAATTGAAAAATCAAAATTTTATTGTGGCCGAAAAAGCAAAACTAGAAAACATTATATGTGGGGGCCACTTGAGGTTAGTGTTCAGAATAATTTGAAATACATCAAATTCATTATGCTTGGAAGTTGATGATAGAGTTTATGTTACTAGAGAAATTGAAAAGTATATTCCAAACTTGTGTGCAACAGTCCAAATATGTCTTCAAAAACTTTAAATTTTTTATAAAATTTGTTGTTAACCTATAATTATAAATATTTTCTGGAGTGATGCCATTACTTTGTTTTTAGCAAAGACTGTATATTGAGTTATGAAAGATACATATGCATAGCAAATTACATACAGATGATAGATGGCTCCTCTTCCAGTCACTTGACGCTCTTTTTGTGCATGAAGACAAGTTTTCGTTCTTCTAGTGATGTTCCTGATAGTTTTTATAATGCTTTGTTACTCATTTTTGTTATTTATTGGATTTATATTGCTGCGTGTTTTTTGTTTCTTTCAGTTAATATTGTGGGGTTGCGAGTGTTTTTGAGGAGGAAATCTATGATGAGGTTCTATATAGTATGTTTTAAAAACTGAATCCCTCGAGATATTATAGAAAGACACTTATAATAAAGCACCAAAAAAAAAAGACCCTCATAATTGGTGTGCTTGCATTTAAGTCTGATGTATTCTCCATACTTAAGCAGTAGTATTCTATCATCACCCAAAAATTGCATATTAATTAACATGCAGCTGATTCATGAATGTTCCACTTTGATTGAACCTCAAAGGAAAGACAATAAAAAAGAAATGTCTCCAATAATTCTACAACGTATATTTGCTCAAAAGAAAAAGAGCACTACTACTAAAATTTTCTTCCAACAGTACTGTAAAATGGCTCCAATATATAGTTGAATTAGAGATTGATTCGTTAGACGATTGTTGTAGGTTAACTCATGCGATAAAGAAATTAAATGTGAGCATATTTTTATGCTCTCTAATTTTTTGTGCTCGGTTTAAATTAGGCTCAATACACTAATTAACATCTAAATTCTAACCATAGATATTTCTTGAAACTTTTTTTTTTTTTTTTGGAGAATTTTAGTTTAACTTTAAATAAGATGTTTTGACATGTATGTTGGAGTTCATTGAAACTTAAATTAAGTAAAATGTAACGCCCTAAATCATAATAAATTATTTTTGAAATTGCTCAAAAATTAGTAATAGAAAATTCTATTACGAAACTATTTATGTTATTGAACAGCTACAGCAAATATGACCTATACTCAAAATCAAATTAATCGAGATCAACTTTGCTGGAAAACATCATATAACATAAATAACAAAACTTGAACTTTATTTTAGAACTCATTTAAATTTCAGTCAAATTTGAATGGAAAAGCTTCAAATCTGACCACCGCAATTCAAGTTAGTTTAAGGACATGTTCCTTGAAGAATAAGAGTGACTGACCCTTAAATAGGTATGAGAAATATCGAACCTAAAACTTTTTACATGCAAGAGGACAAACTTGACCACGGAGAAAATTTCATCATTATCTCGTAAATGATCCTATCTTGAACAACGCTCCTAACAATGTTACTTCCAATTTTCAATTCACAACCTATGAACCCACTTCCTCAAATACAAAACCCTGACCTCATTAGCATGGCTCCAAGACTCCATTAAATTTATATTGGACAGATCACTCTTAAAGATGACATATATAACCTAACAAAACAGAGCAAGAAAACTATATGCCTTATACACAATGAACCACTTCAACTGCTATGTCCAAGACCTCAATCGAATTCATGAATGAATAAGCATGGAATATTTTCCTCATAAGCTCTACGTGAAACCCACAAAAACTTACCTTAGGAATTCAGTTAGACTTTATCAGTCCAATCTTGGTGAATAGTGTTCGGGCAATTTTATGATTGATCTTCAATAATGAGAAATAACTACAATTTTAACCGATCACAATTTCACAAATTTCTATGATAAAATATGTTCGTTTTCTATGATAAAATATGTTTAAAAATAAAATTTAAATACTCACCAGTGAAATTTGAAAAAACACAGGCTAAGAGAACAAAAAACATATACTCTCCAAGGCATGGACACAGAAGGTGGCTCTGTTCAACTTCTACTTTTCGTTCTCTTTTCAGGTTTTTTGTTCTTTGAGACCTTTAAACTTGGCTCCTTCAATGATGATCTTCAAGTGGGTTGCAAGGAGATTGAGAAGAAAGCTCTCCTCAAGTTCAAAGAGGGCCTCACAGATCCTTCAGGCCGACTCTCTTCTTGGGTTGGAGATGATTGCTGTAAATGGAGAGGAGTGAGCTGCAAAAACCAAACTCGACATGTCATCAAGCTTAAACTCCGTAACCCATTTCCAAACAACTACGATATTGATCAAACAGTCCGAGAACTGGGAGGTGAGATCAATCCTTCTCTACTTGATTTAGAATATTTGAACTACTTGGACCTTAGCATGAACAATTTCGGAGGAATCCGAATTCCGGGGTTCCTTGGATCCCTAAGAAAGCTTAGATATCTCAATCTTTCAAGTGCATCCTTTGGTGGCATCATCCCTCCAAATTTCGGAAATCTTTCGAGTTTGCGTTATCTTGATCTCGAGTCTTCTGTTGATGGATTGAATGACTTGCAATGGCTATCAAGTCTTAAGTCCTTGAAGTACCTTAATTTGGCAAGTGTAGACCTTAGCAAGGCTGCATCTTCTTGGCTTCCAACTGTAAATAAGCTTCCTTCTCTTGTGGAGTTGCATTTTCCCCAGTGTCAGCTATCCAACCTTCCAATTTCTCTTCCACTAGTTAATCTTACATCCCTTTTGGTCCTTGACCTCTCCAACAACGGTTTCGACTCCACAATACCTCACTGGCTGTTCAATCTCACTAGCCTTGAATATCTTAATCTCAATTCCAACAATCTCCATGGTGGACTTCCTGATGAATTTTCCAAGTTAGCTTCCCCTGAAAAAATGGAAGGGCAGCTGCCGAGCCGTTTGGGAAATCTCTGCCGTTTGAGGACTCTAGACCTTTCCAATAACAAGATCACTGGCGAAATATCTGAAGTTATCAATGGCTTATCTCGGTGCACAAACAACAGCTTGGAGACCCTGAATTTGGGATACAACGCATTGACTGGCAGTCTCCCCAATTCAATTGGCCACCTTAAGAACTTGCGATCTCTTGGACTCCGGCAAAACTTATTCAGAGGTTCAATTACGGTAACGATGGGTAACTTATCATCTTTGGAGGAATTGTACCTTTCAAACAACCAAATGAGTGGAAACATCCCTCCAAGTCTTGGTCAATTGTCATCTTTAGTTGCGTTGGATATCTCTGAGAATTCATGGGAAGGTGTCATAACAGAAGCTCATCTGGGGAATCTCTCAAGCTTAAAGGAGATATCGATCAATAAAGGTTCTCCAAATATTTCCTTGGTTTTCAACATAAATTCCGATTGGATTCCTCCTTTTAAACTCATATACATTAACATTCGATCGTGCCAATTGGGCCCCAGATTTCCTCCATGGCTCAAAAATCAAAATGAACTGATCGCTGTGGTACTCAACAATGCAAATATTTCAGACACCATACCAGACTGGTTCCTGAAGTTTGGTTTGCAACTCGACGAACTGGATGTTGCATACAATCAATTAAGGGGCACTGTACCCAACTCATTACAGTTCAGTGACTTCTCCAATGTCGATCTGAGCTCGAACCTCTTTGAGGGTCCTCTCCCTTTATGGTCATCTAATGTGAGTACCCTATATTTAAGGAGTAACTTGTTTTCTGGACCAATTCCTCCCGACATTGGTGAATTAATGCCTAGTCTGACAGACTTGGATATCTCTTGGAACTTTTTAAATGGTAGCATTCCCTTGTCCATAGGTAATCTGAATGGTTTGAAGACTCTAGTCATCTCGAATAATCTTCTTTCTGGAGAAATTCCACATTTTTGGAACAGTATGCCATTCTTGTACATTGTGGATATGTCAAGCAATAGCCTTTCTAGTACGATTCCAAGTTCAATTGCTTCTCTAAGATTCGTCAGATTCTTAATACTTTCTAGCAACAATCTTTCAGGGGAACTCCCTTCTGGCTTGAAAAACTGCACTGAGATGATCAGCCTTGATGTTGGAGACAATCAACTATCTGGAAGGCTTCCAGCTTGGATAGGAGAAAGCATGACATCGTTATTAATTCTCCGTGTTCGGAACAATTCCTTTGCTGGAAACATACCTCCAAGTATATGTTACCTCTCTGCCCTTCACATATTGGACCTTTCACAAAATAAGCTGACAGGATTAGTTCCTCCCTGTATAGGGAACCTGACTGGCTTCAAAACTGAGGTTACACTTGAAACTGTGAGGTATGAGGGGCAATTGCAAGTCGTGGCCAAGGGAAGAATGCTTCGATATTACTCTACACTTTACCTTGTGAATAGCCTCGATATTTCGAGAAATAATTTATCTGGAGAGATGCCTAAAGAAGTAACAAGCCTGACATGGTTGGGCACCTTGAATTTGTCCATGAATCATATGACTGGGAACATACCTGCAAATATTGGAAGCTTCGAACGGTTAGAAACTCTTGACCTCTCAATGAACAACTTTTCAGGGTCTATTCCACCAACCATGGCTTCTTTGACTTTTCTGAATCACTTGAACCTGTCATATAACAACTTGTCTGGTAAAATTCCGACAGGCAATCAGTTCCAAACCCTCGACGATCCATCGATTTATGAGGGTAATGTTGCACTTTGTGGGTTTCCGCTAACTGTCGCGTGCGTTAGCGATGACATGCCTCAAACTCCAGCTGGGGAGAGTAATGGAGAAACAGATGATGCGCTTGAAAATATATTGTTCTCAATTTGCATCGGATCGGGATTCTTCCTAGGATTTTGGGGAGTTTGTGGCACTTTGATAGTAAAGCAGCAATGGAGAGACGCTTATTTCCATTTTCTTGAAGGAGTAAAAGATAGGCTTTTTGTAGTGCTCTATTTAAAACTCACTTATCTGCGGAGGAAAGTCTTTGGATCTTGAAAATTAATTACATACATAGAAAACTTTTAACATATTGCATGAGATGTAGTCCATAAATAAACCTATGATACAATAACAACAATGTTTAGAATTGTATCATACATATTGTTAAATACTATATGAGGTTTTCAACTATGTTATTGTAATGTTTCACATTAACCACAATATAAACTAAGGGGAAGATAAAAGAAAGCGTAGTCTTGTACCATCATCCAAAAATTGCATACTAATTAATACGTGGTTGATTCATGATTGTTCCAAATTGATGGCCATATCCTGAGTAAGAAGTTTCTTGCCTAGTAATGGCTGATTCTTCTTCCTCTCTCTCTCTCTCTGTATATATATATAATAAAGTAGCTTACAATTCAAATTTCAAAAGATAAACAAAATGACTTTTGCTATTTGCGGTTGAGATCACTTTAAATTTTACTTTAAAGTTAATCTAACGGCTAATATTAACACCCTAAATTTAATAGGAAAAATAGGCCCCTAAGGGTGTGTTTTGAATGACTTTTTAAAAGTACTTTTAGAAATTATTTCTCATAAATATTTTTTTTTTTTAAAATGGTGTTTGAAACCGCCTCACAACCACCACCACACCCCACTACCATCAACATTACCACCACCACTACCACCCCACCACCACCGCCCCACCACTACCACTACCATCGCCGTCACCACTCAACTACTATCTCTGCTATAACAACCACCATCACTGCCGTTGTCGTTGCCACCACCACTATCGCCACCTCACCACCACCACCACTCATCGCCCCACCGCTGCCGCCACCCTTCCACCACCACCTCTTCCACAAAAATCACCACCACTGCCCCACCACCATCGCCACCGCCACCGCCACCACCACTGCCGTCACTCTATTACCACTACCGTCACACCACCACCACCACCCCCCACCGCCCTACCACCATCATCACCACCCTCACCATCACCATCACCATTACTACCCCTACCACCATCATCCTCACTGCCCCACCACCACCACCACGACTACCCCCACCACCACCCCAACTGTCACCACCCACCACCATCGTCGTCTTATTCTTATATTTATTACCATTGCCACCATCACCCTTATTATCACCACCGCTGCTGCCACCTTACCACCACCGTCATTGTCCCACCATCACCTCTACCACTACCACCCCTATCGCCCCACCACCACTATCACCGTTGATACCCACGATTACCATCATTAGTAATGACCGTTGTCACCCACCACAACTATCACCGTCTCCCACCACCATTCGCCCCCACCACAATCGGTGCTTAAATTCTTTTCTCTCTCTTCTATCTTTGTAATTTGATTTTGGGTGTGAATACAAATTTGTTTATTGTTAATCTTTTTTTTTATTACTCCGTGCCTTCAGGCACAAGCAATAACTAGTATATATATATATCATTGGGGGCACAAGGAATGTTACCATCTCACTTGCAAAAACAGCAACAAAGAAAACGTGTAAGAAAGTGTTGTCACATTTATTGTAATCATAGGGAAAAAATAATCCATGTCCAACAATTCTTCGATAAATATTTGCATGACAGAATAAGAGCACTGATGTCAATACTCAAAATTTCCTTCCAACATTATTGTAAAACACTCATAACTCGAGCTCAATTTTAGGTTGATTCGTCAAAGGATTGTTGGAAGACTCATTTGATGAACAAATTAAATTTGAGCATATTTGAAGAGTACTCTTCAATTCTTTGAGTTCGGTTTATATTTGACTTGATAAGCTAATTAACATTAAAAGAATACATACATATTTCGTCGCTAAAATATTTTTTAGACAACTTTATTTTTTTTAGCTTGAAATAAACTGTTTTGACATATTTGCTACGAGTTTATTTCTTAAAAAATCAGTTGAGACTTAATTTATTGATTTAATTTAAACATTAGAACTTGGTGTTGATTTAATGGTTCTAATGAAACAACATCGTTAAGTCAGTAAATTTTGTCAAATTTTTAAATTTAAATAGAAGTACTCTTAAAAAATTGCTTAGATATGTATGTAATTGTTTGACCCGCGTGGCCTCATTTACCCCGTCTTCTTTCTTCCCATGGTACTATAATTCATATTTCTATCTCTTCATTCCCTCTGTTGGTCTATCTACATTCCGAAAAATTCATACGTTCTATGGACAGAGAAAAAAGTGGAGTCTTGGTCAGAGCAAGCCTTAAGGTAATGTTTGATAAAACTGAAAGTTGAATACTGAAAATTTAATGTTGAATTTTAAGAGTTAAATGCTGAATTTTTTAATTTGCAGTGGGACACCTTATGTGTGTGGAGCTAACTCTGTTTGTAGTAGTGAACGAACTCCTAATGGAAATTTTAAACCCGAGGAAAAATCAGTAAGGACTAAAAGAAAGACTTTTTGTGATGCTGTCTTTAAAACTCACTTATCTGCTGAGAAAAGTCTTTGGATCTTGAAAATTAGTTACACACATAGAAAACTTTTAACATATTGCATAAGATGCAGTCCACAAACAAGCCTATGATACAATAACAACGATGTTTAGAATTGTATCATATGTATTGTTAATATTATATATGAGGTTTAATTACTAAAAAAGCTAAATGGTTAAATTTTGTAATATTTATGCATGGATGATGGTTTGTTTCCGCAGATGGAAGTAACCACACACGATACATCCCTTCCTGCCACGGGAAGATATTGAAACGGTCAGTAGCTGAGTTTGTAATAAGATTGCCAGGCCCAGTCTCTCTGGATACGCTTTCAAGGCCCAGTCTCTGATTTTCTTTGCTTTGTATTGAGTAAGAATTTTCCACTCCTTTGAATTTCCAGTTCTAAATTCCAAATGCATTAGATAGAGTTTAGCGTTTTCAGTTGCATTGGCTAGTTTTATTTTAACTGTCTTTGTTTCTTGCATAATCTGATGGGTGTATGATTTTGAGTTTTTTGATGTTGCTTGTTGATATGTTTCATGAATTCGGTCCATTTGGTTTGTTCCCCAGATAGATTTTGCAAGTTCTGCCCTCCAAAAAACTTTACAAGTGAATTAGTGCTCAGAGCCTCAGAATATAAAGGCTCTGTCTAATTTTGAAATGGTATGTGTTTTATTTGCCATGTAGTAGAGACTAGAGAGATGATGGAAGCCAACTTCCCAGCGCCTTATCTTTACTTAATATTAGTAACTAATTTGCAATTAAAGTCCAGTCCTTTGGAAATTATCTCTCTCTGTGGGGTAAGTGATTACCTCTACATTGATGACAGTCCATTCCGTTGTAGATGGTAACAAGCCTTAAGGCTCATATTATCATTCCAAAGCTGGAATACGCAGGGACCACATTGTTGAAGTTGAAATTCACAACCATTCTTGAGTGAGCTTTACATATAATTGATATACGAGAGAGAGAGAGAGAGAGAGAGAGAGAGAGAGACATGATAAACCTATTAAAAATATAAATTACTATCAGGCGGATGGAAATCTCAAATTTGATGGTTTCTAGGGAGACGTGGATTGGAGATTGTGAATAAAACCTGCAAATATGAATGCACAATCATTTTGTAGCATGCTCCACTAAACTTCTATTCATTGGTGTATAAAGTTAAACAGAATACTAGAGCAACTGTTTTATTTTTTTTGTTTATCGCATATCAGAGAAGTGGCATTTGTGTGGATTTCCAAATGCTATCTCTATTTTTCGAGGACTCTTCTGGTTGGCTTTGATGATTGTGTTAGACATAACAAGACATGGGCATGAGTTTGGGATACAAGTCTTAATTGTTTGGTCAGACACTTAGCAACAATTGCGGTAATTGTTGATGTTGCATTTCTGTTTACTGTTAATGGTGTCAAGCTACTCTTTGTATCTTTCTGATGCCTGAATCTGATATATTTGTTGTTTAATTTGCAGGTAATGAACAGGAGAAATTTTTTGATACCCAACCTTGGTTAGAGTCTGATTGTGAAGATGATTTCTTCAGTATTAATGGTGGTAAGATACATTAGAGTGCTTTTAACTTCTTTTGTCCTACAAGCCGACCTCTCTCTCTCTCTCTCTCTTTTAAATGTTATATTGTGTGGTTGGCGGACTGCCAGACATATCAAACAGTTTAGTCCATCTTGTTACACTGTAGTCTGAAGCAATAACATGTCTGTTCCAGAAAGAATATTGAAAATTTTAGACCTGGAACTTGGAGAATTGGAGTGATGAAACATACCTTGATTTTTTATAATGTTCATAAAAGTTAGATGGCCTACCGGTTGATAAAAGTCTCACCCTGTGGTGGTTGTGATTTTACCAAAATGTTGCTGGACATTTAATTAGAGTAATGAGGGATGTGAAATGTGTGTAATGCAAAATGTAGTTCAATATTTCTGGCTAATTTTCTTAACTTCTTTGCTGCCACCTTTCATATACCTTTCAGATGTTTATGATGTTTCCCTGTTGCCTTTGATGCAGATTTTACGCCATCTCATGGTAGTAATCCTGTCCATCAGATCTTCTCCATGGGAACTCCAAAAAGACTCGATACAACCGTTTATGAGGAAATTGCCCTGGTTCCAAGCCCGAACCCTTCTCCAACAGAAAAGAAAAAAGAACCTTGCTGAACTCTTTAAAGATAGCCTACGATCTGACTGGGATGTTGATGAGAACATTCCAGGAAATGAAAATAATGCAAACAGAAAGATGGAAGGTAAGGCAACTACTGCACTTGACCTGCCTCCCAAATCAGCTGGCGGGACATCGTTTTTGTGTGGAGCTAACTCTGTTTGTAGTTGTGAAAGAACTACCAGTGGAGATTTCAAATATGAAGAGAAATCAGTAAGGTCTGCGCAGTGTTGCCTTCTAAGGTTGCGTTCAAGCCGTAGCTTTAGTGACAGGAAGAAGAAGATGAGCCCTACCCATAGTATTGGGTTATAAATAAGTGTGACTGCAATAAAGTGAAGTAAAATGTAAATGTAAAATGCCAAATTCTCATATGCTGGAGATTATGAGCTCCCAAATCGCTCGACTTGCAACCATTGGATTTTTGTGAATATTTAGAAATCTAGTAGTTGGTGCTCGGTTGAGATTTTTTCGGATTGTGGCACATGTATAAAGCCAGATAGAGCGATGCTTCGAGGTATTGTGAGAATATTGATTTTCGGTGACTTCTGCACAAATTTAACTCATAAATTTCGTTCCTTTCCATGTAGATTGTGGGAATATTGATATCTATAGAAGCTGCATGAAAATTATCATATGCAAATGAAATAGATCATTTAGCCTAACCAACATTTTTCTCAGAGAGTAGGCACAGCATTGCAGGTTACTCACATGCCTGCACAAGTATGGAACTTCTTACTAGTAACATGTAAACATCTAGAGATATAAACATGTAAACGCCTTACTAGTAAGAATCTTTGGAATTCCTGTTGAGGACGAATATGATGTCGAAAGAGGTATCGTACTCGAAGTTACAATGTTTTAAGGTCAAATTATGACTTTTTGAAAATATAAATTACCACTCAAAGAGCCATGATCAACCATTAACTGTCGTGATTGCTAATAAAAAAAACATACCATTTTTAAAAGTTAATAAGTTATGCATTTTAAAAAGTGAAATTATAACTGATCGGTCAAGAAATGTTGTAACTTATCTTTTACAAAGTGTAATTTTACAGTTAACTTATATTTTAACATATATATATATATGCTAGGGATGACCCCTGATGTTATTGTGGTATACGCGGTATTCACGGATTCCAGGTGGAGTAATTTTCCAATTGGAATTGCGGGGTTTAGATTCCAAGATTGAAAAAACTGAGATGTCTTGACCAAAAACAATAAAGAAACGAAGTCTAATTGAAAAAGAAGATTGGAAAAAGTCGTCCATGAGGTTTGTCTTATCCCCGGAGAAAAATAAAATAGCAATCTCCTTTCACATGTTTTTGAAGCAACTATATCTAAATTTGTTGGAGTAGGTGACTCATAGTCATAGGAGAGTTACAGCAGGCGCAAGGAGATAATAGGCCAGTTGTCGGAGTGGTGAGTGAAACAAGACAGCCGCTCTAAGATCGTAGATATATGCAAATTGTCGAACCACGTAATTTTTTGTGTTCTTATTCTATTTTTCTGTTTTATTAATTGTTCATCGCACACAAGAATCACAACAAACTAAATAATATTATTTAGATCTAATTAATAGCTGCTACTATTGAATTAGTAGTTGATTTCAAGATTGAACGAAGCCCATTGCTAATTAAACGACATCAATGAATGAAGTCCAGAAATTAGAAATGGTGTCATCGATACAAATCTCTTGGCTGCAAGTGTATAAAATATAGTGTAGCTCAATTGACTTGTAGTCAACAAGTCAAGTCGTTGCAGTGATTGGTGGGGGGGGGGGGGGGGGGGGGGAGGAGCATTGAGACGTGTAAATACTGCTGATTTTGAATTGTCTATTTCACCAGCAATATTTCCAACGTCCCATTCCTTTGTCAACCTCAATGAGTCCCAAAGTTCACGCTTAGGCTTGTAAAGAAGGAGGCTACATATTCTCCTTGTAGTCTTCGTCAGCCTAGGCCCTCATCCCCACTTATAAATAAAGCATATCATATGAAACGAACGTTAACTAAGAGGTTGATATATTTTCCCCTTTTATGTTGCACTCAGTCTCAGACATGGGCACAAAAGGTGTCTCCCTTCAACTTCCATTTTTCCTTCTCTTTTCGGGTTTTTTGTTCTTTGAGACCTTTAAGCTTGGCTCCTGCAACGGTGATCTTCAAGTGGGTTGCAAGGAGATTGAGAAGAGAGCACTTCTCAAGTTCAAAGAAGGCCTCACAGATCCTTCAGGCCGACTCTCTTCTTGGGTTGGACATGATTGCTGTAAATGGAGAGGAGTGAGCTGCAACAACCAAACTGGATATGTTATCAAGCTTAAACTCCGTAACCCATTTCCAAACAGCTATGATATCGATCAAACAACTCACGAATTAGGAGGTGAGCTCAATCCTTCTTTACTCAATTTAAAGTATTTGAACTACTTGGACCTCAGCATGAATAATTTTGGAGGAATCCGAATTCTGGAGTTCCTCGGATCCCTCACAAAACTTAGGTATCTCAATCTTTCAAGTGCATCCTTCGGTGGCACGATCCCTCCAAGTTTCCGAAATCTTTCGACTTTGCGTTATCTTGATCTCAATTCTTCTTTTGATGGATTGAAGGTGAATAACTTGCAATGGTTGTCTAATCTTAAGTCCTTGAAGTACCTTAATTTGGCAAGTGTCGACCTTAGCAAGGTTGCATCTTCTTGGCTTTCAACTGTAAATAAGCTTCCTTCTCTTGTGGAGTTGCATTTGCCCCAGTGTCAGCTATCCAACCTTCCAATCTCTCTTCCACTTGTTAATCTTACATCCCTTTCGGTCCTTGACCTCTCCAACAACGGTTTCGACTCCACAATACCTCACTGGCTGTTCAATCTCACTAGCCTTGCATATCTTAATCTCAATTCCAACAATCTCCATGGTGGACTTCCTGATGAATTTTCCAAGTTAACTTCCCTTGAAAACCTTGATCTATCTGAGAATTATGGCATTGAAGGTCAGTTATCGAGAGGTTTGCGAAATCTCTGCAACTTGCAGAATCTGGACCTTTCCTATAACAAGATCACCGGGGAAATCTCTGAAGTTATCAATGGACTATCTGGATGCAAAAACAACAGCTTAGAGATGTTGGAGTTGGGGTACAACGAATTGACAGGTAGTCTCCCCAATTCAATGGGCCACCTTATTAACTTGCGATATGTTGGACTCCGGCAAAACTTGTTCAGTGGTTCCATTCCAGTAACGATAGGGAACTTATCATCTTTGGAGGAATTGTACCTTTCAAACAACCAAATGAGTGGAAACATCCCTCCAAGTCTTGGTCAACTGTCATCTTTAGTTGCGTTGGACATCTCTGAGAATTCATGGGAAGGTGTCATAACAGAAGCTCATCTGGATAATCTCTCAAGCTTAAAGGAGATATCGATCAATAAAGTATCTCCAAATATTTCCTTGGTTTTCAACATAAATTCCGATTGGATTCCTCCTTTTAAACTCATATACATTAACATTCGATCGTGCCAATTGGGCCCCAGATTTCCTTCATGGCTCAGAAATCAAAATGAGCTGATCACTGTGGTACTCAACAATGCAAGGATTTCAGACACCATACCAGACTGGTTCCTGAAGCTTGGTTTGCAACTCGACGAACTGGATATTGCATACAATCAATTAAGGGGCACTGTACCCAACTCATTACAGTTCAGTGACTTCTCCAATGTCGATCTGAGCTCGAACCTCTTTGAGGGTCCTCTCCCTCTCTGGTCATCTAATGTGAGTACCCTATATCTTAGGGATAACTTGTTTTCTGGATCAATTCCTCCAGACATTGGTGAATTAATGCCTATTCTGACAGACTTGGATATTTCTAGGAACTCTTTAAATGGTAGCATTCCCTTGTCCATAGGTAATCTGAATGGTTTGACAACCTTAGTCATCTCGAATAATCTTCTTTCTGGAGGAATTCCACATTTTTGGAACAATATGCCAATCTTGTACATTGTGGATATGTCAAACAATAGCCTTTCTGGTACGATTCCAAGTTCAATTGCTTCTCCAAGATCCGTCAGATTCTTAATACTTTCTAGCAACAAGCTTTCAGGGGAACTTCCTTCTAGCTTGCAAAACTGCACTGAGATGATCAGCCTAGATGTTGGAGACAATCAGCTATCTGGAAGGCTTCCAGCTTGGATAGGAGAAAGCATGACATCGTTATTAATTCTCCGTGTTCGGAACAATTCCTTTGCTGGAAACATACCTCCAAGTATATGTTACCTCTCTGCCATTCACATATTGGACCTTTCACAAAATAAGCTGACAGGATTAGTTCCTCCCTGTATAGGGAACCTGACTGGCTTCAAAACTGAGTTTACACCTGAAACTGTGAGGTATGAGGGGCAATTGCAAATCGTGACCAAGGGAAGAAGGCTTCAATATTTCTCTACACTTTACCTTGTGAATAGCCTCGATATTTCGAGAAATAATTTATCTGGAGAGATGCCTAAAGAAGTAACAAGCCTGACAAGGTTGGGCACCTTGAATTTGTCCATGAATCACATGACAGGTAACATACCTGCAAATATTGGAAGCTTGGAATGGTTAGAAACTCTTGACCTCTCAATGAACAACTTTTCTGGGCCTATTCCACCAAGCATGGCTTCTATGACTTTTCTGAATTACTTGAACCTGTCATATAACAACTTGTCTGGTAAAATTCCGACAGGCAATCAGATCCAAACCCTCGATGATCCATCGATTTACGAGGGTAACGATGCACTTTGTGGGTTTCCGCTAACTGTCGCGTGCGTTAGCAATGACATGCCTCAAGCTCCAGCTGGGGAGAGTAATGGAGAAACAGATGATGCACTTGAAAAGATATTGTTCTCAATTTGCATAGGATCGGGATTCTTCCTGGGATTTTGGGGAGTCTGTGGCACTTTGATAGTGAAGCAGCGATGGAGAGACGCTTATTTCCATTTTCTTGAAGAAGTAAAAGATAGGTTTTTTGTAGTGTTCTATTTAAAACTCATTTATCTGTGGAGGAAAGTCTTTGGATCTTGAAAATTAGGTCATATGTGAAGAGCTTGAAAAGTGTTAACATAGTACACGATATAAAATCAATAAATCAGACTGTGATAGAATAAACAGCAACGTTTACAAGTGTTTCATACAAAATTTTATTACTAAACCTCTTTTTCGTTCTATGTTACTGTAAAGGTGTGCATTGCTCACGAGGATATAGAACTAAGGGTAAGAGACAAGAAAGAGTAGTATTCTACCATCACCCAAAAATTGCATATTAATTAACATATAAAAAATATTATACATTAGACATCACTAGTCATTTTCCCTTTCTCTCGTACACACACAGTTCTCCCTCTAACTATACTTTTGTCTTTATTTAAAGTTTAAACACAAATCAAACTATTTATTTTCATCCTCTCTCCCTTTCAATCACTCTTTTTTATTTATTTATTATGAGTGTATAAAAAAACAATGCTATTGGGATATAATTTAGAAATATAATAATTGTGGTCATTAGATTATCAATGAGTCAAGCATTAAATGCATTCAACTATGTCACAATGTATTATGTTCCCAACTTATATCCCTAAATAATGTCCCAATAGCATTAGCGTAACTAAAAACATAAAACATTAATCTACTCATTCTTTATATTATTTCCCCAATAAACGATGTTAGGGGAGAATTATTGTATCATATCTTAACTTTGTGAGCCACGACAATAAATTAAGTCTTATCGTTTTATAGTTTGAAATATTTTTAATTCCGAGATAGTAATAATATTCTTAAATATATTTATCAATAGTAATAAACACAACATAACGAAATATTTTAGGTTCAATTTACGTAAATGAACAAGAATAAATCTTCTGATAAAAAAAAGAAGAATAAATCTTATAAAATTAGAAATATTAGGTGGATTAGTCATGTGATCAATTAAAAAGATACTTGTATAAAACTTGGGAGCAAAACTTAACTAATAATCACCATCTCAAAAAGCGAGGATTTTTTAAATTAATATTTAAAAAAAAAACTTCTTTTAAAGTTGTCTTTATGAACCTCAAATTGTATCAACCGATGGGTTATTTGAGAGATTTCGAGAAGTACGGGTCAATAAAGAGACGAGGGAGACAAACATATATGTGAATATGTTTGTTAAAAAATGTACACTTAATTAGGATAATCTACGTACATTTACAATTCCTATATAGATTGAACTATTGAACAATTGCACGCGCATAGCATAGACATGAAATGACACGTATGTAATGTTTAATATATAGTAGTCAATAGATGCTTAAATTACCAAAAAAAGAAAAATTATGTGGCCCCACGTTGTAACATGAAATATCTTTACCATGACACCACCTTGTAACTGTCCACAAATAATTTTTGACAAATTAAAAAAAATGCATAAAATATGAATTAACACATATATTACCTTCAATTTTTGTGTATCCAGTGATTAATTTGTGTCACCTAATCGGTTTCATGGACGAACACTCGAGAGTGAGGAACGCGTAGAGACTACGATCATTGCGAGATACCGCAGATACTTTGATCCTTTGAATGGGATGAGGCACAACAAAGCTGGCCCTAGGGCCTAACCATTAAAATAGTTGCCTAGAGCACCAAAAATTTAAAGGCCCAATTTAATTTTCATCATTTAGTTCAACTTCATGTTATGAGACCATTTTGAATGGACTAAGTTAAAGACTCAATAAATTCACTAGTCTATGTAAAAAGAAGGTTCTAAAATGTAACAATATTTTCCAAAGTCGATGTAAAGCCTCATAGAAAGCTCTAAAATATAGTAAAACCTTCTAAAAAAATCTAAAAGTAACGATTTCTAACTTTAAAGTAACAATCTCTCTCAAATTCCTCTCACTTTTTTCATCCACTCTCACCCAAGGGCAGAGCTACTTGAGGGCCAGGGGGCACATGCCCACCTCAATTTTTTTTAAAAAAATATTACTTATGTATATTTCAAATAATTTGAAGTATATTTCAAATAATTTGAAGTATATTTAAGTGTGTCAACTCTATCATTTTTTGTTCTATCAATTAGTATAGTCCCCCCGTACCTAAATAATTATGAATTTTTGGACATACTTTAAGGATACATTTATATAAGTTTTTGACATATCGAACTCATTTTTTTTAAGCTATAGAGATTCCAATTAAAAAAAAAACTATAGAGATTATGGCAATTAGGTTACTTAATTAAATGAGTGATTAATGACTAATAGTTTGATCATATATATGGAGAAATATTATAGTATCTTTTATGCAGTTTGCTTCATTTGTTATGAAGGTTTATAATTAGTCTCTATTTTTTGTTTGTTTTTATTTATGTATGCTATATTTATCAAAGTTTGACCGTTTCGTATTTTGTGAATTTTTAAGTATCAATACAATATAGTAAATTTGACTATATTGTTTTATTTTTATTGATTAGAAGAAAAAAATTAAATTTTTTTAGTAAAGTGTCCACCCTATACATAATTTCTAACTCCGCCCCTGCTCTCGCCACCTATCTCTAAGTCATTTTCTCCCTCCTATTCTCATTGTTTTGCTTTGACTTTTTGTCCTTATCTCTAGCTCTCATATTCTCTTTTTAAGAATCCAATCAATTTATTCATCTATAAGAGCATCTCCAACCATGACTCAAATTTAGACTCAAATTTGAGTCTAAATTTGAGTAAAAAACTTAATTTGGTATAAAGTACTCCAATAGGCAAACTCAAATATCTACTCAAATATTTTAAAAAATTCTCTTATTATCTCAAAACTCATTTTTTTTTGTGGCATTCAAATCATAATATTTGATAAAATAAATGAAACTTTCATCTCTCCACAAATGTATAATTCAAAAAAAAAAAATGAATATGTATACAACACTACATGAAAATTAAAGAAATCATCCCAGAATTCTAAGATTATTCTAATCCCTTATCATTTTTTATAAATCCAGATAAAGAAAAAAAAAATAGTTAACATGGGTATGGTCTGAAGAATACAAAAACATACGTTTTTAACAAAAATGGAAGATTAAAGAAATAAAATGACAAATTTTTTAAATTTGTAGGTACCGAAGACTTACAATTTCAGGAAGAATCGGTGATCTGAAATTGTACTACCGATAGTGTTTAACTCGAAAAAATCAAAGAAAAATTTTATAGTTAGGCTTAAGATTTATATAGTATGAAAGATGTGTGATATTAGGGTTTTGAAAAATACAAGAAATTAAGAAGATGGAAGATGAAAAGCAAAAAATTTACCTACAGACCTTCAAATGATTTGTGAAAGCTTCGGTGGTGGTCGGCGATGGAAGCAGTGTAGTAAAGAAGAGGCAAAGAACAAGTAGTCAAAGAAGTCTTTTAGTTTTGAATAGGTTAAAAAGTTACCGTTAGAAATTTGGTATAAAATTTAAGTCTGTTTTAATTTGGGTCCAGAATAAGTTTTGTCTTGATTTGGTATAGGTTTGAGTCCAAGGTAGAAGAAGTTTTTTAGGCCATTTTGACTCAAATTTAAATTTGAGTCTACATTTGAGTCAAGGTTGGAGATGCTCTAAGATCTTAATTTCACAATTATACTCAATTTATTGTCTAATCCTAAATCTACTAAAACGGTGGAACTAAATCATACCACAGTTCTCTATAAAATGTCTAATAATCATAGAAATTTTATTATTATCTTCCTAAAATATTGATCGGGGTCTCTAAAATTCTCATTTTAGACCTCAATTTGTGTTGCACCGCCCTTGTCAAGTTCATAACTGTTAAAACATAATTACATTTTGGGGTCATACTTTCTCGATAATAGTAATCAAAAGTCAACAAGAATTCTCTTTGGAAAAAATCGATGATATATGGCATTCCTATTGAAACAAAATGTTTGAAGAATATTGTAAGTTATACCATGGCGGTAATATTAGTGGATGATCTGATTTTGTGTTACCTCGTTTGAAGAAATTGATGAGGGAGTTCTTAAAAGGTTAAATTTTTTGTATAAATTGAGAGAAAAGAAGCATGAACAGTTGAAAAATCAAAATTTTATTGTGTCCGAAAAAGCAAAACTAGAAAACATTATATGTGGGAGCCATTTGAGGTTAGTGTTCAGAATAATTTGAAATACATCAAATTCATGATGCTTGGAAGTTGATGATAGAGTTTATGTTACTAGAGAAATTGAAAAGTATATTCCAAACTTGTGTGCAACAGTCCAAATATGTCTTCAAAAACTTAAATTTTTTTATAAAATTTGTTGTTAACCTATAATTATAAATCTTTTCTGGAGTGATGTCATTACTTTGTTTTTATCAAAGACTGTATATTGAGTTATGAAAGATACATATGCATAGCAAATTACATACTGATGATAGAAGGCTCCTCTTCCAGTCACTTGACGCTCTTTTTGTGCATGAAGACAAGTTTTTGTTCTTCTAGTGATTTTTGCTGATAGTTTTTATAATGCTTTGTTACTCATTTTTGTTATTTATTGGATTTACATTGCTGCGTGTTTTTTGTTTCTTGCAGTTAATATTGTGGGGTTGCGAGTGTTTTTGAGAAGGAAATCTATGATGAGGTTCTATATAGTCTGTTTTAAAAACTGAATCCCTCGAGATATTATAGAAAGACTCTTATAATAAAGCACCAAAAAAAAAAAAAAAAAGACCCTCATAATTGGTGTGCTTGCATTTAAGTCTGATGTATTCTCCATACTTAAGCAGTAGTATTCTATCATCACCCAAAAATTGCATATTAATTAACATGCAGCTGATTCATGAATGTTTCACTTTGATTGAACCTCAAAGGAAAGACAATAAAAAAAAAATGTCTCCAATAATTCTACAACGTATATTTGCTCAAGAGAAAAAGAGCACTACTACTAAAATTTTCTTCCAACAGTACTGTAAAATGGCTCCAATACTGTAGTTGAATTAGAGATTGATTCGTTAGACGATTGTTGTATGCTCTCTAATTTTTTGGAGAATTTTAGTTTAACTTTAAATAAGATGTTTTGACATGTTTGTTGGAGTTCATTGAAACTTAAATTAAGTAAAATGTAACGCCCTAAATCATAATAAATTATTTTTTAAATTGCTCAAAAATTAGTAATAGAAAATTCTATTACGAAACTATTTATGTTATTGAACAGCTACAGCAAATATGACCTATACTCAAAATCAAATTAATCGAGATCAACTTTGCTGGAAAACATCATATAACATAAATAACAAAACTTGAACTTTATTTTAGAACTCATTTAAATTTCAGTCAAATTTGAATGGAAAAGCTTCAAATCTGACCACCGCAATTCAAGTTAGTTTAAGGACATGTTCCTTGAAGAATAAGAGTGACTGACCCTTAAATAGGTATGAGAAATATCGAACCTAAAACTTTTTACATGCAAGAGGACAAACTTGACCACGGAGAAAATTTCATCATTATCTCGTAAATGATCCTATCTTGAACAACGCTCCTAACAATGTTACTTCCAATTTTCAATTCACAACCTATGAACCCACTTCCTCAAATACAAAACCCTGACCTCATTAGCATGGCTCCAAGACTCCATTAAATTTATATTGGACAGATCACTCTTAAAGATGACATATATAACCTAACAAAACAGAGCAAGAAAACTATATGCCTTATACACAATGAACCACTTCAACTGCTATGTCCAAGACCTCAATCGAAGTCATGAATGAATAAGCATGGAATATTTTCCTCATAAGCTCTACGTGAAACCCACAAAAACTTACCTTAGGAATTCAGTTGGACTTTACCAGTCCAATCTTGGTGAATGGTGATGGTATCTAAAAAAATTCTAAGTATGAACTCGGATATGGAGTCAGGTCAGAAGCTCAGCCAAGAGATTCTGAGCTCGCCTATCCAGATCTAGGAGCCCCTTGACATGCATTCCGAGGAGAACGCAAGAAAGACAACTGGCAGTCACGAGACATCCCCCAAATGAGAACTAGCTCCAATCAAGGCACAAAACTCTCAACTAACCAAAATCCTCTCCCAAAATCAAGGGAGATCCTGCGAGTGAAAGACAAAGATCTCGTTGCAGATCCCATAAAGTTAGGAGTTGGGCTATAAATATCGTACAGTGCTTCCAGTGGAAAAGGGAGCAACCCCTGATGTACTAAAAACCTTTGTAAATCACAAACTCCAGGAATATAGATTCAAGGAGCAAGAGACTCCATCGAAGAGTGGATTAACCGAGCTCCCGAACTGGTGAACCATTATATTTTTTCTGTATCAATCATCCCTAATCCCCACAAAAAGAAGAAGATCAGAACCCTGTCACTTCGAGCCTAGAAGCTCAGATCCAACTATACACGTAAAACCACACATCACTCCTCGTCACGTTTTGGTACACCATCAAATGGTGTTCGGGCGATTTTATGACTGAGCATGGTTCGAATGACTTCAATAATGAGAAATAATTACAATTTTAACAGATCACAATTTCACAAATTTCTATGATAAAATATGTTCGTTATATATATATAAATAGATATGATAAAATATGTTTAAAAATAAAATTTAAATACTCACCAGTGAAATTTAAAAAAACACAGGAGGTGTCATTGAGGATAGACTAATCTCCTGGGGCGTACATGAAATTCACCAAATTTGAATATCTTGTTGTTGGACTCGGGTCGGGTCAGTTAGTCCCGTCTACCAGCTCCCTCTCTGATACGCCGACCACGACAAGGCCCAAATAGATATTTCTCCGTTTTATCCATATATTCCCGCCACCACCAGTGACCAGCCAAACGCCGGAAACAATGGTCCTGTCCCTCCTCTCAGCTCCGCTACCATCCTCCGTCTCTCTCATCACATTCCACTCCACCACCACATGCGCAGTCCGCACCCCTTCACCACCACTACCCCCACAACTTTCTCTCCCAGCAAATCCTAACCCAACCTCTCTACCCTCCTTAACCTGCGCCCTCAATTGCCCCCACTTCCAAACGTACGCACCGCAGCCCCCCTTACTCAAACCTCTCATTTTATCATCGCCTCTTCCCTATACGTTCATATAATTCGAGTTAATTACCTCTTATGCATTGCTTAAATTTGCAGGTGTTCAGGTTGTACTCACGAGTACAATCTCCACCGTCCGGCCATCCTCGATGAAGCCACTGAGTTCTTCAGGAAATTCGGTGTCTCTGATTTCGCCTTTGATTCTTGTAGACTGGTATACTTGATTGTGATAATCTTTTCGATATACCTAATTGACAAATTCGCATTTTTAAATCCAATGTTAGGTTTTTGATAAGCTGTTTGGCCTTTACAGTGGGGATGGAGGTGCCGTGCAAAGCTCGCTGTTCGTGGTTCGTCAACCAACCCTCTGATTGGGTTATATCAAGAGGGTACTCATGACATAGTCGATATTCCTGATTGTAAAGGTTAGATTGCCTCCATATACATATATTTTCATATATCTATGAGTGTATTTTATAGTTCTATGGTTATATATTTGTTATTTTATCTGTCTGAACCTCTTGTTTCCTCAGCTCATCATCCAAACATCAATGCGGCTGTGGAACTCCTGAAACAAGGCTTGTTCTTTATCCTACATGTTAATCTTATTGTTGAATCTCCTTTTTGTCCTTTGAGGTTTAATTATTGTAAATTAGAATTAACGAAGATTCTTTCTAATGTATTTATTCATAATTTTATCAGGGATTATTGAGTTGAATGTCGAGCCATATGATGAAGATCGGGGGACAGGCGAACTGCGATACGTTCAGGTTACTAATGTGGTTAATATCAATGAAATGAATAGAACTTACTTACTAAAAAAGCTTAATGGTTAAGTTTTGTAATATTGTCTAATGTAATGGATAATGATCGGTTTCTGCAGATGGCAGTAACCACACATAACACGTCCCTTCCTGCCAGTGAAAGATATAGAAATGGTGGGTAGCTGAGTTTGTAGTATGACTGCCCTTTATATAAAGTCTAATATATGGCTTTGGTTTTTGAACCCTTGGAATGGGTTGGTTGAATGTGATATTTTTGTGTAATTGCAGGAAAAGTACAGGTTTCTTTGGTTTGGAATACAAGAAATGAAAACTCGCAAAGTTCAGAGAAACTAAATGCTTTGGCCAATGTAAGTGCATCATGTTTTTTTTATCTATATATTTTAATCTTTGATGTTCCATTGTTTCAATATATCCATTCAGTTGCTGTGCTGATAATAGAGTTGTGGCTTGTAGTTCTTGTGGAGAAACAGTGGGCCGAAAACAAAAGTCTATTTGATCCATTCTGTTTGGGCTAATTTTCAGACATCAACCAACAATGTGAGCGAGTATTTTGTGCATGTGTGTGAGTGGGTTGAATATATGAACTGCTACATTTATTTAGTCTAAGATAATTTGGTAATATATTCTCCCAATGTTAAATATGAACCATCAATGATAAAATATCAATGGAAGTAATGCTGCTTTTGTTGTGAGACTGTTTACCATGCTGGTAAGATTTCTTGTACCTGTTTCAAATGAGATAGATTTTCTTCTTCCTCTTATTTTGTTTTCTTTTTTAATAATCATCATTATTCTGTAGAACTATGAAGATTGTGAAATTGATAATAGCTGGACACACGATAAACGGAAAGAAAATAAAAATGGAAATGTAAACTTTTTTTGGGTGAATAAGGACGACACGAAGGGTTGACATGTATAGGTTTTGATTTGTGAGTATCTTGTCGTACTTCATCCTCTTGGTTACCTTGGTTGTAGAATCCTTGCTCTGCAGTAGAATTGACAAAGTGAAATGATCTCAGACATGACTACATGACCAATTTATGAGTCTGAGAGGTTGACCTCTGTGAAAGTTAACTACCTCCATCTTTTTTTTCAGTAAGTCAAATTTAGTGTCTCTTTAAATTGTGTTGGATAGTGCAAAGATATCAGGTAGAGCACTTTAAGACTGCTGAGACCTCATGAATTAACAAGTGTGTTTCAGGCAAACCCAGAAGAGAATTTATCCATTCACTGACATTCCAAATTGAGACATCAACTTCTCTTGTAGGATGGATAAGTCATATGAAATTGATTAGATCCACTTAGCACTGTATTGCCTCCTACACACTCTTACTGAACATAACTTTCTAGGTTTGCTTTAGATGCTCATGACTTGAAAGTGTTTTAACTAGTGACTACTCAAAAACAACAATTTATCTAAATATATATAACAACTAAATTATAGAGGAAAGGGCTTATAACCACTCTTCCACTCTCATAACCACCATTCACTTGACATTTTTTCAAAAAAAAAAAAATCCCCTCTAACTTCCCATTAGTTTTGAAATTTCTCCATTAATTAATAAGGGTGGGAGAGGGGTGAAGGCCGAAGGGTGAGGAAGGAGCTAGGAAGCACGGATACTATTTATATTTATTGTGAATTATGTGCATTGCATGGGGACAATGCTATATGTATTTATTTATATGTTTTTTCTATTTTTGCTGGTGATGCAGATAATATTTGGGAATAGATGGAGACATCTCTTAGGAGAAAGAGACTTTTGGGAGCATATTGGAGGAATTGATGTTTCTTTGGCTCCATCAAGCTTTGGCCAAGCAAATATACGGGTAGAAATCCATTCCAGAAGACTTATCTTTTTGTTATTAGTGGGAACTGTATATGCTGTCTATTAGTTTGTGACTATCAGACTTTTAACTTAAGGGTGAATATAGCATCAGATATTTGACATTTAACCTTTGTATTAAAATACAATTGTTTAACGTTTTAAATTATCCTGACTGGATTTGCCATTATCTTTGCCACAACTCATTTTCTTTGATCAGGCAGGACCACGCTACTGATGACTGCATCGAGATATCTATTTTTTTTTTTCATTTTTATGATTAAGAACACCTGCCTTGCTCAGTGTTTGGAAAATTCTTCTGGATTAGGCTTTTGACACTTTGCTCCGGAAGTTACAAAAGTGTGTTCCATTTGGCGCATCAGTTGCTGATCTCTATGCGGGAGCTGGTGTCATTGGATTATCTCTGGCTGCCACAAGAAAATGCAGGCAAGTGTGGTGGTTTCAAGTGTTGTGAAGTACAAACTCACATTCTTCTGTTCAACTAGAAGTGTTTTTCTTTACCAATATGATTGCTTTTGTTTCCAGGTCAGTTAAATGCATTGAGGTAAACAAAGAGTCAAAATTATCTTTTGAGAAGACAGCAGAACGCTTACCAAGCTTTGTAAATAGCAGCATCAGCTGGCATCACGCTGACACTTCAATTGTTAGTCTCCTATCCTTTGACTTAATTTGGGGGTTGGACTGGAGGAAGAATTTGAAACAATTTGGTTGACTGGGATACAATTTGTTTCCTGGTTTGGTAATTACAAAATTTATTTCATGGTTCAAAGTTCAAACAGTGTGATTAGAAGTTAGGGGACTTACTTTTTAATCAGTCTTCGTAGGAGGTGGATATAGAGATTTGCTTTTGAGCAGGATAACTTCTGGAGAAGGATTAGGGCTACAACATATGCGAAAATTGGGGTGAACGAAAAACTGGTCCAGTTGCAAAATGGGTGAAGCGAATTTTTTTTCCTTTTTTGAACTAATAATGCCAAAGCCAACCTTAAACAACTCTGTGGCATATGAAGTATCCATGCAAAGGTTTAGACCTTATATTGTGGTGTATACAATTTGTGCAGGAACCCCTTGCCTGGCTTGTGGGATCAGATGTTGTTGTGGTTGATCCTCCTAGGAAGGGGCTGGACCCCTCTCTGGTTAATGCGTTGCGGACTATATCATCGGTGGAGCACAAAGCCAAGTTACCCGAAGGGTAGTTCTGTTTCTGTGATTCTGTCCAATTGAAATCTAGAATATCAACGAGGATTCAAACAATGCAATACTTTGAGGACATTTAGCGCATGAAAAGATGGTGCTTACTTTAATTGATTATTTGTATTTCAGTCTTAGCTTAAAGCTCAAAGATGAAAGGAGGCCTTGGATTCTACGGGCAAGAGAAGCTTCGGTTCAGATTCAAAGCAGAACAACACAGGAGGAAATACAGTCATTGCCTCAGACTCTTATCTATATAAGTTGTGGATGGGAAAGTTTTAAAGAGGTATTTGTGGCTTTTATGCTATACATGGTTCCTGATAAATGCCATGAAGTAAGATCAGGTTTTGCTTTCATTTTCAAAGTGGAAGTGTGACTCATTTTGTAAAGCTTCTAATACAGCAATTGTCTCACAGGATTGCATGTCATTGTTGTCTAGTAAGGCATGGCATTTGGACAAAGCCTATGGTTTCAATTTCTTCCCCGGAACCCAGAGGTATCTGTGATATGTCTTTGCACGGAGCATTTTGAGTTAAACTTGTCTGGGTTCATCTTTGCATGATTGTTTAACCGATTTTGAGTTTGTAACATATTGGGACAAAAGATAAGCGCACGTCCTAATGCAATTGTGCAGATTAAATATTTTTCTTCATAAGTTTTCATATTCTCCAACATATTCACAGGTTCTTGTGAAGGCCAGAGATAGGAAGTTATGTTTGGTTGGCTTCTCAGGAAAAAAAATATAAAGGCTCCCATGTGGCTGCCTTAATTTGTGCATCGCATGGATTGCACTGTTTGTTGATTTTTTACTTTTGCATTACATTCATAATATGATTGATGTTTCATCCATTAACAATGATGCGGGCTATGCTGCAGCATTGAGGTTTTGGCCATCTTTAAAAGAGGCTCGGGAGTACCTGTGAAGAAAAAGAAATCAGGAAAAAAGAAGAAAAAATCCTCTTGAGAAGCTTTTATTCGTGAATGCAGCATTTAAAGTGTCAAGAAAGTTCAGATGTGTCTCGGGAGTAAGTTGCATGATACACAAGCATGAAAGGATAAAGAATCCCTTGTCCAGAGAGATTTAGAACAGAAAGAATCCTATCCAAGATAATTTCTGTCTTTGCCCTAGTGGTTAAAAACTAATTTTTGTATTGTGACCAAAATAGTTTGATATATTGTAATTTTTTAGGAAGTTTTTTTTGACATGTGATGTCTTCTTTCCTCCAGAATTTGATGAAAGAATTCAAAACTCAGAAAACTTATACTAAAGAACATTGAAAGAATGGTGTGATCCAGTAAAGTAACAGTTTGCAGTGGTTCGGAGGGACTCAGTGCCCTTTTTTACTTCCATTAGATTTTGCCAGATGAGGGAACACACTCAAAATGTTGTGAGCCCTCAAGTCTTGCCTGGTCAAGATCCCCACCACAGGAGACACCTACAAAAAGGAGCACATTATCAGGTGAGTTGTATTACTTCTTAACAATTTTATACTTTTACAGAACAGCTTTGTTGATTCTTACCCAAAAGTTTAATTTCGATTGGAAATCAGTTTACCCAGAAAGTTCCAACTATGTAAATAATGAAGTAGGCAGTGATTATTTTTGGGTGGATTCTAATATGAGAGACCTGGGAAAAGAACATTAAGACCATTACGCAATGTGTTGGACGTGGAAGTGCAGTGAATAGTCAATTCTTTTTTAACTCACCCCGGCTGCTTGGTACTTGGGTACAATGAGCATATGGCGGAGCCCCACTTGCCTGAAGAGTACCATAGCCTTTGCCACTGATATGCTCTCCACCACTGTGTAAGGGGTTGTATTGGTGAGAGGATGCAAATCAACATACATCTCCATTTCATCCTTTGTGACAGCCACCTCCTCAATATTACAGCACCTTTCAGCCAGATCTACCCAGGTAAATTTCTCTCTCACTTCCCAATCCTCTGTTCTCCTTCTCTCTTGCAGGAACCACTTCTTTTTTAGCACTAAAATGAGGTGAGCTCTTAGAACCAATCCATGCAGTTCAGTTGCTCCCGTTGCCAGACCTATTGGTGGCACCACATCTTCATCTATGACGGGGAAACCATTGTGTGTGGTGTTTTGCAAGACGTCCACGATTCGACCCACTGTTTCAACTCCCCGCAGGGTAACTATTGGTGGCTTGACGTCAGCTAAATCGCCTACTGTAATAGTTCTCATCCATGGCTCAGGATGTGCATCTAAGAAAGGCAGCCCTTTTAGATCCAGTATGATCTCATAGATGCTTGGGTTGATGCAGTCTCCAACGGTTTTGGCAATTAGAAGAACAAGCATTGTTATGGGTAGTAAGAGAAGATTGTTAGTAAGTTCAAGAAATATGACACAAAGGGAAACGGTCATTCGCATTGAGCCAGCCATGAGGGAGGCTGCACCAAGAACAGCATACAGCCCCTGGTCAATGTTTGTGTATGACCCCATAGCAATACCAAGCATGCGGCCATAAGCCGAGCCCATTAGGATGATAGGGAGGAAGAGCCCAGAGGGGACAGCGATGCCAAATGTGAGAAGTCCCAAGATGCAATACAGAGCAAAGAAAATAATAAGAGAGAAGATATGGAATTCTGTGGGAGTATTAGTCGAAAACACGTTCCGGACAGCATCATCATTGGTTGTAAGGAGGATAGTGGCTAAGTCGTTGTAGTAGCCATTTGGACAGTTGAATTGCTTGAAGTTTCCCACCTGTCCGGTGGTGGGGCAGGGAGACTCGGAATCACATGGTCTGCAACTGGCAAGAAAAGGGAGTCCATATAGGCATGCAGAGGTGAACAGTGAGACAGAGAGACTGAGAAGAATCTTATGTAGTTTTCCCTTCCTGCAGTATAACAGTAAAATACAAGCTTAGAAGTCAGAGCTGTATGATTCCAGTTCAGTTCAGGTTTGGTTCTTTGGACAGTGGATTAATTCGTGATCATGAAAGTGAACCTCAATTTGAGGTTGAAATTTCGAACAACATACTAAAATGAAATTACTTGAGGAGACTCGGTAGTTGGATCAGTGATTTGTTAGCATATGATTGGCTTTAGCAATTCTAGACTATGTTTGGGTCAATTCGTAAATGGTTCTCTACATCTCTAGCTTGGTTTTCTGTGGCAGAACACTTGCCCAGCATGACCATAATAGTGGTATATTCAAACAACCTGAAGAGAAACACGAGGATGCTTACTCATTAATGAGATTGTAGACTCTGAGGACCTTGTGGAGAAGATGGTTGTAAAGGCTACCCAAAAGTCCACCAATGACTCCAATTACAGCGACAGGGAGGATGTCCACGACATGGTACCTCACAGTAACATCACTCACATCAAACAATATGAGTCCCCCTTGCCCAAAAAGTCCACAATTTCCTGATTTGCAGTATTCAACGAAAGCCCTGAGCACCACCACCACAACTGCTGTGCTGAAGAAAGTTCTCCAGAGGAGGGCACTTCTCCACCATGTTGCCACCTCTTCAAGAGCAAACAGGACACCGCCAACTGGGGCCCGAAAAGCAGCACATACCCCTGAAGAGGCACCACAGGTGATGAGGTCCCTGCGGTCGCGATCATTGTTGAAGTAGCGGAGCCAGTGCCACTTGACACGGTAATTGTCTGGCCCACCTTGGCCTAGTAATGAAGCAATGCAGCTGCCAATGTGCACCAATGGCCCTTCTTTTCCTAAATCTAGGCCGGCAGAGACGGCTCCAATGCTTCCAATGATCTGTAGTGGGAAGAGATGTCAGAAAATTCAGCTGGTAAAACAGGTATGAAAAACTTGTCCTATCTAATTTGATTTAATTGAGTGCATATGCTTGAGTAATTTAGTTTGTCACTGAATTTGATTCCAAGAAAATATCTTCCATGGATACCTCTATGGCTCTACGAGATATTGGTTACATACGTTGAAACTGAAGAATGGTATTCATTAACTTGTTTTACCTAATGGATATATCAAACTGCAAAAATTGATGCTTTTTGCTGTTGTAGATAGGGCTGCCATGAGCTGGGTCCGTCAGTGACTAAAAACAACCCAGAGGCCGAGCCCAACCCGACCCGTGGACCATAGTCTCTCCTATCTGGAACAGCCCATAGGCCACTCTTGTTAAAGTTTTTCGTACTTAATTAAAAGTAATAAGGTAAATAAATAAAAGTAATGTAATATATAAAAATATTATTCTTGGTTGGTTTGGCCCGACCGGTCATAGTTTCTTGTCCAAGCTCAGCCTGGAACCTTGATAGTTCTTGGCCTTTTTTGTTCCAAGCCCAAGTCAAGGTCCCAATAAACTAACTCAAGCTCCATATTTTTCCACACTAGGCCACCCTGACCACTCAGCCCATGTCCACCCCTAATTCTAGAAGCTCATTTAGATATACATACAAGTGAAATTCCGTTCTCATCAAACCTAGATTGTAAATACATAATACAGTTGATCTAGAGGTGCAGGAGCAGTGAACATGACTCTTTCAATAGCCCTTGCAAAAGAAAGAAATATGGTAAAGATGAATTCCAGGCGTTGGAGTTCATTCAACTATAATAGGAGCAGGTGCTACTGCCACTACTTTTGTACCTATCGTCTTCGTCTGCTACCTTAAAAACTAAAGATTTTCATATTGCGTATATAATGAAAAGGGAGCTGCAAGAGAGACAAAGGCTTTATAGTCCTTTCCTTTGACAGCGACTTAGAATGTCCTTCGGAGATCTTAAGGACTCACAAAGAAAGCCCCTCAGGTACCCAGGAAGACCAAATTACTTATATATAAGACAAAGCTTTATCCCTGACACCTCGGACGTTGCTTAGGTCAAGTGATTGTATCGACATATGGTGCAAAAAACCATTATAAATACTTATGAAGAAGATTTCTGATTGGTTCTACAATGGTGGCCCATGTCTTGATCCTACCAAAATGTTGTACTAAGTGCATAAGCCAAATCTATAGCAAAATCTTACTCTAATTTTGGAGAGGTTGATGCTCAGACACAAACCTGTGCTGTATTGCTTTGAATGGATGACACTTGTCACCACTGTATATATGACCTTTGTTTCTTGATCCGACCAAACATCACTAAAAAGTGTGATTCAAATTCCTCATGTAATTTTATCATATAAGAGAATGATCAGACAACTAGGGTTACTAGTTCTTGGCAGAACCTAGGTAAGAAAACATTTTTGTGTTTCCCAGTCTAGAAGATGCTTCGACGATTGAATTACCTTCTGTGCAAACTGAAGCTTATGACTGTTACTAGTAATGAAAGTGAAGTGATAACGTTCTATCTGAAAGCCACACACCTTGACAACTAGTGTTGTAGCACCAAACATGTTGGGAGTGTCTACCCCATTGAGATAAGCTTTGATTTCAGGTATACCAGGCCCAGCTGCAGTAGGTGCAAAACACACACACAGAACTGTGGCCACCATGGTAAGAAGAAAATTAGCTCCGGTAAAATAAATGAATCCCATTAGGAACCTGCATTTAAGAAAATTATCACCACAAGTCTTCTACTCACAAGTCAAATTATGTTAAAATAAATGTCAATTACTATGGATATATCACAAAACCTTTTCTTCTCAATGTAGTGAACCACTGCGAGGAATTTGTACCCAGCAATGTTCTCAATTGCAAGGTTGATTAGGGTGGCAATAATACCAGTTAGAAGCCCAACTAGGAAGGCCAGTGTCCATTTTAATACTATGTACTGCAATACTTGGACATTTGATCTGCTTCTCCAGTCATGCTTGAAGAGATCATTCTCGTTGATCCTGCATCAAAGTTGGTTAATGCATGATTATGATTATCAAAACCAATAAGGTAATATTTTTATGTCTTACTCGTAGTCCAAGCTCTCAATATAAGAAACCTTGGCTCCAACCATGGCTAGTGGATTGGACGAAAGTGTTCTGTTTCTCTTGAGAAGGGGCTGGGTTAGGGAGTTGATTTCTATGTCTCTTTCCTCTTCATCTGCTAGTCCTCCCATGTTATTGGTTTTTGCTTCTGTAAACTGTCTCGACCCTTCCTCCATTAGAAGAATGGCCAGTAACTATGGATCAAGAAGCTTAGAGAAGCACCTGTGTCAGCTGGTCGTTGGTTCTGAAGTGGTACAGAGAGAGAGTTGCCCTCTCTATAAATTTAAAGTTGGATAGAGCTGAAATCATGTACTATATGGTCTATATAGTTGTGTTTGTCTTGTTCTCGTGAATGTTAGCATATAATTGGATTGTTTTTGGTATGTGGCAAATAGTTACATTGTTGCATTGCTGGAGGGTATCTTGGGATCAAGGACAGTGAACCAAGCACGTAATCATTCTTCACAAAAAAATTAGATAAATGAAGAAGGGGTAGTCCAATGCACGAGACTCCTACCATTGCGGAATTTCGAGAAAAAATTTGTCGGCATGTGAAGCTTTAGCCAATGTCAACTAAGGATGCAATTTTTTTTTATGCTTTTACTGATATGCTTATTTATTTATGGACTGGGTTTATTTCATTTGAGAGTTACCATGTATATGAACCTATCATTAAGCATGTAGACTATTACACATTTGAAAGCTATGCATTTCGCGTGTTTCCTACATCTTTGATAGATAAAATGCTTTCTTTTGGGGTCAATGCTGTGCTACGCCCACATCTCCTACGAAGCAGAACCCACACACCCCAATCAAGATCAAAATTGTGCCTATGCAAATAGACTTCACCATCCATGTTGTGTGTGTATGTGTATTAGAATAGGAATCATTAGGCAATTCGATTGGCTCGATGTTTTTCATCCCATCTGATTACAACTTGGGATTGAATCTGTCTTGACAGATAAGCACCAGACCCAGTTGTCCGAAGGACACATGTTGCTATCAGGATGAGTCAATCACAAAGATCAAGGGTGGAAATAAAATGACCCTTGGGGAGATTTTTTGTTTCTTTTGGGTCATTGACCCTTCACTAGATTGAAGAGTCATTTTATCCACATCTATACTATGCATGAATATTTTATGGTCTAGTGCACTGATTAAGCAATTAGTATGTTGACTTTGTTCAGATATCATTTAAATGAAGGCATAATTTATATGTGGGCCTTTAGGGCCACATTACACGTCAGTCAATCAAGATGGGTTTTTTTTTTTCCCCCGGTAAGTCGTGTAATGTTGAATCAGAAGTCGATTTGCTATCTGTTAAGATTCATAAGCAGCAAGTGAGATGGTTTCAGGATGCATGGCAAGCGTTAGTGCACCGGATAGCAGACAAATGAAGCCCATCTTCGACATGCCAGGCCATATTTTCTCTCTCTCTCTCTCTCTCTCTGCATGTGAATGAAATTAAACAAAAACAAACCTGATAACGCTTTGCCATCCTAATTGTTACGGGGTTAAATTTTTCACTCAAATTTTTGCCTTGTAATGACACCGAGTTTTACAGTTAGTCTCAGTCAAGCACTCAAAATGCTCACAGAAATGCACGCATGAACATAGTAGGGATAGACAAGCAAACTCACACACAGCACACAAGCTTTACAGGCCAATTGGCCAAACCTTTTCTTTCTCAACAAAACTTAAAGAAACACTTAACCAGGATCTGCTTACAAAATATGCCCAACTCTATTGGTGCACCGTAGACCCCAACATGTCTATTTGAAGCATTCGAAGTGGCGGTTACAAGCCCAACTGCCTAGGCAATTGTATGGCAGTTCAGATTTGCTCACAAAAATCATCCACAATCTGCCGATGATGGTTGAGTTTCTCTGTCACTTTCACATCTACTAGTCATGGTAAGGGACAAATGTAACTGTTGGCTGGCTCAGCTAGCAACTGACATCAACTGCTGTGCATGCTGAGTGCACATGTCAACAACCCTCATGTTGTGCATATGTCAGCCTTTTGCACAGAATCGCCCCTGCATGTCATGCACATGCTATCAACCGTCTGGAATCATCACCATCTGTAAGGCACATGCCACAACCGTTCGGGACCGCATCACATGTTGTGCACCTGTCTTTCTTGCAAGTTCACATCACCTGATTAGCCTTGCCTTTGTGTCTAGCCATGCCCAACTCATGGCTTGGTCTTTCAAGCTAGCATTGCCTCACAATCGAGCTACCCGGCTAACCTTTGCTTGCATATCTTCTTGTGCCCACATGCCCATGCATTAGCTATTACGCGCAACCATGCATGGGGCTTCAATCACCCATTGATTGCACCCAATCGTGCCCATGCATGAGCTGCCTCACTCAGCCATGCATGGGTCTTCAATCACTTACTGATCATGTCCAACGTGCCCATGCATGCATTGCCTCCTTCAGCCATGCACGAGACTTCAATTATCCACTGATTGCATCAAGGGTTTGCTTTCTCAAGCGAAACCCAATTTGGCTAAGGCATGGACGTCTTTTGGGTGAAGCTGCCCCATGCCAATGCCGAGCCAAAAGTTAAGGGGATAACACTAACTTACATGTCAAACAGTAAGTCTAGAGATAAGCTTACGGTACCTTTTTTGAACTTATATTGTTGAATTAGGTCAAATGTGATGTGTGTGTACATTCCCTCGCCTCCCATCCCCACACCCCTCCCCCTGGCAAAAAAATAATAATGGTGATGTGGTGCTGTAATCTGTCTCTGTACTTTGATCCTCAAAGGAAACCATAATAGCCTACATTTTCTATGCAGGCAATTTGCAACACCAGAGGAGAAGCCCGGTAGGGGTCGCTTTCTGTGAAAAACAAAGGCAATAGCTTCCAGGTGCCGTTGATCTGTGACACAGTAAGGGTGTTCATATGGACTTCCCTGATCAATCTGTCATCAATTTTATTACATTTCTTCTCCAGAATACTGGGATTGCAAAGTAAATATGTGGACATATTTTTTCGGTGGTCTTGGTCTCAGAATATGGACAATGTAAGACTGGTAGTATGGTCCAAGACTCGGGTTTGATTCAGAAGAACGACAAAACTTGCACCTTTTTTGTCTCTCACTTGTTTTTTTGGCAGGATAAATTCCTATCAGTGTTATTATAGTAACTGTAAAGTATGTCACTGAAGAAATATTTATAGAATAATTGTGTTCATAACATTTTGTTCATTTGCCAAAAGCAGCCCTTAACGCGGTGGCAAGTTTACTCGTGATTTGGACGTCGTGTGCATCTAACTTTTCACAGGTGGTACAGTGACAAAAACTTCCTACACTGAGTCAGCATATTAACAAACCTTTCAACAAATGCTTCCAAATGCCCCCTTGCTATAGCTTTGCCCTAGAGCAACTCCAAGGAGGCTATGTAAACTAGCTAGCAAAAATATATTTTTTTATTATATTATCTATTTTAGCTAACCATTTTTTCAAATTCACTACAACAACGTTATCAATTTTAGCTAACCACTTCAACTAACTTTTAATTATTAAAATCTAAAATACTATGTAGTATACCATGTCATCACTATATTGATGACAACACATGCTGACGTGTTACGCCACGTCATCAAAATTTTAAAATTTTAATTTTTTTTAATAACGGTCATATTTATAATGGTCACAAATTCAAAATTTTAAAATTAAAATTTTTCAACGGTCATATTAATAACGATCATATTACAATGGAAACCAATTGAAGTTTGAAATCGAAAATCGAACACAAGCATAACTCTACTAATTAGTAATATTACCTGAAGCAGAAGACGATCTTCAGCGATGAAGCCTCTGGGGTGTTGTTAGCGCAAAAAAAAAGAATAGCTAACTTCTTTGCCCTAGCTAGGAGTAGCTAGCCAAATGGTGGTAATGGGAAATAGCTAGTGTGATAGCTAGTCCCTTGGAGACAATATTTAACCATTGGCTATGTAAAATAGCTAAAAAATGTGTTTTATGGAGCCCCTTGGAGTTGCTCTTAGTTTCATCGGTTGCTGGACTCATTTCCCAACATCAAACTCTTATATGATCAAAGGGCATCACAACCTTATTAAACTGCTAAACATGATGATTCTTTGCCCAGCCAAACAAAAAAAAAGTAGTCAAAAAACCAAATGAGTTACTTTAATTTGATGTTCAAATGGTGATTTCGAAAACTTACAATGTATTAATAGAGTTCCTTATCCAAATTCTTCATTAAGATGGTCTACAACAATAATCTTGCTAACAGACTATACGGGCAATCAAGAATACTCCACAAAAGTTAAACAAGCTGCTGAACTACAAGTATTGAACTACTGCAATTTTACGCCTTCTCTTTTAGCAGTATAGAATTTTAATACTTCCATGATCCAATACAAAAATTTGTTATTCCAACTTATATACCATCTTCTCAAACAGTTTTACTTACGGAATATATTCAACTTATTCACATTCCACTGTGCAATTTTAATTTTCCAACTCATTGGAATAGTGGAACCACATAATGATTTGCACTCTGGTCTTTAGTTCCTTCATGAGCACCTCTCCTAAAACATCCTGTATCTATGTTTTGTAGTTGCAGAACCTTCAGGACTGTCAAGAGGCAAGTCATACTACCCAGTACCCAACCCATTTATTTTTCCAGAATCCTTTTCTAGTAACTTCATTTTAAGAGGTGAAACAGTTGGTCACAATTAGAAATCTCCAACCAAACCACATTTCCGCCAATTATATTCTATCCCAACCAGTGGACAAATGAGATCACAAAACGGTCATTTTTTTTTGTTTGTCGAATCACATAATAGAGTTGGGACAAGACCTTGTCATTGAGAGTTGAGGTGAGAATTACATAACAGTCGCCTTACATACACAAAGCAAGGATCAAAAAACCATGATTTCATTACCAAATACCAAAAAAGGGAATAATGTATGGGGTAAATTAGAAGAACTTGATTATCCTGGGAACTTACATGGACTGAAAAGCCTCTCACAAGAAGAGCAGAACCCTACAGGAAGGTCCCAGCTACGAGAACAACAGAGAGAGCCACGTAGAGTCAGTTGGGAAGGCCACCTTCAGGAAGGTCCCAGTTATCATCATCATCTTCCTTCTTGTTCTTCGAGATTTCCTGCTTATCTTGTATTGAACCTCTTGGTGGGAAGCGTCTAATAATAAAATATGCAGATGAATAACAAACAATCATTTTCTGACAGAAAATTAACATATTTTTTTCCTAAAAATGCTATTCGGATGTTTGTTAATGAAAATTGAAATTTTACTGCTAAAGGAAAAGAGAATCACCATAAGTATAACCACACAAATGGACACGGCCAAACACACTTTAAGATTGTTGAAAGGCATACCATACTAACCGAGACAGAAAGGGTTAAACTTAAAATGCGAAAACTAAGAACAATTTACAAAACCTCTCTTTTTAGCTCACCACTACTCATCAAGATATGATATAGAGACCCATGTTACCAAATTTCCTGTCCAGAAAGTAGAGTTGAGCACAATCTTCCTAAACTGATAAAAGAGGAAAAGAGGGAAAAATAATGTGCTTTTTTGGATATCCTACAAAATTAAATTGCTCATTTTTCATCACATGAATTAATATTTCCTTTAATAGAAAAATCAGTGTAAATGGATTTCTTGTAATAACATGCAACCCATTACCAAGTTAAGGAGAAAACCTAAAGCAGAAACAATTCAACAGATCTTGATAACATTCAGTCTGCAATGACTTACCAATGACCTCAAAGTCTATAGTATTAAACAGTAAAGCATTGTTATCGAGGTGCCTTGAATTCAATTTGATCTTAGGGCAAAGTTGTGGCGGTTTGATCTTTGAACTCCTGAAACAAGGCTTGCACTTGGATTGTCTGATGGGTTTTTTCATGTATAATGGACCCAATATGAAAGAGCCATCATGTGCTAGGGTTTCTACTTTCTAGTGTGTGTGTGTGTACAATTTTGTGACGGACTCATTGAGTACAAGAGGTTTTGGGTGTTGTGAACTCCCTCCTCTGTAAGACTAACCATTTTCCTTGATCTCCTTAGTGATTTCTATGGAATTTCTTCCTCTATTCACCCTAAGTTTTGTGTTTCCTTGTTTGTGGTTGTGCCCTACAAAACCGGAACTTCTCAAAAATAATTTGTATACTCCAGGAAGCAATAATGATTTATTACCAAAGAACAAGAAAGAGAAAAGAGAGTACAGAGAAGAGAGACAGAGAGAGAGATGACCTCCTACGATTGCGCCGGGCAGCCTCACGGGTCTTGCGCTTCTTCTCGTCCTGCTTGTTCTCATGAAACCTTCTACGCTTACACTCTTGGATGACACCGGCCCTCATGACCTCTCTGCGAAACCGATTGAGAAGCTTCTCTTCGGGCTCGTTATCGTCCACGATGACCTGAACATTATACGCCGATCTAAAGAAAAGGGTATTGGAGTACGCAAGAGATGGGCAGACCACAGACATGAGCTCACTGGAAGGCGAAGAGGATAATGAAGATAAAGGGTAATTGTGGCCGTCTTTGGATATAATCAGTGGGGCCAACCCATCTCTGTTTCTGGATGATGGAATAGAATCGGAGGAGAGAGAGAGTTGTGGTGGTGGAGTTTTGGGTTGTGGTGGCTTTGAAGGTGTGAAAAAGGAGAAGAGATTGGCTATGGATGTGGCAGCCATTGGATTGAATTTTCTGAGCTTCTGGTTACTTCAGGATAGAAGATAAAACTGGCACTGGGAGTCTGGGATTGAGCTGAGTCATCTATTTTCCAAGGACGGGTCAGTGGTTCAAATGTAGAGTATCGGGTTCACCCGGTATTGTTGGGTCTTCGAAGACCCAACACGGGGCCGATATCCTAAGTTAAAGTCCTCTACAAGACACGGGTTTGGAGATTTTGGGCAAGGCTGATCAGCAGGCCCATGTAAATGTCCCCTGGCCCGCTTTAATTTTTCTAAACTTGTCTTTTAATCTTGCAAGGTTAGTAACATTTGATGATGCACAAATCGATTTCGTGCAAGTTCAACAGTCAAGAAGATGAATAGATATTGATGAATGTGCAGTAAACAAACAATCAATGACCAAAATAGCAAATAAAAGATCAACACAGAGGTTTATAGTGGTTCGGTCGTAGCCTACGTCCACTTTGAATGGCAACGGTGGCCTTGGTGTTCTTTATTAATGAATAATCATCACCGGAGGGTTTACACCGGAGAACTACAGTGCTTTGAGGGAGAGAGGAACAACAATGTTGTGCAAGGTAGGAGAGGAGGTTTTTTTGGGAGGCCTGCCCTAGATGATGAGAGGGCTTACATTTATAGAGTTAGGGTTTGAAGGTGAGGCGGTGACGTGAGGGGGGGATTTCCTACTTATTTTGGTAATTACCAATTTGGTAGGGTTTCTCCGTGCGCCGCATTTCTCTCCCTCGTACTCCAATTCCTTCGGAGGAGGGGCCCCAGCTTGATTGAATTTGAACTTGGACTTGGTGGGTCTTTGTATGGTTGGGCTCTTCAATCGAGGTTGGGCCTTTTCACATAAATTGGACTATTTGGGCTTGACCATCAACATTCACAGAAGATAATTATCCCCTTATGTTTATCTGTACTTATTTAAGACATAAAAAGGGTTGTACTCATCTTTGTTTTTCTCAAAGTATGATTAGTCATCCAATATTTTTTTAGTTTGGCATGTTGGATACAATTTCTGTTGGAGATGAATTACTTGTAAACAAAACAATACGATATTCAAATTCAATACTACTTATTTTTTCTAAACCCCAATATTTGACAACCTTTTGCATTGTATTGAATTTTTTTCCCTCCCAATTTGCTTATGCTATGCAACCCAAATTATATTCTAAATCCCCAGCCCGAATACATTTGCATCTTACATTAGATGAAAAGGCTGATTTATTATTGTATGCTGAAAATTACAAGTTGTTTGAACAAGGAGTGCAACTCGGGCGGGTTAAGAGGTCAACCCTAACCCAACTCTAGGTATATAATCTTCAACCCTAACTCTACTTTAACCTGAGATACTCAACCCGAGTACTGCCCAAGTTTAATTTGGGCGGGTTCGAGTTGAATTCGGGTTACTTAATTCGAGCTGATTTCGGATTAAAAATTGGATTGGTCTTTGGTTATTTAATTCAGGTTGATTTTTTAAAGTGTAGATTTGATTTTTTCAAGTGTAGATCTGATCTTTTCAAATGATTTGAGATGAAGGGCGAGACGCAGATGAAGAAAGAGGGAGTGAGAAAGGGAGGAGTGAAGAGTGAGAGGGATCTGAAAGTGATAGAGGCGTAGAGGTGAAGACTTGAAATGAAGTGAAAATCTGAACTCTTAAGAATAAAGATAAATACTAACTCTAATTAAATATATTTATATATTTATGTATATTTGGGTTCAACCCGATTTAATAATCGAGTTCAACACGATTTTAATATTCGGGTTGAACCCGAGACCTCAACCCGAGGTTTGCCCAAATTCAATTCAGGTTGGAATTTTTTTGCCTAGGTCCAACTCAAATATTAAAATTTCTAACTCAAGCCCTATTTTTTTCGGATTAGGCTCGGGTTAAATTCGAGTTAACCCGCCCAAGTTGCACCCCTAATTTGAGCTCATTGTAACAATTAACATGAAGCACTCATATGGGCTCATTGGCCCTCTTTTAATTACTAAATTTTATTTTATTTTTGTTATTATTAGTTCTTATTACGAATTTTAATTTCAATTTTTTTAATCAATTTGCCATTAGTTTCAAACCTATCAATTTTATTCTCTTGCATCATATGTTTGGCTGTTTCTGCACCTTGTGCTTCACTGTTTTGTTGGTATTGAGATTTGTAGCATTAATAGTTATCAATCACTGCCATGTTTCTTGCATCTGGGTAGTAACCCATTGTCATGTTCTTTCAAGTGAAAATTGGAAGTGAATCCCCTAGATGTACTTGTTTAGAGATAAGTCCTGCAAAGAAACTTATAAAAAACTAAGTCCATGTTTAAAATTATATGTAATGACTTAAGTCCACTTTTTATTTTATCTCAAAAATACCCTTCCTTGAAAGGAAATTAAATTAATTTCTTATTTTGGATATAGTTATCCCTTAATTCAATGTCAATTAAAATATACCAATAAAAATCTCCATCATAAATTTAAAATTCAAATTCAAAGCTCTCTTTCTCTCTCTCTCTCCGGCCAACTAGTGGCGTTGTTTCTTCAATGTTCATCTTTTAATTTTCTATGAATTATGTCAATTTTGTGGATAACGGACGAGAATCCCTGGTCCTTGTTAATTTTTTGTTTTATGTAATTTGTAATATTTTTCGTGGGAGTTAATTTATTAAATTGAATGTTTCATGTTACTATTTTTTTATTATGTTACTATTCATATTACTACTTTTGTTGAGTATATTACTGTTCATGTTACTATTATTTTGAGTATGTTACTGTTTTTGTTGAATATGTTACTACTATTATTTTCCTAAATATTAATATTCAATATTACTATTTTTTTTTTTATTTTTGAACATTACTATTTTTTGTGTTTAAATGTTACTATTTTTTGCGTTTAAATTTGAGAGAAATAATTATTATTAATTATGTTACAATTTTTGTTAAGCATATTATTACAGTTATTTTTAAAAATATTAATATTAAATTTTTCAATTTTTTTTATGTTTAAATGTTACTATTTTTTTGTGTTTAAATGTATTATTTTTTGTGTCCAAATGATAACTTTTTTTTGTATTTGAATATATATATATATATATATATATATATATATAACCTATATATAGATATAGATAAATGAGAGTGAAAAAATTTTAATGCTAGTCAAACTTTTAACTTATATATGAATATAGTTAGATATGAGAGAAAAATTATTTTAATGTTAATCAAACTTCTAAGATTTAAGAGTTTCTAATTTTTAATTTTATTTCACTTTTAAAAAGAAGGAATAGTATAGTAAAATAGACAAAAAAACGGATTTCATAACAAATAAATTTCTTTGACAGACTTAAGTGTAAACAAGTCCATATAAAGAGACCGGCCTCCAAATTTCCCTTCTTTCAATACATAACAACCATTGATGTTTATTTACAATCTACATTTCTTCTTTAAATTTTCCACTTGCCAGCATTTACTGTCAATGAAAAAAGCATAAGATGACAACATTATATAGTAATGTGCTGAATAATAACCTGAGGCATGAATTGTAATGAACGTTGAAAGGTTCCTCATTAAATTTTTCATACATACAGGATCAGTCATTTGGGAAATACTATCCTCAACAAGCAGTGGAACCCTATGCAAACAACCATCTCTAACGTTTATATTTTCCTCCTACTGATTTTATTGTGTATAAAGCAAATAGAATAGTTTTGGCAATCTCATAACTACTTCCTTTTTTGTTCTTTTTGCAGCTCCCACATGCTTAATTCCGTATGAATCTAGCTAATTTAAATCTAATCTCGACTCTTTTATCATATTGTCGTACTTTATTGTTCATCAATCAAATTGATATGATTATACACTGTTTAACTAAATTTGAAATTAGACATTTCACACTAATTTTTGTTATAAACTTATTTGGGCAAACTCGTGTTTATGTGTTCTGGATCAAAAGTGATAAAGACTCAAGACTCAAAAACATCACACCCATGTACTAATCAAAACAAAACTCGACAAAAAGATATATAACAACAACAAGCAGATACAGAAGAAGCAAGAAAATTTCAAGAGGCGGCCTCAGAGATCTTGGTGGATAGGAATCATCAGATGGGGTTTGAGAAAAACCCATCAAGAGTAGCAAATATTATTCACTCATCAAAGGCACACCAGATTCAAATCATAAACTAAAATGAATCGTTATACACAGACACAAAACATAAATATAAAACAAAAGAAAAAAATAAAATGAAAGTGAAGAGCGATTGAGAGTTATGATGGGTCAGAAGTAGCTGGTTACTCATCACATAAGAAATCAGTGGGAATCCGTCTGATTTATTCATCACCCCCATATCATAACCAACAGAAGGCAATTTTGAAAACAAGAAGTAAATTTTTGTACAAAAATAGATCAAAATTCTATCAAAAATAATGAAGAACCCAGGAAATATTCAAAGAAACAATAAATGGCTAGCTTAAGTTTTGTAATGTAGCATCATTTACTGAACCTCCGGCCAAGGGTAAAAGCAATGGAGGCTCACCCAAAAATGATGCAGGTGATTTCCCTGATGTTTACGATTAGATTTCTTCACTTGGGAAACAAAATCTAAGGACTTAATCTACATCAGGTTTCGTAATCGAAACAAACATAAGAGGCTAAAGTTGGTTGTTGGTGGATCCACTTCATGCATATATGAAATACCTATCATACTATCTTACCTTTGATTTTGGTTCGCCGCAGGGTCTCAAGCGAGAACGCTTCTTCCCCATTATATAGACGGATGGGCACAGAGAGAAAGTCTGCTTAGGGTTTAAGCGCGTTTCGAGATAGAAAATCTGTCTACTGACCCGTTACTGGTAAGAGAGCTGGGCCCAACTTAACACGAACTTGGCCCACATCAATTTTATCACCGTTTAGCCCATGTTAATTTTATCACCGTTCGAGCTTAATTTGTTGTTATTTATAAGATGACGTACTTGATCACTAAACCATTCTAACGGTAAAGTCCGAATTTGGTCGGATTGCATACGAGCTTTTTTTTTTTTTTTTTATTTCAAGTTCATAGCTATCGAATATTCTTCTGGAGAGCATTAGTTAAGAATTTTATGATTTTGAGATTTTTGAGGTAATTATATTTTGACAAAAAATTATGAATATTGATCAAATAAAAAGTATTTGAAGCTTGACCCGAAATTCCTTTTTCCGCGAAGTCAAACAATTACAGCTTATAATTTGTGGACTGTTATTCAGCTTAAGAATATATTGTATACCTTAAACAAACTCACACATAGGATCGATGGTTAACCTAATGGCCAAAAAAGAACACACCATTGTGAATGTGATGTTCTTTGAGGACTATTCTTCTCAACGGAAAAGCAGAGAAACAATCCTCAAGAACAATGATGAACTAAAACATTTTTCTCTCAAATCCAATTAGGCTTAGATTAGGAGCTGACAGACTGGGCCAACAATGATATATATAGGTTCGTGACTTCAAACCCAGAACAATCTTTCTAGTGACCATAGCAATGCACACAAAATAATGATGGCTGTGACGTAATATCAACATCTAACAAAAATCCTGTTTAAATTCACGACATTTGAGTTACCATTGAGGAGAATTGTAGGGGATGTTTCAAATATACAGAAATCCAAAAGCTCGTGAATCGGTAAGCACGGTGATACGCATATAATGCATTTCTTGCACCTTTCAACTAAAAGGTAATCCGATATTAATACTTGGTAAATCAAAAGAGTCTAGCTAAATACCAGAATTTTAAAATACACCCATGAGAAACAAAATCAGAGTCCAACGCATCATCACATTGAAAAAGATACTCCATTATACTATACTCTTCTCTTGTATTAAGCCTACAGATTCGAGTGACCAACCCGAACATGTACCCTGTGCCAAGAAGTGTTCAGTATTCCTCTCAAGTTCCAAATGACTTCAACATTTTCGGGTTGGACATTTGCAGCCGTATCCACCTGATAGTATACTAGACAAATTAGTGCAGAACCACAAGCAGAAACTACAGCAGGGCTCAAGTCAGCACTATGAGTCAAACTACTACAACTTGAGGTTGTAGGAAGATAACACCATTTAACCTATGCCAGTTTTATTTTGTACTCATACATTGTCACTGTAAGTTCAAACCTTAGGACAATCAGTTTGTGTAAATAATACCAAAAGTTAAATCTATACCAAATTTACCCCCTCCACCTGTCCATTAATGAAGACTAAATTAGGTGTCCTCGAGTTCATTCAATTGTGATTTTTGCAAGTGATACGGCCTTTCTTTACCAAAAACCAAATTTGAGTAAACAATTCTGTTGTGGTACTTACCGCTTTGGCAACTATCTCTGCAATCGAGGGAATATCAGTCGTAACCTCAAAAAACACCCATGCCCATTTGTCACTACTTGTATCATCGGAAATGTATGGAATGCCAGTTTTCTGGTATCTGGAGGCTTCCACCCAGGTTTTGCCACCGTCAATAGACACATCCACCCTCTCGATCCCACGCCCACCACCCGAAGCTGCATATCCCTTAATAGTTATCTGTGCAACATATCACATTGTTAGAACTTTGAGTTAGATTATTCAACATGATACCAGAGCTAAATTTCAGGAGGTTTTGGGTAAGACCCTTTATTTTAATTTCATCAACTTGGGAATTGGTTCTCCCTTAGTCCCTTATTCATGCCACAAACACACTTATGCAAGCAAGGGACTATTAAAGCTTTTCCCACATCTACTGTCTCGTCTAAATTTTAATATAAAGCAGAGCTTGTACAATTCTCGAGGCTCTTGTATACATGCACTACGCAATGAATGAGGTATATTTATTCCCCACATATAATCATCAGAACCTGAAATTGCAGATATTACTCACCTCTCCGTGCTTTACCACGTTCACATCCTCCAAGGAACATATTACACACTGTCAAGCAGCAAACATTTCAGTAATAGTTAAAGAACCGTAGCCCAGCATCAGCTTCAATTTCTTAAAGATTTAACAGCAATTTGCATCTCACATTGCATTACTTTCTCACTATTTCTCCAAGTGTCAGCCAGTAACTTGCAATAGTAACAGTAGATCCTTACACAATGTTTTCCAAACACAAAATAGATCAGACAAACACAAAACTGGAACCTCTAAACATGGATTAATAAATGATCTCATCTTCATGATTTGTATGACATTATTTTTCAATCAGGCCACCGGTCTAAGTTTAGAATCACATCACTTTATTGCATTGAAATCATACAAGAATGCCTCTGTAGTTATGATCGCAGATTATCATAGTAAATCGTATATCTATACTACTTTAAAATGTGAGGATGAGTGAAAAACTTTTATTTGACAAAATTAACCCTATTAAAACAACTAATACCACTAATATCCTACCTTCTCACTTATTGCTTATACATACATCCAAACCTTATTCATTTCATCTTAATATTTGTATAACGTCAGATTAATACTAGATTAATTATCCTCATTAATTTCCAACAATTACATAAAGTAAGATTGGTGGCACATTAAATTCATCCAGTGTCCTATCTCTTTTCACCTTCCTCTGTTTCTCCCCTTGCATCCACAATTCAGTGACAAAAACAGGTCATCCCTCTCTTTTCACCTTCCCCCTCTCCCTCACTATCTCTTTACTGACCCTTAAGACTTTCGGGCTTCCCTCTACAACGTAAGTCATTCTCTTCTTGTCCAAAATTATTTAATTATAGGAATTCATTTACAAAAGTGATTCTTCTTGGTGGCTCCATACATCTGTCGTCAATTCACGTATGAATTCCTTGCAAAAATGGTTTTCCATTACCCTTTGTCTTTGCTGCCAAACTAGCAAACTGCTTGAACATGTGGTGCTTCTCTTTCTCTCTCTCTCTCTCTCGATCTATTTTGTTGAGGAATTGAAGAGGACGGTGTATTTGGAGCTGAAAAGGGGGGGTTTGTGGGAAGGTTAGAGGCTGTTTTTTATCACTTTAAAGTGTTTTTTACTTGATTTTGTTATTTTTATGCCTAGAAACCATTTCATATTTGAATTTTTTTAGAATTTTGAGAAGAATGCTAATAAAACTGGATTTTTGAACTCCGTTGAGTTATATATTTTCTTCACTTTTTTAATTGACATCTTTGTAGTTTCATTCCATTAGCTTACCTTTATTTGTGTTCAAATCTTCACAGGAATCTGGCAAGGATTGTTAGGAGAGAAGATCCATATCAAAGGCCTTCTTTTTCTTGCCACTGATTGTGAACTTCAATATTCAATCTCAAATTAAAAAAACATATATTCTATACTACGAGGTTGGTCTCTTCTATCCACAAAAACCGAAAGAAGTCAAAGCGGGTTCTGTGTTTATCTCATTAAATCTTTTCTTTGTCTCCATGGTAGGTGAGGAGCTATGATCCACATACCAATAATGTTAATTTGATAGAAATTGGATGTAATCAGGTTCTAAAGATGGCATGGTAAATATTTGGGATTTGAGGTACATTAATTATCATGTGGTAAATTTATAGTATTTTTTTTTATAGTGTGTTATTAAATACAGATCCAGAATTATTTTCATATCGAATGAGAATAGAACTCCGGGTTGTCATAGGGAATGTTTAACACTTCTCTCTTCTTTTATGTAAATTTGTTTTTTGGCTAAAAGTAAGTTATCAATCTTATTTTACGGTAGTCCTTCACTTTCCTAATTTTCTGGATTGTGATTTCGTGAATTTTTTTTTTATGTTCCTTTCAGTTATAATGCCTCCATCAGCCCTTAATCGCCTTGGTTAGTTGATTTGTTTATATTGTTTGTTGGGACATTTTCGGGTTAATGATTTTGATTCCCCTACCCCCTTCTGCTCTTTGATGCACTACTAAAATTGAACATGATCCTGTAGCATTTCATTCATTGTAGAAGAAGGCGTGGTATATGTCATATTTGGTAGGCATCCAGTAGCAATTATGTGTACTTGTGGTTCTTTAGATCAGTTCAATTGTCAAGAACTATAACATTGTTTAGGCTTTTCCCCCTTCAGTTCACTTTGGGCTTTCTTGTAGATGACAGAAAATCTGCTTTAACATGAAGGAGACATTGTGCGAGTTAAAAATATGACTCTTCCAAAGGGTACTTATGTAAAATTCCAACCCCACATGGAGGACTTCTTAGATATATCCAATCAAAAGCAATGTGAGTAAGTTGAAGTTAATCCATAATGATTTTCTTGAATCTATATATGTGTAGTCTGTCATGTCAAGCTGTTTAGTTTCTTTCTCCAAATTTGTGCCAACAAATATATGCCATCGTATTATGTCAATTATTCTTGTCAAATGAGTGTTATTTGAACATAAAGGGTGTAGTAATAACATTTGCGAACTACGACATGTACAATGACCATTAGTTAAAACTAATGGTCTTAGTTGTTGACTAGGGCTATCATAAGATAAAACTCTGTTAAATATTTTCATTTTCCTTTGTGTGATGTTTCTCATCTCAAATTTTGAAGAAAAAGGGTTTGTCAAGGTTCTCAGAGGTGAATATTTTGAGTCTTCTGCAATTACCAAGGCAGCGATGATTTGAGCAGTCAAGATTTGTATATATCTTTTGACATTACAATAGAAAAAGTTTTGCAGTGGCTCGCTAGGTATTACATTTTTCATTAATTTTAAGATGGCACATTTGACATGCTTTAATATTATGTTACTAAGATTTTTGATTATATATTTCTCTGTATCTGTTGTGCTGAATTTAGAGCCTTACATTATTTAGATAAATTGATATTTCATTATTTATTTCTTGTAGCATATATTAGCGGGGCTTGGAAGCTATCCATTTTTCTTCTAGGAGTCATCTTGAGTTGGTGTGTACCAGTTAAACAAATTTATACTATTTGTTTAAGTTTCATAAAATCAACATGTATATTCCGTTGTGACACTAAACTAGCGATTGAACTGATCACCTTTTTTTCTTTTTAATATTAAATGTCTTACTTTTACAGTAGCACTATGCGGGTTACTGTCTCTTGGAATTGAATGTTCACTCTTAGAGTTCATTTTTCTATCAAGTGTGGAGAAACTTCGAGAATTAAGGTTGGTTTGTGGAATTGAAAATTTTCACTGTTGTTTGTTGTTGGTTGTTATATATAATTCACACGAGGGGAAAAGTTTTTTGACATTCAGTAAGATAGCATATGGCTTAGTGTTTCTTAGTGTTGAATATTGGTCTTAAAAGTGTCAAAGCCTTTGTGTGTGTGTGTGTGTGTGTGTGTTTTTTTTCCTTTTTTTCATTGTGTAAGAAATTACACAATTAAGGTAAATTGATGGACTCTTGTAATCACATTGCAACCATTTTTAAGTTTTAACAAAGATTCTTAGTATTTCAGGACATTGAATGTACATGAATTGGCCTGTCTAGATACCAGTTGATTCAAGAAAACTTGATCATGATATTCTATTAGCTATTAAAAAAAAAGTATAGTTTAAATGAGAGTTTTGAACAGATTTGGAACTCCTATTCTATGCTGCTACACTTAAAAAGCTAACGTAGACTTCAACTGAATCAAAGTATTTGCATTTGTATTATTTATCTGCATTTGAAGGGGATTCAGTTCTTCTGGCTCTTTATTAGCCAAGGCTATGCGAAAGAATGCGACAACAAGTGTTATGTGTGTTACATTCGACAGCCCAACCAGTTGAATTACAAGAATGATGAAATTGTAGCATTCAATAAAGATATACAACAATTGCAGGTTTGAATGGTTTTGAAGAATTAAAATGATGATTTTAAAACATATTTGTCAATGTAACATAAATATTGTTTTGAATAGTTCTCATACTCCTCTTCAAAAAAAAAAAAAAAAAGAATAGTTATCACATTCTTGAATTGTATGTTTTCTTTTTCTTTTTTCCTGGCAAAACACAGTTTATGATCTTGTGTATTCTTATTTCATGAGGATATGAATAATAAATTTCTCCATAATATTTATCACCAAAAAAAAATTGATATTTAAAATAGTCCACGTGCAACGCACGTGTGCATTAACTAGTCCTATTAAAAAAGAAAAAAAGAAAAATCAAGCAAACACCTGAACGGGGAAATCCATTTGCGGTCTCCGGGTAGACCAATTGATGTTGTCCCAGTTAACTGATGGCGGAAACATTTTATAGTCCTTTTGCATAAAAAAGCCCTGCACAGTGCCAATTCAATTTCAGTCTCAAAATACTCTGACGAGAAGGAGGTATGACCACGTTTAAAGGAAAAAGAATAATCAATTTGTCAACCTGGCATTCCTCAGGAATTATATTGATGGACTCAAGCCATTTAACAGAACGGGCCCCAATGACACCTGGGACAACTACACGCAATGGATAGCCATGATCCCTGTTAATGGGCTTTGGCACCATTGCAGACCAGTAAATCAGTACTAGTGTAAGAAGACATTAATAAGAAGAAAGGAAAGGCATAAAAGTAAACATACAAAAATTACACAGCTGAGCTACATAATGTTCAATGGTCATGAAAGCCTTGTGCAAAACAAGAATCTTAGACTACTTGTTGTGCCGTCTCACTTTTGTCAGAAACAAGTTATATATTAGAGTCAAAGAACCTGGCACAATCAAACGAAGGTGTGTGTGTTTGGATTGACTAATTTATTGGAATAATCATATCTTGACACGAGAGGAACCCACAAAACACAATAGGATTTGCCAACTCAAATTTTTGTAGCACAACAAATGAATTAATGCTACGGTTTGAAAAAAGTACTTGTATATAAAAACTGAGAACATCATGAAATTTATAACAAAACAAGCAAGAGTAGTTAACATATAATAAATAAGTACATGTTACCTCTCCATTCATCTCATATGCAAGTAAAACATCAGCTTCAGGGTTTGTGGCCTGACATAAAGGGATTGACGCCTTATAAGGACCCCCATTCTCCTCCTATAGATATCCATTTATCACAAAGTCAAGAAGTCCAATCATTATCTGTAAAGTAGCAAAGAGATTTCTCTCTCTCCCCCGTGTTTTGGATTTATTTGTTTTTTGTGTGTTGGGGGCTCTAAAATTTCATGCAAATGGGATTCAGAAGGCTAAGACAATAACCTTACACTTATCAATGCTTACAAATTCCACATGCTTTCCACCTGATGGTGTGGTGCCAGTCAACTTAGGTACTCCAACCAGTTCAAGAACATCTGCCAATTTGGCACCACCCCAGACAGCTGAAAGAGTTGTGAAGGCATATGAGAAGTTAAAAACAATGCTGGAACAAGAAAAATCCTTAAGCATAATCAAATATCTATTAAAAGACACATTCATCATCACATAAGCTAGAATGAAAATAAATAATCAACTGCACACACCCTTGTCCCATTTAGTGACTAGTTCCAATGGCATACACATGTATTTTTCATCTTTTCATAGTCAGGAGCTAAAAACAAATGTCAATTTTCATATTTAACAGAGCCACAAAATAGTGGGTACATATCTTTGTGATCATATATTGGCCAAAATACCAGTTCCTTTAATTTAATAATCATCACCATGAAAACCTAGACAGAAAGGACAAAGCTGCACCAATAGTTGGACAAACCATTAATTGCCGCATCTAAATATGATCATACAGCATCATAAAATCTAACTTAACATCACAAAGCGGGCTACGAAAGAAGAAGATTTTTCTAATTATTATATACCTAAACCATCACCATTATTGCTAAACTGGAGTCAGATTGAGCCATTTTCTGTTAAATAACAAATCAGTGCGTCTTTTTCCCACTAGCTAACCCACATCCTATCTGATCTTCCTATTGTCCTTGGCCAATTAAAGCAGCTTCAGTATGTATGCTTTAGATACATAGCAAATACTGATTCAGATTTTCCTATTTAAGGGGTAAATTTTTCGTTGCACCTATCAATTTAGAAAACTGCAGTCAAACCCAATACTTTACTTTGAGTACACAAACTAATGGGTGATTCTGTATTAATTAACTTGTGGATTTCCTGAATTGTTCCATGTGTCGGACTCAATAGGGGCTGAAGGAATCTAGATCCTGTTAGAATGCAGATAATAAACTGCCCATGGAAACATACTAAATCCCAGATTATATCATATTCCAGCCCATAGCATCAGCGAATACATGAAAGGTGAGTTTCCTCAAGTTGCCATCATTTTCTGCATGATTACAAATCCAACAATCTGCTGTAGGCAGATCATCCAATGATTAATCACATCAAGTCCCTACTTTTATCGTTCAAAATTCTGCACATTTAAAATAGTGCCAAGACATTGAATCAAGAATCCCTGGTCAGGAAACTAACCATTTCCTATAGCAGCAACATCCCAGCCAACTCCTTTCACCTTTCTGGTTTTGCTCATTGCAGTTCTCCTATTACCCGCACACTATACAAGTCAAAACAGGCCTTATTAACAATTTATTATTTATTAAGGACATACCTGACCCATAGTCTATCTAACAACCTAACAGCAGAGTCTCCAACCAGACAAGTTCAAGAACAATAGGCCCACAAGGTATGTAGAAAACTTACCTGTAAAGTGGCAGTGATGTTATACTTTGCAAGCTTCCTAGCATATAAATGACAACACAAGAACATTATTTTACTATCTTCGTAAAAGGGTAAGAAATGTTAACATCATAGAATATAAACCCACAACTCACAAAATATCATTCAAGAACAACTTTTTGGGATTTCCAATCAGACCAGTAATGGAAATACAATATCTGCTCAGCAAAACAGGTTGTCAGTATGTCAAACATATAGACTCCAAACATTATACAAATTCTGATAAATAAAAAGAGATGAAGAAAAAGGATAGGAAATGACTTTTCTATGTCATCAACTATTGGTATCGGTCCATGGTTTCTCTTGTAAAAGAAATCCACAGGAGTCACGTAAGAGGAAATCAAGACTGAGCGAGGTGGCTCTGCATTAAAGGGTTCCTGCACTAGAAATGGAAGAAAATTAATTGCTTATAAAAAAAAAGTTTTATGAATGATAGAAAATAGCACGCAAAAAAAAATAATATTCAAAGTATGCTAGTGAAAAGGATAGTCAAAAATCAAAAGTACCTCAGCAAGTAACATTCATGCAATAGACAAAAAATAATCAAAATCCCAGAATGCATGGGCTTTTAAATAATCTTATCATAAACTATATTCCCTCGTGTATGGAATAAAAACCTTAGGACAATTTTGTTATTCAATAGCTTCATTCACTCTAATTCCCATGATAAGGAGTTACAGATTCAGTATAAGCAAGTGTACACAAACAATAAAATTAAAATTAACCTACATAATTTTAGAACTGTAAAAAGTGGCCAAAATGAGCCCGCATGTACGAAAAATCTACAGTTCGACAAGAGAAAATCCCCATGATATTTTATTTTTTGCCTTTGTTTTTTCCGAAACAAATGAACTGTGTTATGAATTATGACTTGATGGCCAGCAAAAAACCATATAATTAAAGCAAGGAGTGCAGCAGTAGCAAATTTAAAACAAATTACAATGACATCAGAGAAAACGTTAACTAGAAAGTACGAATAAAGGACGAAAACCCAGATTCACACAAACAGATAAGAAAGGCATGGTAGAAGAACATCAAAATCAGGTTTCAAGACTATAATAGGACAATTGGATCATATCCTGTAAAAACAACTTCAAATTCAAATCAATTCAGAAGCATTTCGATGTGCATATGCAATATGCAGATAAGGAGGGAAAGAGAGAGAGAGAGAGAGACTTGCCTTGGCATTAATTTGAAGGCATGGGTGACGAGGTGGTTCTTGTGAATAATCAGATGGTCCTCTTATTCCCGGCATTTTTAATCTTCGATTGTCTAGGACTTACCTGCGCAGATTTGAGAATGGATGAGACGGAGAAAGACAGAGCGAGCGACTGTGTGTGTGTGTATGAGAGAGATAGATAGAGAGAGAGAGAGATGAGGAGAACACAGGGAGAAGGGCCTTCTAATGTTCCCAGTTTGTGACGAGCTACGCCATCACCGCCACGAAAAAACATGTTTTATGTGGCTCCCATTCTCGGACCTGTATTGACCGGTGGCTACCGGATTAGTTATTTTTCGTACCTCGAGGTAATAAAAAAAATAGTTAACAATAAATATATTTATATTTACATTCAAAATCAAATTATAAAAATAGAGGAAATAAAAAAGAATTTAAGCACTGATTGTAATGGGGGTGAGCGGTGATTGTGGTGGTGGGCGGCAGTGATAGTGGTGGGAGACGATGATAGTTGTGATGGGTGATGACGACCAGTTGTGATGGTGGCAGCTGTGAGTGACAATGGTGATGTTAGTGGTGGGGCAGTGGGGGTGGGGGTGGGGGTGATGGTGGGACAGTGACGATAAGGTGGCAGCAGCGGTGGTGGTAGTGGTAGTGGGGATAGGGTTGGTGGTGGTGATGATAGTAGGGTGGCAACAGTGGTGGTGATGGTGGTGGTGGGGGTGGTGATAGTTGTTGTGATTTGTGGTTGTGGGGCGGTGGGTGTGGTGGTCGTGGGGGGGTGGCGACAATGGTAGTGGTGGTTGTGGTTGTTGTGGCAGACGTGGTGACAGCCACAGTGATGATGGTGGGGTGACGGTGATAGTGGTAGTGGTGATGGTGGTGGCGGTGGTTGTTGTTATGGAAGAGGTGGTGGTGGGATTGTAGCGATGGTGGTGCGACAGTGGTGGTGGTGGTGATGGTAGTGTGGCGGCAGCGGTGGTGGTGACGGTGATAGTGGTAATGGTGATGGTGGTGGTGGGGTAGCGACAGTGATGGTGGCGGCAGCAGTGGTGGTGGTGGGGCGATGGTTGTTATGGAATAAATGGTGGTGGTTGTTGTGACAGAGGTGGTGGTGTGGTGGCGGTAGTGGTGGTGGTGGTAGTGGTGACGGTGGTGGTGGGGATAGTTGTAGTGGTGGGGTGATAGTGGTGGTAGTAATAATGTTGGCGGTGAGGTAGTTCCAAACAATTTTTTTTTTTTTTTAAAAGTACTTATGAAAAATTATAAGTTTTAGAAACACTTTTAAAAAATTATCACAAACACATTCTTAAGTGCCTATTTTCTCTATAAAATTTGGGATGTTAATATTAGCCGTTAAATTAACTTTAAAGTAAAATTTAAATAGATCTCAACCGTGAAAAATAAAAATCATTTTGAAATGGATTGAAAAAGTTTGGAAGCGAGGGAAAACTGGAAAGACCTACCGGTAAAACGATGAGCTTTTCTACCGGTAGAACTTTTCCAGTAGGCTTTTCCTACCAGTAGAATGTCAAGTTTTGCGGTAGAACATTTTCAGTGAGTTTTCCTACCGGTAGAACTTGCACATCTTCTAACGGTAAATTTTCTTCAAACTTCAAAATTTCAAATGTTTTGTTATGCTTCCGGGCCTTGAGTTTTTTTACTTCAAGGGGGTAAATGGTGTTATATTAAGAGAAATTAATGCATATTGGACCTAGGATGGGTCATGTGATTGAACGATATACAAGTTATGCGTTTGAGAGTGTCCAGTACAAATGAGACTCTGCCCAAACTTTGTGTTGTTGTGATCCCGGTAAAGGGGATATTGTACCGTAGTGTCGGGTTATGCGGCATTCACGGTCACGGGTATTTTCATGGGTTGATGGGTGATTAACGGGTTGATAAAAGACCCTGGATTTTGGGGGCGTCACAACACCCTTCACAAAATCTTCCTCACCCGCCACCAACGGCCTCCACACGTATCTCTCCTTGTTGAGAAATGCACATCAATGCACTAACTCAAAACAAATCAACAACCAAACGGTTGCTATAGTTCGCATTCACGATAACTATCCCGTAAGCAAGCTGATTACTGTCCTTATGCATTCTTTTAGACTTCAGTGACCTCAATTAAACACTTGGGCTCTCTATCACCCACGAACCTAATTTATTTATGTGGAAAATCCTCACTAGAACCCAAGCTAGTAATTCAAATCTCCGCGAATCTGTACTTTTTTTTATATAAAGATGTAAAATCTAGGTGTTCTACTAGGTAAACACACTTTCCCATTTCTTCTAAAGGCTTGTTGAAATCACCAGAGTTTTGTAAAGATACGAGGGTTGGGCGTTATACTAGGTGAACACCATTTCCCATTTCTTCTCAAGGCATTTCTAATTTGAAATCACTGGTGTTTTGTAAATTAGTACACACTCATGATTTCAAATTTGAAATCACTTCCCCTCAGTGGGTTTGTTATCCAGCTGGTCCTTCAACTTGGTTATGACTATTAATTTCAACATTTCTCAAAAGCAGTGTACAACCGTTGATGCAGAGATTGATCGTGGACTCTCCGTTACTTAAGTTAGAAATAGGATGAGGAAATTGAATGCTAGGTTGGAGCTTGAATTGCCTACCTGTTTGCATTGTCTCTCCCCTTTTTTTATAGACAGTATGTTACCATTGGAGAATGGGTGGGGCTATTCCCACTCCATTTAATTTCTTATTATTGAACTACTAAGCCCACCACTTCTATACTTACGCCATTAGTAATTAAGTCCACCTCATACTATATACACTCCCTTTAATAAGTAAACCCATATTATATTTTGTCATAATTAGGGTTTCATTCTCTATCTCATCTCATGCACTCACAAAAATATATTTTTTCAATATAAATTTTTCCAGTGAGATACATGTTAGTATTACTTCTCAATTCAATTGTATGTTTGATTTCATCTTTGTTATATGAATTTTCATAATTTTCGATATATTTTTATATTTTTGTCAAGTTTAATAATTTTTTATTTAAAATTTATATATGTGTATATGTATATATATACTTTCAAATTATTTGTTTTTTTTTTTTTTTTTTATCTTATTTAGATTTTACATCTATAATTGTTATTTTTTTCTTGTTTGATTTTGCGTTTGTGCTTGATGCGTGTTTTTGTTTTTATGTTCAATTTTACGTCTTATGATTTTGCGTTATGTAGTTTTACTTGTTCCTTTAATATTTGCTTCATTTTTTTTCCTTTCTGGTTTCGGTTTGCTTATTTATTTATTTCTTTCTTTTTTTCGTTTTTTTTTTAAAATAGGGTGTATGTAGCATGAGCTGGACTTAGTTACTAATGAAATGAATATAAAAATGGTGAACTTAATAATTTCGATAAATAGCCCCACCCTTGGAGAATAGTTATCCCTTAGTTTGAATTGGAGAGAATCTCGAATTCCAGGTTGTGTAGTGGAGGTAGACTTCTTTCTTCAACGAAACGTTGGATTTGAGTTAAAATGGTCAATCATGAAGAGTTGGTGAGGTGCTAACTCCACGAGTCGAGCTCGTGCTCTATCAAATTTCCCCTCTTCAATTTCTAACAATTTTGGACCTGTTTGTAAAAGTGAAAAGTATAGCCAATGACCCAATTTTGTTAAACAATCAAATTGTGGGAAAATTGGCTTGAGCACTTGCATTTGATCTCTTTCGATAGAGTTTTATTAAGTCGAGCCTGTTGGGAATGAGTTGAACGCAACCTTCGAGTCTACAGTTTCGAGCCAAACGCAAGTTCAAGTTGTAATTGAGTTTAACTTTTCAGTAGTTTTTTTAAAAAAAAAATTAAACTTTAATAATAATCCTAAAATCAACCAAACGGAATCCTCCTCTCGTTGCGTCGCACGTGTAGACCACACCTTTGCAAGTTGGAGCGGGGAACCGCTATAAAGAAAAGGGCCCTCCATCACCGTCAGTTGGTTCTATTCAATCAGCTCAGCTCAAAAGGGACCGCTTCTCCAAGTATTAAAGTACCTAGTGGAAACCCTAAACTGGTCGTAGATTTTCCGTTCGAGCGACGGTCCGTTGCCGGCATTATTCGACATGGAAATGCAGAGTGACTTCGATCGACTTTTCTTCTTCGAGCATACTCGCAAAACATCCGAGGCTACATATGCAAAAAATCCACTCGATGCCGAGGTTCGTATACTCTGCACGGGCATATCTATGCATATTCAAATATATACCTACTCTTTGTTGTTTTGTTTCTTGTACTTAGATTTTATCACAATCTTTTGACATGAAAGATTTGGGCTTTAATTGTTCAGAACATCATAAAATGGGGAGAGTCGTTGGTAGAGTTGTCACAGTTCCAGAATGTTCCCGATTCGAAGAAAATGCTGCAAGGTGCGGATTTAACCTTCTCCCTGTTAGTTATGTAATAGTGAATTTGCTAATCTTTAATTAACCATGCTTGTACGTATTTGTTTCTGATGATTCAGTCTTATGGCAAAAATATTCCATAAAGAATAAATATGAGTCAATGGAAGGACTTATTTTTGAGAATTGGATGTTTAGAGGATACTTTTTGCTCAGGGCCAAAGGGGAAGCGAAATCTTTTTATGTCAGTAAATGCTGTTAAATTAGTTTCTTTGTTTGTTCGATGATTTGATTAATGTAGATGGGATATCCAAGTTTGAGGAGGCATTGATGGTTGATCCAAAAAAGCATGATGCACTTTGGAGCTTGGGGAATGCACATACTTCTTTTGCGTTTCTGACTCCTGATCAAGATGAGGCCAAGTCTTACTTTGACAAGGCATCTCAATACTTTGAGCAAGCAGTTGATGAGGTAAACTTGGATGCAGTTTGTTTACGTTTTTTTTTTCATGAGTATTACTTTCTTGTCTAGCTATCATTGCATGGCATTACAAGACTGTTAAATATGTAATTCAATGGTGTGTTTATGGAGATATAATAGAGTTCTTTGTACATGGCAGGATCCGGGGAATGATCTTTACCGCAAATCTTTAGAAGTGGCTGCCAAGGTAAAATTTTCTTACAATTCTTTATGCTCTTTGTGATTATTATGGTATTGATAATAAAGGCAGATCTCCCTGACGTAAAAGCAACTGTCATCTGAAGTTTGGAGAGTTTGATGAGTTTTTTCTTTAAGATGGTTAGGAAATTATTGGTTAATCCTATAGGCACATTATTACTGACTGACAGTGTATTTGGTTTAAATTTGGCTTACAGAGGTAAAGAAAGGCTGCAATTCTCTGCCATGAGTTGTCAAAGCGTTGATTTTTCTGTTATTTATCTGCTTGAGTGCTTGTTATCTATGGTCCATTTATATGTTTAGCTCGTGGAATCATCTTTGATTATTCAAAAAACTAAGATATAAGGTGTGAAAATCTGATTGTGGGATTGTTCTGGGTTATACTGGCTAGTTTAGTGCATCGAAGTGGCTAGTGTATGAATGATTTGCACTGTTGTAATAATTTCACACCCTTTTTATGTACACTGTTGTAATATGGCTGTCTTTACCTTAATTGTTCTGGGGAAGGCAGCTTTGAATTTGCTTGTTCTCTTGGTTTGAGTTGAGTAGCCCATAATTTGGCTGAGTTAGGTTGAATCAAATGGATGCTGGTTTAATACTACTTGGAGCCTTGACAGAAAATAATAGGAAGTGGCTTCTAAGGAGAATTATCGAGACTCACGAGTTAAGAGCTTAACAGTTTTAGAAATTAAAAAGTATGTCACTCCACTCTTTTTTCTTTTTCTTTTCTTGAGCTCTTAACTTTTGCTCTAGATGACACTCCTTGTTGAATTGCTTGGGTGGTTGTAGTGGGACTTGAGCTTCATTCAGGTAGGTATTTTTACGAGACTTGCCTTCTGCTTAGTCTAGGATTGTGTTAAACAATAATGACATTCCTCAGATATCAAAACTCACTGTCACCTATCTGAGCATGAGATGATGTAGTTGTTCAGATTTCAGAGTGGATGAATATTGTTTTCAAAATTTTGATTCAGTGGTTGGGGTTGATGTTCACCTGTTACTGCCATTTTGAGGCATTTCCTGATAAAACTGTACCTTTTTTTTTTTGTTCGTCTCCTTATGCATCAATAGCTCCTTGGAAATATCGAGACAGTTGTGGGCAAGACGTCACCTTTCTGTGAGTTTATTGGTAGATGTACGATAGACCAACTACTGATATCACGTTGTTGAAGGTACGATACTTGATATCATTTTGACTGCTTATAGATAGTATTGAAGTGTTTGCAGTTTTCAATGGCTAAAACTTCAAAAGAACTCTTGGAATAGAAACTGTTGATCTAGGCTGGGTTTTTGTTTAGCTGGTTATAAAGTCTCTTCTCATTTTGCTAGGGCCGTTCTTATTGACTGTATAACTCAAGTCTGCAATTTCTTGGAGTTTAGTACTGGTTTAGTTTTTGAGGAAACATCTAGCTTGTAACCAGTTTTACTTTGTGTTTTTTTGGTTATCTTTGATCATCTTTCTAAGTAGCAGCTTGGTAGATTGGATGTTTTGATGTGCTATCCCAAAGTTCACCCGTACGGCGCTGGTTTTGAGAGTTAAACTTCTAGCTGATGCAATCTTTTATGTGTTGGTGTTGTGCTTGTCGTTTGTTTGAGATCTTGGTACTCTTAATATGGTGTTTTCGTGGACTCTTTGATAGCGTGTGGAATTTACCCCACCCTTTTACTGGGTATGTTTTCAAGTTTGCTGTTTCACATGATTTGCAACATGGAGTTTGCAAATCATATATTTCTTTCATTTTTGGATATCTCTCTGGTGCAAGAACCAAGAATATCATCCTTAGAAGCTCATTTGGTTGACGGTAGTTGCTCCCTACACACATTTCACACCTCTACCCATGTATCAAGTCTATGGTACTTTGGGCGATTCAAAGTGCTGATGTAACTAGTGCAAATGTGGTGATCTTACTAATTGTGTATCAATTGACCCGCCTTTCGCACTACAAGAGGCGTGTCACAAGACATACAATTATCTATTCTTTGAATAAAGGGAGAGGGTGTGGTTTGGTGTCCACTCCAAAAATTCTGCACTTCCCCTACTTTATCCTCTCTTGATCACGCGTAACTTACACTCTTAACTGCACTTGACCATTCAAAACTTCCAATTTAACTGTACTTAACCGTAATTAACTATCCATAAAATATATATAAATTTCGCTCTCTTAGTCTCTTCCTAATTCCTACTCTCATATCTCTTTATCTATCTCATTATTTATGCTTGTATGTAGGCTTCAACTTAGGACTTGACTGTGTAACTTCATTTATTTAGGATCTGTTTATTTATTTCCATAATTAGACCATCTGGAGACCTACAAGTACTAGGTTTATTGTAATTGGAGATCACTTCACCACTAAGTATTGGCATTGAACTATTATTCCCTTCCCATGTCAATCTTGCCCATATTCCTGTGTCACTTACAGTTGTCTTGCTTAATACATGTCTTACATGTCATGTCATGCAGAATATAAGTTGCTGTATTGTTGCTCAATTATCTACTTACTAGTGAAATAGTTTGCTGTTGTTAAAAGGACTAAATTATTATTGGATTTGGTCTTACCAGGGCTAAAATTAGATGGGAGAAAAACAATTTGGATTTTTCCTATTTGCGAACCTTAAAATTTTTTCAGACATCTAGTGATCGAATCTGACATAAACTAGATGAGTATGACTTCAGTCTTGCCAAATGAACAAAGAAGGGGGAGAAGAGAAAAGAGAAATTTGGGGGGGAGGGGGGGCTCTTCTCCAAGTTTTATGGGAAATTTGGTTGAAGGGATGGATTGGATGGAAGGGAATATTTAAGTCATGGAAGCAGTACCAATCATGGAGGAAAGGTGCCTTTCTTCCTCGTGTTTAGTTTGCAAGTGGGAAAGAAGGAAGAAGAGGGTGTCACTTGATTTTATCTTTATACTTGTATGTAGAAAAGGAAGGGTGTTCTTTTTAGGTAAAAAGGGAAAAACTTGGTCCCACTTTCTGCACTTCCTTTTCTTTTCGTCATTTTGTGGTGAAAGAATATGGTGTTTGGTCCGGAAGTGCACTTCCATGCCCTTCTTTCCCTCCTGCCTCCCCTAGTCCTCTTATTCCTTGGTCTGCTTTTCCTTCTTTTCTATTTTTTTTTTCTTTCCACTACAAACTAACTAATTAGACGCGTGCCCCTCCTTGGGTGAATTCCTTGTTTCGTCCCCAATCTAAGGAGGAAGAGAGAAGGAGGGGGGGGGGGGGGGGTTTACTAACATTTGGTTCCATCTTTTTTCCTAACAAAGGTTAGGTTCTTTAGCGAGTCAGATTAATATTATATAAGCACACAGAAATCTTAAAGATTTGTTTAGGCATCCAGGTGTTTCTTCTGGGTAAGACACTAACTGTTTAGTGGTACTGTTGTACTCTCTAGCAATTCACCTGATTGTCTTTTTTTTTTTTGAAAAGAAATATATCTGTATGTAATCTCACTTCATATAATGCCATCTGGATACATTAGCATAATTCACCTGATTGTCACTTTTAGATTGGAAAGGGGAATTAATTTGCTTGGTGATTTTGTGTTAATGTGTATTTTCCGGGTGGTTAAAGTTATATCATAATTCGTCACTGTCATAAATATCATTCAGAGTCCAACGGTCTTATAATTGTTTGATTCTTTCTAAATCCATTTTTTAATCATTGTTTGCTGTATCGTTAGGCTCCTGAGTTACATGCGGAGATCCATAAACACGGTTTGGCTCAACAAGCTATGGGCCCTGGGCCTTCAAGTTCTGCCACTGCAAAGGTAACATGGTTACACTCTCCCCATCATTTTACACTTATTCAGTTTTTTGGCTCTTTTTAGCTGCCATTGAGATTTAATTAGTGTAATTAATGCCGCAATTGATTAATTCCATCTAATTTTCAATTAGCATTAGTGCGGCCTGGTACTGATTCTCATCCTGGAAACATGCAAGTTTCTCTCTCTCTCTCTCTCTCTCTCTCTCTCTCTCTCCGTCTGTGAATGAGCTCTTGCCTATGTGAAATTAGGTTGTAAGGTTCATTCATTGGACTAGTTGTAGATATGTTGTCTGCTCTACTTCTTTGTCAGAAGTTCAAATTTTTTGATACAGTGAAACCGTTCAAGAATTGTATTCGCATCTGATGTTTTATTTTAGGTTCCTGTTTGTTTTTCCTTGATAGGGTGCTGTCCATTGTTGGATTGTTCTATACTTTATTCCTTGACTTGGCTTTGTTGTTGTTAGCATAATATTTATGTTTTTCTTGCAGAGTTCAAAGAAGAAAAAGAAAGACAGTGATCTTAAGTATGACATATTTGGTTGGATAATCCTTGCAGTGGGCATTGTCGCCTGGGTGGGGTTAGCTAAGTCTCATGGGCCTACACCTCCTCCAAGATAAGTATGCACCTCCACCTCCACCTCCTCCAAGATCAGCCAGTCGTTTGTCCTAGAGGCAATATTGGGTGAAGGCATGTCTCTGAGTGGTTTTTTTAATTTTTGACCCGATTAAGGCTTTTCACCATTGTAAACTGATTAACAAGTAATAGTTTCTCTTTATTACATTTTTCCTAGGTAAATTCCAACTGAAGTTATTGGTTGGATTTGATGCATATTTATTCTTCTGTAGTAGATTTTGTTGAGAAGCATTTTTCGTACCTGGCATTCCTTTCTTTCCTACAAATTTTTTTTGTGAAAGATCGTGTTCTGGATTGGACGTTTGTGATCAAGATTGGAGCCATGTACCAGACCATGGCTACTTTGTTATGACCTTAAAAAGTGGTGCCTATGCCTGTGCGACCGTTGAAAATGTGGTTTATTCTTGGGACGACCTCAAAGATGAAGCAATTTTGGCTTTTGCTGGCTCATTCTTGTTTTGTTTTTTATGTGTTTTTTTCTTCTCTTTCTTAGTTTGGGGTACTGGTTATATCACGTCTTGCTTTAGAATTTCTTCCAAGGTGAGACTGGGGCTGGGTTATTAAAATGATTCTGATTATCCCGTTTGGAGTAGTAATTGGAACTACTTGAAGCCCTTGATCCTGGTCTGTCATACTCTCCGAGCATGAGATGTTTATTGATTGTGTTATGTAACACTATACAAGCTCGTAAAAGAAATTCACACTTATCAGTCACAATAACATGATTTTGGCTCTGGTCCTATGTTCAACAATAGGACATGAAATTGATACGGAATCAGCAAGCTTGAGTTTAGTCTTAATAAGAGGTTTGAAAGGTAAAAATGTATGGATTAAATGCTAATATGAATTTAATTAAATATTAAAAGAATTTTTTAAATATTATTTATACATGGTGTAAATTTGATACTATGCAAATTTAATTATATATTATTTTATAAATGAATTGAGTATGAATTAAATAAAATTTTAGCACTATAATTTATGTATGATATATGAACTTAACCTGGTTGTCCTAATTTAATTAGCGGTGTGTCTAAATATTGAAACCTAATTGGAGTAAAAAGTAAATTTGTCTTATTGTTGTGGGACCAAGTTACGTGGCGCAATCAGAGCCTCTAATCGGCTAATAGAGCATAAAATACGGGTGAGCAGGACGTACATCGTGATCTGGAGAAGAAGATAAGGTTTTAATAAAATCTCCCTCCCTCCCTCCCCTACCTCTGTCTCACAAGTCACAACCCTATCACTGCATTTCTCAGTAAGCAAGCATCACCACAGTTCTGAGCGCCCTATCCTAATCAATCCAATTTACGTATATACATAACATGTTTATGTTCGTAACATTTGCATAGTTCTGATTGCAGAGTAATGGCGGCGGCGACTTTGAGTTTTAATCTTGTAGGAGCATTCAGAGGACTGTCGTTGGGTTCAAGCTCCTCATCGTCTTTCTTTAGAGGTGATTTTGGATCGGTTGACGTGGTGCACAAGGTGTCCGTGTCGTTTCCGCTGAAATATCCTCTGACAATCGAGTCTGCGCACAAGAAAGGAGCCGGAAGTACAAAGAACGGCCGAGATTCTCCTGGCCAAAGGCTTGGCGTCAAGATTTTCGGCGATCAAGTGGCTAAACCTGGCGCTATTATCGTTCGCCAGCGCGGTACCAAGGTATGAGCTCTGTAACTCCTCAATTCGACTAATTGTGGGATATAAGTATTCATCAGAGATTGGATCCTGAATTTTTATATTTTATTCGTTAATTAGATAGAAATGGAACTTCGAGATTGGAAGTTTTTTTATGTAAATGTAGACTAATGCCTAGATACATGTATGTGTGTATATTCTATGTATTGTGCGACGTGCCGGCACAGATAATTAAAATTGTCTTCCTTCTAGGGAAGGGGAGACGCAGAGGGATAGTCAAGTGAGCCCCTTAAATCAGACAGTTTGCAATGCCAGAGAGAGTCTAGGAATAGGATGGAAAGGATTGGTGAATGCTGGTTTGATAAAATTATTATGTTCAAATCTTAAACTGAGATCCAATGTTTGTGTTCTTAAGTTATCATCCATCCATCTCAGAGGCACTGTTTCTTTTTGGTGTTAGGAGCCCAATGTGGTACTTTTTGTAGGTCAAAAAACACATTCCAATTGCGGTGCCTCAGTGTTGGTGGATTGGGTAGATTCATGAGTGAGAAGATGATATGCAATGTTTTCTGGTATGCTGCTGCTCAATAAGCACTTACCAAAAGTTCACTCCAATATTGAGTTCTGTAAAATTCCAATCCAAAAGATAAAAAAGAAACTAGATCCAGCCAAATGAACTATTTGTAAAGCAAGTATAGACTCAAGGATGGTGAAGTATTCAGTTGATAACTTGATATACCATTTATTTTGATAAATATAACTTTTCTAGATGTCACCTTGGAGAAGCCCTAGTTTTGACAGTGAGTTTCGAGATGTGAAACCCCCTAATAGTTGAAGATGCTTGCAAGAAAGTTCTCCATGTTTGTTGAACTATGAACGTACCAAGCGGGATTGTGGGCACACCTTGGGCAGAAATTGAATTTAGGATATACAGAATGGTTCCTCGCCTTTTGTGTGGTTTTGAAATGTAATTTGCCTGGTTGGTGGTCCAGCTTTTTAAAATTGCTATGAGGAAATTCGTGTGGAATGTGGATAAATATGTAAAATCTTGTTCAGAAGCGTCATGCCAGTAAGCATGCTTAGCTCCATGTGATTTTAACCCTATCCATTTTTGAAGAATAAAAAGAACTCAATCAGAAGCCTATATTGTTGGTATTGGATCTAGCTACAGACAAGTTTGAACAATTACTTATTTTTAGTATCCCATCACTCAGGTATATTGGGTGGTCTTTAGTCCATCAGATACAGTGTATCGATATATGTGTGTTGGTGTACTTGGATGACGGAAGTTTAGTGTATCTGAACTTTTGTGTGATCATAGGAGCTTTGAGGGATTGATCTGCTCGATGGTCTCATTCTTTCCGTTCCTTTGAATAACCCGGTTATTGCTCTTGTTGATTTCATAGCATGCATATAAGACCATAGGGATTTTAGCATTATCAATTTTTACATTTCATAATGCAGACTTCCTCTGCTCAGAGAAAAAAAAAGAAGGGCGGAGTTCCTGAGCATTGCTTAACTGCGTGCAGGATGCCTTCATTGCCTTGTTTTGGAATGTGCTGTTACTTTGCTAGGGAGACTGATATCCTAACACTTGTCTCTTTTCTTGACATTGGCAGTTCCATCCAGGGAAGAATGTGGGGCTTGGAAAAGATCACACCATCTTCTCTTTGATTGATGGATTGGTCAAGTTTGAGAAGTTTGGGCCTGATAGAAAAAAGGTCCAATTTAAAACTACGGCTTTACAATTCGTACTTCTGACAAAACAATGGTTGTATTTGACACAGATTTGGCTTTGTGTAATTCACAGATTAGTGTCTATCCACGTGTAGTGCAGCCTGAAAACCCTAACAGCTACAGAGCTAGGAAGAGAGAGTCCTTCAGACTACAGCGTGAGCGCAGGAAAGCCAGAAGGGAACTTAGAGAAGGCATTGTTGTCCAACCTCAGCTAGTTCTTGCCTCAGCCAGTGAAACTACAGATGATGTTCCAACTTGCTGATCCTGAAAGGTGTTTCAGTTGTCATCATATTATGAGTTGATTGTTGTATGTGTGGGTGGAGCATGTGGATAAAGGTTTGCTTCACAAGCTTTGCGTTTTTTCTTTGTAGTTAAGATTGCTTTTCTGAAATATTGAAAGCTTATTTTCCAAGTCAAGTTCCAAATTGCATTTCTTCGTCACTGAATTCATCGTGTTTTCATTCAGAGTCCAGAAGATAGAAGCTATAGGGGAATATTTTACATTTCAGCCTTTTTACTCCTGCTAAAGCAGTTGACGAATTTGTGCTGCACTTTGAGCAGTCCTGGGCTTTAAAGCCAATAACCCCGTTGGCAACCCTGCAATAATAGTTTGAGGGAGGGATGTGGAGGGAAGCCCAAGTCTGATACAGTTTGGTTTTGTAATTTGAAAATAAAAAAGACAACGGTTGTGTTACGTGCTTTGAACTTGAATCCCACTCATTTCTGAAAGAACTTAATATCATTATCAAGAATAACAATGCTACAAAATCCAAATGAAACTTAAAAAGTTACAACTTCAATGCATATCATCTCTTGGATGAGTGAGTTTTATCAAATTTTTTCATTGAAACACACTCATTCTACACTCATACGAGGAATGATATGAATTTGAGTTTTAACTTTTAGGTTTTATTTGAGTTATGTAGCATTTTTTTTTTCTGGGAATAACATTCATATAAAAATCCTTCACCCAAAAAATATGCATCAAATGCATGTCGCACACGGGGAGGGCTAAGCCAGAGCTATCCCTTGGGCATCGCAAACCCAACCACAAATGAACCAAATTTATCCCCACGTCGAGGTCCACCATCATTGCCAGCTTTAATCCACTTCCTGGGAAAATAAAAATGAGCAGCTAGACACGCCATTTCTTTGGAAATGGGATCCAGAGTTTCCATGAGCTACTAAGCTATATGTTACAAAATTTCACGAGAAAGCTAGAACAGACTTTTTAAGAGACAAACTCTCCCCATCTCAAACTATACCTGGCTCATTCAGGAACGCACAAAACCTGAAACTGTGCAGGGGTACATAGCATAACCAACCCCCCCCCCCCCAAAAAAAAAAAAAAAAAAACCACCACCAACCCATATGTGACCACATGAGATTTAGATGCCAAAATGACGGGTAGGAATGAATCTCATGCTAGATCTGATCACCAATTGGAGAACAAAGTTCACCATTCTTTTCTTGAACTGCAAACAAAGACCACCCTTAATTCGACCCGAGAATGAGATAATTGCCTAAAAGAGTTGCCACATGACCAACAAAAAGGTCAAACCCACTTCCAAATATCAAGACTCGAGTAGAGAAAGTCGTATGGTCTAAGAGAATGCATACTCAACATTAGGTTGGTTGCCTTTTAAAAAAACAGTCTAGTTCTACAAATTTCTTTGCATGTGTCTGTCAAAAGGGAGCCTACAGTACAAGATATTTCTTTCAGCATTTTGCACCTCATGACTACTTACTCCACCCTTCCTTGCCCACTTCTCATACTCCGCGACCTGCACTCACAATATAGCTTCAGCCAATGACAACAAATAAAATTATCCCATTATAGAAATCACTTAAAATAAATTTTGTTCGATAACAAAAAATCCAATTCTAAGTATTCTGAAAAAAATAATGAGATGAAGGCAGAAAGGAACTGATCTTTCTTGTCAAACATACAGAAACTAAAGTTTAGTAAAAAAAAGCTAAATGTGCCAGAAATAAAAGCAAAAACACAACGAAAGCAACAACAAATCAAAGATTCATTGGGAATAATATCAGTAGAGTAAAGTTTCGACAGAAAAGTCTGTATGACAAACAAATTGAAAGCATGGGAATTGAGAAAGATCAATCCACATTTCTGCTTGGGAAAATCGAGTTTGTCACTGAAGAAAAAGGTAAGGAGAACTCTAATCTAAAGTTAAAGCTGGAGATTAAAGCAAATTGAGTAAACAACAATTTTGAAGAGCCTAATGCTACGTAAATATAGGCTGCAGATAGGTACAAACATATTGAGCTGTTTAAAGCAGATTTGTTTGGAGCTAAGGAGCACGGACATGGACGTGAGACATGGATATGACACGACTCGGACATGAGACATAGATACGACACGACACGAATATGCAAACACGATATTTCTCAAAAAAATAGGACACGAACACGTTGGGGATACGCTACAAAAAATTATTTTTTTATATATAATTTATCGCAAATATAATGATAATGATATGCAATTAATAAAAAAATCAGTAGTTTATGATAAGTAAATCTTATGTGTAATCACCTATGTAAATTTTTAGATTAAAAATCATCATTTTTTTTTTGTAGATAATGTGTATATAATATATAATTTTAATAATTGCTCTCATTTTCTCAATTCATCTTTTTTTAAATTTATACACATCTTTTGTATTTATTATTATATTTTTAGTACAACTTTAATATGTCTAGTGTTAGTAATTATACATTCTTAAATTTTTAAAATTTGTTAATTACATTTCAACACATGTTTATTGTTTAGTAGTAGACACGTTCCAAAGAAGTGTCGGACACATCACCAAAGAAGTGTTAGACACGTGTTAGAAATTAAAATTTTAGCATTTAATTATGGACACGGATAAAAGAGTATCGAACACGTGTCTAAGAGTATCCGAAGAGTGTCGGTGTCCGACACGGATACGTCACCTTCTCGAGAGTGTTCGTACTTCATAGATTTTTAAAATGTCTAGTGTTAGTAATTATACATTCTTAAATTTTTAAAATTTGTTAATTACATTTCAACACATGTTTATTGTTTAGTAGTAGACACGTTCCAAAGAAGTGTCGGACACATCACCAAAGAAGTGTTACACACGTGTCAGAAATTAAAATTTTATCATTTAATTATGGACACGGATAAAAGAGTATCGAACACGTGTCCAAGAGTATCCGAAGAGTGTCGGTGTCCGACACAGATACGTCACATTCTCGAGAGTGTTCGTACTTCATAGATTTGGAGTATCATGTTGAACGTCCCTCTATCCAAATCTTAACCAGGGGCGGCTCAACAGTGTTATCAAAAAAGCTTAGGCTTTAAGCCCCATTTTTAAAAAAGGCCCCAAATTTTTAAATATCATAAATAATTCATGTAAAAAAATTAAATCTATAAATATTTTCAGTCCTAAAAAAAGCCTTATAAAAATACAAGTCCAATAAAAAAAAAAATTTAAGGCCTCACTTCAAGGAAGACCCATAATTTATAGGTGTACAGTAATAGTCCAAACAAAAAATTTAAATCCATGCCTAAACAAAATATTTCAACTTAAATAGATTGGGCCTATTAATTCAGCCGTAAAATTAAAAGGCCCTAAAATTTATTTTTTAAAATAAAGAAAAAAAACTAAATGTAAAACTAAAACTACTAAAAAATCTAGTTTTAACCCTAAAAAAAATCAAGTTTAAACTTACTATTTTTTTGATCATTCTTTCTCTCTCTCACTCTCTCTTACCATTAAGTTCAAATATGATAACAAAAATTTGAATATAAAAATTTAATTAATATTTTTGTATTTAAAAAATAAAAAATAAAAATTATTATTAATATTAAAATAAAAAGGCCTCATTTATCTTTTCTGCTTTTGGCCCCAAAATGTCTCGGCCACCCTGATCTTGAGATCAAGTTTTTCCAAGTAGAGGAGACTCATGTATCAATGACTTTCCACACGTGGGCCAAATTCCTTGACATCGATCGATGAATTTTCTATTTATGGAATGCTTTGGCTTGAGACTAACTTTATCTGCAAAAATGACTTGTTCACTGGTGATTCAGCCTTAATTCTAGCCCTTAGTATTGCGTTCTGTGTTCCAACTCAGACTTTTCTCTTATGGTTTTTTGAAAGAATAAAATCTTATTCTATTATACAGCATGATTTTATGTTTGAGAGATGCAAACTGCAAGATCAGGGAATATGTTATCAATAAATTCAACCTCTGGTCTCTCAAGTTTTCTCTCCGGTGAGTTTCATATCATGGATACTGACGTTAGTCATATCCTTTTTGTTATTTTCATTGCACCTCCTGAGTCGCTTCCATATCAGACATATAGATCAAAGTGAGACACATCTTCAGATTAGAGAAATCAGGAAACAGTATTTCCCAACAAAAGAACGCAAATCTTGACATAACCATCAAAATTCGTAGCTAACAGCCAATACTAACAAAGCCAAAAACAACTAGTACCTAAAATACAGATCAAAATTGAACAAAAGCATTCCTCACAAACAATAGACTTATAAACAACATCAATTGTTTGAACACAGGAGAAAAACTAAACTCCATCAAACCATACCAAAAAGATATACATTCACTACCGTAGTAACGCAGGTCAATCAATCAAATCACCTAATTGAAGACGATTGACGAAGCAGCACATATATACGCATACGCTTTAAGAAACATTACCTTTACGAAGATCCGACGATGATGTTGTTGATAGGGATGAATATCAGCTTGACGAAGAACCCTACGAATCCCATCACCACGAATCCGATAGCTGTGCGGAACGCTACCTTCGTGAATTCTACACGAACACACATCGCAATCATAATCGTAAAAATCAACGAAAGTTTACACAATTGTTGACTGAACAGTGTCAGATCGAAACCCTAAGAAGAAGAGAATTATTACCTTTGCGATCGGGTTTGTGGCACCTCTTGACAAGCCGAACGCTGTCCTTAGCGAACTCTCTCAGTGGATCGAAGACGGAGTCCAAGGCGTCCATTTTTTGTATGTAGCCGAGACAGAGACAGACACAGAGAAAGAGAAAGCCTAGCTTAGATCTGAGAGATGAAGATGATGGAGAGAAACGTGAACCAAGACGGGAGAAGAAGCAATACGCCGGCAGAGCACGTGAAACAGATTTATCTACCCTTTTCTGTGACCACTGTTCTGTTGTTTTCTTTCTGACTGAAACACCCCTACCACCACAACGATATATGACTGGATAATTCAGGTCAGTAATGTCATTTTCTTTTTGAGTATTTTTTTGTTATTTTATTTTTTTAATTGAATTGATAGATAACAACAAATAAATAATTAAGAGTAAACTACACATATGACCTTCAAACTATAACTATTGTGTCAATTAAGTTCCTAAACTTTTTTTATGTGTCAATTGAGACATAAAACTCTCTAATTGTATCAATTCAATCATTTTGTCTGCCTCCATTAAATTTTATAACAGAACAGATTGTGTCGTTCACGTGACTGGACTACAACTCATTTGTGTCACATGAGTGATACAATTTCGTCACTTTCCGTTAAAAAATCAATGTATATACTTGGCTGGTAATAAAACTCCTTCAATACCTGCTACAATTTCCTCTTCCTTATGATCATCACCATTCTGAGCTGCTCTCAGCCCCTACAATGTCTTTATCTGGCCAACACTGCTCACGGTGGAACTGTCCATATTGTTTTGGGGATTAATCATACATCACGCAACACGCTTACGGCTTGGTGATATAGGATGATACAAGTAGCCTTCTCCTTTAGATTTTGAATTTTCATCACATCACAGTGCCTACGCTGAGACGCGGCATTCTAAAACTGGAAAAAGAACATTTGGGAGAAAACAAGAATCACTCATTGAACTGTTTTATTGATCAACACTTCATTCCAACAAACGTTCAGATTTTACCCCACTTAAACTCAACAATGCCTTGCAATCCAATACATTTTAAAGTTCCAGTCCTATTGGAGGAAAAAATGTACAGCACTCAACATTCAAAAAAGAGAACATCTTACATCACACAACAACAAGAAAGCACCCATCTGCGAAACAATGACAATCTGGTAATGCCTAGATTATGTCTCGTTTCCACTCTCCAGCTGATGGCCCTCGAAAGTGCTCGCATTTGTCATCCAGAGGTTGGAGACAGACATTCGCTTCAATTGGAAGTTGTATGTAATCAACACCGGTCTGAGTAATTGAATTTTGAAAACCTGATTTAGTTCTGTTCCCACTAGTCTTAAGTACGAGATTTTCCATAGAGGTTAGTGTAAACACTCTTAGTCCGGTAAACAAGAATCATGGTTAAAACAAACGCAATAATGCAGAGCCCCGACATTATTATGCAAGTCAAGAAGAAGCATATTGCACCTTCACACTTGAGTGGTTCAGCCAAATTAAGAATGCCTGAAAAAACTGATACCATGCTTTGTTGATGGTGATTCCGAGCTTGCTTCTCTGCTTCCATGTCATATATACTGCTAGCAAGTAGACCTGAGAAGACTAGTGAACCTGCAGGGTTTGCTAGAGTGAGAAAATTGTATAACGCCCCGAACTTCTTTAGGCCAAATAACTCAGATGCAGTAGCCGGCACAATGGCCCAATGGGCCCCGTAACCAAGCCCGACTAACAGAGTCCCAATGTACATAGCTCCAGGCCAACCCACAGCAAAGAAGAAAAGCCCAACTGCCATTATTACTTGGGCGACAGCCATGGCTGCTGGCCTTGGATAAGCATAGTCCCTATTCAGCACCATGGAAAGTTCAGATGAGAAAGATACAAGCCAAAACTAATCATAATAAAGTTAGCTAGGATCCAGGAGTAAGTTAATCCAACTTGTACCTGACAATTAACTCAGAGAAGTAACCGCCACCAATCCGGCCGAGAAAGTTCCAAATGCTGATCATGGAAACAAATACATGTGTGTTATCATATCCCAAAGACTGGCTCATCTGACCCAGATTATCAATCACGGTCAAACCGGATCCAGAACCCAATAGGAGTGAGAAAAAGATAAGCCAGAAATCTGCCTTTATCAAAGCTTGCATCAATGTAAAGTCTTCCCCTCTGTGCGGCCCCCTTCTCCTCTTGACCCTCACTGCTCCTTCTGCAGCTGCTTGAAATAGTTTTGTTTGAAGTTGTGCTATTCTTTTTTGCCTCTCCGAAGCTGGAAGCAAGTCCACTTCCTTAGGCTTCTCATCTTCCAACTCACTAAATATGACCTCGTGCACATCATTTCCAGATTTTCCAGGGTCTTGTTTATGTGGCTCAAGTAAAAGAGCCTCTTCTGTTGGATCTCTTGGCTCTGGGGAAAAACTCAGCCAGGTGGGGATCACAATTGGGATTAATAAAAGAATGAATAAAATCACTGTGAAAATTATGATCACAGTGTGGCTCACATCAACTAGATCTTCAACGAGCATAACCCCCATCAGATAAGCAGCCAGAAGAAGGCACACAGCATAGATAAATGAAAAACTTGACCCATCAGATAGCCGGACTTGCCTGTGACCTCCAACAGGCCTGACAATGAACATAAGTGCGATAATCACCATTGTTGGCCCTACTGCAACCATAAATATGAGTGAAGCATGATCGGGGGTATGCATTACCGCATATATCTGAGTCAGAATCGCACCCCCCAACCCAGCAAAGCCCTTCAGTATTCCCACCACAGGACCCCGGTTTTTGGGGAAGTTTTGCACACATGAGACTAGTGCTGCTGTATTAAAGTAGGTCTCACCATTTGTTCCAACAAATATAAGAATGCACATCTGCATATAATGATATTAAATGATAATTTGACTAAGGCAGCATTATATATAAAATTAAAGTTTCTGCTAAGTTGTCTTGGATTATAAGAAAAAAACCTCCAAAACATAAAGCATTTATGCAAGTATCGTAACATTGAACCCAGAATCAGTGTGCTACTTGTGTTAAACAAGACTCATTTTGAAGATATGTTGGTGACATCAATCCAGCCAGAAGAAGAGGAACCAAACTGAAAATGTTTTCTGGTGAATCACTGGATAAATATGTCATGAGAACAACTGCTCTAACACTTACACCACTCTTAATCAATTCAAATGGGATCAATATTCCAACACAAGTTAGGTTCATTCGAACAATTATTTGTAAGAATTTTATTTTCAAACTTCCAAGACAAGAAATCAAAGATAATCAGTTTCCATTAATTGAAAATACGATAAATAAATTCGAAATGCCATTCTCCCCCGTTAAAAGAATTCGAAGAAGAATAGGATACTGTGCCCTCAACACCCGGAACCCCCACTTGTACAAGAAAGATACGTACAAACATAAAGGCTGGTGCATTTCCATACACAAACACAGTGGGGGAACCATGGACTGATTGCGAGACATGAACTCATGACCTTAATGAAACATAATATGTTAGACAACCAATTACTCCAAAAGCTTGCACTTATGGCATAAACAAGGGCAAACTAACTACCAAATAAATAAAACGGAAGTAGAGAATATCGTCCAAAACCTCCCACAACCCAACTCTGGTATAATGTTAAAACCTCTAACTCAAAACGAATTGACAAGTTGAGAGGCACATCTGACTCATATACTAGTTTGGGAGACGTTATCATAAGCTCTGATAGTAGATGATAACAACGATACCAACAGATATCATTATGGGTTGTCCAGTTGTTTCTTTAATTTGGCAAATTGGCTGCTAGGAGACAACGAGATATCCATATTGTTGCCCAACTTAGGTGACAATCCCATGCTTTGAATAAATAGCAAAAAGACTTTGTAGTTTTGTCCAATTGCAACAGGAAAGAAAAGCCACGTTTACGAATAAGACGCAAAACAAATTAACTTCTTTACACCAGCTGTATTATCCAAAAGGAGCAAGTTCCTCATTAGATTATCCCTTTGAGTGTCAAATTCAAAGTAGAGCTGTATTGACTCATAACTCAGAACATACAAGAGAAAGGATATTCGCTCCAAGAAAGATTCCACATAGATAACCAATTACACCAGACAATATTGAGCAATAATGAGCAATTGACCCAACAATTCATTTGATCCAGGAAACATCTTATATGTGCGACACTGTCGAGGATCCATGGAATCATAGCCAGTATCGAGAAATGATAGAGGCAAACTAAGTCATACAATCTGTTCATCTGAATTCAAGCTGAATCACCTCAGAAATCCAAGAATATACATGAACAAATAAATTTCCTAGACCAAAACTACTAGATGCTATTATTAATTTATATTTGGTGTACAATCATAAATGCATTCTAAAATTTTCCGGTTTCTTTTTTGGCCTACAAGACTTTTTAAGTATTAAAGACAAAATAAATGGAAATAGAATTCCCGGTGCACCTCTGGGAACTAGCAATTCATGTTTGATGCATTACTTGAGGTTGAGGTGGCGAAGGAACTTCCCACAAACATACTAACAACAAAGGAGAGGAAATGAAAGGTCTGAATAAATAAAATTGGAAAGTTAATTGAAAGATGGCTGATAAACAAATACCTTGTGGCAACCAATTGAAAATTTGAAAGCAAGATACATCCGGATATACAAGAATGCCAATCAGAATATATGAATAGTATGTGCATGTTTCAAACAGAGACAATTCCAGAAAGTAGGTAATAACAAATATCCATCAGAAGAATCAAAAAGAAAGAATAATTTCCCGATTGAATCTAACATGGAAATTTGGTTCAAATATTCACAAATCGGATTCTGCAGAATGTTTAGAAACGAACCAAATCACCTTATATATCTGTTACAATTTTCTAAAATAACAGAAACAAACAAGAAAAGCAAAAAACAGAGTAAATGAACACAATAAGATGATGAGAGAGACAAAGGCATTGGTACTCACAGCCCACAATGGCAAAGTTGGAGCTCGACCTGTAACGATGAGCCAAACCCAACCATACCCAACAAAGTTCTGCACAGCACCAACAAGAAGAGCACCCCATAAAGGCAAGACTTCACACAAACTACCAGCCAAGAATCCAACACTATCCCCAAGGTCCTTAGCCACACCCAACCTCGCAATCTGCTTCTGATTGTAGTTCAAAGAGCTCTTTATCACCGGCGATATACTCCCAAAAAGGTACCCAATCCCCGCACACGATTGTATCCACATTGCTGCCACAAACACCAGCCATCGGTTACTGAAAAGAAAACTAAGCCCCTCTCTCAAACGAACCATGTTGAGTCAATATGGAAATCTTTGATTTTCTGTGTTTTTGCTGGAATGGGGGTTTGAAGATGTATGTATGACCCAAAAGAATTTTTAGCAATTCAAAGATGCTATTGTTATTTTAAGGCACCGCAGAGCAAAGAAGTCGGAGAAATGATTCAGTTGATAATACTATATATATATTGGTATTGGTATTGGTATATGATCGGTTTGTGGGGGAGAAACTAGTAAGACCCTGATGTTTGAGATAATTGTGAAAATGCCATTTCTGCTGGTGTGCAGTGCCAGTGTGCTTCTGGCTGAGCATCATTGTCGCAGAGGCAGAGGACAAGAAGACACGTTGAGGTGATTCTGCATCTTACGTCCCAAATGTTGCTTTCGAAAGTGTAAGGACGTGTTTGACAAACGTTATATACCTGTCGTTTTAATTCGGGGGGGAATATTTTTTGTGAGAGTTCTGTTAGCATCTCTCAGAACATGACTAAAGGGCACATCCAATCATTTGTTGTGAAATTAAACGACGACAATAAAGTGAAATCAATGAAAAAAATGATAAGAATACAATTTAAACAATTACACAATACAAAATTTACGTGGTTCGGCAATTTGCTTACATCTACGACACTGCAGGGATTTCACTATTCTCAAGAAAAAGAATACAGAGAGAGTCTGACGGCCGTACAGTATCAATAAACCCTAATCACCAAAACAAGCCCAAAAATTTTTCCCAGAGGCGTTGCCCCCGGGCCCCCTCGGCCCCAGCCTCCGCTCCATAGACTAAACCTTAAAAAAAATCTCATTAAAGAAACGCAACATTATTTCGGGCCGGGTCAGGTCATCGTCCGGATCACACGCACAAACTAGACTCCACAAAAGAAACCCAACACCATTGTCGTTCAGACACAAAAATAAAAAAACCATTGACGTTAAAATAGGGTAAAATGTACAAAGAAAAACCCATGTAATTAAGAAAAATATATTGGGCATAACTCTCATACTAAATCAGCAGTGACACGTGATGTAATCGTTTATTAAATAAGTAATGTTACACAAGTCAAATAAAACTCAAAAAACTACAACACAAATACATATCATCCATTAAATGAGTGAGTCTCATCAATTTTTTCAGTGAGACTCATTCATCCAAGAGATAATATACATTTGAGTTATGATTTTTAAATTTTATTTGAGTTGTATAACATTATTCTGAGTAAATAAGTCTGCAAGTGAACTCCACAAAAAATCATATCTACTCAATCATGTAATATATAATCATTTACATGATAAGAAGTGAGTTTCATTTTATCTATTTTGTTAAATTTTTCATTGAATAGTTATATCACATCAGTATTATTGACATAGTATAACCATTACACCTAATATTTACTCGTACTCCGTGTCGTTTACACCGGACCTCCTTATAATTTCAATTGTTGTACTGAACTCTAGTAATATTATGCTTTGATAAAAAATCTTGGTCATGGTAGCATTGTTGACTAAATGTCCCTCAACTTATCAACAGATTAAACTATTACAGAGTTGACTCATTTTCGACTCAAATAATTTGTCCTTGCCTTCATTATTAGTATTAAAAAAAGGCCTCCCGTAACTGATGTGTGTCCGACGAGATCAGGTCCACAAGGTTCTCATGGGTTCCCCATTTAAATATATAGTTGCTTGCTGCTGTCCTCTTTCACACTTGACAGGGACGGTGTCCTTTTTTTTCCCCCACTTTTTTATTTTGGCTAATTGAGGAGATAGGAATAACCCACCTGACCATGAGCTATGGGAAGAGCGTTTTTTTGGTATTATCAGGCAAGTTGTTAGATTCCATTTGGTTTTTTTGTTAATTACAAAATAAAGAAAATAAAACCTATGTGTGCATGCATTTTAATTCTTTTGATAGCTTGATTATATTTTACTTTTGTATGAATTTTTTCTCTTCATTACCAAATGCAATTGCACCAGAGAGGAATGCCCCTTTAAACACATACTTTATTTGATACGATAAAAAATGAAAGGATAAAAAAATTAGAAAGATAGATAAAATATCATGTTTAATAAGGAAAGAAAACAAGCGAAAAGTGGATGTATTAGCTTTCATTCAAATTCATCAAAATCAATCCCTTCAAAATTGGGAGGAAAAGTGGATAAAAAATTAATTATGTGTGTTACAATGTATTCTATTTACTTATATATTTTTTAATATATACATATATCATATTTATCTATTAAATATTATGTATACATTAATATTATATATAGATATAATGATAAAATATGTATTTATATTTTTTTTTATCCTTTCACTTTTTCTTCCTACCAAACACAGAAAAATCATACTTTCTACTTTCTGTCTCTCCTACCAAACACAAAAGAGCGAAAAAAAGATTCTTCTCTTGAAGGATGAAAAATGTATCACTCTTATGCTCCGTTTGGTACGATGGAAAAATGAAAGGATGGAAAGTTGGAAAGTGGGAAAGTGGGAGGGATAGATAAAACATCATGTTTGGTAAGAAAGGAAAGTAGGAAAGATGGAAAAGTGGATGGATTAACTTTCCTTCCAACTCACTAAAATCAATCTCTCCAAAATCGGAAGGAAAGTGGATGGAAAGTTAATTATTTGTGCTGAGATGTATCTTATTTGTCTATATATATTTTAATATATACATATATTATATATAAATTAATTTCATGTAAAAATACAATGATAAAATATATATTTTTTAAAAATTTTAAAAAATTAAAAATAAATAAAAATAAATAAAAATAAATAGATCAACTCGCAACTCGACACGACACAATTAGTTAAATGAGTTGAGTTAGGTTTGACTAATGTTCGACACAAACCCGTAATGACTCAACACGAATTTGACACGATACGACTCGATTGTCACCCCTAATCTTAGCCAGCACAAAAAAAAAAAAAAAATTTAGTCATTTGTATTTTCCATTCATCCAACCAAACAAAGAAATGAAAGTGTATCATTTCTACTTTCCTTCCTTGAAGGATAGAAAGTGTATCCCTCCTACTTTCCATCATTCCTACCAAACGGAGCATTACTTTCCATCCTTCAATTTTTTCATCCACCCAACTAAACGCACCGTAAGCGACCATTCTTCCCCAGGCCACTTGCCTTAATTGTCCATCCTAGCATCAAAATAATCAAATATGTTAAGAGACACATTCTTATCTTCAATGACTCTGTTCCGTTTGGTACGATGAAAAAGTGGAAGGATGGAAAGTTGGAAGGATGGAAAAGTGGATGGATTAACTTTCCTTCCAACTCACCAAAATCAATCCCTCCAAAATCGGAAGGAAAGTGGATGGAAAGTAAATTATTAGTGTTGAGATGTATCTTATTTGTCTATATATCTTTTAATATATACATATATATACATTAATTTCATATAAAAATACAATGATAAAATATGTATTTATATATATATATATTTTAAAAAAATTTAAAAAAAAATTTTAAAATTTTAAAATTAGGAAGGATGGAAAGTAGGAAGGATAGAAAGTGTAAATCCGTCTTGAGTTCTTATCCACACAAGTGGGCATATAAGATGTTTGATTTTCACAGGATTGTACTGTTAAAGAGACAATTGTCGTATGATTTTAGGTTTATGTTTGGTTTTTTATACATCAAACATGAGCTTTCAGTTCAGTTTCACAGGATGTCTTGGCTATAACATTACGCATTATGGCTTTGTCGATTGACCAAAAATATAAGCTTGATAATTCTGGGTAATGTCGGTTTCGGATAGCAAGTTGTTCTCCAAATGGGCGGTGGACCTGATCGAAAAATGAATATATTCATGTATGACGCAAGGCATAATACAAATGAGTCTATGAGGTAATAATATATTGTTGCTGACAATGACACAAAGCTTTTGTTGAATTTATGAGATTAACAATATCACCTTCGAACTTGAATGAGTAGTTCAGTGGTGTGGTATCTAACTTGCAATGAATCATAAATTCAAATGTGTTCAATTTGATAAGTGGTGGTGTCCCTCAGATTTCATCGATACTTATGATTAAATGAATAATTGTAGGTATCCAAGGTTTGTTATGCGTGAATGGTTTCAAGGTAACATTTCTTTAGCGAAATTTCTTGTTAAAAAGTGCATATAATCTCGATCAAGATGAAAGTAAGTTCAAAATTCAAGTTTTTGGCTTGATAAGAAATATGCCTTGTCTCTTGTATTAAATAAATAAATCTCGAACTCTTGATTTTCGATGAAATTTAGGACAGGTCACTTAAATTAACCCTTAGACGATATGATGCTATATTTTTGATGCAGGTCAAAAATCAATAAAAAAGCTCAAAAGTTCAATGGAAAAAGTTTAGCTTTGTTACCACGCTTACATCGAAATTCTGATAACACATGATTGCGCTGTCGGGCCATTGCTGCACTATGCTATGCTCCCATTTGTTTAAGATTCCTCAAAATCCACTTTTGTATGAAAATCATAGGCCCAACAGCTATTTTCCAACTCTTCACAATGCGGTATCGTGGGTGTGGAGTTGCTACTTAATAAATTGTAGGAGTTTCCCACTACACAAGTCGATATGTCCGAGTGGTTAAGGAGACAGACTTGAAATCTGTTGGGCTTCGCCCGCGCAGGTTCGAACCCTGCTGTCGACGGTTTATTCTTTTTTTCTAAATAGCCTTATCATCACACTATGAAGCCTCGGACAGGCGGGCTATTTTTTGTACCATAAATATATAACTTTACATAATGTTTCGTTTTTGTGCTAATAAAAGAGTGTCAAACAGAAAGATAAAGAGGATTATGTTCTATCAAACTCGGTAAAATTGAACTCTTTATAGCTGAGTCCTGTTTAATGGACTTATAATGAGTTTAGTCCGTCAAAAAAATTTATTTAAAAATAAATCTGTTTTCAATCTTACTAACAAGTAATTAAATCTACTATTTTTTAAAACTCTAAAATACCCATCCTTGAAAACAACTTTAAATTAGTTTCTTAATTTGAGAATTATTATCCTTTAATTTACTATCAATAAAAATACGCCAATAAATTTTTTTACATAAATTTGAAATTCAAATTTAAAGAACAACTGATGTCAATATTATCCCTTAACATTTAATTTTTTTTAAATGTTATTATTTTCGATTTTGAATGTTATTATTATTTTGTTTTTGAATGTTCCATGTTACTGTTTTTGTTTAGCATGTTACTATTATTATTTTCTCAAATATTAATACACAATGTTATTATTTTTTTTGTTTTTGAATATTCAATTTTTTTTTTGTATTTAAATGTCACTATTATTTTAATATTACCATATGTGTATATGTGTGTTTGTGTATATATATATATATATGAGAAATAAATAGTCATATTCTATATGATAAGGGTGGAATTTTGGGCATGGGCCGCCATGACCTCGGAGCCCAATGCACCTTGAGAACCCAGAAGTTGGGCTTATTAGCCCACATGAAGTGCCTCCAATTAGCCCGGTGATAAAGAGCAGGAAGGGCTCAAAAGATCAAGCCCGACGTCTCTGGAGGATCAGCAGCCCAGGCCCGGCCCAATCCAGTAGCGGCCGAAGGACAATCTGGGAAAGAAAAATCACCCCCTTGTCCTGGAAAAGGTCTCGTCGCGCCACGTGTCCAAGAGACAGGGCGATCATCTCTGAAATCTCAGACAGTTACACCTCCCCGGAGGCAGGAGGAGGTGGTGCATAACGATCCAGAGATCGTGGGCATAGAGGCGCTAGCTAGCACAAGCTTTTTGTAGGACAAGGATTGAATGTCCCCACAAGATCAGAAAAAAGGTAGAAGGAGCCACCAGAAACCCTAGGAGGGGCGAACCATATAAATAGAACAGTGTTATCCCACCAGAGGGCATCATCTTCATCTTCCACACAACATCCTTGAGCCCTGAATATCCAACAAAGTATAAACTCTTGTAAAGGTCTGGCGCCTGTTATCTCTTTTGTACTCACCAAGAATTAATATACAGCCTTAAGGAACAGAAGACTTCATTAAAGTGGAGGTAGCCTTAGTCCATCGGCTAAAGTGAACCACTATCACATTCTACATCATCCATTTTTTATAGATTAACTCTTCACTCAAACAAACCTACTAAAACTCGTTAGCATCCCATTGGTTGGGCTTGGGCTGTATTTTCCGAGCACTATCACTATATATGAATATAGATACATATAAGAGAGAGAGAGAGAAAAATTTTTAATCTTAGTCAAACTCTTAAAATTTAGGAATTGTTAATTTTCAAATTTGTTTTAATTAAACATAACTACTAGGGGTATTTTGGGTAGTAGAGAATAAAATAGACTTAATATTAAAGGACTTGTAACCAAATAAGTCCACAAAAAAAGACCAACCTCCAAATTTCTTTTTTTAAAGGGAAAATTGGAAGGAGGTACACCAAATTAGACTTAATTGTAAAAAAGTACACAGAAAAAAATGTTGGGTAATTAAGTCCTTAATTTTGATACTTATTTGTATCTAAGTACATTATTTGAATTTTACTGATTTTTTTGTGACATTTTTGTCCTCCATTGATCCATGTGTATTTTCTTTGGAAAGTGGTGCATTAAATATCTCCTAATTTTATAGGAGAACTTTAAACATCTCCTAATTTTATGGGAGAACTTTAAAAAAATACACACACACACACGCACACACACACACACAAAAATATATATATATATATATATATATATATATATATATCACTTATCTAAATTATGATATGTTTATATATAATTATATATCTAAATTAGGAAGTATATCTAATTTAGGATATATAATTATTTGAATTATCTTTAATGCACCTTGATTAATGCGTATTTTTTTTTGGGAAAGTGGTTTTATTTTCAAATTATATTTATGCATTAAATATTTACTACTAGTAGTTTTATAGGAGAATTTTAATATTTCGTTTATTTTAGATTATATCACTTGTTTGAATTTCAAAATTTGTTAATATCCGAACTCCATAATAGTGTAACAAAAACAGTGTAACAAATACACTGTAACAAAGACAGTGTAACAATATACTGTAACAAAAACAGTGTTCAGTAATTTTGTGCATGTGGTAACAAATTCAAAACGAAGATGGACTGTTTTGAATGAAATTATATGAAAATATATGTTTGACAAAATGTAATAGTACAATATTGTGTGTATATAACTTGTTACACTGTTACACTTTTATTGTTACACTATTACACTATTCGGATATTAAATTAATTTGAAAATAAAATCACTTTCCAAAAAAAAAACGCATGAACCAAGGTGCATTAAATATAATTTGAAAACAAAATCACTTTCAAAAAAAAAAAACGCATGAATCAAGGTGTATTAAATATAATTTTGAAAACAAAATCACTTTCCAAAAAAAATTCGCATAAATCAAGGGAGGACATATATGTACGTGTGTATGTATGTATGTATGTATATACGTATTTATATATATACATATATGTATAAATTTGTATATATATATATATAGGTATAAATTCGTATATATATATATATAATAAAGTAGCTTACAATTCAAATCTCAAAAGATAAACAAAATGACTTTTGCTATTCGCGGTTGAGATCGCTTTAAATTTTAGTTTAAAATTAATCTAACGACTAATATTAACACCCTAAATTTAATAAGAAAAATAGGTCTCTAAGGGTGTGTTTGAAGTGATTTTTTTTAAAGTACTTCTAGAAATTATTTCTCATAAGTACTTTAAAAAAAATAATAGTGTTTGAAACAGCTCCACCACTACCTCTACCACCACCACCTCCACCACCACCACCGCTGCCGCCGCCGCCACCCCCGCCACCGCCGTCACGGCCACCACCACCGTCGTCGTCGTCGCCGTCGCCACCCCCACTCCCTCCACCACCATACTCGCCGCCACCACCACCATCGTCGCCGCCCTCGCCGCCACCACGGTCATTGCCACCCACCACAACCATTACCGTCTCCTAACACCACCACTACCGCCCACCACCTCTCACCTCCACTACAAAATCGATGTTTAAATTCTTTTATCTTTTCTCTATGTTTGTGATTTAATTTTGGATATAAATACAAATATGTTTATTGTTTACCATTTTTTATTACACTGTGCCTTCAGGCACAGACAATAACTAGTATATATATATATTAATAAATACACATGAATCAATGTGCATTAAAGATAAGAGATTTTGAATTGTTAATACACATGAATCAAGGTGCATTAAAAATAAAAGATTTTGAATTAAATGACCCTAAAGGGGGTATTTAGGTCTTTGTATCTATGTAGTGTATTTTTTTCCAAGACATTTTTTAATGTGTACTTTTTGCCAAATAACTCTAATTAGGTGTACCGACTTCCAAAAATTCCTTTTTTAAATGAGTCCAAAGCCCAAGGATGTTGGGCTGCACTAATAGGTTTGTGGTAGCCCTTCAGTTTGTTAGCACGACCATGACAGTTGAGTGACTCGCCTAATGGTGCCTGTGCCCTATCTAAGGTGGGATATGCATAGCTAAGCACTCCAATATTGCAAAGAAGACTCTCTATGGGATTAATAATTGGTGGGATTCGTTGCTCGTGAAAGTCCTATACATGGTTGAAGGAGGCAACACATGAATGGGCATGTTAGGCACAAATAAGCAAGCAAGACATAACTATGTGAGCTTGGATTGAGGTGCATTGCATGCTTGGAAGAGTAAGATGTGAACTGGGCAAGGCTTTGCACGTTGGCAAGGGAAATCATATGCGGTGGGCGAGACATGGGCTGATCATGCGGGGCGGTTCTGAGAATTTACTGGCTGTCTCATGCGGTAGTTACAAAGACATAATTGCACCAACCATTGCAAGATGGTTCTGATTTGTTCAACGACATTGTGGAGGTGTGGTGAAATCACCCAGATCCTTAAGGGCGAATCTGATAGGTGTCAACAATTCTACCTGTTGGGAGATGTCAACGACATGATTGATTTAACTAAAACCGATTAATACCAAAATTGTCTAGGCAATTAGATTGTAACCACCATGTATTGCTTTATATACTAGGGTTTGTAGTAACCCAATAGAGATTGTATATATTTTGTAATAGACCTCAACTAGATTCCTTTGTACTTGTTTGAGAAGTAAAATATTCGGTCGTATTGGCCTATAAACGTGTGTGCCTACTGTGTATGTTCAATACCAATTCGATATATTATTTTTGTAAACGTCTCGTGTGCGTTTAAATGAGACTGAATGTGAAATTTCAGTGTTATCATAAGATAAAAATTCTAGTGTAATTTGACCTCGTGATAACTTGCCCAATTTGAAGGCCTTGTTGTAAATGACCTCACAATGGAGTAAATATTCCTTGTAACGGTTATATAAGTCGGTAATGTGAATCTCACTTTTTTAGATGTAGCGTAATCTTTAGAATGAATATTTTATTCTCTAGTTTCCATTTCGTAACCATAAGTACACTTCGAATATTGTCCCTGAATTCTGATGGACCGCCTATAAGCCCACAGTCGATCAACGGTAGGGAGCTCATTGAGAAAATATCCAAGGTAACAATAGATAGTACTTAGTGTACGATATCAATATTTAATAATAATATAATAAAGGGAGAAATGAACCCCCACAAAATTTATTAACAAATCATTCAAGTAGAATAATAGTTAACTCTCATGTATTGAGGTTCAAATTTATTATCTATCAATTTTTTATTAGAGTGATAGTGTTAATATAATATCATCATTATATTTAAATATTTTATTCCATCAATGACTCGGAATGATGGCTAATTCGAGAGCATTGAACTGGCTGGCTAAAACTTTGATGAAACCAGATTGGAATTTCCTCTAGTAATATTTTTTCTCAAGAAAATGAGGATCACTTTTTAATTATAATGAGTAATCTAGTATTATTAAAACAAACAAAAATTATAAAGAATGTTTAGGCATATGGGTTGACAGGTCAGCAATGTATAACTTTCGGTTGCCACAGCCAAAATCGAATTGGTATGTATTCTTGGCTTGATGGCGGAGGTTATGAATGAAAAAAACTTCCGTTATAAGCAAACATGAAAGTGTGAATCCGAATAGCTTGATTCTCTAACGTTCGCACAATTCTTCTGGTGATGCTTTTTTCTCTTTACTTTGTATATTCCCATGTGCAATGATGGAGATGGAGTACTTGGAATCGGCAGAATTATTTTTCTCATCATTCATGTTTTGTCTCTTCCTCCTCAAATCTGAACTTTTATATACTTGTCTTTCTCACAACCATTGTTGTCCACTGTGTACTACTATCTTCAAGGAAAAGAATTAGAGAGAGATTGCAAGGAAAGGAAGCAGAAGATGTCGGATTGGGGACCGGTGTTCGTGGCGGTGGTGCTGTTCATACTGCTAACGCCGGGATTGCTGATTCAGGTACCGGGACGCAACCGATTCGTCGAATTTGGCAACTTTCAGACGAGTGGAGTCTCCATTTTGGTTCATGCCATTTTCTACTTTGCTCTGATCTGCATTTTCTTGTTGGCTGTTGGGGTTCACGTTTACGTTGGATCCTAGTAATTCTCACAATCACCAACCTTTTAACCCAAATTTGCATCCTTGGGTTTCTGAATACCTTTGCTCATATTTTTACGAATGTGGTTAATTTGTTTTTTTTCTTTGGGTAATTTCCTTGATTTGTTGTTTAATCTGGTCTGTGATTCTGGTCCCTTTTTTCCTCTTTTTTTTAATTTGTTAGTTCTTCCATCCAGGCGAAGTTTTAACGACTTAGAATCGGATTGATACACCAAATACTTGTCTGTTTTAGTAATCTGAATAAATTTATTTCTTTGTACAAATTCAATTTATGATTGTGGTTTGAGTTTGTATGTGATCCTGCGGCCACAGTACTAATGGGTGATCTGTCTGAGAATTTAGTTTCATCTTTGTTCACCAAATACTATTAAGGTATTTTTATTTATTAAGTGAAGTTTTGAGTACCATTGAGTCATTATTTACTGCAGTTTTGGGAGTTACATGAGCATTGAGTTGAGACTTTGTACATATGTAGGAGGGGCATTCAGAATGAATGTTTGCTAATGATGAAAATGCCAACCTATGGAAGATTGCTAGCTTCCTTGTCATTTCTTGGTACTGGTTTTCTAGAAGCGATGCATAAAATAAAGTAACTGGAAGTCTGGAATCATTTGTTGCATCATTAAGGTGCATGTGCATGATAAAAAGAGGACAAGAAAGAAATATTAACAACTACTTGTGAGTAATTGATCATTATAGGCTAGTATTGGTGTATAGAGTTGTGGGGTTGTTTTATGTACAGGGTTGTTGCAGAGTTGGTTGGAAGCTTTAGTTTTTAATGTTTTATTGGTCAACTGGTTGAGCTTTAGCATAATCTGGGACTAAGTGGGAAATGGTGTATGAATAAAACATAGATGGAGGAATGGCGAAATAAAAAAAAAAAACTAGAGCTTCTTTTATTTAGAAACACTATAGCTTCTTCCAGTGCCAACAAGTTCTTTGATCAAAAGGGGTAGTCTTGATTGACAATTGTAATCTTTGGCAGCGGCTATCTTACTTGAATTTTGGGTTTCTTAAAGATTTTAAAACTGCTGAAGCAGGAAAGCTGAGCATACAGAAATATACTCACCAAGTTTCTCTGTATATATATGCAAAATCATATAGGTTAAGGTTTTGCAACAGAATGCATATTTGTAGCACACTTCACAAATCAGGATTACTCTACTTTCCATCTATTAAGGCTTCACATCATGTGTATACACTTCCCCTTTACCAGTTGCTACTGCCATTGGATAAACAAGCCCCCAGGCTCATCTGTTATTGTTTTAGGAAGGTGATGGTGCAGAATAACAATCTTGGTTTTATCCCACTGCTTTGTTGATGGAATCATGGGCATACGATTCATTAAATTGAAAATTAAGGTTGTTTTGCATAAAATGCACATCTCACACTTTAACTTCAGATTTATTTAGATAATTGTTAGGAAAACTGGATTTTTACTACTTAAACAGGGCAAAAAAAAAAAATGAAGCAGAAGAAATGTTCCATTACAGGTGTTGGAGAAAACAAGGACCCCCCCCCAACCCAACCCACCCAAAGATAGCAAGCATAATGAGTGCCTGATCAAAGTTGAGGTCATTCACTGAAGCAGCTTTTTTCCAATTGCTAGCAATTAATTAATAACTAACTATAAGCACAACAGCTCACAAGAGCTGCAAGAAATGGGCAAGTGCATGACCATCATAATTTTTTTTTAGAACATGATCAGATTACATGGAGCAAATTCAGGAGTAACAAGATTATACAGCCGTAAAAGTAGTTCCTAGAGTAAATAGGAATGGTTCATGCTATTTTGGAGATATAATATCTGCCTATGCATAGATATGGATGTTAAGAATCACAAGGAACAGAATAAGGAGCAAACCATAGATGACAGTGTGAAACAATATGGAGATTACACTAGTCTTCATTTCCAAGAAATCAACAGGGTGATGCTTCCCTGGAATCTGAAAGATTAGTCCTGGCGACAGAAACGCGAACAACGCCGCAGCTATGAGTGGAGCAGCCCAATCGTTCATCCTAAGCCTTCTCAATTTTCGGTCTGTTTGGCACTTCAGCTACACAAAACTTTCCTATTCGTACAAGAAGAAAGAAGAAGAAGAAGGCATATTAAAAGGGGCTTGGGATGCCATATAGTTTGACTTAAAGTCCTTCAGAGGGGGAATAAGAATCCATAAAGTTTTTTTTTCTTTTTCCTTTTTTTTTTTTTTGGGGGGGGGGGGGGGGGGGGGGGGGGTGTGTTAGTTGCAAGCATCAACAAAGTTTGAATATTAAAAATTAATCATCCACTTTTGCCTTTGTTCTATTTCTTATATGCTTTGTTGGGTTAAGGCAAGGCATCATTTTCTTTTGGATGACAGCCGGACAAACTCGCTAGCCGCGGGTGGTTAGATTAGGGGTGTTAATCGAGACGAGTCATTGAGACTCGGCTCAGATAAGATTCGACTCGTGTTTTAAATGAGTTGAGTTTGAAAAAATAAACATAACTTGCTCAGCTCAAACTCGCAAAGCTCGGCTTGGGCTCGGACTCGGCTCATTTTCTAAATAAGTCGAACTTGAACAATCTTTTAAACTCGTTTAAAAAAACGAGCTTGACAGACTCTGACCCAAATTCACAAAACTCAGTTAATATAATTATTGCCTTAGTAATTCATTGGGGGTATCAGACAACTCCAAGTGGGGTGGGGTGGTTCTAATTGTTCCTTTTCCATCCCCATTTGTTTAAGGGGAAAGATTGTTTATAATTAAAAATTTAACTTATTTTTATTTACTTAATAGTGTGTTAAGTTATATCCTAATTATGAAGAAATCCAAGAGTTAGAATTAAAACAATATTTATCGGGCCATACCAACTATTACTTCATTAAATTAGATTTTTTAATTACAAATAATATCATTTTTTATTTAACCCAATTTATTCAAAGAAATAAAAATTACTATGAAGTTTATCATTTCGCTAACCCTACGTGATCCGTTCAAGGAGAATCGAACTTTCTTTTTTCACTTGACAATCCCTCTACTTCTCAAAATAGGATAAACATTAGATAAAGGTGGAAGGAAAAGCAAATAGGTGTAAACCGGATGGTTCATAATCCCCCAGGAATGGAAATTGGTTGTTTGATGTCAATATCAAGTGGTTTAGATAAGATTGCAATGAATATAATGGAGAACTTACTCTGATTATGATGTTCACTAATTTTGTCATTTCCCTTCTCCATACTCATCTGATCCAATACTCATAATTATACTTTCAACCACCGGACTATAAAGTAATGCCACGAGTTGTTTATCTTTGTAATCCATTGGACCGGCTATGTGCGTATATCCCGTTATGATCAAATGGCTAAAGGGCACACAACAATTAATTTAGTGTATCTAACCCACTATGATTAAATTACACTTCATATGACTAGACTTTTGCACAACTGACATCGAAGTGTTAAGATGGGAGAGTCTATGGTACTGCTTGGTCAAACAGCGGTGTCATACCACAAAAAATTTGTGGTTGTAAATTTTTTGTTATTAAATATTATTCTAACGTGTGGTTGTAAATTTTTTATTATTAAATATTACTCACTAAAGGTGATTTTGCCTATAAATATAATAACATTACCTTAAAGGGTTATAAACCTACTTCAAGAGATTGTAAGCTCACCTCACATCTAGAGGTAGTACTTTTACCTTTAGTGCTTGTAATCTAACCTTAAATAATTATAACTTTATTTCTAAAAGATTATGAAGTTACTACTATTTATGGTAAACTTACTACATTTGGATATAAAGTTATAATTATTTAAGGTTATGTTAGAGCCATTAAAAATAAAAGTACTACCTCTAGATATGAGGTGAGCTTATAATCTATTGAGGTGAGTTTACAACTCTTTAAATTAATGTTATTATATTTATAGGCAAAGTTATCACCTTTAGTGAGTAATATTTAATGACAAAAAATTTACAATCACATGTTTGAGTAATATTTAATAACAAAAAATTTACAGCCACATATTTTTTGCGGTGCAGTACCGCTGTTTGACCAAGCGGTACCTTAGACTCTCCCGTGTTAAGATATTAATGAATGACATCGAAGATGACGCTCTCTTTGCAATAGAATGAAATTGCCCTTAATATATTTTCTTTTCAATTATCCTCTTAATAAGTTATTTATTAATTTAAATAGAATATGCTATATAGAAGAGAATCCCTCATTTATTAATGATAAAAAATTCACTAAGAATTTAAAAAAAATATATATTGGAAGAGATCTTGATCCATTTTTAAAGATTGAAACCAAATCCTGCCCTTGAAAAAATAATATGGATAGTACTCTTTAGACATAATTTGTTCATTTTATTAGCTGAATTAATCTATTGTTATATTGAATTAAAATAAATAAATAAATTACATTCAAATAATATTATTTCAACAATATATAATACTTATCTTTTACTCTGTAACTGGTTGTCCGAATGGAATTAATAGGAGCTAAGTCCACCCATGGACCACGGTCCACTAAAATCAAGACACTAATTTTAACATAAATTGTCAAACAGAGATTTGTACGGTTGATATCAACGTTGGAAGACAAACAGCTAGATCATGGGCATGGGTGACAATGAACCGTGTCTGAGCAAGTGTTTTACCCAAAACCTTAATTACTAGTTTACCGTTATTCTTTTGTTCTTATAATAATAGAAAATCATAGCAATCACACATTTTTAAAATTTATGATTAAAATATAAATTTTGAATACACATAATTATCAATAAAACACGTAAATTGGTACAATCTATTTTGAGGTGCCCTTTGTGTTTTTTTTCCTCAAACACTATTATAATAGTGATGATTAAATTAACCATTAATCTTGATATCTATTGGTTTAGTCATTTATTATTTAAACGTTTATAATTTGGTCAAAAGGTGCCCACTAGACTTCTTGTGTTTGCAAATTGTTCCCACTTGCCAGATAGCAAAAGTGTCACTATCTTGGGGAGGTTCCTCTAGTCACCACCCGCTCCATCGTAGCGTTGTCCACAAGCGACTTTTTTTGACTTGTTACTGCAAAGAACTCTCTCTCTCTCTCTCTCTCTCTCTCTCAGCCAGCTTGCTGAATTTGTGAGACGAACAGAAGAGGCGCAACAATGGCGGACTGGGGGCCAGTACTGATCGGAGTAGTACTATTCGTGCTCTTGCAACCGGGACTGCTCTTTCAGTTCCCGGGACACAACAAACACCTGGATTTCGGGAGCATGAAGACCAACGGCAAGTCCATCGCAGTCCACACTCTCATCTTCTTCGTCATCTACGCTATCCTCATCCTTGCCGTCCATGTTCACATCTACACCGGCTGAACTTGAACCCAATGTGTGTCTTCTCTGCTTACCTTTCTACCGCCCTCTGTTGGGTTAGTTTCATCCTCCCCTCTCGAGATCTGTGTTTATTTCGGTTTCTTCAGATATTAAGTTTGTTGCTCTAAATTAAATGATACTTGCTCTGTTTAATGGCAACTTCTAATATATATCATAGATCTAATATTTTCCTTGTTATGTAGCTTTTTTTGGTTCTTTGATTATCCCTATGTCTATGTGTGAGTGAGGCGATTGATGATCTAGGGTTCCAGACCCTTAGTTCCTTAACTGGATCCAGTGGGAGTCTACCTTTTTTCTCAAGCTTGAAGCCCCCAACACCTTAAACTTGTTTTCTCTGAGTTTGTTTTGATCAAACATCGACTGTTTTCATATGTTTTGGTTACAAAAAATTTCCAATTGAGTTGGGGCTGCAATGGCGGTGTTCACCCTGCCTCGGGTAGGAAATATGGTCCTCCGTCTTCTAATTCGATACTTTGCAGAAATTTTTTTTCTTAGTCTACCATATCCGATCAAGTGTGGTATTTCTATCCGACTTCTGGCCAAATTAATTAGGTAAGAAGTCGGGTAGAAAACCCGGTGAACACTTTTGTACTTATTAATTTTTGGATCATTTTAACAATTCAATTAAATAACATGAACCAATTTAACAACACAATAAATTAATAACACTAAAACTTAAAACAATTACAACAACAATTACAATAAAATACAAGAAAGTATAAACATCAATCCATCATAATAATTGCACAAATATAATAACAATTATTTTAAGTTTAAATCATATGGTTAGGGAATTAGGGTTTTTAGTTTATATATATATAAATAAATTAATGCAGGTAGGGTAGAGTATGGTAGGAATACGGAAATTAATGGCTATTTCGCATTTCTACCCGATTTAATCGGAAGACCAATAATTCCTTTTTATTTTTATCCTATTTTTTTGGCTAGTCGTTCAATAGGGTCGGGTAGGGTCAGGTAAGATAGAAAATTGCGACTAATGGAAAATTTGAGCATCTCTAATGGCATCATGGAGTTGTGGAAATTATCGAGTCTTGATAGGCTTTTTTTTTGGTAAGAAATATAGTTGATCAATTAAAAAAAATGGCTTCACTAGTGAACGATGGTGCGCCATTATGGAGTCTAGGGAGTGTTAAATATATACAGTTTTATTCTTATAAGTAGAGAGATTGTTTTTGCAATTCGAACCATAATTTTCAAATTACAATGAAACAACCTTATGGTTACGGCAAAATCCGCCCTTAATTTATTCAATTAAAATATCTAAAAAATATTATATTTCGTATTCAATCTAGTCATACATTCTGCAAATCATGGTAGTAACAATTGGGAAAGAGTTATGGATCAATTCTAAGTTCAGACTAGCAATTAAGTTATCAATTGAAAAGAACACTCAAAGGCTCAAACGCAGTTCATGATCAAGAGCATGCGTCTATTTCATGTAAATCAAAGTAGCAACCATACAATGTTCAGTTACAATCCAAATAAAGAAATTTTGAAAAAAAAAAAAAGAGAGAAGATAGGACAGGTAATCCCTTGCTACATATGAGAAGATCAGTTGGATCCATATGGTTGTATCAACCACTCCGTATGTGCACACCAATTGCAATGATCAAAATGGTGTATATACAGACGTACAATATGGCATGAACTAGAATGGAAATGCCACTGGTATACATGTTGCCGAATTCAATCACCCTTGTCCTCGCCGGTAGCTGGAATAGCAGTCCCGGTGACAATAGGACGAACATCACCACCGCCACCACAACAGGTCCCCAATCAGCACCCATTCTCTCTATCTCTCTCTCTCTCTCTCTCAAGTGTAGGATGGAACTTGGTCTCTCTCTTCAAGTATGGGTGAGAAAGAACAGAAATGGTGTTTATGAATTTGTAGAGAGGTGAGAAGCACTGATTTACTTAATGAAGAAGGCGATGGGGGATGCTAAACGTAGAGAGAAAGAAGACAGTAGGTTTAAAAGAGGGGAAAGGTATGTTGTGGTAGTGGGTTTTGCTTTATGGAGGTCGAAATTAAAGGAACAACTTTTCCTTCATTAGCTTCCAATAATTTATGGCTTGATGGGTTCTTTCCACTTGAGACAGGTATTTGGAAAACATAATTGAAGAGATATGGAAAAAGCATTGGGACAGGTATAAAGGTTGGCGTGTTAAAGCTAGTTGAGTTAGAAATTCTTACTTGTATAATGCTTCACCTTTTAAGAAAGACCTATATGCGCAACTCAAGCACGGGGTGGTGCAGTTCACAGAAGAGACATTTTTCCTAAATTTTCTTTCATGGTAGAAAACTTACCTTGTTGAATATATGGTGGATGGTGCTTGAATCTATGTTCAGGGAAGTACTATTAAAAAATAAGTAAAAAAAAAAGTATTATTGAAAAAAATATATTGAAATAATTAAATCCTCTTGAGCAATATCGGGTTCTATTTATTTCATCTAGTATACACGTCCTGGTATTCTTTCTATGGGTTTGCATTAGATTTCGAAGATTTTACAAATTTTTAAGAACTAGTCTTCAAGAATCAACTAAATATTTTACAATTTTTTTTCACAAGCAAAAAAAAAAAAACTAGGGAAAATGAGAAAGAAAAAAACAAAAAATATACCCTTTCCAAAGATGCATGATTGCTTGACTCACGCTACGGTATGCTGAATAAATCTCCATCTTTAAAATTACGAGGTTTGATTCATTAATGCCGGTCAGACTGTGTTGATGCTTGACAGAAAAATGTTTAACGTCTAGCAAAAGTGGAAAAATAAAAAAAAAAAGAGGTTAAATTGCCCTTGCCAGTTGCCACCACGGGTAGACAAATTGCAGCGATGAATTGTGAATTGGAATGTTTAAGACTGCGAAAAGCTTGGTTTGGGCCATTAATTTTTATGGGTTTTTATGTCTAATGTTGTTTTCTGAACTTAAGGTACATTGGGCTGAAGGCTACACAGGCCTATCAGTTGGGCAGCAATTTTGGACCGAAAATCTCATAGTCAGCCCAGGTTGGGTAAAGAAAGGTGTGGGACGATACCGTCTATGATCCATGAATCTCCAATCGGACCGAAACATGTCTTCGTATCCAAGCTCCTTGATTGTACTTTTCAAACCTAACGAACCGAAACATATGAATATATAAAGAAAGGAAAACAAAACATTTATAATTGATTAACTGTAAATTAAATAGTATTTTTTGTAACATCAGTATTCCTACCCAATATTCTAGAAAGATAAAGGATGTCAACTTTCAAGTGTGCATGCCGCCCTCAGGCTAGGGTTATTCACTTTATCTTACGGGTAGAAAATATGATATTTCGTCTTCCTACCCGATATTTTGTGGAAGAATTTTTTCTTGGTCTACCTTACCTGATCAAGTGTAGTATTCCTACTCGACTTTCGGCCAAATTAATTAGGTAAGAAATCAGGTGAACACTTTTGTAGTTATTAATTTTTAGATTATTTTAACAATTCAATTAAATAACATGGACCAATTTAGCAACACAATAAACTAATAACACTAAAACTTAAAACAATTACAACAACAATTACAATAAAATATAAAAAGCATAAACATCAATCAATCATAATTGTTGCACAAATATAATAACAATTGTTTTAAGTTTAAACCATATGGTTTGGGAATTAAGGTTTTTAGTTTATATATATATATATATATATATATATATATATATATATATATATATATATTAATGCGGGTAGGGTAGAGTATGAATACGAAAATAAATGGTTATTCCTCATTCTTACCCGATTTAATCGGAAGACAAAAAACTCTTCCATATTCATATCCCATTTTTTCAGCTAGCCATTCAATAGGGTAGGGTAGGATAGGAAATTGCGGCTAATTAGAAATTTGAACACCCCTATCAGGGGCGCCTCAAGATATTTTGAGGCCTATAGCGATAATAACAAATAAGAGCTTTTATTTTTAATATTAAAATTTTATTTAAAATTAATTTATTTTTAATTTTTTATGTGTGTGTGATACAGAAAGAATGAGTCAGTGTTGCGGAGAGATGTTTTAACTTTTGTTTTTGTTTTTAACTATAGAGAGAGAGAGAGAGTAAATGTGGAATAAATACGACTTCACTTTTGAGTAGATTTTTTTAGAGCAATGCTATTGGGATTTAATTTACTAACCCAATTTATTGACCTAATTCCCTATGGTCTTTGGATTGACTGTAGCCATTATCAAATATTGAAAATTAGTGTTGATCCAATGATTTTAATAAAGCCACATCATTGAACTTTTAGTTATTTTTTTAGGAAAAATTTGGAGGTCGGTCCCCCTATATGGACTTATTTGGAGATAAGTCCGTCAAGAAAACTTATTTGATTTTAAATCCATTTTTTGTCAATTTTACTATTGTAACCCTTATCTGTATAAATGTTATAAACGACATTTGAGGAACGTCTTCTTCACATATGAACACAATAACCAACCATATACATCTCATTTATAATCGCCTTCAAATTCGGCTACAATCTTCTAAGCCACAATGTTTTCTTATCCGAAAAACAAGAAATCGGCATTTATCAAAAACCGTTCATATTCAAATTTCAAACTCATTACATTCCATAAAATACAATTTCAATTTACTATTCCAGTTTACTTTGGATTTCATCGACAAAATATTAATATTGAATATTAATATTTAAAAAATAATAATAATAACATACTCAACAAAGAGAGTAACATGGTCACTAAAAAAATAGTAACATGGTAAAAAAGTAATAACAATTAGGGATTTAATTCTGTCAATTAGAGATTTTGATTTGGTGTATGATTTTTGATGAAAAGTTGTGTGTGCATGTGCGTGAGAAATTTTGCGAGAAAATTGATCGATGTGTTACCAGTACAGTCGTATTTTCACTATAATCTTTCAAAAATTGATGTTACTGTGAAAACTCTATTGTCTTGTATTTTGTAAAAGTCAATGTGTTATTGAGCACAAACATTTGATGTTACTGTGACATTCGTAAAATAACATTCGTTTCACTATAGTAACATTAGTGTCAGTATAGTAACACGACTATACTGGGAACACAACCCTAATTGTAACTTCAATCATATAGGAACATGAATGTTACTATATATTAACATTCGTGTTACTGAACTCTGTTGACATTATTCAGTCTCCCTATATTATGCATTACTGTTGTTAAGGAAATTTTGTGATCTGATTTTGACTTAATAGACCAACAATTTTATTCGTACATCAAATTTATCATATATAACTATCAGAATATATAACTTCCATATAAAACTTCTGTTAATTATTATAATATTTAATAAATGGTTTACATATATAACTCAATCAAGGGTTTCCATATATACTTCAATGATCTAATTTATGTGAGTTTCTATAACTAGACAAAACTAACACCGTTAGGGATAATTTTGAAATTTAAAAAATAAGTGGACTTAAGTACCAACATATAAGTTTAAATATGGACTTACTCCCAAATAAGTTTCCTTCCAAAACTCAAGTCATTATAAATCCATCTAGGGAGACTCACCCTCAATTTTCACTTTTTTTTTAGATCCAAATAACATTACTCTTTTATTATACTTTTAGTTATTTTTTTAACTTTCGATTTTTTGGGTTTCTAATTTTATGGGTTGGATCATGAACTTTGGAACCTTTTAGTAGGACTTAAAATGTTTATAAATTTAAATTTTTTTATGTGAACTAATTATATAACTAAAATAATAGAACTTTCTCAAATTTAAGGCCTAAAGCCCAAACTTTATGAGGTGGGGCCGGCCCTGGCCGCCCTTATAGTTCATAAGAGGTATCTGTCATGAGCAACAGGACGAATCCGGCAAGAAATCCATTGCCGACTTCGGACCGCTTCTTTGTCCCCATCGTCCTTGTTTTCATCTATAAGACTCCCATCCTTCTTGTCATGTATCTTTTGTAGTCTCATTCTTTACACTTGGTTGGGACTCCTCAGTTCAGTTTAGACTTTGGAGGGAGGAAAAGAAGAGAGCTAGCTAGGAAGGACAGAGGTGATGGCAGATTGGGGGCCGGTGATCATAGCGGTGGTACTGTTCGTGCTATTGACGCCAGGGTTGCTGTTCCAGCTCCCTGGAAACAGCCGAACAATCGAGTTTGCAAACTTCCAGACCAGTGGAGTCTCCATTTTAGTCCACACCATCATCTTCTTTGGCCTCATCACCATCTTCCTCATCGCAATTGGTGTTCACATCTACACCGGCTAATCAATGCATGTTACCATCGCCACCACCTTGCCTCATCTACTTGTTTATTTGCTGTTTTGATTCGATTGTCGAGGTTCGTTTCAATCAACTACTAAAGAAGATCATCCGCCTTTTTGTTCCTTAGGGATACATTTTCTTAATTCAAAGGCAATGTTGTATCCTACTTATGTGAAGTCCAAGAATCCAATTTGCTGGCTGTTGCATTTTAAGTTTTAACTCTCTAAATTAAGCATTTACATAGAATATTCTATACATCAAGGACAACTAGTTTTACAATAACGGCTAAGCAAGGCTGTCAAACTCAGCAGCCTAACCAACAAGAACTCCTAAATGCTTGAACCAGCGTAAAACTTCATATATTTTATGGATCAAAGCAAGTGAAATTCCGAGAAATAGCGACGCAAAGGTGCTCGGAGACACCTGCGACCTAGGCATGAAACAGAGGACCCTAAAAGGCTCCGAATACAATACAAACTATATGGTGAGGAGTTGTATTGTAAGCCACATTTCAATTTGAATGGAATTTATGTTTTCTTATGCTTGAAATTTATCAATCCCACACTTAAGGTTTCCATTCAAATTTATGTTGACTAATAGTAACTACTGGAACGTTGGAACCTTCCCTACTTCCCCAAACCCTAATATTCTGAAAACTAGATGATAGGAATAAGATTGTTTTCTCGTTTGCCGTTTTCCTCCCATAAAGCGAGACGAGAGGATATGCTCAGAAAGTCTGGCATCTTCCTTACTGAAGATTGATATTGGCCGCCCCACCCTTATTTTTCACTGGTTATGCTTTATGAGACATGTGTGTAGTATTAGCGATAGGTTATTAAAAAATCTAAAGGGTAGTTCAAGTGATAACAGAAATAAACTGTAAATTCAGACGTCCTGAGTTCGAATCTTGGCAACTCCTTTGGGCCAGGATATAAAAGATTTATCTCTCATGAATACTTTTTTCTCAGCGTAGATGACATGCCTTTGACCGAATCGGAGAGAAAATTAATCGAGATAAGCTTAAGCTAATCCGGATACCCTTAATCGTTGAACCCAAAAAAATTAAAAAGGTGATATACCCATTGTAATGTCTAAAATTCTCTACTAAAACCATCTCCAGTTTCAACTTAGTGAACATCTGAGTAAAAAATTCCATTGGATATAAAACACTCCAAATTAATATGCTTTTGGAAGTAAATTCGTTGGCTCTTCATTAATTTGTCATTGTTGCTTGGAAGTGCCTCTGAAGCAAATCATGTGCATATAAATTGATTCAAGAAGTTAATGGAATAGTAGCAAGGTTCGACAACTTACTCATTTGGATATTTGGACTACAACGCAAATGAAGTAACACCATCACCATGATATATATAAGATGGGGACTAGATCGATCTAACTCGTAAAGTACATGAAACAATTCAAACACAAACAAACCCTAATTAATTTTCTGCAAGATGAGGATATCTTTCTGTAATGCAGGAACTTATTAATATAACCGTAGGCCCAAGAGAGCTATCATCAGTGGGTGTAATCTTCAGACCTCTTGCGTTCTGAGTTGACTCGTTCAAGCCTAAAGCGCTCTTGAACGCAGGAGATATAGCTTGCAGCCTTCACATCAACAGCCTCGTCTCCAGGTACACCGAAGAAGTCACGGCCATTACCAGGGATTGCAAATGAAACCTTCTGCTTTGTCTGAGAAATTACTTGGTCCTGGTTGAAGACGAAACCTACTGAACCAGGTGAAGGAGTTGTAACTTGGTCCTGGTTGACAATGAAACCCACTGAGGTAGTTGAAGTAGGAGTGGGACTAGGCTTCACCTTGCCACTATATTGCGTGGTTGAAGAAGGCTTGGCTGCTCGATAGAAAGACATTACAAGCTTCGCTTTCGTGAACCCTTTGCGCTTCCTGTTGGACTCCATTTTCACCCCAATATATATCTTTAGTGTTCTGAATCACTTATTGTTTGAGTTCTTGAGTGTGCAATGAATGGAGGATAGGTCTATATATAATAGTTTGCTGGTGTAATTTGTTTTGCAAGGAGTTCAGATAGGCATGAAGCCTTTCTGTGTTGTGGTCCCCATTAATTGCTAAATATCTGAAACCATCATCACTTCTCTTTTTGCAGTTTTTGAAAATTATGTAAGGGCAAGATACGATCCAATTATTCGTTTAGAGCTTTAGATGCTTTCAAAGATATGGGAAACTTGGTTTATTTAGTACTATTGAACAACAGTTTATATACTATCTTTATTATAATGTTGGTTGTATAGCCATAAGAATATTTGAGCTCTTTTAGCTGGTTTGAAAACGATAGAAGATGCCTCTGTATACACACTAGCAAAGGGGATCGGGCCTATCTCATGAAGGGAGTCAAGGCCAGCAGATAGTCTGATAATGAGAGTCACCAGGTACAGCAGTACAATTCATTTTTTGTTCGCTTTGATCATTTCAACTTGATATTTCTGCACAGTGGCATCAAAATTAAGTTAATTAAGTGAAAACCATGTTACAGGATTATATTGGTTGGATAAGAATGATGTCATTTTCAGCAGTCTCCACCTTCAGTACTGACTACTGTCTACCGAGAGAATTGTAGTTAGAAAATTAGTATGAGCACGTACAACCTGTCTGGTGAAAGTCTGAAGGCAATAAATATACACCACCTGCACTTAGTTGTTTGGACTGTGGAACAAAGTATTGATTGATATCAATACAATTTGATCGAGTTGTGTCCAAATACTGCTTATTCCCAAACCGATATTCACGTTTCATATTTAACTTCTCATGTGTATCACTCAAAATTGTACTCTGAATTGATAACTAATATTGCAACGTTGAACTATAATATATTTATGCTTTCTTCTCTTGAACGTTGTTGAGAATCAAATTTATCTCCGTCGTCTGGACCAGCATGCAACTTGCAAATAAGAAGTGGAGGTATCCCTACATTACATATCTGGATATAGTACTTTAGTATGATGGAACAAGCTACGGTTAAGGATACGACATACATAGAGTAGTGGTGCCCCCATGGCATACAAGTGGGCATGGTTTGCTTTACTCGGACATGTACAAGACAGTGATGATAAAGTTTTCCACGTTCATGACCATTCTTGGATAAGATATTCTACAGTAGCTGAAGGATAAGTCACCAATCGCACTTGTATTTTTTTTTTTTGAACTGGAATCGCACTTGTTCAAGTGGGCATTTTTGTTAGGATTCTTGACCAGCTGTGTAGATAATTGTATTATTATACAATTTTATCCATTGTATAATAATAATATGGAGTATATTTTTTTTTTTTAACGATCAGGAATGTCTGGGTCAACTTACGTGCACCTTAAATAATCTTTTTTTCAGTTCGATCAAAAACAAACTATTTATGTTAGAACTAAAATATTTATGAGTAATTAGGGAGAAACTACTGTCATAAGTGGGTCTAAAATCGTCAGTCTTTGCACTGCTTTTAGAGTGTGAAAGTGAGAATCTTTGTGGTGGACCAAAAAGTGCTTTTGCTTTGTTCCCTAGACATTTGGTTTAGGTTACAGTTTGCTCCATGACGACGAGCAACTTGAAATTTGAACGTCATATACTTGACGATATCAAGCTATATTGGAATTCGTTTCACATCCCTCTTAAAATCTATCTATAATAATGAATGGTAATACGTACGAGCAGTTTAACCCGGTGACTCTAAGAATTAACTAGTGTTTGTTTCCTCAGTAGAAACAGTACATTAGCTTAGCTTAGCTTATAGCTTCTGAGACTTTGGTTTGGTCTTGGTGGGTGGGGAGTTGTGTGTGTGTGTGCGCGTGTGTGGGGGTGGGGTGGGGGTCATAATTAATGATCATTGAGACCCCTATCAACAATATCTTTGTGGGCTCCAACTCTCTCTCTCTTTAAAAGATCTCACTCACTTTTTGGCCTAAAATAATGCTATTCTTTCTCACAATAGTGCAACTAGGCCTGTCAAAATCCAACACGACACGAATCGACACAAATTAAGCGGGTTTGGGTGATAAACGAGTTGACCCGTTTGATACGTTTAATAAACGGGTTGTGTTCGGGTGAGTCCTGTCAACCCATTTATCACTCGTTTACCCTTTTAAATAAAATTAATATAATAATAAATTAATAATTATTTTAAAAAATTAGACATTTTTTTTTTAATGACAACCACAGAAAATATATATATATATATATTATTTTTAGTGATAGCCACATATTTTTTTTTTAATTTAGTGATAGTCACAAAAAATATAATAATAAATTAAAATTAAACGGGTTAAACGAGTCGTATCGTGTTACCTGTTTATTAAACGGTTCGTGTTCGTGTTGAGGTTTTTCACCCGTTTATTAAACGAGTCGTGTATGAGTTTACATGTTTTTCACCTGTTACCTATTTAACCCGATACGTTTAACACCCCTAAATGCAACAGCTTAAAAAGAAGGGGAATTACCCTTCTATCTGAATACATAAAAGTGACCAGGAATTTGGAAGGATAAAATATCCATACTGAGGTTGGGCCTTAAAATAGCGGCCCATAAATTTATTTTATTATAACTTGGACGCCAAATATTTCAAATATGGAACTAGTGTGTTTGTATTCTCCAAATCTCGTGTACTGAATCATTTTTTTATAAACAATATGATATTGCATCATTTTATTTACACTATTTGATGTGACATATTCTCAATTTTTAAATATTTAATAAATTTAACGGGACCCAATAATCTAATGTTCATATTAAAGTGGTGCAAAAAGATGATCTGTGTAGCATTTTTGTTTTATAAATTATCTATAGTGGGTCATTCTAGTTCACAAGTTCTTTGAAAATGGGTCAAGCTTATTTGAATAATGATAAATAATATTTATATTAGGTTCTTTCTCAATAATTAAATAAATATCTCGTAATAGGTCGTTTGGGTTGTTGGACCAGACGTACGGTCGGCTGATTCGAATTATAACTCTGTTTTTGGCCAAGTCAAGCCCAGCCCATACAAATGAACAAAGCTCAAAATATGATCGAGATTTTATTGGCATATTTTAATTGATCTTGAATTAATGGATAACAATTTCCAAAATAGGAAATTAATTTAACTTCCTTGAAGGGTATTTTTGAGATAAAAAAAAAAGTAGATTTAAGTCATTACATATAATTTTAAACATGGACTTAGCCCCTTATAAGTTTCCTTGCCGGACTCCTCTCCAAACAAGTTCATCTAAAAGACTCACTTCTAATTTTCACAATTTATTATTCCAATTTCCAATTGTGTCCCTTTATAGATTTCTTCTCTTCCAAGAACCCTCTAAAACCCTAACAATTGAAATCGACCTGAGGCGTTTGTAGCAGAAGATTCATTGTGATGCGAAGATTGCAAAATTAGGGTTTGAGATATCAAAACATGGCATTGACGAACTTCATACTAACTGTGGTAGGCGTGAGCGCAGTTATTCTACTGATGAGAAGCGACGTCAAGCAAAGCGCCACTATCTTCAGGCGCAACGTTCGTCAAATTCGCCATTGGATCGAAGAAGAGTCCGCCTCTGCCACCAAGTGCGCTTCCCTCTCTCCCTCCCCCATCTTTTTCTTTAAATATAAAGATCTTAGATACGCACACACACACACACACACACACTCTTGTACATGTATTTCTTCCAGATTCTTATTGATTTTGAATTGTTGAAATTTCCAATTAGTTCTTATCTTGAGATGCATTTGGCAAGTCATTTAGTGAAGGAGATGTCATTTACTTGATAGTCTGAATTACATAGGGTATGACGGTGGGTGTGAATCTCCCCAACAGTTGAGTCAACTTCATTTTTCGGTTATTGTTAGAGGTCAGTAGTTTTGAGGTTATGGAGGAGGGTCTGTTTAGATACTAAATTGAACGGTAGACTTGATTGCATTGTCAAAAGATATAACTGGGATGCCATATAGTATCCGAGTGGATGAGTCTGGTATTAATGATTGCCAAAGGGGGCTAGAGGATGATTAGAGATGGGTTCATGGCATTGTATTTGGCAAAAATGGCCGTGTGCTCTTCAAATTCTTATACTTCTCTCGTTTATATCTTACAATTTCTATTCATATGTTCGCCAAGAATATTTACTTCCATTGTTTAAAGAAAAAACCTTGTGCTACAAGTTCGAAAGAATTTTGTTCCTCGTTCCTATTCAGTCAATGCCAGCTTGTAGTTGGAAGGAGCAAATGACACTCTGCCCTGCAGGAAAGGAGTGGGAGATGAAACTACTAACTTCAGTTAGACATACGGTGGTAATCGGTTTCTCCATTTAAGCATAGTTCTTGATGCAGTAATAAATTGTTTGGGCATGTTAGCACATATATAATAGACCTCTCAAGCCAAAACTTGATTGGATTGACCATCCGTGGTACTATAACTTACTACAATTTTTGGGATTTCTGGGTGGTGTATGAAAATTTTGAATGGGCTTTGGTGGTTGTGTTATCTTTCAAATTCGACGACTTGTAAAGATTATTTGGGGAAGAAACATTTAGCCTAGAAGGTGGCTTCACTACACCCATTATCATAGTCCGGAATGCATGTCCTATCCCATGTAGCTTAACTGATCAAGAATTGATTACATCTTTCACTCATGCTCAATAGTATGTTGTTTGTTGGAGACATCTTTTATTACTATGAAAGGTAATTTGTTTGTTCATCTTTTAGGGAAATGAAGAAGGCAGAGCCCAAGGAGCTACCTGGAAAAGATACTCCTAAGGAGGACAAGCATTAGGTGTGCTACATGACGGCTAGTTTAATATGTTAGAACTACTGCACATTCTTCCATTTTCTTTTGGATTGGATGTTTTGTCCTGTATAAAGTTTTGACTAATGTCAGTTTATTTCTGCTCCAATAGTCTCAAGTACAAATATAATTCACTTTAGAGAAAGAGTTTGCTTAGCAAACAAGCACTTGTGTGGGCAAAAATGGCATACTCTTTAACTCAGTAGATAATTCTCCTTTGTATTGGCGTTGTCCAGCAATAGTTTAAGAGAGAAGGTGAGACTTTATGCAGTTGCAATCTCTAGGAGGCCGGAGACTGGGATATCTCTCGTTTTTTGTTGCCATTGCTTCTTTCGACTAGAGAATCCAATCAAGGCATCAGTTTAAGCCCCTAAATGGTACCTTAATTGTAGTGGACCCCTTGTGTGATTGATGTTCCGCCATTGGAGTTTTCTAGAAGTCTTCTTCTTTCTGGATGACTCTGCTGAGCCATTGCTGAGGATTTCCTGTGATCAGGAGCCTTTGATTTAAACTGTCTTGCTGAATCGAACTGGATGGGTAGGGGTGTCCATGGGCCGAGTTATTCACAGGTCCTGTTACCCCGCTAAAAAAAAATAGGCTGAAAATCTGATAGGCCTGTACAAACTCAAGCCCAATATCCTTAAAAATAGGGCTTGGGTTTGTCCCCAAATCCATTACTCGGCCCGAAGTCCAGCCCAATAATCCGCTCGAAAAAATCTGTTAAAACCCGCCCCAAGAGTCCGTCCACCAAACCCAGCCCGCCCACCCTTCATTTGAAAAAAAGTTATACTTTTAAACCATTAAATTTGAAACTTTGAAATAAGTCTCCTAATATCGGAATTTGAAGTTTTAAAAATTTAGATACTATAAATAATGTATTATTTTTTTTTCTATGTATTAAGTATACAAGTTTTAAAGGGTAGAATAATGTAAATAATAGATAAATGAGTAGGTGTTAACCTAGTTGGGATGTATTTATTCTATTGGATGTAGTTCATCCCCTAATCAAAAATAAAATTATTCATTATTTTATTTTTTATCTATTTTGATTTTACTTTTGATTCAAAAATATAATTTACACAAACATTAAGTTGCAAAAATATTCATTATTTTTAAATGAAGTTGTATATAAAAAAGTCCACGAGAAGACCCGCCCAACAAACTAGTCCAATAGGCTCGCAGGTTGGGCTGCGGGTAGCCTACTCTTATCCAAAGTCCGGCTCGGCCTGTTCGATAACTCACTTGAGTAAGGACTTAAGCCTACACTATCCAAGTTCAGCCCCGAAAAAAATTTTGTGCGCCTATCGCGGCCCGGCCATGGACACCCCTATGGATGGGTCTCCAATCAATACTAATTAGACTGGCGTTTTTGCTAGAGGATAAGTACGCGGGCTTTATTCATGCATGACCAAACTATCTATATAATAAAGTAGCTTACAATTCAAATTTCAAAAGATAAATAAAATGACTTTTGTTTTTCGCGGTTCAGATCATTTTAAATTTTATTTTAAAATTAATTTAACTGCTAATATTAACACCCTAAATTTAATAGGAAAAATAGGTCTCTAAGAGTGTGTTTGGAGTGACTTTTTAAAAGTACTTTAAAAAATTATTTCTCATTATTTCCCATCACCACTACCTCTACCACCGCCATCGCCACCACCACCGTCGCCGCCATAACTACCACCACTACCACCGCCGTCGCCACCACTACCACCGTCGCCGCCACCACCACTACCTCCGCCGCCACCACCACCACCATTGTCGCCGCCACCGATGCCATCGCCGCCGCCACGGTCATTACCACCCACCACAACCATCACCGTCTCCTACTACCACCACCTCTCACCTCCACTACAACCGATGCTTAAATTCATTTATCTCTCCTCTATGTTTGTGATTTGATTTTAAATATGAATACAAATATGTTTATTATTTACCATTTTTTATTACTATGTGCCTTCAGGCACAGGCAATAACTAGTATATATATACCATAAAAAGACTTTTGCATGGGTTTAAGAGTCATTTATGTTATTTAGCCACAAAATATCTGTCGTAATTTGTCCTGTTAATTACGAGAAACATTTCAAACCATTGATTGAATTGTTGATAAGTAAAGGAGGGCGACCTTGTAAAATTTGACCCCTTATTTCTGTTCTCATGCATGAACAGAACAAAATGGAGAGAAAATAAAAGCTTTCACCTCTCTTACTTTTCTGATTTTACGACAAATATAGCCCCGTCCTAGTCATCGTTTTGCCTACGAATCATAAGATCTTTAGAGTTTGGACCTTGATTGGTTCAAACACCATATCGGTTGAAACTAGGTGTCAAGAAAACCTTCGTCAGGAGATTTTTCTTTGATGAATCACTGTTTATTCTATCAAAATCATTTAAAAGAACTTTGTTCTCCTTTTCTACCTATTTAATAGCTTGAGACAAGTATAAGTAGGACCAGACTGTGTGGATTTGTAGGAATGAAGATTAGTTTTTGTATCATTCAATGAGCATCTTGTATTTCATAAAATTTGAGACCAATATAATCCTTTACATAATGCCATCATATCCAACTTTCAAGCATTAAGATATGTTTTACGTGTGGATGGTTATTATAAAAAATTCCTAACATATAAAAGTTTCATTCTTGAAAATCCATACATCACGTGGGCTATTCTATGAATTCAAATTAACCAATCAAGCCGTAAACACTGAAAACTCGGTCAAAAGTTCAAGAATTTAATTGTTGCAATTAGAATTTCAAAGTACCAAATAAAAACCAAATACCTAGTGTCAAAATTCATCCAGTGCATCACAAGAGTTACGCGAAAATGTACTTCAAAATTTTCAGAGTTGAACTACTTTAAAGGGCAATATACCTTAAAAATATGTGCGCTAAACCAATTACTAAAAGCACACCAAGCCAGAAAATGACCAATCAAGTTTAGATTCCCAGATCAATGCAACTGTAATCTACAGATACCAGACTTAATTTTCATTCCAATGTCGACCATATACTCTTTCATGCCACGAAGTAGTGTTTTTTTTTTGGAGAGGGGGGGGGGTGTTTACAACTATACTACAACCATAAAGGAGGCACAATTCTACCATTTATGCATCGGAAAATGCTACTTGGATTTAATTTGGAGACCTTATTTAATAAAACCATTGAATTAGTAATAGGTTCCATCTAAGCATTGAAATTCTTAGTTGTATTAAAACCACATCATTAGGTCTCAGATTGGGTCCCTAAATTAAGTCCCTCTAGCATTGCTCTTCTGCATCAATTCATTTATTTTCTTTCATGTAACATTTTTTTAATAGACATCTCAAGAGTCAGCAAATTTGAATAGCTGCCTGATACAACAAACCATACGATAAAAATAGATCACCTACTTATTGAAATTTTCAGAAAAGAAAAATATATCCGGAATGATTCTGTCTTAGAAGTGTGATTAAATTCAAATAGGAATTGAGGGCCAGGTAATAGTCCTCTTTCAACAACTGAATGTATAACTGAAATAGATCACATATAAGATCGCATTCGAGGCCTCACCAGAGACTGGGCACCATCAACAAATATGGTGGTCCCAGTCATGTAGCGTGAGTCATCGCTTACTAAATAGATGACAGTTGAAGCAAGATCATTTTTAACATCAAGCCACCTATGTAATGGCGCCGCTTCCTTGACCAAATTCTCTGCCCTGTCCTTCCCTACCGACATAGGAAACTCATCATGAAGATGCAAGCCACGGGCAATTGCATTAACCCTTATCTGGTGCTTCCCAATCTCCAGTGCAGATGTCTAGGAATAGTGATCAGAGATATGAAAATAAACAAGTAAATTAATAGCTAACATAAGATATAAAAAAAATATCAAAGTAGCTGAACATAATATCTGACAATTGACATGGTGCAAGCAACCAAAACAGCACTCGCAGTACTAGTTCCATACCGGTTAAAAAAAAAATTACTGCATTTTGGCTAACATGATTCTTGTTTCCTGTATCCTGTTGGTAAATGGTTTTCCTTCCATGTAAATTTTGGCTTTAAGTACCTATATTCTGCATTTGAGATGTGTTGCCTGACATGTGTTGGTACTGGTCAGTTTTGTTCCAGAATTTTATTGTTAGAAACACAAGAAGCAATCACCAAGAAAGTTGTTTTAGTTATTTGACCAACCTTGGAAGGAAGCAGCTGAAGTTTCTCAAAGATGAAAAGGTCAAATAAGCAAGATTGTATTAACAAGACGTTCATTCCCTGGGAGCGTTTAAGGTCCTGATGAAGATGATGAAGGGGTGAATGATGCCAAGTTAAAATTATGTGGCATGCAATCTATATGGCTTTCCAACTCCTCAGAGAGTTCTCATCTCTGGCCGCATAGTACAAACTCTCATGTGTCCAAGTTAGGACCAAGTCACAGTGCAGGGATCACCTCGGTTATGACTCATGTTGTGGTTCAAAGTCAGGGCATCACATAGGTTTCCCTCTTCATGAGACATATCTGGCAAACTCCAGAGGGTGGGTGAATAAAGAATGAGGAATTCTAAGAGATGGAAATAATATGTAGTTGGTGGTCAAAAAAGACCTCAAGTCTGGATTTTCTGACAGAAAAAGAGTAAAGAATTTTCAAGGGCAAAAAACAAATACTGAACGGAAAATGCCTCCAAAGGATTAAGGAAAATAATTTAACAAAAGGTTTTGACTTTTGAATTTGTTCGATAGAAGAGGAAAAGACAAGAATGCATCCTCCTCGTTCACTTCTTAGGTTCCAGACAAGTTTCTTGGACAAAGGTAGCTCAACCTTAGTCTAACATGACTGGAGGTGAGACTCCACTTCCAGCTTTAAAAACCCACTACCAACACTACATATCAAGTAAGGATTCCAACAATTTCAAACACTAACATAACTCATACATGTACAAAACATGACAAGACATAAACTACATTCTTTTCATATTATACATAGCACAAATCCCCAAAGTGCTGCCTTAATGGAAACGAAGACGGCTGTGCTAAAGAATTTAGGAAAAATTGCAAGGGCAGGGACATGAAAGTTAATGAAAACTAATGTTCACTTACCCTAACTAACTGCTGTATTCCAGCCAAACACGAGCCATATGCAGCAGCACCCTGATATAACCCTCTCTCAGCACCAAGTATTGAGGTCAAAAAGACAAGGGATCCTCCTGATTTTTGATCCCGCATTTTTATGCTAGCGGCTTTCATCAAATACCATGCAGCTGTGAAATTTATTTTAAAAATCTTTTTGAACTCATCTTCAGCCAACTGCAGGGGGTCTTGCATCTTTCCTGTTTCAGAGAATCAGCAGCATTAGATGTGCTTAACTCCAACTATACTGCACCCCAAATGAACGATGAACACCATTGAAATGGAGGAAGATACGAGAAAAACACAATGTTTATAGTACATAATATAAATAGCATCAAGGATGAATCATGAAACCAATTAAATTGTCATTGGTTAATCCCAGAGGAAAAAAATGGGAAAAAAAAAAGAGATGATCTTTAGGGAAGCTTCCAAATTTCTGTCAAAGATATCTTAGATATACAAAACAGGTCCTCCACCATGTACTTAATTTATGACCAAAAAACAAAACATGTATCTTTAGTTTACGAAAGATTTTGAACCAAAATTATACGTTGAGAGGTTAAACTGTGTCCTTTTACTGTTTAATTTCAGTAGGAGTTATTGTATGGTGCGGTGATAAAAAAAGTTGGCCTAACAACCACAAGGTTTGAACATGAGGAATCACTTTGTGGGAAAAACATCAAAGTTAGATTTAAACCCTTGGTTAAACAGAACCAACCATGTAAATTGCCTCTTAAGAACCACATCCATTACATGTTTCACTATGAGAAAACCAACTGACCCAATGATCACCAACTAGTTGTATATATTTCATATCGGCAGTGAATGTAGTGCCTAAATAACATCAATAAAACCAAGTACATAGTAAAGTTGAAAATTTATCTAATTACCTCTTCACACTATGAACCTATCCAAAGCATCAAAGCCTGTTTATGTAAAGTGAAAATTGGACTCAATCATCCATCACTACATAGCCACTAAACAAGATCGGATGTTGACCTGACCAACTTGATATTTGATAATGATAATATTCAATCTGAATTACCTGGCAGGTAGGAATTTACAACCAGGTTGCTACTTACAGATGTAGAAACACACTCTTTTGTTGGCAAAGAAAACAAGGTTGACTAATATTCCCTTTTTTCTCTCAGTTTTTCAGTCTTTAGACCTCGGTTACGGCCCAGTACATGCAAAATGTGTTAGGATTTTGGATGGCAAAGCACAGGCTGTACCAGGGAATTACAGTAGTAGAATTACTGCTCTCTTCCTCCATGTTGAATTTCAATGTTCCAAATAGCCTAAGAGACACTTTGGAGATACAAGTAGAAGCCAAACAGTACAAAATAATATACTACAAAGGTTGACTAACTAATCAAACAGTTTAAAGGTTGAATAACTTTTTAAAATATGTACAGCAGATAACTAGAAGCATAATATCTGCCTAGAATCACGATATTGTGATACTTTCTCATTGGGAGAAAGATAATGAAATCAAAAAAAAATGAAAAAAAAAAAAAGAATGAAGAGCCCAGTCATTATCATTCAAGAGAAACTATCATTTAAATCATCTGCGTTTTCCGAGTGTTTTCCCAATCTTTTCTTACCAATTATCATTCAACAAACTATCAAGTAAGTCATCTACACTTTCCGAGCACTTACCAAATTTTTTTACAATTGTAAACCCAAAAAACGGGGTGAGTGTAAGAAAAAATCAACACTAGTTTTTCTTCCAATCTATGCGACCGACACAGTGAAGATAAATGAATTCCAAATAAGGACCCCAAAACAAACAGATAATACCTTCGTATGAATAGCAATTGACCAAAGCATCCAAGTGGCCCAAAATCCGGCACGCCTTGTCCACCGCTTCATCGAAGACCGCCTCTCTCTCCTCTTCCATATCCAATCCTACCACATCTATCCCAGCGGCCCCTTTTAGAGACTCCATAATCTTCTCCGCTACACTCCTCAGTTGGCTCTCATTTCCCATCAAAACCAACCTAATCTCACAAATAAAACAAGACTGATGTCACACACACACACACACACACACACAGAGAAAGAGAAAGAGAAAGAGAAAGAGAGATGTATGTACCTGCAACCACGTTTTGCCAAATGGTAGGCAATGTTATGAGAAATCTCATCGCCATTGGAGGTTAGTAACACCTTTGGAGAATTTTCCATTCTCGGAGCCGATTAAAGTGTGGAATCCTAATCAACAGAGCAATTCAGAGATAGAGAATGGATTATGAAACTCACTTCACAGTTCACAAGCTGTATATATAAACAATACGGAGAAGATACAAACACACTTACAGACAGATCGAATAGAAGAAGTAGCAAGCAATCAATCGTCCGGACCCCACACACACACCTCGACTGCGTGAAGAGCCAGAGTACTGAGAATGATGTGACGTGACTGACTACTCGCCCCTTACATAAAAAGAGGCCTACAGTGAAAAATTAGGGATGGAAGACGACGATAAAATATCCAAATTAATCGAGAGTCCACGTTAGAGTTCCGTAATTGTTTGTTATACTAGTCTAATTAACTTCCTTCCCGAAATAACGAAGATTGCCAAAAATTTCATAATCCCACCAATAACGGTATTCCAGGTGGAGTCTTGAGGCTCTCTCTTGTCGTATCCCTCTTTTTTGTCACCTTTTTAATAGGTCATCGGTTACTCTATTTTTATTTTTATTTTCCCGAAAAATACCAGTTACTCCGTTGAAAACTCAAAAATAAGAGTAAAAATTGATCAATAATTCTTATTGTTAGACAGGATCATCAACGGTTCACATTAAATTTTTTGATATTGAACCAAAAAATTAAATGGAGGTATTCTAGTCGGATCCCCTAAATGAAGTGTAGACCAAACTAACTTAATTAGGTTCTCTCACTAATTCCAAAGGGTAATTCAATTAATAATAAAAATAAATTGTAAATCTAAATATCATAAGTTCAAAATTTATCAACTTTTTAGAATTAGGCTATAAAAAATTTATTCTTATTTTAAATCAAATTAAAAAAAAAATTAATCAAAATACGAATAAATTAATCGGAACGTACAACTTTCTCCATGTGTTGACAACCAATTACCACGCAATCGGCGTGTCCAGGATGGTCAAAAGCCATATTATATATTTTCCTGCCGGCTTTTGATATTTTAGTTATTATTATAGAAAAATAAATAAAACCGGTACATTTCATACTTGGCTGTAACTGACAATTTTTAGGATGAAACCGAAGTTGTTCAACAAAAATAGTTGTAAACTCAGATATTTTGAGTTTAAAATTTAAATTTTTTTAAAAATTAAAATATGAAGAATTTATTCTTCATCAATTTTTTTAATTTCAGTGTAAATGATTTATTTTTAGTCGGACAAAATAAAAGATTAATCCAAATGTACGTAAATTGATATAGACACTCTTGAACACAATAATAATAAAAAAACTTGTTATAATGACCAATGGTGGTTGTTGAAAAATAAATGGGGTATAGAGACTTCTCATTAAATCATTATTTCACATTGGAAGGTGGGGAAGGTTGGGGCTTCAAAGACAGGAAACACGTGAAACCACACTTTCCTGTCCATTCTACATAAATTTCCTTTTCATATTTGTCCGCCTCGGTCAACAACACGGAACATTAATGGTCCGTTTGGTACGAATGATGAAAAGTAGGAAGAAAATAAAAATGGAAGGAATAAACTTTTCATCCATGAAGGAAATAAATTTATTTTTCCTCCTTTTTGTTTTGTAGGAGGGATGGAAAATATGAGGAATATATTTTCCATCGTTTGGTATTAGATGAAAAATTAAAGGAAAATAAAACCATACATACCCAATTTTACAATTCTACCCTTTAAATATATTAAGTCATTTTGTGTGTTTCTTGTGTGTTAAAAAAAATAATTAGCAAAAGAAAATTAACCTACATGGAATCTTCTTACAAAAAGTCACCAACTACATTTTTTTTTTTGGGAAACCTCGACGGTGCGAGTAGATTTTATTAATTAAAAAATTAAATTACACCTCGATGCAATCTAATTACAATAATGAAAGAAATAAAATTTTAATGCATGATAATTACATGAAATTAAATTAAGTAAAAATTTAAAAGCTTAATTCCTAAAATTCTCCAAAGGTATAGACACCTATATACTTGAAGCTGCTCGAAGGTGTTTGAATCTAGGTGATAGACTTCTGGCACAAGTCATCAATCAGCTGAATACCTAATTGATTGAGTAAGTGATCGAATTCTAGCAATTTAAAAGAGTTCAGTTGAAAGTGTCCATCAAAATACAAAAACCGAAGAGATCAGCTGAAAGAAATCCAACTGCAGCAGCAACTGAATAGGCACATGAATAGTCACGTGAACAATGCACTTCAGACCAAAGCAAGTGGGTTTTGTTTGCTGTTTTGAGAAGTGAGTTTTATTAGAAGGGAACAAAGGGCAAAAAAATAAAATTATCAGTCAAAGGTCAAATTTTGTTGGCTTCTTCTCATTTTCCGCCCATTTTTGAGGGGAAAATAAATTGTGGGCGGGAAGGAAAAGCCTTCCCTCCAATTTTCCTTTCCATCACCCTTTCCTTCCATACCAAACAATGGAAAGTTTTTCCATCCACCCCATTTTCCATCAAAACAAACAGACCATAAACGCATTTCATGTGATATCAATTAACCAGTAATTCTTCATGTTTAAAAGTACGAAATAATAAAAAAAATTAATATATTATATCTCTTTATTTTCGTATTAAAAAAATAAAAATATATACTTAATGCAATAAAACTGAATTAAACTCAAAAAAATACTACATGACAAGTGAACCGTGCCTTTAGACACGAATTATATAGCCTAGGTAAATGCCTAGGACACCTTTTGCTTAGAATTGGTTGGTTGGGATTCATTACCAAGTAAATGATTATGATTCATTAGGTGTAAATAAGACGAAAAATTTAAATTCAAATAATATTTTTAAAAAATATTTTAATTCGTATTAATTATATCAATAATGCTACTGAGACTTAAAAAATTGATATAATAATGTGTTAAGTGATAGAGTTCAAATAAAAAAATTCTAAGAGTTACAGTTATAAAAATATTATTAGACTAGGTCATTGTTATATCATTATTTCAGTAAATTAAATCAATTTTGTAGGCTCTAATTATATTTGGTACAAATATGACAAAATACTAATATTTACCTATTAATAACCTTAATTCTCACAATAAAAGAAGAAAAATGTTACTTGAATTTAAAATACTAACTTTATCAATTGTAATAATTAAATATGTAGTAGGTCTCAATAAATACTTTTAAAATTGTAAATGATTCTTAAAACTAATAAATGACCATAAAAAGTATAAATAATTCTTAAAATTTATAAAAATAAATCATAGAACTCGTAATATTAGTACGGTGCACAGAAAAAACTTTTCGATACCATAAATTTCTCCGTGAAATACCCTATTGGTAATAAGTAGGGGTATCTACGGGCCGGATTGCCCACAGGTCTCGTTACCTAACCTGAAACCTGATAATTGGACAGCCCGAGCCCGAGCCCGAGCTTAATATCCTTCAAGAGAATGTTTGGGTCTATCATAAATCCATTACTCGACCCAATAGCCTACCCTAAAAAAGCCCATTAAAACCAGGCCCAAAAATCCGCCTGCCCAGCCAAGTCCAAACAGTCCGCCCATTTTCCTTTGAAAAAAAATTAGACACATTATATCAACCTAGTTAAAATATGTTCATTCTATTGTGATGCAGTTATCTCATATTTATAAATAAAATTATTCATTACTTACTTTTTGTCCATTTTGACTCTATTTTTAATTCAAAAATATAATTTAAAAAAATATTAAGTTACAAAAATATTCATTATTTCTAAATAAAATTGTATATAAAAAGCCCGTCCAGTAAGCTTGCCTAATAAGTCCGCCTAGTAAGCCCGCCTGTAGGCTAGCCCAATGAGTAATGGATTGAATTACGGTAGCCTATTCTTACTTCAAGTCTAGCTTAGGTCCGTCCTACCTGAAACCTGACCTCGATAACTCATCCGAATAAAATTTTGGACCTTCCCTATCTAGGCCTTAAAAAATTTTGCCGGTCGAACCCGACACATGAACATGAAGACTCAAAAAGTGTGAACACGTGAATTGACAGACTCTTGGAAGAGAGAAGACGGAAGATGTTATTCCGTCAACCAAATCCGGTAATTTGGCTGATTTGGCATTTCCTGACACTACCTGCCATTTTATTAAAATGGCTACTTTTGATTGGTGATTTTTTAAAAAAAATATTATTCTCTGTTTTTGTGGTCTAAAACTATTTAATAAACTTCAATATTCAAGTTCTATTAATAGATCTTTGTCAATTTTTTTGCACACCTATTTTATTATTTTCATCTTGTGCCAAAGAGATTGATGGTCCAATTACTAAATCTTAGCTTGAAGTTTGTTGTCCTGTTATTCTAATTACTGCAACAAGTTTATCAATGTTTTGAATTTGAGATTGAATTAATTAATTTTTTTTAATCTTTTAATATTTGAATTCATATTTTTATTTTACATATATAAGATAAAAAAATACTTGTGAACAAAAAATATTTTTAAAATAGAAAATGATTGACATTTTTTGGCCCAATTACTCCTTTTTCCAAAGTTTATAGTGGGACGACCACAACAATAACAACAACTCGTCATGAATTACTAGGGCTTTTTCATTGGGCCCATTTGATTTTGGGATCTTAGGTACCCATTTTAATGACCTTGCTTCAGCGCTCCAGTACAAATGTAGCTATAAATAAGACTAAATTAACCTTGCACTCGCTAATGATTTTTTTTTTAAATTTAATGATTATATTATATTTTTTTTTAATTTAAAATTATCTGTTGAAAACTTTTGTATCAAATCATTTTTTTATTTGATTTAAATTTGAGTAAAATTTTGTATTAATACTGAAAATATTCTTATGCAAATTTTGAAAAAAAATATTAGACGTAATTGTTACATCATATCAATAGTATCATGTGACGTAACAATCTAATAATAAATAAACAAATCAATAAATAGGTCTCATCACTCAATCATGTTATACATAACTACTTCAATGAACCTTATTGCACCTTTTTTTTTAGTTTTTATTAGATAGTTATACCAAAACAATAATACCGAGATAATTTCACTGTTACATCTAATAAATTTTGGCCCCACAAGCGTGGGTCCCATTATTTGGAATCAGACTAGTATTTTGGAAAAGCAATCAACGTAATTCACATGCTTAATATAACCGTAAGAGGAAGAGGAAGATGGATGTATCCCATTTGTTCAAGTTACCACCCACCACGTCACCATTGACCTTCCCAAGAATCCCAACCACCTTTAGCACAACAATGCCTCTGTACATCCCAACCCAAAAATAACAAGAAGAACTAAAATCAACACATCCTAGATCTCTGCAATCTTTCTCTTTCTATTTCTCTTTCTCTTTCTCTCAACCGAGGTCTGAAAGGTCAAACCGAAACCCCAAAGATTTGCATTGAAGAAATTGTAATGGGGACTGAGAATACCTCAGGCCTAGAGATTTCAGAGCCTTTGCTAAATGAAACTGAGAAGATCAGCGACGTTGAATGCGAGGAGATAATTCCAGATTGGAAAGATCAGATCACGATCAGAGGTTTGGTGGCGAGTGCTCTGTTGGGGACACTCTTCTGTATAATCACCCACAAGCTCAATCTCACGGTCGGCATTATTCCTTCCCTAAATGTCGCCGCTGGATTGCTAGGCTTCTTCTTCGTCAAGTCCTGGACCAGCTTTTTATCCAAATTAGGGTTTTCGGTGCAGCCCTTCACCAGACAGGAAAACACTGTGATTCAGACCTGCGTCGTCGCTTGTTATGGCCTCGCTTTTAGCGGTAATGTGCCTTTCGTCTGATTGTTGGAAACTGATTTGTGTTATTCTGAAATAAGCCATTTACGCTTCCCATACACTAGTACTGCACTTATAAAATTCTAAAACATTTTGGTTATAATATTTTTGGAAAGATTAGAGAAGGGGTCGTAAATGAGTTAACCGTTTTGGTAGCTGATGGTAATTGGTACTTGCAGTAATTTTAATGTGAATACTTGAAGGGCAATTTTGATTAAGACCTTTGTTAACGTTGAAGCCATGTTGTCGGTGATGTTGATTGAATATTAGGTTCCATGGTTGGTGTGTATGAAAGGTACTTATCGTTGCGGACCTTTTTGTTTTATATGGGATATAGTGACTGCAGTAGAGGTAGGGATGTCAGTGGACCGAAGTGGGGGCGGGAGTATAGTCTCCATCCCCGTACCCGCTTAAAAAAACTCCGTCCATCCCCGGTCCACCCCCGTTAACGGGTATAGTTTTTATCCCCATTTCCGTCCGCAGGTAAATTTCTAATCCCCGCCCCGTCTTCGCTTCCCCCATACCCGCCCAACCCCAACCCCAACCCCAACCCCAATCCAAAGCCAACATAATCTAAAATTCTAAATAAATCCAACATTTTAAATAATCCAACAACATTTTAAATAATCTAATACAACATAATGGGACAATACTCCCCCCTCTCTTGCTCTCTCCTATTCTCTCTCTTTTTGAGCAGTCATAACAGAGAATAGTAAAAACTAAAAACTCACAGAATCCAAGCCAAATATGAGAAAATCTGCAATAATAAATGCAATGCAGTGCTGGTCATGTTTATTATTGTATAATCATGCATTCAGCAGTACCCAAGTAAAACAACCAAGGTTCTTAGATAGTCAAGAGAGACACAAGAACTTGAGTGGAAGTTGTGAAACGGGGAGTGGGGGCGGATGGTAATGCATCTAAATTTCCCCCTACTTTTTGATTAATGAGATGCAAGTAAAACACTGATTTTCTTTAATATCACCTCCTTCGACATTTACTCTATTCCAGAAGCAGGATGGTGATTGCAATAATATCAGAACAACAGGATTAGGATCCCAAGTAATAACACCATTCATCGTTGATCAAGTTTCAAGAGAATGCTTGCAATGGGCAAATGTAAAAATATCAATCCATCATACCAAAAATTGTTCCCCAACAATTCAAACCTGATTTAAGAATAAAGACCAGACCCGAAAAAAATGTGTCCCCTTTCCCCTCCCTGTTCAACGTAGATCTACACATGCCAGTTCAAAAAAAAAATTCTAAACACGTAAAGAGTAGGAAGAGCAGAGTAAATTAGGCTGAAGGCTGAGTGAGGAAGAGCAAAGTAAATTAGGGCTTTAAGAGTATATATATATATTTAACGGGTAACGGGGACGGGGCGGGGGCGGGGGTAAGGGTAAGTCCATCCCCGCCTCCATCCCCGCTCGGGTTTATACGGGTATCCGCGTATATGTCCACCGTCCAATACATATAGTCCATCTCCGGTACAAACGGGGCGGGTTTGGACGAATACCCGTTTTTCCCCGGTCCACTGCTATCCCTGAGTAGAGGAGTGAGTGGGATGTCAGTACTAGTTGTTTACACCAAAAATCTAAATTCATGAGATAACAACACGCGTCATTCGAATGAAAGCTTCTTGATATACGGGATCAAGGATTAAATCAGAACAGTCGGAGGGAGGATGGTTATGCAGGCAATAAACAGGCACTTTATGTACAGGAACATGGCCACATAAGAATAGGATTGAAACGAGTAACTGTACGGAGTGACCTAAACAGTTTACATCAGTTAGAGAATGCGAGGATTAGAGCGAAGGCCAGTACAAGAATGTAAAAGCATGAACCACCAATTAGAGGGACATGGGCGACAGGGCTGAAAGTTACGAACCAGTGGCTATTGCATACCCTTATAAATATTAGTAATTCAGAAAAGTGCAGTGATCCAGCATCCTTACAAATCGAAAGCTTCTCAACATATTGACTGCCTCCTCAAGAAATAGTTCATAACTCAAGAATTTGATTCTCCAAAGATTAGGCTTGCTTTATAATCTGTTTTTCTTGTTGTATTTACTTGCATTTCGTTATCTAGCTTTGTACTTAACTCTTGTTCATTGCAATAGAAGTATAGCTTGGGTATCCCCTCATTGTTACTGGTTTTCACACTTCACTGAGTGGTGGAATATTAAGTCTTTCGGCACAAGGCATTAAGAAAGAACCTTAGAGTCAGCCTTAGTCTCTAATTCAATCGCTTGCACACCCAATCTACAGAATCTCATATCTGTCTGAACCAGTAAGGTATTGTGTTTGAAATATAGGGCTTTCGAGAGCTATAGCATGCTTCCATCCTTTAAAATCTACTAATTATGCCAAACACTAATAAGTGCCCATGAGAGAAGCCTTGTGTTTTTGGGACTGTCTTCAGCATTATGCGGAGCTCTCTCTTTTTGAGAGGCATGTAAGCGCTCTATCCTTGTAAATGGTCTAAATCTATAAAATTTGTTTCGAACAAATTCTTCTTTCTCACTGTCACTTGTAAGGATGTCCGTTTATTGTGCTGATTTTTGTTTTATATAGGCATGTGTAGCATTTCTCATTCATTATAGTTGTATTTTAACTATCTTGTGATCAATATATTTCCCAATTACATCGGAATTCATCTGCGTCTCTATGTTGACAGGGGGGTTTGGTTCATATTTGCTTTCCATGGACGAGAGAACATACAAACTGATTGGTGAGGATTACCCTGGTAACCGGGCAGAAGACGTTAAGAACCCAGGCTTGTTGTGGATGACTGGTTTCATATTTGTTGTTAGTTTCCTTGGCCTTTTTAGCCTTGTTCCGCTCCGTAAGGTACCTCCTGATGTTGTATACTTTCACCCTTTCGCTTGCAAAATGTGTTTAAAAGATATTTTGTACAGCCTCTGATGTGGTGGATTTGTCCTTTCTTGTCAAAAGGCAATGGCCAAATTTTTATTTCCTTCAAGTTGTTTTGGCTCAATACTTGTGAAAAACTGAACTATGTGGATTTAATGTGGACTTCATAAACAGATGTATTATCTGGGTTGGCAGCTGTTATGTTCGTGAAATTTACTTTAGGCAATCATTTTTGAAAATTCTAGTCAATTTGTGTTACTAATTGGATGATGTAAGAGCCTTCTTAGCTCTTAGATATGTTGCTGGTATTGAGTCGTAATAAATCTTTTGACAACAGTGGTTGGCATTTCTAGTTTTATTTTCTGTTTCTTGCTTACTGCTTCTGTGTGATTTCAGGTTATGGTCATGGATTATAAGCTTACATTCCCCAGTGGAACTGCCACGGCAATGCTGATCAATAGTTTCCACACAAATACTGGTGCTGAACTTGCAAGGTATGTGGCCCATGTACAAGTCTCTTCAATTTTTTGTAAATCTTGTTGCTGAAGAAGCAACCCATTTAGAGACAGCTTGTCTTTAATGAAATATTAATGATGCTTTCCAAAAACTTCGCTATTTCTGGTCAGCCACAAGAGGCCTTAAGAGAATTGGAAGTGCTGACACTATCAGAGAAGCTTGATCAACATTATTTCTATTTTTTTGTCAGATGAGTTTTGAACCCTTAATCCATCCTCTCCCTAAACATGTCATGGTAGCACTTAACGAACTCTGCTACCATGGCTTGGCAGTCGAGTATTTCTGAAAAGCAATGAAAGATTCAATAGAATTCCAGTTGAGAGACTTGTTTCCTACCATGATTTGATATTTAGTTGAATTGAATTATTAATAAATTTGCGAATGAAGCATACATAGACAGGTTATTCCAGCTTGTTTCATTTACTTCTTAGGCTGTGTCTATTTTTTCATGAAGTTGGTGTTTGTTATATTTGTGAAACAGACTGATAGATCATTTGTGTTTTAGTGTTAGTTTTAGGGTATTCTGTTCTCTATGTCTTTTCAATGATTTTCTTTTTTATTTTGTAACTGCTTACTTTTAAAGTATATCTCAAAATTGTCTATTTTCCTGTTCTTATTGCCCTAGGAAACAAGTGAGTTCTCTTGGAAAGTATTTGAGCATAAGCTTTTTTTGGAGCTGCTTTAAGTGGTTCTTCAGTGGCATTGGGGATTCATGCGGATTTGACAATTTTCCAAGTTTCGGCTTGACACTCTTCAAGAGCACGTAAGCTTCTTTTGCTTCAGTCTTTCTTCATTCTCCACTCTGTTGCTATCAAATATTATACTCGCCAAACTAACTCCCCCAAATCTCTCTCTCTCTCTCTCTCTGAGGGGGAATGTATATTTGTGTGTTGGTTGAAGCTGCAGTTTTATGGGTGATGTGCTACTATGTAACGTTTATGTTTTAAATCCTTTCCTGCGATGTTCACTGTTAATCATCTGGAATATGGGCAGAATGAAGGCTTTGTTGTCATAGTCATTAGCCACCTAATTACACGTACACACATATGCACGAGTGGTGAATGAAGAAGCATGCACATAGGGTACGAAGCCCATTCCTTGGTGTTGTTATGTTATCTTTGATGACTAACTGTGCACCTGTGACGAGGTGGACTTGATAATTCATATCTGTACTTCTCCTAGTCCGATTTTTTTATTTTGTTTGAGTATAATATGTAATTAAATTGAGTGATTGCATGGTCTGAATACTCAATCCTGTGACCACCATGTAAGCAGATATTGAGAGTTTGTCTGTACATGGATGTGAGAGTTAGTCGTTAATCCTTACTGCTTATTATCAAATATAAGTTGGAGCACATGGACTGTACAATAATATTAAAAGCGTAGTGTTTATGATGAAACTCTATGCATCAAAAACTTGCTGAAAAAGTAGTCGATTTGGATTTGTGATGTTCTGGTTGTTATGCTACTCCTTGCAGGTTCTATTTTGACTTTAGTCCAACTTATGTTGGATGTGGTCTTATTTGCCCTCATATAGTCAACTGTTCTGTCCTTCTTGGAGCGATCATATCATGGGGTTTCCTGTGGCCCTTCATTTCTCAACGTGCTGGGGATTGGTATCCAGCTGACCTTGATAGCAATGATTTTAAAGGTCTCTACGGATATAAGGTAAGAATTATTGGTTTCAACTAAGAAACTTGAGAAACATTAACGGCTTTTGCAGCTCAATGGTTGTCATGCCCATCAATAGCAAAATAAGAGGTACAGATATAATGCTTGGCCCATGTTATGTAGTGGGCTCTCATACCTAATTATTTGCACCTGCTGTTTTTTAATTCTTCCTTTGTTCAATTCAGTTGCCACATATTTTCATTATGTCTTTCTTTTTTCGGTAAGTATATTTTCATAGTGTCTTTCATCTTGTACTTGATTGTCATTCAAAAACTCTGGCTTTCTGATGGCACTTTCTTAATGCATTAAGGACTGCACTGATGGATGTTCTCTAGGAATCAGGAGATCAACCCGCAATAAAAGATTTTTTTGATTTTCTATGTTCAAATGATTTAAACTGAAGTTGAAAGGCAAAGGTCTGTGTTCTTTGTAGCCACATTGTTGGAGACTCGTGATTGACACCTTTACACTTATAATTGCATTGTAGTGCACAGTAAGTCAAATTCATCATTGATCACACCAAATATGTAGGATATGTTGAGATTATACCTTCCTCCCTCTAGTAAAACCTTCTATATTGAAGTTTGTCATTAGAAGTGTCTTATCCGCATGTATGTGATAAAACTTTTGCCATTACTATTTTATTTTCTCGCCTCCACCCTTTCTTTGGGGCTTTGATGCCCTGCTCGGGCAAAAGTCGTTATTTTTAATTGCTCTTCTTCTACTATTCTATAGTGAAGAGTGCTCTTTGTTTAACCTTCTTATTCACTAATGTACATTTTATGCTGTTTACTACTATGTTTGCAGGTCTTCATAGCCATTTCCCTTATTCTTGGTGATGGCCTTTACAATTTGATTAAGATAATAGGGATAACTGTTAAGGAAATTTGCAGCAACAGTACCAAACAAAATAATCTTCCAGTTGTAAAAGATTGCCCAGGTGAGTATTAGGAATTCCAAGACCTTGGATAATGCGTGTCCATGTGAAATTAAGTTATTTTGTTTTACGACCAAAAATAAATTTTGTTGCAATCATACCTTCATTTTGACATTTTCAGTTTACTTGATATTGCTTTCGTTTTATTTGCTCTATATGCTTCTTTAACTTTTGCAAGGATTTGCTTGGTGTCTTCATGCCTGCCACTCGTAGCGTTTACCATCAAAGCTCCTCGATAACTTTGCCTATATGGAAATCTAAAGAAGATGCGTAATTGTAATCATTATTAGCTTAGAGTTGCTGAGGATGTACGAGCTGTGTCTTTTGATGTCAAACAGGAGCACAAACTATGTTATTCTTAAAGGTTTTTATCAGTTGGCTTGCACAGAAAGGGCACATGGACAAGAGATTTTCAATCTTGAAATATGTACTTAACACTTATACCATAACTTTAAGAAAATGAAACAAAGAAATAACTTGCATTCAAATGGTGATACTGGCTGAAAAATTTTCGCCTCTACTAAATTGGATAGTGGACAAGACTTCACACGATGTGATACAGCAGCGTTAATTGTTTACATTGTAACGATAAATTATGTTGGGATCCCTATATTAGTAGTGGTAGTCATAATTGACTATAAAGTTGTCAGCATTTTAATTATGGCTATCACTGGTAGTAATGCACGTTAGTTATATCATGAAGTTGTAACTGCAACATCTTAGTCTGTGGATTATGTATGTCCTATCTGTTAGCGAAGATAAATTTATTGTAATAATTCCAATTATGAACTAGACACTATATTGCATCATACAACCCTAGTAAAGCCCTATTATAATTAACTGGAAACGCTGTCACATTCTGCAACATTATACTGGTTTAAATTACGCGTTCCATCTAGTAATGAATATCTTGATAGGACCCTATATTTAACTCTATCCCAAATAAACTGGAAATATTGTTTTATATGCTGCACTATTTTCTTATAGACGATGAATATCTAAGGGCAATATTTGTGTACTGATGTTCATGTGAATCATGTTTCTTACTCTCTTACATGTGATATACACTGAAATCCTGTGTATGAAACTCTGAGGGCAACATGCCTGCACCAATGTACATGTTTCTTACTCTCTTGCATGTCATGTATGATGACTTCTTGTGTTTGTGCTTTGACAGATAGTGAGAGTTCCAAATTACAATTAGAGCAGAGAAAACGAGATGAGGTTTTCTTGAAAGACAGTATACCTACCTGGTTTGCAGGTTGTGGATACGTGGGCCTGGCTGCAATATCTACAATTACATTACCAATGATCTTTCCGCCGCTTAAGTGGTATCTGGTCCTCTGCTCGTATATTATGGCCCCTGCTCTTGCCTTCTGCAACTCTTATGGAACCGGGCTCACAGACTGGAGTTTGGCCTCAACTTATGGAAAAATTGGTCTTTTCATCCTTGCTTCATTGGTTGGAAGCAATGGTGGAGTTCTAGCTGGGTTGGCAGCTTGTGGGGTTATGATGTCCATTGTCTCGACTGCGGCTGATCTAATGCAAGATTTTAAGACAGGTTACCTCACTCTATCATCGGCCAAGTCCATGTTTGTGAGTCAGTTAGTTGGAACAGCCATGGGTTGTGTCATTGCACCCCTCACTTTTTGGTTATTTTGGAGTGCATTTGAAGTTGGGTCCCCTGATAGTCCGTATAAAGCGCCATATGCTGTCATCTTCAGGGAGATGGCCATTCTCGGAGTTGAGGGCTTCTCTGAGCTGCCAAAGCATTGCCTGGCCCTATGTTGTGGGTTCTTTGTGGCAGCTCTGGCTGTAAACTTTCTGAGGGATGTGACCCCTGCAAAAGTTTCCCAGTTTATACCTATTCCAATGGCAATGGCTGTACCATTTTATATTGGAGCTTATTTTGCAATTGACATGTTTGTTGGGACTGTGATATTGTTCGTGTGGGAACGAATTAATAGGAAAGATGCAGAAGATTATGCAGGGGCAGTTGCTTCAGGTTTAATTTGTGGTGATGGGATCTGGACAATACCGTCAGCAATCCTATCCATTTTGAGGATCGATCCACCCATCTGTATGTACTTTAGGCCTTCTATATAAGTGGCTGAGCCGGTAAAATTGTGTGGTAATTACTTGTTCTTCTGAATTCTGATGGTTGTTGGGATGTGTAAATATGCTCTATACGATTTATCATTGTACCATATTTGTGTTGTGTGTATCTCTGTCAAAAGGAAATGGTGTCCCGAGGGTTTCTTACCATATAGACATTGACATTCAGCCTCTCAACCATTTGGCATGGAACAGGGGGGTGTATAACTGCTGCTTTTGTACAACTTATGCGACTTGTCTGGGTATTTCTTTAGATTTTTACACATTAATGTCATAGGATTCTTTTTATTTTTTTTAAAGCTTGAAATGGAAATTGAATTATCGAAAGCTATCCCTAAACAATGACATAGGAAAGGGTTGCATATCAAGCACATGGGCTGAGATTGTGACCGCTCAATTGGTATATCATCAATCTAAACCACCCATTCCAATGGGTTATCTTACCGACAGGCACATACCGAAAATACATACAATAGATTTATCATGCAAGTATTTATTGAAATATTGGATTCGATTTGTTCAGATAACAAGCTCATAAATTTGATCTGATTTAATTCGTTTTATATTATAAATGGAATTAACTCTTTTAAGGATGATTCAGTAGTCGAGTCTATTCTCTTGTAAATAAGAGGTATTAGATTTACTTCCTACACCTCTTAAGAGCTGGCCATTCTTGTTTCTCATTTTCTCGAGAACTTGAACACTCTATAACAATAAATAAATAAATGGAACTAAATTTGAAGTGAACTGAACTGTCGAACTGTTTGGCAAACCTACTCCACATGACCAATGGAAATATGTCCTATAATACATATGAAAGCGAGATTTTCTTCTTTGAAGTTGAGTTTCTTGAAGTATTGGATGTTATTTCAAAGGCTAGGTTTGAAAGAGGGACCTCCTTTGTCTCCTAGATGGGAAGCATATGTGACTAGCAGTGCAATCACCAGCATACACATAGCCTCTCCCACCATTATGATCAGCACAGAACTATCAATGAGTCTTCTTTGCATCATTATAAAGCTAAAATAAATAAGAAAAAAGGCATGTTCTCGCCTCTTCTGTTATGTGTACAAAACCCTAAAGTTCCAGAGTAATCAAGTTGATAGAATAATAAAACAAAAGCAGAAAACTACAAAGGAGGAGGAAAAAAAAGGATATATATAATATATATATATATGGGATATGTCCACTATAGTGACTAGGAACTGCAGGGATTTTCCATGCAATGGAGAAGTCTATCTGATACACTAGCTTACTTTTAACCTTGATTGCTGGCATAGACAAGTGTTAGTCTGATCTTTGGGAGTATTGGAATTTTGTGTGTTTCTGTCATGAAAGCTTTTACTTAATATATGACTAATTTCACTTCACTTCTCCTCCCTATAGCTTTGATTGAAATACTTTTATACTTAAACGTGGGGACACTAATCATATCAATTTGCTCACTTTTGGAAATTGATAGTAAAAGCAACTCTTGACTAATTTTCCCAACTAATTCATTCTTATGACTAGGTTTCTTTGATTCTGAATAGTTACGACAATCTAAACCTTGTAAATCACTCATCTGCTTGTATACGTAAAGACTCTCTCTCCCTCTCTCTCTTTCCCGGGACAAAAAGTCTACTCAACTTATCTCTCTTTGTTTCAATCTTCTCCTGGACTTATACATACAATACAAGAACACGATTGGTTTTGTGAATCATGCTCCCTCGTCAGATTGGTTTTCTATTAATATGATGTCATAAGATAGAACCACACACATACTCAGCCACCCACCTCAATCACAATTATTCTCTCATCTACTTGGAGGGGTTGGGCAGGTAGTACACGTAAAACATTACATTAGAACATAGAAAATTGTTTCGCTAGCACAATGACCCTCTAAAGAAATTGGGCATCTTTGTCATCGGAGTAATTCAAGGGGACTTCATGTCATTTTCCTGTGCCGTTTATTATTGTCCACTCAAAACTTTCATTAGTTCTCTTTCATTTATAATTGCGTTGACAACTGTGCTTGGGTCATTGTTTCCTTACCATTAAACAAAGCATAGCTCTCTCTCTCTCTCCCCTTTTAGTTCAATTATTTATTAACTTGTTATGGCTCAGGTAATGTCGAATGACAATTGCCATGTGACCTTGTTGTATGGAAGGGTGTGTTTAAGTCAGCAATGAGAAAAGTATGGGGCTTTATTTAGCTGTTTAGGAAATACTCTCGAAAGCTGAGTAATATCGCGTGAGTGAAAGAGGGCAACGCTGCTTCTAAAACTCTTTCGTTGAGTGCGCGATCATGACAGGACTCGAGGAGTATAATGCTTCAAATCCTAGTAGCTTAGGAAAAAAAAGATGACCCCCAAGGGGGAAAAAAGAAGAAGGAGAATTGCTCTAAAATTTTCGTATATTCTCGAGTTTTTAAAACTAAATGTAAAATCAGAGTAATTCCATTTTGGTGCTTTTTGTGCAAAATTTATGCTCACTTTCACTGAGCAAAGTCTAGTGCATCTGACTGCATACAATTCACAAAAACACGAAAGAAGGGGGTTCAGAACATGGCCCATGAACTGTTTCAAACTATTATGTCCAGGACTCCGGGAATTTAGGACCCCACCAAGATAGTATCTTCCAACAAAAACTTCCTTCTTCTGCAACTGAACACCTCCTTCTCTGGGCCATCTCTTCTTGTTGCTGATATGATTATTTATTATTCCTTCTTCTTTTGTGATATTTTTTTAATACATTTTTAAGGATAGGAGGCATAGGGTGGGTGGGTTAAAAGCAACCCAACATCCATTCATTTCCTGCCAGATGTCCTCATCAAAATCCTCCACATGGGCACTTGAGTCCCTTACAAGAGAAGGCATCATATGTTGCTATTGCAATAATACAATGCAGGGTAGAGAAATTATTAGGGGGGAATCCATGGAATGTGGGAATATATGGGTTTCTATGCATTGTCTGTCTGAGGTGGTGAAATTTGCAGTTAAAAACTTGCAAGAGTATGTCAAAGCAAAACTAGTCAAACCCTCAACAGTGAAAAAGCGCAATGATGAGAGAGAGAGAGAGAGAGAGAGTAAAATGACATTAATAAACCCTTTAAAATTTTTGACAAAGGTGCAATCTTCATGGGATTTCAATATTTACTTTTTATCTTTCACATTCTATGCCAAAAACAGTGAGAACTTATGAAAGAATAGGACATTTTTTTCTGTTTTTTTTTTATGTCACCTTCATCAATCAAGGAGAAGACACACACACACACACATACCCTTTTCTTTATTTTTTTTATTATAGACACGCCTCTCATGGATCCCAAGGGCTCAAAGCAGCCACAGGAAGTGCCAAGCTTCTTGAGCTTCCCACAACCAAACCTAAACCCAAACACCACCACCACCACCACCACCGCCACCACCACCGCCACCACCAACATGGGTGAGAACAAGCCAGCAGAGATCAAAGACTTCCAGATTGTGATTGCAGATAAAGATGAAGGCAAGAAACAGCAATTAGCCCCCAAGAGAAGCTCAAACAAAGACAGGCACACCAAAGTCGAAGGCAGAGGAAGGAGAATAAGGATGCCAGCTCTCTGTGCTGCGAGAATTTTTCAATTGACAAGAGAATTGGGTCACAAATCTGATGGTGAGACCATTCAGTGGCTGTTACAACAGGCTGAGCCTTCCATAATCGCGGCCACGGGGACTGGGACCATGCCGGCTTCAGCCTTCGCAGCAACAGGGGGCTCTGTTTCACAGCAGGGATGCTCTCTATCAGCTGGATTGCATCAGAAGATTGATGAATTGGGTGCACATATGGGAGGGTCAGGCGGTGGTAGTAGTAGTAGGACCAGTTGGCCAATGGTTGGTGGGAATTTGGGGAGACCCCATATGGCCACAGCATCAGGGCTATGGCCCCCTACTGCTTCTGTGGTCAGTGGTTTTGGGTTTCAGTCATCATCATCATCGTCTGGTCCATCAACAACCAATTTCGGCAATGAAAGTTCTAATTACTTCCAAAAAATTGGGTTTCCTGGGTTTGACTTGCCAGCCACCAATCTGGGTCCTATGAGTTTTACCTCAATTTTGGGTGCTGGTAATCAGCAACTTCCAGGATTGGAGCTTGGGCTCTCACAAGATGGCCATATTGGGGTTTTGAATCCTCAAGCCTTTAGCCAGATTTACCAGCAGATCGGGCAGGCTAGAATGCAACAGCAACAGCAACAGCAGCAACAACAACAACAACAACAACAGCATCAACATCAACATCAACATCAGCATCAGCAGCAACCATCTTCCAAGGATGATTCCCAAGAGTCCGAAGAGTAGACTATTTAGGTATTATATTCAATATTTGGGAAGAGAATGAAAGTAAGTTTCAATTTTGAGAAGCTGGGATTTTGGGTAAATGGTTTCTCTGTTGTATAATTGCAAAAGCGAGGTAGAGAGAGAGAGAGAGAAGGTGAGAATTCAGTAGGGACTGGAGGCCCCATCTTCTGCTGTCCACCACAGCTGCATCCAAGTCTCCAAATACAGGTGCTTCGGGTGTGTTCTTTTTTGACGCAATTTTTTTCCCTATAAATCATAAAGCTTTATATGTTATTGTTATTATTATAGAGCTGCTCGTGGTCTGGAATGTGCAGGTGGAACTGTGCAGGGCCAAATAGTTTGGAATTGGGCTTCAGTTCTTGTTTATTTTCAAAGGTGTGGTAATTATAGTGTGAGGCAATCCTATATTTATTTTCTTCTCTTTGGTCTGGATGGCGTGCCGATGAGCTTCTTCATGGAAATAAACTCAGATTTATATGTCATGCTTGATCTATTTTCACTTAGATTCAGTCAGGATGGTAATTTATCTGAGAAATTTTTCTGTTGGGGCACCAAGAGAACTGCTCATTGTTCACATCTGATAGTCTGATACTCAACTTGTGTTTGTGACTGCGTCATGCATACAAATTGTCCCCTGACTACCACGTCTGCAGACTACCGCTTTCGATCAATTGCATTTTTTTCCCAAATTTGGATCTTTAAACCCACCGCTTTCTTACTGAATGATCTATGTCTGCTTCATAGTCAAGGAATTATAACAAATTTGAGTTGCATAACTTGTCTTGGTCCAATTGGGGAATCCAAACAAATTTCTCTTCTGCATGTCCATGGAGTTTTGAAAAATCCTAACATCTCAGAGATAGATAAAGAGGTAAGAATTTATCGAACGAACCGCACTCCTTCGTATACGTCAGGACTCCATTGAGGAGAAGGGGCAGGGGCAAATTTGAACACAATTCCTACAATTGAAATTCCTGGGGAGTTATACATTTGTGTATTGATAAGACCGTTCACTATTTCTTGAAGCTCGATCTCTCCCCCGAATGAATCATATAGCCGAGAGAAACCATGAACCAGAATAGAAGAGCTTACCCCACCTATGGTTTAACATTTTCGAATTTGAAACTCGATTGTCAGCTTTCAGGAAACTTGTACAGTTCCCAACTGCCTCTATTGACATTGATTTTGGGGAATCTTCATTCTATTCTATGCAGTTTTGCAATGAGCATAGATAGATTGAACTATACATCTGCGTACTCATAAATAACCTTCACTCTTCTGATCTTCCCTGTCATATATTGGATATGTAGTGTTTCCACCTAAGTTTGAAAGAAGATTTTTGGTTTCTTTGAAGCTAGCCTGCCAACGTAGGGACGAGAAATACTCTGCTGGGTACTCTGTCACAGTTTATTATTAACTCGAAAGTGATTTATGTTCAAAATGGGTATGAGGACATGAATGCTGCTTGTTTGCAAACATAGTTGTCTTGGAGGGTGCTGCCTCCAAGACACAGACAGAGAGAAGGCAAAAAATGGATGAATAATCAAAATAACTTTCTTCTCGTAATCAGATAAGCTATTTGGGAATTATTTGGTATAATTGTTTTGATTTACCATAACAATCAATCAATGTATGCATGGGTGGTTTCTCTTCCCTTTTGCTTTTATGTAGTGTTCTTGGAGTCACTTTCGTTCTAGTTGTGTTTCTCAATCAGGCATAGTGATGTGAATTTATCCTGGGCATATCAACTTTGACTCCTGTAGTGTGAATTTGTCATCACTCCATCACAATAACATTCGCCATTATTTGCGGCTGATTTTACTTTTTGAGCACCGACTCTCTGTCCCAACTCTTCTTTACTTTGACATGAATGTGTGTCCAGCAGCCTGCAATAATTTAAGTAGACGTCCAATGCCAACAACTAATGACTTGGTGGCCTCTTTTATGTTCCCACACCCTGCTTGCTCAAGCTCAGTTTTGATCTGTGTTGTACCAGCTGAATCTCATGTAGCAACTCCTATTATGCTTGTATACTATTTCTCTCTCAAACTCTATTATAGGCAGGAATATTGTGCCCTGGATACGACCTTTTATATGATTTTCAATGGGTTAGCGATTTTTCTTCCGTTCTAGCTGAACACCTGTTAGTACCAAGAGGCCACCAGATGAGGTTAATGAGGTTGTGGGTGCACCAATTATGATGACTTCATATGCACCAAAAATAAAAAAGATAATTAAATTACATAAAACAATATATAAGAAAAAAATTAAAAAATAATAACAATAAAAAAGGTTCCGAAAGAGGTTAGGAAGTTGTTCTCAAGATGATGAGAGGGGGAAAACGGAATCAAGAGGGCATACGGGTATGAGTTTGTAATGGCAAGTAAAAGGACAGAGAGTGTTGGGCACATGGAGGTGTCCTTTTCTGGAGTCAAGTCCAGTAAATAAGGACACACACACACACAGAATGTGAAAGGATGAATTAATACGAGGGAGTGGTTTAATGGGAATGCTACAATTTACATGACCGAAGAAAGAGGGTGGGGGTGTGGTGGAAGAAAGATTCCCTTCTTCTATGTCCAAAAAATTATTGATGTTTGTGCTTTTGTGACTTGTCCAGTCGCAGCAATAAATACCTTGTGCTATCCATAGTTTTGGTGGTGGTGGTGGTGAGGCCTTCTCTTCATGGTAACAGTTAGCTTAATAATTACTACTCCCCCTATATTTTCTATATGAAACCTAAATGAGTTTAAAACTCCCTCCGCCTCTGTTGTATTAGAGTACTACTAAAGTAAAGGATACTGATTAAATTTTTTTTTTTTTTTGTTACAGGGTGTTTTAGTTTGTGCTGATTATTCTTTCGAATTCAGCGGTTGGTCACCGCAACTTGAGTTAGGTTAGAGTATGTCCCTAAAAAGACAAAAATGACTAACCCTTAGAAAGTGTGGGAAGGAATTGAACCTTTAGGAGTGTGATAGACATTTGTGCCATTTGCACATGGTGCAAAAAATTGTGATTCATGTAACGTTTGCTTTCAGAAAAGGGAATACATTGGCAATGGCAACGCCTATCTGGGCCAGCTTCAGTTATCTCTTTTTATGGGCTATCAGCATCGTACCTCATATAAAGTTGTATCCAATCTGTTGAATGAGTGGGGACTGACCTGTCACTTTGTGTACGACGCTGGACCTGCTTAAATGAAGCAGTGGTGGACTTGGGCCCAATGTGGCAATTGGGCATGTACCTGGTTCAGCCCTGTTTCCAAGTTTGACCATGAATTGGGGGGCCAGAATCCACTCACCTTCCCTTTCTGTAACTTGATATTAGGGGTGTTCACCCTACCCTACGGGTAAGAAAGATGCTCTTTCGTCTTCCTACCCGATACTTTGTGGAATAATTTTTTATTGGCCTACCCTACCCAATAGGTGTGGTATTCCTACCCGACTTCCTAATCAGGTAAGAAGTCGGGTAGGAAATCGGTTAAACACTTTTGTAAATATGTAGCTTAAATATGTAGCTATTAATAAATTAGGTCAAAGGAGCATTGTTCATGATTTGTTGGAACTGTAAATTGAACCAAGAAATGATATGTTGGAACTATAAATTGAACCAAGAAATCAAAATAAATTGAACCAAGAAATAAATATCAGAATAAAGACTTGCATAGTTAACAAAAAATCTTAGTCACCATGAACAAATAAGCTAAACAAATAATCTTGGTCATTTGCTTGAATCGGGTAGGGTAGGGTAGGGTAGGAATGCGGAAATGGATGGCTATTCCGCATTCCTACCCGATTTAATCGGAAAACCAAAAACTCTTCCACATTCCTACCCAATTTTTGCGGTTAACCGTTCAGTAGGGTCGGGTCGGGTCGGGTAGGGTAGAAACTTGCGACCAATCGTAAATTTGAACACCCCTACTTGATATGTTCTCTGAAATTAAAACAAACTAATCCTTAGGGTTGTTCATTGATTGAGCTTGGCATTTGATAGTTTAAAAGTCTTAAATTCAATATATTCCCACACTCTCTAAAGGTTAATCATCTTTGTAGGTGGGTTTCATTTTTCTTAATTTTAAAGGAAAAATAAATAAATAAATAAATAGTAAATGACTTATAATTTTCAAGTTATAGATCTCTGTGAAGATGAGGGCATAAGGTCTCCGAGGTTTTTTTTTTTGTGTCAGGCATTATTATTACAAAGAAACTACGAGTTTCGAAACTGGGACCTTAATGTCTAACAACAAAGCACTAGTTTGAAGACGTGTTAATTAATGGAACTGCATCCTCTGCACTAGCCAAAAAGAAAGTTGGAACACGTGCATAAAACAAAACAAAAACCAAAAGCCTGTATGTTGACTTTAGAGGTGACAATCGAGTTGTGTTGTGTCGAATTCGTGTTGGGTTATTGTGGGTTCGTGTCGAAAATTAGTCAATCTTAACCCAACTCATTTAACTAGTTATGTCGTGTCGAGTTGACCTATTTAATTTCGTGTCGTGTCGTGTCGTGTTCGTGTTCGTGTTCGTGTTGACCCACATAAATTTTGAATAAAAAATTTAACGCTAATATTCTATTTTCACTTAATTGAAATCATGCTCATATTTTTTCTACAAATTAAAAATTAATTTAATAATAATAATAATTGAGGAGGATTAGGGATCCAACAATTAAGTGCAATGAATTTAAGGGTGGTCTGGCGGTGGTCAGTGAGGGCCTACGAAAGGGAGACGAAGGTGGTGGTGACCGACAGTGAGGAGGATGGAGAGGCGAGAGAGAAGCAGAGTAAATGTAAGGTCTGAGATGTGAAATGAATTTAAGGTTAGAGATTCAACAACTAAGTGTATTTATATAATGTCGGGTTATTCGAGTTGAAAAATGGGTTAAGCAGGTTCGTGTCAACCCGATTAAATACACGGATTAATTGAGTCAATTTTTGGGTTGAGCGGGTTGAACCCGAACACGACCTATTAACACTTCGTGTTGACGGGTCGTGTCATACACGGATTTATGCCAAAAAATAATCAACCCAAACTCATTTATTCGTATCGTATTTATGTCAAATTATCGTGTCATGGCAAAAATTGTCATCTCTAGTTGACTTGACTCAAAATGGCAAAATGCCACCGATCCATAAAAAGTTCTGGTTGATGGCTGCTGAACACCGGCAACATTCCATTATCAAATATCACTTCCATCCAAACATGTGCAAAATTTTCCACCTGAACCACGACCACCATACACAGTGGCCCAACAACAACTGGCGATTTCGACATAATTGAGAAGAGATTTTTTTCGAGAGCAATGTTATATATAACTCAAATTTGTAATCTAAATTTGTATTCCAAATGAAGGAGATCATTTGATGAGTGAGTCTCATCAATTTTTTTAAATGAGGTCCACTGATCCAATAATCATCTTCATTTGAAATACAAACTTAAGTTATAGATTTAAATTACATAGCATTACTCTTTTTCCAATATCCAACTATAGCCGCCAGCCACAATATATGTTCTTTCTTGGGATGCCCATTGCCCTTCACCTTAATTAGTACCACAATATGCAAGTCATGATCAAGCAATTATATAGGCAAGGACCCACAACTCAGACTAGTTATAACCATAAGGGTGATTAACCTCTTTCATTGATAGTGGTTGATTCCCTTCCAACCCAGATCTTAAAAATGATTATGATTGTCCACTCGCAATATTGGATGAGGTTGTTCAACACTTCGATCACCCAAATCATTCAATAGGGCCCCATAATGGGCTTTCTCATTGAGGCCTTATTGGCCTACCCGACCCACTAAACAGCTGTTACTCCTTTACTCATCTCACGAATTGGTGGTGGACCCATTGATTTGAGACTCATTTAATAAAACGATTGTCACGTCTTGAATCTTCCTTGATTTGTTCGGCTGTGTTGTTGTTCTTTTTGTTTATTTTTTGGATTAGTATTTTATTGATTCTTATTGACATGCAGCAAATGATATCATGGTATTACATCATATGTTAAATTCTATGCACCCCACCCAAGTATGAAGTATCTACTACAACTCATTTATCCCTTAAGGCTCCACAATGTTGACTTCGAATTCGTATATCCTTGTTGTATTCATTTTAAATTTTTTACCCACAAAATACCAGTCTTTTTTAGGTCTTAATCGATCCTTAGGAAAAAGTCTATAGTACTAAAAAAAAAAAATTAGTACTTTATCATCGGTTATCACTTTTTATGATAAAATTATAATTTTAAAAGAAGTTACAATTACTTATAAAAAGGTAATGATCAATCACAGACACTTATAATCAATCATAAACTCGTGATATCTTTTAAAATTATAATTTATATTTTAAAAAAATTATAATTTTTAATACGATGACCCTAACCATACCATAGCCTTTTCCCGATTCATATGTCGAAGACTCAAATTTGTGAGGACAAAGAATATACTAGGATGATTCCAATCACATTGGACCCACCTAACTAACGTGTTCTTGGGGTCAAGGCGTGTGAACGAAGTTTAAGAATCAATACATTTCACACCGCCTTTTTTAAGTTGGGCCCATCTCCGCAAGCGTTATTCGAAAATCAAAGAAGTGGACCCACACTTTGTTCCATCGAAGGGCCAGAAATTTAAGAGTGTCCTCCATTATTATTCTTAGTGGGTCCCAAGGGGCGGCTCTCTTCTTATATCTTTTACTTTGTCTTCTAAAATATCCCAATAACCCCCCCCCCCCCCCCCCCCCCCCCCCAGCGGAATCCAATTCCTTTTCAAAAGATATTTCTTGAGACACGTCGTGGGTATTACAGATCATCAAGCGCTAATGGATCTTCTGATGCTGATTCAATGAACTATTAGTGGATTAATACCATTATACCATCTCATTCTTATGGTCACAATTTGCTTACGAAAATAATGGGGGCATTCAAGTTGTGCTAGGGGTAATAATGTCTTTTCATATAATTATTTATCTAATTTTTAAGTGGAAGAAGTGTTTTTGGTAGTTGTATATAATCATAACCCTTCGATCCATGTAGTCACTTGTTTAATTACACACGTACGGCTATGTGGAAACAAAGTAAATTATCAAAACTTGAGTTGTGGAGAGTCAATTTTGGGGCAATAGACATGCATGTGTTGTTTGAGAGTCTCCACGTTTATGGCTTAGATGTCACTCTTTGCTTTATGTCACTCTTATACCCACCCCCCATGTGGATAAGATAATAGATATAGATGCTCTCTCCTCTCAAAATTTAATCCTTTAATTTCTTACTCCTTTCTCCTCTCAAAATTTATATCAAAAATCAAACTTTGCTAATTAAGCGCTTGCAAGGAATTTTTAAAATTATGACATCACTATGAATATTTTTTGGTCCTGATATGTATGTCTTTTGTGAAACACACACCCTAGTGCTAAATTGTGATTTAAAGGGTGTGTTTGGATGAGGTACTAGGATGTACCGGATTGGACAACTTCATTTATTTCATACCTATCCAGTTGAAGAAGAAAGATAAATTTAAAATTTATGTATTATCATCCCATGTTTGTTTCAAATATTAAAAAATTAGGAATAACTCGTGTATGAAGGCACGGTACAATATAAATCAACCAATTAATTTGGAAAAGTGAGGAGTGAAGATCCCTGAGAACAGTGACATAGCCAAAAATATGATTTAGGGTGGACACACTTTAAGTATAATAGATAAAAATAGTGTGATATATTTATATTTTTTATATGATACTTAAAAATTCATTAAACATAAAAAATGTCTATTTAAAAAAAATTAATAAGATAACATCTATACATTAAGGATCAATAATATAATTTATTTGATACAAATAAAAGCAATATTCTATAATTTTTAATCTTCTTATAAATTCTATATTTTACTCATTTTTGGCTATATATTCTATAATTTTTTAACCAATTGAGATTTCAACTAATCATACCAATACTCTAAGGAATCAATTTTAGTTTGCTAATTTTAAGAGATTTGGTATGGACTTTTTGTTTTTTGTTTTTTTTTCTAGTACCCAACTTGTTTGATCCAATTAATTTTATTTTTCATAAATCATTACAGTGGACCCAACTAATCTAAAAATATATATAAAACATATATAATTAAAAAAAATATTTTTTTTCAGGGTGGCCCCAGACCCCTCCTCCCTCCGCCACTACCAGAGAAAGAGAGTGAAGAGTGAGAAAAGGAAGATAAAATTTGATATGAATGGTATTGAAATAGATGTTGGTGGCCGTTGGATGAGTTTATTTGAGACCGTTAGATGAGCTTGTTGAACCCGCCCTGTTTTATATTATAGAATCCATAAAATATAATAAAATTGACTTAAAAAAACATTAATTTATATACATGTAATCAAAATCGAATATTAATTTATATACATATAATCAAAATCGAGTCAAATTTAATACAAACTAAAAATCTAATTTATCAAAAAGCATATCGTCAAAATATTTTTTATCAAAAAAAGATTTACAAATATTATTTATAAAATATTATTTTTTTAATTAGTATAAGTTATTACAAAATTATTATTTTATAATAATATATTAGCGTTAGATTTTCTTAAGAGATAAAAAAAAATAGTCTTGAACTTTTGATTCAAGACATGTGTAAGACATGTTAGTTTGATATAGTTAATTAAATAAATAAAATTAAAATTAATTATATTCAATATAAATGTGTTAAACAGCGCTCTTATTTTTTTTTAATCTGTTAAATTGATGAGTTTTTTTTAATCAAAATATTATCATTGTCTCTTATACAAATTTAAAATGTTACACTACACAGTTGATATTAATGGCAAATTTGAACCATTTAATTATTATGTTAGAGAAAATCTTGTCATCCAAGTCAGCCGTAATCTTTGACTGGTTGGGAGGGAAAATATTAAAGAAAAAAATGTTAATTTCTTGACCGTTTGATGAATAAATTTGAGACCGTAAGATGTGTTCTAAGATCAGCCGTAATCGTTGACCGGTTGGGAAGGAAAATATTAAGGAAAAAATGGTAATTTCTTGACCGTTGGATGAATGAATTTGAGATCGTAAAATGGACTTGTAGAAGCCGCCCTGTTTTATATTATAGATTATAGATAGTGGACCCTATATTTATTTCATCCAAACTTGTATTTAATGATAGTATAAATATGAAATTACTAAATAACTCACAAGATAAGGAATTATATTTATATTTTAGAGATTGTTGAGGATAAAAATATTTTTTGTCCAAATACATCGCAATTGAATTATTTAAACCTACAAAATATGTGTGTTTATTTAAGAAACTGTAGGGGGGTTTAAATGTACTATTTATCCAGGCTAAGATTATTTTTAAGTGATAATATCATGCTCAAAGTGTATATCCAAATATTGAAGTAGAATGGATGAGGTGAGCCCAAACATTATTTTGTCTTGTACTCTCTCATATAGATTAGATATCTAGAAGGATATCATTTCCTATCCAATTAAAACACACTTAACTGTCATTCGGATAGGATATAAATTGATATATCCAATCTGTTCTCCTGTTTAGATAGATTATACATTTTTGTGGAGTATAAAAGTAATGTAATTTGCTTTTATTAATTATTAATACTCTTATCCTATTCAATCTATCACCATGTTTTGTTATAAATTAACCTCCATCATACAAAAAATAAAAAATACACTTTCACATCTATTTTTATAATAACTCATTCAAATATAAAATAAATATTTTTAAATATATTGTAACCATAAAAAATTAAGGATATGTTGCACTGAGCAAGAGAAGAGAACATTGATTTATTTGAGGTAGTGACAGACAATACGAAGATCTCCTAACCTAAGAGTGGGCATATCTATAAATGGTCTTACATATCTTATCTGGCAAAAAAATATATCACCCTCTCCTTGGGTTTCATGTAATTCATATAGGTGGTTTAAAATTAATTTTTTAAACTGAGTCAAGATAAAATTCAAATGAAATTTCTTATGTATTTTTTATTTATCAAACATGAAATATATGAATCTCACATATTTTTTTATCTTATCCTATAATAATAATTATTTACTTTTAACTCGTGATCCAAACAAATAATTCTTAAGAGTTATGAATGGGCAAGGCCCAAGGGCATTATAGGAAAGGAGTAAAACCGACCTTTGAGTCGGTTGAGCATTTAGATAACATGGTCAGAAAAACCAGTCACTTACGCGTGATTTGCCGCCATAATCCCGACCAAATGGCGTAAGGCACGTGCCTTCGGCTTTTGTAGTTTTGCCACATCAACACTTTCCATCACGACCGCGGGCATTGAATTGGCCATCCAGAATAAAAGGGGAAATTATATTGCTACCTCCTATAGGTTTTCAAATATCAAAATACACCACCAGTGTTTCTTAAATCACACTGATATCCCGTGTCAGTCTTGTAATTGTGTGGATGGAAGCAATTCAAATATCATTTTGTCCCCAATCATAAAAAATTATCATTTTTCCGTTATCAAAACTAAAATATCAAATTCATCCCTTTATAAATAGGTCTTGTTCCTCTTTGACTTGTATCACAATAGACAATCTCACTTTAGCCATCCCAATTCCATTTTCACCACCATATCAATAACCCTTGTTGAAAGTCATAAATCTACAGCACCTAAAAAAAAGAGTCACAAATCTTCATAGGGGTTAATCTCCACACGTATAAACACACGCACACACGGTTAATGGGTGTTGATTGGGTGAATTGTATAGTGATGGTTGGTAAAGTAAATGATATATTTCGAATTAAAATTGTAAGGGAGTTGTGGTTTTCAAGTTAGAAGAATGAGAAGTGAGTTGTAGAGAAGGTCGATTTCTCAAGCTAGAAGAATTGTGAAGGAGTTTTGGTTTTCAAGTGATTTTACGAGTGTCGTTGTTGGTGTGGGGAGAGTTAGGACGTGGTTTTCATATTACCAATGTTGGAGAGGGAAAGGTGCAAAAGGCGCAGACTTAATCTTTAATGTGACATCACCATTATATTGAATATTTTCTCATCTTAAGGGTGTTAGAGTTACAAAAGTAGAATGAGATGAATGTGTAATTGTGGGGTTAAATAGTGTATTCTTTGAAAAATATCTTCTTCTTTTTTTACTTTTGAATGAGGTTAAAATGAAATGGGTATTTAAGAAGATGTGAACTCATTAGTAGCCAACGGAATGGTGGGATGTGATGCGAAATACTAATTCAAATTTAAAATGGGACATAATCTAATTTCAAAAATTGTAAGGATATTCTCCGAAATTAACAAAGAATTCATAGGCGCCAACATAATTTTTACATAAAAAAAAAAAAAGAAGGAAATAACATGGCAATCGTAAGAGGTCCAAAAACTCCCCACTAGTACTCCGTTCTCACTGTCAAGAATCGGCGGGGCAGCAAACACATTAGTTCGGTCCATATTGTTAACTCATAACTGCCAACATACCCAATCAAAAATTGGCACGTCACCAAGTAACAGCGTACATTTTTCTTTCGGGCGGTTAAAGGACTGACTGTGTCACCAGAGATTTTTAATCTGTTGTTCCTCCAAAGTGGATTATATTTCAACTCTCTGGTTGATCAAAAAAAAAAAAACTACTGCCGAAGGCCTCACTTTACTCTCTTTCTCTCTCTCTCTCTCTCATCTGTCCTTCTTCCCTAAATATTGGAGGCATATTTGTATTTCCTTGTGGATTTTCCATATTCTTTCCAATTGTTTGAGAAACTTTCTGGAATGGACGATGAGTACGCAAAGCTTATCAGGAGGATGAACCCACCCAGGTGTTATTCCGAATCTCTTCATCTTTTCCAATTAAAGTTACTTCTTCTGAATTGATGTCCTAGGGTTTTTGTTTTTTTACGTGCATATTGGTTGAAGGTTATATAGAATTACAGATTATTATTATTCTGTATGGTATTGTAAATTTGAGAATCCCTTTCTCAAATTTTTGTACCATTATGGCTGCCAGAGGATCAAATTTTGAAGAATTTGGGGTTGTGAAATCCTGAAATCTTCCCTTTTAACAATTATGATGATCTATTTTGGAAAGTTGATGTGGTTTATGACGCGCTTCCCAATTTTCTCTGTATTGTGGGGCTTTAGGTTTTAGTTTTTATTTTGAAGGCCATCTGTCGATATTGTCAGAGCCAACAAAATTAAGAACATCATTTTCTCCAATACATTTTTTTTTTATCCTTTTTTGGGTTTTTTTTTTGATTGAGAAAGGAAAAGAAAAAAATGGAAGAACTTCAGTTTGGTTCAACCCTGCAAGGTGACTTTAGTTACTGCTGTACAGTTAGACTTTTTTTTTTAAAAAAAAAAAAAAGCCCCTTTTCAGAAACCCTCTTGGTTGTTATCGTTTGATTTTCCTCTTTTTTGAGTGTATAAGGAAGTGTATGTTTCTTCATATAAGTTGCCTCTTCTTGTTGCAGAGTTGTAATTGACAACGATTCTTGTGAGGATGCAACTGTCATCCAGGTACACCTTGTGCCTCCCTATGAGTCTGGGCAAGACATGCTTGATTTATGGATTCCCTTTTTGTTGCTCATTATAACATGTTTTATCTCATTCAGGTTGACAGTGTCAACAAACATGGAATTCTCCTAGAAGTTGTCCAAGTTCTTACAGATTTGAACCTTGTCATCACAAAAGCATACATCTCATCTGATGGTGGATGGTTCATGGATGGTAATTTCTTTCTCTCCACATGAAAGTAAAGCAAAAGTTTGTAGCTAATTTTTTCTTTGTTTCTCATTGCTATCTCCTTGGATTGTGTTGTTCCAGTGTTCAATGTTATTGACCGTGATGGGAACAAAATTAGAGATGTTGAAGTCATCAATCACATCCGAATTGTAAGTGCTTTCTTGCTACTTCACCCTTCATCTTTTCCAAGGTAGCATAATGCAATTGTTTTCTTTTTCTTATTTTTTTTTCAAAGTCAAGGATGCAGAAACAGGTTAAATATTGCGATATGAAATTGGTTTGAATATGGCTGCAGCGTGTATGCACTGATTTTTTATTTTCATGCCAGATCTAAAATTCTTAGGCTTTTGTAAAATTCACCTATTGGAATTGGCACCCACTCAGTGCTGCCTTATATTATTCATTTATTGGGTGCTGGACCTAAAATTTTGCCGAATTGCATGACTGATGTCCTTTTCTTATGTGTCAGAAGTCTCATGTCACTCTTCAAATTTGCAGAGACTGGAAAGTGATGCCTTCTTCGTACCATCATTAAGAGGGTCTGTTGGATTGATGCCCTCTGAGGAGCACACCTCAATTGAACTAACCGGAACAGACAGACCTGGTTTATTGTCTGAAGTATGTGCAGTTCTTGCTGACCTTCATTGTAATGTGGTGAATGCTGAAATATGGACACATAATGCTAGAGCTGCAGCTGTCGTTCATGTGACAGATGATGCTACAGGGTGTGCAATTGACGATCCAAAGCGGCTCTCCACAATAAAGGAATTGCTTTGTAATATTCTTAAGGGAAACAATGACTTGAAGACAGCAAAAATGACACTTTCACCTCCTGGCCTTACGCATAGGGAGAGAAGATTACATCAGATCATGCTTGCTGATCGGGACTATGAAAAGGTTGACAAATCTGAGCGTGGGAGAATTGACGATAAGAGCTCAAGGCCTCATGTGACAATATTTGATTGTATTGAAAAGGATTACACAGTGATTACCATGAGGTCAAAAGACAGGCCTAAGCTGTTGTTTGATACTGTCTGCACTCTAACTGACATGCAGTATGTAGTCTTTCATGGAGTTGTTCACACTGGGAGGATGGAAGCTTATCAGGTAAAAATATATTTCTTAAAAAGAAAAGTTCGATTTGGAAGTGGGGACTAGCTTGGATAGGGTGATTACATAACTCAACTATGAATTATTTGGAACCTCCTCTTCAGTTATGCTTAGCTGTTCTTTCTTTATCTTGTGCACATACACAGCACAATTCCATCGATGCTAATTTCAGAATATAATTGTATTACATTTTTATTTGTACTCAGGAATACTATATTCGACACGTTGATGGGGTCCCTATATGCTCAGAAGCTGAGCGAGAACGCGTCATGCAGTGTCTTGAAGCCGCCATTGAAAGGCGAGCCTCTGAGGTATAGTAACTTTTCTAAAACAAAAATTCTGGTCCATTAAGTCTACCAATGATTTTTCTTTAAAATTTAAGGTTGTTATTGCAGGGAATGGAGCTAGAATTGTTAACAGAAGATCGGGTTGGACTCCTGTCAGATATTACCAGGATCTTCAGGGAGAACAGTTTGTGTATTAAAAGAGCAGAAATTTCGACAAAAGGAGGGAAAGCCAAAAATACTTTCTATGTGACGGATGTGTCTGGTAATCCAGTTGACCCTAAGACAATTGATTCAATTCGTGGACAGATTGGACCAAGTAAACTGCATGTTAAAATGAACTACAGCCCTTCCCCAAATCCTCCCCAAGAGAAGAAAGTGAGCTACCTCTTTGGGAACTTCTTTAAGGGTCGAAATTTTCAGAATTTGAAATTGATCAGATCCTACTCTTGATAACTGCATCCCAATTTAGTGTCAGAACTAGAAGCCATGTAGATATGTCCGCTCTTCAACTAAAGAAGGAAGAATACTAAGGGGTTAAGGACATTCTGAATAGGTATCTCCCTTTCCTCTAGTGCAGGGAGTGTGTAATGTGTTGTCCTGATAGTGAATAGAAGAAATCAAGAAACCATCCGATACTGTAAAAATTACTCAAAGATCTAGTCTTTGTATATCATTATGTGCTGTAAGTAGACCATGTACAGTGTGACATTACTTGAATTGTATAGCAAAAATAGACGAAGATTGTACAGATAGTTGAAGAAATGTCTATGTATATAAATGTGCAGATTGTATATGGTATGTAGTATTTGGTGTATTCTGTTGGCTTTTGTCTGCAGAGTTGATTTTGCAGCCGCTAGCATCGTTTGACTTGTCAATCAACTAGAATTTTTGGGTACTCCTGTTCGTCTATGGTTCGTACTCTTGTATTATCAACAAATTTTGGATGTGCGGAGTTGCAGTGGATCTGGGTTGAAACCTTCAAAGACGAAAAATCTGTGGTTTGTATAAAAAATGGATATCAAAGTAGAATGAGTAGTGCCGTTGGTTACATTTGAGTAGGGGTGGCAAATGAGTGGGTTGGGTTGGTTATGGGTTGGGTTAAATTGGATTGGGTTAAAATAAATTCAATTCATTTTTGTGAAAATTGGAAGTGAGTCCCTCTAGATGTACTTGTTTGGAGATGAGTCCGGCAAGGAAACTTATAAGGGGCTAAGTCCATGTTTAAAATTATATGTAATGACTTAAGTCCACTTTTTTTTTTTATCTCAAAAATACCCTTCCTTGAAAGGAAGTTAAATTAATTTCCTATTTTGGAAATTGTTATCCCTTAATTCAAGGTCAATTAAAATATGTCAATAAAATCTTCATCATAAATTTAAAATTCAAATTCAAAGATCTCTCTCTCTCTCTCTCTCTCTCTCTCTCTATATATATATATATATATATATATATATATATATATATATCAAATTCAAAGCGCTCTCTCTCTCTCTCTCTATATATATATATAAAATCTCCATCATAAATTTAAATTTAAAATTCAAATTCAAAACTCTCTCTCTCTCTCTCTCTCTCTCTCTCTCTCTATATATATATATATATATATATATATATATATATATATATATCAAATTCATGTTACTATTTTTTTTATTATGTTACTGTTCATGTTACTATTTTTGTTGAGTATGTTACTGTTCATGTTCCTATTATTTTGAGCATGTTACTGTTTTTGTTGAACATGTTACTACTATTATTTTACTAAATATTAATATTCAATGTTACTATTTGTTTTGTTTTTGAATATTACTATTTTTTGTGTTTGAATGGTACTATTTTTTGCGTTTGAATTTGAGAGAAATAATTATTGTTAAGTATGTTACAATTTTTGTTGAACATGTTACTGTTGTTATTTTTTAAAAATATTAATATTGAATGTTTCAATTTTTTTTTATGTTTAAATGTTACTATTTTTTTGTGTTTAAATGTATTATTTTTTGTATCCAAATCATAACTTTTTTTGTATTTGAATGTTACTATTTTTTATTTTTAATGTTACTATATATATATACCTAACCTATATATGGATATAGATAGATAAGAGAGAGGCAAAATTTTAATGTTAGTCAAACTCTTAACCTATATATGGATATAGATAGATATGAGAGAGAAAAGATTTTAATGTTAGTCAAACTCTTAAGATTTAGGAGTTTTTAATTTTTAGTTTTATTTCACTTCTAAAGGGAAGGGATAGTATGGTAAAATTGACAAAAAACGGACTTCATAACAAATAAGTTTTTTTGACGGACTTAAGTCCAAACAAGTCCATATAGGGGGACCGGCTTCCAAATTTCCCTTCATTTTTCACTCACCTAGTAAATGGTTTATAATGGGTTGGGTTTAAAACGGGTTGAGTTAAACCGATTAACCCATAAAATAATTAAAATTTTTAATAGACACATTAGTACATCAAAACACACACACAGACACACACATTAGTAGTACACCAAAATACAAACATACACACACACTAATACACCAAAACACACAAACTAATGCATTAAAAATATATACACTAATACATTAAAATACACACTAATACACTAAAAATACACACATATACTAACACAAAAACTAAAACAAATTTAATAAAAAAATACACATAATGGGTCGGGTCATTTGTGGGCTATGGGTTGATCCATGGGCCGTGAGTCATGGGTCAACCCTTGAGTTGTGGGTCAATCTGTGGGTTATGGGTCGATTCGTGAATCATGAGTCGGCCAGTGGGTCATGTGTGGTGTATTAGTGTATGTTTTTGTGTACTAGTGTGTGTGTGTATGCTTTAGTGTATTAGTGTATATGTATATATTTTTTGGTGTAATAGTGTGTATTTTTTGGTATATTAATATATTTATTAAATTTTATTATTTGTGTTCTTTAATAAAAAGATAAATACTCCATCCAATGGGTACCCATTTATAATCCATATTAACCCGTTTAATTAAAATAAATCATATTATTCAACCCATTTAAAACACATATTAATTAATATAAGTATCAAACTCATTTATTTATGGACAGGTTAGACTGATTAATAAATAATGAATTAAGATTGTCACCTCTACATTTGAGCAATCATCAACTGACTGCGTAAAGCCACATCTCAAATTTGCGTGATCCTAGTAAACCTTGGAACAAAAAGAGCTGAGCCCAAACTGACGAGCAAAGTCTTGAGTTGAGAAGAAAATCTGAATCCACAATCACCCGAGTCTACAGATCATCAAATATGGTTCCAGTTGCATCAATGGAGGGGCAACTGACAAATTGCATTGGACCAGACAGAGTTTGCCATCACAGCCTACCATAACCCCACATGTTCCAGCCAAGACTTAAACCCACAATATACCACTCAAGTTAACATGGCCTGTCTCCACCGGTCGTCTGGTACTAATGAAGGGCCATCATCTGCTTCCTATCGATTTCCTTTGTAAATGATTACCTCACTTTCCACTGTTAGCAGGGCATTAGGCACAGGGCACTAGGCACTAGCCATCGTCTGGTGGTCGAAACAAGTTCCAGGACAAAATATCCGTCACTTAAGAAAAAACTTAAAAACAGTAAAAATGCTGCCCTCAAATCCACCTTTTGCTTCATGATTAACATCAGAAGCTAATAGAGAATAACATGACTTCTTTGCAATAAAGTATAGACAGGTCAGTAGGAACCAATACTGCTTGGCATTAAGGACAGGCTTACAGCCAGTACTCAAGTTGTTGCTCAATGTATGAACATCTTATATCAAACCTTAGGTGCAGTTAAAAAAACCAGCAATTGTCTAACCTTGTTCACCACAACGTATCTGAGGTTGAAGTACTGGTGGGTCTTGTGAGGAGGAAGTTTGTATAAGTATTTATAGGATTTTGGCCAATAATGATCAATTATTTGAATGACAGTCAAGTAAATTAGCACAAACTCAAAAAATTATAACAAACCAAACATTTGTGCATAAAGTCTTACAGAAACAGATGTCATGGCAAGCCAATGGCATGATCAAATATCATAGGAAACAAGACCCAGCAGTTGATCAAAATGTAACGAAAAACTAAGAGAAAGCCCTCAAAAAGTCCATATTCGGAGTAGCAGGCAACATATTATGAAGGCTCCTAGGTCAACCTCTGAGCAGCTTCCTTGGCAAGAACCCTTTCTTTGGCCTTGGTTTTGGCTTGGGATTTAGAACCCATGATCCCACCGCCCCACTTTTTCCTGTGCTCATCATACTTATCATTGAAGTTGGCCTGAAAGAAGAAGGCAAAATCCAGATGAATTTATATGAACTCTACAAAGGCCATGAAGGCCAATGGATTTACAAACTAATAGTTTCACATCACCTTTATTGCCTCTAAAATTTTGCTGAACTCCAATTTGTCTTCATTCCTGACTGTGGTCAAGCACAATACTGCAGCATTTTTCTTATGGACAATCTAGCAGAAATGCAACCTGTATTAGTATCCTCCAAGCCACAACTCTGCTTTTAAGGGGCATTTTTAAGGGTAAGGTTATTGGCACTCCAAATACAGGGCCACAGACTGTAAGAGGTTAACTTTTTATCCTATCATGGAAAAGGATATCAGATGCTAAAGATATTTCAGTAATACCAGCCTTCTAAGAATACAAGACAGAGTAGCTTACTGTTCCCAATCGTGATTTTCCCTTAACAATGCAGTATGGGATTTCCATTTTTCTGCACAATGCAGGAAGCCACACAACCAACTCTATTGGGTCCACATCATGAGCAATAACTACCAATTGTGCTTTATTCTGCAAGAGAAAAACTAATCAAGATGGCTTTTATTTGAAAGACAGACGCAGTGGAAGAGAGCATTAAAAAGGAAGCATGTAAAGAAGAAGAAAGACAACCTGCTCAATGAGGTAGGTGACATGGTTGAGACCATATTTCACTACAATAGGCTTCTTAGCCTCAGGAGCCTTTCCCTCCGCCTCAGCCTGAGCTCGTTTTAAGAGACGCTCCTTTTTTGCTGCTTTATCCTCAGGTCTGTACTTGAGAAGCATCTTGAACAGACTTGTTGCTGCAAATTGTTATAAAATGCCATCGTGAAGGTAAACAAAAGTTACAGAACCATCACCCAATTATTAGCAAATATACATCAGAAAAAACAAGAACAATAGTCCAGGTCAGCTAATTTTGAAGATGATCATGTTGTCAATAATCAAGATAAATTAGAAATTGAAAAGAACCACTTAAGCACCTCAGTAAATCCTTTTAAATGATTATGACCTTGGTGAGATTCTGCCAGCGAAATCTGATTAAATAAAGTCCAAATTTTCTGTCGAAAGATGTTTAATAACAGAAATGGGTTGCATCGCTTTAGGTCGGATAAAATGCAATTGGGTCTGGTAAACTAACAGGTGAAGTCAGCTTCAATCTAGTTAAATATCTTAGTAATCATACTGACCTCCAAAAATTGAAAATAGACTGGCCTCTAAACACTGAATTTATGTTTAACATTTTCCCCCATTACATTGCTTCAGTAATTAAGTATATCTCTTTGTTCATTGTATGTGTGTGCTCACCAAGCACAAACAATTACATGACTCAGAACGCATAGTTGAGATATAAATTAATTATGAAACAATGGTGTTGGCATTCATATTAAATGGCAAATTAAGGAAAGGAGGGGGAGGCAGTCTATGAACACTCGCAGTTGAGCACTTCAGCTTCATTCGTCAAATTCAGATAGCGCTTTGATTTTAATGTGGAATAACTAGTTTACTCTAATTTCTTGACAATATGACGAGTCCTAAAACCATTTTCGGAAATTTATTCACGGGATGAGATTTAATGTGAATAGTAAAGCAATATGAAGAGAAACGTGGTTATTTCTTGTTGGGAAAAAAGGGGGGGGGGGGGGGGTGTCAACATTACTACAACCTTAGTGTAAAAGAACTTCCTGCTATGCACAAAAGATAGAAGAAGATGACAATAAGAGATTGCATAATTTTTTGAGGCATAATTCTGACCGAGGTTCTTGTCGAGGGTCTTCGTGAACTGGTTCAAGGTAGGCGGGACCTTCAATCGCTGTTTGAGGATTCTTCTCTTCCTCTGAATGCGAACAACTTTGGGCCATTTCACGAATCTGTGCAGATCTTTCTTCGGTGGCAATGCCCCTCCTATCCCAAATTGTTTCGGACGCTTCTCGAACAGAGGATTCACCACCTTCTCCTAAAAATAACATTAATAATACCACAAAAAGCCTCATAAGTGCCACTTAGTTGATAACCAGATATATGCATGTTTGTGTAAATATAAATATGACATTAATTCATACCGTTTTCTTCTTAGCTGCTGCAGCTGGAAGTCTCACACCTTTCTTTGGAGCCTTCAGAGTACAGACAAAATTAATACAAAATTAGACTCCTATCGATGAAAATGGGAACTTTGCAGATATGATTTCCATGGTTTCACAGACGTAAATCAACGAAAACTAAGAGAGAGAGAGAGAGAGAGAGAGAGAGAGAGAGTTTTCTGTGGCTCACCATTTTCGGATGTGTTCGCCTGTTCGGCTCTGCGACTAGGGTTTCCGAAGGTGAAGCGAAAACCCTAATATAGTAGCAGCCCACTGTTTATACGGGCCTGGTAAAGGCTTTGACCTAACTACAAAGGCCAGGCTGAACACGGCCCCTTCTAAAAAACTGGACTCGACTAGGTCGGCCTAAATTAGTAGGCCATGTGCCTTTCCAGTCCAAACATGATCCAATCCTGGGCCGAAACCAATGTCCCCCAACTTACAAAAAGCTAATTGGACGAAAGGGTAAATTACATTAACACCCTCTTAATATTTTCAACAAAAAAAAATGAACAACATCTAATGTGTCTAGGAATGCAAAAATCCTTTGAAATTTTTCTCAAAATTGATAAAGTCCTAGAAATTTAGTCCAACGTCCCACCCTAATAAAATCTAAATAGAGTAATACTTTATATCTCAAATGTGCATCCCAAATGAACGGGAACCATTGGATGAATGGGTCCCATCAACTTTTTTAATTGAGACCCACTAATCCAACCATCCTTATTTATTTGAGATATATAGCATTGCTCATCTAAATATACCATTTTCCACAACACTGTACTTTCCCATATTCTTTCTAATAATAATCTTTCTCGTTTTTCCTACAGTAATCCAAACCACTCTCTCTCCATCAATCACCATAACCATACCCCCAACATGTAATTGAGAGAATCAAAAAATTACAATTTCTTGAAAAAAAAAATGATATCTCTATGTCAATAATGTAACATCATAGGTGATCCAATAAGTATTAGAAGTATCGCACATGAATAATAAAATGAATTCCAGCTAAAGTTGTACATTCAATAATGTTTATTAGTTTTACATACTCCCAATAGTTAATATCTATTAAAAATTAGGGCAGAAGGTTGTTTTATTTGTCCCAAATCATTTATATTTTTCTTCCAAAAGATGACGGGCATTTGTGATTTGGCCAATGTGAAGTCGATTCAAATAGTTAAGGAAGTAATGTGAGAAATTCAATAATTGAGAGGGCAAAATGATACAAATCTCATAGTTTGAGAGGGAAAAGTGTAATTACCCCAAATTTAATAACGGAAGAAGAAAGCCACCGACCAGCCTTGCTGGTTACTCAAACGACGCCGTTTGTTAGAAAACCCGGGACGACAACCACGAAGTCGACTTTGTCTTCGCGGTTCGACTGTACGAATTGATAACGGAGAAATTAGACAGAGTAGTTCATTGCTGTTATCGTACGCACCCTTGAGTTGAGTTCAAGTAAAGGCTGTTAGATGCGGGGACTCCAGAGCTAGGACGACGACAACAATGGACAACAGGGACGTCGTCGTCTGCGACAATGGCACTGGAGTAACTCTATTTCTCTCTTCGCTGCAATTTTTCAATTTCTTCTAATCTTCCTCACTTCTCAATCTTGCTGTTTTTCTTTCGATCCGCTGAGTAATTGTAACTTTTATTCAAAAAACAATTAAATATCGAATTTCTAAAGTGGAAAACGCTGTAACTCATAATTTCTCCCTGTTGATTGTAATTAGGATTCAATTTATCGTTATCTGTGAGGAATTAGCATGTGATCTTCTGATTGTAATTGATTATCTGATATGAGTAGATTCCAGTGTCCATAAAAAACAGAATGGTTGATTATTTTCTTTTGAGTTCACTAATATGTTTCAAAAATCATTTGTCTTTTTTTTTTCCTTGGCTATGTAGATTAAAAAGTTCCATTTTCTGAAAGTAGATCTATTGAATGCAGTATGTCAAGTGTGGTTTTGCGGGGGAGAATTTTCCTACGTCTGTGTTCCCTTGTGTGGTGGGAAGGCCAATGCTGCGGTATGAAGAATCACTCATGGAACAAGAGCTGAAGGTGCATATATTTTTCATCAACAGGGAGGTTTACACATTCTGTTGCCGACCGGGAAATTTTTTTCATTAGAAAACCAACATCAGTAGTACTTACATATGCATTTTAATTATTCTAGGTGGTAGCTCGAATCTTTCATTGTAAAAATATTCTTTAAAGTTCATCCAGTAGTCTATTTCTTCTATCCCGTACAAGTTTGTCAAAAGGATAAAATCCACTAGTACTCTTATAGATACAATTTTTCTAGTATAGATGAATGTCATCGAGCCCCTTCAACTGAAAATTTGTTGCATTGTCCAATGGCATGCTTATGCTTTTCTGCTAGCTTTGAAAGATATTTGTTCACGAGGATTAATGTCTGTTTGTCTCTCGGCGCTCATGATTTAAAAATGAATTTGTAAAGGTTGTTTAACTTATTGTCCGTACAGGATATCGTTGTCGGAGAAGCTTGTTTAAACTTGCGGCATCAACTTGATATTTCTTATCCTGTCAATAATGGTATTGTGCAAAATTGGGATGATATGGGTCATGTATGGGACCATGCATTTTTCAATGAACTAAAGGTGAAGAAACCTTTGCCTCTTGATGTTTGTGACAACTTGGATTTAGCATTAATGCCTCGTTTAATTGTTTTTGTTCATATCCCTTTATATAATTTCCCCATAACTGCACTAACGTGTGTTCCACTTTGTCTTTTGACAGGTAGATCCAACAGAATGTAAAATTTTGCTGACTGACCCACCTCTGAATCCCTCCAAAAACCGTGAAAAAATGGTTAGTTATCCACCTTTTCCCTCCATGATTTTGTTCATTACTGCTATACTACTTCAAAATACAGTAGGGTGTGAGTGAAATTGTCCTTACAGGTTGAAACCATGTTCGAAAAGTACAACTTTTCCGGTGTCTTCATTCAAATTCAAGCCGTTTTGACGTTGTATGCTCAAGGTGCTTATAGAGATGACTGAAGGTTAAATTTGAAATTTACTTTTTATTGATACCAAATGGATTGTTACTGCATTTGGAACTGCCAATAAACTATGGCATAAATGGTGAATCCACTTGGCCGGGAATCGAGGACATACATAAAGATATCCTGCTTGAATTCCCTGTTGGAAATGCACAATATTATCATTATGAATTTATGTCCAACATGAGACTGATTTTCTACTCTACGCTAACTTGAATTATTGTAGGTTTGCTGACTGGGCTAGTCATAGACTCTGGTGATGGTGTCACCCATGTGGTAATTTGCTCAAGAACCATTTCTACAATATGTTGTAGGAGTATTTCTATACTGCATTATCTTCTTCCCCCTATTTGTTTATACTGGCTTATTATTTTGAGTGACATTTATGGAAATACATTCCGTTTTATGGGTTTATAGTATTTCAAAATGTATCCCTTTTGTCTTGGATAGCATACAAGATGAGTTCATAAGGACTGTGTTATTGTCCAAATTCTGAATCCTTTGAAACAGATGGAAATGCATGAACTTTATCAGATGCCCAAACCCTGCCAAAGTGGTCCCATGTGTTTGTAACGTGTAGCATCTGATGTAGGTGCTCGTCTTTACTGCAAATTGAGATCTGCTTGTCTGCTTAAGTAGTAGTAAATCATCCCGTTCTGTTCATCTTGAATAACAAAGACTATTCAACCTAATCTAGACAGAAAGTTTCTTCGGTTGAAATTCGATATATTATATTAAGGTGTCATGTTTGGGTATCAATTCATGTATTGTGCATTCTAGGGTTTGGTTCACATACCAACTAGGATGGTAGTGTGTGTTTCATCGTTCACAATGCATTTAGAAAAAATTCATTGGTTTGATGTGTTAACACTGTCATCAGAAGAAACCCCTCAGCAAGTATGATTAATGAAAATGTCTTCAGGTTCCGGTTGTTGATGGCTACTCATTCCCTCATCTTACAAAACGAATGAATGTCGCTGGAAGGCACATAACATCGTATCTAGTGGATTTACTTCGACGCAGAGGGTGAGTGCCAATATTATCTAAAATAAATCGGTAAGAGTTGTTGCTTTAAATGTTGCTTCTACTTTGGTTAAAACTCTAGATTTTTGTCTCCGTAGGTATGCAATGAATAGAAGTGCTGACTTTGAGACTGTTAGGGATATCAAAGAGAAGCTCTGCTATATAAGGTGAACGACAAATATCAAATATGCTATGCTTTTATGTGACTTGTCATATTGCAACTTGATATCTGATTCCGATTGCTGCAGTTATGATTACAAAAGGGAATATCAACTGGGGCTTGAGACCACCATCCTTGTTAAGAATTATACTGTAAGTCGAATGTTTCACCCAGTAACTTAATTTCTTGCTTGTCTTGAAGGTCATAAAGAGAGGAATCCCAACTTTAATTTGTAGTTATATGCGTTTAATTATTTAGTAGTATCCTCATAGTTTGATCAGTCCATTTATCAACCTTTAAGGACTTATTTGTCACAGTTACCAGATGGAAGGACCATCAAAGTTGGCACTGAACGGTTCCAGGCCCCTGAAGCTCTCTTTACTCCTGTAAGCTTGTCATTCTTTTTAGTTTCTTGCATTCTGGAACTCCGTGCAAATACTCTCTCTATGATGTAGATTATGAAGAGAAGAGTTAAGGGATGAGAATTGAAGAGAAAATTAGTAAGAAGAGCAACAATTCTCAATAATTCAAGTCTACAAAGCAAGTAGTTCATTCCCCTATATCCAGGAAAAACAAGACCCTAGATCAAATAAATAATGACAAATAAGTCCTTAAAGGTTCAAAGAAATGACTAAAAGATACATACTAAACAATATTCAAATAACTCCCAGCATAAATCTATAATATTTATCCAATGCCAAGATCCCCATCATGGAACCTACTAAAGGCAACAAGATTTCACATAATAACCTTTGTATGCCATGAAAACCTTTGTATGCCATGAAATCATGATTTGCAGTTAAGGGTAGCATTTGTCCGAAAATGTGTAGAGTTTTGTGAAATTGAAATCATTGCTCCATGTTGGAATGTGTTGCTGGTAGACGTGTCACGTATACATATAGTAGTCACTTAGGTTACTGACTCCAGAGTCTTTAATACATTTTTGCTTAAACCAATGAGCACATGCAGGTGCAACATAATTTTGATAGGTTGAGATATGTGAAACTTTAGATGTGCCTTCTGCTTGCAGGAACTAATAGATGTTGAAGGTGATGGAATGGCTGACATGGTATTTCGCTGCATTCAGGAAATGGATATTGACAATCGGATGATGGTACGAAGATCATTTTCGAAGTAAAAGTTCACTATGTAACCTTACTGTAAAAAAATTATACTTATCAAAGTTATATTAATATTCTTGATCAACTGATCAAGTATATGTTATTACTTCGAAAAATTATAATAGTTCTGATATGTTTTATTTCTTTGTTCTACTTATTCGTTCTTCTCTTTTCTTTTGTCTAGAAACTCTCAGTGGCAGACTCTCAAGAATAACATTAGTATTGACTGGTTTACACAATCATTTTGGCTGCTGAATTATAGGCCTTGTATCTAATATTAGCATCTGTTGAACTGCCTCATAGAATCATGGTCCTTAAACTAGATAGGGAAATAGTCAAGCTGCCTTATGATATTTGGATTTCCTTTGGAGACACATCTATACATCATAAAAGTGATATATGAGATTGTGTGACTTTTAATTGGTGTCTTATAGTTTCTAAGTTGATGATTGTGGAGATTATGGCCCTGGGTCAACCCCCAAGGAACGAGGTCAGGTGTTCCACTAGGACTGATGACCTTGCCTCTGCCTTTGACTGGGCTTTCCAATGGGCTCTTGATGTGATGTGTTAAAATATGAATACTTAAGTTACACCCTCTCTAGCAGCTTACGCTTTTGGAGTATATGGATGGTTGTTTAACATGGTATCAGAGTCGGAAGTCCTATGTTCAAATTTCACCGCCACCCTAATGATTAAAAGATTTGGACGTGCTACACCCAAAATCTAGCCTGCACGTGTGGAGACGTGTTGAAATATAAGTACTTAAGTTACATTATCTCTAAGCTTAAACTTTTGGAGTAGATGATTGTTTAACATGACGCTACTTTGACTATGGGTAGGCCGCTAGAATGAAAAGACCATCCCCGGTCTACTACTTGTGCGTAGCAAAAACGAGAAGGGGGTGGGGGGAAGACTTGATTACTTGAGGAATCTGATGATGAGACCAACCATATAAGCTCGAGGCTAGTTCCTTATGGGGCCACTCCCTTGCCTATTCCCCATATACTGTCGTGTATGTGTTTTATTATGATGTGTCTTAAACTCTATTGATTTATTTTGCAGCTGTACCAACATATTGTTTTGAGTGGAGGGAGTACTATGTATCCTGGACTACCTAGTCGGTAATATATTCAGATGCTATCATTTTATCTGCTTTCTTGTCACTGCCAAGTATTGTTTTCTTTTGGTATATGAGTCTCCACAACTGTTCTGAACTCAGCTGGCAGAAGTTCATGATTTTAGATTCTTGTAATGATCTAGAGACAGTTTTTTCTCTTCATTGACCATCTCCCCCCCCAACTTTCTTCCCCCCTGCAAGGACCTGACTGTCCATTGTTCTGATTCCACATAAATATTTGTATATATTGTTTTGCATTTAGTTTCTAATAAAATAAGGAAATTTGGCTGCTTCTGATGTATATATGGCACAGTTCAATGGCATATATAGATATGTAATGCCACAGATGACATGTCATAATTCAAATAACTGCATGAAGAATCTGAAAAGACAAATCCGTGGTTGAACCATTATAAATTCCTCACAGGATGAGATTCCTGGCTTCTGTTTAAGGCCATCACTACGGTGACAAGTTCTTCCTCCTCAGGTTTGGTGCTGGGAGGAGAGTGGTGCATGTGGATTAACATCTGGAATTTTTTGTCAAAGTGGCTGTGTAGCATATGCCTAGCATTCTCATGCTTCTTCTGTTACAGTATATGATCCTAACAATGATTTGTCATCTTTCTGCATGTATCATGAGTGCCCCTTTGAAATGTCAGTTTCACAATCCCATAGATGAGGTGGGCAGACGTGTTTTTTTTCCTTTTCCTTTTGGGTGATAAAAACAAGAAGAAATTTGGATATAGCATGAGATAATCACTGAAAAGCTAACAGGATTATTACTAAATTGTAGCACACAATAGAGCTCATAAGAAATTCGGATATAGCATGAAATTGTATGCTTGATGATTTTTATGCATCATTATTTTTTTTCCCTTTCCTCTATTCTTGTTGCACCTACACGCATGAGGGCATAATCAAGAAACTTTCGGATTTTCTTTGCTTTTTCAATATTGCAAAGGGTGAGCCTTGTTAATTCTTGTAAGGATATTGACTAAAATGACTTTTACATTGTATAAACCAAAACTTTATTCAAGTTGTTGTGTGCAGCCTGGAGAAAGAAATTTCAGATCGTTATCTTGAAGTTGTTTTGAAGGGAAACAAAGATGGGTTGAAGGTAATTTCAGCATGTAATGGATTGGGAAGAGAAAAAGTTATATTGAGTCACTATGATGCCTTTGAGGTTTTTTTTCCCAGAAATAAAAGTAGATTAAGGCTTTTAAAAAAAATATCTGTTGGTATTGAATTACTGGTTTTTCATTAGTGCAAGACTTACTATTGTCAAACAAAATATATCTTATTTAAAAAAATAAAAGTGAATAAGGGAAACTGGTGTTTGTCCTAGTAAACCAGGAGGCAGTACTGTTTGGCACATAGAATGTTGTCATGTCAAAATGAAATGACATTTCTTTGCATCAGCCATCAGAAGTCTGAAATATTCGTTCATGAGGCTTGAGAAATTGTAGTTTTATTCCATTTTCTTACTGGTCTTTCACCACATACCATTTCATGGTCATCTCTTTTTGCATTATCAGATTGTACTATACTGTTTGGGATTAATTGATGTATTTCTTGAAACATGAATGTACCATTGTAAATAATCACCATTTAAGTCAAGAACGTGCCATATTGACATTTTTTTCTTTATTTTTTTTGGTACTTTACGTGTTTTTCTTTTCTTATTCAATTGTGTGTTCTCTAGGTGCTTTAGTCAAACACATCCTTTTTTTCATATTAAGAAAATCACTCTCTTTTATTTTTATGAAAGAAATTGCGATTGCGGATAGAGGATCCACCGCGAAGAAAGCATATGGTTTATCTTGGAGGTGCAGTCCTTGCAGGAATTATGAAGGTAAATGTCAGCTCTCTCGTGTGCACACATACAGGAACCATTTTAACTTTCTAAGTTGGTAAAGACGGTCGTTCGACAGGTTCACTCTTAGGATCTATTCAATCCCTCACATTTTGTTCCCCATTGTTCATGGCTGGTCAGGTTCATTTTTAGTAATTTGGCACATGAATTACAGACATGGACATGATTTCCATGCTTTGACTTGGATTCAGGGTGTCGAACACAGCAATTGCTCTTAAGTGATGTTAGTGTAGGTTTGCGTTCCTATAGAAGTCATCATTTATTGTGAAACAACGATGAAAGAGTTGGTTTCTCACAAAATATGCATAAAATGAATTTTTTCTAGGTGACAAGACACGTAATATTCACAGAAGTGTTGGACATTGGGAGGTACGAGTGTCAATAAGTTTTTAAAGCTCAATTCTACTAGTGAGAACTTTCTTATATGTTGGGAACGGTTTGTAAAGCATGGCTTTCAGTGTTTGAAGGAAGCAGTACATGAGTGTTTTGTAGTTATGAAAAGCAAGACAAAAGAAAATATTAAGTATAGGAAATCTTAAAAAGTGACAACATGTTTTGATGTTTAGATCTTTGTAATCCCCGCAGGATGCACCAGAATTTTGGATAAGTAAACAAGATTATTTGGAAGAGGGAGTTGCTTGTCTAAGCAAGTGCGGCCAGGCATGAGTTCCTGAGGACTGTGTGCTACCCCCCTCACCTGTTTTGAGTTCTTGTGAGCATTATTTCTCGAGTGAAAGCAGGAGAAGGCGAAGGCGAAGGATTCACGTGTATAAGAGCTTCAGTTCCGACTTGAACAGCTCAAAAAGAGTTGGATGGCAGAGTATGATGGCCTGCATGTTGACGTACTTGTGGTAATTTCGTCCATTTTTTCTCACCCTTGTCAAAAAATATGTGAAGATTATGTTAATAGTCTAATTTAGTACTGCTGCCATTGCAATTCTCTTTTAGCGAGTAAGATATAAGTCAGAATGTAGCGGACGTGATTGTTAATTTGGGCTTCTAATACTACTATCATTGGGAATCAAATGTAACGTTGAATCTTCTAGCATCTCAAAAAAATTACTCTAAAGAGATTGTCTGATTTTCTCTCTTACTAAAAGTTCTGTTCATGTTCTTATTTCATCTAGATTTTGTCTGGTTGTAGCTGCTTTTAGATTCGGAGACTCGCAATACACAATGCTCTTGTAGTAGAGTCTCATAACCGAAATATAGTTGTGGGTGATACAAAATTCCTTCAGTTCGCTGGCGAGAGAGGAAAATTAAGTGGTATAGTTCTTGTTATTCCCAGAAATAAATAATATCGTCATGCCAGACAGAAAAGTCTGGCCTTGATCAAGAAAGTGGCTTATTCCCTGCTAAAAGGAAACTTTTCAGTCATATTCTCATCCGATTGAAATGAACAACAACCATAGGTCTATAGTGAAAGACAATAATATCACGAGGGCACCATTCAAGCCAAACATCATGACTAGGGGAATCTGTTGTTTCGGGTTTAATGTCATCGACCTCATGGTGGTCACCCATTATAGGTTTTTGGTTGATGCCTGGACCAACAACTGTGAACCCAGCTGCTGTTTGACCAATGGCGGTCCGTAGAAATACATTGTGACATGACATCCAGTTTCATGAAGGATATGCCTTTCTTAAATTTAAACATACCCATGTTATCAAGTTAATGAAAAACACAGGGTCTCTAGCCATGAAGAGAGTTTGGTATCTAAACTCCCTCCTGACCGAAACATAAACACACAACAAAAACAGCGAAGGGGCATTCAGCATTGCTGGAATTACACATAAGAGGCTTTACAACAACAAAATGCTGAATTGAATGAACAATGTAAATCTTCTTGTATCAAAACCGTCCATACAAGAAGATTCTACTACTGATACAAACAACATTGCCCATTTGGCCATCCCAACCTAAGATTTAAGATTAAACAAGACTAAAATGTAATAATATCAGAAGAATGATTATTATTTCTAGCAGGGGAATGTGAAGAATTTTACTGAAGTTGCTATTTCTTCATTCTAAATTACCACACAAGGCAGTATCCCTCTTGGAGGGCCTGAAACTCAATGCACTTAGGCTGTAGATGCACATATTGGCTTCTTTTGATTTGATTGAAATCTCATCTGATGTGGTCCTGTAAGCTGGAACACTGCACGAAGAAGCAGAGCTTGATATTAAGCTTGCATGGCAGGAGTTCCCCATTGCTTTATCCCTTGCACATTCAATTCCATCAACAACTGGTATTTCCAACTTGTACACTCCATGCTTATTTGTGGTTCTGTTGCCTGAGAATGTTAGCTGTTCTGTGGTTCTTGGAGCAATTGCTCTAAACATGCAGTCTATTTTAACTTCTGCACCTATTTAAACAAATAAAACATGAAACCCAATAAGCTTATTCACAAATATTGATATGAAGAATGGAAGTTTTGAGAAGTGGTTTGAGCATTGGAACCTGGTAAGAAGTAGCTGTGCCTTGAGAAGGTGCCATTGGAGCAAATGTCACAGTAAACAATGCCCATGACAGTGATTTGGGGGTTTACTTTTGCTGATTCAACTTTCAGACAGTGTGACAAAGTTAGGAAGGATGAAAGTACAAAGAAAATGGTGGAATCCATGGGAGAAAACTCTTGAGGGGTGAGGGATACTTCCAACTAAGCTTGTCTGAAATAGCTAGCTAGTAGTCTATGAATTAATGGCTCTCATAAAATTGTTATGTAGTTGAAGAAATGTTCATGGCGTGTCAATAATGAGAGCCAGCTGGTGGAGAACACAGCTCTCAGCAAAGAGTTGGGGGAACTTTTTCTGCTCACAACAAACAAAGACATGTGAATGTCCTTTGGCTGAAGTGGATGTGTGTGTGTGAGAGAGAGAGAGAGAGAGAGAGATGAACTTCTTTTGGCATATGATTCAGATTTTGAGGGAAAGGGTCAAAAAATATATGGAAGATTTCCTTTGTTTGTTTCTCTTGAATTTCACTAAGCATCCTTGCTCAAACTCTCTTTCGAACTTTGGGATTGTTTACACTAACGCAGACGGCTCTTACTCATGAAGGGTCATAAGGATATGGAAAAACCCAAGCAATTAAATATGGTTGAGCTATCGAGGAGAAAGCTTGGACATTTGGGATAAAGCTATAACTAAGTTCATGTGTCAACTTAAAAGTCCAAATGCTTGCACAGTAATTCCGTAGAGCATGATTGTCTTTTTTCTTTTTTACCTGTTTTTGGGAGTCATAAGTCATTCTCTTATAAACTGCTGTGTGGGAGAAAGAGACAGACACACAGAGTGTTTCACTAATTGTGAAAAAGACAAAGATGATGAATGTTTCTGAAGTTGTTGGATATACACATGGACTAGTTCTCATCATGATCCTCTTCCTGAATTCTGACCAATGGAATGGAACCTTATCTTCCAGTTGATAGATACTTGTGCTAGTCGACTTTAAAATCCAAATGCTTTGGGATTTAACCCATAAACCATGATTTTTGTTCCCTAAGGCCTTGCTGTATAATCTCTGTTAGATATTGGTTGGGTCATAGACCCAAACCGGGGCGCCCATAATGGGTTGACTCAAATTAAAGAATGCCCAAAGGGGCATGTCTTTTGGAGGTATCATTTACTAAGAGTTATCCTTTACCAAAAGGTATCCTTCACCCAAAATACATATATGTTAAATATTAACAGACATGTTCCGATATGATGTGTCTCTTAATGACACCTATTGGTTGCCTATATAAACCTAAGGCAATCCAATAGATGAAATGGTTGGAACATAATCAAACGTTAAAGTCTCCTACTTTATTTCTCTCTCTCCCTGCATAACGTTGAAAGGTTTTTGTGCTGTGGAAACTTGGTGTTGATTCATATTGTATAACAACACTATACTGCTGGAGAAATAGAAGAAAAGACAATTTTTAGATTTTAAAGTACGTGGAACATCCTCAAACGGTATTTAAGATTAAAGCGAACAAGGTATGTCTTTAATCCTATACTTCCGCAATATGTATATGATTTCCAACAATCTCCTGTACAATTTCTTTTGCCAAAGAATCGAGACATCCACAAATATATTGCCAATATGGTAAAGATGACTAACATCTCTGTAAATTGTTGGATAATTCTGAACATGCTGGTAGTAATACATCATGAGTGACACGTAACATTACCGACCATCAAATAACAATATTGCAAATATGCAAGAAATAATTTTAACATCTTATATATGTAAGAATTATTACCTGTATATAGCTATAGGTAATAGTATTTTTGGATTATATATGATATCACGTGTCATAAGGCAGTATCGTATTGTGGCAGTCAACTTTGAAACCAAAATGCTTACCGATTAAAACCAAATTAAGAGTTCAAATGACATGACAATTGACTTGGACTTCTTTATTTGGTGCCATGTCATTTGGGTTCCAATAAAAACTCCAAATAATATGTTATCATGTCATTTGAGCTCTTAATTTGGTTCCAAAATTTGATCAGCGTAACATTACTGTTTTTCTTTCCCCATTTTTGGTTGTCCTAAGGCAGTATCGTATGATCTGGAGTAAGATTTCTTTTGCCGGAGAATCGAGATACGGATAGAGAGACTCACTAATTGCCAATAACATAAAGATGACGATGTATATTTCCAAAGTAGTTGGATAAGCAAGAAACCATGACACGCTTCCTGGATCATCATGAACCAATTATGGCTTCTTGTCATCCGGTTGACAGATACTGGTGGGTGCTGAGTCAACTTGTTGATAGCTAGGCTAACTCTTTCAGAGTGTAAGTGAGATTCCATGAAAGATATGATTGATCTATTATCAATAGTTACAGGAAGGGATAGAGGTCACCCTGATACTCATGTATCAAAATAATTTGTGGTGAGCAATACTTAAATATGATCAGCTAGAGCCTTATTCAGGTCTCAATTACATGGGGGCTCTCTGGCTCCATATACTCCCTCACTATAAGAAAAATGAGAAAAACCCACGTTTTTTTGACATTTTTCGGTATTTATTAAACCCATGTTTTTAGAAGAAGCGTCGGATAATTGCCGGAAAGATGATTTGTCGGCGTATTTTTGACCTTTTGCAGCGTTCACCGTAACTTGAACTGGGTTAGAATATGGCTCCATATGCATTTAGGAGGTAAAATTAGTGCTTGATTGTCTAAACCTATACTAAAATTGATTTCAGATCAAACAAATCTTCCTTAGTTTTTTTGTTTGTTGGGTAACAGGACTGACTCGGATGTAATCGCATAGAACAAACTGGGTAACCGAAAATCACAATGTTATTTACTGCTGATACAGAAACAAGCACTTGCAAACCTCCCTCTCCCCCTGCTGCCCGAAGTAACAAGCAAAACAAAAACAAAGGGCGCATAGTGCATTGCCTGCAGATCATGCTTGAAATTGCTTCTTCTATGGGCTTGTCATTTGGGTGGGTTCCAGCCAACATAATTCGGTACTTCAGCCCAGTCAACCCATTAGTGCTTTGACATTGCCAGCCCATTTCTTCAATGGGCCTCCCTCATCCCACTACCAAACTCATCCCTGCGAGCCCATTGAGCTCTTAGTTTCGTTTATTTATTGATATACATCTCCTCCAATATTTTTTTTAAAAAATTTTCCTTGATGGATTATTTACTATTAATAATTAAGAGACTCGCTTATATACAATGAGACCCACTTAAATACATAATAGGTAATTTGCCAAAATTATTTTTTTAAAAAAAATATACTAAAGATGATATTAATTCGTTATTTATTCCTTGTCGTAAATTAGATGAGTATTTCTCAAAAATACCCTAATTTCGGTGTGGATAACCTGTCTTTGACCGAATTGGAGAGGAGATTAATCGAGATGCGAGTAACCTGTCTTATTGTTGAACCAAAAAATAAAAAAGAAAAAGAAAAGTAAACTAGATTAGCCAGCCTCTTGCTCATGTCCGAACCCACAATTAGATTGAGTCAAGACAGTTGCAGAATTTTCAAATTGACTGGTTCCTGAAACGCTGGACCATTAAATATATGTTCATTAATTGAAGCATTCAAAAGTGTATTGGTGGTCAACTGGAAGCAGAAAAATTGTTTTGGTCGTGCTTTGACCTAGCCATATATATGTAGTAGGAGGTCCATACATAATCCAAGGAGCTACTACTGTTATGAATTAGGACCCCTGATGAAATAACTTTCCTTGTTACATGTGGCTCTTGTTCCTTGGCTTATATCTCTCAAATAATATGTAATAAAACAGCATTTTGATCTTTCCTAGCCGATCATAGCAAGTTATTATAACGACTATAACGATTGGTATAAGCTTCAGCACCTTAAGCATAGACTCAATTAGTAACAGGCAGTTGTTAAAAGCGCCACGAGGTTTCCTTCATTCTATAAGCTATTGTTACCATGCTTGGGACTCCTGAGTTTCAAACCCCAGATATACTGTTGAAAAAATGACACAAGCTCAACACACCGGCTGGCTTCTCGGTTTTCTTCTTCACCTCTTAGCTTCATCGATTTCATACCACAACAACTGTGTGAGTTGCGTTCACCATGTTTGAGTCTTAATTATTCCCCGTGACATATATAGTCTTGAGTTCGAATCTTGGTGTAGATGACCTGCCTTTGACCGAACTGGAGAGAGGATTAGTCGAGATGCATGTAAATTGGTCCAGACACCTCTAATCGTTGAGCCAAAAAAATAAAATAAATTTATAGCCATAGCATGCTCAGAAAGTTTTAGTCATTAATTCTTCTCACCCACTATAGATTTAAGTGGAACTCATTATTTATAAGTTAAACCTTCATCTATAAACTGTAAGTCATCTATAATTGATGAGTGAAATTGAGTCAAAGTAAAATATAAATGATCCGAATCTACAATGGATAGAGTAAAATAAGTTTTTAAGGCAAAAATGAAAGCATATTTCCTTCCAAGTAAAAACTATCAACAAAACTCCACAGACTTGGAGACTTTGCTAATTTTGTATTAGTATCTAAAACGATAACTAAAGCCGAAAATTACTAAAGCACGATCCAAACGGTTGAGCACAAATTTAAGAGTCCACCTTTCGTGGAACTTTTGGTTTGGTGCTGACTAATACAAGAAGAGTGAAAAGGACCCCCCCCCCCCCCCCCCCCCATTCTCTCTCTTCATTTCTATGCTTCGGTGAAACCAAACAATCTGTTCAAGTCTGCACAAATTTTGTGTACCCACCTATTCTTCTTACTCTAATTATTACACGTGAGCTTGACATGTGCTATATGGGGAAAAATTATTACAAGTAATCCCCAAAAAAAGAGTAACCGTACCAAAAAAACCTAACTTAAAACACTGATTTGTTCACATGATCCAATAATTTATAACCATTAGACTCTTTCAGTGAAATTTGTAAATAAGTATATCAAAATATTAAGTCAGTTTTTTACATCTAACAAGTATTATCTAAAAAAAAGGTAGATATTGCTTAAAATGCAACTGTGTAGGTAGGAGAGAGAGAGAGAGAGAGAGAGAGAGAGAGATGCCGAATGAAAAGACAAGGTTGAAGGGAAAAGGAAAGGGACAAACGCTTCATTCCCTTGGCAAATCCAAAGCCTAGGCGACGCCACCGACGTCACATGAGACGACTTCACCAATGTCCTTTTCTTTGTCACCACCTTCTTCTCCAATGCCACTTACCACTCACCTTCCTCTTTCACCTTCATATGCTTTTCCTCAAATACCATCCAACTATTCCTCTAATTACATGGATAACCCAGATTGAACACGTTTATATTTTACCTCAAAGTATAAGCCTCGATCAAAAATATTTCGTGTGTGTTCATTGTATATATAATTAGTTGGATACATGCAAGACTTGATCTTCAGATATGACCAAGAAAAGTCTGTGTCCTTCTGTAATTTTAACTTATCAATAATGCAATGCTTGTGCTACCAAGCTTTTAACAGATGAAGATCTTTTATGAATGCTTTTATCGTTTATTATTGGGTAAATGACTCCAAATGTATGAGTTATGAACCTTTTATATGTAGTGTAGATATTTTCAAATCTCTCGTTCATGACAAAAGAAATTTAAAAGCAAAGTCAACGAGGAAGCTAATTAACTTCATTTAATCTCAAAGAAGAGTTCATGATTGTTCCAAATACGGATTAGACCAAAATATCGATCGAATGCATTTTTTGAGACATTTTATTTTGGAAAATGCTTTAACTTAATCGTTAAGGTATGATTCAAGAGCGGACATCATGGTTCGAATTTGATCGACCTTTTGAAGAAGAAAGGAACGGGGAAGGATTCAATCCATGACATTTATTATTGAGGGTGGCCACTGGTTTCCCTTGGGAACAAGGACAAGGTTGTTATCCTAAGGTTGTAACCAAAAAATGGTGGGGGAAAAGTAAATGATGGTTGATTTTTGAATATTTTTGTTCTTTTTAATTGTCTCACTCTATCATTCTCCTTCGACCAATCACCAATTCGACGTTTACATGTTACTCCCTCCGTTCCTAAATATCTGTCGTTTTATCCAATTTTTTTTGTTCTATAATATCTGTCGTTTAATGAAACCAAAACACAATTAATATTTTTTCTTCCAAATTTACCCTTAACTCTTCAATGCATTAGATTAGGTGTAGGGTAAGTGTCTTTCATATTCCTTTCTTTTCTAATACATATTGAATAAGGGTATTTTAGTCTTGTGCAATTATTTTTTACTCATATTAGAGCTATTTAATAGCTTCCTTAATCCCTGTGCAAAAATCTTAAACGACAAATATTTAGGAACGGAGGGAGTATAGGATAGTCCCATATTCTTACATACCAATAAAACGAATATTTTGGAGATCTCTTGTTGTCCAAGCGGCCGGCACAATGAAAGTTGGGGCCCAACCCAGTAGATTGTCCTCTAGTTAAGCATTGACAGGCGTTTCCTAAGTGTCATAGATGTAGTTAATGAAAGCAGATAGCCAATATGACAAATTACGCCTCTAAGAGAACAACTAAACTTAGCGGAGTTAATTATTATTACACAATGGATCGGAGGTGGTTTAATCACTAACCTCCAAACAGATGCAATTATAATTGTAGTTTGTCTTCAGATTTGTCTCTCTCTCTCGGCAATCTGGACAAGGGGACAAATTTATTTGGTGATAAAAAGAGAGAGAAACACTTGAATCTCAGCTTTAGTTTTCTATTTGTAGAAATAACTCTTAGGTATATATAGAAGCAGATTAATGTGTGATTGCTGCAAGTTAAGTTTTCTCTCTGTTGAATTCAAGTAAGCAATCTTGAAAAAAAATCAAGTCTTGAGGGTGTTGAAAAAAAGCTTGTGGGTATCTGAAAATAAACTTGCTATCCTGAGTAAAATATGATGATTAATTCTCTGTGTGGTAGCATGGGGAGTTTAAAGAGTGAGGTTGGGAGTGTGAAGAGTGAGGTTGGGAGTGTGAAGAGTGAAATGGGAAGCTTCAAGAATGAGATTGGGAGTCTAAAATGTGAAAACTCATGCACCAAACTGCTATCAACTTCTCCAAATGAATCATTATCGGAGGCAAAGAATATGACTCAATCATCGGATTTTGAACAGAATAGCTTGACCCCATCAAGCCTGTCTTTTGCGGCAATCAAATTTGAAGTGGACGGAGATACTGAAGTCCAGTCACCCGATAGTTCACTGTGGGAGTCATTTTTCTCCGATCAATTCGAAGGAGACTTCATGATCTCATCGCCGGTGAGGAACTTACCATCCCCACAAGCATCAAACCACAACTACAACTACAACTACGCTCAGCCGATGAATGGACAAACTCTTTCTGGGTGCTCTCCTCCTCGCATGTCATCTCCACTAGGACCTTATAGCAGTACCCACAAAGGCACAGGACTGAGCCCACTACATAAGGTTTTCAACTCTCCAAATAATAATCAGTATATGCAGCCCGAGAGCCTCTCTCTTCCAGCTCTTGAGAACTTTTTGGACGATTATGGGAGAGATGATGATATTTTATCTTACTCAACGGTGAAAACCTCCGGTGTTGGAAATTCATCGGATTGTTTTGATACCCTGACAACAGTTCCAGCATTGTTGGACTGCTTAACATTCCCAAATTCTTCAAGGTTTTGTGGATCGGTGAGTGAAACTTTGAGCCAAGGAGGTTCACAACTTCATGATCAAGATGGTGATATTTATCAGATGGGCTCTATTGTCACCGGACCACTGTCAGAACAATTGCAGCAAGAAAGGCAGCAAGAAAAGAAACACCAGCAGCAACCACCGCCACAACGAGGACAACGCCACCAACCACAGAACATTAACCCTAGTTTGATGATGCCTTTATCTGTTGGACCTGAGCAGGTAAGTCTCTCTCTCTCTCTCTCTCTCTCTCTCTCTCTCCAAAGTCTGTCATTTCATTGTCGACCTTTTCCATTCATATCGGACTCTTTGAGCTAGCTAGTTCCACGTGCCATAATTTGATCTTGGGTTAATAGGTTTTTCATGAAAGCAACATCCACTACTTGACTCGATCTTAATTAACTTGTTTCGATATATATGATTCTAATACAGGAACAAGACAGTGGGCTTCAACTGGTGCACCTCCTTCTTGCCTCTGCCGAATCAGTTGCCAAAGAGGACTACATGTTAGCAAGGAGATACCTCCACAACCTCAATCGAGTGGTCACACCCCTTGGTGATTCCATGCAACGTGTTGCCTCCTGTTTCACCGAAGCCCTAAGTGCCAGACTTGCAGCAACCCTAACCACAAAACCTAGAACCTCCTCCACCACAAAACCCTTCACTCCTTTCCCTCCAAACTCACTAGAAATCCTCAAGATTTACCAAATTCTTTACCAAGCTTGCCCATACATTAAATTTGCTCATTTCACTGCCAATCAAGCTATCTTTGAGGCATTTGAAGCCGAAGAGAGAGTACATGTTATTGACCTGGATATCCTCCAAGGATATCAATGGCCTGCTTTCATGCAAGCCCTAGCTGCTCGGCCTAGCGGGCCACCATTTCTCCGAATCACCGGAGTTGGTCCATCGCAAGAGGTGGTGAGGGAGACAGGCCGGGGTTTAACTGAACTAGCTCAGTCTCTCCATGTCCCATTCGAATTCCACCCGGTTGGAGAGCAAATTGTAGACCTAAAACCACACATGCTCAACAGGCACGTTGGTGAAGCTCTGGCTGTTAACTGCGTTAACCGGCTCCATCGTGTTCCGGGCAACTGTCTCGGGAACCTATTGGCGATGATCAGAGACCAAGCGCCAAATATAGTGACCACCGTTGAACAAGAAGCTAGCCATAATGGACCCTTCTTCTTGGGTCGTTTTCTGGAGGCACTGCACTATTATTCAGCCATTTTTGACTCATTGGACGCGACATTTCCTCCGGACTCGGCGCAGAGAGCAAAGGTAGAGCAGTATATATTCGCGCCGGAGATAAGGAACATAGTGGCGTGCGAGGGGCCGGAGAGGGTAATGAGGCATGAGAGGTTAGAAAAATGGAGGAAGATCATGGAAAGTAAGGGCTTCAAAGGGGTGCCACTGAGTTCAAACGCGGTGACTCAGTCGAAAATATTGCTGGGTTTATATTCTTGCGATGGTTATAGGTTGACAGAGGACAAGGGTTGCTTGCTTTTGGGGTGGCAGGATAGATCCATTCTTGCTGCTTCTGCATGGCGATGCTGATCTTTTTTTCTTTTTTCGTGTCAATTTGCCAATTCAATCTATTCTATGTTGGATTAACAAATACACATTTTAATATAAATATTGGATAAGGTAAATTGTTCATCCAACAACAGTACAAAAGGATTAGGTAAGCAAATTGATTTAGTATATTATATCAATCGTCTCTTTTTTACATAAGAATTTCAGAGACAACAGTACATAGATTATATTTATTGATGCTGTAATTTTACACGAATGAGCAATGAGTTTGGGTTCAATGGTATGTGATGGATCTGAGCTACGAGGCTCATGAAATTGTGTGTGAGTGCTCTAGTTATCTGAGGTGTGGTGTGTGTAACACGAAGAAATATAGTGGTTCACCGGCTTGGGAGCTCGGCTAGTCCACTCTTCAATGGAGTCTCTTGCTCCTAGAATCTATATTCATCTAGAAAATGTTTTACAAGATGCCCTTGATGTCAGTAGGGTTCTCTCCCCTTGATTGAGGCGATGTACAATATTTATAGTGTAATTCCTATCTCTAAGGGATTTTTACTGAGATCTTTGCCCTTCATCCGTGGGATCTTCCTTGATTTTTGGGAGAGAATCTTGGTTAGTTGAGAGTTTTGTGCCTTGATTCTAGCTTTCCATTGCTTTGAGGATGTCATTCACCAGCCAGCTGTTTCCCTTTCAATTTCCCGTTTGTTTTCTTTGAGCAGAGCTTGAGGTATGGATTGCGGAGCTCTGGTTACTGTGTCTGACCTCAATGTCCGAGCTCATACTTAGAGTTTTTTTCTAGGTATCATCATTTATAATATTTAGCTAACCTAAGGTCGTTTTCGACGGAGGAAATAGAATTCATTCTATTCCTTTTTCCTTGTGGCTTTTCTGTGGTTTTTGCACCGGTTTACTGAGACAAATACAAAGTAAATATGAGTCAGGAAAGCCTTAAATTGAATATCAATAATATTATTTGAATTAAATTTATTCACTTTTGTTGACGTTGATTTGATAATGGGTCTAATCCAATTAAATGGACAACAAGAATCAATAAATTGGTTTCAATTAACACTACTCTTAATGCATATAGCTGTAGGGTCCAATGTACCTAATCTCGAAGAGCAATGCTACAGGGATCTTATTTTGGGACCTTATTTGGGGACCTAATGATGTGACTTCACTGCAACCATTGGATTAGTTGTGAGTTCCAATGTTAAATGGAGCCCACAACCAATCTAATGGTTGTACATCATTAGGTCTCTAAATAAGGTCTCCAAATTAGGTTCAAATAGCATTTCCCAATCTCGAAACCAAATCCCATTTAATACATTTTTTCTCTATTTTTTTATCTTGGTTGATCACTCATCAAGAATTCTGTGGGACACCGAGTCAATCATGCCGGTCGGCACCCACCTTGGGAGGCTCATGCGAGTTGGCACTCACTCTCTTAAGTCATCTTGGTTCGCCCTCCAATCAAGTTGCTACAAGTTCTCTTGCTCACTTACATGTAAGGTGTTTATCCTATTTTACGGATAAGAAATATGATTTTTTATTTTTTTACCCGATACTTTGCAAAATAAATTTTACTTACCCTACCCTACCTGATCAAGTATAATATTCCTATCCGAATTACATCCAAATTAATCGGGTAGGAAGTCGGCTACGAAATCGGGTGAACACGTTGTGTAGTTATTAATTTTTGAATCATTTTAACAATTCAATTAAGTAACATGCACCAATTTAATAACACAATAAACCAATAACACTAAAACCTAAAACAATTATAATAAAACACAAAATATCAGAAATCATATACAATAATTTAGATTCTTAGAAAATTAGATACAAAATCTCAGAAATCATATATTATAAAATCTCAAAAAAATCAGAAATCATATACTATGATCACAGAGCACACATCCATAATATCTCAGAAAAACCACCAACATCCCTAAGCAAAACCACCAATCAACCGCCCTAAGCAAAACCATCAACCATTGACGGAGTACAACCTGGGACCATTCGATGAACAAAGCACCTGGGACCGTCGATTTGATGGCATCGAATTACACCCAAATAGTCAACTGAGAGAGAGAGCATAGAGCCATAAAATCTCAAAAAACCATAGTATTTGTAGCCCTAATCAACAGCCCTACGCAAAACCACCAACCATCAACGGACTTGGGATCATCGATTCGAAGAAATCATTACCTAGGACCATCGATTCAATGGCATTGAATTGCCCCCAAACAGTCAACTAAGAGAGAGAATGTCTGGGAGGATGAGACTTGAAGAGAGGCTAGAGAGCAATTAGAGCAGAGAAGCGAGAGAGGGTGAGACTTGAAGAGAGGCTAGAGAGCACTTAGAGCAAAGAGGCGAGAGAGGGCGAGACTATGAAGTCTAACAGAGAAGGCGAGCTACTCAGTAGAGAGGGCGAGAGAGGCAAGAGGAGGAGACGAGAGAAGTGAGATGAGGAGGCGACGAGGCATAATTATATATATATATGCCGGTAGGGTAGGGTAAGGTAGAAATACGACAATTTGATAGATATTCTGCATTCCTACTCGATTTAATCGGAAGATCAAAAATTCTTCCGTATTCTTATTCGATTTTTTCGGTTAGCCGATCAATAGAGTCGAGTAAGGTCGGATAGGATAGAAAATTATGAGTAATCGAAAATTTGAACACCCCTACTTACATGTCTGACTAAATGAGTCCTACTCTAATACAATCTGACCTAAGAACAAGAGTCTTATTCTAACACTACTTCGAGCTTTAAGAAGCTAGTGATAGAATCAACGGCGCCACCCGGCAAGTAAATCACTACGAGTAAAGAGTCCTAACTCAATACTACTCCTAACATTGAGAAGTTAGTAATAATATCAAAGACGGATCAATCCTATCGGAACTGGGTTTTTTAGCTTTAATGAAACACTATTTCCTACTACTATAAATAAAGTCTCTGGGTACCTGGTATGATATACAAAAATTCTGATTACTCACCTAAGTTTTCTCTCTTGACTTGCGATATGACTTAAGCATTTGCCAATGGTTCACCTAGCTCTCGCTTTTCTTGTAGGTCGTGACCTAAGTTGCAAATTTCTCCCCGCACAAATTCAAATGAAAATCGTTAGGTTCCAGCATCATTAGAGAAACTTAGTGAACAATTGTGGGCATATATTGTTAATTCAATACTCCCTCATACCTAGTGAAGGTAGGAATTGGATGGTTTATTCCGTGTTGTGATTAAGTTGATTAACTGGTGTACCTTACCCAACGTGTGTTCACCAATGGCTACAACATCAGCACATTTCTCAATCAACAATCATGGACACAACCAATGCCTGCATGCCATAATAAACCATCCAGTTAATCAACACTCGTTGACCAACTGGTGTACCTTACCCAAAGAATAAGCAACAATCACAGACGCAACCAATGCCTGCATGCCATAATCATGACCAGTATTGATTAAACATTCTGAACTGCGAGTTCAAACATCAAGTTCTGACAATTTCGTTTCAGGATGAACAGGTTTAAAGCCTTTGCAGCATTACAACAACATACACCCCACATGAAGGATTGTGTTGACATCACACTCTGACATATTCCAAAGTATAAGCCCTCTGGAGGGTGTTGAGCCCATGACCTCTGTATTAATATATAAACAGCTGCAGCTACAAATATACACCAAGCAACAAATGGATAAAACACCAATACATAATAACAAACATGCACTGTTGCACAGGAATGCCCTCTTACATATTATTTGTGTTCGGTTCCCCAACAAGTCAATTCCTGAGCCCACTTACTCTCAAGAACCCAAAGATTTAATCTGAATCAAACTCAACTCTCACAATATGGAGCATGCACAGATGCTTTTCTTTGGAGCCTCATCTACATTCTTTTCTGCTCGGACAAAAAAATACAATTTTCAGCAACCAAAAGAAAGAAGAGACAAGGTTAACTGCTTCTGGATCAGAAACAAGGTCAATGGTATACCAACTCATCCTTTTATTTTGAGTCAATTCTGATAAAACTGGCACTTCAAGCTCATACTGAATTTAGAATTGTATACTCTTCATTCAGCATTAAGATTTCCAGTACCACTTGCTTTCTAGTACTGATGAATCTAATGTCGTTACAATTTCTAATTTTCTTTCATGCAACAATTTTATACATCTGGATTGAAGTTAAAAAAACTAAAGTTTATTATAACTTGTTCTCACTGGTAGAATGCACATGACGTGATAAATTATGGCAAAAACAAAAGTGCATCAACAACAATTTCAACTGCATGCCAATTATTGAAATGCTCAGGCCTACTATGGTCTATATTTTCATTTTGGGTTTTTCCCTCCCAGGGGGCTGTGGGGTTCTTTTTTTCATTGCTTGTGTGTGCATGTTTTTTTTTTGGGGGGGGGGGGGGAAATTCCTTTACAATGAAAAATCAAAAATACCATTGCAATGTGTGTGGAACAAAGACAGTGCCATAATAATAGCAGCAACAGAAAGGCTCCCAGAGGACTGAGTCACTGAAACTCAAGATAACAGAGAACCTCAGCAAACTTGTTGTTCCAATTTCTCATATGATGTGAAGCTGTGCAATCAAGATGCAAAATAGCGATGAACATGAACTGAAAATTCAAAGATTTACAAGATGCTGACACTAAAACCAGGTAGCTTTAAGAAAGGGAAATGAGAGTCAATGAATAGCAAGACGTAGCAGAATAGAGATGAACTCGAAGAATGCATTGTGTTTCACCAGACTCAAAACTAACCTTATACAAGCATCACATGACACTTAAATGTAAACTTGAACCAATAACTCAGATCAACTCAACTAGACAAAACCATATTTCCGTAACACTTGGATTAGCTTTATGAACCTTCTTTTCATTTGGCACTGCTTAGGGCTACATCTCGAAGACAACTTTTCCTCAACTTGTCCTTAGCAATCAAAATGAAGTTGTTGATGATAAGAGTGAGACTGTTTAGCTAAATTAGCTTGGAAGCTTGCCCAAGTCCAAAGCAAAAAGAACAAGCTCTCTATGCCCAAGCTTGATATTGCCCTACTGTGATTGGAACTGCACATATTTCTCATCCAATTTTTTATCACACAAGATACTAACATAATTGCTGACAAACCATGCTGGTCAATGCTCCAACAGTCGAATTGAAAAATAAAAAACATGCTTGCAAGTTAAGGATGTAGAACGTTTTCCTGATTCACCAGGTACTACATAATTACAGAAGCTCCTTAACCACCCAAGGTTGTCCCCAATGAATAAATGACCATTCAACTAACCTAATAGTGAAACAACAATCGGAGGCTTTCTATATTGTTTAATCCGGGAATGCAAACAACCTGACTAAATGAAACAAGAACTGAATATACAAAGAACAAAAATCATCTACTTGGGGAAAGGGACAGAATTTTGGGGCTTTATGGTTGCCAATTGGACTACTATGGGCACAATGATTCATACACTCTGTACTGCGGGCAGTTATGTATTACATCTAACTTATATTCAAACCACAATTTCTTTGCATGCCAACTTGTAAAGGTGAGATGAAAACTACCTGTTTTTGCTTTTGCCAAAGATGGTTGTACAACAGCATGCATGGTGATGACTCCTTTTGGAAGCTCACCAAAAGGCGTTTTGCATTGGCCAACTGTCTTGTTGTTTTCCAAAATTTTCCCCGCATTTATCAATTTGACATCATTTGCTGCCTTTGGTGCAATTTTTTTATCTAAGACAAAGTCACAAATTGATTTCCAGATTTAAAGGACGAATCACAAAAAGGAGCAGCTAAAAGAAATTGTAAAGAACTTCAAAAGAATGAAAATTTCAATAACCCATCTGAGATGTGACTGTAAAAAATGATGAAGTAGCAGGACAAATGATTAAATTTTGCATACACAAACGTGTATTTGTACTTATGTCCATAATCATACCAAAACACAATAAGAAAACTGACGACGTTGTAACCTCAACACTTCTGATCATTACAATTATACATACTGGCATCAAGCAGACACTTCAAAATTTAAAGACATTTGGCAAAGGCAATTGCTAGAAGAACTGACAGCAAAGGTTATTACACATAAGTCAGCATTACAGTGAAATAAAATGGATGTCTTATATCTCATAGATTGATAAGAGTAAATGAAAAGAAGCATTGTGTGTAGTCATGGAGTAAAATGTCACATCTGTCATTTCTTATATGCAACGATCAACGACAGGTAGAATCCACTTGTTCTTGTTTCAAACCTTTGTACAAATCTCTCCCCTCCCAACCCCACCCCCATGAGACAGCATGTCCGGCGTGGACACGTCAATACTTAAAACACATGTGCACATGACCATAAAAAGAAAACATGAAAGGAATTTTCTGATGATTATCCTTCCGTCCATTGCACTCATCAAGTACGCGCATGAGGACAAATGCCAATGGACCATGCCTCACCATAACCATGCTGGATTAAAGTGCACATTTTAGTGGAAATAGTTTCTTAACTAAATTATTTTTCCCTTTCTCCATAATGCATCTCAATAAATGATGATAAGAAGCAACCAAGGAAACTAAATGTAAACCAAGGTATTATTTACGAGCGGCCTCCCAATGGAAAGTACTAGTTAAAATTGAGTCGCCAAGGGACATAACATCAGAAGTTTTTCTTGACGAGTCCAAGTCATACTATTTCAATTTAAGAGGTACGTGTTCTGGAATACGAATTCCTAGACTACCAGTAAGTTATGGTGAGACCCTGCCTCATAAACAAGGTGGAGTTGCAATTAGTTATTAGTGTAATGCTTATGCGTTCTTCACATCAAGAATTGAAACAGGTTCCTCAATAACAATTACAAACTAACCTTAAATCTATCCATGAGTTTGCCGGTCGGAATTCAAAAGTCACCACATATAATTTTGATATCCAAATTGAATATCTTCAACGAGAATTTTCAGATATCATAACAAACTTAGCGAATTATCTCTTCGTAGACTACGAAGTGGTGTTAAAGAAACTGCTAACCTTTAGGCCACTCCGCAACAATTCTCTCCTTGAGCACGGCTACAGTCGCGGCCGGCGAGTATCGAAAAGGACCGATGTCGGATCCATCATACAATCGGAATTTTAGCTCAACCAAGTCTTCTTCCGGCATTTGCAGCTCCCAATTTGGTCTCACCTAATTCAGACCCTCCGATCAACCACAAATCCCACCAACCAAAAATATTCCTCTCCACAATCACCCTTGATTTCAACACCAACACAATTTTTTTAAAAAAAACAAAAACCTATTAATGGAAATAACAGCACAAATTGATAGAATTTCACACACACAATTGAATGATAATAATAAAATTAAGATTGGAGTTATGTACCTGTGAAGAACAAACGATGCCTGGGAAGATTTCGCTCTTTTCTAGGATTTGATTTATAAACGAAGCAATACTGAAAAGTTTCGGGGGAGAGAGGGGAACCCTAAACCCGATCTGGACGGTCACTGTGAAGGAGTGTGTGCTTTATAATTGATTTTGCTTAACCTTTTTATTCACTTTTTATTTATAAGAGAGAGAGAGAGAGAGACAGAGAGTTTTTATTTTTGGCGATTCGAGTTCGAATCTTGTCAGTGAATCGCAGAGAATTTCTGAGCATTTGTCAGTTATATTACACTCTTTTGGCAATTTTTTTTATTATCAAAATATACTAATTTTAAACGTATTTATTAAAATATATTTCAAAAATACTCTTTCAAGTTTTTTACACCGAAAGCATATTTTAGAGATACGATTTTATATAATTAACGATAATTAATTAAATAAATTTAAAATTATGATATTTTGCCGAAAGGGTTGAAAAACTATCCTAAAACATGCATCCCAAATTCAAATTATCACCATAACAATAATTAGTCAATCATATGAATAAGTCATACAGAATCAAACTCATATCTAGAGTTGAGAATTTTCTTTTGATTATTTCAAAAACACTCACCCTTTGTACCTATTTTAATTGTTATGACTTTCTGACTAGCTACGTGATTTACCACCACACAGTTGAATGTGTCAGATTTAAAGTGTTTGGATAAAAAGAAAAAAATATATGAAGTGAAAGGAAAAAAAAATAAAAAAAGAAAAGAGAAGGAGAAAAAATAGGATAAAGTTACGGGTTCTCTTTTTATGTAAGATCCCCTAACAAAGGAGGGAAAGCAAATAAGAATTTTCCCTTTATGTTCCAAGATGCCTAGGGTTCACCATTGAGTGGGGTGATTCAGTAGGGTATCAATCGAACTTCTCACCTTAAGGTTGGAATTTTGAGTCTTGGAGTCCATATTGAGATTCAGTAGTTGACTGCTATACTAATTTAATTAGATTTGTTCTCGAATTGAGTAACAGACGTGGTCAGGAGTGTCATGATCCCACTAATAAGGACCTATCGGAGTAGTCTTTAGACTCTCTCTTTTGTCCCCACCCCTTTTTTACTTAAAAAAAAAAAATGCTAGGATTCCAAAAGCCCCTTCCCCAAAAAAAAAAAAAAAAAAAAGGAAAAAAAGAAGAAGGAGGAATGCCACAAGTCCTAGATGGGTTGTTGCCAAGTGTAACTTATGAGAAATGACCCAAAATTATAACATGCGAAAGTCCTTATGACCTTGATGGTTGAAATGTTATAGCCCATCCGAAATTTGGTTGGGCTATTACTTGTCCTTGTTTGTTACAGTTTTGACCTTGGGTTGAAATGTCATAGCCCATCCTAAATTTGGCTGGGCTATTAGCACTTTGTCCTTATTGGTTTCCCCACCCCACATACGCAGGTGGGTGTGGAGAAAAAGCGTATGACCCAATAATTGAAAGCCCATTCCCTTTGTCAGTATTATTATATTATAGGTCGCTGTGGACTCTTAATATTGTAATAACACGTCATCATTATTTAATATTATTATTTAATAATATAAATTTATAAATAGATAAAATAAATCTCACTTCTTTAAAATTGATGATTATTTTCTTACATAGATAGGATAGTTATTAAATTAAGAGTAATGCTATAAAGACTTAATTTGGGGACCTAATATGAGGACCTAATAATGTAGTTTTAATGCAACAATTGAATTAATTGTGAGTTTTTAATGGAATTCATTATCGATCTAATGGTTATATTAAATTAAGTTTAAATAATATTTTTCATTCCTTCTACCAAACATAAAAAGAGGGAAGAAAGTATTCATTCATTAAAAGATATAAAATGGATCATTCTCATTTTCTATCATTCTATTTTTTCATCTACCAAACACACCAGTAATGCATTATCACTATTAAAAATTACCATTGAATTTCAACATTCAATAAAGTTTGAATAATTTTATTAAAACCTAAAATTTTATCAAACTTGCTAACCTAATAATGTTGATGATGCACAAAATATATTTATGCACCACATGTTAAGTATTTAATGCAGTAATTAAAAAAGAGACTTAACCCATGCATGCAAATACAAATAAAGTGATTTGGCTGGGGTGAGTTACTCCACTATTAAAGATTATGGTGGCCTGAGTGTTTTATTGTTCAATGAATGTAGAGTATTCAGGTATAAGTGTTGCCCCTCTTGTATAGGTGGATCTTACAATTTATAGGCGTTTCCTAACAGGTTGAAAAGTCATTCTTGTAATAAGTGAGACAGTTTGGTGGAGGTGACATCATTTTCGCAACAGGCGAGACAGTTCCGTGGAAGTGAAGTCATGCACCCGATAATTGCATCCCATGGAGATTTTCTCATGTGATAGTTGTGGACTAAGTCTCTCATAATGACGAGGCTGATCCTTAATCTTGTGGGCCTGTATATTTGAGCTAGACCTGATTTGTATATTTGAACTGAGCCTCTGAACTAGACCTGATCTAGGCCGGACCCATCAAATGTGTCCAATAAAATTATTATACCTACAATGATTAAACTTCTCCAACCAGATTATATCAATTAATAAATCATTGTATTAATAAATCAAGTTAAATTTTTTAAGTCCAAAACTATCACTCATAAAAGTTTATTATTATAATTCATTGATCATTAAATCTCCTGCTGGATATAAGTACCATTATTTGAAAAAAAATAGTGTAGGGACCCCACACTACTCACCACCGAGCACAAGTAAATTAGTCAAATTAGGAGTACCTGCCAAACCCCGCCATACCTGTCGGTGGCTGGCCTGGATTACATATCGCATATCTTTAGGCATTGCCGTATGGAGCTCCTCAACCATTTCAGTTGGCCATACTTCCGCAAGTTAACTAACACATGCCCAAATATCTATCTAATATTACAATTAAAAAAAATTAAATTCTTAATTAGGAGTGTTTAAATTTTCGATTACTTGTAATTTTCTATTCTATCCAACTCTATTCTACCCTATTGATCAGCTAGCCGAAAAAATCGGGTAGAAATACGGAAGATTTTTTTATTTTTCGATTAAATCGAAAAATAATGCGGAATACTTATCAAATTTTCGTATATATATGCATAAACTAAAAACCCTAATTCCCTAACGCCTCTTCATCTGTCTCGCCTCCAGCCTCGCCAAGTCGCCATCTCGCCTCTCTACTCTAAGTGCTATCTGGCCTCTCTTCGAGTCCCAGTGTAAAACCCGAACACGCATGACCAATATATAATTTTTGTCATAAGTATATTCACACATGACATGCATGCGTAGGATTGACGATTAGTATTTAATTATGAGTAATGAACGATGAATATTTTAATATTTAGGGATAATTTATAAAAAATGATTATAGGGAGAATTGTTTTATTTAAAGTGTGAAAAATTAAATAAGAATGTTGACATGTGATATTCTTTTATTATTTCATGTATATTAGCGCATGTGAAATTAATCGGGTGACAAGCATGTGACATCAATTTATTGTTATAAAAAAAAAAATAATAATAATAATGAAATAAAATGTATTAGTATATACAAGAAGTGGTTAAGGGTCCGAGAGACGAATTTAATAGATTGTCAATAATTTGAATATATGTATATACATGTGTATGTATAACTATGTATACAAAAAGAAAATACATACATATAATTGTATATATGTATGTATATAATAAATATGTATATAACATATAATATATTTATAATATATATATATATATATAATATTGGGTCATGATTATAGTCTCCACTTAGCAAGACATGCCTTGCATGTCTTGCATGCAAAAAGAAAGAAAAAAAAAAAAAAAAGTCTTTCCCTTGAACATTTCGGCTAGATCAAGAACCAAAAGGGAAAAAAAAAAAAAAAGAAGAAAACCAAGGGAAGAAGAAGGAAAGAAAGAAAAGAAAAGAGAAGAAAAGAAGAAAAAAAAATTAAGTGTGGCTACAAGGTAAGAATTATGCTTCATTTTCTTTCTTCTAAGATGTAGAAATCCTATTTTTTTTATTTAGGCATTTTGAGTGTTGCATGTGTTTCAAGGATGATATTTTGTATGTGTTTAGATGTTGTATATTGATGTATGATGTTGGGTATGAGATTTGATTAATGAATGAAGGTTACATCTTGATATTTATGTGGGTGTGTAAATTAAATTAGTATTGTTGAAAAAAATTTGAAGTGTGGTGGGTACTTGGAAATGTTGTTAATTGTTCTTGAATTTTCATGAAATTCATGGATATGAAATTTTCACACAATTTTATGATTTTATTGGGAAATTATGTAGATTCAACTATATTTTGGTTACTATAATTTTATGAGAAATGTTTACTTTGGATGTAATGGATTCGAGTAGGTAATCTTACTCTCTATAAACGAATTATTTTCATATGACTAGAATTGATTATAACTACTAGTTTAATTTGTTTGAGTAATTGATATGGCTAGATGTGGATGAGATATTGAATGTGGCATGATTTAATTAAGAAATTTGTTTTGTGTAAACCAATTCGAGTAAAGCGGTATTATTTATTAATACTCGAATGCGATTTTGAAATAATGGGTGTCAGGTTCAGGGACGAGCACCGTAAAGAACGCTGCTCAAAAAGCTCCGGTAGAGGAGTCATCAACACGATAAATTGTCAGCAAGGTACGTGTGTACACTAATATTTGGTTTTATCTACATGTAAATATTTATGTTATGCGACTGTCTAGCTTATGAGTTCTATTGTGACTAAATAGCTTAAGTGGTCTAATATTTCGATGGAAAATAAGATGTCTTCGTGACAGCTTATAATATTATGGTTTAGTTGTCTGTGTGACAAGTGGAAAGAAAAACCAAATGGTTGAGACGATAAAGCGTCGGGGGTCTAAGTGACGTATTTTATTTGCGTAGTGAAGACGTCAAAGAGACGAAAGCGAACTATTAGATTGAGATGTCTACGTGACTAAAAGTAACTCAAGTGTTCCAGTTTATCCTCGTGACGGAGATAAGTTAAAGCTGATTTCGTCTAAGTGACGGAAGCTAAATTTTTGATGTGATGTGATTTGTTTCAAAAAAAAAAAAAAAATAGAATATTGAGATACATGTTGTTAAGTTGTCTGAGTGACAATCGTATATCGATATGATGATAGACTTGTGTGGTGTTTTGTTGCCTGGGTGGCAAGACGGTTATTTCTGTGTGAAACCGTAGCGCAATGAAATAGAATTGCGAGAAAAGTTATGGAATTATGAATATTATTGTGGGGTGTTTTGTTGCCTGAGTGGCAAGACGGTTATTTCTGTGTGAAACCGTTTGTGTGAAACCGTAGCGCAATGAAATAGAATTTCGAGAAAAGTTATGGAATTACGAATATTATTGTGTGGTGTTTTGTTGCCTGAGTGGCAAGATGGTTATTTCTGTGTGAAATCGTAGCGCAATAAAATAGAGTTTCGAAAAAAGATATGGAAACATGAATATTAAATTCCATAAATGAGCAAGAACATCACATTATTTTCTTTGTTCTATCTCTGAAATTATTAATGAGAACTCACTGAAAAATTTGCTTGAAAATCTTTTCAGGTAAACGGTATACAAACTTGCAGTCCACTGCCGCAGCTAGAAGTCCAGTTAGGAGTGTCGGGAAGGGCTCGTGTTCGTTTCTTTAAAAAAAATAACACTTTTTGGGTTGTATAAGATGTCAATATTTTGGTTTTGGCATGTAAGTAACACTTGTCTTATTTTGGTTTTGGCATGTAAGTAACACTTGTAAATATTTTTAGGATATGTATATTCTACATGGTAGCCGGCCTATGTGCCGTGCGCATATAACTTTTCTTTTTGAAAGAAAAAAATGATCCTAAGATAAATATTTCTAGGATGAGTTTTCTTTAAATGTCAAGTTATAATATTTTATTAATAACGAGATTGCCTAAATGTTATTTTTATACTAATAGTGTAGTGGGATTGGGGTGTTACAATTTTTGGTATCAGAGCCTAGGTTTATAGGTTCTGTAGACATGAATGTCTAGGTCGGCAGTGGACTGGATAAGTTGTTTGAGTCAGTGAGTGAGTAGAGATGGGTTAAGGTGCTAATGTTAAGTACATGTGTATTTGTTTACGTTGTGGATTACAGTTAAATGGTTGAAAGCATAATGGATCCTCCCGAGGGTCAAAATCAAGGGGAAACGGAAGGTTCTCATGCTCCTGTTGTGGCAGAGGCAAGGGAGGGACAACAACAGGAGGGCGGGGAAGGTGAACATAATCAACCTGATATGATTCAGAGGGCGTTGGAAGTGATGGTGCAGGTGGCGACATCAACAAATCGGATTGTGGAATTGCAAACAGAGATTCAGGCAGCCACTAGGGCAAGACCACATGTACCCCTTGGGGAACCGCGAGGTACGGTTCATGAGAGGTTTATGAAACTGGATCCTCCGATGTTTGTAGGGACAATTAATCCATCGGAGGCGGAGGATTGGCTGAAACGAATGGAATCAATTTTTGAAGTTATGCAACTCTATGATGATCAACGAGTGACACTTGCATCCTTTATGCTTAAGGAGGAAGCACGATTTTGGTGGGAGGCTGCCAGACGACTGTTGGTTGCACCGATAGTAGGAGTTGAAGGTCAAGTAGCCGGTAATGTGGCTCCAGCACCACCGCCTATTACTTGGGATCAATTTGTGAAAATGTTTAATGACAAGTATTTTCCTGAGTCTTATCGGTACGAGCAGGAGGTAGCATTTATGACTTTGACTCAAGGCAGGATGTCGGTGGCAGAGTATGAAAAGCAATTCACTACATTGTCACGTTTTGCAAAGGCTTTTGTTCAAACTGATGAAGCTCTGTGCAAGAAGTTTCAGTGGGGATTAGCTTACCCCATACGGAGTCGACTTTCGGCTTTTGAGTTAACTAGTTATGTGACCTTGGTTAATAAAGCTTTGGTTGTTGAGAAAGATGTAAAAGAATCAGAGGGACGACGGGAGCAATTCAAGAGGAGGAAGTTTGACACTGTTCAGGGTATGAGATCTCTATCTGGGGGTCAGACTTCGGGACAGAAGGGGCAAGGATCGAAGTTCTCACAAACAGGAGTTGTTGGAAATTCCCATAAATCTAGGGGTGCACGGGGTTATACTTCCTTTAAACCCCCGACAGGATTTCAGGGCAGGGGACAATCGAGTGGACGAGACACTAATGTTACTTGTTTTAAATGTGGAGTGGAAGGTCACATCGCTCGGAATTGTCAAACAGGATCAGCTAGTGGAGCTCGACGATGTTATGAGTGTGGGCAAGTGGGGCACTTTGCACGTGAATGTCCAACCAAATCTGTCATGTCACCTTCAGTGGGTAGTGTAAATCTGGGGAGAAGAAATACATCAACATCGACAGGGATGCAAGGTGCAGGTAAGGGGTCTGTTGGTACCACCGGGACTCAGGGACGGGTTTTTGCTATGACACAGCAGGATGCCTATGCTTCGCCCAATGTGGTTACAGGTACAATTTCTGTATTAGGTAAAAATGCTCGAATTTTAATTGATCCCGGATCTACACACTTTTTTGTTGCACACACTTATAGTAAGCATTGGAAACACCCTGCCACACATTTGAATTATCATTTATCCATAGCAACCCCGGTGGGTGAGGTAGTGGTAGTTAGCACTGTGTATAAGGCTTGCATAATTCGAATTGACACACGAGAATTATTTGTGGATTTACTTCCACTCGATATGTGTGACTTTGATGTGATTTTGGGGATGGATTGGCTATCGGCCTATCATGCCTCAGTTGACTGTTATAAAAAGGAGGTTACTTTTCAACCACCTGGCGACACCGAATTTAAATTCCAACGTGAACGGAAAGTAACTCCAAATTGTCTTATATCAGCAATCAAAGCTCGAAGGTTGCTTAAGAAGGGATGCCAAGGTTATTTGGCATATGTGAGGAGTGTGGGTGAGGATAAAGCTGAACCAACAAAGGTACCAGTAGTGAAAGACTTCCTTGATGTTTTTCCGGATGAATTACCTGGGTTGCCACCTGATCGGGAAGTAGAATTTGTGATAGAATTACTACCCGGAACTGCGCCCATATCAATCGCCCCATATCGAATGGCACCAGCTGAGTTGAAAGAGTTGAAGGAACAGTTACAAGATTTATTGAATCGGGGTTTTATTCAACCGAGTACTTCACCATGGGGAGCGCCAGTGCTATTTGTGAAAAAGAAGGATGGTACTATGCGGCTATGTATTGATTATCGACAACTTAATAAGGTGACTATTCGCAATAAATACCCATTGCCACGAATAGATGATTTGTGTGATCAATTACAGGCAGCAAAAGTCTATTCCAAAATTGATTTAAGATCAGGATATCACCAATTAAGGGTAAAGATAAATGATGTACCAAAGACAGCATTTCGAACTAGGTACGGGCACTATGAATTTCTAGTTATGCCGTTTGGATTAACAAATGCTCCGGCCGCTTTTATGGATTTGATGCATAGGGTGTTTCAACCCTACCTTGATTCATTTGTAATTGTGTTTATAGATGATATTTTGGTGTATTCTCATAATGAAGTAGAACATGAGCAACATTTGCGAATTATTTTACAAACTTTAAGGGAAAAACAACTATATGCCAAATTCAGCAAATGTGAATTTTGGATGGATAGCGTGGTATTTCTTGGACATGTGGTGTCAAAAGATGGAATTCAAGTGGATCCAAAGAAAATTGAGGCCGTGGTAAAATGGGAGCAACCAAGGAATGTAACGGAAGTAAGAAGTTTCTTGGGGTTAGCGGGTTACTATCGTCGATTCATTCAAGGATTTTCATCAATTGCGATGCCGTTGACCCGTCTCACTAGAAAGGATGTTAAATTTCAATGGGATGATAAGTGTGAACAAAGTTTCCAAGAGTTGAAAATAAGGTTGGTTTCTGCACCTGTTTTAACCATTCCAAAAGAAGGCGGGAATTTTGTAGTTTACAGTGATGCCTCACATCGGGGGTTGGGTTGTGTATTAATGCAAGATGGGAGGGTGATCGCCTACGCTTCTCGACAATTAAAAAATCACGAGCGTAATTACCCTACCCATGATTTGGAGTTGGCTGCAATTGTGTTCGCCTTGAAATTGTGGAGACATTACCTATACGGAGAGACTTGCGAAATTTATACTGATCATCAAAGCTTAAAGTACTTGTTCACGCAAAAGGAGTTGAATTTAAGACAGAGGCGATGGATGGAGTTATTGAAGGATTATGATTGCACTATTCATTATCATCCAGGGAAGGCAAATGTAGTGGCGGACGCGCTGAGTCGTAAATCATCGGGATTGTTATCATGTGTGCAATGTGCGCGGGTGAATGCCTTGGCAGAGCTAAGGGCCTTAGGTGTGGAATTTCAACTGTTGGGAGATGATGTAGTAATGGGGCAAATTAAAGTTAGAACGATATTCGAGGATCAGATCCGGGATGCACAACTACAGGATTCATTTACGAAGAAGATGAGGGAGGAGATTGGAAGTGGGCGTCAAACTGATTTTAAAGTGCGAAAAGATGATATGTTGATGTTTAGAAATCGTCTTTTTGTACCCAACGACCTGGACCTTAAACGCATGATTTTGGAGGAGGCACACAATTCTGCCTACGCTATGCACCCAGGGAGCACCAAGATGTATCGTGACATTCGGGAATATTATTGGTGGATGGGAATGAAACGGGAAATAGCGGAGTTTGTGTCTAAATGCTTGGTATGTCAACAAGTAAAGGCGGAGCATCAACGACCTGCGGCACTACTTCAACCACTCTCTATTCCAGAATGGAAGTGGGAGCATATCACAATGGATTTTGTGGTGGGTTTACCCCGGACCCAGAAGGGACATGATTCCATTTGGGTAATAGTTGATCGTTTAACCAAGTCTGCTCATTTCCTCGCGGTAAAAACAAACTTTCCTTTGGATAAATATGCTAAATTGTATGTGGATGAAATCGTGCGTTTACATGGAGCACCGGTGTCAATTGTGGCTGATAGAGATCCAAGGTTTACTTCACGGTTCTGGCCAAGTTTACAACAAGCTCTAGGTACCACGCTAAAGCTCAGTTCAGCTTTCCATCCTCAAACGGATGGACAATCAGAAAGGGTGATCCAAATTTTAGAAGACATGTTGAGAGCTTGTGTAATGGAGTTCAGGGGTAACTGGGATGATCACTTACCTTTGATTGAATTTGCCTATAATAATAGTTTTCAATCTAGCATAGGCATGGCTCCTTATGAAGCACTATATGGACGACGTTGTAGAACGCCAGTATGCTGGACCGAGGTGGGGGAACGAAAGATACTTGGTCCAGAATTAGTGCAGGTAACGGTGGACAAGGTGAAAGTGATACAAGAGCGATTAAAAACCGCTCAAAGTCGACAGAAAAGTTATGCAGACAATAGAAGACGAGATCTGGAATTTTCTGTTGGTGATCAAGTATTTTTGCGAGTTTCACCGTGGAAAGGGGTTATGCGGTTTGGGAAGAAAGGAAAATTAAGTCCAAGGTACGTCGGGCCATTTAAGATACTTGAAAAAGTTGGAGCTGTCGCATATCGTTTAGCATTACCGGCAAATTTGTCTCGGTTACATGATGTGTTTCATGTGTCAATGCTCCGAAAATATGTAACCGATCCCTCTCACACTCTAACAACGGTGCCGGTGGAACTGGAAAATAATTTGACTTATGAGGAGAAACCTGTGGCGATTCTGAACCGACGGGATCAAGTGCTTCGAACGAAAGTCATACCATTAGTAAAGGTATTGTGGCGGAATCAAACAGTTGAAGGAGCAACTTGGGAAGCAGAGGAAAGCATGCGAATCAAGTATCCTCACTTGTTTCAGACTGGTAAGTCAAATTTCGGGGACGAAATTCCTAAGGAGGGGAAAATTGTAAAACCCGAACACGCATGACCAATATATAATATTTGTCATAAGTATATTCACACATGACATGCATGCGTAGGATTGACGATTAGTATTTAATTATGAGTAATGAACGATGAATATTTTAATATTTAGGGATAATTTATAAAAAATGATTATAGGGAGAATTGTTTTATTTAAAGTGTGAAAAATTAAATAAGAATGTTGACATGTGATATTCTTTTATTATTTCATGTATATTAGCGCATGTGAAATTAATCGGGTGACAAGCATGTGACATCAATTTATTGTTATAAAAAAAAATAATAATAATAATAATGAAATAAAATGTATTAGTATATACAAGAAGTGGTTAAGGGTCCGAGAGACGAATTTAATAGATTGTCAATAATTTGAATATATGTATATACATGTGTATGTATAACTATGTATACAAAAAGAAAATACATACATATAATTGTATATATGTATGTATATAACATATAATATATTTATAATATATATATATATAATATTGGGTCATGATTATAGTCTCCACTTAGCAAGACATGCAAGGCATGTCTTGCATGCAAAAAGAAAGAAAAAAAAAAAAAAAGTCTTTCCCTTGAACATTTCGGCTAGATCAAGAACCAAAAGGGCAAAAAAAAAAAGAAGAAAACCAAGGGAAGAAGAAGGAAAGAAAGAAAAGAAAAGAGAAGAAAAGAAGAAAAAAAAATTAAGTGTGGCTACAAGGTAAGAATTATGCTTCATTTTCTTTCTTCTAAGATGTAGAAATCCTATTTTTTTTATTTAGGCATTTTGAGTGTTGCATGTGTTTCAAGGATGATATTTTGTATGTGTTTAGATGTTGTATATTGATGTATGATGTTGGGTATGAGATTTGATTAATGAATGAAGGTTACATCTTGATATTTATGTGGGTGTGTAAATTAAGTTAGTATTGTTGAAAAAAATTTGAAGTGTGGTGGGTACTTGGAAATGTTGTTAATTGTTCTTGAATTTTCATGAAATTCATGGGTATGAAATTTTCACACAATTTTATGATTTTATTGGGAAATTATGTAGATTCAACTATATTTTGGTTACTATAATTTTATGAGAAATGTTTACTTTGGATGTAATGGATTCGAGTAGGTAATCTTACTCTCTATAAACGAATTATTTTCATATGACTAGAATTGATTATAACTACTAGTTTAATTTGTTTGAGTAATTGATATGGCTAGATGTGGATGAGATATTGAATGTGGCATGATTTAATTAAGAAATTTGTTTTGTGTAAACCAATTCGAGTAAAGCGGTATTATTTATTAATACTCGAATGCGATTTTGAAATAATGGGTGTCAGGTTCAGGGACGAGCACCGTAAAGAACGCTGCTCAAAAAGCTTCGGCAGAGGAGTCATCAACACGATAAATTGTCAGCAAGGTACGTGTGTACACTAATATTTGGTTTTATCTACATGTAAATATTTATGTTATGCGACTGTCTAGCTTATGAGTTCTATTGTGACTAAATAGCTTAAGTGGTCTAATATTTCGATGGAAAATAAGATGTCTTCGTGACAGCTTATAATATTATGGTTTAGTTGTCTGTGTGACAAGTGGAAAGAAAAACCAAATGGTTGAGACGATAAAGCGTCGGGGGTCTAAGTGACGTATTTTATTTGCGTAGTGAAGACGTCAAAGAGACGAAAGCGAACTATTAGATTGAGATGTCTACGTGACTAAAAGTAACTCAAGTGTTCCAGTTTATCCTCGTGACGGAGATAAGTTAAAGCTGATTTCGTCTAAGTGACGGAAGCTAAATTTTTGATGTGATGTGATTTGTTTCAAAAAAAAAAAAAAAATAGAATATTGAGAAAATGATACATGTTGTTAAGTTGTTTGAGTGACAATCGTATATCGATATGATGATAGACTTGTGTGGTGTTTTGTTGCCTGGGTGGCAAGACGGTTATTTCTGTGTGAAACCGTAGCGCAATGAAATAGAATTGCGAGAAAAGTTATGGAATTACGAATATTATTGTGGGGTGTTTTGTTGCCTGAGTGGCAAGACGGTTATTTCTGTGTGAAACCGTTTGTGTGAAACCGTAGCGCAATGAAATAGAATTTCGAGAAAAGTTATGGAATTACGAATATTATTGTGTGGTGTTTTGTTGCCTGAGTGACAAGATGGTTATTTCTGTGTGAAATCGTAGCGCAATAAAATAGAGTTTCGAAAAAAGATATGGAAACATGAATATTAAATTCCATAAATGAGCAAGAACATCACATTATTTTCTTTGTTCTATCTCTGAAATTATTAATGAGAACTCACTGAAAAATTTGCTTGAAAATCTTTTCAGGTAAACGGTATACAAACTTGCAGTCCACTGCCGCAGCTAGAAGTCCAGTTAGGAGTGTCGGGAAGGGCTCGTGTCCGTTTCTTTAAAAAAAATAACACTTTTTGGGTTGTATAAGATGTCAATATTTTGGTTTTGGCATGTAAGTAACACTTGTAAATATTTTTAGGATATGTATATTCTACATGGTAGCCGGCCTATGTGCCGTGCGCATATAACTTTTCTTTTTGAAAGAAAAAAATGATCCTAAGATAAATATTTCTAGGATGAGTTTTCTTTAAATGTCAAGTTATAATATTTTATTAATAACGGGATTGCCTAAATGTTATTTTTATACTAATAGTGTAGTGGGATTGGGGTGTTACACCCAGCCTCCCAGATACTCTCTCTCTTTCAGTTGACTGTTTGGGGGCAATTTGATGCAATCGAATCGATGGTCCCAACCTCCCAGGTCCGTCGATGGTTTGATTATAACCGCCCCCACTACTAGTCTCAACCCAGAAACTCTGTCGTTGTGGACTTGTGGTGGCTGTTTTCTAGCAAGAAAGCTACCGATGGTGACCCAATAACTTGGTGGTTACTTAGGGCTGTGATATAAACTTGAGAAATATTTAACTAAAAACTACAGTGTTCATGTCAATATTATTGTGTATCGATGTATGTATGAACCATAATGTGGCAAAGTTATGCTCTTATGTTTTATTGTAATTGTGTTTAGGTTTTAGTTTTAATGGTTTATTGTGTTATTAAATTGGTACATAATTGAATTGTTAAAATGATCAAAAAATTAATAACTACAAAACTTGTTCACCCGACTTCCTACCCGACTTCCTACCTGATTAATTTGGATGGAAGTCGGATAAAAATACTACATTTGATCAGGTAGAGTAGACCAAGAAAAAATTCTTCGGCAAAGTATTGGGTAGGAAGATGGAAGACCATATTTCCTACCCGTAGAGTTGGGTGAACACCCCTATTCTTAACTTATAAAAATAAAATAATATTTAAGATTAATTCAAATTTGATATAATGGTGTAAAATTTATATCTAAATTTTTTTTCCAGTTAAAAAACACCATATTATCTGCATGCACCTAAAATGTCAGATAATTTAATCAACACACTTTTCAAGGTCAAACAACCTCATTAATCAATACTTACTTCTCAATTCTCTATTCTCTTTCTCCTTCCTCTTTCTTATTTTATATATGTTCATTTTAATTTTAAATTGCATTTTTTTTAAAAAAAAATTGCTATGTAAAATATAAATATTAATACAAATAATATTTAATTTTTTATATTGCATAATGTTTTTAAACACATGCTTATTGTTAGTCTATCTAATATTTCAGTTAAGAAGTTGAATTCTCAAATTATAAAAATACAACGATCAAGATAGATCTATCAATGATACAAAATTAAACCCAAGTTTTTTTTCCAACTAAAAAATATCAAACAACTCAACTGATACACTTCAAACAACTCAACTGAGACACTCATTAATAACAAACAATCATTAATATACACTTACCTCTCTTTTCTTTCTCTCTTGCATTTATTATTTTCTATTTATTCGCTTTAATTTTAAATTATGTGAATAAAAAATATTTATTATTTAAAATATAAAATATTACACAAATAATATTTGGAGTGTCATGAGACAGGGTTATTGTTAGTATGCAAATAAAGCAAGTAGTAACCATTTATGAATGGCCACTGGACAAACACTACACGTCTCCGCCAAACAAAGCCATAGGCAGCTATTATATTCTCTTGATGAATAGATTATTTTCATGCCCTTATGGGTGTCAAACGTGTCGAATTGGATCATTTTATATCGGATTGATTTTGAATTTGTGTCAAAAATTTCAAAACTTGAGCCTGACATGTTTAATAATCATGTTGAAATGTATAAACACTAACCTGACCTGATCATTAAACGGATTACCAAAATCTGACATGTTTGACACGTTTAATAAACATGTTATTTTCGGGTTAAAACACATAACATGATTTGTTTAACTTGTTTAACACACATAACACACATCTGTTTAACACACATAACTTATTTTCACACTTGTTCATTATCATTAAATACACCATTCAATCATTCATCCAAAATTTCAAATAATTTTTTCACAAATAACATATCACATCTCATCAATGAAATTAACTAAAATGCATTCAAGTTTCAACCCAAAAATTAAAGCAAAAATTATACTAGTATACCATCATAAAAATGTTAAAAACTATACTGTCAATTATCATAGTAAAAATAAGAACTAATAAGTAATAATATTAAGACCACATCAGTCATACATAATAGGCAAATCATAGTGTCATAAATGAGTTAAATGGGTCTACAATAGATTAAACGGGTCTACAATGGGTTAGATCGAATTCGTGTCCGTATCATGTCAACCCGTTTAAAATATACGGGTTAATCAGGTCAAAATCGAGTTGACTTGATTTTGACATGAACCCGACATGATTTTTTTTCATATTTAAACATGTTTACCCGTTTTAACCCATTAATTTGTTTAATTTCGTATTCGAGTTTCGTCGTGTCAAAAATTGTCAACCCTACCCACCCTCTCTCTCCTTTTTTTTTTTTTTTTTTTTATGTTATTGTCAAATGATCAAGAATATATATAAATCTCACCGATCTCTCTGTATCTACACACTGAAACCCCCCTCTCCCCCCCCCCAAAAAAAAATTTAAAATAAAAATACCCACGGAAAGTGATAAAGATAAAAGAAAGCAACTCAGTGGGTATAATCAATCACCAATGTTTTTTTTCTCTTTCTATACAGAGGAAGCAAATTACATTCCTCTCTAAGACCAGAATTAGTGAAAACACAAAGCAAAAACAACAATGGACCGACATTAAAAGCCCAAAACTAAAAAAAAAAAAAAAAAAGATAGAGTGACACATCAGTCAAATAAGTGTATCCAAACTGGAGGTGAACCCACTCCTCTTCCTCTGCTGCTTTGATTACCTTCTTTATGGTAAGTTCTCTCTCTCTCTCTCTCTGAAACTTAACGAGAAAGAGAATCAAAGCCAGAGGGCTCCGGCTTCTTTGAGAAGCGGCACAAGTGTGCCGTTGATGTGAGAGGCCATGACTCTGTCCATAGCACCCACGAGCTTGCCTCCGATGAAGACAACAGGCAGAGCTGAAGAGTTGCCCAGAAGCCTGATCAAGGCCTTCTCCATTTCTTTGCCTCTGGGGTCTTCATCGAGCTCGTACGCAGTTGGGTTCACACCCATGCCACAGAAGAGCCTCTTAACGGCGTGACACATGCAACAAGTGCTTATGCTGAATATTACCACCGCGTTCCCTGAGGCTAGCTCCTCTATACGCTCCAGTGGGTCTCCAAATGCACTACTCCTTGCTGGCAAATTATAAGAACCCCAATGCTTAGTTTGGAAATGCATGGTTTCAAATGTAAGTTGATTTGGGTGAAGTTTGACGTGAAATGGAGAGAAAGCTGGGAATGTCTGAGATTGTGAGTTAGTGCGGTTGTGTATGATTGAGCAAGTGAGAATGGTATTTATAGAGGTGACAAATTAGCCAAGAGTCCAAGTTGGGAGTATGGTGGAATTATATGTTTTCGACATACTTTTCCATGGAGGGGTGACAGTGTAAATTTGTAATGAAAAAAGTTGGTCTGCTACATTGGTCAATGCATGCACGAGAGAGAGAGAGAGAGAGAGAGAGAGAGAGAGAGAGAGAGAGAGAGAGTCTAACATGATCTTTTGGAGACAGTTTTTACATGATCGTAGTTAGCATTCGTCGTGCACGAGATAGTTTGGGTTTGGGTTTGGGTTTGGGTTACCATTTGAACAATTTTTGAGAAAGAAGTTAACTGATAGTGACGTCATTTGTACCGTATAGGGTGTCTGTTTGTAAAATTATTTTTTTTATTTATGATAATTTTAAAATTAAATTATTAAATTATGGTAATTTTAAATTTATTTATCAAAATAATATATTTTTTAAAAAACAGAGTTGTCCCACTTTAAAAAAGTGAATTAATTGGGTCTAAATTGAAATACTGAATAATTTTATCCAGCTAAAATTTAAAAAAGGGGTGAAATAACCTTATTTTAAAAAAATTGTAGGTTTGTGGGCATGTAAATATTTATATAATAAAGTAACTTACAATTCAAATTTCAAAAGACAAACAAAATGATTTTTGCTTTTCGCGGTTCAGATCGTTTTAAATTTTATTTTAAAGTTAATCTAACGGTTAATATTAACACCCTAAATTTAATAGGAAAAATAAGCCCCTAAGGGTGTGTTTGCAGTGACTTTTTAAAAGTACTTCTAAAAATTATTTCTCATAAGTACTTTAAAAAAAAAATAATGTTTGAAACCGCCCTACCACTACCTCTACCACCACCACCACTACCTCTACCATCACCACCATCACCGCCACCACCACCATCGCCGCCGTCGCCGCCACCCCCCCACCACCGTCGTCGTTGCCGCCACCACTGCCGCCGTCGCGACCACCACTATCACCACCACCGTCGCCACCATAGTCATTGCCACCCACCGTGAATACAATATGTTTATTGTTTATCATTTTTTATTACTATGTAACTTCATACACAGGCCATAACTAGTAATATAATATTATGCAGGTATAGTTAAGGCAAAAAGAAAAATAAAGAGGGGCGGGGTAGAAAAGAGACAATAGGAACAGGCTTTTTCAGAATGGGTATCTAATTAGACGGCTGTTTCCGTCCTCCTTGTCGGCCCTACTTTACCAGGAACGTGGCCTTCACCAAACTCCCTCCTTTATATAAAGAATGACATGAGCATTTGATATGAAAGGAAAAAAAAAAAATTCAACCACATACCTTTTAACTAATTATATTTTTAAAAACACTCTCTCTATTATTCAAAATATCAACATCTTTTTTAATTTATATTTAAATATTACTAGCACTCATTATCGTTAAACCACTATTTCTAACAAAAATAAATAATCTAAAATACAAAAATTATCCCTACATAAACCCAATTTTTTTTTTTTACATAAAATTCGAATCGATTAAAATTTATTTTTCTATATTAAAAATTCGATTCTAGCTGATTAAATTTTTTTTTTACGTATTAAAATTTGAGTCGATTTGAGTTCTATCTGAACTATTAATTAGCGCTAATTAAAATTTACTTCTAGTCGATTAAAATTTATATTTTTTTAATAAAATTCGTGTCAATTAAAATTTGATTAAAAATAAATTTTTAATCGGCTTAAATTTTAATACGTAAAAAAATATAATTTTTAATCGACTCAAATTTTAGTTAACTCGAGTTTAATTTTAATATATAAAAAAATTTAAAAAATAGAAGGGGACTCATTAAAGATATGTCTATCTAGAGAAAGTGTGGATGAAATTTTTCCTAAAATATATCAAGGACAATTTAATAAAATTACATTCTAATTAAAACTTTTAATCTAATAGAAAGTGTCAATGAAGATTCAAAAAATATAGGAGATATTATTAAATATACTAGTAATTGCCCGTGCCTGAAGGCACGGCGTAACGAAAAATTAAATTTAAACTAAAAAATCTATTCTTTGCAACCTAAAACTTGTCAATTTAAAATCAAGGTAGTCCAAAAAATTCGGCATAATTTTCTCTAAAAATAAGAACCCATAAAATTTAAACCTGTATACAGAACTTACAATCATACATAACAATCATCATAATTCACCATACCATCACAATAATCAATACATACACAGTCATCAACATATATCCAACGACCAAAATATCAAGCTAGTCTCTACTAATTTCAAGAAATTTGGGCAGAGTTTCCTCTATAAATAGAAGCCCAAAAAAATCAAAACCTGTCTATAAAACTTACAATTATACATATCACCACAATCATCATAACCATGTTTATCCAAACCACCAAAACAAAACCAGCACAACCATATATAATTAGTTAATTGTACAAAAGATGGAACACAAAACAAATAGTTAGTGAAATAGTTAACACGAACAAAAAAAAGTTAGTGAACTACTGAAAAGTTCCAAAAGAATTGTATTCGTTGAACTACTGAAATAGTTAGTGTATCTATTTTGTTCGTCTCACTGGGATATCAATAAGCAACCTTTTGAAGAACATTTATCCACTTTAAATCAATAAAGTCATCTCATAATATTCTTATAAATCAACCAACGCAACAAATGGTAAACTTTACAACCTTCCACAAACCTGTAGGCCCCCTTCCATAAAGTAATCCACCTAAGGAAAGAATTTTCAATAATCAAAACTCAAATAAGATCTTAAGCTCAATATCCATACTCATTCAAAATTAAGGTCCATCATTCTACCGTTCTTTGACTACTCTCAACCTGTACCAAGCAGACATGTTTAATGTAGGAGAGAAAGAGCACATAGTATTTCTATGTATCATTTCAACAAACGGTTCATAAATCTTTATTGGTGGTAGTATAGCGGTGTGTGAGCTCGATATGCGAGTGTTTGATTAGTTGCAATTACGTGTGTGTTGTGTTTTTGCATGAGAAATAGAGAAATATAGAAATTTTCATTAAGAGAGGCTGTCACACCTAGACAATGGTTTAATCAGTGAAGTTATTAGAGATGGCCTAACAGAGAGAGAAAGGGAGAAAGACAGAGAGAGGGGAGTGAAAGAGGGAGGAATAAAAAAAAAAAAAAGGACATGAAGGATTACTAATTCCTCAACACATCATTAACGCGAAGATAAATTTTATTTGTAGACAAAGAACTACCAAAAACTGAGAACAAATATCATAGATAAATATTCCTTCAACTAAACAATGTACTGAAAAAAAAATTTAATAATTTAACACAAATGCTCATGAATTCAAAAAATCTACATATAGTCATTGAAAATTTATCATCATACATGTGTGGAAGAAGCTATTAAAACTATAACAAAAGTCATGAACGTAGAACTGATGTAAGTTGATCACTTGCATGCATAAAGGCAATAGAACATTAATAACAATTTTCATAGGTTTTGGTTGCATACAAAATGTGATTGGAATTGAACTGGGGCTGCATCATGAATTTCAAAACATTTGGCACTATTCATTCCTCACCTTCTCGCCCATCCAAAAGCTAACCAATTCACTGATAGCAAATTGCATGAAAAACCAACCAATAAACACAATCAAACCATAGGAAGTAAAAAAAGCTATTGTTGGACATTGCAAACAAACTCATGATGTATGTGAGAGAGAGGGGGCAGGAAGAGAGAAACTGATGGTGTATGTGGGTGTGTCAATACCATCCTCTTGTTCATCTTCTTCAATCAACCTATCTTTGAAGCCATTGTCCAAACCTCTTGAAACTCTCACTTTGGAGATCAAAAACCACTGAAACACAACAAACCCAATTCCAATCAAAGCAGACAAAGGTATCAAAATCAATGTGAAGTCTCACTCATCAAACGACCCAATCTTTATTTGTGCCCCTGCCAAATCTTGAAATTAAAAAGTCTTATCTTTATCATCTGTTCTAATTTAAACCACAACCTAAACAAAAAGAATGCAATTGTTCCACTAATATATTGAATAGACCAATTAATCATGAACAATGTATATAATGGGAAGAAAAAACAATGAACAATGTACATACCAGGAAAATAAAAAACAATGAACAATAAAAAGTGGGTGCATGAGCAAATGAGCAAGTGATCAAGTGAACCTACCACTACGTCATGCCAACGTTATTCAAATTGTATACTCATTAAATCACCCCTCAAATAAAAATAAAGATTTATAATATCTAAATCACATATATTCTGTAAAATCATAAAAATGCTGGAAAAAGTGTTGAAATAATTAAAGCCATCGCACATCTAAAAGTTATAAGACATCATTAACTTAGTAAATGTCTCAATACTATGATTATCAATTTGCAAAAATAGACTATAAAAAAGCTGAAAGTTAATTGAAGAGTACCAAACTTAAAAATATTGTAATCTTCCCCTTTCTTTTCTTTTCTTTCCTAGCAACCAACCGAAGGGGAAAAACTGCAAGCTTGAACTCCATTTGCTTACACATGAAACATCACATGCACAATTTGTTCGGTGCAAACATCTGAAAAATCGCTTGCTAAAACAGGATAATAACTTACAGATTTTTGTGGCGTAAAAACTTGAAACGTCTATGTATGCACATACACATACACTAAACCGACACAAACCAGCACACACATATGCACATACAAAATTATGTATACAATTACACAAATAATTTTTTGGGTGACCTAATCTCAATAATAAAAAAGCAGGAGACCAAATCAAATGGGTAAACAGTATAGCCCATAAACTGCAAGAAAACAAAGGCTAAGTTAAGAAATTTTTCCTTGTGTTTAATTGCAGGGAGAATTAACAAATTCCATTTACTACATATCCATTTCCAGCTAAGTTATTCATCCCAAACCCACACAAACCAGCACACACGTATGCACATACAAAATTATGTATACAATTACACAAATAATTTTTTGGGTGACCTAATCTCAATAATAAAAAAGCAGGAGACCAAATCAAATGGGTAAACAGTATAGCCCATAAACTGCAAGAAAACAAAGGCTAAGTTAAGAAATTTTTCCTTGTGTTTAATTGCAGGGAGAATTAACAAATTCCATTTACTACATATCCATTTCCAGCTAAGTTATTCATCCCAAACCCACAAAGGAAATCAAAACAGAAACCATTATTTATTGACATGCCTTTATGGTCAACTATTGCCTAATCAACTTGTTTTTACCCTACATATTGCACTGACATACTTTGCAGCTCTCATACTTTTCTGTGTCTTATTTGCATCACAAGGGTAAGAACAACATTTTTTGGTGCATTGATATTGTCTTTTTCATTCATCATCTGTATTAGGCTGGAACCAAGGCTCCAAGGCAGCCACAGCATGATCTACATTGCAAAATTGAAGGTCCGGCTGCATATGATGTTCTTATAAACTTTGCTCAACGTTGGAGAAAAGCAAGAAAATGGAATGAGTTTCGATTACTCAAAAAAAAATTAATGACCTTAGTGAATCCCTCAGTGGTGCTAGTCTATGTCCAATGAAGAATATCATCATGCGTGGTTGAACATAACCCCAATAAGCCCCTTACCCAGCCTCTACCAACCCATGCCCCTAAAACCGGTGCAAATATTTTTGTAAATTTCCTCGACTTGGTGCAATTATTCAGTGAAAACTCAGTGGACAAATTCAATGCAAAACAGAGAATTAGAATGTCAAGCTTATTATGCTGATTGCTTCCAACACTTTATAAAATAAACCAAAAGCATTCCCACGACAATATAGGTTGCTTAGAAGATAAAATCCTAAAGAGAGAAAATGTATATACCTGGCCTAACCTTGTCAAGTCCAATGCTGAAACAAAATCCCAAATCCAATAATTCCAAATTTGAAATAAAGTTACAATTTTACAATAATATAAAAAAGAAATTTGCAAGCAAATCTCACCATTTACTGCAACAAAACAAATATAAACAAATTAAATTTTACCAAAATCCAAACCCCCCAAAAAAAAATAGATAATATGCTTTAATGATTACCAGCACGTCATACATGAAAACTAACAAATGAAGAGCATTTCAAATCAACATCTCACACAACAATTTTCCTATTAAGGAAGAAGTTTGCTGATTACATGGACTGTTAAATACTAATAAAATTAATACTTGGGAAAAAGAGACCAAGTAAAAAAGCTAAGATGAAAACAATTAAAAGTAATGACTATCCCATGTAAAAATGATTATGATTTTGTCGGCCACCATCAACAGATTATCGACACCCGGTTCCCGTGTATTAATAAACTACAATCAATTAAAAGCAACTCAAAATCATTAAGCACAATATTATGATCCATAATTAAGAAGCACATTCAAACCATCCATTCAAGAATCTAACTAAACACGACAATTCAATTAGATAAACAACCCAATACTATCAAACCAAATTTAACTAAACTAACCCTCGATTTTTTACCTCCTACAAACGCTCCACCGACACTGGTCTCGGGACCACCACAAAGAGGAATCACAACGTCATTACGATCACCATATTTGCATCAATAATTGCGTCTTCAACAGAACTCCCAACAATCAATTCAACGGATGTCACCAGATTGGGAAAATTCGAACCCATCCAATAAAGTAGATGCAAATAGTACTGTTTGTTCCCAAACACATCAATATAGCAGAAAACCCACAGAAACACAATTAATTAAAAACAAAGTGCAGCAAAAGACGAAGGGTAGAGAGAGAGGGGCCCAAAGCTCACGTAAAAACTGTCTACTCTGTCAATTCAAATGCAAAACATGCCACATTCCCTTGTTATGTTGTCTGAAAATGCATTACCTTCTAAGAATAAAATCTCAACAAAATATGAAACACAAAAATCTTTCCACAACACAAAAAATAAAATAACTCAAAGCAAAAACTTTTGAATGAGTATCCACTATGGTCTAAAAATTATGAGCATCAGAGCCATGGAGAAATGGACAAAAAATTTGGCATACACCAGTTCAAGGAACTTAGTGTCTCGACATGCACCAAAACTATTGTAATACCAAGGATGAAAAAACAGAACGACTTGGACAAAAACAATTAATAATGGAAAACAATTTAAGTCACATAATGATAGTAAGAAGACAAACCTACAGAATTGTACATGTTTGTCTGGCCCGGTTTAAGGAGCATTGCTAGATTGATTCATGATATGAATTATGTTCTCACCATGGAATTTTTTCCAAAATACTGCCTCACTATTTTATATGCAAATTTCGACTAAGCATCTACAAACACTTAAAACCAAACTGATGAAAAAAAAAGTTCCAAAAAAATTGTTTTCATACTGAAATAGTGAAAAGCATTGGTACCCTGCCATTTGGAAGTATCTGTTTGGCTCGTCACACTGGGATATCAATAAGCAACATTTGGTTAACACGTACATCTCCGCATTAAATGGAACATCAAGTAAAATAAACCACTTTAAATCAATAAAGTCATCTCATAATATCCTTATAAGCAGAAAACCAAATTCAGCATCATTGAACACATATGCTCATGAATTCAAAAAATAAACATATAATCACTGGAAATTTATCATCATACATGTGTGGAAGAAGCTATTAAAACTATAACAAAAGTCATGAACCTAGACCTGACGTAAGTTGCAATACATTGAAAAAGGTAGTAATATTTACACCGAGTCCAACAAAACCTCCGGATATACGATATTTGTCGTGGTAGCTGATCCATTAGGAGGGAGAAGAACACTGATGCGATCAGCCGACGTGCATCTAGACATGGCCACATATAGGTGACCGTGGCTGAATACAGGCAAACGCAAATCTACTCCAACAAACTTGACTGACTGGCCTTGCGACTTGTTGATTGTCATAGCATATGTTAAGCGTACTGGGAATTGGCGTCTAGTCATTTGAAATGGTAAATCTTTAGACGACGGTGATAATGATATCCGTGGGATGAAACACAAATTCCCAGATTTGTCACCAGTTAGAATTCTAGTCTCAATAACCCGCGATGCGCACTTGACAACCATTAGTCTAGTCCCGTTACAGAGGCCATCTTTCGGGGCTATATTCCTCAACAAAATGATGGGGCACCCGACCTTTAGCACCAACTTGAAAGGCGGTAAACCTGACGGGTTTAGAGAATTCAGAAACTCACTTGGATATTGATTAGTGGTAGAACGACAGAGTTCGTCCCCATCCGACACCTTGTCAGCTGCCAAGTAGGTATACGTCTCGCCAGGGTATATTTGTAGAGCAGCATCATTGATAGAACAGACATCATCATTCCGAGCGGAAAGAATTGTGCGCTCAGTTAAGTAGGATGGGGTTACCGCACTGAGCACATCTAGTTGTGGATAAACTCTCGAAATTAGTTCATGCAGAGTTTGACACCTGTGTATTGTTGGTGGAAGTTCCACAGTATCTTGCGTACTGATCCCAATCTAAGTATGATGTGAATTCAGTTAGTACATGTAAATAAATAATTAGACGGTTTTATATAAATAAATCTATAATATAAATTACCTCTTCCAAGAAAGATGCGTGAGAAGAATTTGCAGGATGATTGCTATTCAAACGCATGTTTATGGTCAAAGTCAATACGCACACACTCGCCCACATTGCAGAACGTCTTAAGGATGCACCGACAATTTGTTCTCGCCCACCCTTTGGTATCACCGGTAATATTTGACGGAAATCCCCGCCAAGCACGATCGTGATACCGCCGAATGGTCGGTTATCATCACGAACGTCGCGGAGTGTGCGATCAACTGCCTCAACACCATGTCGATGCTGCATGGGAACCTCGTCCCATATTATCAAGCGAGCCTCCCTAAATAATTCCCCATGCGGTGATTGTTTGCTGAAACCACATACCGAACTTTCTATGATATCAAATGGAATGCAGAATGTAGAATGAGCTGTCCGACCGCCTAACAACAACAACGATGCAATGCCTGATGAAGCAACTGTAATGACGATATGACCCTCGCTGCGCATTTTAGTGGTGATGGTGTTGTACAAAAAGGTTTTCCCTGTTCCTGCACCTCCACTGAGGAAAAATATTTTGCCTTGATTCTCAGCAACGGAGATAGTGATAGCATCGTAAGCCGTACATTGAGCATTATTTAAAACATCAATATTCAAAAGGTCATTCAGTTGATTTGCTTCGTTGCGTAGTTGCATATGATCGATCAACAATCTATTACCTGAAACATAACTCCAATTTTGAACGGGGTGTGGCATAGGTGGGAAGTCATCCAATTTTTTCCCAGATTCATGTAGCAACTGATCAATCAGATATAAACCGTAATCTTCGATTTGAGACTGCGTTGGATCGCATATGCCAAAAGTTATTTGTAGCTTGTGACGGAGATCATCACATATATGGACGGAGAATTGATTCCACAAAGTGCATGGCTGTATTGGGGAACATTCTATAAGAATAATGCAGAATAATCGCCGTAACTGGTATCCCGTATTCATGGTTGAAGCCTCATGGAGGCATTGTACCCACTCTGCATCATCTTCCAAGAGCCCCATAGCTACACATGCTGATTTGAAACTATCATGAATCACACCATTGATTGTGCGTAGACCATCAAAAGACCGTGGTCCTCTAACAACTGTTAATAGCAACCGAAGGTAAAACCGCTCCCCAGAATTGGGCGTAGCGAAGTATAATCTGCCAATTGCAAACCCCCTTTGCCTCGGAGTCCAAATCTTTCGACCTTTGTTCCAAACAAAATGTTGGGGAAATTCCTGGTATGTGTAGGCACGTGCAACATCATTTGAAGAACAACAATCAAAAAATCCAGTCAAAGTTGTGTTTTGACTCCTAGACCCAAGTCTAATTGTTTCAAGGGTTTTAGCAGGATCGTAAACAACTTGATGCATCCCAGGTAAATGTAGATCTAGCCGTACAACCGAAGGAATTTCTTCATGGAGAGGATAACCGAAGAGCCGCCATGCAGCCTCTGTCGGTCCAATATACCTTGCATCAAGGTATTGCTTTATCTCATTGTTTCCATCTGGTCCTTCTAAAACCATTGTTGCGCGGTCATGACCTTTGTAAATGTACTTGTGGATATATTTGACACTCCTCATTCCTGCACAGACCTCCACGTTTATATGACAGTTGAACTTTCTTGATAGGTGTGGATTGTAAGGTACGACGTCCCGATTATCAAATGTATGCCCTCTAGTGGTGTGAGACTGACCATTACGGCGACGACGGTAAACAGGGTACCCATGTTCATCCATAGTAGTCGAATTTGCAAAGGCTTTTGGATAGTGGAACCGACATGCACCGTTAACCATGCAAGTTGAATGTGGGTTTCGGGAACCACACGGACCATGAACCATACAACTCTTGATTGTTTCGTAGAGAGTTGGATCAGTGGATGGATCTGGGAATTCAGCACTAACTAACCGATCCACTTGTGCAGTTGTTTGAATCTTGTCTGGACCATGAAGGAAGAATAAAGCATGCATGTGAGGTAACCCTCGTTTTTGGAACTCAATTGTGAATACATGAGCAACATTTCGACCAAAAATTTGTTCAGTTTTTACCTCATGCATCAGGGCACGCCGTTTTAACTCAAACACTCGGGCAACTATGTCTGGACGATCCAAAGAGGTTTGGTGTTCTAGTAAGGCAGCTGTTATTTCAGGCCATTTTGGGTTGGCCGTCATGGTGAGAAAGATGTCAGGGTGTTGGTGGTACCTTGTAATGGCCATTGAGTCATGAAAAATCTGGCTCATGTTACGTGCACTCCCAGTAAATGACGATGGCAGAACAAAGCGTTGTCCGATCTGATCGGGGCCTAACTCATCAACACTGCCGTCACACAAATTCAAGTATAGCTCCCGACGCAGCTTATCCTGATTGAGTCTGATGTAAGACAACCTGTTTTGCTCAGTTGATGCCCAAGCATCTACTATAAACTCTTGAAATAACTTTCCTCCTCTCAAAATTGTTGAATACTCAGTGGGACGTGGAAACATACGATAACTATAGAATTGCATCTGTGTAATCCTTCTGGCCGAGAAATTACTTTGTTCGGAGTTCCATTGTCGCAGATCAGGTTCCCAACCAAGCTCACCAGTAGGAAACATAAGTACATAATGTAATGGTAAGTATGCTGGGTGACACTCATTGATCTGCATCAATGCTCTATTATCTCCTCTTAGGTGCAGAACAATATCCCGCATACAACTACTCTCACTACCATCACCAGGCAAAATCACAGCTATTTCATCTGTGGTTGGAAGGTTGTACCGATGCCTATCAGTTGATGAGGTGTAATGAAGGTGAGCATGTAAATCATGATCTGAAGATTCTGACTCGGTTAGTATTTCATGTGCACGTTTGTACTTTGAAGCAAAATGATTCACTGACAACAAACAATTCTGTATAGTGTGCAGGACATCTCGACGCATGTTATTATTCCGCGCACACCGAATATTCAATGCAGTGACTGGGTCATATATGTACAACTGACAGTAGATGGGGGCGCGACCATCGGGGGGTAACAATGACCCGGTACGGTGACGTAATTCCCCATGGATAGTAAATGATGTTGGCCCTCTTGAGTTGAGTAATCTGTCGTCAAGCTTAGCACCCAAACTCGTGAAAGCATTGGCTGCATTGTACTCCCTAATATGCCGGCGAAATGATTTTGATTGACCATCATGACCATCGTACAATGCACGAATAGGAGGTGGGGGTGCAATGAGTTCCGGTAACCTAATTTTTCCTTGTAGACAACATGTTCCAAATCTTGGATTGGACAATCCTGTGCAAGATAATCGTTCATCCCGCCAATGTAAAGCCGAACAATAAGGACACTGAATATTCATCGGCCCGAGAAAATGACGCTCATTATTGACAGGGACAATAACATTCAATTCGTCATCAGTAAACATACTGTCAACATCACTAAAGGGTTCTGGTGGGGATCTACAAATAAAAATTGTATGCACACAAATATGAGAAGTAATGAAATATTAGACAGCTAATAAACCATGTAGAATATACATACCCTGTTGGATCTACCAAAACAGGAGACGACGTGATGAGGGCATTGTCGTCAGTTTGATGAGAATGTGATGCTACATTAGAGACAACTTCACAGTGAACATAATCTGTCTCTAAAGTCCGAGGCGAGGGTAAAGGTCGCACAGGAACAGGTGAGAATAGATCAAAGTGAGTTTGATGAGAATTTGGTGCTACATCAGAGACAACTTCACAGTGAGCATAATCTGTCTCTAAATTCCGAGGCGAGGGTAAAGGTCGCACAGGAACAGGTGAGAATAGATCAAAATCAGTTGGAATGAAAATTGGGTCGGAAGCAATTGTAGGTGTTAGATAACATTCCAAATTATTTGTCCGCGCCCTTTTTTGTGGAAGGTGTGCTATAGTGGCTCGGTGCAATGGAGTTAGGTCTTGCAAATCATGACATAAGGGTTGTGGGGGAGTGTAAATCACCGGTATTTTCCTATGCAACTATCCAACAGGGAAAAGACAATACATTATAACTCTATTTTTAAAAAGATCAATAGAAATACTTATCAATCTGAAGACATTAATCAGAAAACTCACCAAAGAGCCAGAATTCGTGGGCGTGCGACATACTTTCGACGTTGAAGGTGCAGTATGATTGCTAAGAATTCGTGTTTCCCGCCCAAGTATGCATTCATTCTGGCGTTGCAGATAATTAGTTTTATGTATTTTAAATATACATCGACATTGCTACAAACGATGGGAATAGTAAGTGTACCTCGACATTGCACAACTGATTAGGTGAATGTTCAGCCAATATTGTACTAAGAGATGGTTGGGGTTGGGAATGTGAGGGGATTGTATTGTAATATGCAGTAACCATATTAGCAAGTGGAGCATGGTTGGGAAATTGGGAGAAGGACTGGTGTCTCATCACTGAATTAGTTGTTGTTTTGGGCACGCGAGTTGGCGTCAATACTGGAAAGTATTTGGGTAGAGGTGGAGTGTAACTCCCAGAACGCTCTCTTTCCCGACGTGCGCGCTGCGCCAGCTGACGCCGCGAGCACGTACTACTATCATTGCGATTTCGTTCACGTCTGGCGCGTTGGGCCTCAATTTTAGAGGAAGCGATATTTGATGCGGGAGCCTAAGATAGGAAGTGACGTGTGAAATAAGTTAAACAATTAGCGAACTAATATAATTTCAAATCCCTAATAGACATTGATATAATCTACCACAAGTAAACACAATATAGCAATTTATCAAAGATACAAAAAAATTAAGAAAATTAACTAAGAATTAATCAAATTAACTCACTTTATAATATGTGAGAATGTCTAAGGAAACAAATAAATAATTTGGACAATATGTTAGCATGTCCAAAAAACATAACTTTTTAAAATCAAATTCATAATAAATATCGCTCTCATAATAATACCACAACATAACAATTATCCTCGATGATGGTATGGAGTCGTGTGTGCGTGAGAGAGAAGTGTGAGAGTGAGAGTGAGGGGTGAGGAACTAAAAAATATCACCAACAATGTAGTGTATATCGCTCTAACCGAAATACCAACACGTTAGATAGCTATTAGATATGTTGTGTTAATTGATTTATATCAATATATCAATACATAAACAATGATCAGTACAACATACCGGTTGAGTAAACCAATTTTCTTTTCCAATAGAACTGCCAATTTTTTCTTTCCCCTTCGTCAAAGATGGAGCGACACTTAGGTTGTTCAAGTGATTCACATGTGAATTCACCTAGGAAGTACAAAATAAGGCATTATGTTAGCATGTCCAAAAAGCATAACTTTTTAAAATCAAATTCATAATAAATATCGTTCTCATAATAATACTACAACACAAAAATTATCCTTGATGATGGTATGGAGTCGTGTGTGCGTGAGAGAGAAGTGTAAGAGTGAGAGTGAGGGGTGAGGAACTAAAAAATATAATCGACAATGTAGTGTATATCGCTCTAACCGAAATACCAACACGTTAGATAGCTATTAGATATGTTGTGTTAATTGATTTTTATCAATACATAAACAAAGATCAATACAACATACCGGTTGAGTAAACCAATTTTCTTTTCCAATAGAACTGCCAATTTTTTCTTTCCCCTTCGTCGAACATGGAGAGACACTTAGGTTGTTCAAGTGATTCACATTTGAATTATCCTAGGAATTACAAAATAAGGCATTAGTAAAAAAATGCAAACTAATATCAAAATGAAAATTTTTAAGAATACCAGTAGTGTTACCTTATGCATATTTAATTGATTGAGTGCATATTCAGACAAAACATTGACAGGTATGTTGTTACTATCACTTAGATCAACCTGTAAGAGCAGACTTAATAAATTAAATTATAGGTGTAATTTAAGGCCTAAATTGTAGGCGCAATGTAATTAATCTTACCGCTTCGCGAAGGTTCGGATTCATCTATAAAAAAAATGATTTGAGACTTAGATGTGATAAAATAATAGTTTCGACAATACCAATGACATTAGCATATATATAGATTTAACCAATGGCATTAGCATATATATAGATTTGAATTGTAGGCGTAATCAAAAAAATCATACGGTGCCTAAAAATTCTATAATATAAAAGGTAGGATTCACACAAACAACCAAAGCAACCAAATTTAAAACATAGTGGACGTAACAAAGACTTATGAATTCATTCAATTGAAACTAAGCAACGGTTACAATGTACAATGTAATGAATTGACTTTGGTTGACATTACAATGTAAGCAATAGTGTTGCACATATGTAACATGAATTCCAACTTTGTGGATGATCACGTTCACACAAACAATGAGCAAAACTACTATATTAGGCATGAAAAAATTTCCATTTAAAATTTCCATTCAACTAAAGATAGGCAGTATTTCCATTTGTATCAACTGAAGTCTGATCCATTAAGAATGTTCTTCTGTGCAACGGCCAACGGACACTAACATATCTTTGCAGCTATCTGTGAAAGGGTGTACATGGGAAAAAGACTCCATATTTTTCCAGAAATCCAAATTTTTTATTTGCTATGAGAGATAATTTATGAAGGCTAGAAACTCTCTTCCATTCACTGTCAAATAGAAAGTTTTTGGTGAGAGGTTTTTCCTTGACACCCATTTTTAGAGGAATGGACTATGATATAAGCATTCAAAAGGGTGCTGGGGTTTTTTAAGCAATTATTAGAGTAGACAAATGGAAAGAAGCCGAGGCTCAAATGGCAGAATAAAAGACTCATGATGCAGGAGAAAAATGCAGAGGAAAAAGCATCAAGCCATATGCTATGTGAAGTGTTTGTTCATGAATGTCAAATGCAAAGCAGGTTTTGTACTATTCAAGTCCTTAATCATTAAACGGATTGAATGCATGTAACCTTGTGCAAAGAATTCAACCATAGCCAATACTAAAAATCTAAATTTAGCACTTGAATGATTAAGTAATTGAGCAATTTAGGCAATGTTAAAAAATATATGGTGTTTATATGTGATGCAGGAAATCGACAAAGCAAAAAGTAATCCAAACATGTTATTGATTGGGTAAATCCACTGCACAAGTTCTTAATAAATGGGATTAAGGGCCAAACAAACAACATGCATGATTTTTATGATTTTTATGTGTACCAATGTAAACATGTACACATAAAAATGTTTGTATGTTAAATTATATTAAAAATGCTTGGCTTGGACTTGAACAACCTGAAAATGTGAGGCAACTTGAAAATGATCAGCTTTTTTGCCTCACCGTTTATATATATTATCAGCTTTTTAATATTATCAACCTGAAAATGATCTACAGTTTATATCTGAAAATGATCTACAGGGTATCGTTGCTATCATTGTTGCTCGTTGACATTGCCTGTGTATAACTTCATATTTTTTATCTACAAATGTAACGCAACACTGCAACTATGGTTGATAGACACTGTTGTCGTAGTTATATGAGAAAAACCTTTGTTATAGATTGCTATCTGGGTTTTTATTGGTTGGCTTTCTTTTGGAATCTAATTATGTTCCTGTTTTGCCTAATGATGTTTTGCATGTGTTTAACCTAACAGTGAGGATGCTTAAAGAAGAGCTGCAGCTTCTTCAGGAACCTGGGTCATATGTTGGTGAAGTCGTCAAAGTCATGGGCAAATCGAAGGTCTTAGTGAAGGTCGGTGGGATCTGCCCATTTTTCCCCAGTGTTGTATATTTATCTATGTTCAGAGTTTTATATTTTTTGAGTACCCCTACCCTCCCTAGTCCCTCCAAAAGAATGCCTATGTTATTGATGATGAGCATTTTGTGGGCTTGCACATTGTACGTATATTTGTAGTTCTAAAAGTTGAAGAATGCAGCTTATCATTTTAATTTTTTTATTCTATGCTTTTCTTTTGTTGTGATAAATTGACTGCTGTGTCCTAAAATTAAAATAAAGGAGTCCAATTATTTGTACTTCCCGATGAGAACTATTGCTAATGGATTTACTGAAAAAATGTTGAAATAAGTCGGTTCTAAGGGTTAGAAGGCAAGCTACAACTTTTCTTGCACTTGAACAATGTCGAAGTGCTATCTTGTGTTCGCAGTTTGTTTTGCTATAAAACCAGATCCATGATGATTTTAACTGAGAAATAAAAATAATTGCATCATTGGCTAATTTAATTTTTTGTTCTCAAATGTGATGTCTTTTGTAATCAGGTATTGGATATTTGCATGTAAGCTGTAAGCAAGGGAAACAAACCAGCTCTAGTTCACCAAAACATATCAGTTGAGAAAGTGCTCATTGATCAATGGTACAACCCAAAAAAGTTAAACATGTATCCCAAAAAAGTTAAACATGTATACACGATTCATAACCACCAAACAGGACACACAATCACACCATAGACATATCAAAACGAAATCATATATTAAAAATGAATTCCTTAACAACATACAAATGATATAAAGACAAAATAGGATTACCAATTACATTCAATTTATAAAAAGTATAAAAAGTTAAACAACTGACTAAAAAACTAAATTCAATTATGTACTCTAATTTCAATTCTATAATAACATATTCCCAATCCAATGTATGTGCATTTAAATATAACTTTCGAGCAAAAGAATAATAGCAATCAATAAAATTAGGAGCAATCAAAGGAGTCTCCCTGCCTTGAAAGCTAGAAGTCTGTTGATTGGCAATTATGAGGAAGATGCAGGCTGCTCAGTTGCTTGGTGAACTGCCTGCGCCGAAAAACCATTCGTTCATTCTTTTTATATTGGATATTTGCATGTAAGCTGTAAGCAGGGTTGTAAGCTTTTGTTTTCATTGTAACACTTTTTGAACTATGAAATAAAGTGTTGATTTGTTTGAAAAAAAAAATCAATACAAATCCAATTGCTTGTTGTGATATTAGCTCTAGTTAAAGCAAAAGAAATGCAACTCCAAATCCACACAATACCTCAATTTCAATAAAACTCAACAAAATTTAATTGAAACATAATCTCAGCACATCACTGACAATGGCCATCCGTCTATCATTAGACAACTGGTGATAGAAACATTTAACCAAAAAACATACAGAAAAGAAAAAAGAAAGTGAGAAAATAACTAAGTAACAAAAGATACTTAGTTATATGATAAAAGAAACCAATTAATGAACAACTGGGTATATGATTATTGAATGAAATTAACCTGCTAGACAATAGCATATAATAAAAGAAACCAATTAATGATGCAACTACTGGTGTGTGCATCGCTTTTTTTGCACATTACTATACCATTTCAATCGATCTCAGGGTCCTATTTTTTGCTCAAGTAAATAACAGATTAGGCCTTAAATAATTTGAAAAACACAAGAATTTCATAGGAAAACACCTAATCACAATAAACCTTTCCTAGAAAACTATGGGCAACATAACATCTTCCACTTAAAAATTCGAAAACCCAAAAACCATGAAACACTTCTTAATAGCTGCAAGCTGGATGATCATCTATCACCAAATATAACCTAAAGGCATCGTGACTATTCAATTCTACAGAGCTTCTTTTCACTGCAATAATTATAACCTAAAGGCATAAGAAATTCAGGATGGAGAGTGAGTGAAATAACAGAACCCAATTATGAACAATTAATTTACCAAAAGTTCACCAAGTTCGTTAAGAAAAACAAAAAAGGGACAAGCAAGCAAGAACTAAGAAAAAATTTGTATCAAAGTTGTCTCAATCAAATTTACGATAGTGAACCTAATTAATCACCCATTATAAGTAGTTCCAATTATAAGTGATAATCAATGACCCAAGAACAACTTCCATTCCAAATAACACTAACAAATTATGCATTACAAAAGCAAACACTAATTCAACCAACCTTGCTCACAGTACATCAATTTCTCTGTGTAAATGCTATCCCCATTGCTCACCTTAAACTGGTGTGATCCAATCTGCAGAAACCATAAAAAGCATATTGCGCACACACAAACTTCATTTCAGTGAATTCACAAACAATGCATGTATCCCATTACTCAAATTTAATAGAATCACATTCATGAAATCAGTTTGTTTTTTTTTTTCTCCATCAGAATCTCTTCTCAAAAGCCTTAATCATGATAAATGTGCACACCGAGGAAAATCGTGCAAACATAGAACAAAGTGAAAGAATTAGTGAAAGAATTAGGTACACAGGAAATTCGTGAGTCCAACAAAAAATTTCTCTTGGATTTCTCTCGGTAAATCCAAAAAATAGGTACACAAAAAATAGGTACCCAAAAAACAATGGTATAGTACACAAAATTTCTCTCGGTAATTCCAACAAACACTTGATGTGTGTGATGTGGGTGCGTGTGTGATGGGTCTGTGTTGGGTGCGTGTGTGCTGGGTCTGTGTTGGGTGTGTGTGTGCTGGGTCTATGTTGGGTGTGTGTGTGCTGGGTTTGTTTTTGTGTGTGTGTGATTTGTGTGTGTGTGAGTGTGGGTGATGAGTGTGAATTTGTGTGTTGTGCGCTGTGGGTGTGTGTATAAAGTGTCTGTGATTGTGAAGTGAGAGAGAGAAGTGAGCGAGCAGAGAAGAGGTGGGGGTGATGGGGGGTTAACAGCGGCATACCTGGGAGGGGTTAACAGCGGCATACCTGGGAGGGGTTAGCAGCGGCGGTGGTGTTGCTGGTGGTGGTGTTGCTGGTGCTGAGAGAGAGAGCGATAAAGAGAGAGAGAGAGAGAGAGAGGCTAAGTGTTGACAGTAGCAGTGGCAGTTGTGTTGCTGACGAAGTGGCGGTGGTGGTGGTGTTGCTGGTTCGCTGGAGCGTAACAGTGAGAGAGAGATAAAGAGAGTGGGTAGGTATTGCTAGAGAAGAAGGAGGAAAAAAAAAAAAAAAAAAAGATGTCCAAGCGGCAGAAGGATGGCAGTGTCTGACGGATGAAGTGACTGTGGGTCGCCTGATTTTGAAAAATATTGAGTAAAAAAAGATGAATTTGGGGGGAAAAAATGAAAGAGGATTAATGGCCGTCGGATGTTGAAGCCCCAAATGATTTTAGACCGTTGGATGTTGAAGCCTAAATTGATTTGAGGCCGTTGGATGTTGAAGCCTCGAGATTTGAGCCGTCCTGTTTTATATTATAGATGATAAATTAGAAGGGGTGTGACTAGAATTTTTCCAAAAATAAATACCCTTTGAATTTTAAATTTTAAATTCAGATTAAATATTCTTATACATTTGAAATGCCATTTAAGATTTACAAATTTGAGACTCTTAGCATTTAAACCATATCCGAAAGGAAAATACTATGTATCTCAAATTTGTAACTCAAATTTACATCCTAAATAAAGGGGGGTCGTTGGATGAGTGGGTCCCATTAACTTTTTTAAATGGGATCTATTGATCCAATAATCCTCCTTTATTTGAGATGTAAATTTGAATTGCAGATTTGAGATACATAGCATTGTTATATTCAAAAAGAAAAATTAAAGAACCTTTTAACTAGTGGTTGTAAGAATAAGATTTGACTTTTCAAGTGGATCAAGTGGTAGGGATCGCTCGAATTTTCGTCGGCTCCCATTACTTCCATGTGGGTTTGTTGGTTACCTACAATTAATGATATTCTTGAGAATCAATTATTAGAATGCGATATTTTATAAATATATTTAGCAATTTATATATTTTAATTTATTTATTAAATTATAACACTTTTTAAAAAACAGAGTTATTGACTCTGCTCTTAAGTTTAAGTCGTGGACTTCATATAATTTGGAGGCTCTTTCTATGGGCTTGCTGGAACATTTAACAAAAGTCGGGTTGTTGATTCTATTTTTTAATAAAATGGGGATCCAATCATTCTATTTTTTAAAAGAAAATTTGAAGGTCGGTTCCTCTATATAGACTTATTTGGAAATAAGTCCAGTAAGGAGACTTATTTGGTTTTAAGTTCGCTTTTGTCACTTTTACCATTCTAACTCTGCCCTTTAGAAATACAATAAACGACGTTTGAAAGAAACCCTTTACAGATGGAATCAATATACTACTCCAGCCATTGTTGCCTTCAAATTCGGCTACAATCTTCCCAGCCACAATGCTGCCTTCTCCGAAAATCAAATAACTGAATATTGCCAAAAAATCGTTTACATTCAAACTTGAAACTGAATAGATTAAGTTTAAACCAATTAGATATTATTATGCCGATTTACTGTGGAAGTCATTGACGAAGTTGTTGTTCACTCTTGGCATTCAAAACATATTCAAGCCTTGGGATTCAGAATTAGTGTTAAGGTATGTGATTTTATAGTAACGTTGTTGTTCATTCTAGGGTTTAAAATTTTTTTCTACATAATCTAGTTTTCAAAATTTTCATTTTTTTTTTGCATTCATAATTTCAAAATGTTATTCATTGTTACTAATTAAAATGATATAGTTTTCAATATTATTTTTTTTGGATGTTTTGTTGGGCAAAACAATTGAAAAATGCTTGATTGTGTTACTTGGGAGAAAAAGTGGATGTTACTGTGAGGGAAAAAGAAAATTGTTTTTACATATTCGATGTCTTGACATTCACAAGTGGTGATGAGTGTCCTAATTCAATTGCCGATTATGTGTTACTACTCTAAATAATGTAATTTTTCGATTTGTGGATTGTATTTTGTGAAAAGTAAGGGTAAATTATTGTTAATGTGAAGGAAAACAATATTTTATTGATGTTATTGTGTTAAAAAATATCTAGTTGATGTTACTATGCAATATATATCGTCATGAGAATTGATGTTACTGTGAAGAAAATTTGATGTTACATTACGGTTTGACATTACTGTTGTCGTATTACTGTGCCTAAAAATTTGATGTTACTTCAAAGAAAAAAATAGATGTTATTCAAATGTATAACAAAACAAAAATTGATAAGAATATGAATTTGAACTATTAAGGAAATCTTTTAATCTGTTGTCATAAATCAAGCATTCCTATATTTTATCATCGGTTTTCATATATATATATATCATTGAACTAACATCTATGACCTTCCATAACTAACCAAAGCTAACATCGTTAGAGGTATTCTTGAGATAAAAAAAAAAAAAAAAGTGGATTTAACTATTTACTAATAAGATTAAAGACGAATTTATCCCTAAATAAGTTTATTTGACGGACTCAAATCATTATAAGTCCATCTAGGAGTTCTCAGCCCCAATTTTCACTTTTTTAAAAATATCATAATTTTATTTTTTTTTTGTACCCAAAAAATATCATAATTGAAATACTATGTTTGTAAAATGTCTGATTGCTACTTGATTCATATTCTTGACGGCTGTGATCCTACTATATACGCACCCTTTTTGTCATTGGATTTGGACGGTTTCTTGATTTGGTACTGCAAAGAAATTTATGGCACATTCATCCCGTTTTAGAAAACACATATGATATGATGCTATCTCTCTCTATCAAATAAGAATCAAACCATAAAGGTTAGAAAAATCATGTTTATACGTTTCTGATTTGCTTTTTCAGTTTATAGAGACGTCTCTTCATCATTTATTTTCTTATGCTCCTTTTGGTACGATGAAAAAATGAAAGGATAGAAAGTTGGAAGGATGGAAAGTGGGAGGGATAGATAAAACATCATGTTTAGTAAGGTAGAAAAGTAGAAATGATGAAAAAGTGGATGGATTAACTTTCTTTCCAACTCACCAAAATCAATCCCTCCAAAATTGGAAGGAAAGTGGATGAAAAGTTAATTATTTGTGTTGAGATGTATTTTATTTGTCTATATATCTTTTAATATATACATATATTATGTACATTAATTTCATATAAAAATACAATGATAAAATATGTATTTATATATATATTTAAAAATAAAAATAAATAAATAAACATGTCAACTCGCAACTCGACACGACACAATTAATTAAATGAGTTGAGTTAGGTTTGACTAATGTTCGACACAAACCCGTAATGACTTAACACGAATCTGACACGACACGAGTCTATTGTCACCACTAATCTTAGCTAGCACAAAAAAAAAAAAAAAATTAACCATTTTTATTTTTTATCCATCCAACCAAACACAAATGAAAGAAAGTGAATCATTCCTATTTTCTTTTCCTTGAAGGATAGAAAGTGTATACCTTTTACTTTCCATATTTCTTATTACTGTTTTGTATCCATGAGTATTTGGGTAATTTCTATGTCACCTAAAAAAAATTTCATTATTGTACCAAATTTTTTTTTTTTTTTAAGTCAAATTACATCTTTTAAATGTGAAATTATAATTGTTTAAAACAATTTTATCAGTTGTAACTTTATTTTTAAAAAAAGTATAACTTGACCTAAAAAATAGTAACATTATATTTAAAAATTGTAACTTTAATGACTTATGTCTCTTAAACCACTGTTAGAAGGTAATCTTGTACATTAGACACAAATTTCGACCAACATTGACTCGGTATAAAGCAAACACAAGCTTGGTTTTGTACAACGGATAATTAATACAAATAATATTTATTGGAATATAAGAATTCAAAAATAGAAAAACAATAAAAATATAACACGAAGATATAACGTGGTTCGATAGAGTATACCTACCTTGATATACCATACCTACATTCACGGATCAATAATCTATATCGATATATTATTCACTGAAAAAATGGTTATCTGATAACTGATTACATAATACACATCCCTATTTATAGGGATAAAATACTGTAATCTAAACCTATTCATATACAATTTAATCTTTATATTTCCTATTACATGTCTAACATACCTATTCATATTATATTAAAACTCTTATAATATAATTCTATTCTATATATGATTCTCACATTGATTGTCTAACAAACTCTCATTTAGGACAATTAGAGAGTTTGAGTCAAATTCTCACAAGCTGCAATTAAGATTTTCAATCTATTTTCCCGAAAATGAGTTCTTAATCTATTTTTAAATAGAAGTTAACGGTTGGTCTAATGATCACCGTTTTTGCTATTAAATTTTAAAATTATGAGTTCAAAATTCGTCATGTAATAATATCATACCAACAAAAACAAAATCTATTTTAAAATGAGCCATCTAGATCTTGGTCATGGCTTTGGAAGCAGTTAGTGAAGTTTTTTCTGAGGGCATTATTTGCATGCTAGGACTGAGACACAATGCATGCGGCATGTGTATTTTCTGTGGAAAAGGCGTTGGTGTGGACAAAGACTGACCAAATTGAGAAAAAGGAGAAGATTCGACCCCTGCTCCTTAGGGATCATGTCCCTTGTTATTGTACTTTCTATAACATAAAAATAGTAGCAATACAAACTCTACTACGTTATTACAAATTAAGCATTGATTGTGTAATAATTATATTTTTAATAATAATTTATTTTTCATTTTTTTAATTATATAATTTAAAGGCAGAATGAAAGTAGAAAAAATAAGAGAAGTAAGCGTAGATCATTAGAGTTATTTGATATTGGAGAGTGTATTAGTAAAATTGTTTGATATTGGAGATCGTACAGAAAATATGATATTTTTAAACGAATTTTTTTTAGAATAAATTTTGTATTGTTAAATGAAATTAGATAAAAATTAAATTAATTTTAAACGTTAAATTATTTATATAAATTTACAATTCAAATTGATTGCTATGTAGATTCTTGTATCTAATGGCATGAGGCTGAAGCTATTGTGGACTTTTTAAGGAGCAGTGACCTCATAGTCATAGTAGCCCCACATTAGGGTAGTGCCTGGACTGCGAAACATAGTAAGTACTCTCTGCCTCCAAGTTCTTAAGGACTGACAAATCAGTGTGCCAGTCCTTTGTCCTCTCTAGGCCCCCCACACCATTTCGATTCAGAATGCCCTTAAAAATAGGAATTCTCTTGAAGTTCCTAACTAGATGCTTTTTGATTTTTTTTTATTGTTTGTGTGTGTGTACACACACACAGCGAAATATTATATACATTTGTCAATTAAGTCATTGATTTTTTTTTGTGTAAATTGAACTTTTTGGTAGGCCTCTTTTAGAATATGTCACCCATGTGATTATATGACATAAAAATGCAAAATGACTCAATTGACACAATTAAAGTGTTTAGGAGTTCAATTGACAAAAAATAAAAATAAAAATAAAAATAAAAATTCATGGGTTTAATTGACACAAGAGTCATAGTTTGAAAGTCATATGTATAATTTACTCCAACTGTTTGTGACACGTGAGTGATACATTTCGTCACTTTTTGTTAAGAAATCCAACGAAGGTAGACAAAAGGGTTCAATTCACATAGTTAAAGAGTTCAAGGGCTAAATTAATACAAAAATCATTATTTGAGGGTTATATGTGTAATTTACTTTAAATATTATATGACTCAATCCGGTAAAATCAAGATTTAATTTTGATTAAATTATAATCCCAAAATAAACTTACAATCCCAAAAAGATCAATTTAATTACTGCCAACCTAAGATTCCAAATGAACTCATTTTCCTTTCTTGTAACTCCATTAAATAGATTTCAAGCCTTACGCTTACTTGAACGTAATTTTTCACGGGGTACTGAAAAGTAACAGATGAAGAAAGGGACGGAGAGCACCAATTGGATGACAACAACTTGTGTGAGAAGTGTAACAGTGATTAGGGGAGAAAGGTTGGCCCGCACATGGAGTCGGATGCTAGAAAATTTTATATTTAAAAGAGTTTTTTTTAAACTTGCAAATTATTGATTGACAGACCAGTTTAAAAGACAAATAAACAAGGATGTTTAAGTCAATTTACGCGTATCTCGATTAATTTTTTGTTACCGATCAAAATAGAGGTGAAGTTTAAAGTTTAAGAAGTGCATATAAGCCTAGGTTTAAGTATAAAGTAAAAAGTGAAGAAAACAGGAAAATAGTGCACCGGCCATCTTAAATTACATGAAGAAAGATCCCATTTGTGGTATTAAAGAAAGACTTTCTAGGAAGTTAACGGACGCAGGAGAGGCGTGATCAAAAGAGGGTGGAAAGCTCAGAAGTCAGAACCCCAGAAAATGGAGACTGTTAAGTGAGTGGGGATGGCTCATGTCTGCTGTTGTCAATCTTGTTTATCAACCTCATGTAACTTTAAGTGGTAATGGGGATTAACCTAAGGTAGTTTAAGTGGTAATAAAGACAAGTCGTAAATTCAGATATTTTGAATTTGAATTTTGATAATTCTTTTGGGCTAGATCATTAGAAATTTATTCTTCACGAATACCCTAGTCTTGAAGTGGATGACATATTTTTGACTAGATCGAGAAAAGGATTAGTCGACGTATACGTAAACTGATTAAAACACTCCTAATCATTCAACCAAAAAAAAATATTGTTTAACTCCCCCAACCAACACTTTTAGATTCCCCTAACCAATTGTTTTTGTGTGTGTGTGTGAGAGAGAGAGATAGAGTATATAAGTTCTTAAAAATCGTGGCATGTGGGCAAAACTGTCACCTGGTCCCCTACTTTGACCACCATTGAAAACTTCATGCGAGCAAAGAGAAGACTGAGAGCCTGTACATATACAATACCACAACTTTTCAGACATCAGCCGTTAAAGCACACGACATGACGACTTTTCTCAGCTTTTGTTCCTCCTCTTCTTCCTCTTCCTCTTACTCTTCCAGTCGGTCTGCTTTTAATTTCCAAACTTTTTCAGTCTCCTGTTCTGACTCCTCATGTCTGTGGCTTTTGAGCTTAGTTTTCTTCCGAGTTTTAATAAAAAAGTTCATTTGAAATAGCCTTTTTTTTCTTATGTCAGGGGCTTCTTCATCAGTTCAATAATAAAAACCAGTCAGTTGGTCATATTACCATTGTAATCCATGAAGTCCCAATATGCACTGCAGAGCATCATTACTAGAAAAATAAATCCCTCAAATAAAGGATAATACTGATGAATTAATTGACACAACGATGCTCTTACGTTCGCCTACACAACTGCAATAAAATTATCGTAACTCCAAGAATTCAAAACAAGTTAGAATAATATACATTACACACACATACAACGAGCAGAACTAATTAACATGAGTAGCCAGAAGCATAGTTGTAAGAATAGTATCAGGCTTCTGAAAGGTACCTAGAAGCTTGATGTGGTATAAAGTGTCTCTGAATACCAAGCCCAATCTCCTCCTTCCGAGCACCACTTAAGACTGGTAATCCTACTGGCGAGTGATAGGCGCCATTGGCAAGGATGATGGCTGATTATAAAAGCTGTTTTCAGCCGGATAACCCTGATAAATGTTTGCTGGAGGGGCCATAAAAGGAGGGACCCCATTGATCGGAGCCCCTACAGTGGAATAACCATGCAAGGGCGGCTGCTGCTGTTGGGCTACACCATATCCATATGGCACACTAGGTATTGAGCCAGAAGTCTGCATGAACTGGGGCATCGGATATGGCAGCATAGGGGGTGGTAATGGTGGCAATGGTGGAGGGGACGGTGGAGGAGGAGGTGGTTGCTCATTTGAAGTTGGCTCGTGGGAGGTTACTGGGAGAGTCTGCTGCGATGGGTTGGAATGTGGAAAAGATGGAACGATTGCTTGAGGATTCTGAGAAGGTATATAAGAAGAATGGTCATTCTCAAGCTTAGGTCTTTTTTCAGAAGGATAATTACTTGAAGATTCTTTAATTGAATTGCCAATGACAGCCTCTGATGCCAGAGACGAAAGGACGTAAGTGAGCATCTGGGCTGAGGACGTCGATGCGGTTAGCTTTGCCGCAACAGAAGCCGCTACAGATTTCTGATCTTCAATGTGGAGAGACTTTTCGTCAAAAGGTACCTGTCGGGTGTACATCACTGGAACTGATTGTTCTCCATTCCCAGATGTAAAATTTCGAGGTGATCTGGGCGTGTGAGTTTCCTTCATACTCTGCTCAGCTGGCAATTGCACATTGTTGCAATTGGCTAACTGCCGGCAGATATTACCTGCCTTTTCTGACTGGGACTGCGCTGCCTGAAAACAACACATGCAAGGGGCATGTAATCAACAAATGCCAGTTCAAACAAAGTAACCAGAATGAAATTGATGCAGATCAAATAAACTGTAGACATTTTCATCAGAACTATGGAATGGAATCAAGTATGGCAAACAAGTAAAATAATTATAGAAAATAAATCCCAAATAACAATTCATGCATCCAGGGTAATACTGCTCAGATGTCAGTCAACTGATACCTCCAACATTTATAGCAGCCTCCACAACCCACAATTCACTATTTGGGTACTAGTACTCAGAGTCCATCCATTTCCTACTTTTAGGCGTAAGAAATTTTTTCTAATGCATCACTCGGCTCAGATAAAGAAAGACATCTTCATTTTGTGAAAATCATATCTTTTTCAGCCTGCCCAATGTCTCACGTAACAACAATTTCTAATCAATACTCCGATGTAAGGCACCAAAAGCAGGTGCACGCCACACCACATATAGAGCACAGTTATTCGTACAACTTCCAGCTTAATTCATTGCCAGAGTCCCGACTAGTAAATCCTCAGGTGCACGCCACACCACATATAGAGCACAGTTATTCGTACAACTTCCAGCTTAATTCATTGCCAGAGTCCCGACTAGTAAATCCTCAGATATTTACACATAATTACACACACTTGCTCTTCAAATTTGCATTCTTCACACAACCACAAAAGCAGAGTAAATAGGATTGGATCCAGCGGTAAGCATGGCATGGCCATGGATCCCCAGCAACACTCCTCGCAACCCAACCTATTCCCAAAAAAAAAAGAGGAAGAAAGAGAGGAAAAGAAACAAACTTTGTGCAATTATCAATTTACTAATCTCAATGGTTAGTCATACGGAGTCCTTTAGACATATACCTCCCATACCAACCGACAAAATTATCCTCATTCTCATGAATCCACAATAAGCCAACCAATTATTGCAATTTGTAGCATGAATAACTTCACGTTCCATCATTTACAAAGGCATGCATACTTTGCAGCTTATTATACATGATATTTATGGGAAGGGTAAATTAGTCACTGACATGTTCCCATCTTCTTCCACAGTTCTAGTTAATCAGCTGCAGTAATTTCTAAGTTGAATGGTTTCTGGCAGTGATTAGATGTTATTAGTTCTGCCATTGGGGTGTACATATAAATTTTCGGATTATGGCATCTGATTCTTTTATTTTACTTTGGGATAGTATACAATCCCAGATGTACAATTAAAAGAAAAACTCTTTTAAAGAGATTAATAAGTGGAGTAGTCCTTTGCTTCACTTGGACCACCTAATATCCTTTTCCTCACATGGAAAGCATGGAAGAATGAGATGATGATAGAATTCCTTTAATACTGATTGGGTGCATAGGTCTTTGGTTTGGAATGCTGCAATGAACATGAGAATGGGCTTTTATTTTTTAATCAAAGCTTTATTTTGTGGGCAGAAGTTATGTGGGATGAGAATTGTTATTCCGAGATCAATATGAAGCAAACATGAAAAAAAAAGGGAGAGAAGTCTAGTGTGAGGCCAATTAAAAGTGGGAGACCCAGTGAAGACAAACTCCTGCTCGCCCTTAATACAAATCATAAATAGATAGAGGCGTAATTGATCGTAGTTTTCAGTTCATTGTTCGTGTACATAGACACTATTCAAAATCACATATAGACGCTGTATTGTAGCAAGAAAGGAGAAATCAGTTTTAAACTGGGCTATGCTCGACAGAGGTTTCAGATCTCTTGAAGTGGGTTTTCTCCACCTGTTCAGTCAACTGACATGCTCTTCAAAAAAAGGTACACAGCAGACAATCGGCTTGATTTTCCTTAAAGACGAAGACCCAGCATCCAAAGGGCTGGACTTAACTAGTGTCCCAAGAAAATGAATAAAGCATATAACTAAGTGCCCGCTAATCAACTTAAGGAAAGCAGAACCATAATTGCTGGAGTCATGACCATGTTACAAGGCAAATTTTGTGCCAGTTGACTCTGGTCTAATTTCCTTTGAATATATCTAGACACACATTATATGCTTAACCCAATTTCAACAAAACATAAAAATACTTAACAAAAACCTCTCATGCATCTAAAGAATAATGAAGATCAGAAGCCAAACTGGCACGTATTGTCACATTGTATTCCAAGCAATGAAGACAAATGAGCGGCAGAAGCGTTACCTGGAGTTCATTGCGGACTTGATCCAGCTTATTTTCCTGATAGAAAACAGTGATAGCTCTCCACCATCAGAAGCTATAGGAAAATGAAAAGAAGTACCAGAACAAATCCAACTATAACAGGTATGTTAATCGCTAGCTGCCAGCAAACAACCTGTTCTTGAAGGGCCTCTCTTAGATGAGACACAAGACTGGCTCTTGATACTTCAATGGCTGTTAGCTGTTCAATACAATCCCTCAAAATAATGTGCTGTCCCTTAAGCTCCTCCATAATGCCAGATCCATGTTGCCCTAATTTAGAAAAAAAGGGCATAAAATAAACTATAAATACATATAGAACCAACAAAATTAGTGAAATATCGTGAAAAACCAAATACAAATAGGCTGAAATTACAAACAAGATAAGTCCATATATCACTAAGCTGGACAAGAGATGTGAGTGCTTAATTTGAATAACCCCATTCCACGTATAAGTATCACATCAAGGCACAGAACAACAAAGTTATTAAATTAAACATAAAGTAACAGTTATCTTCAACTTGCATGTTTATCAGAATGAAATAATGGTGTGCAGTGCAACCATCTTTTGCAGGCTCTCCATTACATTTGACTTCGGAGGATATCTAAAGGTATGACTTTTAAGATCATTGTTAGTGAAAAAAATAATTTTGAGAACAGCAACATACACATAAAACCTGTTTTTCATATTTGACGTAAGGATGTAATAAAAAAAAAATATTTGACATAAGGAGCCAGAAAATTGATAGCATTCTAAAATTAAGTTTTTAGTCCAAGCAATTTCTGCATCATACAAATTCATGTAGCTACCTCTGTTTACTTGCATTGTTTCAATGCTTTGATATATAAAGTTGTGTGGCACATTTAATAAGCTGTGTGTCTTGTCCCAATAATAATAAGCAAAAAATATTAAACATGGTCTTAACTTATTGTAATGGTGCCAATAAGCAATAGTTTGTCCATTGCAAGCTCTAACATAATACTACATGAAATAGCAAAGCCAATACTTTTTATGCCGCAAGAAGTAAGTAATTAAACTAAAAGTAAAACAATACATCATGAAACAAAATGAAATGAATGCATACATGTGCACGAACAGGCATGCCTATCAAGTATAAAACTGCTATTAAGTAGAAAGCAGAAATTTTGTACAGGCAACGATGCAAGATGTACCTGATCTAATATCACCACCAATTTCCTTATTCACTTTCTCAACACAGAGAATGGCAGTCCTACATTTACTCAATATAGCATCTTCATCCAGTACACCACCATAAACAACTTGATAACCGGAAACTATCTGGTCCCATGCATTTCCAGCAGGATGTTTCTGTTGAAATAGAAGAACAAAGTTAACAGTAGCAAACTTTAAATTGTATGCAGAAGTACAATATCCACAGAGATATGCATTATGCATAGAGAAGTGGAGTTACTAGTTTGAACCCTGAATGCTTCCCATTTCTGTTAGCATCACCCAGGTGCTTCCCCACCAGCTCTTCCTTAAGAATCTGTCCTCGAGAGCCAAAAACTTTTCTCTCCTCCCAAATACCGATCTAGAATTGGAAAATGAATCAAAAAGAAAGAAATTAACAGACAATTTGAAGACCAGATAATCTACTTTAAGTGTAAGGAAGAAGTGGAACACGTTAAAAGATGTAAAAATAACAACAATGATGACAGTAACACGGGACAATAAAAGGCATATATGAAAAGGGCCAACAATACTTTGGCCAGATGAAATATGCACTATGTATGAAGTTTAAGAATTACCTAAAGTTTAATATGCACTATGTATCCACATAGCAAACTACACAAACAACTATCCTTTAAAAAGACATATCGTGCTATTTATGTCTTATTGATCCGACAAGCTATCCAAATCTCTTATAATTTCAAGCCAGTTTTTAGCTGTACGTTCCTGCTACATCATTATCCTCAAGCAAAACGCAGTTGTTACTATTTCTCATGATGAGCAAACAGGGACATTTCTTTTTCATTTTGATAGGAAATGACAATATTATTAATATAAAAGAAAATAGACAATTACAAAAAGCATGTCAAATGTGGACAAGATGTCCCAACCAAAGACAAATTCAAGCAGTAAAAAACCTAAACAGATTACATCAAACCAAGAAACAAAAACAACTAATTATCTGCAAGAAGCTGTCCAGCTCGATATAATGAAAAAACGAGGGACATTCTCAAACTCTTTAGCCATGAACGTCCAAAAGGAAGCCAAAAAAATAAATCCGCTCCTAAAGACTCTCAATATCCTCGCTCTTATCCTCAAAAATTCTTTTGTTCCTTTCCAACCAAATGACCCATATAGTAGCAAAAAAGGTACAGGCTCAAAGGATTCTCCACCTTCTATGTCTTCCCCCTCTCATGATATCCAAGCCAATCCTAGATAACATAGATCTTGGTGCCCCCCAATGAATTCTGACAGTTTTGTTGCTATGGCTTTTCTCCTTGTTTAAAAAATTGGCACCCAGAGTTAAAGAATTCAACAATATTCTGATAAATATTGTAAAAGAGGCTTCAGGTGTCAAAACAGAGCGTAATTCAACTTTGACCTTATTATCAAAACCAAAGATGTTGGCAAATGCTAAAAGAATAAGTACGGAAAGTTAGACAAATATACCAGCCGAAGTGCAGCGTTTCTTCCAAACTCATCCCAATTTTCAATTGCATCACGAAGTGCATCAGGAAGAACCTTCCAAAACTCACCAACAAACTCTAAACCCTTTCGTCTACTATTCTGCAGAATATCATTTGCAAGATAAAGAAAAGCCAATCGCTGCTCAAGAGGGGAACAATGGAATTGTTTATCCCATGTTTCAACAACTTGTTTCGCTTTGTTCATATGAAAAATACACCAGTGTGATAGAGCTTAATCACATTAAGGAAAGCATCTCAATATCCTCTAGTTAAATGAATGGATAAAATGTTTCAAGAGCACTACAAGCTAAATTAATAGTAGAAGATAGTTATAACAGCAATGCACACAATGAAACAAAAAACTCATAAGCTACAGGTGATGGCCTGGATTTGTCAGACTCTATGTGCTTAGATGCATCAAAAATAATTAATACCACAAGAGTAAACGAAATGGAATGAATCAAATTGAGACAAAAATCAAACAGCGGGCCCCAAATCACTATAAAAAATTGTTTCAATAAGAAATGATACCCACTGCAACGAATCAAGAACTTTTCGGACAGATAAAAACACAACTCAAAAGGCAGCAACCAATGCTACAACATAAGCAAACAACATGCAGTGCTTTTTTCCTATTGCCAAACCAACTCTGCTTTCAAAAAGTAATTGTACCCTCTATACAAGTAAAATAAACCAGGAAATCTAGTATGAACAATGTAGAAGTCCAAAGAGGGAAGAGAAAAGTCATCGGCAAGCCATGAATCAAGATAAAAGGATACTCTCAATGCTCTGCTGCGAACTGTTTAGCTTGGCCAACTTTTCCACTAAAATCTGCGGATTGAAGGTACTTCCCATTGTTCCTAATGCAAAGTTGCCGGACAAATAAATCCGGCGGCAAATCTTTGAAAGAGAAGCCCCATTACAAGAACGGATACAAAAGAGAAGAGAGATGAATTTAATCTTGTAAGACACCACGAAACATGAGATATGAAAGATGAGAAGTATCATTTGACGACAATAAGTTAATGCTCTCATCATACTACAGAAAACCAGAAAATGAAGAAGCCTCTTTCAGTCATATAATGCAGTGTTCTACCTCATAGTTCTAAGCATAGTTTGAAGTGATTTTTGCTTGTAGGAGTCAAGTTACCCACCTTGCCAATATATGACTCGTGCTCTCCATCGTGGAATGGAACAACCCTTTTTGCAGATGAACTTGGACTATTTTTTCCATTGAAGGTACTAGAATTGTGGAACCCACCTCAAATTCAGATGTGACTTTTCCATGCATTGATGAGGACCATGTACCACTCTTTGAGGTAAAAGATATCATTAAACAGAAATCTAAGGGAATGCCCAAAAGGATTAGCCTTTGTAAATGCTTTGATTAGAATGTTACTCATCTAATCAGGTTCCCTTCCCCACCCCCTCCTCCCCTTCTATCTCTCTCTCTCTCTCTAACACACACCACATACACAAATCTATTTGTCCAACTTAAGGAATTAAGTAATAAAGAAACGCTCAACCTAGTAATTAGTAAAACTGAACCAACATTGAGATAGACATTCAGCAAAGATAGACTCCAACAAGTATAGGGAAAAAAAAAAGATGGCTTGCAATGCACTAGTTTACGATAAAAGCCACATAAAGAAACAATTTGGGTCTAGCATGTCCATTTAATTCCTACAAAAGCGAAAGAGGAAACATGGTCTTTCAATTTCTATCTTTATCTTCACCAACTAGCACAGTAGCAAACATCGCATTGCAAAAAGGCAACCAAAAAAAAAACACAGTTATGATTCTTGATTACTAAAAACACGAACTAGATACCGCTAGTAAAGAACAGTTTAGAATAAGACATCAATTAGGAAACTTTATGAAATCAAGGAGGAGCAGCTAATAATAGGCACGAACCTCTTCAAGAAAAATGCCTTGGCGTTTGGCGATTTGTTATCGATTTGTTCATGGACGGGAGATTTTGGAAGAGAATTGTTTGAGAATATTTATGTGGACTAGTGTCGCAGTCTTCTCCTTTTCATTCAATAGAGATGAACAATTGTTTGTAATAAACTGCGAAGAGCTGTTTCTTCGGGTTTGGGGGAACAAAGGAGGGATATCGGGTGTTGTACTTTAGTTCTTCAAGTACAAATATAGTTCAGAAAGTCTTGGCCCATGGGCCTCTTTTTCGGTTGGGCTTAACCATTTTTAGGCATGTGAGACATCTTTTTAAGTATAGCACGTAATGAAATTGAAAATTTAATTTAATTTTAATTCATAGTGGCTACAGTGGGCTGGGTTATCTGGAATTCAAGGAATCAGAAGGTGTTTTGTGCAGAGGAAGTTAACTCCTTCGCGGCTGTTGCTCGAGCTCAAAGTTTGTGGAGTGACCAATATAAAGTGGAGGCTGATGTCCATTCCGTTTCTTCTGCTTCTTTGGCCTCTGAGGTTCAGGAGCTTCCTCTTGTGAATGAATTCCTCATTTGCTGCGATGGTTCTTTTTGTTCCAAGTCCAAAATGGCTGCTTTTGGAGTGGTGATGTGCAAAGATGATGGTGAGATGGTCTTTGGAGCTTCTAAATCTTTTCCTGCCTTTTCCTCCTTGATGACTGAAGCAGAGGCTGTGCGCCAAGCTTGTTTGATTGCTAATGCTTTACTTCTTTCTAATGCTACCATTATGAATGACTGTTTTTGTATTATTAAGCTTAGCTCTATCGAAGATGCTCCCCCATGGGAGATTAGTGCTATTCTGGAGGACATTAGATTTTATGTTAGGTTACATAACCTTAGTTTTTTACACAAGCCTAGCACCTGTAATAGGGCTGCTCATTGGGTGGCAGTCTCTTATCTAACCAGTTCCCTTTCGTTGGACTGGTTAGGCTCCCCCCCCCCCCCCTCCCGAGCTTAAAGCTTTCCTTCTCTCTGATTGTAATCAAAATTTTCCTACTTAATATAATATCTCATTATCTTGTTAAAAAAAAAATATTTCATAGTGGTGGTAGGGGTGTTCATGAGTTGGGCTGGCCTAGATAGTGTAAGCCCAAACTCTTACTCAAGTGAGTTATCGGTCGGACCGAGCCGGACTTCGGGTAGGGGTAGGCAAACCGCAGCCCAACCAGTGAGTCTATTGGGTGGGTTTGCTTGCGGGTTTTTTTATATACATCTTTATTTAAAAATAATGAATATGTTTGTAACTTAATATTAGTGTAAATTATATTTTTGAATCAAAAATAAAGTCAAAAATAGATAAAAATAAAATAATGAACTACATCCAATAGAATGAATAAATTTCAACTAGGTTGACATCTATTAACTTATCTGTCATTTGCATTACTCTACCATTTAAAACTTATATGCTTCATATATGAAAAAGAAAATAATACATTATTTATAATATCTAAATTTTTAAAACTTCAAATTTCGATATTGGGAGACTTATTTCAAAATTTTAAATTTAATGGTCTAAAAGTATAATTTGTTTTCAAGGGAAGAGTGGGTGGGCTGGGCTGGGCTTGTGGACGGGCTTAACGGGCCGGGCAATGGGTTTGGGGGCAAACCCAAACCCTCTTTTTAAGGATATTGGGCTCGAGCGGGCCAACTATCAAGCCTATTTTTTCGGGCCGAATAACGGGATCATTAGGTAACCAGGCCCATGGACACCCCTAAGTGGTGGTAAGAATTGGTCAACTCTTTTTTTTTTGTTCAATGGTCATAAATGTTCGGGCCAGCTTATATGTACCTTGATTAATTCTCTTTTCGGTCTAGTCAAAGACAAGTCATTTACGTCGAGATTAAAGTATTTATGAAGGATAAATCTCTCATGACCTGACTTCAAAGAATTGTCAAATTTATAATGTCTGAATTTACTGCTCGTTCTTGTTACCATTTGAACTATCATTTAAAGTTATTAACCCCTTTATTCTATCCAAACTATATCATATTTGTATCAATGTTTTTGATAAATTTATGAATCCACTATTCTAATATCAATCTCATATTTGAATGAGGAATTAATATATAGTATTCAGTTGAAAAAGACAAAACCACCTATATCAATGCATATAAATCTTTAGTTTATAGGGACAGTTTTGTTATTTCGAATATGAATATCAACCATGTCTGATTTAAGTGAGTAATAGAATGTTAACATGCTGTAATTGGTTATGTCTAGTACTTGGAATGGGGATCACAACTGGTTGGGTAAGAACAGTTAATCAAAATCTAAAAATACCCTAAACTCGAACCAAATTTTTATTATTAGTAAAGGGGGAGAGTGTGTTGGTATCTTCTATCTTTATTGTTAATTTTTATTAATTTTTTACAAATATATTATTAATATTTCATGTTTTTTTATATAATCACCTATTACTTTTTTTTTATATGACATTTAACTATATAGCTAGAATTATTTATTCTAATTTTATTTTATTTTCATATATTTTTTGTGCCAGTAAGTGCATGACATTAAGTGATAAAAAAAATAACATTGGTAGGTTGATTAAGATATTTTATTTTAAATAATGTAGCACAATTTTTACCATTATTGTAAAAGTTGGTAGCTTACTAAAAAAAGAAAGGAATAATAATATTCAAACCCTATGAGATTTTACTTAGGGTCCGTTTGGTAACAATGTGTTTGTGTTTTTTTCTGTTTTTGTTTTCATTTTTTGCTAAAAAAAAAAAAAAATAACGCGTTTGGAGTGTGTTTTTATTTTTTTTTTGGTTGATCAGTTTTGTAAACAACCCCAAATTTTAAAAACATCAAAAGAGGTGCTTTTGAAAACACGGCAAAACGGAAACACGCGCGCCCCTTTAAACCATTTAATGAGGTCTAGCCTTCGAACTCTATTAGCAGCAAAAAAAGGATTTTTTTTCATTCCTACTATAAAAGCATTTTTTTACCCCTTTTTGCTCCTGTCGTTCATCTCTCTCATTGTCACACTCTCTCGTTCATCTCTCTCACGAGGCAGCGACAAAAGAGCCACGAAGGAGCGACAAAGAGCCAGCTAGCACACACACTCTCTCTCTCTCTCGCCCTTCGGTGGGTTTCAGTGGTGGCGGGGGTAGATTGGGGATGGGTTTCGGTGGGTTTCAATGGTGGAGGTGGGGGTAGGGGTGGGGGTGGGGTTTCGGTGGTGGTGGGGCTGGATTGGGGGGTGGGTTTCGGTGGTTGTGGCAGTGGATTGGGGGTGGGTTTTCGGTTGGTTTCAGTGGTGGAGGTGGGGGTAGGGGTGGGGGTGGGGGTGGGGGTGGGGGTGGGGTTTCGGTGGTGGTGGGGCTGGATTGGGGGGTGGGTTTCGGTTGGTTTCAGTGGTGGGGGTGGGGGTAGGGGTAAGGGTGGGGTTTCGGTGGTGGTGGGGGTGGATTGGGGGTGGGTTTCAGTGATGGGGTGTAGTGGGGTTGAGTGGTGGGTTTCCATAGTGGGGTTGGGTGGTGGTGGCAGCGTGGTCAGTGGTGTTGATTGGTAGGTTTGGGTGGTGAATTTTTGGTATAATACCAAACAAGTTTTTTATTTTTGATTTCACAAATTTTAAAATATAAATGACTACCAAATATGTTTTATATTTTTAATTTTTATCACACAAAAAACAAAATTTTGTTATGTTTTTTTAAAGAAAAAAAACATAAAAACAAAAACGTTACCAAACGCACCCTTAATTACTCAGATTTTTTGATATTTGAAATATTATCTACAAACTTCAATAGATAGTATAATTATATACTAATTAAGATTTTTTAAGAAAAAATAGATTTTTATTTTTGTTTTTTATTTTAATAAATGACATATTAAACACATGAATTTGGTTGTAAAATTCATGTTCTATTATAAATGACTTAGACCCCATTTTTGATTTTTTTAGTTTTATTCCAATAGATAATATAATTATATACTAATTAAATTTTTTTTTAAAAAAATTGAATTTTTATTTTTGATTTTATTTTAATAAATGATACAATAGAATATGAATTTTAGTTGTAAAATTTAAAATATTTAATCTTTTATATTTGATTGAAATATTTTTTATCTAAGTATAATATTTTAAACTTGATGAGTTTAAGTATTATATGCTTACAAATTTTAGTAGGTCTGGGTGTAATTTACTAATAGATATATGGATATTGACAGTAAAAGTCTAAGTGTTATGCGCGTATAAATTTTAGGGAGTTTGTGTATAGTATTCAAATATCGAGGAGTTTAAGTAATTAAATGATAAATCTTAGGGGATGTAATTATAATTCTCTAAAAAAAAAAAATAGATTTCTACAGTTTATCTCTAATAATTACCTGGTGTGGTCGGAAATCCTTGTAGATCCACATGATGTAAGAATCCGAAGGTTGTCACAATTGAATTAAGCACACCAGATGGGGAAGAAAGAATAGCTGCTGATGAAAAGTCATCGTTTTTCCCAGCGATTTCGCTTTTGTAGGCGTTCACTAGGGTTCATCCATCCGAGCACCTCTCATTCGCGCCATCTCGACTTGCTCTCCAAAAGCGTTCGACTTTACCATCTTTGGATACCGGAGATCCCGACCCATCATCATCTTCACTAGTTACTCGCATCTAACTGCGATTGGTTGTGGAAATGAGGCTCGTCGGCTCAAGGAGGAGGCGAGGGTCTGTACTCTGTGTCTTGATCGCATGCGCACTCTTTACAGGTATTGGGCTTTTGATCCTCACACTCAGGTCCATCGATCCATCAATCGACGCTGACCTTCGCATCAATACCAACCAAAATGTTGTACAAATAGAAGAAACCGATGCACTTCTTAATCCACACACTGAGACCGCTGGGACAACAACTAAAGGATGCGCAACGGTGGAAGAGATGGGCGAAATCTTTCGCCGAGGGTTCTTGGAGGAAAATCTCAGAGTGAGACAAGTTATTCAACACCACTTTGCTATCAACGGTATAATTTACACTCGATTATCCTTGGGAATGCAAATTTTTTTTACTGCATATTGAATATTTGGTTTTTGCTAAGTCTTATTTTCCCTGATTATTAACAAAAAAAGAAAGGTTTGTGTAGAGTTTTCATGAACATTTATTGGAAATAATGGTTCTGTTTCATGTACTAGAGTGGCGCTAGATATATAGGAGTATTGAAATTTGAAAGAAGGATGTTCATGACCATGAGTACAAGCTACAAGTCGTATTCCTTTGGAAGGAAGAGTAAAGTGTATAAATTAGGGAAGTTCAGAAAGGTCAATTTATTTTGTATACAAGATTGGGAGATGACTAACGGAAGTTTCTTCAATGTCAAAGCCGGTTCATAAATCTATTCGAGTATGGATAGGAGGCGTTTCATGGTGCAACACTGGAGGAGGGAGGTTCTTGACTAGAAAATCCCGATGGGTTGTGAAAATTAATGCAACAAATAGGACTTTTGTGAGCTGGAATAGAGAGTTATATGTTATAATAGGTTTTGAATTGTACCATTGGGTTCATGATAAACCACAAATGTGCACATGTGTTTGTGTGGATATAGTTATTGTCTTGGTTCAAAACAAATTACTGCCATTTGTGAATATGGAAACGGGTAACAGTGGCATGAAAAGCCTTGAGTTCTCTAAGCAGTCATGTATTTGGCATGCAATTATACGGCAACAAGCTGCTTCATGCTAGGCACCAAGGTATATAACACAGTTTTGGGGATTAGATCATGGATACAATCCTTGATTCATAAGCCAAGTGAAACATGTCAATGATAAAGATTTTGATGAACTAACCAAGTGATTTGAAATGATTGAGTTAGTAAAATATAAGCATTGCATACTACCAGGAAACCTGGGCTTCCTTGAAAGAACACTTAATAATCTGTTTCTCCCCTACTGATCCCTGTGTAGGTGCTTCAAGAGTCCGAGGCCTTCCTCCAGAGCAGTTCTGCCGACATGGTTTTGTGATAGGGAAGGCATCCGAGGCAGGATTTGGTAATGAAATGTACAAGATCTTAACTGCTGCAGCATTGAGCGTCATGTTGAACCGGTCGCTGATTATTGGGCAAACCAGGCATATTGGTTCTCTCTATAGCCTTTCTATTTATATTCGACATTCGACATTCGATTTTTGTTTTTTATTTTTATGTAATAGCAAGTTGAATTGCCAATGCCAACAAAAGCCTTTTTAATTAAAACAAAAATATTTCCTATTTAGAATGTGCTTGTAGTTTAGGCTATCCCATTCCAGAGTGGAAATTGCAGGCAATGTAAGTATTGTTAGCTTCATGATTTCTAGATGGTAGAATAGGATGGTATACAGCAGCCGAAGGATAAAGAGTTGCAATGGGCACTCCACCTTTTACATGTGAAGCAACGTATAATGTAGAGATACAGTTTGAAATTTCTGTTATATTTATGTTTTTGGTTAGCTAATTGTTGCTTTGCTTCAATATTTGTAGGGGAAACTATCCTTTTGGGGATTACATTTCTTATTCCAACCTTTCCTTTACCTTGAAAGAAATCAAGCATCTGTGGAGACAGAATGGTTGTGTGACAAAATACGGAAGGCGCCTAATTATGAGGATTGATGATTTTCAGAAACCTGCACGAACTAATGTCCTCTGCAGCAATTGGAGGGGATGGAAGCAACCCATCATATGGTAAAGTGAGAACATTAATTATCAATCTACTCTGTTCCTTTTAAGGTTTCATCAAATGACAACTTTCGCACTGCAGGTTCCAAAATACGACAGATGCTGTAGCAGCTCAATTTTTCTTGAAGAATATACACATTGAAATGAGGAAAGTGGCTTCTGATCTCTTTGGAAGGCCAGAAAATCTTCAATACAGGCCTAACGTGTTTGGGGAACTGATGAGAGTTCTCATATCTCCTTCGGAAAATATAGAACAGGCAGTGAATTGGGCTCTTAATGGGGGGCTGGAGCCTGATATCACGTTGCACATGCGGATGCTTATGAACAGGTATTGCATATGAAAATTTTAGATTCCTCTTTAGGGACTCTAATGCTTGATTTTCAATGCCTGGTTGATAGAAAAAAGAAGTATTCTCGCATCCCTTCGTGATAGGGTTCTTTCCATTTCATTGTTTATCAGGGTCAGAATCATACAAAAGATTCTGAATATAAATTAATGCATGTATCATTCAACTTCAATCAAATGAATTAACGCTATCTTTACCTTCACTAGCCACTTACCATGTAGTTCAAGATTTGTTCGTAAAGGATGTTCCAAATAACTTACGAGTCATATCTTTGAACACATTTGATAGTTTGCTGATTTTTTTTTCCCCCCAATTTTCGTTTGGCTGGAGTATGCAGTGCATGGCCCTTAAAGAAAATGGAGGTGGCCATAGTATTTGAATTTTGAAGCCATATTAGATTCTAATATCCTAGTGATCCTCTGCATCTAGAAGGCACTTGCACACACTTTGAACATCCCTCATAGGCTTCGTTGAGCATGTTGGAATAATTAAATTTCTTGCAATTCATGATTTTGTTCTGATGATATGACTTCTATAGTTCAATACTCTGACATTCATGTCCGCTGTTTCAGATCTGTGAGAGCGGTGCAGGCTGCATTGGGTTGCATCAAAAAAGCCATAAATAGTATGCAACTGGTGTCCAGACCCAGAGTGGTTTTAGTTTCAGATACTCCCTCTGTGGTGAAGGATATTGCACCATCTTTGTATGGATTTGCAGAGGTAATTGGTTGTCATACCGTCAACTGCTGTGCTATTGACCTGAGCACAGTAGGATACCATACAATCGGTGTTTAATGCCAAAATCCTACAACTTTTCCAGTTGGAAATACAGTCATTTGTACTTTCACATCTTATGCATTCAATGGAACTACATTACCCAAGTGCTTCTAATGTGGTTTTGCTCTTTCCAGGTTCTTCATTTTGATCACAATCGATTTGAAGGTAATATATCCAGCAAAGTTAATGGATTGCGTAATTTGAATTTTAGAGTGAAGGATTGGGGGCCGGCACCCAGATGGGTAGCGTTTGTTGACTTCTTTCTTGCATCACGTGCAAAACATGCTGTTGTTTCCGGGGCTCACCGACGAGTTGGGACAACGTACGCACAGTTAATTGCAGCCCTGGCTGCAGCAAACAGACTAGGTAATTCCGAGCCCTTACTCCTCTGGTTCAGACCTTCTGAATCATTCTTTTGTTTTTGACTTTGCTTTTTGTGTTTTTTGTTATGCCACAGAAGATAATTCTTCTGCTGGTTCAAGGTTTTCGTTCTTGAGTAGCTTCCAAAGTAATGTGCTTTCAGAAGGTTTAAGAAATCAGGTTGGGTGGGGACATGTGTGGAACAGATTTGCTGGTCCATTGAGTTGTCATAAGCAGTCCAATCAATGTGCTCTCACGCCACTGCTTCCTCCGGCTTGGTGGGATGGACTTTGGCAGTCACCGATTCCACGGGACGTTCGCAGGATGGAAGCATTCGGAATCCAACTATCTGGTTTCGGAACTTTCGATGACGATCGCCTTCATTCTTTCTGTAATTTGAGGAAAAATGTGGTGGTAACTGTTCCACTGATTTGATTTTTGGGAACGTACTCGACCCATGCAGAGTGGGGTTTTGATTTGATTTAATTTGATTTTCTCACCTCATCTGGTGTTTGAATTGAAGCTGTTATATTCATTTGTCTATCTAGTTGAATATCAATTTGTATGACTTAATGTGACCCACATGATTTCGAAACATTGGTGATAAATTATCACAGAATTAGTTGGGTCAGATAATCATAAGATTATCAATCCCGAACTAACTGGGTAACTAATGTTTTCTTATTGGTTAATGAGAAGAAATGATTTTTTGATGTTGATCTACTTTAATGGGAAGTGGAGTTTATGTTGATTACTAATAAATATGCACATGTCCTATCACTTTGTGTATACTAAGTTTCAAGGTTTGGACTAATGGTTTCAGGTATGTCAAATTAAATTATGTTAACAATATTCATTCATTTCAAATTATGGCACGCATAGTCGGCAGGAATAAGCATTAATGACACCGAGACTAGGATATTCATGAAGGTTAGCTTATGTTACACTTTTTTCTTTGTTCCTGTGTTGGATTTGCAGTCAATATGCTTTTTGATATATGGTGTTTATTTGAGGGTTTTCACATGCAGGCAGAGAAATGAATTATTTTCAACAATTTCAATTTAAAAATGATATATTTGTCTATGTTGGGCAGGGAGGGTCATTGTTAAATGGGTCTTTGAATCACTCCTTTATTGGATATTTGGTGTTTAACAGAAGAACATGCTTCTGGGTATGTTCTTGAATGGGTTTTTCTCTCATTGAACCAGTCAACTAAACCTCACTACAAGTGATTAAATTGTCGGGGGTATGGGGGAATTCAATCTATGTTACTTGAGTTGTAGTATCAATCAGGTCATGATCAAATACTTAAAATTAATCAACTTAGAATATTTTTGGAGAGGACAGAGCAAGATGCATGTTTTCACACTACTTTTACTCCAAATTAACACATTCTCCTTTGAGTGTCACATTTCATCTTTCAAGTGGCTAACCACCATAGTTTCTATTCTTGAATTGCACTTTCTGTTGGAACCATGGTGTGGAGAATTGTGCTTCGAGATTTGAGGTAAGTATCTAAAGCATCAAGTAAAGGTGGTGGGTGACATTTATTTAATGATCTTGGGGTTTGTTCTACTACGTTTCCTCATGTGATATTTCTTAGATTCTATTAGGTGACAAGATGAATATATAAACTTTATAAATTATTTGTTCTCTTTGATACTGTTTCATAATTTTTAGGTATATTTAATTTGGTCAAACATTTACGCCTCTTAGAAAGGAAAATAGGATGGTGAAAACAGATTAGAAAATGGGAAAGGCTACAGTACCGAAATTTACAACTATTTAAGGTTAAGTTACAATTTTTTTGAGGTGTTAGTTACAACTTTTAAAAGTCATGATCGATCATGATAGATTGAGATTAATAACGAAGTTACAACTTTTAAAAGTTAAGTTATAACTCATAAGGGATAAGTTTATGATCGATCATATGTATCTGCGATCGATCATAAACTTCCAGCAATTATAACTTTTCTTTTTTGAATTTTAAGTTTACCATAAAAATAATAAGTGACGGTATAAGTATCGTGCCGAACACGGTACTGTAGTTTTTTCCTTAAAAAATTGGTCTGACACTACTGCTTGATACTAAAAAGTTACACATGATAAGACACTATACTAGTGTAGAATAATAGGGATTGCATAGCATTGGGCTTAACTATCCAATGTTCATTTTCAAAAAGTGTTGTACTTTAATTTTTGAAAATGAAAGCAGCAAAATTTCCTCAGGTCATTTTATGCTTATGTTCTTTGATTTGATCGAATTAAGATATTTAAACATCACACTTATTGTTTCCAAATGGTTGCATATACAAAGCTTGGCAAGGTTGCTTTTGAATGAAATTTGTCAAGGCAATTATATAATTACTAATCTATATACAAAAAAGAAGAAATTATAAAATTGTGTCTGAATTGGACTTTTACAATGTGTCTAAGCGAGAAATTAAGAAATAAACATGAGACAAATCATGTTTTATTTAATATTTCTGAAATATGAATTTTGATAAAAAAAAATGGTAGATTTAAAAAGTGAATATATTCATAAAATGACAAAAATAACCTCAATGATTGTAAAATCATTCAAATCAAAATCAACAATCTATATCAAATTTTGGCACATTCCCTTTGCAGTACCATAGCATTATTATTTACATATATTTCTCAGCTCACAATACAAACGAAGGAAAATTTTGAGATAGAGAGTAAAACAACTCAATAGGTTTCGGAGCCTCCAATTTGTGACTGTTACCTTTCCATCTACTGTGCCAACATAGGTTTGGGATCAACCAGTTTGTAGACATGAAGTATTATACATGTGTGTATTTATTTTTAGTAAAATATCAAATTTTTTATTTAAAAAAATTTTAAGTTTGACCACAAACAATTGAAGCATTATGATTTTGGGGATTGTTTATTTGCCAATTGGGTTATTAAATTCTTTGAGATTGATTGTAAATGGCTAAAATAGTCTATTTTCTTGTAAAAAGGTGTAACTAATTTTTTTTTATTTTGTTATTTTGTTTCTATATTTCATTTTTATTGCATTTTAGCTATTTGAGTTTAATGTATTTTGTTAGAATCAAATATGATCCAAAAAATTACTATGTATTATTTACTTTAATCAAGAATAACCTTATTTTAAAACTAAATATGATAAAAAAAATTTATTTCAACAATAAGGATGTGCATTAAAAAGATGATTCTTTTATAAGTTATTGTATTGTTAGAATTGCTTGAGGATTGATTTTGAAAGTTGACTAAATTACTTATTTTGTATATGAGAAAACGAGAATAATGATTTTTTTTTTTTGATAAAATTATAATTTTATTATTCATATGTTTGTATTAAGCTTTGAAATGATGCTAACCTCAATTTCTTAAAAAAAAAATAACAAAGAAAAAAACGTTGGGATTATAAGACAAAATAGGTATAAAAGCGGTTAAGGCGGTATAATTCTTGAAAATGGTGTTCATGCGACTGCCTTTCTCTATATAACCCTTTTTCTCTTCTCGGTGAACACTGGTCAAAATCTCTGTATACATAATATAGAGTGAGACATATATCACATTTCGTTTCAGAATTACGTTTGATCAGTATCGAGAAAATGGGGTCATGGTCGATGCTTTGGTGGGAAAATAGCGGCGATGAAGCTGAAGAGAGAGACAAAGACAGAGTCAGAAACAGAATGCGAGCCGCCCCAGACTTCCTCCAGCGTCCCTGATGTGCCTTCCTCCAGCGTCCCCGACGTGCCTTCCGGTGAGTTCTTGTTAGTTTAGTGTTTTGAATTGGTTCAATGAACTGATGACACACTTGGTTTCTTGTTTTCCATGATTTTTCTATGGAGTTCTTGTTTTTTCTTCCCATTTTACAGTCTAATGAGTAATGCCTGAATTGGGTTTGACGTTTCTTTCATTCTTTGTTTTCTTTGTTCATCAAAGTGGGTTTAATGTTGTTGGCATTAAAGAAACAAACAAGTGACAAATAGGAAATACACGGGAAGTTCTGGAACTAAATTTTTTTCATTCCATATCTCCTAGAAAAGTCTATTATAAGCTTTATATAGATACTTCATATATTTTAGAAAAGTCTCTAACAAACTTTACACTCCATATATTCTAGAAGCTTTATCTAGACACACCCAAATAATTATAGAATTTTCTATTTTTGGGCCTAATTAAATACAACAAAACATGACACTAACATTTTATGACCCAATTATAAACATAACATTTTTTAGCCTACATACAAAATAACACAACAAAGTATTAATTTTAACAAATGTATCTGAGTTCTAGTTCTTGAAGCTCAAAGTTCTTTGGTAGGCAATGTGACTGACTATCTTCATCAACCAGAGTTACTGAAATTTTTGTTTTGTTAATTGATTGTTAAGTTGGTACGTGGTGCAATCTTTGATTCTTTGAAACCAAACAATTCTTTTAGTTGGTCTATGAGAAACCACTGACAAAGGTTCATAAAATGCTGTTACAAGAAAACATCAAAGCTCAAGAAAAAGACTTTTCAAATATGATGTGGAATGTTTGGCTTGGAATGACTGCGAAAAAATTGCTTATATTCTATGCCATGAAGAATTCTTTCTTACTTTTTTCCCTATCAAAATCTTTAGAATCTCCAAAACTGATTCTTGTTGCAAAATTTAGTTTGTACATGTACTTGAAAATCAATTTTCTTGCTCTTTTAAACATGCAGTTGAACGGGAAATCAATTTAGAGCCAAGACCGGAACCATTGGTTACAGTAACTCGGGTATTTTCCTACCAAGAGCTTGAAACTGCAACAAACAATTTCTCGGAAGATCTCGTCCTAGGGCAAGGTGGCTTTGGGAAAGTATATAGAGGACAAATAGCAACTGGTCAGGTAATTCTCTGTGGTCAAAGGAGCTTCGTTCTCAAGAATTGGCAAAACATTATTTACTATCTAGGCTCATCAAATTGATGTCCATGATGGTTTTTACTCAATCTTTCATAATGTGAAAATGTTGGATAGCTTTCTTTTCTGAAATATGTTAGTGTTCTAATAATGGCAGGCGGTTGCTGTTAAAAAATTCAAACCCTGCAGGTATTCAAGGGGTCCAGGAATTTACGGTGGAGGTTCTCATGCTTTCTCGTTTGAGTCACCCTAACCTTGTTGATCTGGTTGGATACTGTCGTGAGGGAGACCAACGCCTTGTTGTATATGAATTCATGCCTTTGGGTTCGTTGGAAAACCACCTCTTTGGTAAAATATCACTGTCTTGTTTTGAAAATTTTTAACATGGTATTCATTTTTATCTGAAACACATGCATAAATCACAGTATTGCTGCAATGAATGGATTGAATCATTGTTTCACTTTTACAGATCTTTCTCCTGGCGTAGAGCCACTAGAAGATTGCAATACAAGAATGAGGATAGCACTTGGCATAGCGAATGGGTTGAATTGCCTACACAATCAAGCTAATCCTCCAGTTATCCACAGGGACTTAAAACCATCTAATATATTATTGGGTGAAGGCTATCACCCAAAGCTCTCTGATTTTGGCCTTGCAAAGTTGGGCCCAAGTGGGAATAACACACACGTCTCCACTAGGGTCATGGGCAGCTTTGGATACTGTGATCCAGATTATATTATGACCGGACACCTCACCGTCAGGTCGGACATCTACAGTTTTGGTGTACTCTTTTTGGAGCTAATCACTGGACACAGAGCATTGGATAACACACGTCCAACCACAGAACGTTTGCTTATTGATTTGGTAAATAATTTCTACCATTTAATTAGATCCCTATCAAACTTCCAATTGCCAGAAAAAATATCATGCCAATCTTGAGTGTTGAACCTTAGGTTCAGCACAAGAGGAATCCTTCTTAAACTTAGTTCATCGTCAATTTGTAAACCATAGGTGGGTGTGACTAGAGGCCCGTATATAAAGTTAGTCAAATTAGAGAATTTAGAATGTCCCAATGAATCAGACCTAGAGATCATGACCAACAATACCAGTCACCGAGATACGAGGAACCCTCTCAATGATGGGGAGAATGAAGAGTCTGTTGACTCAAAACCGTTGGACTAGAAGCCATGCCTATCAAATTTGAACATCATGCCATTTTGATTAGATCCTGAAGCAATATCCAAAATCTTACATATTTATATCTATACTACTAATAAAAGTATCTTATATGAAAATTTTTTGATTCATTATTTTGCCCTCATAAGAAACTATAAAGGTTAACCTGTCCTATATTTAAATATGTAGACTATAATTATATCCCTCTGGACAAGATATATAAAAAATTTCTAAAACCTCAATATTAATACACATCGACAACTTTATTTGTATAATATTATCTTCGGTGCCAAAAAATTAATATATGTATCTTTTTCTCATCATTCATATTATAAACAATTTAAGTATGATAAAAATTAGATAGTATCTAATTTAGTTATATAATTAAATTTTAGGTTAATAACACTTTTAGTCTCTAAAATATGTATTTTTTGTCAGTTTAGTCCTCATTGTAACAATTTTATTAATTTGATTTCTAAAGTATTCAATCCGCGTCACTTTGGTCTCTAATTAGACAATCCGTCAAATTTTTTGACGGAAGTGACCATGTGTCATTTTTTTAAATGGTATTATGTGCCCAATACATGATCATTCCGTCAAAAACTTAATGGTCTGTCTATGTAAAGACCAAAATAACATGAATTAAATATTTTAGAGATCAAATTGACAAAATTGATACAATGAGGACTAAACTAAAAATATATATATATTTTACAGATCAAAAGTGCTACTAACTCTTAAATTTTTATGTATTTTATCAAATATTTTAATGAAATTTTTTACGTGGTGCATTGTTAGTTAGTGTGTGTATATATATATATACTAGTTATTACCTGTGCCTGAAGGCACAGAGTAATAAAAAAAGTAAACAATAAACATATTTGTATTCATATCCAAAATCAAATCACAAACATAGAGAAGAGATAAAAGAATTTAAACATCGGTTTGTAGTGGGGGTAAGAGGTGGTGGGCGGCAGTGGTGGTGGTGGTAGGAGACGGTAATGGTTGTGGTGAATGGCAATGACCGTGGTGGCGGCGGTGATGGCGGTTGTGGCGATGACGACGGTGGTGGTGGTGGCGATGGCGGTGGTGGCGGCGACGGTGGTGGCGGTGGTGGTGGAGGCGGTGGTGGTGACAGCGACGATGGCGGCGATGGCGGCGATGGTGGTGGCGATGGCAGTGGTGGTGGTGGTGGTGGTGGTGGTGGTGGTGGGGGTGGGGCGGGGGCAAGGGTGGTGGTGGTGGCGGCGGCTACGACGGTGGTAGTGGCGGCGGCTACGACGATGGTGGTGGCGGTGGCGACGGTGGTAGTGGTGGTGAAGGCGGTGGTGGTAGTGGTGGCAGCGGCGGCAGTGGTAGTGGTAGAGGTAGTGGTGGGACGGTTTCAAACATTATTTTTTTTTTAAAGTATTTATGAGAAATAATTTCTAAAAGTACTTTTAAAAAGTCACTCCAAACACACCCTTAGGGCCTTATTTTTCCTATTAAATTTAGGGTGTTAATATTAGTTGTTAAATTAACTTTAAAGTAAAATTTAAAGTGATCTCAACCTCGAATAGCAAAAGTCATTTTGTTTATCTTTTGAGATTTGAATTGTAAGCTACTTTATTATATAGATATAGTATATATATGTCTCATATCCGTAATCTCATAGATAGCACCATGCACCTTGTAATTCCTCATTTGCTGGAGTGGGTTCTTTTAATTTTCTGTGTGTGTTTGTTTTTGTGTCATCATTGTCATCAGCATTCTTGTGTACATTAATTTGTAGGCACGCTCCAAGGTGAAACACCCGAGGAGTAATAATGTGCAAAAACTAGCAGATCCACATCTAAAAGTCCAGTTCAGAAAGAGTGTCTTAGGCAAGGCTGTACGTGTGGCATTAATGTGTGTCCAAGATAACGTCGGGACTCGGCCTAACATGAGCGACGTGGTGACTGCACTGGAATACTTGATATCTGAGCAAGCTGGAACTGGAAGTGATCAAAGGGGCACAAGCACAACCCGAACGAGAGAAGCACCAATAAAGGAAGAGGAGAGCGTGGTAGGTTCCGAGGCGGCCTCTGGGAGTGGGAGCTCTTCAAAGGAAACAACGATGTTAGACAAGGATCAAGAACGAGAACAAGCTGTTGCTGAGGCCAAGAGGTGGGGAGAGGTTTTGAGACAACAAAAGGGACGATAAAGTACTGCTCCCACTGATTTTTCATAAACTCAATACATAATAATAATAGCATATTTGCCATTACATAAGATTTTTCATTTTTTTTGAAATACAATTTGGTGGACAAAATATTTTTTTGACATCAATTATGAAATTTTTTAGGGGATACGATCAAGGGCGGCCCTACACAAATTGAGGGCTAAAGCGAAAAAATATTTTATAGAGACTTAAGATATGATTTATTTTCAAAATTTTAGTGATTTTGACATCGGGTAGGATCAAACAACAAATTGGGTGTAATTGTGAAGTCAAGATCTTACAGATGAATAAATTAAATAAAGTCTTAAAGAAACAACAAGATAGCTAAAGATACGAACAATAAACCAAAGTAAGAAAATGAGACTGTAGTGATAGAAAAAGTGGGAGAGAGGTGGTAAGAGTAGAGGAAAAATTAATGAAAAGAATTTGAGAGAGATGACTACTTTTAAAGCTAGAAGTCGTTAATTTTAGATTTTTTTATAAGACTTTGTTATATTTTAGGATTTTTTTTATAAAGATTTATATAGACTTGTAAAAATAATTATATTTTAGGGTTTTTTATAAGGTTTTAGATGGACTTATGAAATATGTTGGCCTTTAACTTGGTCGGCTTCAGAACATGAAGCTAAACAAAGAACTGAAAATTAAATTGGATCTATAAATTTTTTAGGCTCTGGGCGATTATTTTAATGGTCGGGCCCTAGGGCGGGGGCCCTTCTGTGTCATTGAAGTATCTGTGTCTCTCGCAACAATTGTAATATTTGTTCGTCCCTCACTGTCAAGTCTTCGTCCATGAAACCAATTAAGTGAGACAAATTGATTACTAGATAACGGGCAACGATTAAAAATAATATGTATTATTTTATATTTTATGTATTTTTTCATTGATTTTTATAAGGTACTCTTATAGTAAAGATGTTCAATATTATAATGCGGTGTCACATAATTTTTCTTTTTTAGTAATTTAGGCATCTAATATATATTAAATATTATTAATTTTTTTTATATTCATTAGTTTTTATTGTGGATAATTTATGAGAACGAACAATTTAATTAGTTGGTATTTTTGTGTTTAAATGAAAACAAAATCAAGTTTAATAAATGATGTTTTTTTGGAAGAGATAGATACTTATTATATTTTTTTATCGAAGTATTAACTTTCTTTGTTTTTTAATAAATGTGTATGTGTGAGATGGACTGTACTTTTGAACATAAAAAATGTTTTTTGGTACTATAATTGGTCCTAATGATAAAGGTGGACATAGTCAAAAATTAATTTTTAATTAAGACAAAAAATTGTTATAGTTTACCGTGGTATAGTCTACCCAGACCCATGACCGCAAAATAAAAATATGATTAGACGGGTCAAATCAAATACCAATTTGGATGAGGAAACCCGGAGCCGATGGCCCAGCCAAGTGGGGACTAACTGCCACGTCACCACATGTGTCATTTTCTCTATTGGACTAATTCAGAACGGTCCACATCCACGATCAACAGGTCCACCAAACCGACCTGTCCAATAACCGAAAGCCACGTCACTCTGACCTCCCTGTAAAGTTTTAACCCCAAATCAGAGAATCTCTCTGTCCCTCGAAAAAGGAAAAGTTTCTGACGAAACTAAGCACATCTCACTCTCAGGCTCAGCACACACAACAAACCCCAAACACTCTCTCTCTCCCTCTTATGGCTTGTCGGCCAATCAGCACACTTTAGTCTTCGCTCGCCGGAAAGACGCCGGAATCTGACACATTTAGGCCTTGTTCCATCTCAAAGGAGATTTCAAGCCGTCGGAAAGGACTCATATTAGGATTCGAGTTCTTTTTTCGTGTGCAGTACTACTATTACTCTTTTATATATTGACTTTCTTTACAGTATATTGTATTAGAGATCGCCAGTTGAGAATTGAGGACACAGAGAGAGATATGTATGTAGTTCCACCTCCGAAACGGAACGATCCGATATACGGATCGGATAGATTTCGGGTTTACCAGACATGGAAAGGCAGCAATGTAAGAATTTTTTTTTTAATCTTTCTAGGCTTTAATTTGGTGTTCATAGTTTTTCATTTGCCTTTGCGTTACGTAGTAAAAAGCCACCAGCCAATTTTTGCCAAGTTATATATATTCCCTTTTCTCTAAAAGGCAGTTAATTTCTGTTGCTTAGTAAAATAGGTGGTTACTAATTGTAATTGGGCATATTGCGATGTTATTAACCAGTAAATTTGGTTGTAGCTTTTGCGGAAGTGGGTTTTATGAGGTTATGGACAGAATCAAGCGTTTACATTCTGTTTGTTCGACTCATATCTTATCACTGTTTGTGCTGTAAGTGTTCTGGAATGAGGGCTTGTGTAACGATGTTGCTTTTTTTTTTTCAATTTTTTTGATTAAAGGGTAAAAATTATTGGAATTGTGTTCTGTTTTTTTGCTCGGTTGTCTACATTTTGGGGCTGGCAAAAACTTGGTCAATACATTCTGCAAGTGGAAAAGTTGGAAAATTTGACAGTTTGACCCTGTTGGGGGCGGAAAAGTTGGAAAATTTGCCATCTACTAAGTCTGTTCTTTTAGTTTTCAATTCATGCATGCTATTATCATCTTGATTCACCATCTATGACTTATCAATTCATATAGCCTCTGTTGAATCAATCCCTCAAGTTTTAATCAAACCAGTAAGTGGTCTACTTTTTTATTTTCTAGTTGTCACATCACATGCCAAAGCCTTTCCTCCTTTCTATTCTATGTTCTTCCACTTGCACTAATCATTTTCTTCCTATATTTTTATTATAACTGATCTTTTTAGTGGTGGTGGAAACGTACGAATACTAATTAGTCATGAATATATTTTCCAATGCAACTTAGATGTCATACTCGCCGAACCCATCAAATAGTGCATGCTTTGGCAGTAATTTAACTCTATCTGCGTGTTTTTTTTTTTTTTTGGAAAAGCATTGAGACCCTTAATCCAGGATGACATTTTGTTCTTTGACATTGATGTTGTTTTTGCACTTCAAAGCTTGAAGTCTTTTTGTGAAGAATGAATTTGTTATGGATAGAAATTTATCTTTGTGAAGAATAAATATGATATGGAGAAAACATTCATTATTTTGTCAAGATATAATAATTTTAATTGATTTCTTTGTTCGCAGATTTTTTTTCTTCAGGGAAGGTTTATTTTTGGACCCGATGTAAGATCTCTGGCATTGACCATATTCCTTATTGTTGCTCCTGTCACCGTTTTCTGTGTCTTTGTTGCCAGAAAACTTATGGATGATTTTTCTCACCACTTGGGAATATCAATTATGGTTGTCGCAGTTGTATTTACTTTTTATGTAAGCTCTCTCTCTCTCTCTCACACACACACACACACACACTCACTCACTCACTCACATACGCACATGTATGCACAAGTCAGAGAATTACTTTCAATTCCATTTTTGAATATCTTGAAAAACTGGTTAGCTGGTAGTATTGGATATCACCCTCTGATTTGCATGTTACTTTTTAATCTCTTTTTTTGAAGTTGCTTACTCTTTGGAGTTATTCCAATTTATTATTTGGTATTTTTGTTGATATTAATTAGAACTTGTTCAACAAACTTGCAGTATAGAGTAACAAGCTATTTGGTATCATAATGTTGTGATATGTGGAGTAAAAAGAGTAATCCAGTAAGAATGTTCTTTTTGTCCAGTGGCTTTAATGATGGGAGTTGAGGAGTGATTTTGCTTGTATTAGATGAAGGCCTTAAGTAGCTTGGCTTGATAGGATGAGAAATGACATGATGACCAACAATCTAGGAAGAACAGATATGGATGCAATACAGATATGACCAGTAAATGTTTACAATATCATCTGTCTTATTTTTTATTAAGGTATTGTATAACAGCTACAAATACAGTCACAAATACCAAATATTGAAGACTATCTACTATTTTGCAGCTCAAGAAAAACTATCAGAAATGTCAAATATGTACTTGGATTAGAAATCTCAAATGGCAAATGCAAAGACTGACCTTTTTAAAATTTTGGTGGCATGAAAACAGTAAGCTAAGGAGGAAAAAAAAAGTACTACCATCAAGCCAAGAAACTTCATTAATATCATCTTCAACTTTGTCGTCTTCATATGAAAATATTACGGCTTCCATATCTGGCTCATCTAGAAAGACTTGTAATTTCAAGTACGCGCCCTCCAAAAGCATCTCCACCACCATCCCACATCTTGGTCTCTTCTTCAATGTACTGTCGATGACTCCTTGGTATAAGATGAAGATGGTTATGGACCAAACCAAACTTCAGCTTGCTGTGATGTCATTTTGTTCATCACCGGTTACCAAAATGCTTTCTTTAATTTTGGAAGCAGTTTCAGAATTCCATCTCTTTTTGAGAAAGTTGAATGCATTATATTCTAGTATCCATAAATAGTTGGAATTCCTAGTAGATACTAATTTTGTAGCTGTGATGGAGTTATTTTTATTTAGAGATTTACCTGAAGGAAGCAGATTTGCACATTTGGTTATTTGTACCTAGTCAGTTTTTCCATTAATCTAGAAAAGAATATGGCAATAGGGTTGTTCTCTGGTCTCCTGTTACTTTGTGCTTAACATTAAGATTTAGGATTTGAGAAGTTGCAATTTAGGTACCTAATTTCATGATCCAAAGAGTTATAAGCGGTACAGATGTGGTTGCCCATACTTGTGGCAGATGGTTTGATGGTGACCTCGTGTGAAAAACACTGTGACTACACCATTTAGTGAAGGGTCATGTGTGGCCACAAATCCTGAGATTTTTGTTGCCGTTGAATGGATGTGGTATTCATACAGGAAATTGAATTATTTCTCCACTAAATGGTATTATGACCTCGATATATTCTCACTTCCAAGGTTCAGGAAATTCCATTCATCAGAGTGAACGATTGGACGATTTTGGTGTGTAAATTGTAGGTCCATCATATTTGTTGCTCTGACAAGAATAAGCAGCATAATGGTGCTTCAGTGTAGTGGCCAGGATGTGCTGTATGAAATGATAATAGAGAGCAGATTGCCAGTAGAGTATGCCTTAGAGTCTTTTAGACAAGAAAGTGCACAGTACTTGCACATATTTTTGGTCATTATAAATGGGCTAGCTCTTAGCTTTTACTCAACCATTAACAACCTATCACACGTGAATTTGTAAATGAAATTTCAGTATCAGTTTTCTACAACCTGAAACTCTAAGCTGGTTGACTGACATGTTTGATTTTGTAGGTTTTAGTTCTTCTCCTACTAACCTCTGGAAGAGATCCTGGGATCATTCCTCGTAATGCACACCCCCCAGAACCTGAAGGCTATGATGGAAGTGCAGAAGGTGGTAGCCAAACTCCACAATTACGCCTGCCTCGCATCAAGGAAGTAGAGGTTAATGGCATTACTGTAAAGATCAAGTATTGTGATACCTGCATGCTTTATAGACCTCCTCGCTGCTCACATTGTTCTATCTGCAATAACTGTGTTGAGCGATTTGACCATCATTGCCCTTGGGTTGGGCAGTGCATTGGGCTGGTAAGATATGCTGTCTACAATGACTGCCTTTAATAACTTTATGCATTGATCTGCTTCTATTTGATGCATTATGATGTTTCTTTTTTACTTTGTAATTGGTGGTGAAGCTTCATGGGCTTGGGCTTGTGGGAATTAATTTCCTTTTTGAAGTTGAAGAGTTATTAATCAAAATTCAAGAGGCATACTTGTAGGCTAAAGAACTGTCAAGGTCCTTCCTCTTTAATATCCCAATGTCTATGCAATTTAAAAGAATCTGCTGTAGTATTTGTAACACAGTTAATCCAATCTATATATTAGTTACTGCATTAGCTTACCTAGAACATGCACGGAAGAAACTGGATCAAATTACTGTACAAGACCATAATATCTTTAGCCAGTGGGCCAATGTTCCCAGGGACATTATTTTGTGGCTTTGTCTGCCAAAGTCTGACTAACTACGTTGAAGTTTTCATTTTATGTAACCCGTCAGACCTTTTCTCTAAGCTAGCAATGCATTTCTAGCTCGGTTGCCAAACACTTTCTTGTCATTGAAGTTAAGTCGTAAATTGTGGGTTGGATTTTCGATTGTCAGTTTTTCCGTTTAAATGTAGTATAATGTCCAAGAAATTCCATTTGGTTTGACCAATTTCAAGTTAGAAATTGAATCTAATTTCAAGCCATTTAGTCATATGAAATATATCATTAGGATGTGCATTGTTTCTTATTTTGTAGGTGTCGTCCATGAACAGCTGATTGTCTTTTATCATTGAGCCACATGACAATTTGTCGTTAGTTCACCATCCAAGACTTGAGCTATTTATCACTTCTGAGTTGATATTTTATCACAGGAACAACAGGATTAGAGATTATACCAGACCATATATCCCCTGATAAGCTATCAACATTGTCTTTCTGGCTTTGTTGTTCAGAAATTATGTTTTGTTTATTGCCTACCAAATATCTTATGCCCGACAAAAAATTTCGGTGTTGATCCCTTTTTTTCTTGTAAATATGATTCTCAATATTATCTTGGTTTAAAGAAAATTAATTTCCTTGTACATCTTAATCTGAACGTTTGACAATTTTGGACGCAGCGGAATTATCGATTCTTCTTCATGTTTGTCTTCTCGACGACTCTTCTTTGTATATATGTCTTTAGTTTCTGCTGGGTATACATTACGAGGATCATGGATTCAGAGAATACCACAATATGGAAAGCAATGATCGAAACCCCTGCCTCCATAGCTCTAATCGTTTACACCTTCATATCAATGTGGTTTGTTGGTGGGCTCAGCGCCTTTCATTTATATCTCATCAGCACAAATCAGGTAAGAGCTTGAACTTATGTCAGCATCTCATACTGAAATATATATGCATTTGGTTCAGGTAAAATATATACTTAGTGATTTATAACAAGAATCTTTGTGTGCTGTGTTTTTTGCAGACCACTTACGAGAATTTTAGATATCGATATGATCGGCGAGCCAACCCTTATAACAAAGGAGTTGTGCAGAACTTCAAGGAGATATTTTGCACCAGTATCCCACTGTCCAAGAACAATTTCAGGGCAAAGGTGCCATGGGAACCTGAGTTACCAGCTCGATCTGTGGGTGGGGGTTTTGTTAGTCCCAACATGGGTAAAGGTGTGGAGGACATAGAAATGGGCAGAAAGGCAGTATGGGGAGGTATTGGTACTGGGGCTGATCACCATGAAGAGCGGCTTAGTGACACTGATGGCCTGAACATTAAGAATGGTGGATTAGGTGAAATGTCCCCCGAGATGAGGACTACTGTAAATGAAGGAGATCGTGCTGGAATACATACCAGGAGATCCAGTTGGGGAAGGAGAAGTGGAAGTTGGGAAATGTCACCTGAAGTTCTGGCTTTAGCATCTAGAGTGGGAGAACCAAACCGAATGGGTGGGAGCAGCAGTCGCAGCAGCTTGATCTCCTCCCGGGCTGCAGAACCTAAGCTGTAATGGACGGATAGTGTTGAAAGAGACAGATTTAACTTGGTTGCTTGAAGCGGGCTTTTTGAGGTCTGTTGTGTGCTCATTCAAACTTAACGATTGTGCACTATGTAGGACTTGCTTTGACAGGGTGTTAGAAGTGCTGGTTTAGCAATTGTGCTTTCCGAAGGAGTGGTGTGGTGTGGTGTTGTGGTAAGAGTTGTTTTCTTCTTTATTCCTGATTTGTATTGCATTCTAGTGCCTAAATGTTTTCATTCCCTTTATGGGGCTGTGATAAGCGACAACCTTGCTTTATATGCTCTTATAACCATTCTGTTCATTCTGTCTACCATCAATCCTGTGGGTTGGCTCAACGTAAGTTGAGTTATTTCAAATTCGTATCACTCAGAATGATTGCATCCCAATAGCAGAACTCATTCATATCGTGTAAGTGCTTGCTGGCGTGATGCCTAAAACGAATTCAAGATGTTCTGAGTTTTTTTTTGGCCGGAAAATGGGTTGAATCGAACCATTTTGTTGGCCCTTTTCTTATATTTTTACTATTTCTTATTTCTTTGTGCCCAAACTGATACCCATGTCATGGGTCCAAAAGGTTTTTGAAGTTATGGTAGATCTTGATACAGGTATTCAGATCCTTACACTTTCTCTTCAATTCTCTTCTTGACATGTCATCCACGGATTAACAAAACTCCTCAGCGAACATAGAAACCAATTATCGTACCACTTATGTTTTTTTTTTTTAAATGTTGGTGGGGGGATTTGAAATTCTTCATCACTTCCATTTGTCATATTTTATATAAAAGCACAGGAATCTAAACGACATTAAATCCATCTCATGCTTTAGAATGACATGAAAGTAAGAGTATAAGCTACTATAGGTATCAATGCGATCATGGGTATTGACTTTGAAATTTTGTGGAAAGCTATGGTATGGTAGGTATGTGTGGTTGATTAAAGCATTCAACAATCCTCCTCAAGATACAGTCAGTTATGGCTACTTTTCTCTCCAATTAACACGTTCTTGTTTTATTACCCAAAAAAGAACAGCATTCATATGTATGCCGTAATTACTTGTGTAAAAGTGGACAATTTATGTTGGATGGTGAAACTATCACATTGTTGTTGTTACATTACGTATTAATTGGTGTGATTGATTCAACACGAAATAAATAAAAAAGAACATGACCAATTGTGACACGAATTCAAGATTTCTTGAACAATTGAGTTTGAGAGGTGTCTTCTTTATTATCATTTAGGTAAGGCTAATTATATTCATCTAGGTACCAATCCTCCATTCAATTTCAACCATTGATCCTAAATTGAATACTTTGAAATTATTAACTGTAAGATAACAAAATTTTAAAAAAATTTGTACATGACAAATTTTTAACGAATAAAAAATAAAAGTATACCACGTACCATAATGGGACTCGATTGATTTTTGTTCTATCAGAGTTTTGAGAGATCTCAATCGCCACACAACACAGCAGACTAAAACTTCAAAAATTTTAGGGATTTTTCCGTAATTCATTTGAATTGACTATTAGTAGACTGTGGCTGATTTTTGTCTTCTACTTGCTGGAAAAGTGTGCTATATCGGGAAGGTGTGAGTTAGTAACTGCCATGAAATAATTTGGCTATAGAGGGGTAAAACGGGCAACAAATATACTAACTCTTTTTTTTTTTCCTTTTCAAATACATATGGAGTCCATAACCGTATGTCTGTCCAGCTAAAAGTTCCACATTGACGTTTTTCATTTTAGCCAAGTCACCTTCTTTCTCTTTCTTCTCAACGGAAGGCATTACTACCAGATGCTTTTGGTCGGAGAGACGAGTCTCTCATGTCAATGTAGGAGAGAGAAATCAGGTTAAGTAGGTGGGTACCATGAATCTTGCTTATTTTGGTTCATTTTCTTCAATCTGCTACATGCTTGATGCCTCTTGACTCATCTTAGTTGCTAGTTTTGTCCTTTCAGCACTGTGTAATGTATACCCTGTTGTTTTTACCCCTCCCTCTCTCCCTCAGAGTTGATGGGATTCAAATGGTGTTTATGCAGACATTTTTCTGAGTTTCTTTCGTACTGTTATTGTTCATGGGCAGACAGACATGTACAAGAATCAGCTGCAGGAGCTTGCACAAAGGAGTTGCTTCAATCTTCCTTCTTATGCCTGCATCAGAGAAGGGCCTGATCATGCACCTAGATTCAAAGCTTCTGTGAACTTCAATGGAGAGATCTTTGAGACCCCCAGTTATTGTAACACCTTAAGGCAGGCTGAACATGCTGCTGCTGAAGTAGCTCTCAGTGCACTTTCCACAAAGGGTCCTTCAAGGTCTTTGACTGCAAGAGTTCTTGTAAGTCCCTCCCTTTCAGAAACACACCCACAAGTGGTTTGTTTTTGATATATTGTTGTCCAATCACACCTATACTTACAGAGTCTTATTTTTTGTACACCAAAGGATGAAACAGGTGTATACAAGAACCTCCTCCAAGAAACTGCCCACAGAGCTGGTCTGAACCTCCCCGTATACACCACAGTGAGATCTGGTCCAGGCCATGTCCCAGTTTTTACTTCTACCGTAGAGCTCGCAGGGATGAATTTCACAGGAGAGCCAGCCAAAACAAAGAAGCAGTCTGAGAAGAACGCTGCTATAGCAGCCTGGTCTGCATTGAAAAGAGGTAATTTATGCTTTCCCCCACTTTTTTAGAGTTTTTGTCATGTTAGGTAGTTGGGTTTTTAGAATGATATCAATAATCATTTTATCCATCTGTGTAGTGCCAAACTTGGTTTCACTGTCCCATACAAGTAAGGAAACAGACAATCATGATCAACAGGAACAGGCAATTGTGGCTAGAGTTCTCTCAAACTTAGAACCCAAATATGAAGGCAAAACAGCTTGGAGAAAGGACCAGAATCAAGCAAGAAGAACAATGCTGAAGTGTCACAGAGACAACAGATCTAGTAATCCTCCACAGTATCAAGATTGGAAGTTTATGGATTTACTGATGGATTCTGCCTTAGAAGTTTCAAGTCAAAAGCAGAACAGCTTTGTATCTCTACTGCCGCCACCCCCACCTAGAACAAATTCCAAAATCTTACCAACTTCATCTAGCCACAATCCAACTCTCCACCAATCAATAACAACAATGCCTAGCCCCCTTAAAGTCATGGGCAGATCACAATTTAAAAGGCAAGAGGTAGCAACTCCGGTGGATGAGCATCAAAAAGATGAGGATGAATGGCTTTATGGAAAACTAGAGGTCAACAAGAAGCCCATTGAAAAGGAGGGTCCTAGCAAATCAATTTCAAGTGCAGCTTTTGAGGCAAATCTTATAATCTGCAGGCCATTTGCAGCGCCAAATACAGGGAAGTTCAAGACTTCAGTGCCCAATCCTAGTCCTCAAAATGAACAAACCCATATCGGAACCAGGCCTTTTGGGCCACCAACACCATCTCAAATGGCCATCCCTCCTCCTATCAAGGCTCCTTCATGCAGCCACATAGGCAGGACCTTATACAGTGGAGGGCACCACCCACAGAGAACTGCTCCAGCAGTTCAAATCAGGTCAATCATCCCAGTATGTGCAGCAGCACCACCGCGAATGAGAACCCCACCAAACCCTCCGCCAATGAAGGAAGCTACTTCAACACCAACAGAGTCAGGAGCTGAGGTTTCATCTGCCAGCCCAAAGTTCAACGAGCTACAGTTGTGCTCAACCCAACTTAGCTCGACCTTCGACAAGACCCTACGGTTATGAAGTAGAAAGAAATTTAATATAATTAGTATCTTTTGTTAGCTTTCCGATGTTGTTTTGTCCCTTAAACAGAATAGTTTTTTTTGGCCTGAACCAAAATTTGTTGTAAGGGGACCGCCGGGATATATTGTAAAAGATGACAGGTTTTCTACATGTTTTTACCCCCACATACAATTACTGCACAGAGAGAGAGAGAGAGAGAGGCATTAATTGACATCTGGAGAGTTGGTTGGGTGCAGATAGAGAGCAATGAAGGCAATCTGGAGAGGAGAGGACGAACCAGACAACTGCAGCGATAAACGCGAGCCCATTAATTTACCCGTCAGAACAAATAAATTGGTCCTGTCTTCACCATTAATGCTCTCTCTCTCTCTCTCTCTCTCATGCACCTACCAATGGATAGAGTGAAGCTTCTCCCTCTCTCTTACTTTTTTGTTCACAAATCTGATCAACTATAAATAAATGAGATATAGGTTAAATAATTTTTTGACACGGAACAGGATCCATTTCCTATAAGATGATTAATTCTTGATCCTCCCCAATATTCAAAAATTTAAATCAAAAGTAGCCGTTATAAACTAGGGGCACATTAGGTATTACATAGACGGAAGAGTCCAGAGTCATTCTTTTGCCATCCAGTGTCTGTCAGTTCATTATGGTTGATTAAAAACGTTGACTTTGAGCGAATTATGTGATGGAAAACACAGATCTGACCCAACCAACTACCAACAGGCCTTTTATATTATAGTATAGTAGAGGGGAGGGTAAGCAATAGAGAAGATAGGGTGCACCCTACAAGCTTACTACCATACAATACCGTACTATTAAGGTTGTGTTTGACTTAAGTATTTGAAATGATAGGATTGAATGAAGTCATCCATCTCATACCCATTCAACCCAAGAAAAAAATATAAATTTAAAATTTATTCTCTTTATCTTTTGTTTGGCTTAAATATTAAAAAGTTGTAAGCCCACATTTATTTCATATAACACTTTGTTTGAATGGAATATTAAGTAATGGTATAACTATTAAAATTACCAAGAACCCCAACTTAATCTAATCCGTATTTATATCTGGATTTGTCAAGGTTAAAAATGTACTTTACACAAATACTCTCCAACCGGAGTATTTTAAACTCACATTTATTTAAAAAAAGTTTTTATGTAATTAAATACACTATTCATCCGACCTTGAATTATTTATAGTGATAATACCGATCCCAAAATACGTGTCCAACACATGAGTATAAATGGAATAAGATGAACTCTTACATTATATTATCCAATCATTCTTTTGTAATATCTAAAACAAACACACCCTTAGCTAGAGTTGCTGCCTTGTGTTGGAGAAACTAGCTCCCAGAAGCCAGAATCAGATTGCTGATGGATATCGAGTCTGATAACTCTCTGATTTCCATGATTCTGCATGTAGATTTGATGTTAGAAGCATCACATGTACTGCTTAGTACTTACTACTGGGTTTGGTTTGTTTGAAGGGACCAACAAAGGTTTTTCTTACTTGGTCCAAAACTGGGTATGAATTGATCATCCTAACTTCTTAAATCCAAAAAAAATCTGATTTTCTTTGGCCCAAAAGCACTTTTAAAGTGTGCAAATGCTGGAGGCATTCCTCGAGATTTTATCCAGACTGCCCCCTCCCCACTGGTAATTTCTTAGTGAACCAATTTTGTGGACCCCCCAACTCATTAATACTACATCAAAGCGGGTCACTGCATGAAGTCTTCCCAAATCAATTAATTGGCTGGGCCTCACTCTATTTCCTTTTTAGTTCAGAATTTAAGTAAGTTATATAGCTGACAGCAGAACTTTATGGACTCAAATATTCACATGTGGGCATTAGTAATATAACTCAGAGACAACCTAAACATTTCCAGTATCCAATGAACGGAAAACCTATGTTTCACGTATTTTGATTTGCGGACGGGCCAAATGTCCTAAAGAACTTAGTTTCCAAACATTTATGACCTTATCTACTCGAACCAGTTTAAGGTTATAAAATCGTGATTGTTCAGACAATTGAAACAAAACATACTGTTACTTCTAGACTTTTTTCTCTACCTTGGAGATTAAGGACAAACAATTTTCTTAATAGCAAGCGACTAGACTAGAAATTTAAGATAACTTGGGAAAAAGACAATAATACAAACGACAAAGATAAATTGATGAATGATCTATTGTACTTGAAATTAAACGGAAACGAGATCACCGGAGTCACGATTACAGTGTAAAAGCAATAAACTAAGCAAAATAGTGTAGGAGAAGGCTCTAGAATACTGTATATGTGTGTGTGATCAAGAGACCTCCTCTCCGTAACCTAGCCCTCTATATTTATAGGCGGCCAGAGCCGTCTTTTCCGGACTTCTATTTCCAACATCATCTATCGTGCATGGAACCGTCTGTAACCGTAGGCTCATGATGTCATGTCTCTTCATTATCCGAGATTCATGAAGACCTTTTTTCTTTTATCTGCCTTATCTCCCTTGAATCTTTGTTGACTTGATCCTAGCCATTGGCCCTTGCTACATGTCACCTCTACATTTTTATTATTGAGTATAAATAGATTACCATAGTGTAGCCTCAAAACACATAATGGCTTTTTTTTTTCTCTAGAGCCAGCTATTAACTCAAACAATATGAAAGTACAGTTCAATCATAAGAAACAATGCAAAAACCTTCACCTACATATTGGTACTCTTAGGATACATGTAATTACCGATGCAAAAGGTAACTACCAAAAGTAACTCCTATGCTCATATTAACATGTAAGTAACCAATCTCACACAAACACATAGGTCACTAAACTCAAGCAAGAAAAGGACCACTTGGGTAACCTTCAATGGAGAATGTACAGCATGGACCTTGAAACTTAGGGGTCAAGCCTCACCACGTTCTATGATGTTCATCAATGTAACCAATAAACAAAGTGGGAACCAAAACATAAAAAATATGTACCTGGGGAAGGGCCCCATGGGAAGCGGTCTGACCTCCGACTACTATGAAGTCAAGGTATCCCGTGCAACTGCAATTCCTGCCATAGGGTCATCTTTTTGTGCTTTTGGAAGAGAGGTCCTTTGCATTAAAAATTACACCTCTCAGGTCCCCATATACAATGCACTTAACGCAATCAATTGTAAGGATTATGCCCCTGCCGGATCCGAGAGCAATTCCCTCTCAGATTTACTAACCAATTGCATAGAGCCATTTTATTACAGAAAAAAGGTCGGAATTCTCCAGTAGTAAGTTCTACACAAAATTTAGTTGGCTCGACAGTTTACCGATCTTTTTACTTTAGCAATACTTGTAAAACCTTGATTTACGTTTGCTATTACAAAAAGGAAACAAAACATAATTTTCTCATTGATACTCTCTCCATTACTTATCAAGTCCACATAAGCAATACAGGCGAGGGAAATGTCTAGGGGAATAGCAAAAGGGAATGAAAGAAAACATGCTTCATGTTAACATAATGCAGATACAGCTATGTTCAAATGCATAAATTCCATTTAGAAATAATATTTCCTTCTCAGACGTTTCTGACATCAAAAGCAATAATATTTTCACTAGATGCAGCTCCTTCTCACAGAATAAATTGAACAGAGTGGGCAGGATATCTTAGATACAAAAAAAAAATTGTCTTCAGTGCTGAGGAAATCAAGTAGGAATAGCCAAAACAATTGACTGAGATACCTGTGTGACATTCGTAAAACTCAACGCATGGATTGAGACTGAAAGCGTTTCATGATAGTGAGGCTCATATCAAAATATCGCCTAGCACAGTTTGAAAGGCAAGATGTTTCACTAGAGCTGAATTTGCTTCCAGGGGTACCAGTAATGCACTTGTCCCAGCATTCCTTTGTGACCTTCGCAACCATCTCATTTAGCATGGCCTTCTTCTTTTCTTGCTGCAAGAGACCATAGAGAAAATTTTCAGGACATTCCCATTGTACAATATGATATGATGACATCCTTCAAAAGAGCCTTATCAAAAATCATATAAAATTCAAGATATCTTGGTTGCAACCCATATGCTTTATTTTTGGATATGCAACGATGGATTAGTATTATGATACAGTGAACAAAGTCTAAACTCAAAACGAAACACAAGATCAAAATAAAGGCAGAATAAAACCCCCACAAATAGCACAAAGAATTGTAGAATACAATCCCCAAAGAGAGCAACATAAAAGATCAAGATTGGCCCTTTGATCTCCTGGTTAGGACTTAGGAGTATCAGGGCAGCCAACTGCCCCAATGGGCTTGATATGCCATATTGAAAAGTTAATGCTACCAAGACCACTCGCTGAAGGTCCTCAGCTTGCAAGAAGAAAACTATCCCTTTGTACCCAGAAACTATTAACCTCTTCAATCATATCCGACAATTTTTTCAGCAACCAACCTTACAAACAACCCCATCTCCCTTATCATCTAATTTCATAAGGGCTCGACACCTCAACCACCAAAACAAACCTTTCCTCACAACGACTGTTAGCTGCAAGTTCCCTGAGAAGAATGTAGTGTTCACCTAATCAAAGTTGAACATTTCACAAAGATCATATAATAATTCCCCCAAAACAAAAAATAAACCTCGACACAGTGAGCATTTGATGGGCTGCTCTCTGAACAGTCCAATCAACAATTTGAGCGGCTTTCGGTCACATGACAGACGATGGGTTACAACGTCTAAGGGAAGGAAGGTGTGCTTCAACTTTTTACTTCTCCAATTATCGGCCCAGCTTTCTCAAATAAATTACAAATATAAATGAGCTCCTCCTGCTCTTGTAGTCTTGTTGCTTAATAGAAAAAGAAGACTAAACAGATAGGTACGCTAAACCCCCTTCTCTTTACTTATTTCTCCTTCCTTCCGATGTGGGTATCCAAACAAAAGGAAGAATTGTGCGGAGATTAAGTTGCCACAAAAGATACATTCAAAATTAAGCAAAGCCTATTAGCTGAACCCTAAATCATGCTTACCACGAAGACAGATATGCATACGAACACACAAACGCCTACATGATCAGAGGAATTTACCTCGAGAAACGTTTGTAACTCTGCAGAGTTTCGATTCAATGAATCCATGGCGGCAAGCAATTGTGAGCTATTCGCTGATTATCTCTGGCCTTGTGTGTTATAACCCTAAACCCTACGAGGCGATCGTTAGAACCAACCCATGTCCCCCAGGCTCCAGCTTTCAATCCGGACTACACCGGCAATTATCAACCCGGTTTGTGACGACTCGATTCAAGTATATGGTTTCTTCGATTAAACATTGGGTCACACAATGGGCTTGTCTTCCATACTTTCAGCCCATCATGGCAAGACACGAAAATTAGGAAAAGCCCAATGGACTCCTCTATCAATCCAATGACAGTGGATTTAATAATTGTGGCTATTGAATGCATTCCATTATCAATTAAATGGTGAAAATGTGTTAATATTTTGTTTGGTACGATAAAAACATAGAAAGATGGAAAGTTTGAGGGATAGATAAAACATTATGTTTGATAAGAATGAAAAATTGAAATGATAAAAAATTTGATAAATTAATTTTTCTTCTAATTTATCAAAATCAATTACTCTAAAATTGAAAGGAAAAGTTAATTATGTGCATTGAAATGTATATTATTTGTTTATATCATTTGATATATACATACATCATATTTATCAATGATATATTATGTATACATTAATTTCATTTGTAAATATAATGGTAAAATATGTATTTATACTTGTTTTAAAATATATATATATCTATATAATAAAGTAGCTTACAATTCAAATCTCAAAAGATAAACAAAATGATTTTTGCTATTCGCGGTTCAGATCGTTTTAAATTTTACTTTAAAGTTAATCTAACGGCTAATATTAACACCCTAAATTTAATAAGAAAAATAGACCCCTAAGGGTGTGTTTGGAGTAATTTTTTAAAAGTACTTTTACAAATTATTTCTCAAGAATATTTTAAAAAAAATAATAGTATTTGAAACCGCCCCACCACTACCTCCACCACCACCACCCCCACCCCCACCACCACCAACGCCGCCGCCACAACCCCCACCCCACCCCCCCACAACCGCCACCACCACCGCCGTCGCCACCTTCGCCGCCACCACCACCGCCGTCGCCGCCACCGCCACCACCACCATCCCCGCTGCCCTCGCCACCACGGTCATTGTCACCCACCACAACCATCACCGTCTCTTACCACCACCACTACCGCCCACCACCTCTCACCCCCACTACAACCGATGCTTAAATTCATTTATCTCTCCTCTATGTTTGTGATTTGATTTTGGATATGAATACAAATATGTTTATTGTTTACCATTTTTATTACTTTGTGCCTTCAGGCACAGGTAATAACTAGTATATCTATATAATAAAGTAGCTTACAATTCAAATTTCAAAAGATAAACAAAATGACTTTTGCTTTTCGCGGTTCAGATCACTTTAAATTTTACTTTAAAATTAATCTAACGACTAATATTAACACCCTAAATTTAATAAGAAAAATAGGCTCATAAGGGTGTATTTGAAGTGATTTTTTAAAAGTATTTTCTAAGTGTTTGAAACCGTCTCACCACTACCTCTACCACCACCACCATTGCCACCGCTACCACCACCACCACCACCACCATTGCCACCGCTGCCACCACCACCGCCATCGCCGCCACCACCATCACCATCGCCACAGCCACCGCCGCCACCACCACTACCACCACCACCACCACCACCACCGCCAACACCGTCGCCGTCGCCACCACCACCAGCGTCGCCACCACCACCACCGCCCCCACCGCCACCGCCACTGCCACCGCCACTGCCACCGTCACCCCCACCACCACCACTGTCGTCGTCGTCGCCACCACCACTGTCGTCGTCGTCGCCACCACCACTGTCATCGCCACCACCAACACCGCCGCCACCACCACCATCGTCGCCGCCACCGATGCCATCGTTGCCGCCACCACGGTCATTGCCATCCACAACAATCATCACCGTCTCCTACCACTATCACCTCTCACCCCAATACAACCGATGCTTAAATTCATTTATCTCTCCTCTATATTTGTGATTTGATTTTGGATATGAATACAAATATGTTTATTATTTACCATTTTTTATTACTTTGTGCCTTCAGGCACAGGCAATAACTAGTATATAATAAAATAGCTTACAATTCAAATCTCAAAAGATAAACAAAATGACTTTTACTTTTCGCGGTTGAGATCGCTTTAAATTTTACTTTAAAGTTAATCTAACGGCTAATATGAACACCCTAAATTTAATAGGAAAAATAAAGTCCTAAGGGTGTGTTTGGAGTTACTTTTTAAAAGTACTTCTATAAATTATTTCTCATAAATATTATAAAAAAAAAAAAATAGTGTTTGAAACCGCTCTACCACTACCTCTACCACCACCACCCCCACCGCCACCGTCATCGCCACCGCCACCGCCACTACCGCCGCCCCCCGCCCCCACCACCACTATCTCCCCCCACCCCCACCCCCACCCCCACCACCATCGCTGCCGCCACCACCACCGCCATCGCTGTCGTCGTCGCCGCCACCACCACCCTCGCTGCCACCGCCACCACGGTCATTGTCACCCACCACAACCATCACCGTCTCCTACCACCACCACTGCCGCCCACCACCTCTCACCCCCACTACAAACTGATGCTTACATTCATTTATCTCTTTTCTATGCTTGTGATTTGATTTTGGATATGAATACAAATATGTTTATTGTTTACTATTTTTTATTACTTTGTGCCTTCAGGCACAGGCAATAACTAGTATATATATATTTTATATCTTATCAAACACAAAAAAATCAAATTTTCATACTTTTCATCATTCTTACCAAGCACAAATGAGGGAAGGAATGATTCTTCCCACTTTTCTATCATTCTATTTTTTTTATCTACCTTATCAAACGGATCATAAGTTTTCAAATTATGTCTCAATAGTATTAGTGAAAGCGTTATTAACCCATATCAGCCCTTTTTTTAATAAAGAATTAAAAAAATTAATGGACACAAATTTTTTTTCCAAACGCTAAAAAAGTTCCGTAAAAAATTTATAATATTTTTTTGGGTTAAATTGTAATTTTCTTTTAGTCAAAATAAAACTGTTGCCAAATGTTGGTCCAAAAACATAATGGTAAATTTGGTACCGTGGCTATTGTACTCTTTAGTCTATATGTCACTGTATGTATGTGGGTGCGTGGGTGGGTGGGTGGGTGGGTCTTCGAATTTGTCCTATGTCTTTAAAATGTGCGGATGTGGATGACGGAGTGATCTTCTCTTGGTCCTCTTCCCTCTAATTCCTATAAAATGAAACAATCAGTACTATGAAATGATTGTTACGGATCATGAAATTGTGGGGTATTATTTAATCCTGCCAGCAAACATCTCCTTATGTAGTGGTCCGCATTCCAACTTTTTAAATATGTTTGTTGGCAAAGGCACTGATGCATTGCCCCGCCCCTGAACCTGTCCCATAAGGTTCCTCAACGCACTACAGTTGGTGCTAGAAACATACATAAAAAGAATGGTCCACAACATTTTGGGGATTTTTGGATGGTTAGGGAAACCCAAACTCCTTTAATGGATATGATAAATCATAAAAATAATGGTCCTAATACGACATACATCAAATCAATTAGTTATAGATGGTTGGATTGTTCGTATTTAATTTAGAAATATTAGATCTAGAGATTTAATCTATTGTAATTGTTGAATTACATAAAAACTTCATCTAACATTAAAACTCATAATTAATCTAAAAATTATAATGAATTATGTTTATGTCATATTACTTATAAAAAAAACTAAAAGAAATATGATGAAAAACGCAAATAAATCTCTATGGGATTCAAAACTCCTGAATTTAACTTGGTGAGATCACGAAGAACATTAGGATAGTTTGTGCCATGAGAACACCAAAAAAAGAATTGTAGGAGTGATCAAGTGGTTAGATCTGTCTTTTGATAACTCAAATATTTTAGGTTCAATTTCTTCTCACACCTCTTAATGCCTAGTCACTCTTGTCTCTTTGGGAATATGCTCTAAACCAGCTCAAGTCAAAGTGACTAACCATTAAATTCGAAAGAATAATCGACACAAACCTAAATCCTCTATAACAAAAAATAAGAGACACCAAGAAAAAATTATTATTTTGGTGGCATGCATAATAAGTTGAACAAAAGGCAGCCAATTTCCAACCCCTACACGGTTGAACTTGAACATCGTGGATCCACATCACCAGTCTATTTAATAACAATCCCACTAGAAGGAAACTTACAAGGTAAGGGATTACAAATAAAAACAATGATTATTATAAAACAGGTAGTTGACTGACAGCCTATTTGTTTCTTCCGTTTCTTCGTGGAGCACGAGCACCCATGTGAGTGACAAAGCAACACAGTCGTGGCAACACATCATCTCTACAGTAAAAGAAAGCCATACCCATATCCAAGTTTTAATTAGGGCCCACCACTACTGTCAACAATAAGGTATTTTAAGAGAAAATTTTATCCACACCCCCATATAATTTGCCATATCTTCAAAAATTTTCTCTCTATTATCTAAAATTTCAATACACTCAATTCTAGTTTATATATCCACTTTAACCATACCTCTTTTAGATTGTCATAACTTAAAAAATAAACCCTCATAGTAACTAAAAACTCACCTCTTGCATTAATAGATCACTTTTAAATTATAAGCCGAGTGAAGTGATGATGAGTCGCGCTTCTTAACGGATTGTTGTATTGCATCTTAGGTTTGAGCTCTATTTATCGATGTCCCTCTCTTTTTTCCCGCATCTCTATACCTTTTTGAAGCTATTTGAGTGAGATAATAATTAATTATGAGAATGTGATATTAGGCAATTATCACTAACGATATAATTGTGTTATATCATAGTTAACCGAATTTATATGAAAACTCGATTTAATTAGATATGCGATGAAAAAATTGTTCGAAATGAATATATATATCATTGTAAATGGTGTATAACAGATATAAATTAAGAAAACTATATTGCTTAAACAATGTTAATTTATAAATTTTGTCAGGGGTGGTTGTGAAATTCTCAAAAATTGAAAAGGTCATACTTGAAGATATATATAGTTTAGAGGATACAAATGAAAATTTCTATTATATTCATCATAAAGGGTATAATGTTGGAATTTTCTCTATATTGGACTTCCATTAATTGATAGTTAATTTTTAGTTTGTGAAAAACTGGCTGAATTTATAGTTCAATGAGATGAGCCCAATATTATTAAGTGATTTATTTTGATGGGCTTATGTACATCTTTTAATTGGTGTGGTTGAGGCGGTTAAGTGTAGGTCTTAATCTAATTGTGGCCCGTAATGGGAGAGCCTATTAGATTTCATTATAAATAGCAGGTTAGGTCCCCTCTCCACTTCATAACCCTAAATTGTCTTGTCCCATTGAGAGCCACCTATTGCTTTGAAGAAGGAGAGGAAGACTTTGCCCTTTCGCGATAGAAACCTGAAGATCGAATATCATGACTCATACATGTATGTTCTAAATCTTGTATATGATCTAAATCTTGATTTTAGGTGTTCTAAATTTCATATACGAATTATTAAAATTTCTTACATGTGGTATCAGAGCCTATCGTATATGAATTTAGAACTCAATTTGTTTTGTTATTTTTTTTTTTTTTTGGTATAATTTAGGATCTCAAAATATTTTTGTGACGACGCGGCATCGAATTTTCATCGCCATCAATAGTTTGGGTGGATCAAGGTTACTGTTCTTGTGATTAATATTCTGTGATGTTGGCGGCACTGTTTTTCTCAAAAAAAGTGGCTGCCAATGGTCATCATTAAATATTGTACGTCAAAAAAAAAAAAAGAAGGGGAAAGCATCAAAGGCGACCAGTACATTACAAGAAGAAAGAAAAAAGAAAAAAAAAAGAAAAAGGAAAAGGGTGAAAGCATGATGACTTTCCCTATTGTTTTTGAACAAAGTGTTCAAAATTTCACTCAAGAATTATTTGACTTTTGTGGTTTTTAATAGATTATTTATTTTTATGTTTTAAGTTGTATCAAACATGGCCTTGGTACAATATCAAATACCATGTCTAGAGTTTATGTTGAAATCTTTATTGATTATGTAATATTCGTTTAACTTATTAAATTTGTTTTTTATTATTTATTGGTCTTGTTGACGAATAGACATATGTCTTACCCATACAAATTATTTTCTCATATTAATATAACTTTGATTGAATTGTTATAATTTGTAGAGAGTGTTTGTACAATTCTAATTTTAGTCCCTAGTGATTTATATGATGAAATTTTTTATGATCTACATATTATTTATTAAATATTGGTAGATGTGAATTTAATTACTAATTTTCAAAAGTAAAAATAGAATTGAGATCTGAATGCAACAATTGATGATGAGTGATCTAAAGAGATACATATTGATTAGTATCTCATATTGATTGATCACATGATACTTAATTATGGACAATTTGTTATAATATCCCAGTTTGAAAAATTCTATGAGTTAAGATGAATGGTTGCCACCAAAGTGGTCTATTCATTAAAATTTATAAGTTTTCTCATGTTTTTGTTACGGGATGGTCTTTAAATTATAATATATAATTATCTGCCCAAAGGGGGTTATCTATATTGTAATTTAAAGATGTCATGAAAATATCCTGGTTTGAAAAAATTCTATAGGTTGAGATGGATGATTGCCACCAAAGTTGTCTATTCATTAAAATTTATAGGTTTTTCTCATGTTTTTGTTACGGGATGGTCTCTAAATTATAATATATAATTACTTGCCCAAATGGGGTTATTGTGTATTATAATTTGGAGATGTCATGAAACAATGTATTAGAGGTGCAATAGTCTAGAAAGTTTATCTGCCCAAAGGGGATAGATTTTTCGAAACTTGAACATTCTCATTGGTTAGTTTCATGAAAGAGATGACTTATAACATATTGTATTCTCTGCCCAAAAGAGAGTTTATAGTGATGTATTTGGACTCTCTTAATAAAATATGTTTTGAATATAATAAGTCATATTTTATTTATTATATGACTTATTATATTCAAAACATATTTTATTTATTTATTGCCCAATTTTTCTAAATATTTGTATTCTCGTTGCCTTGAACAGTCTCTTTTGCATTTAAATCTTGACTGATTTTAATTATAAGAGATGGAAATAAGATATTGAGTTTGCCCTGTGAATTGTTGATATAGACTTTGTCTTGAAAGAGAATGAACCTGCTAAACTTAATAGTAAGAGCTCCCCTGAAGAAAAAGAACTTTATGTAAAGTGGGAGAAATCTAATTGGCTGAGTATGATTGTCATGAAAAGGTCTATCTCTGAACACCTTGTGAGTGACTTGCCTAAAACCAAGAATGCCAATGAGTTTTTTTTTACCGCTATAGGACAGAGATATAAGGTATCCAATAAGACTGAAGCTGTGACCTAATGAATGAATTAACGAGTATGAAATATGACAATGAGGATGGTGTTAGGGAATATATCCTTAGAATGGTCCATGTTCAAACCAACTCAAAGCCTTCAAAATTGTTATTCCTGATGATTTCATTGTTCATCACACTCTTAACTCTTTGCCTCCTGAGTTTAGTCAAATCAAAACTGTCTACAATACCCAAAATGAGTTATGGACAATTAATGACCTTATCTCCAAGTGTGATTCTGAGAAAAAAAAACTTAGAAAAGAAAAGAGTGTAACTGTCTTGTTTGTTTCTCAATTTAAATCTAGTTTTAAAGGTGGGTATCAGGAAAATAATAGAAAACCTAATCATAATGCTCCAAAGAACAGTCGAGATTTCAAAAGGCATGATACTGGTCAGAATGAGGGAGGTTATAAGGTTGCCATTCGAAAAGATGTCAAGTGTTATTTTTGCAAAAAAAGAGGTCATAAGAAAAGTGAGTGTCCTCGATTGAAGTCTTGGTTAGAAAAGAAAAATAAAGAAGAATGAATTCACAAGCAAACGGAGGCCAAGTGAAAGGGAAGTCAAGCTTAAAGTAGGAAATAATAATGAAGTCCATGTTGAATTCATAGGAACTGTTAGGTTGAATTTAGACACTGATTTTCAACTTATTTTGGAAAATACTTTTTATGTACCGTCATTTAGGCGGAATTTGATTTCAGTTTCTTTGCTTGATAAAATTGGATATTGTTTTAATTTTAGTAATGGTAAAACTCAATTGTCTTTAAATTCCAAAATTGTTGGTCATTGTATTTTATCAGATAGTCTCTATAGTATATGTTTGGTTACCAATAATGAATATGGTCTTTCAAATATTGTGAATGTTGTATCTAAGAGACCTTTCGTTAAAGAAAAATCTTCACAGCTGTGGCATAAACGTTTGGGTCACATTTATAGAGAAAAAGTGGAAAGATTAATAAATAATGATATTCTTCCTCCCATTAATTTTGGAGACCTTGAAACTTGTGTTGATTGCATTAGAGGTAAATTGATCAAGATTAAGAAGAAAAGTGCAACTCGCAGTGTAGATCTTTTAGAAATCATTCACACTGACATCAATGGATCTTACTCACGTACCTTGTGTGGTAATAAATATTTTATTACATTTATTGATGATTTCTCTCGTTATGGATATAATTATTTAATTAATGAAAAATCTGATACTCTTGGAAATTTTAAAATTTTCAAAACTAAGGTAGAGAAACAATTAGGGAAAATCATCAAAATGGTTAGGTCTGACCGTGGTGGTAAGTATTATGGCAAACATGACGTGTCAGGGCAGCATTTGAGACTGTTTACCAAGTACTTGCAAGATTGTGGGATTGTTGCCCAATATACCATGTCTAGTAGTCCTGAGTAGAATAGTGTGGCTGAAAGGCGTAATCGCACTCTTAAAGACATGATAAGGAGCATGATGAGTAGGTATAACTTGAGTAGGTATAACTTACCTGATTATCTTTAGGGAAAAACCATTAAAACGTCTTCATACATTCTTAATAGAGTTCCTAACAAATTTGTTCCAAAAACACTTTTTGAATTATTGACCAATAGGAAACCAAGCCTTAACCATTTTCGAGTCTGGGGTTGTCCTACTGAAATCAAAATCTATAACCCTGTTGAGAAAAAGACTGATCCTAGGACTATTCGTTGTTTATTCATAGGTTACCCAGAAACATTCGAAAGGATACCGGTTCTATTGTCCTACAAGTGATACTAAAATTGATGAGTCATTAATAGCAAAATTTTTGGAGCTTGATGTTACTGATGTTGGTTGCTCGTAGTCTATTAGTGAGCATGAACAAGATAAATTTGTTTCTATTCCTTTACCTGTTGTGTAAGAGAATATTAGACATATTCTTGATGTTAATTTTCCTACTCCAATTGTTGATCCTCTTGTTCCTGCAATTGACCATTCTGTTCCTATTGAGGCTCCTCAACCTTTAGAGTCTACTATTGAAATTTCCTTGAGAAGGTCTACAAGACCAAGGAGACCTGTTATTTCTGTTGAGTATTATGTATACATTGGGGAAAGTGATTATGATATTGGTGATATTGTTGATCCTGTAACATATCAAAATACTGTTACTTGTCCTGAGTCTGATATATGGGTAGATGTCATGAAAGATAAAATGCATATATCTTAAAGTTAGTGGGAGCAAATTTATTTTTCTTGTTCTTTATGTTGATGATATTTTGCTTGTAAGTAATGATTTGGACTTACTTCATGAGATTAAGTAATTGTTGTGCAAAATATTTGATATGAAAGATCTTGGTGAAACATCTTTTGTGTTAGACATTCAAATTCATCGGGATAGGAGTCGTGGGTTGTTGAAACTTTTTCAAATGGCATATATAGATTATGTGCTTGAAAGATTTAATATGCATAATTGTAAGTTTGGGGATGTACCTGTTGTGAAATGTGATAAATTCAGTTTAAGTCAATGCCCTAAGAATGATCTTGAGGAGAAGTCTATGAAAAATATACCTTATGCGAGTGATGTTGGCAGTTTAATATATGCACAGGTTTGTACCAGGCCTGACATTGCTTTTGCAGTTAGTGTTCTTGACAGATATCTTTCTAAACTAGAATTAGATCACTAGGTGGCAGCTAAGACATTTATGAGATTCTTGCGAAGAACAAAAAACTACATGCTTGTTTATAGGAGAGTTGATAGTCTTGAGGTAATTGGTTACTCAGATTCAGATTTTGCTGGGTGTTCGGATGATTTAAAATCCACTTCAGGATATATTTTCATGTTAGCTGGAGGAGCAATAGCATAGAAGAGTGTTAAACAAACTCTCACAACTTTTTCTACTATGCAAGCTGAATTTGTAGCTTGTTATGAAATTGCAACACAAGTTATATGGCTAAGGAATTTTATTGCAGAACTTATGATTGTTGATTCTATCTCTAGACCACTAACAATTTATTGTGATAATAGTGCATCTGTGTTCTTCTCAAAGAACGACAAACATTCTAGTGGATCTAAACATATGAAAATTAAATATCTTTTTGCTAGGAATCTTGTGAAAAAATGTGACAGAATCAATGTTTGTTGATCCTTTAACCAAGGGACTGAGACCTGTAACTTTTAAGAAACATGTTGAAAACATGGACATTTTGGGGTCTTTTGATGTACTTGGTTAGTGGGAGTTTATTTATGTATTAAGAACTTTAGTATTGATTTAATTTCATATGTGATATTTGATACTCATTATGGTTGAGATACATCTATTTGATGAATAATAAATATTTGGATGATTATCCTTATTGTTAGTATGATGTTCTTGCTATATTATATGTGTGCACATTTATGACATGTCATTTTATACAAAATCTTAAGGCTTGGTGTATGTCTTAAGTATGACTATTTTGTCAATGAAGTATGTCTCTGATTACACCATTTGAGAAAATCTTGAGATTTTAAATTTGGAGACATACTAGTTATTGTTGAAGCTAATGAATTTCTCTAGCTTATTGTTGAAGCATGTTGTTAAAGAGAAATCATTTGGAGGACTGACAATGAAAATAACATGTTTATCAGATCGCATATTGAGATGTTATTTTCTTGCTACACTACCACATCTTGATCCATGTCAATAGGATTATTATTTTTTGTAATCATGGATTGGTCCTATGTCAATAAAGGATGTAAATGCCGTCATGGTTCAAAAATAGTAATTTTATTGGACCGAGTTGTGTTTGAGATGTTGTCTCAAGACCATATTATTTTTTATTGTGGCCACATTGAGTTTTGTTTGATTAGCCCGAGAGTCGTTTTTAAAAAATATATATATAATTTTATTTTATTTTTAAATGACTACAATTAATGTTGTCCAAGTGGGAGAATGTTGAAATTTTTCCTATATTGAACTTCCATTAATTGATAGTTAATTTGTAGTTTGTGAAAAACGGGCTGAATTTATGTTCTAATGAGATGAGCCAAATATTATTAAGTGATCTATTTTGATGGGCTTATGTACATCTTTTAATTGGTGTGGTGGAGATGGTTAAGTGTAGGCCTTAATCTAATTGTGGCCCGTAATGGGAGAGCCCATTAGATTTCATTATAAATAGCAGGCTAGGTCCCCTCTCCACTTCATAACCCTAAATTGGTTTGTCCCATTGAGAGCCGCCTATTGCTTTGAAGAAGGAGAGGAAGACCTTACCCTTCCGCGATAGAAACCTGAAGATCGAATATCATGGCTCATACAGATATGTTCTAAATCTTGTATATGATCTAAATCTTGATTTTAGGTGTTCTAAATTTCATATACGAATTATTAAAATTTCTTACACATAAATATAAGGAGAATTCTTTAATTCCAAGTTTACTACAACTTGTATGAATGAAGTTTTCCCTATTTTAAACCATCGGGCAAACGATCTATTACCATGATGCAAACTTAGAGAATTTGGATTTTTTTTGAGCCACCTGTTTCATAAATGGGTGAATTCGACACGACACATAACGATTAATAAACGAATCGGGTATGAGTGAAGTTAATCAAAAAAATACATACGACTCATTTATATATCGACTATATACGATTCATATATGACACGAATTCGATATAATACTATTTGGACTAAATTCTATACTTCCCTGAGAAAAAGACGATAAATAACACTTATCCATTGAACACAGTCAACAGGAAAATTTTGTCACGTGATATTCATTTAATTTAAAATAAAAACGCATTTAAAATAACAGTTGAGAAAAGGAAAAAGTTGGAGAAGAAACTATCTGGAGGAAGTCAGATTAATCGTCGATGGGAAGATGCCTATAAAAAGAGTATTAACTATAAGGAAATGATACGATTAAACTCATCATCAAAGATTCAAGACTTTGGCATTTTAAGAGTAATTTTAGGTCATAAGTAGAATTAAAATTAGTCTTAGAGATTGTTCATTAGTCTGTTGTAACCTGGAGCTTTCCAGATTAATAAAAATGTTCATCCATTTTTGTTAATCGTTTTACTATCAGTCTACTTGTTTTAGTTTCATCGATTATAATCATCGAAAGAAGTTTTAAGGCAAGACAATTGAACCCAACATGAAGTAGCCATTTCAGATCTCTCTTTAAAAAGGATTAAGTTCATCGATTACAATATTAAATTCTTTGTGGAGATCAACAGACACGAATTAATAAATGAATCGATTATAAGTAAACTACCTTCGAAGATGAATTCGCCTCACTCTTACCCAATGCGAATAACAGGTCTACTAGCATGTAACACATATTAGCACAAGGAGTTAGTCAAAAAATAATTCATATTAAAGTATATACAAATTATACAAATTTTGAATTCAATGGATATGTACCTAATTGCATAAAAAAAGGGGCACTCTTGACAAAGCACTCAACCCATTTGCTAACGAAACGTTAATATAATCTTTCAAAATTTTTAAATAATTATTTTGAAATTTATTGTTTGGTTGCCGTATTAAAAATAGATGGATTAGATAAAATAATCCGGCCTAATACAATACAGAAGGACAAAGACAAGACTAAATAGGGTATTAGAATAATACGTAATTTTATCTAGTGTTTGGTAATACACAACATAAACGTTGGATAGTAATTATTTAATCCAATTGGTTGTTTGGTTAAAGAATTATTTTATCGTATTAATGTTGAATTAACAAAAATATTCTCAATCAGTGTTTGTTACATTAATAACAGTTTGATTTTATCTGTTGGAATGTTATAATAGTAAATGTGTAAAATAATACGTTTGAGTTGAATTATAATACCACATCTTTTGGTGGTATTGAAATACCTCCATAATACAGGACTAACGTATAAAAAATATACGATAAGTATACGTTTTTGAAATTAATACGGTATCAAATTTATTTATTAAATAAAGTATTAGACCCGATTAAATAAAAAATAGTACAATCTAATATTTAATCCCCTCATAATACGTCTATCAAACGAGCTCATAGATGGCAATGATGACGTTTGGAGTAGTATCGGAGAAAATAAATAAAAATATTATTTAAATTTAATTTATTAGTTTAATTCATCTCATCTATTAAAATGATAACGTCTCTTAATTAATATTGGGTCTATGATTAATTTAATAGTTATAATTAATTAAAGGATTAATTGTGATGAATTAAACTAGTAAATTAAATTTAAATAATTGTGATAAATTAAGTTAATAAATTAATTTTAAATAATATTATTATTAAAAGAAATTAAGAGAACAAAATTAAAGTTGAAGATCAAAGAATATCCAAAAGCATATAACGAGGCAGCCACGAATATTCCACGCGGAGATCCCCGTCCCGTTTGGTTCCTTCCTCCACATTCCCCACTTCTTAATCAAATATAAATACCCCCACCTCTCCGATCTTCTTCTCCCAACAATTCCCGGAATTCCCACTATATCCCCTCTCCTTTGTTTCTCTCTTCTCTCTCTCTCTCTCTCTCTTCACAATGGCTCTCAAGGCCGTTCATGTCTCCGACGTTCCCAATCTCGATCAAGTCCCTGAAAATGCCTCCTTCTCTCTCTACTCCACCCGCTTCTCCAATGGTAAATTTTCAACGCCTATTGTGGTTTAACGCTCTCTCTCTCTCTCTCTCTTTCTTTATCGAGTTTTTTTAGGTGAGAATAATTTGTTAACAAAAAAATGTCTAATATAATTTACTGATGCTTTGGTTGGGTTGTGAATTGGTGCAGGGGTTGATGTTGGTAGAGCTGGGTTTAAGATACCCAAATTTCTTGTGATCGGACACAGGGGGAACGGAATGAATATGTTGCAATCAACAGATCGGAGAATGAAGGCCGTTAAGGAGAACTCGATTCTTTCCTTCAATACTGCCGCCAAATATCCCATTGATTTCATTGAGTTTGACGTTCAGGTATATATTTCCGGCGACATCTCTCTTTTTTCCCTCTGTTCTTGATTTTGTCTTGTCGCCTGGGAGCTTTTTCCGGCGTAGTTGTTTCCGTCTTTTTGTCACCATTCGTGCGTCGTATGCTCGCCGCGTACTTCGTACGTCACCTTTGAGCTGTTGTATTTCATTAATTGTTTGTTTTGTTATTGATATGGGTTGAATTGTATTTGAGTAAAATATACTTTAGCCCCCAAAATATGTGTGTAGCTATTTGTTCTCTAATCTTTTAATTGTGTCTATTTGGTTCTTAAAGTTTCTAATTTGTAAGTTTGGGATTAGACTATGTAGATACAAATTAATAAGCTTAGGGATCAAAGAGATACAGTTGAAAGATTGTGGACCAAATAAACACTAAACTCATACTTTTGGGACAAAAAGTGTATTTTACCCATTGTATTTTCACTCTAAAATTTATTTTGTCCTTATCCAATTTTTTTTTTAAGGAAATACCATGAACAAATTTACTATTTTACAGCTGTAAAAAAGCAGCCACAATTGACTTGACGATGTCGCGTAGACTGTAGAAAGATCTTATTCGTTTAGATAAACTTTCTGAGGAAAATTCGTTTAAATAAAAACCTGTGCGAAAATTATTGAAGGCAAACATATTAACCGATCATTTGGGTCTGATTGTGTCTTTTGCTTTTTGTTTCTACGTTTGAATTTTGTCATAAAGTTACTGATTAGTTTATTTTTGCTGGTTTCTTTGGTGTGAAAATTATAAACAGTCTTGCCTCAAAAAAATAATTTTTTTTTCCGGGAGTTAAGACAAGAGTCTTAGACGGGAAAGTAAAAAAAAATGTGATTTTTGTAGGTGACAAAAGATGACTGCCCGGTCATTTTTCACGACAACTTCATCCTCTCTCAAGAAAATGTGAGTTCCCTTCTCTGTTATATCAATGTTTCTCTTTATATATAATATAATTAATTCTTATCTTTTTTTCCTTTCCATTGGGCAATTGATCTTATTTAGAGTTGTAACTTTCAGGGTAGCATATTTGAGAAGAGAGTTACAGAATTGTCTCTATCAGAATTTCTTAGCTATGGCCCCCAAAGAGAATCTGGAAACTTGGGGAAGCCTTTGCTAAGAAAAACAAACGGCAAGATTGTGAGCTGGAATGTTGACACCGATGATGTCTCGTGTACTCTACAAGAGGCGTTTCACAAGGTGAACGCTTCTGTAGGCTTCAACATCGAGTTAAAGTTTGATGACCACATTGTCTATCAACATGACTATCTCATCAATGTTCTCCAAGCCATCTTGCAGGTAGATTATGTCTCTCTTATTAGTTTGTATTTGCTTATCATTGTGTGTGTGTCCGTGTGTTGTGGTGGTGGTGGTTTTGGTTTGTGGGCTTATTGCCAATTATTTGGAACTTGTGGTTCAGGTGGTGTTTGAACATGCCAAAGACAGACCCATCATCTTTTCATCCTTCCAACCTGATGCAGCACTTGAAATAAAGAAATTGCAGAGCACCTACCCTGTAAGTTACTGTATATAGTTGTTTTTTGTAATTCTTTTTTTCTTCAGTTTTTTCAGCAAACAAGAAAATCTTAGGGTTCCTAATAATGTCGGTTACTGATTAAAAACCAGGTTTTCTTCCTCACAAACGGAGGAACTGAAATTTACTATGATGTGAGAAGAAATTCCTTGGAGGAGGCCTTGAAATTGTGTTTAGAGGGTGGTTTGCAAGGAATTGTCTCTGCAGTCAAGGGAATTTTTAGAAATCCGGGGGCGGTGCAAAAGATCAAAGAATCAAAGCTTTCCCTCCTAACATATGGCAAATTGAAGTATGTAATTCTCATCTCATGTGTACATATGTATGATGTTTGCTTCTATGTTGTGTTTTGAGTTGTAAAATTCGTTCAGCACTGATTTCTGAATTTTATATTTCAGTAATGTGCCTGAAGCGGTCTACATGCAACATCTAATGGGCGTGGAAGGAGTGATTGTTGATTTGGTTCAAGAAATCACAGAGGCTGTTTCTGACATGATCAAGCCATCTCAGGAGCGTGAAGATGGGATAGTATTGGATGGGGAGGAGCAAACACAAGTGGAAGCAAAGCCCCAATTTTCACAGAGGGAATTGTCATTTTTGCTGAAGTTGATACCAGAATTGATACAGCTCTAATATATAGTCACTTATACAGAGGGAATTGTCATTTTTCTGTTTTTGTTTTCGAACTTTAAGCATGGAGGTGTAGCCACAGTAAATCCCCTTTCTTGTAAATAATTTGGTCGTGTCATGTATCTGTATCTGTATCGAATGAGTTTCATACCGGGTTTGGTCCTCCATTTATATTGCCACGGGGAGTATCAATGTATCATAGTTCAGTGGACTTATTTTTCTTCTTTGATTTGTATCTCTGCCTCTCTGGTCTTTATCCCTCTATCTTTTCAATTTCTCTTCTTTTCCCTTTTTGCAATGAGAATGTAGATTTGGTGAACAAGCATTGTGGTACTAGTTTTGAGAAGGAAAGACGAAATTATTATTACTTTGTTCACATTTTTGTGCGAGCTGCAGAGGTTTGTGGAACTTGCTTTTGGAAATGTTGTTTTGGTCTATGCTTATCTACCATGTCTTGATTTCGTTTGGTAATCCAGAATGAAGAACTTAAATTGTTAGTGTGGAGGTAGCTACTGAGGCAACCTGTCTAGAGAGAAAAATTATAGAGCTTTTTAAGTATCGGGAATCTGTATTTCTTGGTCTATTACCAAGCAAAAAAGCTGCTATTATCGTATATTATGGCAGGACTTCCAAGTGATAAAATTAATCAAAAAGAATAAGCACCAACGCCAAAGTTTTACCAGGCCAAGGACTTGTCCCAATAATCAATGTAGTTTAGTACCTAGGGCTCTCCCCAACACCCGGTTCCAACTCCGCAGTTGCCATGTGCAGTACACAAAGAGCATGTATCCTCTCCCCTTGAATTTTAATCCTTCTACAACAAACAAACTCCAAAATCCCTAATCATCGTGCAGGAGGAGGCGTACACCCGCCATGAAAAAGATACAAGAAGAAGTTCAGAGTAAGGTAATATACAATACGTACACCATTCTATTTTATACCTACTCTATCATTAACTAAGCTCACCACATTCTTCATTTCACACCCATCCATCAATGACTAAACTCGTTTCAATCTTAAAAATACACCATATTATCGTGTTAACTATGTTATTTTCCCCCTTTCATACCTCTCAAACATGAACTATTCTCAACCCATATCTTCCCACCCATAAAATGCCAGCCATATCCCCACCCCCCCCCCCCCCCCCCCCCTCGCTCGTGGCTTCAACCGTTATGGCTTCATCTCTTTAATTACTCAATGCTCATATTTCAATCCACAAATTACCCCAACACTAAATCAAAACAGATGCAAAGTGCCTAATATTAAAATATTTTCCTCTAGTGTTTTTTTTTTATTTATAAACTTTATCTATTGGTGAAGCACCAGTGTTTACGTTAACGTCTATTAAACAATGTGAAAATCTTTTAATAATTAGGATCACGAGATTTGAACGTAAGATCTCCTGTTTTGATATCATGTTAAACAACCATATATTCTAAAATTTTAAACTATTATAAAAAGTGTAACTTTAATATTTATACTTCAACAAAGTCCAAGTTTACTAATTTGACAAAACTCTTTGCTATTGCCCCCAATGAGGATAGAAAAGATTACATGTAACATAATGCTTATTTATTTTGATTAACTTGGTTTCATTCCGATGGAAAAATGTAAGAAAGAGAGGTGGATCTAGAATGAGGTGAGCTTAAAAAATTAATGAGGTTTATTTAAAAAAAGATGAATTTAATAGTTTTACATCAAAAAATTTAATTGAGTGGGAGTGAAAAATTGTGGATTGGCAATAGTCCCAGCCTAAAAATATAAGTCATTTATAAATATTAATATGTGAACAATACATGTACATGTATATTTTTATACATGCAATTAAATTTTGAAAAAAATAACAAAATAGTTAGAGAAACGAATAATGAGAAAACAATTATATATATAAAAAAAAAAAAAAGTTAATAATTCGTAGCTCAATTACCTGCCAGCCGAAGGATCATCAACCAGTCAGACTTTTTGGCTGTCATGCATAGATATTCTTACTCTTATCCCGAAACTCTCGTAGTATCCCTCGTATTTGTAATTGTTTACAGCGAAACGCCCCAATCTTCTCTCCTAATGCAGCCCTTCCTTCAACTTGTTATGCATATTTGATTTCCCTCTCTCTCTCTCTTCTGTTTTCTCCTTATATCTCCAATGGGTTGTGGCATTTCTACGTTTCATCTAGTTGATGATGGCGTGATACATGGCTGTGGGCCCCTCGGGAAGGGCCGAAGGAATGATCGTGCTAAAGTGGATGGGAATCCCTCCACCAAATTGCTTCTTAAGGATGTTGGAGATGATGGTGATGTCGATTCCAGTGGTAACCGTAAAAGTGTTTCCTCCATCAAGGTAGACGATGCCGATTTTAATGGTGGCCGTAATACCATTTCCTCGCATACTAAGAAGGTGATATATGTGAGGGAACTGGCATTCCATGAAGAGCGAGTGAAAGAACCTTCGCACCAAAATAAAGAAACTGTGAAGCAGCCTGTGGTCGATTGTGATGTCAAAATCATGAAACTGGGTGGAGATCAGGAAAGAGAAAGAGACGTGGAGGCTGTGGAAGGGGAAGAAGAGGGAGAAAGGATTTCTGATTTCGACGATTCACTACGGATTGGATCGCCTAGTTTCAGGGAGTATTGTTACAACGATTCTGACTCAGATGACAGCGTCAATAATGGTGGTGAGTTCCGGCAATTTTTCATAAATTGAAGAATTGTCGATTATAACTTTTTCTCGTGGAATTTTTTCCCTTGAATTTGGAATCTGCTTAAAGCTTTTTGAATGAATTGTAAATTCGAGTTGGGCGTTGAGAACGAAAATGTGATAGACATGATGATTCTCGAGTGGGCTAAAGAACATTGATTTGATTGTTTGTGCAGGTAACCAGGATGGAGAGAAGAGGGAAGCCAACACTCCACCGGAGGACAAAATTGCAAGTTCGAGTGAGGTACATGTGCCCTGTTAGATGTTTCATGCTGACTCCACCCAAATTGTTCTTTTTTTTCTTGGGTTAATTGTGGAGAAGGTTTCCAAAATATAGGATTTGTACATGTAGTTTTTGACCAAAATTTGGATAGTTTATGATCAAAACTGTGTAATTTGGGTAGCTCTTTGATAAAAATTTGGGTAGAAATTTGATCAACAATTATTTAAATTATTTTTTTGTTCATATTTAAGTATCACGTGACAAGTTTAAAACGTTGTCTATTTGAGGGACCACATAAAAACATATTCAATACTTCAAGGACCAAAATGATACAATTAAAATATTGAGGACCAAAATGAGACAAATTTTATACTTTAAGGACTTTCAGTGCAATTAATCTTTTTTTTTTCTTTAAGGAGGGATGACGGTTGAGAAATTTTAGAGCGACAAGTACCCAACAACTCAACAAATCCTTATCCTAATATTTTTGGGGTGAGAGAAACACTTCCCATAAAACGAAGACATTATGTTTTGCAATTGAGGAAAACATCATCTAATTTTGTTGTTTACGTAAGTGTTGAAGATGGAATTGATAGGAGGCAATACCTATTTCAATTCTTAATCCTGACATGGATGATGTGTTTTTAATCGGATCAGGAAGAGAATTAGTCGAAATGCGCATAAACTGGTTCGAACATCCCTTACCATTGAACCAAAAAAAAAACCCTGTTTCCCTAGAGTTGGCTTTTATCTGGAAAAGATGCATTAGAATTCCAAAGATTTATTAGCTTATGATTTTATTTTAATCACTCCTATATGGGATCTCTTGTGCAAAATGACACTTAATTGGCAACTATTTACATTGGTAAGCATTTTTTATGAGGCATTCAAGTTGACCCCAAATCTCTCTCTCTCTCTCTCTCTCTATGAGCCTCCAAATCAATATATGAGCCTTGTGATTCTCTCTCTATGGTTTCAACTTTGACTATTAACACTTATATGACAAAAATTCCTGCCCTACGAAGAAAAAGAAATGCATACTAGTTATTAAAAATTTATTAGTCCTAGTGAAATATCACCAAAATGTCTCTGCTTTCGTAATGTTCTGAGAATGCTTTACTGCAGATTTGTGACCTGGCAGGATCAAGGACGAGATCAGTTAAAAAAGGAAGGAGAGGAAGAAGATTCAGAAAGGTGTTTCCAATGCACCGGACATCTGCTGTAAAAAACCTCTTGAATGTCACCACTTGCTACAACCCCAATGCTTCCTCTTGCCGTGGAGCTCAGAAACTGCCTGAAAAAGCCTTCTAATTAATCACAGTACATAAAGAGAGGACTCTCTTAGGCTTTATTACAGATCCCTCCTTTTTCCCATTTTAATTTCATGAAAATGATCTTATGTTCTCTGTAAAACAACAATTTGTGTATCTATCTATGTTTTTGCTAATGCTGTGAAATGAATATAAAGTACTGATACCATATATCAGATCACTATCTAAATTCTTGAGAATTCGATGCTTTGTGTACATGACTAGCTTCTTCTTTTCTTTTGGTTTGATTCTTCAAACCTTGGGGCTGAAGGCTGAAACTAACATTCCTTTTGACCACTAAAGAACCTCTAAAGTAAAGCAACAATTTCATCTATTCCATCTTTTGTTGATGGGTGATTGGCTGGGCTTTTACGATTAAATCTTTGAAAGTAGCTTTCTTTATTTGTGAAGATCTTTGAAGAATAAATCAGTTTAAAGTCACTTTTATTTGTGCTTAACGTACTTAATTCCTATAAAAAAAAAAAGAACTTTGCCAAGAAATATTTTGGTACCACCTTCCACCATTCCATGTCTCCCTTGAAAATTTCTCATCTCAATACCAAATTCAATAGATCTACGTTCCTTCCCGCATTCTCCCAAACGCCTTCACCTTGGCTAAAACAGAGACACAGACACAGACAGAGATAGAGACAGAGACAGAGAGATCCATACTGATCCGTAAGTGGAAAAACAACCAACATCACTATACTTTGCACAAACAGATGAAAAGGTAAGAATTTCTAGTTCAATCAATCACTTCATAGCTTTGGCAGCCTTTTCATTTTTTTTTTCTAACGGTAAGGGATGTTTGTGTCAATTTATGCGTATCTTAATTAATTTTCTCATTGGTTTGGTCAAAGACATGTCATCCACGCCAGAACTAGAGTATTTATGATGAATAAATTCCTCACGATCTAACCCCAAAAGATTATCAATATTCGATTTCAGAATACTGAATTTATGATACCTTTTCATTTTGATAAACTTGTTTCAATTAACAACCCTCTCTTCCTATTTTGTTATTTTTTTAAAAAAATAGGAAAAAAAAATGTGTGTGTATGTTTGCTTTTAAACCTGTTTTAGCTGTTGCAAAAAGAAGTATTTTTCTTTTTGCTGTTTGAGACGAACACTAATAAAAATACTTCATGAACATAATTTTAAATTAGAATTTTCATATATAATAATTTGCTAGTGGTATTTTTTTAATGAAAATAACAGCAATCGTCTTTTATTTTATAGTGGACCACCTCATTCTTCAAGAAAGATGTATGCAAATTTTATTTGTGTACCACTACTTAAAATAAGAAGTCAATGCCTGATTGTGTATTTTATGCTTAGTTAGCAACACAATTGGAAACCGACCAATGACTGTTATTTTATCTTTTCTACAACGATCAATTATATATTATTAAAGTTATTATTTTTTGAATTTAATTACTTGGTCCACTTATTATTTACACTAATACTGTTGAGACATAATCTATATAATAAAATAGGATGGAAGTTGAATTTTATCTCTACTATATTTTCCCCCCAAAACTAACTCAACCCAACCCAACCTAACCAGCAACGGCTCCCTGGCAGTCTCTTCTCTCTCTGTCTACAACAGCTCCATGTCCTCTCTCTCAGTCTCTTCCCTAAATTCATGCCGATAGGTGGCGGCTCCCTGCGCAAACACCCTCCCCCCATCCCTCTTCTGCGCAAACACCATCCCCTCCCCTCTTTCTGTTTCTTCACCAACAGCGCCAACAGCGCCCAGGTTTTTCCAGGTATCTCTTTCTCCCCTTCTCTCTTACTACACCCAAACCCCATCTATCACCCCCACCCTATCCACAGCCTCCCTCTCCCTCTCCCTATCTCTCTCTCACTCTCTCTCGCTCTCTCTCTCACGCTCAAAACGATGGCCTATAAACTGTTCGACAAAATTCCCCAAAAAGATATCTCTCTCTCTCAGTCTCTTCCTCCCAAGTCTGATCTCTAAAACTCTCTCTCTGTCCATATATCTGTCTTATTATGTTCTTCTTTGTGGGTCGTTGAGAGTTTTTTTGGATTAGTTTTTGGCTGTTTGCTTAACGTGGTTTTTGATGTAGCTGCTGTTTTGTGATTTAGTTGATGTTTTTGGCTGTTTGCTTAACGTGGTTTCTGATTGTGTTTAGTGTCATTTTTTTCCCCATGAAGTGATCTTCACATAATATAATGCTCATGCTGTTCATATAATCAAATTTTAGCTATTTAACACACATGCTGTTAATATAATGCTCATGTTGTTCAAATAACATTCTCTTATTCTGTTCATATAATATAATGTTCATAATATAATATAAATCCCCGTGAAGTGAAGCTTGACCAGAAAGATCGAGTGTAATGGAATGAGTTTTCTTTTTTAAGTAGTTATTTTAAGTGTTTGAACCCCAGTTCTACAAATTATAGCTCTGTTGCAGCTATATAATTCTGTTCAATTTTTTACTATTTAGCTCTCCTCTATGGTCAATACTCATACTCATCACACATATGGAATGCAAGTCACAACTCACAAGTTCTGATTTGTCCATGTACTGTAGTAGTGTACTTTGGTTTTACACTCTTCTCTACCGTTTACCTTATGTCCTTCCTTTAATTTTTTATTTTATTTTTTGGTTGTTGCATTTTTGTATTGTTGTGGGGGACAAGATGTCGTTTACTCTTCTCTACAAGTTTGTTATTGTTGTATTTGTTTGTTTTGTTTTTTGCTTTGAAAATGATGGTTTTTGTTATGATGGTTAATGAAGATTTTGGATGCCCGGAGATAATCAGTCAAGCAGATAATCGATTTACAATGTCTTATAGTGATGTCTTATAGTGATAATAAAATTTAATTAAGAGTAATGTTGACGAACCCACAACACAACACAACACACACACTTGGGCGTTTAATTTGGGTGTTAAATAAAGTTTGTGAAATTTCAATTTTATTTTATTTTTTGATTTTTTGAATGTTATTTTTTTCAATTTTATTCTTCAATGTTCGATTCTTCAATTTTACTCTTGCTCGCTGCCATCTTTGTTGAATTTTTTGCTCTAAAGTTCACTTGCTCTGATTTTTTTTTCTTCCAGTTTTACATTTGCCAATTTATATGTGCTCTAGGTTTACTAAATGCAAAGATTATCAAATTGGAAACAGCCCCAAAGAAAGAAGGAACACTAGAAGCAGTTCTGTGTGTAGAAATTGTGAAGGTAAAACTCTAATTTTTTCTTTGTCTATCCAATTTTGTGGATGAATCAGCTTTGTGGTTCTTTTAATAGGATTTTAATTATTGAAATGAACCCTTGGAAGTTGATAAGTTTTAGATGCATAGCCATGTCGATTTTATCGATGTTTGTTCAGTTTTCAACTTTTTTATGTTTATTATGCCTTATTCTTTTGTTTGGGACCAATTGAGGACCAAAACTTCAATTTTTTTTTGGAGATTTGTGCTCTTATTAAGCTGATTCTTGGTATTTCTTGGTCTCTCTCTCTCTCTTAGACATGATTAGTTTTAAATTTTAATGTGTTATTGTTTTTATTACTTAAAGAGGTTTACGGGATGGGAGGTAACCAGGGAAAAAAAAGGGAAAACATACAAACTTTGTTATGAAAAATTCCAAGTAGAATCCTAAGCAGAATTCTCATGTAGAAGCTTCACATGAATTGCTACTTTCCCTTGGAAAGTTTTCTTAATCAGAATCAATAACATGTTCCTATTCTTATACATATCTTTTGGTCCCCAGCTGCAGCTAGGAATTGCTTTGAAGAACCTCATTCTCGAAGGTGATGGAGACATTCCATCACTCACAAATTGAAAAAGGTTAGTTCTCTCTTTTTTATCTTGGTTATGCTGTAGATATCATTTCTCTGGAGTTTTGATTAATCTAGATAGCCAACTTCCTCCACACAACCTGACTTGATGTTCCATTGAGTCATTGCCACGTGACGAGGTCAAGAGTGATTGTGAGTTCGAAAATTGAGCTTTTGATGTGTAAATGAGGGATTTTTATCCTGATGTAGCGAAATGGGTGTTTGCTTCTGTAGACATGTAGAGTTTGTGAAATGATTTGAAGTAATTTTGTTGTAATATGTTGTGATTGGTGATCAAGCTACTCTTTTTTGGCAAGCCAAAGATTGAGCATTTACGGCATAAGGGAGTGATCTTTGCCTATTAAATACATGAAAACAAACAAAAACACTCAAATATACACACACATGTATATTTACATCTATCTAGATACATACATAGAGGCATGTAATTGTTGGTCGAATATTTTGATGTGAATGCCTAATAATTTTTGGGTTTTGAATGAGGTGATTTGAATTACAGTGCAGGCACTACAGGTGATGTACACTTCATTGAATAGTCCCTCACAGCTAGCTGGTTGGAAATCAAGTGGTGGTGATCTGTGTGGAGAGTCATGGAAGGGGATCACATGCCAAGGTTCTGTTGTTATTTCTATGTGAGTGTATATAATCTCAAAGCAGGATTATATCATACAAGAATAGCCTTTTTGTAGATTGTATTCTGTGGTCTAAGAATGACTTAGTGAGTCATGAGATGCATTTTTTATTGTTTAACAATCATATTTCCAGGTTAGGACTCAACGGGACGATGGGATACTTGCTGAACAGCCTTACATCCTTGAGAACAATGGAAGAGTATTCTTTAGAGTCTTTAACTTTCCAAGACATTGTAATTGTATTTTTTCCCTCAAAATTTTGGCTGATATGTTATTAATGTTATTGTGATCTATTGTTTGTTTTAGGGATTTGAGTGGCAACAACATCCATGATTCAATTCCATACCAGTTACCACCAAATCTTACAAGCCTGTAATAATTAAAAGCATTAAATGATGTTTTGTTTGAAAAACCATTTAACTCAAGGCTTGATGTACATTACTTATCCATTTGTCTGATGCAGAAATTTGGCAAACAACAATTTAAGCGGGAATCTTCCTTATTCCATTGCCAACATGGTTTCTCTTAGTTATTTGTGAGTGGCACATCCTGAATGCCATTGATCTTCATTGTCTTACATTTTACGCTATTAATTATGAGTATCAATATACAGGTGTGTGTGTGAGTGTGTTGTTTTTAGTTACTTTCTTTTGGCTGTTGGTGGCTTCCAATTTGCTTTGCCTTCTTTCAAGAAAACATTTTTGCTGGTGGATTCATAATATACTTAATTTGTCTGTGTGTATGCATTTCATTTCTTTGCTCTGACCAATGCACTGCACTGATTCACAATTGATGTCAAGGAGTCATGGCAACTTTAAATTTTGGGTGTATTTTTTCTACCATTAAATTTTTTTTTTGCAATTTTAGATGAGCTATGAATTTCGTGACGGGCTATTAATGGACAATGAATTTTGTGAAATTTTGTGAATTGAAGTGTTAGTTGAAATTGGGTTATTAATGTGTTGCTATTGTGTTTTTGCTTTTGAACATTCTAATGTTTTGTTTTGCTTTTAATTTATTGTGTTAAATTTTGTTGTGATCTTCTGGGCATTTGTTGCAGTGGTGCTAGGTGGCTTAATATAGGACGTGTTTAGACTTTCAGTTTAGTACGTGTTCGAGTTCAAAACTTGATTATTTTGCGTTCAAATTCAATGTTCAATTTTTTTTAGTTGCACTGTGCCTTCAGGCACGGGTTATCCCTAGTAAATAAATATATGATAAAATTAATTTTTATGTTTTATGTTTGGCAAAATCTAATTAATTAAAGGGACAATTACACCCACACCCCCTGAGATTTGTCACTTAATCACCCAGACCCCCTGACATTTAAAATATTACACACAGACTCCCTGAGGTTTGTACGCGCGTAACACTTAGACCCCTGCTGTAAATATATCTATTAATAAATTACACTCAGACGCTCTAAAGTTTGTAAATATATATTACTTAGACCCCTTAAGTTTAAAATATTATACTTAGACCAAAAATATTTCAATCAAAGATAAAATATCAAATATTTTAAAATTTACAATTAAAATTCATGTTTTATTGAATCTTTTATTGAAATAAAATCAAAACTAAAAATTCAATTTATTCTAAAAAAATTGTGATTAGTATACAATTATATTGTCTATTGAAATTTAATTTGGTCGTTTAAACGACCAAATTAAAATACCAAACTACCCCAATTAAAGCTAAAAAATATTGTGTCCATTACAGTTTGATCTCTTATTTAATTTTTTAATTTTATTCTAATAGATAATATAATTATATACTAACTATGATTTTTTTTTTTTAAACTAGAATTTTTTTTTTATTTCAATAAATGACATAATAGAACATGAATTTTAGATGTAAAATTTATGTTCTATTATGAATGACTTAGACCATTTGTTTGATTTTTTAGCTTTATTCCAATAGATAGTATAATTGTATACTAATTACGATTTTTTAAGAAAAAATTAAATTTTTATTTTTTTAATTTTATTTCAATAAATGATACAATAGAACATGAATTTTGGTTGTAAAATTTAAAATATTTGATATTCTATCTTTAAATAGAATATTTTTGATTTAAGTATAATATTTTAAACTTAAGGAGTCTAAGTATTATATACCTACAAACTTTAAGGTGGTCTATGTATAATTTATTAATTGATATATTTACAGCAGGGGTCTAAGTGTTACATGCGTACAAATCTCAGGGGGTTTGTGTATAATATTTCAAATATCAGGGGTTTGAGTGATTAAGTGACAAATCTCAGGGAATCTATGTGTAATTCTCCCTTAATTAAAATGTTCTCGACAGAAACCTACCCAAGGGGGGCCGGGCCGGTCAAAGAGTGGGAAGTGGAGTGTTTTGATCGTATTCACACAATTTAGACCTCACAACCGCCAAAGCCTACTTTGCCTTTGTCACCTAAAATTTGACTTTGACTCCATTGTTCGTACAGCTTGACAATGAATTTTGCTCTCAACCAATTGGCCTCTGCCACGTCATACTCCTTTGACCATCTTAAACGTCACAATTGCAACAAACCCGGAAGGACTCGTTACCTTTAGGGGTAAAACTGTAAACTAATGCCAGCGAGTCTTTGTCTCTCTACATGAGAGTTGCAGCGGAAATAAATCGGCCCAAAGTACGTTACAGGACAACTCGCTTTCTAATTCTGCCACGTGTGAACTTAGAGGCTTAAGCTGAACATGGTTAATGTAGCACGCGCACCGCATTCCCTCCCGACTAACAAAATTACCAAATTGGTCATTATAGAATTTTCTTCCAACTCCCTCTCCCTCTCCCTCTCCATCTCCCATATTTCTACTACTCGCTCTTCGGCTCTTTTATTCTTCCGTTGATCTTTTCGTTGGAGAAGAAGAGAGAGACTGATACTTCTGGATATCTATTCTTAACCTAATTACATACGTATCTACGTACATATACAAAGTTTTTGGGATTATTTGACATGAAATCTCTGGGGAAGCTGCGAAAATTTGCACTCCACAAAAGCGATGCGAAGGAGAAGGGAGATCGTCAAACTTCGGCGCATTTGGATGAGCTTGCTCAGGCTTCTCAGGTGCATTTCTTTGTTGTTATCTCGGGCGATTATTGTCTTCTAATTTGACATCTTTACTTGGAAATATTCGAAAAAGTGAAGGACATTCGATTAGGGTTTTACTGTCATCATGCCCGTAGTTTGCTTGCACTGAGATTCGAGCTCCGGTTAACTTTTCACATTAAATTGTGCAAATCGGGCAGGCCTGTGGAGGAGGCTTCCATCACTAAAGAGTCTATATGGGGAAGTTGTATCCGCAACTCGGACCCACGATCAAGGCCTGCCCTCTCTCATTAAATTATGCGAATGTTTCTCAAACCATGGAGGCAAAACTGGGTTGAATGAAAAATATGTGAAGCAAAGCTTAAGACTTCACAGAACATGTGCAATTGAGAACGAAAGTGGCAGCAATTTTGCCTTGTTAGTGACGTAAATTGAACTTGGTTTGCCGGTGTAATGCACTGATTCCCAATATTGTCTTCTTTTACACAATGGTGAATTTCTTATTTTGTTAGGAGCCCATTTCTTCTTCTATCAGGAAACATATTCAAGGTTGAGCAGTTTGCAAAGATCGAATGATTTCAATGGTCAAAACTAATCATATAAATGTAATTATCAACAGAATCACAGTCTTGACATTCTTTGTCTATTTTTTCAGTTGTTTTATTTCTTACTGTACTATATCGGGGGTACTTTTCTCATGCACTGTTCAACGTAATGGTGTATGGGGACATACTGACAATTTGAATGATGGATACTACCAGTGCAAATGCCCATTGTTGAAGGATAATTAAATCTCTGCATGGGTCTAGTCGGTATTGTGAATCTTTGCCGAAGCTCTGATAACACTGTTGTGTTATACTGGAAGTTGGGTTTGTTTTGGGCAGCAATAATGGAAGTTAAATGATTAAACAAAGTGTTGAAACTTGAAACACAGGGGGTTTATGTGCTTCATTCAAACAATGGTGCTATGTCCAAAGATGGTCAACGACTTCTCTAGAGATTGTATTAGTATGGATATTCCGAGTAGATCACCCAAAAATCTAAACTCCCTCAGTTACATGTAATTATTGATACCAAAGATGAAGCTGTAAAAAGGAAGGAGGGCCACATGGAAGTTATCCCTACTCTCTCGGCAATTAACATTTAACAGTTAAATTGAGAGTCTCTCTCAAATCCTCGCACATCAAAATGATCCTTCTGCAAGGAAGGACCCCTCCTTACATTGTGTACACTCAAAAAAGGTTTCTACAGAATTCTTGATCAAATTTGGGAAAACATGAGGGTTAAGGCTTCACTAAGTTCAGATGAGTTATGATCATCACTTGAGTAGTCAAAGAAACCGTCTCATTTGCCAAGCTGTAAAAATGTTTAATGCTTGGCTACAAAGAGATATATAACTTACAGAGTGACAAAAATATTAGAACAGCAAAATAACATAAGCAAAAGAAGTGCTTGTCCAAATTGAAGGAGCTTTAAAATACCACTACCACTTCTGAAGAATAGAATCATATCCAGTAGTTGTTTTTGTCTAGAGGATTCTGGAATTTGCTAAGAATTTTTTTTAATGCAAAAATGAAAAAATGCAATCCTTTCTATGGAGGCTGTAAAAAGAAGGATGATGCATGTATGTGTCACTTTTACCATGTTGATACTGCAGTGAGAAGCACTGTTGTCCCATCACTCTTACCGTCTTTTGCTGCCATCTACACTGGTTATTATATTATTTTTTCCAGTATATTGAAAAATCGTGGACTGGGTGAGATGGTGTTCTGTTTATTTTTGTTGCTATTTTCTCCAAATTATTATAATGCCTCTTTTTTTTTTCCAGGATATGCAGGACATGAGAAATTGCTACGATAGCTTACTTTCTGCAGCTGCTGCTACAGCAAATAATGCATATGGTACTAGTTTGGCCTAATAAGGGGCTTATCCGTTAAATGAAAATCATCTGGGGAGCTTCGAAGTTAAATAATAAAGAATATAACAACCATAGGAAGATTAACACAAACTCTTATATATAAAAAAAAAAAAAAGAGGAAGATTAACGCAAACTAAGTGAAAGGATGCGGCTGGCGTATTATGTGATCAACACATACTCTTTAAGCTGAAAGTTAAATTTAACGGAACAACAATTAGACCTAAATCTGAGTTATGCCGCATAATGTTGGGCAATTACGAAACAATACAGTCAAAAACTAAGTATGATAGGAGTTAGCATTTTAGGGTGGGAAGATGTGTGGTAAAGACAAAAAGAATAGATAGAGCAATAAACATATTCATGATGTAGGTGAATTGACTTAGGTGGTTTAGATTTATTTATAGAAGATCTATTACTGCACCATTGGGAAAGAGTAATGTGATAACTCTCGGTTGCAAGGGGCAGAGGTAGATTGTAATTAGCTTTGAATGAGAAAGGAAAAATAATTTTTTAATTCTTGGTTTAATAGAAGACGTTAGCTGGATAAAGCACAATTGGTGGACATAATTCATGAATTCATGTTGTTGACCTCAAATAATTGGGATAAAATTTTGTTTAGTTGGGTTGAGTCTCTTATAATCTTAAGGTGAACATGAATAATTCAGTGCCATCTGTTTTTGTGTTTAACTTTGTGTGTAATGCATCAAACTAATTATCCATTTTATATCTGCATGTCAGAATTTTCAGAGTCACTGCAGGAAATGGGGACCTGTTTACTAGAAAAAACTGCATTGCATGATGACGGAGAAAGTGGTAAGTGAATTACTCGGGTTGTTGGTAGGCACCTTGGCAGTGGCATACTTTATATGAAGATTTTCCAAAATACACACGCTTTAACAAATTTTCGTCTATATGCAGGCAGAGCTTTATTAAAACTCGGGAAACTGCAGTTAGAACTCCAGAAACTTGTTGACAGCTACGTGAGTCTTTATATTTTTATGCTGCACACCCTTTGTTATTTCTTTGCAGCACTGATTTCAACCTGGCAATGAGTTTTTTCTGACTTACCTCATGTTGTCTCATTGTCATTTTGTATTTCAGCGTTCTCATGTCATCATGACAATAACAAATCCATCAGAATCTCTTCTTAGTGAGCTTCGGAAAGTGGAGGTCTGTATTACAGTATTATTGCTGGTTTAAATGTCTATAATTACTTTCTTCAGCCTAGTTGCATTGAGTCGTATGTTTTTAATGTACTTGATAGATAATGTGCCGTTTGGTAATTCAATTGAGTGAGGTAAAATTATTGTGAATGTGTGCCACAGGTTATGTGTAGGTGTCTATGAAGCACTAATGCGTGTGACACAAGGCATTAGTGCTTCATAGAAAACACAATACGTAAACTCTTTGTGGTTTAGCTTCCATCTGTGTCACAAGGCTGCCTTGCGCAGGAATGCCTCTGACACTCAGCTAGTTGCATATAACTGTTCTGATTTACTCTTATATCATGGCACTACAGTGCAGATCTTACGTATTTTGTTTTCTTATCTTCGTGCAGGAGATGAAACTTCAGTGTGATGAGAAAAGGTATAATTTTTTCTATTTTGATCTAATTTTCTTGGATTGAAGTAAAGGTTGTGTGTTTAAAATAAAGGTAACTGTTTTGCTGGTTGCTTACACGACTATCAGAGAGATCTATGAGCACATGATGGCACAACATAGAGAAAAGGGAAGATTAAGAAGTGGAAAGGGGGAAAGTTTTACTTCCCAGCAATTACAAGCGGCTCGTGATCAATATGATGATGTGGCTAGACTGTGTGTTTTTCGGGTAGAATCTCTTAAACAAGGGCAATGCCGCAGTCTCTTAACACAGGCAGCTCGTCATCATGCAGCGCAGGTTGGTTGGTTTGTTTTTTTTTTTTAATATCTCCTATGAGCTAAAATGTCGTAATAACCTGTCATCCTTCTTAAATTTTATATTAATTTAGTGCCTTTTACCTTCTCCTGAAAGCAGTTGAACTTATTTCGCAAGGGACTTAAATCTCTCGAGGCCGTGGACTCACATATTAGATTAGTAACGGAAAAGCAACACATAGATTACCAACTTAGTGAACTAGATTATGGGGAAGATGAGGAGGATGAAGGTTTGAGTAGCTATGAGAGAAATGAGGCTGGGGAGCTGAGTTTTGACTACAGACAAAATAATCAAGGGCTTGACAGGGCTTGCTCATCAAGGAATTCAATGGAGGTAAGCTTCTTGCATACGGATCTTGGTACCTTGTGTTTGCTTCTGTATTAAGTCTAGTTTGAGTCTCTGAAACATTTTTGCGCTCTTATGCATGCAATATGTTGCTTCAAGGACTTGTGATTTTGCAAAATTGCACTTTCCATTTACACTAGAATAGTGATTGTGTCAGAATTAGATGCTCTTTACTTTTTACATAATTAGCCATGGACAACGTGCATTCCACATAAACAAATTTAAATAATACTTTTTTTTAATAGAAAATGTGGATTATATGTGTAATTAAATTAAATAATAAATTAGGTGTCGAATAATTAATTTATTTTTTAATTATTGCTAAATTTAATTATTGATTTATTCTATAAGTCTTTGAGTACGTAATCTATCATTTATTTAGGTATTTCTCCGGCCCCTCTAGGCATTTGTATTTCTAATTATATTGTAGAATTATTAAATTTTTTTTAAAATATTGATTAGATCACTTTTAATATTAATATTATTACATACCAAAAAATCAAACATAACATATATTTGACCGTGAAATTTAATCTGGTAACTACATGTGTGTAATAATTTAACATAAATATGACTTTACTTTTTGAAATAGATATAGATATAGAAAATTGTATGTAAGTGTACTATTAATAAATGAGTCTAAAAGAATTTAGATGTCCTAATAAAAGAGTGCAAAACAAGTTGAAAGTCAAATAGGGGGGTATAGTTGATTTTTTCATAATAATTAGGAATAAAATAGGAAATCAAAAGTTTTTCGTAGATGTTGACATTTATAAGTAGTATGGATTATTAAATTGCACAGCGTTACTAGAATGAATTTCTAGGCTTGTCAACTTTGGGAGTTTTAGTATCAATAGGAGGTGAATAAAGAGAAAATCAACTTAGATAATTTGGACATATTTATAGAAAACTTAATAGTACAACAGGGAAGTGATTTGATACATATAGATAATAATGCGAGAGGTAGAGGTGATCTGAAATTAACTTCGGACAAAATAATAAAAAAAAGAAGTGATAGCTCGTGGTTTAACTAAAAATATGGCCCTTGCTAGAGCGCAATGGAAAAATTGAAGTTACGTAGCCTACTCCATATAATTGGGATAAATACTTGAGTTGAGTATCTTGGTTCACAATATGGGTGTAGGGGTTATGGCTTTGTGGCCTTTTGTTCAGTCTCGGACTCATCACTTATGTAGCATTCTCACATCTCTCTTGCAATGGCTGTTTTTGCAGTTGGATCCAGTGGATGTTGCATATCCTCGAGCTTCGAAGTCAGAGGATGCAGAGGTAATAAAACAGCACTCCTTTTGAATGGTCATTGAAACTTGATTTTTCATTCTTGAGATAATCAACGTATATGTTTTCAGTCTTCGGGCTTAATTGTAAAGCTTCTCTAAAACAACTTTGAAATTGCTTGGCTTAGTTATAGAACCATTGTTCCGTTTTCTTGTCCTCATACTAGTCATGTTGAAATTCTATTCTTTTGCAAGGGTCAACTATTTTGTGTCTTCTTTCTACAGATAAATCTTGGCAAAAACCAAGTGGAGCAGGTTTTCAGTCGGCAGCCTCGGCAAGTCGTCAGCCATTCTGCCCCAATATTTGCAGAGAAGTTTGATCCAGTTGAAAGGACAAAAGAAATGCGACCAACCACTGGGAAGTTTAACACATATGTGCTACCTACGCCTGCTGATGCAAAAAGTTCAACTTCAAGAACAAACACTTCACTCACCCACTCAAGTCCTAGCCTAAGAGGGAGCAGCCAGAATTTGTGGCATTCATCCCCACTGGACACAGATAAGCATGAGACTAATGCCATGGATGGTAATTTGTCAGTACTACCAACCCCTCCTTTGGCCGATGGAGTTTCTCTCCCACAGTTGGATGCTCATAATACTTATGATACTAAAAAAAATAAAAGACAAGCCTTCTCTGATCCATTAGCAAGTAAACCACGGTCCACCAAGCCTTCTTTATCTACTAGTGGCCCCATCACCTCTACTGAACTTCCCCAACTAGTTCCTGGATTGCTTTCTAGAGTACCAATTCCTCAACTTTCTTCATCTCAAAATGTCCCTCGTAGTGCTTCACCTCCACTTGTATCTTCACCCAGAATCAGTGAGCTACATGAACTCCCCAGGCCCCCTGGCAATTTAGCCTCCAAGCCAGCAGGTTCTTCTGGTATGATTGGGCACTCTGTCCCACTCGTCTTTAGAAATCAAGATGTCACTCCAACAAATAAAAACCCATCACTGGCATCAAATGCATCATCTTTGCATCCTCCTCCATTAATCTTTCCGCGCAGTTTCTCCATACCCTCTAGCAATCAGAGAGCAATGGCAGTACGTGTATCCAAGCTATTGGAATCTCCTCAAATTCCTGACAAGGCTGAAGAAGTAGCTTCACCTCCATTGACGCCTATTTCCATTTCAAACATGAAGTCATTAGCAGCTGTGTCTGAAGTAGCCCCCGACTCTAGGCAGATCAGAGGTTATTCAGCTACTCTTTAATTGCCTTAACGTGCAGCTATTTCTTATATGTTGGGTTGAAAAATCTCATTACCTCATTTACCTTCATTTAGGGACTAAATTACTTACATCTGCCCATCATGTTGAGAGAAACTTAGTCTAGAAAATGATCTGGTAATTTTCTTCAATTCGTGTGCGGGTGTGGATGTGGGATTGGTAACATTGTTGCAGATGCTTGAGGCTGTTTGGTGGTGTTCATTCCAAACTTTCATGATTTCTCAGGTGATAAGAATGATGGAGTTTGGTGGTGGGTTTTACATTCGGTTTTGCATTGCGGATTAATAAATCAAAAGAGAAATCTTCCTATCACCATGAACAAATCTGCAACATTAAATGCGGAGATTATATATTTTCAGCAATTTATTTGTCAAAAACCTGCAAGAACTTAATAATTGAATAGCTATAGAGTTCTTACGTTTATCATGTTTTATTTCACTGGTTATCCTGCTTATTTCTGTTTCTGGTTCTAAATGTCAAATTCAGTTATTGCAGGTGGGAGCTGATAACGTTTGTTGAAGCTGTAGTTTTTAAATTCAACTGAGGCAGAATCTATTTCTCATCACCCATTTGTTGGGGTCAGGTCTGTAAATAATAGTTTTTCTCTTAATTTTTTAATGTTTGTTGTTTGTTGAAGTTTTTGTTACTTTTTTTTTGATTGACAACAATGAGAACTGAGTTCTTCGCAATTTTGACATTATAATGGTCGCTGTGTTATTATTTCTCTCAAGAGCAAATCTTGTTTTTGTCTTTCTTGGGTGGTTGGTTTGATTGCTACACTGTTTTCAGGTTTTTTCTTTCTTCAACAGCTAAGTTGGGGTGCATGCATTCATTCATTCATTCATTCATTTTGAAGTATATAAGTTTCAGTTTGTATCCTCTTTTACCTTTTAAACTTTTAGTCGAGTCGGTGATTTAATAGGATATCTGTGCAAAAGATTCAGCGTTCGAATCTTATCGTCATTTTTTTTAAATATAAAATTTGCAAGTGTTTAGACCTAGGAAACAAATATACAGATAAGGGATATGGTATGGATACATACTAGGGATTTGAGAGATCATGAGATAAATTACGTTTCAAAATAAATATTCAGCAATGATAATTACTTTATTAATTTTAATTGTTGGGAAAATAGGAGTTATAATAAATATATTGTTACCTAGATCAATCAAAGTATCCATATTTTTATAGTAAAATTTGGTCCGCGTGATATAAAGATTTATGTGTTATGATGTATAAGGGTTAAGTCTTTTATGTATAAGGGATAAGTCTTTCTAATTAGTGTGTAGTGTTAGTATGAAAGCGACTGTGAGGTTGGCAAGTGAGTGACACCTGGAATGATTGCTAGTGTGGAACTACATGCCCTTACTACTTCATTCATTATCTTAGTTGTGCAACTGGTTCCATCCACCAGGCCTGGTTGGTTAAGAGAGAGAGAAAGAGAGAGGAATGAGGCTAGACTAGTAGTGATGAGCAAATGAGGAAGGCACACATGCCAAAGCCTACGTGTATATATATATATATATATATATTTTTATCATTTCCCTCTCCTCCCTCATATAACATCACACATCCAATCATCTATAAGAAGTCATATATAGATAGATATATGCATAAATTCATGAAACTCACACTCAAACTAAACCCCTCTCTCTCTCTCTCTCTCTCTCTCTCAAGTCTCACACGACTTTACTTACCGAAAAAGAAAATAAAAAAAAGGGTCTCCTGACGACGAGTCCTCACCATCTGTCTGTCAGCCCATATAATTAATATATGGATGGAGTTGGTCTTGTGTAGTGTATGTAGTAGTAGGTAGGTGGGTTTACTTTGTATAATATTTGTGATTTCTGTCACACTAGTGTAGTGTTGCCTCCACTCTCTGGCCTCTACTGATACGGAATATTATGCTGTTTTGGTAAACTCCTTGGATGATTGCCTCCTTGAGTTATCACCTACCATGACAGACTTGATCCCATGTACGTACGTGTCTGCTTTTCCACAAGAGAGAGAGAGAGAGAGAGAGAGAGAGAGAGGATATACTTATGCTGGTTTTGGGGTGTCCGACATAACTACTACTGCACCCAATAAAGCAGCAAATGTTACCACTTCCTTCTGTCCTTTCTTTTGATTCCTAATCCCTCCAAACAAATCCTTTTACCATTTCACCCTTTTTCTTCTACATACCTTTTATCTTTTTCTTTTTTGTGTATGGTTATGGTATTACTATTAAGTTAGGTACAGTAATAAGTGATGTTTAAAAATGTTGGTTGGTCAGTCAGCCACTGTTATTACATAAAAGATTGAATATATATTTTAGGGGGTTTATCAATCAATGTTGCTTCTTCGTGGCTGCCTGCATAGCCCATACCCAAAGTCTTATCAACCTACTAACTATATATATATAGAACAAGTACTCGATAGTTGGTGAAATAACAGTTTCTCCATGGAGGGATGTATTTCTAAATTAATTTTTTTTATTAATTAATTTATCTGGGCTTGGCAAGCAATATTTTTTCAGAGAGGGGTTAGGATTCTCCACCATCGGCATCATTTATGAGAAGGGAATGCATGGCATGGCATGGTGATGGTGATGGTGATGGTGATGGTGATGCTACTGTAGGGGCCGGGTCTGTACTGTGGTGTTCCACCGACCAATCAGAAATTAGAATATAATGGCATTACATAATACATACAGTACGTACGTAGTAGTGGCCTGTGCCACTACCCCCCACCACCAAATCCGGGACTTTTATTTCATGCATCACCACCATTTAGTTTTTTTTTTTTTTTTGATTTATGAATTTTCCTCCTCCCTCTGATTTCTTGCAAGCCAAGTAAGATTACAGCGTGGAATAAGCAAAACTCACCATTGTTCTTTTTTATTTATTTAAAATGGTTTGCTGCCACGTGTACATCAAAGACCCATAAAGCCCAATTTAATTTCCGGTGAATTTGGGTACAAATAAATTTTGATATATATATATATCTATCAAATGTATGTAAATCAGCAAAACAACAAGTAAATATCAGGTTTAACAGTGACACAATGTCATTCTTGATACGTAGTGTCACTATTTCTAATAATAAACTTACACGTGGGTAAGGTGGCAAATCCTACTTGAGAAATTATTAAATGACATGTTAGAGTGATTATTATATTAAGTTTGATGATAATATCACGTGACAATAATAATAAGGTATCACCATTGTACCCAACATTTTCTTTTTTTTTTTTGGAAGAACGATGATATCAAATCAGAAGCGGGATGGCGTGCCGCACTGTGATTGGCCTCAATTTCTACTAAAAGCCACAACCATTTCCTAAATATCAAGGGCAAACTCGTCTTTCCACCATCAACCAGTCATATTCACGCAAGCTTTTTCTCACTCTGTAGTAGATACAAACAAAAGCCTAACACCCCCCGCGTATAAAACCCCTCCACATTCTGTCCCCAGCACACACTCTCTCTCTCTCTCCATTCAACTTTCGGAGCTCAGAGCTCAACAACAACAATGGCAGACCCTGGTGTCTACGACTTCCTGAAACAAACAATGGAACCCTCCACCAGAAAAGCCACACCATCTTCCCGACTGTTCTCGTGCCTCTACTGTAATCGCAAGTTCTGTACTTCTCAAGCATTGGGCGGTCACCAGAACGCTCACAAGCGTGAAAGAGCTGCAGCTAGAAGAAGCTACATCACAGAAGAGAGGTTGGGTCGACTCCAGAACGAGCCCACCACGGTGGAGATGGACTTAAATGCTCCATACTGGTTTGACCCACTCCGGCCCTTCCAACACGGCTCCACCTCAGGCTCTCTTGGTGTTGTTTATGGCGGTGGTGTCTCCAGTCGGGAGCCTCTCTCGCCCAACAATGACTCTGCTGCCAACGTAAACCTTGACCTGACCCTCCGTCTATAAGTATAATCTCTCTCTAACTCCACTAGTACGTTAGCTTGCTTTTGTTCTCTCTCTCTCTCTCTTTTTTTTGCTTATTGTGGGGTTTGGTTTACGTTAGTCTTGGTTTTGAACTACTGAACTGACTACCGAGCTTGAAAAGCGGGCATGGAGGAGAGTATTTGAGTTTTGGAGAGAGAAAGTTGGTTTTAAAGTACATGGCGAGTTGATGCTTCTTGACATTAGTTAGTTTACAGAGCTATCTATCTATCTTGGTTTTAAGTTAATTGAGAGCTGTAACTATATATGTGCTACATTGAACTTTATTTATGTTTTCATACTCTGACGTTGACGGTCGACGTTAATTAAAATTTTGCTCCTCTCTCTCTCTCTCTCTCTCTAACACACACACACACACACACACATTTGAATGGATATACCTATCTATATAATTAGTATTCGTGTGTACGTTGTGTTTAAAGCTTACATTTGTATGTTGTTTCGGATTTCTTGAGTGGTTTGCATTACTTAATCATCATATAATGCAAGTGTTTGTTTGTAGACTCTGTTAATTTGCATGCTATTAATTAATAGCTTGGAATATTTATTTATTTTACGTAAATCCCAAGTTCCGAACCATATATATATATATATATATGCCTTTGCGTTTCCTGTGTACCAACCAAAGTTGTGCCAACTGTGGTGTGGTGCTTGTTCATATATGACTGCGCAGTCGGTCGGAGCTTTTTGAGTGGCAGTAGCACAGTAAGTAACAGAGGCGCCACTGAAACTCGGCGTGCTCGGCAATCAGAATGTATTGTGCATTGCAAAATGCTATATAAACCCAAATGAATCTCAAAAATTAAAACTCAAATGAATATCATCACTTGATGAGTGTGAGATGAATAGGTACCACTGAAAAAATTGATGAAATCCACTTATCCAAGATAAGATATATATTTAGGTTATAATTTTTTTAATTTCATTTGAGTTTTGTAACATTACTCTTGTGCATTTGTGCTGAGTTTCGTAATGGACCCACTAGCCCAGTCCTCACATTTCTTTGGTTTTTTTTTCTTTTTTTTTTTTACTTGCTGGCATTACGTACCATGAATGGAGCTAGCCAATGAATTTGAAACGGGTGGTGTACATATCCTATAATACTATATTATCATCAATTCATCATATATATGTGTAATTAATGTATATAGAAGAACTCCTTTTGTTTTTTGTTGTGTAGTTGTATGTTACTTACTATGTTTCTTCTCCCATCTTGGTTGGGTTAATTTGATTAAAAGGGGAAGTTTTAACTAATTGTTAATTGAATGAACAACAATGGACAAGATGTTGTCCGAAGAGAAAAAAACGATGGTCACTGTGCAGTGGGTGAGCGTAACGTAGGTAGGAGTGGGAGACTAACAGATATACTGGCATAGAAGGTTGTAGAAGAACAGGGATATATCATATATTACTCCCAAGGAGGAAATAATCATTTCAGTATGTAAGTGCTTGAACTTGTGGCTTGCCACTCCCACACCCAGACAATGCCACCTTCTTGGTCTCCCACTGTCTCACTGTAACAAAGTCCACTTTACACCAACGATATCATGTATGTACAGTGGACATTATGCACGTGTTGCGCAACAACCATTCCTTTAGAGGAAGACGGACCACCAGGAAGGATAAATGGAAGTTTGGGCTCTACAAGAAGTTGGTGTTGCTCATATAATACTATATATAGATGTTTACTTATAAAGCTGATCATAGGAAGTATTTGATTCTATGATTAGAGAAATAATACTTAATCCTGAAGATGCTGTAGAATCTTGTCAATTGCTCTTACGGTAACTACAATCCTTGGTTCGAGTAATTTCATTGTATATGAGAAGAACTTCGGGCAAGAGAGAGCGTACATAGATATTGGCACCTATCATGTTTACAGCCAAGGGTCAATTTGAGCCAAATCAGGGGCAACCACAGATAATTATGCTTGAGATAATGACAGAAATCGCAATTTCGTGGCATCCACATTAATATAGAGACAAGAACAATAAAAGCAGCAAAAAGTTATTGGATAGAAGCATCAATCTCACCATTCTGATTTATTGTGAATTTCAAACAAGGTGTTGCACAAATTGTCATCTTCGCCATCTATGTTGTAGGTGTTGATCACCTAGGTCAAATAACATATTTTAATTCAGCCAACATGGCCTCTCATTTCATGGCCTTTAATGTTATAAATGTTTGCAGACAGATATGTTACATGGCTACCTCAGTTAACTTCTTTACATCTGTTCTTTTCTTTCCTAAATGAATGATCCCTGGAATGCGCTAAACACATGGCTATAGAGTACGTTACCATAAGTCGAGGGCACGCCCATCCATGGAGGTGAATGAGGATGAACGTAGGAATTCATCTTGGACAGGTGAGAAAAGATCAAATTTCAAATGTTGGGACTTCGGATTCAAAGCCATGAGCTGCTTGATAAATCAACCGACTAAAAATATTCCTATATGGATCATTTTCTCTTTTCTCCTTCAAATAAGCAATGCATCTCTCAACCTCTGACTTCACTTCTAAATACAGTTCATGTGATTTCTCTCTGCTCCTCAGTTCCTGTTTCCTCCCTGCAGCACGAAAGTTAAAGCTAGGTTAAAGAAACTGAAGAAAGTATTGCCATAAAAATCCAAAGGAATGTATTATTCTAGAGAGCAAACTTTCCCTGGAACTATTGTAAAGTAAAAACCCTCCATTAGACAATCAATGGAACTCACTGCTGACTCGGAATACATGTATACCTAAAACATAGCAAGAATTTTTTATGCCAAATATTGGGTGTAACGGTTACACTATGTCAGGAATGCTGATGTGGTGTAACCATTCAATAAGAAAACTACAAAATTGATAAAATGGGGCTCATTTTCTATCATAGAGGTGATTATATATTACATTGTTGGGTGATTATGAATTTTTGTGGGGCTCACTTACAAACTTGTTTGCTTATTAGTATACGGATCAAGTGGCACTGCTGACGTGGTGTAATGGTTACACCCATATTTTTTCCACATGTAAGTCCAAAAATGAGGGTCAGTTGATAAATATACCTGCAGTTTCAATTGGCTTTCCAAACAAGTAATAAAAGCGGCCTGGAATTTTGGGTAAAATTCCTGGTAAGTGCACAGGTTGATTTGCAAGCTCTCCTTCACTGTCAGTCCTGAAATCACAAGATTACAATGATTATTTGACAAGGTACATAACGATGAAAATAAACAATTTTGCAGCGATACAAGAGAAATATAACATAGCAAACTAAGGAGAATTAAACAAAATTTGAAAACAGAATTTGTAATATGTGGACAGAATGTGATCATAATAGTGAAGTGACTCGATCAAACCTCATTTTACTACCTCAATTTCACAGCCTCGTCAGTTAGGTCCTCTATAAAAGCCTTCATATATGGAATCTTCAGTTGGTCATCATAGTCAAAAAGCAACTGAGGAAACAAAAAATCCATTAGTCAACAAGGAAATCGTCTGAAATGAACATTAGTCAAAGCGGCAACCTGTCTCATGCATCACATTTTTAAGTTTGCCACACAAGAAATAATAATAGACAATGAAAACGTATACAGTAATTCCATCCAGGATTTTGAGAAACTGCACAAAAATGAGAACTGTGAACTGCAGCACCAAGAAAATGATAAAACCAGTTCCCCAAAAGAAATAATTTCATCTGATATGGGAACTGATAGAACCTTACTCCCAAAAAACAGAAAGGAAACAAAGGGGAATAAAAAACGAAATGCATCATATTTTTAAGGTAGCCACATTTCTTTTCAACAAATGTTAATCAACATACTATAATTTCACCCGAGTTTTGCAGAAACTCCGGTAAAATAAAAACTTAGAAAACGATAAAACCAGTACTCTAAATCGTGTCATTTCATCTGATACAGGAAGTGATAAAAGCTTAGTCAATTAATAAAGGAGAGAAGAAGAGAAGATTTTCTTTCAAATTGACCTAAGACATTTTTATTTAAAGCATAAATATCTGGTTTTTGCAATCCTAACCCTTTCTCATAAGATTCAACGCACACCACCTCACTTCTTCTCAACGACGTAGAGGTTGTTTACATTTCCTCTTGCTAACATCTAATCTCTCATTCACTCAACTTAAGTTGGCTCGGTCCCTAAATTTTAATCATTCGTTAGGAAATCTCTATAATTTTCTACCTCAATGAGACTTTCTGTTTCAGGAATTCATCATCTTTCTGAATTTTGGTTGAATACGACCACACCAGGCAAGTCCTTTTCTGGCTATGAGTTTATTTTCTAGTCCTTGAGTTGATATGTCATGACCAAATGAGGTAAAATGCATATCCATCTAATACTATAACTAGCAATTTGAATTACATATTTATAAAAGCATAACAATGGTTAAGATTGATTTAATCTTCATCCAATTTCATCAAATGGTACAAAACTCATTCCAAAAAAAAAAAAATTCACGCCCAAAAACATAATCTTCTCCGCACAGCCCCCAATGTCAAGCAACTCAACTAGCACTTACCTCTCTCCTCTCTCCCCCCCCCCCCCCCCCCCCCCCTTATTTTTCTCCTATTTTCTCTCTATCCACTTTAATTTTAGAGGAAAAAAAGAAAAAAAAAATTGTTATTTAAAATATAAATGTTACGCGATCAATGCTCGATTTTTGATATTGCAGAATGTATTTAGGCACGGGTTATTGCTAGTTTCAAAATATACTTCCATGCATTCGAATTTCTTTGACTTCAATAGATCCTATAATCAGCACCACCGAGGCCTAGTTTCACCATGCAACAATCCACTTCTTTTATGCATGTGTTCGCAAAATATGGTGCATAAGCCTTCACATTTAATACCTACCTCTTTACTGCAAATAATAAGGTAATAATAATATGCCTACTTAAATTTTATTTTGCATTTCTACTTTATGGATGTCAATTAGTAATATGCCTACTGTTCATAGAACCAAAAATATATCATAGTATGTTTCATATCACCATAAGAGCTTACAGTACCAAAAACTAATGCAGTGGAAAGTAAAACTGACGGTGAAGCAGCAGTTGAGGAAATTGAAGTTTTCAGACTTACTTGACCCAGGTCATCTTCTCCAGCAACACCAAAAGGTATAATTTTGGCTCCAAATCTAGCTGCCATCCTGACAAACTCAGACTGTTCTGGCCAGAATAACTTGTAATCTTCACCCTGAAAAGTGCTGAAGAGTCAGCTACTATAAAATAAGTCCTGATCTTGTCCTATGTGCATTCTGTAATATAATAGGCTTGAGTACATGGATGAACACATCAGTCAGACCACCAAATATATCATTAAGACATGCACATTGGTATCTTTACATGAAAAAACAGAAGAAATTTGCTCCAATAAAGCTGAAGTTAAACAATTATTGGGGAAAGATAGGTATTGTTAGTTCATCAAGGGCATAAGTCCAAGATCTTTCCCATATTTTAGAAACTAGAATGATTGGTATCATAATTGAAAGAAACGTCCATCAATACAGTATAAATCAAAGGTAGGATGGATCACTAAATCACCTTTCGATGAAGAGCCTCTCTCATGCCTCCAGGATACAGTAGGACATAAGACTTCGAGGAGAAAAGTCTATAAAAGTTAGTTGCTGACACTGGCACTGCACCCATAGTTCGGGCCGTATCAAATGTTGATAAATCAGGCAGTCTTCCTTCTCTCAGCTTGGTAAAAATCATTGGATGTGCTATCCCTCGCACAAGAATATTTCTTTCAATCCAAAAACGGGATATTAAAGGAACTGCTTCTAAACCTAGCAACATGTGATAACCAACAAATAGAACTGGTCCCTCAGAAGGAATCCCTGCAAGGCCTCTTACAATCTTCCCATTTTCAAAAGTCGAGAGCATCACAGGACCACTAGCCAGCTCAAACCATCTGAAGTGTATAAAAATGCAAGACAACGAAGATTAGCTGATGAACATAAATGCAAGACAACGAAGATAAGCTGATGAACATATCCTACTACTATTCAACTAATCACAAGATCTCCTCCACTAAAATGATCTGGGAAACTGGCAATTATGCTGCATGCTGTCTAGAGTGGCATAAATGATAGGAGAGGCAAGCACAAGATATACATTTCTGATGAGAATCCCGTGTTTTATCTCCCTTATAATTTTAACCATGGGATCATACATGAGCATCTCTACCATCATCTTAATTTATCGGCGGCACATCCTAATTCTCTGCTTTTAAAATGAAAAGAACATTAACATGTTGGATTGTGTAATCAGGTTTTCTTGCTGACCAACAATCAGCATGTTAGCTACACCTGCATCTGTAATATTATGCCAGTTCCTGTCATTGCTCCTACAGTGGAAGAATTAGTTTCATTTGTGAGTTTATTGCAAATATCTGTTACCTCACATGTTCATATATCTTTTTGAATTCATGGGGGCTTGGTGGCAAGTAATCTGAGACATAGTCAAGGTATGTTGAACGGCGATAAAAACTGGCACCTTTAATAACAGTTACCAAATCAACACCTTCTTCCTGGTACATATAAGAAAATTTACCATATAAATCAATCAGACATGAAGGAGAACATTTCCTGCAGGACTCTCCCTTTAAAACTCAGGAACAACATAACTTCAGGATATTGCATCAGGAAAATAATAATATAAATAAATCCAACGTTGTCCAAGATATAGTTTTATGCCACCCAATGTTAGTTTCATAAATAACAGAAAATGTAATGTGACCCATCTGCTTATAAATGGAACAGCCTATTTGATGAGTAGCAAATCAGTTAGTTAACAAACATATCTTCATACTAGCAAAGTTTCAAAAGGTATATCTGCCCATTTAGCCAAGGATAATGTTACAAGTAAATAGTGTTCAGCCTTTGTCAGAATGTATTTCCATTGAAAAGATATTCCATTTGCCTGAGAGAATTAAAGAAAAAATCGCATCTGGAACAAAGTCCTATCTCCTTGCTATTGGAAACTTGGATCCACTATATAAATCATAACAAAATTGTAAGTTCAAAAGGTTCACTTTAGGGTTGCAAATTATTTTTGAATAACATTCAATTTATTTCCAGGGAAACAGTAAAACATTTATTAAGCTAGTTGGTTACAAACTGTGGCCGAAATCTTCTACCATGGTGATACGCGAACAAACAGAGCATATAGCAAAACAATGCAATTGTACGTAACAACTTTATTTTTTTCCGAAAACAATAGTAGATAAAGATTCTACAAGTAGATAGTACTTGAGTATACAAACTTGAGTTTGTCAACCTTTTGTCATCAAATTATCAAGAAGCAATGTAAACATCATTTGCAAAGGTTTGTGACATGTATTGACTTTTTGGTGTCTTTTCTACTGGATTTTTTTTAAAGTATCAATTGGTGTCAATCTTCAGTTGGCACATCAGCAAGTGCATTAGTTTCATAGAGGTGGCTTCACACACACACATAGAGAGAGAGGGGGGGGGGGGGGGGGGGGGGGGGGGAGAGAGAAAGAGGGACCATCCTACCAAGAAAAGGGCATGGCCACTGTCATCAAATCTACGAATATCACATTTTGGCAGCATTTTGCGAAGTCTTTCACCCTCCTCTTGACTTGGTAGTAACTCATCCCTTCCACTACAAAAACGTAATACAATCCCTTTAATGTGGAGAAAATCACAATGTCAAACATAACATTGGTGTACTATAAAAGCTGAAGCAAGATTCAACCCTGCTTTATCATCTTTAAGGGCGATGGCTTCAAATGAGTTTCTTGACACTTCCTTTATTAGTTTTCCAACATAAGTGGAAAGTTGTTTGTACTTGAATTTCTCTTTTGATTACTTTTGCTTTTGCATTTGTTGGATTTTTGGGTGGATTTCTTATTCACCATTTCTGCACTTTTTCATCTTTCAATGAAATGAAAGTTGTGATTCTTATTTTTACAAAAAAGGATCTCAAGCATACTAAATGTTAATGAGTTCTTCCTATTCAGCCACGTCATACTGAATAAAGGCATAAAAAGGATGGGCTTCATTCTACGAAAGCGGCTACCATATTAGAGTAAGCTTATTTTTTTTTTATCTGTAGCACACTTGTTGGTTCACAAATCTGAGAGTGCTATTATGTTTAGTTCTTGGAACTAAGTTCTCATAATTGTCCTTTTTTAACACAATTGAAATAAGAAGGATTGGAAATGTGAAGAGTGAGGACCTGGAAAGCAACAATGTCTGAGCTCTGACAGCATGAAGTCGTGAATTGGCATGTGCAGAAGCCGATTTGAGCATTTTCAACTTCCAGAGAAGTGTTTCTACAGGTAAACTATCAACCAAGACCTGTGGATTTAACAATGTATGATAAGAAATTACAATCAAAGGTATTACAATAAAAGTACCTCTATAAATCACGGTAAGCCCAAAGCAATCATCTCTAAGTGCGATGTACATGCTTTCATATTTAAAGTAGCACAGAAGATCATATTCTTGTTAAGAAGAGGGAATTTGAGTTCAGAAAATTTTGAGATGGGACACCAAAAAAAAAACATGCAAGCCACCAAAAAAAGCATCCTTGAAATAATCAGCTGCTACATAACATCTCTTATAGATCTTTCAGCAGACAAACAAAAAAAAAAAGTCAGTTCAAATTCTAAACATCTATTCATGTTCAAGATTTGAATCTTACAGAAAGATAGGATGACAATGCCATAACATTCTCCAATATCTCTCCAACTGTTTGTTGTAGAGGAAGTCCTTTCTCGATCGTAGCCATCACCATCCTTGAAGGAACACCTGAAGGTAACAATTGCTAGTTCCATAAGGTCAATATCATATACAAAGTTAATATGCAGTGAAACAAAAAAAAAATTCTCACTCTAATTAATGGGAAAAAAAACAAAATTCATAAGAACCATTTGATGGTATCCATTAACATCAGAGGGTGGCATGTTGTTCAAAACCTGTCCAGATTAAATGACCTGCTTCATAGAAAGGTGAGGCATAAAGTCACAGGACAATGTAAGCAGCTCACAAATGCCTGAACTTGGCTTGTTAATGAGATTTAGGAGGCTTGCTCGCCAGTCAACTCACCCAAATCCAACCTCAAAATTTTAGCCCGACTACTACAAAGCTGAAGCTAGAGCAATAATAAACTCCAGTTGATTAGACTGGCTACTAATTAATATAGTTGTTCTTTAGCCAAAAGAAACAAATTACATGAAACAAGTGATGTATGGGAAAAAATTGAGTGAAATTTGGCATTTATTGCAGTCATTAAGTTGCAACAGTAAAGTTAGAACTGCCGGTTCAACTTGGGATGTTTCCAACTTTCCACTCTTAGAATTGAAATACAGGTTTCCTCCCACGTGGACATGTCAAAGGAAAAATAATGGTCCTATGCATCCCATCTATGCTATGACACCTGTTTAGACATATAAATCCTGGTCGGAAGCAAGAGGTGATAAAAAATTTCTCTTGACATTTAGTCCAGGGCTTTTCCAAAAAGATCTTCATTATGTGTGATAGTTCGAACACATAACAATATATGTGCGAGCCTGTCTATAGTATGTATGCCTCTTGTGTATCATGCACCATCAAGAGATAAACTGAAGTTCAGAACATATAGACACAATATATGAAAACAGTGTAAGCTCTAACTGAAAGCACGGCATAATGAAATAACTAGCATAGCTAGAATAGATATTATGAGGCAGGGCAAGAGAACCTGTCATGAAACTCAACATGTAAGGCATGCTAATACGGAGCTGCTCAGGCATGACTTCTAATAAGGGTAGTAAAGGCTGAAGCTGGGACTTGCTGAAACATGTAGCTGCCAACAAAAGATTATGCATAATCATTGTGCATAAGAAACTTTGCCCATTTTTTGTAAGATTCAATCAACAAGATACTGTCTTAAAGATAAATTTCTCACCTGGATTAGCCAAAATTAATACAAGATCAATATCAGGGTTATTGGCAGCAACAGCTAGTGCAAGGCATCCCCCAACTGATTCTCCAACAAGATATATGGGTCTTTTTGGTGAACGGTAGTTCTCTGATCTAACAGTTCTTTCAACCACCTTCACCAAGTCTGGGTCATTAAGTTTTTTCAAGCTAGATTAGACTCTTATTTACCCCAAAAATGAGGACAAGAAAAACACACACACATAAATGTACACATTAACAATAAAGCAATGAGCAATTTCTCTAATTTCAACCCATTGCCTGAGGTGCATTTGGATGTCCCTAGAATATGAATGTCCCCAGTTGCATTTACTTTGCAAATTTCCCCATCTAAAATGGGACAACTAAAAAAATGAGATTTACATCCAATGAGCCTAAAGGAATCGAAAAAGTATGACGGATGCTTGGCTTGGGATGCTGTATGTTGGGGCATAAAATTGTCCATCGGACTACATAAATGAAGCAACACTTTAAAGCTCCTAAAGTAAATCCTAAATCTCCGAGGCAAAAGGGAAAAGATAGTGTCATAGTGAAACTTTTTGCAAAATCAATGTTGCAAAAGGGTTGTGTACACACACACACACTCTCACACACACACAGAGGCAGAGAGACCTGAAAATGGTGTTCGGTCTGTAACAGGAATATGCAAGCACCATATATCAAAAATCCTTCACATTTAAAAAAACAAAGAATGCATTGATTAGGCATTGTAATGAATCATATGAAACAGAATAAAAAACATACATAATGGCAAAAAATAACAATGAAAATCCTATATTAAAAACAACATTTAGTATTGACAGTTGATACTAAAGTATCTTTAGAAGTACTTACTCTCCAAGTCTTTGATGCTGCAAAATAAGTCCAAGTCCAACACCATCAATCCCTGCAAAATTTAAGTTGGGAGAAAAGAACAAGAGAAGGATTATGAAACAGGAAACATATAATATGCAATTTCCTGATACATTAGCCCAATTACATGTATGTAGGCAGTATATAAGGATGTGATAAACATACAGCATACCTACATCCACATACATATACAGCATACATACATACATCCACACACAAGCCACCTACAGATTCATACAGAAATTAGATTTAAAGTGTGGTTCCCAAATTCCAATGACACGGTTCGTCTTGGTGGTTGAACTTCTTTCTGTGTTCGATTTTAAGTAAAAGTACTCCCATCGGACGGACAATCTTTTTCATCCAATGATCGCTAAATGATGATGTAAAAATGAAAAGTCGTACTACTACTCCGATACAAGTAATGAAAGTATTTGAGATTATAAGTTCACTCTTGTTTCAAAGAACCAATAGCATAATAATTCAAAAAGAACATTAAAATTTTCCAGAGGAACACATACAAAATCTGTATTTATGCACTGAAAAAGAAACGGACCAGGTAAAAACAGCAAGAGAGGAGAGTTTTCCAAGCGAGACCCGCACTCTAAAGGCGTAAACCAACGAGGCGGTCCACCATCCGACGATCTGGCCAACTCTATTGACTGTTCAAAGTAATCCTTCAAGCTCAAACGGTGTGACTCCGAATCAGATTCCGACTCAGCTTTGCTTTCCGTAATGGTCTCAACTTGTGAGCTATTCACGAACCTCCCATTGTTGGAGACATTGGTTGTTGAAGGCTGTTGCTCGCTTGACACAACTGGTGGCCTAGTCGTCGCCGACGACGCGTACACCCGAACGTTTCGTTGCGGTTTGAATCCTCCCGTGACAGACGATGTGTGGCGGTTGTGGAACGGAGACAAACCGGCAGCGAAAACGCCGGCGACGGTGGTTGTCATGAAAGAGAAGGAAAAGCGTGCTCACTCTGATTCGTCTTAAGTCTGCGACGTTCGAAGTTTGAATAATAATAATAATAGGATAATACGACAAATTTGCAACCCAAATTTCTATCCAAATGAAGAGAGACCATTGAATCCATCAATTTTTTTAAATGGAACCCACTGATCCAATGATCCCCTTAATTTGGAATACAAATTTAGGTTACAGATTTTGGTTACATAGTATTACTCATAATAATAATAGTGTCATTACCTAATAAATAACAAATGTTTGATTGAATAATAAAAGCGAATGGCCCGTTTGATAACCGACAAATTATTGACTTATTATAATTCACTTTTATTTTTTATTTTTTTATATTATGGTCATAAATATTCGACGTATTTTAACTAATCTTCTCACGGATTCGATAAAAAAATAGATCACCATATCATTTGATAGTGTTATTATTATTCACTTTTATTTAATAACTGGTAATGAAACGAAAAACAACAACAATATGATTTTAAGAGTTATAATTTTTTCAATACACGCTCCCTTCAATTCCTTTTAGTGGTGTATTAGATGAGGGACAAGAGAATTTTTTTCCTTTTCAACCGAACTCAACGGCTGGTCACCATTGTTTGAATTAGATTAGATCTATTTTCTTGTTTTCTTAAAATTTTCACTTATTTAACTACAACTGAAGTTTCTATCTAATTACATTTTGTGACATTTTTCATTTAACCACACCCATCTACCCGTTAATTAGTTAGCACTCATCCAAAAAAATTTAAAAATATTTATTCGTTGTCTATAATTTATATTTAATATGCCAAGTAATGGTAATATAAAAAGGGGAAAAAATAAAAAATAAATCACAAAATCGTCCGCCTCTAATAACTAAATAAGAATGCAAGTTCAAATTGTTTGCTGAATGATAATATAAACAAAACAAAAGAAAACCTCGAGCTTGTTAAGAAGAAGACAAATAGCAAGAGTGGACAGCCCACGTGCTTTCCCAGTGTTTAACTCAAACAAACTTTTCCTACCCTTTTTGAATGTTTGGGTAAGTACACTACAACATTACAAATTAAACAAACGTTTTCTTTCCTTTTTTAATGTTTGGGTAAGACAAGATTACAATTAAACAACAACTTTATCATTATATGTACATACCTTAGTCAAAACATTACAGCTGGAGATTACTTGAATTTGATTAAATTTTTTTAAATGGATTAAAATTTGAATACATGTAAATTCGATTTTATCTAGCATATATATATACTAGTTATTGCCTATACCTGAAGGCACAGAGTAATAAAAAATAGTAAATAATAAACATATTCGTATTTATATCCAAATTAAAATCACAAACATAGAGGAGAGATAAATAAATTTAAGCATCGGTTGTAGTGGGGGTGAGAGGTGGTGGTGGTAGGAGACTATGATGGTTGTGGTGAGTGACAATGACCGTGGCGGCAGTGGTGGTGGTGGTGGTGGCGGCAGCGATGGCATCATTGGCGGCGGCGGAGGCGATGGCAGGGACGGTGGTGGTGGTGTCGGCAATGGTGGTGGTGGCGGTGGCGGTGGCGGCGGCGGCGGTGGTAGAGGTAGTGGTGGTGGTGGGGGTGGTAGTGGTGGTAGAGGTAGTGGTGGGGCGGTTTCAAACACTATTTTTTTTTTTTAAAGTACTTATGAGAAATAATTTCTAAAAATACTTTTAAAAAGTAATTCCAAATACACCCTTAAGGGCCTATTTTTTCTATTAAATTTAGGGTGTTAATATTAGCCGTTAGATTAATTTTAAAATAAAATTTAAAGTGATCTCAACCACAAAAAACAAAAGTCATTTTGTTTATCTTTTGAGATTTGAATTGTAAGCTACTTTATTATATACTAGTAATTGCCCGTGCCTGAAGGCACTATATTACTCGTAAAAAATGAACAAAAAATTCTCCAAAGCAACACCACATATACAAATACATCAGGAAAAAAAAATACTGTCAGACCCAAATCAAATTTATAATAAAATCTTTGGAGAATTCGTCACCATTACCATAATCTAATTCAATAACATAACATAATTATAAAATCAATCCACCCATGTAATAAATATCTCAAACAAAAAACTGCCCACAAATGCAATCATCTATATAATAAAAATAAGTTCACAAATGCTATCAAAAAAATAAGTTTTGCCATTTGAAATTCCAGCAGCTTCCAAAAGAATGAATATAGCCTGTAAAAAAAAAATTGTATTTAGAAGTTTTTTCATTCTCTAAAAACATACAAATATTTTTTTTTCATTCTCATACCACTTGACTCACTTTCATCTCCGGGTAATATTACTGCAAGCTCATATGTCGTAGGGAGATTATATCGCCGTCTATCTAGTGCTGGATTATAACGAAGATAAACAGGTAAACTTTGACCTACCAATTCTGATTGACTTAAAATCTCATAAGCTTGATGAAATTTATCTGGGAATGGATTTACATGAGACAAACAGTCTTGAATAATTTTCAAAACATCCCCTTGCAACTGGGGATTTCTGCTACTGCGAAAATCTAAAGCTGAATTAGGATCATAAATGTACAATTAACTATACATTGGTTCATGACCTCCTTGTGGTATGAACGATCATGTTCGATGGCGCAATTCTCCATGGATAGTGTATGATGTAGGACCCCTTCCACTTAGTAATCTTGGATCCAATGTAGCACCAAGACTCATAAAAGCATTAGTTGCATTATATTCTCGTGCATGTTGCCGAAACGACTTTGATTTATCATCATTGTCATCATACAACTCTTTAAGTGCTGAAGGGGGTGTAAAAAGTGAAGGTAACTTAATAAAATATTTTCTTATTTTGGGTACTGATTGTGGTATTGTTAAACATGCAAATATTGAGTAAATAAGCAATTAAAAATAACAATACACATTTAACATATAACATCTTTGTATAAAGATAAATTCACGTCAAAGCATGCACAACTAAACCAAGACAAAACTTAATTAAAAAGAACAAATATTTAATGATAATCACACAACAAATTTTTAATATGAATTAAAAAAAACAAATTCATTACTACTTACCTGGTGAAGAAGAAAATGCGTATTTTGGTAATGTGTAGCTCTGTGAGAAAATAATATTTAAATTGACAAAAATAATTAGTCAAAATATCACATACACCATAATTGAAATAGATTCAATTACAATAGAAACTAAGTAAGTAAGAAATAGAGTACACATAAAAATAAAAAAAAAATAGACTGACATGAACACACACACATGAACACAGACATGAACACACATAAAAAAAAAAAAAATAAGGCCAAATCTTATCCTGCAGTCTATAATTTCTGGTGATTACCTAGCTCATTCAGAAATTTGTTAGACATGCTAGATATTGTTGTATCTTATTGACATGGAACTGTGGCATCATCATATTATAGTGGGTAGGTTTGTAAATCTCATGAATGGCAAACTCCAGTATCTTCCAAGTCTTGTCGGCATATTTCGGATCAACCACCACCTTGTGTTTAAACGCCTCTATCTGAAACACCCTCTTCTTCTGATTACTATTCATTTTCTCTCCCCCAATCTCTCTCTCTCTCTCTCTCTCTACATATATAAATTTAGCACATAAATTTTCAAGCACACTAATCTTCAATTGTTAGCTCAAATCAAACACCAGAATCACCCTTAAAATCAGAACCAGAAACGTCAATCAATAACGTCCCAATAAACAGCCAGAAGCCTAGAAATGATCTGAATTCAATTCTCTCTCAATATATATGTATATATATCCATACATATGAATAGAAATCCGGTGTGAACAACAATATTAAATAACAAAAAAGCAATTAAGCTCAGAGATGTGAATGATAATTAACATATAATAAACATCTTTCATAAAAAAAAGAAAACGTATAATACAATTCTGAATGAGCTAGGTAATCAGAATTGCTTCAGAACAAAAAAGCAACGATCAAATTATGGGTATAATAATGAGCTAGGATTATTAAACAAAAAATCCTCCTCTAACTTGGAAAAAAGAAAGGGTGATAAACTCTGATAACTAAAAATCCTCCTCAAATAAGGTCTAAATGCTCTATTCAGGTCTAACTTTTTGATAAACGTCTAAACATTATTTTAAACAGAATTTTCCAGAGCTTATATTAAAAGAAAGGGTGATAAACTCTGATAAATAAAATCAATTGAATTGAATTATGAGCTAGGCACCCATAATTTAACACTAACTTGGAAAAAAGAAAGGGTAAGAGATGTGAATTGAAACTCAGGTTTTCGTAAACCTGAAAACGTTAATTTACAGAGATTTGATCATAAATCTATATCATTACGGATTTAGTGAACAAAAAAATTACAGATGCACTACGGATTTTTTGTTCCAGCTTGCAGAAGCTCTATATCATTACGGGAAGGGTGACTACAAACAGGCATTGGAATTGCTCGGTTCAGACTTTCACAAAAAACACAAAAAATCTAGAATACACACTCACACAAAAAACCCAGAATACCTGGACTCCTGGTGTGTTGCAGTGGGTGTTACTCCGGCGTGGTGTGTGTTGCAGGGGAAAGGTAGAGACAGAGAGGAAGGGGGACAGAGAGGGGTATCGTGAGATAGTAATTGAGTTAGAGAAGGATTCTGGGTTTTAAAAATGATAGAGAGTTAGAGGAGTCTCAGACTCTCGGCAGATAGGATTATAGGATTAGATATATTATTTGTTTTTAAAAATGAGAGAGAGTTAGAGGAGTCTCGACAGATAGGATTAGATAGATTATTTGTTTTTAAAAATGAGAGGGAGTTAGAGGAGGAGTATCAGCAGATAGGATTTGTTTAAAAATGGCTATGATGAGGACTGTTAGATCAAGATATGATGAGGACTGTTAGATCAAGATAGATAGATTATTTGTTTTTAAAAATGAGAGGGAGTTAGAGGAGGAGTCTCAGTAGATAGGATTTGTTTAAAAATGGCTATGATGAGGACCGTTAGATCAAGAATCGTCAAGTAATCTGAACCGCGAAAAGCTCAAGACAAACATTCCTAGCTACTTTATTATATAGACTAGTTATTGCCTGTGCCTGAAGGCACAGCGTAAAAAAAAATGGTAAATAATAAACATATTTATATTCATATCCAAAATCAAATCACAAACATAGATGAAAGATAAATGAATTTAAGCATTGGTTGTAGTGGGGGTGAGAGGTGGTGGGTGACAATGACCGTGTTGGTGGTGGCGGCAACGGGGGTGGTGGTGGTGACGACGACGGTGGTGGTGATGGCAGCGGCGGCGGTGGTGGTAGTGGTGGCGGCGATGACGGTGGTGGTGGTGGTGGTAGTGGCGGTGGTGGTGGTGGTGGTAGAGGTAGTGGCGGTGGTGGTGGTAGAGGTAGTGGTGGAGCGGTTTCAAATACTATTTTTTTTTTTTTATAATACTTATGAGAAATAATTTATAGAAGTACTTTTAAAAAGTAACTCCAAACACACCCTTAGGACCCTATTTTTCCTATTAAATTTAGGGTGTTAATATTAGCCGCTAGATTAATTTTAAAATAAAATTTAAAGCGATCTGAACCGCGAAAAGCAAAAGTCATTTTGTTTATCTTTTTAGATTTGAATTGTAAGCTACTTTATTATATATATATATATATATATATAATTGAGAGAAATTATTGTATATATACATGTTTAGTTAGATTATTAATGAAATTGACATGAAATTAAACAGAAATTATTGAATAGAATCATTGGTTGATTAAATTAAGTTAATAATTAACTTAAATTTGGTACAATTATTAAATTTTTTAAATGAAATTTTATTAATATTCAAAATTTTAGATCATATCAAATATTCAATTATTAACGAATGCGGATATAAATTAAGATTTTAAATTACTCAAATAAACCGATCAAATTCAAATTCAAATTCAAAATTTAAATTTTTTATTAGATTTAGATCTTATGCAAATTCAATCCCTTGACAACTCTAGTGACTGGTGAGCCATGGCCTTTTTGTTTCTTTCTCTAATCAAATGTAACATTTAAAGCAGCTTTGACCTAAGAACTAACATAACCCATCTCAATTTTGCAAAACTAGTACAACTCACAATCTTAGACTATTGTGCAAAACTAATGATATTCAAAGTGAATTAAATTTATCTGAGTGGTTAACCGGCTACTTACCTCAAGCTCAGTTGGGATTGATATGCAAGCCAATTACACATACTCGTTTACATTCAGATAGTTATTTAAACTTATTAGACCATTCTGCTGCTTCATGGCTAATTTCAAACGAATGTTTCATAAATTGTCATCTACATTGTTATTGTTCATGATCTGGAGCAAATCTCCATTGATACATTACAAAAAACCAGCGCATTATAAAATGGCTTCTCCTTTCATGGTCTTTAGTGTTACAAATGTCTGCTCACAGCTATGATACATGACAACCTCATTCGTTGTGCCCCCAAATTTTTTTAATATGTTCCTTCTTTCCTAAATGAATGATCTGTGGAATGGGCTAAACACACGACTATCGGGTACATCACCATATGGTGAGGGTAAAAACCCTATCACTAAAAGGCAGGAATGTCGAAGATAGGGTTAGTACCTTCCGTACGTCCTTCAAGTGTTGGAGGGCACCTCCATCCAGAGAGGCGAATGAGAAGGGAAGTAGGAATTCATCGTGGACAGGTGAGAAAAGATCAAATTTCAAATGTTGGGACTTCGGATTCAAAACCATGAGTTGCTTGATAAATTAACCGAGGCATTATATTCCTGTAGGGGTCATTTTCTCTTTTCTCCTTCAAATAAGCTATGCATCTCTCAACCTCAGACTTCACTTCTAAATACAGGTCATGTGATTTCTCTCTGCTCCTCAGTTCCTGTTTCCTCCCTGCAGCACAAAAGTTAAATCTAGATTAAAGATAATTGACGAAAGCTATTGACATAAACATTTAAAGGAATGTACCATTCACATGACAATCAATTGAACTGCATGCTGATAGTGGACTTAGTACAATGCATACCTAATATGTGCCATGAATTTTTGTCGAGATATACATCCAAACATGAGGGTCAGTCAACAAACATACCTTCAGTTTCAATTGGCTTTCCAAAGAAGTAATAGAAGCGGCCTGGAATTTTGGGTAAAATTCCAGGTAAGTGTACATCTTGATTTGTAACCTCTCCTTCACTGTCAGTCCTGAAATCGTAAGATTACAATGATTATTCAACAAAGAACATAGCGGTGAAAAGATTTTATACTGATACAAAGAAATATAACCATTTAAAGATTGATTACTGGACATTATGTGATCAAAATAGTGATGTGACTCACTCAAACCTCATTTAGTTAAATGAAGGTGCTACTCATATTTCAAAGAAAAAAAATTTGGTAGATCCATCCTTTCTTTCTTTGTTTCACAGCCAAAGCAAGAAAGAGGGAGGGACAAAGATGTTGGGAGCAAGACAATTCATAATACCTCAATTTCACAGCCTCATCAGTTAGATCCTCTATAAAAGCCTTCATATAGGGAATCTTCATTTGGTCATCATAGTCAACAAGCAACTGAGGAAACACAAAATCCATTATTTGACAGGGAAATCACCTGAAATGAAAATAAGGAAGCCAAAGCGGGAACCAATCTCATGCATCACATTTATAGGTTTACATTTACCCATAATTTTGCAGGAAACTGCACAAAAATCAAGAATCGCAAACACTAACAACAAGAAAATGATAAAAACCAGTGATCCAAAACTTATAGTTTCATCTGATATGGAAAGTGATAGAAGCTTAGTACTAAAAAGGGAAAGGAAAGTAAAAAAACAAAATTCATTAGATTTTAAACATTTCTTAAGACAAAAATGACAATCAACATACTATAATTCCTCCCAGATTTCTGCACAGGATTCATAAAAATAGAGAACTGCAGCACCAAGAAAATGATAAAACCAAAGCTCCAAAACTTATAAATTCATCTGATATGAAGTGATAGAATCTTAGTCCAAGAAAATGGAAAGGAAAGAAGGAAAAACAAAACATAAAAGCTTAGTCCACCAAGAAAATGATAAAACCGGTGCTCCAAAACTTATAACGTCATCTGATATGGAAAGGGATAGAACGGTAGTTGAAAAAACAAAGGAGAGAAGAAAAGGCTCCATAGTGCCCAACTGAAAATATTTTGGCCAGTAGAACAAATTTTATTTTTCTTTCAAATTGACCTGATCCATGTTTTACTTAAAGCACATAATGCTTTATATACCTTTTCTGCTTTTTTATACCTTTCTCATAACCTTCAATTCACACCAACTTCTTTTCAATGACACAGAAGTTGTTCAAATTTCCTCTTGCTAACATCTAATCTCCCTTATGGTCACCTCAGGTCTACTCGGGCCTTAATCATTCCTTAGGAAATCATGTCTTAATGAGTTTTACATTTTTGGGAATTTATCATTTCTTGGTTGATTATGAACAGGAGTCAAACCGTTTTCTGGCTGACTCTAATTTCTAGTTCTTGATATGTTATGACCACATGTGGTGAGATGCATTTTGCAATTTATGCATCCATGCATTCAAATTTTGTTGACTTCAATAAATCCTATAATCATCACCAATGAAGCCTAGTTTCACCATGCAACACTCCACTTCCTTGATGCATGTGTCTGCATATATGGGGCATAAGCCTTCACATATGCTTCCATACCTCCTTACTGCAAATGATGAGGTAATAATTTGCGTGTATGTCCATTCTATCACTACTACTAAAATTTTATCTTGTGTTCCTTTTTATAGGATGTCAATACCTAACATGTCTACTGTTCCTAGAACAAACAAAATTCCATAGTCAAGTAATTTTCTAATTCTTGTAAAAGAATAATGTGTTCGATACCACCACAGCAGTTGAGGAAGTTGAAGTTTTCAATCTTACTTGACCAATATCATCTTCTCCAACAACACCAAAAGGTATAATTTTGGCTCCAAATCTAGCTGCCATCCTGACAAATTCAGACTGTTTTGGCCAAAATAGCTTGTAATCTTCACCCTGAAAAGTACTGAAGAGTCAATTATTGCATAATCACTTATCACTCCCAATTTAGTGTTCTATGTGCATTCTGCAAGATATTTCATGTGTGCATTCTAATAGACTCATCAATAAGACTAAACCTGTCATTAATACATGCAAATTGATATCTCTGCATAGAGAACATATAAAATTTGCTCCGGTGTAGAAGTTAAACAACTTTTAGGGAAAGATTGGTATATTTAAGTCATCAAGGGCTTAAATCCAAGATTCCCCACATTTTTAAAAACTAGAATGATGGGGGTCAAAATTGAAAGAAACAGTCCAATATCAATCAACGTGGGATGTACCACTAAATTACCTTTCGATGAAGAGCCTCCCGCATGCCACCAGGATACAGCAGGACATGAGATTTCAAAGATAAAAGTCTATAAAAGTTAGTTGCTGACACAGGAACTGCACCCATAGTTCGGAACGTATCAAATGCTGATAACTCGGGCAATCTTCCTTCTCTCAGCTTAGTGAAAGCAATTGGATGTGCTATCCCTCGCAAAAGAATGTTTCTTTCAATCCAAAAACGGGATACCAAAGGAGCCAATTCAAAACCTAGCAACATGTGATAACCAACAAACAAAACTGGTCCCTCAGAAGGAATCCCTGCAAGGCCTCTTACAATCTTTTCATTTTCTAAAGTTGAAAGCATCACAGGACCAGTAGCCAGCTCAACCCATCTGAAGTTCATAAAAATGCAAAGACAACAAAGATTAGCTGTTGAACATACCCTAGTACCAATCACAAGATATCCTCGACTAAAATGATATGGGAAACTGGCAATTAAGCTACAGGCATTGTCTACAACTGGCATGAATTATAGAAGAGGCAAGCACAAGGTATAAATTTCTGATGAGAATCTCCTACTTTATCTCCCTTATGATTTTAACCAGGTGATAACATATGGGCAGACCTACCATCATCCTACTTTATTAATTTGGTACGATCTAATTCTGTATTTTCATAAAAATGAAAGTACATTAACATATTGGATTGCGACTTGCGTAATCAGGTTCCCTTGGCTGACGACCATCCAGGATTCCAGCATGTCAGCTACACTTGCATCTGTAATGCTATGCCACCGATAGACAAGCGAGATGCCTAGAATCCTGTCACTGCTCCTAGAGTAGAAGAATTACTTTTGTCTGTATTTATTGCAAATATCCGTTACCTCACAGGTTCATATATCTTTTTGAATTCATGGGGGCTTGGTGGCAAGTAATCTGAGACATAGTCAAGGTATCTTCCACGGCGATAAAAACTGGCACCTTTAATAACAGTTACCAAATCAAAAGCTTCTTCCTGTTACATATAAGAAAAATTACCGTATAAATCAATCAGACATGTAGGAGGACATTTCAAGAAATTTTTTCTCTTTAAATCCTAGAAAAACGTAATCTAAGGACATTAAGATAATCTATAGGTTACAGCCTATATCAGGAGACCAATACTACATTTGAATCCAAAGCTTTCCAATGTATAGTTTATGACACCCGATGTTACTTTCATAACTAACAGACAATTTAATGAGAGCCATGTAAAGGTCTATCTGATAGCATCAAACAGAGTAGCAAATCAGTTAGCTAACAAACATGGGCTTAATACTAGTAAAGTTTCAAAAGGTATATCTACCCACTTAACCTATCATATTGTTATACATGAATAGTGTGCAGGCCTTGTCGGAATGTATTTTCATTTGGAAGGTATTCCATTTGCAGCTGCGAGACTTGTTCAACATTTTGAGAAAAGGCTGAGACTTGGGAGCATCAAATAAAACATCTCATCTGAAACTTTTGACATTATATTATGTATAATATTAAAAATCACAGAGTCCCATGTCCTTGCTATTGGAAACTTTAATCCAATACAAATCACTACAAAATAGTAAGTTCCAAAAGGTTCATTTTAAGGTTGCAATTTATTTTTTAATAACATTCAATGTATCTCAAGGAAAACAGTAAAATATCAGCTAAGCAAGTTGGTGGCAAACTGTGGCAGAAATCTTCTACCTCAATCATCCGCAGACAAACACAGCAGCTAGCAAAAAATGGAATGGTACATTAACACTCACATCATAAAATCTAGGGAAGCAAGTGCTCATCCGATGGCAGAAAATTTTGCAAAGATATCCGCTATGCTTATCTTTACAGATTGTGTTATCTTTTTTTCCTTTTTTTTTTTACATGGGCAAAGATCACAGGCTCCTATTATTGCAATAGGGTTTGGGGCCTGAAATGTACTATGGCATAGATTGTGCACTTAAAACAATGATGAAAGACACAGCATTTTTTTTAAGTGGGTTACTTGAAACAAAAAGATGATTTTGGTTTTTTCTAAAAACAATACCACTGGTAGACAAGGATTTGAAGTGTAGTTGGCACCACTTTGTTTGGATAATGCTTTAACAAGTTGAGTTGAGGATAAAAACATAAGTTTGCAAACCTTTTGTCATCAACTTATCAAAAAGCCAGGTTAAACATTATTTGTAAAGCGTTGTGACGTTTATTTGACTTGTTTGGTGTTTTTCTACGGGATGTCATTGTTTTGTATAGTAGGACTCCTTGCTGTAGAACCATGAGAAAAAGTATCAATCTCTGTCAATATTCAATTGGCACATCAACAAGCGCATTAGTTTCATAAAGGTTGCTCCTAGACAAATACACACACACACACACACACACATATATATATATAGAGAGAGAGAGAGAGCATCCTACCAAGAAGAGGGCATGACCACTTTCATTAAATTTACGAATCTCACATTTTGGCAGCATTTTGCGAAGTCTTTCACCCTCCTCTTGACTTGGTAGTAACTGATCCCTCCCACTACAAAAACAAACCATAATAGAACCTTTCAATATGGAGAAAAGTTAATCACAATCACAAACATAACAATATTCACAATGGTGTGTACTAATAAATGCTAAAGCAAGTTGCAAGAGAAGCAGCAAACTCTAATACCATAGATATTTTCAATACCACATGTAAAAATATTTTAATAGGCAAAAGGATACGATACCATTCATAGACCATAGTATCATTATAAAATAAATTTTCATACAACAAAATGGATAAAAAAATCACTAAGCTAGGTTCCATAATGGATCATAATCCTAGGAGTTAACGTAAACAAAGCAATGATTTGACAAAAGGTCAACCCATTTTGATTTTTGATCCTTTATTGCAAATTTTCAGCCATGTCAAATTGATTAGTAACATCACTGACATAGAAAGGATGGACTTTTAACATATTATTTCTTACAGGAAGATTTTACTTTAGCATTAGGTTAATCAAAACTACTCTTCCAAAATATATATAGTAAGAGGATTTTTGCTCTTTAGCATACTGGACAAGTTCCACAAATATGGGAGTGCTATTCATTAACTTATTAAATTCTCCTAATTTTCATTTCTCGAACACAAAACTGGAATAGGAATAGCTGGAGATGTGAAGAGTGAGAACCTGGAAAGTAACAATGTCTGAGCTCTTATAGCATGGAGTCGTGAATTGGCATACGCAGAAGCTGATTTGAGCATTTTCAGCTTCCAGAGAAGCATTTCTACAGATAAACTATCGGTCAAAACCTGTGGATTTATCCATCAATTTCTTCCACAAATTTGATGATGTATGATAAGAAAATTACAATTACATGTACAAAGATAAAAGCACACCTACATTATGGTAAACACAAAACAACAATCTCTATGTGAGATCTACATGCTTTCATATTTAAATTAGCATGGAAGTGTGCATCATAATCCTGTTAAGAACAGGAAATTTGAGTTCGGACAAATTTGGGAATAGACACTTCTTTTCTTGTATATACATGCTAGTCACCAAAAAAAGATGCCAAGTACAGCATCTTTGACATACTGAGCAACTACATAACATCTCTTATAGATTTTTTAGCAGAAAAACGAAAAAAGGAGACAAGTCAAAATTTTACACATCTTTTTGTGTTCCAGATTTGAATCTTACAGAAAGGTAGGATGTCAATGCTATAACATTCTCCAATATCTCTCCAAGTGTTTGTTGCACAGGAAGTCCTTTCTCGACAGTCGCCATCACCATACTTGAAGGAATACCTAACGATAACAATTGCTCATTCCATAAGGTCAATATCACATGCATGGTTGATATGAAGTGAAACAAGATGGGATTTTTTCACCCTAATTACTAGAAAAAAACAATACTAATAATATCCGTTAACAGAAGAAGGCATGCTCATTCAAAACCTGTCCTACAGATTAAAATGGCATGCTTCATAGAAAGGTGAGGATAAAGCCACAGGACAATGTAAGCAGCTCACAATGGCTGAGCTTAGCTTCTTAATGAGATTGAGGAGGCTTTTTCATCAGTCAACCCTCCTAAATCCAACCTTAAGTTTGAACTTGACTTCTAAAAAACCATAGCCAGAGCAATAGTAGACTCCAGCTGATAGGATGGTCATTAGTTGATATAGATTTTCTTTAGCAAAAAGGAAAAATAATACAAAGCAATTTTTCCTTCGCATGTTTGAACTCTTAGAATTGAAACACAGTTTTCCTCCCTCATGGATATGTCAAGGAAGAATAAGGGGCCAATGCATCCCAGATTTTTCCAAAGACTCATTCTGACGTGCATGCATGCCTACAGTATATATACAAGTTGCGTATCATGCCCCATCCAAAGATAAACTGAAGTCCAGAATATAGAGACACGATAAGTGAAAACACTTGCAAGCTCTGACTGAAAGCACAACATAGTGAAGAACCTAGCAAAGCTAGAACAGATATTATGAGGCACAGGGCAAGAAAACCTGTCATTAAACTCAACATATAAGGCATGCTAATACGGAGCTGCTCAGGCATGACTTCTAACAAGGGTAGTAAAGGATGCAGCTGGGACTTGCTGAAACATGTAGCTGCCAACAAAAAATTATGCAACATCACTGTGCGAGTTAAGAAACTTTCCAATCAGCACAATACTTTCTTAAAGTCAAAATTCTCACCTGGATTAGCCAAAACTAATACAAGATCAATATCAGGGTTATTGGCAGCAACAGCTAGTGCAAGGCATCCCCCAGTTGATTCTCCAACAAGATATATGGGTCTTTTTGGTGAACGTCGGTTCTCTGACCTAACTGTTTTTTCAACCAACTTCACCAGGCCTGTGTCATTAAGTGTTTTCAAACTAGATTAGAATCTCATTTTAGGCCTGGCAATTCTAGACACGACTCGTGAAACCGACACGAACTCGGCACGGATTTAGCGGGTTTGGGTGTAGTCTTAACAGGTTCGGGTAATTAACGGGTTAATTCGGCAGACCCGTGAAATAAATGAACCGGTTTCGTGTTTAATCCATAAACTCGTTTCAACCCGTTTAACCCGTTAACAGTGACACTATAAATTTTTAAAAAAAAAAATTAGGTCTCTGAACCTTTGCCTCATCTCACACCTCTCATCTCTTATACTTATTCAAATTTAGTAGTCATTTAATGTTTATTTTTTGTCTTTATTTTTTTGCTCAGTCATGATTTATTGTTATAGTAAACAGGTCAAACATGTGTAATGTGTATAAAATTAATGATTTTTCGTGTGGACTCGAAATACTCAAACCTATTCTCTTATTTAGCGGGTGACACGTGTTGTATCGGATAACCCGTCTAATAAACGATTCGTGTATGGATGTGATATTTGAACTCGTTTATATAAACGAATGGGGTATGGATGAAGGGTTTTTTGACACAAACCCGTTCCACCCGACACGAAACCGTTCCACTCGACACGATTGTCAGGCCTATCTTATTTACCCCAAAAATGAGGGCAAGAAAAACACACATGTGCATATGCTTGCGATGCTATGCCTATCAAATCTAGCGAAAAAAATGAGCTAGACCTCTAATTTCAACCCATTGCCTAAGGTGCATTTGGATGCCCCTGGAGTATGAGTTGCATTCACTCCACAAATCTCCCCATCTAAAATGGGGCAACTTAAAAAACTGAGATTTACATCTAATGAGCCTGAGGACTCGAAAAAGATGATGGATGCTTGGATTGCAATGCTATATTATATGTTGGGGCATTAATTTTCCATGGGACATCCAAATGCAACTGAAGTTTTTTAATCCACAGCAAGTCCTCTTCTATTCCATTAGACAATAAATAACTGAAGCACCACTTTGAAGGTCCGAACATATATCATAAATCCCAGTGGCAAAGAGACAGGGTAGTGTTAATAGGGCAACTTTTCACAAAATCATTGTTGCTATCACATTGTGTACACACAGACAGAGAAAGATACCTGTAAATGGTGTTTGGTCTGTAACGGGAATATGCAAGCACCATACATCAAAAATCCTTCATTTAAAAAAAAAAAAAAAAAAAGAGAAAAAGAATATTGATTAGGCACTGTAGTGAATCATATTAAACAGAGAAGCGGAAACATACATAATGCAAAGATTCTACATTAGCACAGAGTTAGTGACATAATGGAAATAACAATGAAAATTCTATATTAAAGACAACATTCGGTATTGATAATTGATACTAAAGATATCTCGAAATTCCAAAGTACTTACTCTCCAAGCCTTTGATGTTGCAAAATAAGTCCAAGCCCGACACCATCAATCCCTGCCGAATTTAATGTTGGGAGAAAAGAACAAGAGAGAGAATATGAAGCAGGAAACATATAATAAGTAATTTCCGAATGTATTAATCCAATTACATATTTGTACGCAGTATATATGTATACGATATGCATACAGTATAAATACACACACACATACAGACATTAGAGATTTAAATAAAAGTTCCCATGCTTGTTTCAAAGAACAAATAGCATAAAATCTATCTATTAATTCGTTAGAGCGGAAAATAATTCAAAAAGAACATTAAAATTTCCAGCGGAACATATACAAAATCTTTATATATGCATTGAAAAAGAAACGGACCAGGTAAAAACAGCAAGAGAGGAGAGTTTTCCAAGCGAGACCCGCACTCTAAAGGCGTAAACCAACGAGGCGGTCCACCGTCCGAAGATCTGACCAACTCTTTTGACTGTTCAAAGTAATCCTTTAAGCTCAAACGGTGCGATTCCGAATCAGATTCCGACTCAGCTCTGTGTTCCGTATTGGTCTCAGCTTTTGAGCTATTTACGAACCTCCCGTTAATGGAGACATTGCTTGGAGGCTGTTGCTCGGTTGACACAACTGGTCGCCGAGTCGTCGCCGATGCATACACCCGAACGGTTCGTTGCGGTCGGAAACCTCCCGTGACAGGCGATGTGTGGCGGTTGTGGAACAGAGACAAACCGGCAGTGAAAACGCCGGCGACGGTGGTCGTCATGAAATAAGAAAAGTCTCTCTTGCTCTGACTTGTCTTAGGACAACCAACCAGGTCTGCGACGTTCCAAATTTGAAGGCTATACAGTTTGTTTGTTGTCACACGGAGAATGGTTATGGCCCATTTGATAAACCACAATTATTCACTAATTCGCTTATTTATTTAAAATAACAGTTGATGAAGCCACAGATTTGGTGCTCCCTCGGGGTGGGGTGGGGCTTCATCATATCATTTTATTTTTTTTATTTTTTTTTTTTAAAAAGGTGTAACACGAGAACTTCTCAGGAGATCACCCATCCTAGTACTACTATCGTCCAAACACGCTTAACTGCGGAGTTCTGATGAGATCCGGTGCGTCATATCACATGACCTTTCAGGACAATGTAACGTTGGATTAACATACATTAACAAGCAAGACTAACAATTAAGTTTGACTACTATTATTACTTATTATAGTACTATAAATTAATGACTCATAAATACATGGCTCAATCATAAAATTAAATAGAGAGTACGGTTGATTAGACTTTCACGACATTACATATTATAATGACAGTTTAATTTTATTATCATGTAGAGTTAGCAATAATAACAATTAAAAAAATTAAGAATTGTGGGCCACGCTTATGAGCTTTGTCATTTCATTTTCTTTTTTGGAGTGTAGGAAACAACAATATGACTTTTGTCACTACTACAATAGTTTGAATACTCTAAGATTCGACAGTTTGAAAACAATAGTTTGAACATTTGAATGTCGAGATGTGCGTAAATTTGATCGAATATTTTTAATTGTTGGACTTTAAAAAAAAAATTCAAGATTAGGTATGGAGCCGGCTAAAATAGTTTAAGTGTATAATTGTCCACTTTTTCATTCCTGTATCTGGAAGATGGATTGGACACTCTTTTTGAAAAGTTAGTGCACATGGTAACAAAAATGTCTGCAATATAGGTGGTCCAGGAGGTACTTGTAGTAAGCCTTGATTGTGGGCACTTACAGCCACCAATTCTGCTATCTTTTTCTTGCTAAAAGACTAAGAAAGTAGAGTAATAGGTTTTTGGGGGAAAAAAAAAGGAAGCAGAAGAAATTTAACACAGAGGAAAGAGAGAGGGACCAACCAATACCATGGTGGAGCTTATGTACAAGTCTATTGATGATGAGAAGACAATTACGGCAAACTTATTGTCACAATCACAAGGAGTGGGAACTCTAGGGTCAACAATGAGCGCAATTGATATCTGAATAAAGAGGCTGGAGAGTGACAATAAATTTCTAGTTTCATTGAACTTTCTCTAGGATGTTGGTGGAAAGAGATTTGTCTCTCTATTTCTCAGTAATGGTTGAGTAGCAACATTGGCACGGCATGTAACTTCAACTATAGTTGTAGTGATAATAGAAAAGAATTGTAAATTTAGATATTTTGACTTTTGACTTTTGACAATCTTTTGAGATTAGGACATAAATAATTTATCTTTCATAAATACATTAATTATTAACATGAATAATCTGTCTTTAATCAAATTGAGAAAAAAATTAGTTAAAATATATATAAATTGATCCAAACACTATATGTGGGTGAAAAAAAAAAAAAAAGCAATATTGGCATGTACAAGGAGTTTTTTTTTTTTTTTGAACAAGACAAGAAAGCGGAAATTATATTAGGTAGGAAAATTTTGATTACAGTCAGTAAGAAGGGAAGCCTTAAGCTCGGGAGGGAGGAAGCCTAACCAGTCCAACGGAAGGGAACTGGTTAGATGAGAAGCGGCCACCCAATGAGCTGCCCTAGTACAGGACCGAGGCTTGTGTAAAAAGTTGAGGTTATATAACCCAGCATAAAATCTAATATCCTCCAAAATAGCCCTAATTTCCCATGGGGGAGCATCTTCAGTAGAACTAAGTTTAATGATACTACAACAGTCATTGATAATGGTAACATTAGACAAAAGCAAAGCCTCAGCAAGTAAACATGCTTGGTGCACAGCCTCAGCTTCAGCCATCAAGGGGGAGGAAGCAGGGAATGAACCAGAGGACCCAAAGACCAACTCACCAGCTGCGTTGCACACCACCACACCAGAGGCCGCCCTCTTGGAGGAAGGACAAAAAGACCCATCACACCAAATAAGGAGATCATGCCCCAAAGAGGGCTCCAGAGCATCAGATCCCGAAGAAACAGGAGAACCAGATGGGGAAGCAGCCACCACGTTGAACAGATCAATCCATAATCTTTGAGCACGAGCCACAACAACAAAAGGGTTGACATCCTCAGCACAGAAAACCTTCTGATTTCGGGAGTTCCAAATGACCCAGCCCACCGTAGCCACTTTCCCTAGGAAAACAAGCCGCCTGTTAGAATCCTCACTCAAATCCAAAAGCCATGAGGTTCGTTGAGCAACAGAGAGAAAATGGGTCCTATCCCACTTAAAGACGAGATCAAGGCCAAACCAAACCTTTGAAGTCCAATCACAGTCAAAAAGGAGATGTTCAATAGATTCAGGGCAGTTGAAACAGATTGGACAAACAGGGGAGGAGGCACATTTTCGGCGAAATAAATTCTCCTTGGTGGCAAGAATATTATGACATGTCCGCCACCAGAAATGCTTAACTTTCGAAAGGACCTGCATATTCCAGATAGTGCTCCACAGCTTGGAATGGGGAAGCGCAGAGGTGCTGCATGCCTCAGTGACACTGTCAAGGCTAAAACCCAACCTATAACCTGATTTAACGGTGTATTTCCCATTAGCATGTACAAGGAGTTGATTTCCTACCAGCAATGATTATTTTTTTCTGATCAGTACTGGCAATGACTAATGACTTGACTTTTGATATTTATGTTCCTATTTATGATTTCAAAAGAATCTTCAGATTTACAACCGCGATTGCTTGCTTCAATAATAAAGTGTCGCTTATAAATATGTGAGCAATTGATGTTCAAATCAGTGTTTTAAAATTCTGCCTGGTTTGACGGGTTGATATGGTGAATTGGTGCTTACATCAGGCCGGTTCATTTATTGGATCGTTTATGCATAAGAATCGGAGTTAACTCGGTGAACCGATAAACACTCGGGGAAAACCGTCAAACCGGACGGGTTCCATCAAACTGGACGGGTCATTTAATTTACTATAAAATGTTGATTTTTGGCCTTTTTGGGCATTTTGCCCTAAATTGTGTTGCCCAACAGCCCCATTTGGTGGAAATCTCTCTCTCTCTCTCTCGATCGAAGACTCGTTCAGACCTCCATCAGCTCTAGTACTCGATCGAAAAGGGAGGGCTGAACATGAACTCGATCGGACCTCCATTGGCTTCATTCTCTACACATTTTCTTCCCTTAAGCGAGACTCTAGGCACCAGCAGATACGTTCTCCTCCCCCCCCCCCCCCCCCTTCTCTCTGCACATTACAATTGGTATATTATACACTAATATTGTATTGTATGGTTACAAGTTGATTGATTATGGCTTTGTTGATTTAGTAAAACTAGATTGTTTGTATTTAAGTTTGATTTGGTGAAAATTTTAGTTAAATTTGATTTGATGACGGTGGTTAGATTCAATTTGATGATTTTGAGATTTTTGTTTGATTTAATATGCATTAAGGATAACCTCTGTTAATTTGCTTGAACTCGTTCATGGGGGAGTCCTCAGAACTTGCAGAATACATTTTGTCTCCACTGTTCTTGATTTTTTAACTTGTTTATTATTATTATTATTATTTTTTATTATATTACCGGTTCGACCAGTGATCCAACAGTTGAACCAGTAACCCGTTGACCCGGTCCATCTGCGCGGGTTGATGTCCGGGCCGAGTTTTAAAACTATGGTTCAAACTGTTTTCCAAATTATAATAATCAAAAGAAAAACCTCAACCCTATTAAGAAGTAAACTCATGATGACGAAAAAATATTTAATACAATGGTGATATCACGTGGCAAGATAATGTGGTATAATTAACTAATAATATTGAAACAAATAAACAAATAGACTCTACAAAAATTAATAACTAACCTGTCATATAAGGAAATAACTCTCCACTCTTTTGCCATGTAAACTCAAGTAGAGTTCACATTTTCTATTTAAAATTTTATTATTAGTTGGTGATATCATGTCATTAATAATAACATGATATCACCGTTTCATTCAATATTTACTCCATGATGACATACTTTATTTTCACTACGAACAATGGTTTTTTTTGTTTTTGTTTCCGTAAGTTAAGTACACTCAGATAAGGTTGCAATAAAAAAGCATTGTTCGAAGTTGAAGCCTTTTCCAGTTTTTTTTTTCCTTTGGTTGAGAAGCCTTTTCGAGTTCGATACCTGATTTTAAAATTTACTGCTAAGTATGAGTTTTAAACTCATGAGTTCACGACCTAATATTGTAAAATTTAAGTGAGTATGAGTTTTAAACTCATATATATACTGAGTTTTATATTACTGAACTCTTTATTGCCCAACATTACTATCTATTTCCTTAATTGCACATCGTTTACTACTTTAGAATTAAACTGAAATCAAGCATATTAAATCCAAAAACTGTTTAATTATAACACAACTGGCCTTGTAAATGTGCCCTTTGATTTGTGCTACGTTATTGGATCTACACCTGCATGCCTATCACGTGTCAAACCGTAACCAACTGTTCTCATACTGTAATTGCAATACTATCTCCCCAGAAAATATTGGATATAACGGTTAACAATAATGTTATTACGTGGTATAATTATTCACTAATAAGTGAATAAATAAGTAAGTAAGTTGCATAAAATTAAGTAACCCATCTTGATCTATCCATGTAATATGTAACCACCTCCATATAAGACAATAGGGTCCACTTTATTTATTTTCTAATTTTTTTTATTAAAAAATCATATCACGTAATAATACTGACGATATGTAATCGTTACGCCTAATATCACTTTTCAAAAACATTTGAAATCCAACATTTTTTCAACACAGGCTTTTGAAGAATTGGTAGTATCCAAACATTTTTTATTCCATTCAATAAACTGGAAGGTAAGCTCTAATTGTCAAGACGGATACTCATATCTGAAGTAAAATGGGCAATGCCTTGGCTACTAGATATTGGTGGAATATAAGAATATTAAATAAATATATCAATATCAATATCAATAAGAAACAAGCAATGACTTCAAGTCATTGCCTATTGCCATCATTTCAAACACAATTAACCTACTTCAACTCTCAATACTCAATAGTTTCAACTTAAATAAAGTTTCATTTTTATTTTTCAAATGGGTTAGATAAATTTTGTTCCCTCATTATGCTCTTTTCAACATTATATTTTTTTGTTAAACTATAAGCTATTATTTTTTTTTTCTTTGATACCTTAATGAATTGACCAACGGCTGTGGTTATTTTGACCTATAATGAATAGTCATCACAATTATTAGTTTTTTGGACTCTTAGTTACAATATAACTTTTGATGAATCAAATCACCCGTAAAATTATGGACATTACTTACGTCAGGACTTTCTTCTGAGATTTAAACTTAGGATTGTGAGACAATAATACTTGAAGTTGTCGTATCTTAGCAATCCGAACCTTTAATTTCCAAAAAAAAAATATTAATGTTAATTGTCAATGTGAATTCTAGTTTTTTAACCTCATCAGGAAGCTGAAATCAGTGTAACCAAACCTATTTAATTAAGGAATCTCATAGTAATTATCAACAACAAACAATCTTAAAGCCCATTACATTATAAATGTCACATTGACTTTGAGTAGAGGTTAAAAAATTCATTCAAACCCTGATTCATCATAGCCCAACCTACACAATTAGGATTGGGGTAATCTTTTAGTAATTGCCCCAATCACATAACAGTTTCCTTAATTACTGGGTCAGTTCAATAAATCTCCAGTTGTCAAAATGGTAACTGGTTGACAAACTAGGTAAAAATAAAGGAAATATACTAATAATTAAGCAAAAAAAAAAAAAATTTTGGCATCTTAGACTCTCATGCAAAACAACTGATTTCCAAAGTAAATTAGATTTATATGCCAATTTCCAACCTACTCCTTGCAACTCTCTCTCTCTCTCTCTCTCTCTCTCTCTCTCTCTCTCTCTCTCATTCAAGAAAAGATATAGGGATTTAGTTTATGACCTACTTTGTTAAGCTAATCTATTGTTCTTTACTAGTTTAATAACAGTTTCCATCTAATAATAAATTGGATTTTTTGCAAAAAAAATTATATGGAAAATAAACTTTTTTTGAGCAAGTCATAAACTCACCCTCTTAAATACAAATTACCATCTTTTGAGATTCACATTCCCTCTAATACATTTTTTTTTCAATGCTTATCTTGGAAGATCATCTAGACATCTACTATTCATAAAGGGTGAGAATAAAAAAAAATTATCCAAAATAAAAAAAAAAAAAACATAAATTTAAAAGAATTCGTCTTTTCGTCCTTTTATAGACATCAACCCCACAATCCTCCTCTCTCTCTCTCTCTCTCTCTTAAAATTAAGCAGTCGATTCTTTCTTCTTCCCCGCCGTTTGATTTGCTCCTGCTAGACTTCTGCTCTTTCGACCTTATAATTTCATGGAGTCAGAGATGACAAAACAGATAAGTTCTTTCACCGTCCAAGTCCTGCCTGCACCAGAACCAGTACCAAAATCGTTAAGCCCACCGGCGAGAGGTTTCTTCATGGCACAAATTGGTCTCAGAATTCTGGCAATTGCATTTACATTGGCCGCAATCTGTATAACTGTCACGAGTGCCCAAACAGTGACAATATTTGGGATTGATATGCGAGCCAGTTACACCTACTCTTCTGCATTCAGGTAATTATTGAATAATCTCATCCTACGAAAACGAAAAAGAAACGAATGGAGACCCCTCTCTCTCTCTCTCACTCTCTTGTGTTTTTTTTTACAGGTTCAAAGTTGGGGCAGATGCCGTTGTTTGCGCTTGCTCTTTGCTGTCACTTATCGTTGTTTGTGCGATGAACCGTCCGAAATCAAATACCCAAAATTACTTCTACACCCTTTTGCATGATATGGTAAGCAAAATTTATTGCTGCTTCATTAATGTTTGATTAAAGGCGAAAAAGAAAACATGAACAATTAGTTGTTTTCTTTACCAACGAGGTTTCGCACCTGTAGACACAAGTGAACCAGACACAAAATTGATATTAAATTAACAGGTCGTTAGATAAAAAGCCAGTCAATTTCTACCACTCTGGACTCTGGAGAGAGTTCGATGTATAAAATCCGGAGAGACTGTTTTCACAGTTTGAACTCTTAATGCATCATAGGTCACAATAACACTGTCTATTTACTACGACAGGGATTGGACTAGACATACTTGTAAATGGATTATGTGTGCATTGAACAATTTTAATAAGGTATAGACTTAAACATGACAGATTGATTGACAATCCTTACCCTAATACTAATTCTAAGGACAAGATGAATCTGGGCTGAGACTGTTTTGACAGGTGATGATGGTGTTGGCGATATCGGGATGTGCTGCGGCAACTGCAATCGGCTACGTGGGTCGTTATGGACAAAGCCAGACAGGTTGGATGGCCATTTGCGATCGCGTGGGTAAATTCTGTGACAAAATGACGCTGTCCGTTTTGCTATCTTACTTGGCCGTCTTTTGCCTCTTAATGCTTACAATCATGGATGCATACAAGCTCAAGTCTCTGTCTCTGTCTCTGCCCACGGAATGAACTTCCATGAAGCTCTGGCAAGGAGTTTATAATTGACAAAGAGGGGATCGAGCTTCAAAATTATCACAGCAAATCAATGGCTGCTGCTCTGCTTTTTCTTCTAGAATTCTACTTTCCATATGTAATAGATTTGCATGCAGGAAATTAGTGTAAGAATGTGTATTTATGTTCGGATACATAAGTATTTTCCTTGCCAATAATTATCTTTTATGGTTTTGCATACTGGTAGATCAGCTTTCAAAGCTTCTCTAAAATTTATTGATAGATCATATCTGGCATTATCCCGAGGTACATAGTGACAAGGTGGAGATAAGGTAATTAGTCGACTCTCGTTGTTGTCGATTTGTGGATTTAATCGATACCTATGAGTAATTAGTGATTACAAGTATTTAAGAGTTGCCTCGAGAAGGAAGTGTCCAATGTCACCTTTTGTTGGAGATATTTCTGGTCATAAAAAAGAAAAAAAAAATGGAGAGAGATAAAGAGATAGGATTTGGGTTTAAATTTAGAGCAATACTATATTTTTTTTTAGAACAATACTATTGAAATTTAATTTATTGACCTAATTCACTATAATTTTTGGATTGATTGTGGGTTCCATCAAACATTGAAATTTTGTATTGATCCAATTGTTCCACTAAAGTCACATCATTATGTTATTAAATTATATCAAATTTTTAGATCCAAATAAGATTACTCTTAAATTTATTAGATACTTTGGAAGTGATGGTTCCAAGAACGCCACATTGTTGATATCCTAAATCTTACCCAGATAAAATCTAGGAGAATTCTAAAACATGTATGAAGAGTTTAAACAATAATTTCTCTAACAAACAATTTATCAAGAGCAATATTATGCTGCACAAATATTTGCCCAAATTTTGTATCTCAAATCAATGTAGATGGTTGGATTAGTGGGGTCGACTAATTCAAACAAATATTTAATGCATAAGATTTTGACATATCATTTGAGATACAAAATTTTGATAAAAATTTGTGCAGCACAACTTTATCCATTTGTCAAACCTTTTTAAATCACGCCCATAGCTCTTCCACCCCTACATTTATGCATACACACACACACGTATAAACGGCGATAGGGTGAAATGGGTTATGGACCCTGGGCTATGAGTTGGGCTTCCACCAGGGTCCGCCTTAGGGCTAGACCACTAAAATGACTGCCTAGAGTCTCCACATTTTAAAGGCTAAAAAAAAAAAATTTAGCCCAAGTTTTTAGACCATTTTTTTTTCAATAAATAATGTTACATGGACTTAAAAATTAAGACCCACTACTTATTCAATGGTTGTAATTATTAAATTTAATTTTTAAGTCTAATTTTGAAATTCATGTAACATTACTCTTTTTCAATTGGGCAGCATCTGCTAAACATGGGGCCCCAAAAAATCCTTGCAATCCACATTCAATCAGCACAGGTTTCCTTTTTAGAGGGACGTGGCACATGTATCAGGGATTATCCTTGGCAATTGTCTGCTAATATTGGGTTGCTTAATCATGTGTAACATTTATTAATTTATAATTTTTTAGTATTTTATTATTTTTTCAATTTTTTATCATAATTATTTTTTCAATTCATAATTACAAAATCATTCAAACAAAAATCAATGACTAAGATTGAGTTTAACATGATATTAATTTTAGTATCGTAGTCTTATCTATATAAATAAAAAGTTTGTGTTGTTGGATTTGAAATTTATTATTCATGAATTTTTTATTTTCTATGATGTGTGACATAAAACATAATAAATCTTTATATTCCAGACTTTAATGAAAATACATAGAATATATAATATTATTTATAGTATTACAATAAATTTTAATAGGGCCACGTTTACGGTTCTTGCCTAAGGCCCCATATCGGTTGGGCCGCCCTGACTTCCATACGTAGCTAGACCTAACCAAACCAAAAGAGAAGGAAATCAATTGAGTTCATGACACAGTGGAAAGTAAAATCAATTATAGAACAAATCCTTGGTCCAGTAATCTTTAGGGATGGTTAGTAGTTAAGCCTGTCTTCTTGCAAATAAAAAGTCTCAGGTTCTATATTTTCTACACCCCTTAGGGCTAGCCACCCTTATTTCTCAGGAGACAGGTTCTGAAACTAGCTCCAATTATGATGGCCGACTTAAAATTCAAGAGAGTAATCGGCACAATCCTGAACACCATGTAATTAACAAAAAAAATCCCTGGTCCAGTTGCACAGGCATGGGACTTCATTTTGGAGGTGTCAAGTGGGTTAATTCTGCTTTTTGAATCAATAGGTGTCGTCTATACATCCGAGTGGGAGAATAAGCATCATCCTGTTATTGGCGTTCCAAATTCCAATTGTCAAGCTTTACTTTATACTTTCAACTTTGGTTAAATCTAAAAAATAATATATTTATCAGACTTTATGCTTCTTTCGCACCCTTTAAGTGCTAAAGCGAGGTCAAACCACCTCCTTTCAGAATATGAGAAGATCAGAGAACATGCTAGAAAAGGAAATAAAACGTGGAAGAGGCTCAAGCACAAGGATTGTTGATTGAGGAGCACATGTATAGACACCTCAAGAACCCATAAACTAGCCAACTTAAGTTGGTCTGCTAGCTTTCAAGCTCAGTTCCATGTGTTGCTTGTCTATATAGATTTCGAGCCAATGAAGCATACAGTACACCAATCTTGTTCAGCTTAACAAGATTTATAGGTTCGATTAGGCTAATTAGTTCAGAATAAAAATAATAAATCTGTATCGTTGATTTGGAAATATGAGTGCTAGCTAAATGTGATAAATTAGTTATCTATATAATAAAGTAGCTTACAATTCAAATCTCAAAAGATAAACAAAATGACTTTTGCTATTCGCGGTTGAGATCTCTTTAAATTTTACTTTAAAGTTAATCTGACGGCTAATATTAACACTCTAAATTTAATATGAAAAATAGGGTTATAAATGTGTATTTGTGGTGACTTTTTAAAACTGTTTTTAATACTTATAACTTCTAATAAGTATTTAAAAAAAAAAAATAGTGTTTGGAAATCGCCCCACCGACACCTCTACCACCACTAGCCCCACCTCCCCACCACTACCACCACCGCCACCCCACCCTACCACACCCATCGCCACACTACCACCGTCACTGCCACCACTACTGCCACTCCACCATCACTTCTTCCAACACCACCACCACCACCGCCCTACCACCCCATTATTGTCCCACCACCACCACCGTTGCCGCCACTTTACCACCACCGTTGCCGCCACTTTACCACCACCATCACCCCTACCACATCACCCCCACTGCCCCCAACCACCATCACCATTGTCATATATAGTTGCCACCATTACAATCGGTTGTCATCATCCATCACAATTATCACCGTCTTCCACCACCGCCACTACCGCCTGCTATCACTATCACCGCTCGCCCCACTATAACCAATGCTTAAATTCCTTTTTTTCTCTTTTATCTTTGTAATTTGATTTTATGTGTGAATACAAATATGTTTATTGTTGACTATTTTTCTTATTATTCCGTGCCTTCAGGCACGGGAAATAACTAGTATATTTGTATAATAAAGTAGCTTACAATTCAAATTTTAAAAGATAAACAAAATTACTTTTATTTTTCGCGGTTCAGATCGCTTTAAATTTTACTTTAAAGTTAATCTAACGGCTAATATTAACACCCTAAATTTAATAGGAAAAATAGGCCCTTAAGAGTGTGTTTCGAGTGACTTTTTAAAAGTACTTCTAGAAATTATTTCTCATAAGTACTTTAAAAAAAAAATTAGTGTTTGAAACCATCCACCACTACCTTTACCATCATCACCCCCACCACCACTATCTCTACCACCCCCACCGTCACCACTAGCGCCACCGCCGCCACCCCCATCACCACCACCACTGTCGCTGTCGTCGCCACCACCATCGCCGCCGCAACCGCCATCACCACCACCACCATCACCACCGCCACCACCAACACCACCGTCGTCGCCACCACCACCACCACCATCACCATCACCATCACCATCACCATCACCATCATCTCCCCCACCGCCACTACCGTCGCCGTCGCCCGCACAACCACCACCATCGTCGTCGCCACCACCACCACCGCCACCAACCACAACCATCACTGTCTCCTACCACCACCACTTCTCACCTCCACTACAATCGATGCTTAAATTCATTTATCTCTTCTTTATGTTTATGATTTGATTTTGGATATGAATACAAATATGTTTATTGTTTACCATTTTTTATTACTTTGTACCTTCAGGCATAGACAATAACTAGTATATATATATATATCAAAAACCATTTGCATCTAATAAACTTGCGTCTTCCTAGGATTGAGGAACTGTAGTGGCCCTGGAATGTTAATGGCAATGTTATCGATACAAAAAAACAAATAACGATACAAAAAAATTCTAAATAATGCGGCATTGACAAAAAGTCCAAATAACGGGATATAAAAGAAGTAAAAGTAAGGTAAAAAACACCATCATATCAACATTACATTATTTGATTATTTTTTGATCGTTCTAACATTGTCCTATATATATATATATTTAGACTCCCATGTACCCTTTGAAGGTATATAAAGGTCAGATAGTTGAAGTAAGGTGCGCAAGTTGGGCGAGTGTCAGATTGATGCCTTAAGTAAGATCTCCATCGTAGAGGTGTTAGGACATGATCGAAGTTAATGCGTTGGGTCCCTGCAAAATGCAAATGAAGAGAATATATTCCCTTATGGACAGCCTAGAGATAACGTGGCTGAGAGTGGAATAGAAAAATGAGTAGAAGAAGATAAAAGGGTATGGATGAGGCAAAATTGATTGAGGGTGAGCTGAATTAATTATTATTATTATTATTTATTATTATTATGTGGTGTGGCAAATGGAATCTGATTACTATTTCCTGATTGGCTATAAATAGAGGCTTGGTTACGGGTATTGGCATCCCATTGGAGCATTGAATTTGAGAGGAAGTGAGGTCTTACATGAAGATAAGAGTCTCTCTTGTTTGGTAGCCAAGGATGACTTGCCTGCTCCTCCATTCATGGGGTCCGTCTTTGTCTACGTACAAGTACGACCCCTTGAGCCTTGATTTCAGGCAGTCACTTTGGCTACCTTGGCAGGCTCTTTGCTTTCATGCTAGGCCTTCTCTTCTTCCCCTACCTGCACCAGCATCACCTCCGGGATTGGATATATCATATATGCTTTTGCATGGGGCCGCCGAAATGTGTGTATACGAAGATCATGTGCTCATGGTTTGAATTTTGTTGAAGTACGTCTTTTCTGTCTCTCTTTCCCTCTCTCTCTCTCCATGCATCCATGGAAGAAAATTATTTGTGCATTCTTCTGGTTTGCAAAATTCAAATGATCTTTAAATTTTGTACGAACAAGTGGACTTCCATTTAGGATAAGGTGGACCTCTCATACTTCTAATTATATGGAGGTCGAGGGTTTTTTTTTTATTCTATCATGTCTCTAGTCTTATGTCGACTACTCTTTTGAATTTAGTAGTTGATCATCGTTGCTTGAACTGAATTAAAACATATTCCTAAAGTGAGAAAGGTGCATGGCTAGCCCTTAAGGTGTGTGAGAATGAATTGAACCTACGATATTTGAATTACCAAATGTCAAGCTCAACCACCGAAACCACCTTTAAGGGTTTGAGCAATGCTATTGTGATATAATTTATTGATTTAATTCGCTGACTTAATTCACTATGACATTTGGATTGACCGTGACGTATCAAAAATTAGAACTTAATGTTGATCTAATAGTTCTACTGAAACCACATCATTAGGTCAACAAATTAAATTAATTTTTTAAGTCCAAATAACATTTCACTAAGAGCATGTTTGGTATGTGAGTTTGAGGGGTTTTGGAACATGGGTTCGAGAATAAACCTCCCTTAAACTCATGTTTGGCAACTATGCATTTAGCCTAGAGTTTGAAATCCAGCCCGATCATGAAACCCAAGTTCATGAGTTTCATGAAATCCATGGGGAATGTGTTTCATATGTAGGTTAATGGGTTTAACATCCAAATGATATTTATACCCCCTATATATCCACACCCATGTTTGGATTAAATTGGTTAAGGGGCATAATGGTCATTTATATATAAATATATTATCATAATAGTCATATATCCTTGCGCATACTAAACATAAATATGGACAGTATGAAAGGTTGAATCTCATCTTTGGGTTTAAGAGGGTTTGGACAAGTCAATTCAAACTCCTCCCAAAAAACATATCAAACAGGCCCTAAGGGTTTTTGTGGAGGGTTTCATTAATGTTATGAACAGACCTAATCATGGACTTAATTTAATGTAGTCATTGACTTAATTAGTTGGGAGTTCCAATGTTAGATAAAACTCATTTTCATCCGATAGTCAAATTGAATTAAGTCTCTAAATTAAGTTCAAATAACATTTTTCTAATGTTATTACCGAAAGAATAAAAAAAGGTTCCATTAATGTTCAATGCAACAATTTACTGCCGTTGCTATTGTTCATATTCATTCTACCACACCATTTATTGGAAATTTTACCAAAAGAGAAGAGAGCATAAACATATTTCGAAAAAAGAAAAATGTTATTTATACATAATTTATAAATTTAATTTTGGGTATTTAATCAATTATAGCAGTTGAATTAAAAATAGACTCCGATGAATTAAGTACTTGAATTAGGTTCTAAAATTATATCGATTGCTCTTGGACAAAATCTAATCATCAAGTATTAGATAGCACAAAAGAGAGACCCCACCTACATTATCATGCAGACACTGATTTTAAGAGTTTTCTTACGAATAAACTTCTTTTTTAGAATATCTCCATTAGTGTCTTTTATTATAAAGAATATTTTGATAAAATTCAAAATAAATAGTGTAATTTTTTTATACAACTTCAATAGACTGAATGACATTCAATAAGGGAGGTGCATGATTCATTTTTTCATTTAATAATTATAGTGTAGGCAATTAATTTGACTCTTTAAATATAGAGAGTTAAATTGAATTCTCTATTTTAATTTGTACAAATAAAGAGTCTATTGTAGTTTGATTGTTAGAGATTAATTCTATTATAATATAAAGAATAAAGTCAGAATAAAAAACATATTTAAGATGCTCTTATATATAATTTTTTATATCCTTGGTATGATCTATTTACAATTCTTGTCATAAGCTCAAAATATTTTTTAAATAAGGATGACTATTGCACCTACTAATTCCACCATTTACCAAATATTAAAAGATGGATTTGGTGGCCCGTCCTAGGCCAATGGGATTTAAAAAAACATTTACTCGCCAATTTTCTTTTAAATTAGGTTTTCTGTTGAAAAGTCAAAGTAATAGACATAACTAGCGCTCTTTACAATTGTAAAAAATAACGGTAATGTCATCCCTTAATTTAAACATCTATTCTAAAAAAGTTTGTCATCATAATGTACATTTTTCTCCATAAACATATATCGTAAGACATGTACGCTAAAATATATATATATATTTGAGCCAAAAATAATAGGTACGCAATAATCGTCAGACAAGTACACTAAAACACAGATTATCAGACAGGTACACTAAAATACAGATCGTCAGATTTCATCATAATGTCCAAATTCCTTGGTTCACGAGTTTGAATTTCTAAATTGATAGATAACACCACAAAAATCTCAATAACAAATGCAAAAAAAATAAATAAAAGAAAAAAAACTAACTATATTTTAGACTGAAATCATGTAATGAGGGAAAAATACGTAATGAAAACCAGTAACTAACCAATCCCTTCACATTCGCACCAACACAAGGACCACATGCAAATTTTTTTAAAAATCGGAGGACCTTTTTTTACACTAAAATTTTGATAGGACTAAAATTAGTTTACATACAAAAGAAGGGAGCTTAGCCTAATTTACTAATATTAGGGCGAACTTGGGCTTGTTCTGTAGTCTTTGGTCGGTAAGGTCCATCTTGGGCCTTAGTGGGCTTGGCTTCTGTCACTGAAGTTCAAGGGGACCCAAATAGGCCCGAGATTTTCGATATTGCAAATGCCGATAATGTGCACTCGCTTCGCTTGGCTCAGTCAAACTGGCGTTCCCAAAAAGAAATAAATAAATCGTCACTTGTTATCTGTGGTATGTTTACGGTAGACACAAATTACGGTACGAACCCTTCCCTTCTGCTTGTATCTTCTGTCGAAAAACATTTTACTGAAGAATCTCTCTTCGACTCTGAGATCCAATAAAAATCTCCACCTTGCTGAAGCTGAACATCAAGAACCATTCAATAACATGGCGATTCTGATCACCAAGTGTTTGATCTCGGTACTGATAGCTGTGTTCTTGTTGTCTTCGTCTACGATCGCCAGTTCGGAAAATCCTTTCATCGTGGCTCACAAGAAGGTCACCCTTAATAAACTAAAATCCGGCGCTGAACGAATCTCCGTCTCTATCGACATCTACAACCAAGGATCTGCGTATGTTTCCTTCGATTCTTCTAATTTCCATCAATTTGATTATGTCAAGTTTCGGAAATGTTACTTCGAGTGGTAGATCCAAATCTATTTTGGCTAGTTTTTAAACAATGTTTTAGTATGTGTTTATCTTTATATTAAGCAACTGTTTACCTGCATGATCTTGATTTGGAGTTTAGGTCGATGCAGTTTTACAGGTTTCTCCTGTCTATTAGCCGTTGAAGTTAGTTTTGTGTACCGGATTGTATGGTGACCATGCCTTAGTTCAGATTCAAAAAAGGAAAAAAAAAAAAAAAGTATAAAGCTATGCCTTAATAGTTTAACGTTTGCTCTATCTCACTAATTACTCTTTTGACCAAATATTTTGTATTATTTGATTTGTTGTTGGTAACAGTTCTTTTTCTTTTATTCAAAATTTGAAAATCTACTAGAGGTATTAATAGCATAAACAGTTTTTAGCTGCATTTGCTAACAACTCAATTTAAAGGTACGTCTACAATAGTTTAGTTGAAAATGGAGATGGAGTTGCAAAGCTAATCTGATTTTATTTTGTGAATAACTGAATCAAGGTATTTATGTACAATTTATGTCACTTTCGCATAGATTGCTCTTAACTGGGGTGACCGTGCATGAATTGCTACCATGTTTGTTTTGTACACTATCAATGCATAGAAGTGGTCCATTTTACAGCTTTAGACCATCTTATTTTGTATGGCTAAACTTAGTTGTGGTTTTGCACAAAGCTAGAAGCTTCTTGTTGCATTGCTGCTGTTTTATCAATCCATAATGAGGTCTCACTCTGTTGGACATTCTACCATGACCGGGTTACTAGGAAATTATCAGATGTAAATCTCCCATCTAAAATTGCTAGTAGAAATTATTTATAGTTTGCCTTGCATTAGGACCTGAGCTGGGTGCATCAACCAAGAATCTTAACCATGTTTAATCAACCCCGGCGACATTAAGAATGAATGCTCAACTCATCTCATCAAGACAAGCACTTCATCATTGTTGTTATCACTTGGTAATGGGGTCAACTCCTTTGGGGTTCTCTACTCTCCAAGTGCATATATTTTTTGTTGAGAGACGTCAATCTCATCATGAACTGAAGTGGAATATCTTCTCTCTCAGCTCGCAGATTATGTTAGAACCACAATCCGACAGAACGTGTCGTCAATCTCAACATTTTTATTACACAATCTGGGTTCGGTAATCCTGTGTTATTTATAACAATAAACATCCCATTTTGACACTATAATCAAAAGATGATTATAGATTGCAATTATAGATCTTTGTTAAAATGATTTTGACAGATAATAATAGAATGAATGTGTGGCCAAAGGAAAAAAGACATGGTGTAATTTGTGATGAGATTTCAAATACTATGCTAATGGTTTAAAGAATAGCTATTTTTGAATGGCTTCTAGTGCAAGTTCTCTAAAGTCTAAACAATAATTGAATTACTTTGTTGTAGTATTGTTTAATTTGGTTACAGTTTCTAAGTATTCTAAACATCCTCAAAGGAAATGTTTATCAGAAATTAACTCTTAAGCATCTGGTTTTCTGTCTGATAGTTGTGGTGATAAATGGAGAATATTGATTTCTTGAGGCTTAAAGCATATAGCGCACGATTTAAATTTCAATAATCTGTTTTCAACCATCCCCTACTAATTGCAAGTGGTTCTTAGATGTGTAATGGTTGATAGGGGTGCAACTCGGGCGGGTTGGGCGGGTTAGACAGTCAACCCTAGTCCAACCCTAGGTATATAATCTTCAACCCTAATCCTAACCCTAACCCTACCTTGGGTTGAGGAACTCAACCCGAGCCCAGCCCGAGTTTAATTCGGGCGGGTTCGGGTTGAATTCGGGTTCACTGCATGAGAGACAGAAAGAGGGGAGAATAATTACAAATTCATAAAACAATCCATATATTTCATTCATAACAGTGCACAATTATTGATCATCTACTTTCACACCAAAAAACTAGTGATCTCAAAGCACAATCCCAAAAAACATAGAAATTAGACCCATAAAAACATTAAACTTAAAACATCACACTATCACCACTAATCACGCATAACGCATAACAGAATAGCAAACAACAAGAAACAGAGAACGATAGAGTAAAAATGAAAAAAAAGTGCTAATGTTTTATATATATATAATTATTTTTTAATTTGTCGGGTTCGGGTTGAAATCGGGTTGCCGATACCTCAACCCGAGCCCGGCCCAAATTGAATTCGGGTTGAGGTTTTTTGACCCAAGCCCAACCCAAGTATTAAAAACCCTAGCCCAAGCCCTAATTTTTTCCGGTTGGGCTCGGGTTGAAATCGGGTTGCCCAACCCAAGTTGCACCCCTAATGGTTGATATTATTGTGTCTCAATCAAATTTTGGCCGGTAACTTTGTTCTCTTATTTTTTTAAAAATTGAATTTAATGTAAAGGACAGATTGATTTGTCTAAATTTGAAATTAATGTAAAGGAGTTTGATGTTGATGGACTTCACTATTGTCAGTTTTAAAAAGAGTTCGATGAACTTTCTTGCAGAAATGATTGCTATTTCCAAAGTTGTTTGTCTGAAGCGCGTTTGTTCCACGTCGATAAACTAGGGTAATCCAAGGTTGGTTTTATGGTTGAGGAGCCTATCCACCCATTATCAATTGGTTTTGGGTTGGATGAAATGCCATTGAATCAAAGTTAGGTCTCATGTTAGTGGGCCAAGTCTCTCAACCATTTGAGTTTCGTGGTATGTATGTTTGTCTTTTTGTTGACATCAAAATATTAGAGTCGGAATAATGCTATTCATACCTAATTTATTAACCTATTTGCTTACCTAATCCACTGCAATTATTGGATTGACAATGGACACCATCCAATATTGAGACTTGTTGCTAATCCAAAATTAGGTCCAAGTAGCAATAGTTTGCAATGCAATACGCTCCAAATTTTGTCAAACAACAATGTTTTGAGCCCAAACATTTTGTTGGCTAAATTTTCACAGTTCTGTTACTTACCGGAACACATTTGACTCTTTCATATAGTTGTCTGATGCATGTGGGACAAAAGGATTGCATGTGACTAGTCAGAATCAGATGCTCCTAGAAAGCCTCCCCCCCTCTCCCCTCCCAAAAGGTGGAGAGAAGAAGAAGAAGATTTACGTTGTGCAATTGCATCATATGATTACTAATATTTTTCTGATGTTTTGATTTTAGTTAACACAGACATTGTTTGTAACTTTATCAAATTCATTGCTTATATAGTTTCACATTTTTGTGCATTATTGTGTGTTCAGGACGGCATACGATGTCAGTCTCACTGATGATAGCTGGTCCCAAGATGTATTTGACATTGCCACTGGTAACACTTCAATGTCGTGGGATAGGCTTGACGTGTAAGTTCTGAATTCCAAATATTCCAATTGGTGGCAATATTTTAGTGGTCTCTTTTTGTTCCCGTCTTGAATTTATATCTTTTCTTTACCATGCTGACAAGTATACTTGGCAGTGGTGCGCTTCTGTCACACTCTTTTGAATTGGAGTCCAAAGTGAAAACACAGTTTTATGGTGTTCCCGTCTTGAATTTATATCTTTTCTTTACCATGCTGACAAGTATACTTGGCAGTGGTGCGCTTCTGTCACACTCTTTTGAATTGGAGTCCAAAGTGAAAACACAGTTTTATGGTGCACCAGCAGTTATCACCTTCCGCGTGCCCACAAAGGCTGCTCTACAGGTTTGATGCTAATTGTCGTTATGCTTTGGGTTTATCAGTTTATGTAAAGACAACATAATATAATCTCAGTCGTTTCCATTTAGGAGGCATACTCAACTCCAATTCTGCCCCTCGACATTCTGGCAGAAAGAGTTCCTGAGAAGAAGTTTGAGTGGGTAAGTTTCTCACAGATTATTAATGTACTGCTTCTTTCTAGCCTGCATATCCTGTCTTTACTAAGAATTGCTTTTCTGGTTTTCACGTGAAATCATCTTCGGCGATGGGCAAATCATCTCAGGCTAAGGTATGATTAATTCTAGTTGTAATCTCATTATTTGATTTTCCAGATTGCTGATACGAATAATAATAAAACTTGTATCGAGAAGATCTAGAAATAACACATAGGAGGTTTGTGGATTATGCATGTGATGGATGGAGAAGGTTTGTGGATTAGGGTTTTACCCTATCATGCCTTCTCCATGTATCTGTCCCGTGGAGAATAGTAGTGCCTTCCCATAACTCTTTTTAAGTATGTGTTGACTTATTCTGGTTTTATACGAAACCTTTATACTTTCTTGGTAATCTAAACTTTTCTGTATTTGCAGAGATTGTTAGCAAAATATGGGTCCTTAATATCAGTGATCTCCATTGTGGTTCTGTTCGTATACCTGGTTGCAAGCCCATCTAAATCCAGTGCTGTGAAGGGAAGCAAGAAAAAGCGCTAATAATTAGGTTGCCAAGCAAATTCAGTAGCTTCTATTAGCTGGTCTTTCTTTTTTGAATTTTGGACATTGTATAAACTTGTGAACAAATATTTGTTAGATGCTTGAGGTGAACAGACATGTTACTCTGCCCGGCCTATCTTTGAGCACTTGTTCACGATGGAAGAGAAATTTAAAACTTTACGTTGTCTCCCCAAGATCTTACATTTGTTGTGTTTTATTTGTCTATATCTGTCACTATGTTTTACCTATTTTCTGAGCTGCATTGATTGTGTCTTATAGAACTTTGTACCATAAATAAGCTGTGGATCACTGGGTGATTGGTCCTTTGCAATATCTGTCTAATACAGAAAAGCAGCTAGAGGGGCAAACTGTGGGATTCCGTAGGCAATCCAACAGTAAAGCTGATGATGATGTAAGATGTGTGTTATTGGATATCAAATTGAATGGCATAATTCATCTTTATTTATACATGATTGTAATGTTATTGTAATTGCATACATAAATTGTCCTCGTTTCAATTGCAACAAATTGTCTCCGCAAAGTTAGGTGTATTGAACATAAATTATGGAAATAGGTGTTGTTTTTTAATGAATTGATGATATTTTGATATTCTCGTGATTATTTTTTGTCAGTTTTTGACGGTCCACATTGTAGCAATGTGCAAAATTGGGGAGACAATTTATTGGAATTGAAATGATATGGGGGGCATTTGAAACAATGCATGTAGTTCCCGCCCTCAGGGGGTGGGCTGTGTTCTTTCTTTTTTATTTTTTTGCTCAATGGTCAATAGTATCCGAGTCAATTTATGCCCAAAAGAGAGGGGATAATAGAAGAAGTACAAAAACATCTATTACAGAAGCGAAAGACCGCCCATGTATCACACACCGCTTTCCGAAGATGAGGCTCGATTAATCTCCTCTCCAGTTCAGTCAAAGGCAAGTCATTTACGTTAGAAATATGATATTTGCCAAGTTCTAAGAAATTGTCAAGATTCGAATTTGGACATTTTGAATTTACAGTTCGTCCTTATTATTACTTGAGTTCTTTAATGTTAGGCTGTTTTATTTCTTCGCATAAGAAGTCTGACTCTCTAATTTTAGTTGAGAGACATAGTTTGAGGAACTTGAATCAAAATTCTTTTCATGAGAAAATGTGATTAGAAAGAAGAAGAACCCATAAAATTCCAAATAAAGGATGTTCATGTCATGTTGTATATTGCCTTTCGCCCTGGGGGAACGTCTGATTAAATTGGGCCTTTCCTCGAAGACTCCTGGTTAGCTGTAATGGACAGAATAGTCCAAAATGCGGAGGGGAGAGGAGATATCATCTGGGTCCTACTTCAGTGGTACGGTACCCCAATTCCTTTTAGGCTATGCACAATCCCCAATAATACCACGCCACGTAATTGCATTAAGACCCTCACGTTGCTCCCAAATAGAAATCCATTGACTTTACACTTGACGTGGTCTTATGTTATTGGACACAGAGCGGTAATTGCAATGAATAGAAATTGAAACCGCGCAAGCGACCCACCTTTTCTGTTTTTATAACCCCCGATTGGACTTCCTCTCCCCAAACTTGATCGAGCTCAAAATTTTCTGGGGGAGAGAGAAAATATGAGTTACCAGAGAGTCCCTCAAGAACCCCATCCTCCACCAGGTAAATTCTTCCTCTATCCTTCCTCTGTAATTTGATTTTCCTTTTTTTTTTTTTTTCTGTTTGATATTGAGCCGTAAAGGTTCAGAATTTTAGATTCTAATCAGATCATCTCTCCTTTCATTTTGTTCTTGCTTGATTAATTTTATTGCCATTTTAGACTTTATTTTTTGACTGAATTTTGTTTATGTGGATAATAGGGTATGGGACACCATATCCTCCACCACCAGGGCATCCATCAGCACCACCACCGCCCTATGAAGGGTACCCTCCACCCCCACCACCAGGATATCCGCATCCACCACCCCCACCAGGATATCCTCATCCACCACCCCCACGTCCTTGGGGCTATCAAGGATACTTCAGTGAAGGGTACCCCCCACCCCCGCCCCCGCCCCCACCCCAGCCATACCATGTCCGGCACTGCGAGCATGACCATTACCAAGAACAGACTGGTTGTTCCTCTTTCCTGCGAGGATGGTATGTCATTCTGCTTTCCCCAATTATCGTTTTTTAAGTTTACACTATATGAATGCTTATGGGCTCTTTCAACTAGAGATCAGGACAACAGGTAGTCATTATCAATTTTTTCAGCTCTTTATTGGGAATTTAGTTGGCGACATTAAGATCTGCTTCAAATTGTAATTCTCACTTCTGGGAAATCGGAATCTATTTGAGCCATAAGGTTTTGAAGTGTACTGTTTCATTTTACTCGTGTATAATTTCTAATGTCACAAAGATTTCTATTTAATTTTTGCATACTCTTGGATATATCGCTATGAGACATGAGTATGATTGGTTGATTGCTGTTTTGTTTCTCTGTCAACATTCTTGCTTTTCATTGTGGTTTCTGGTTTTGTTTTATAGAACTCGGATTATGCAAATAGTAAGTGCTTGTGTCAAGACTAAGCCTTTCCACTGTTATCGAATTAATGAAACAGGTCCCATTTGGCTGCATCGTAAGTTTTGGTATGAACGTGTTTGGCTAAGGACTGAAAATGAGCCTGTTGACATGCATAATAACTATTTACCATGGCATTCATTACCTGTGTTTGCCAATGTCTTTATGATCATATTATGTTACTTCTCACTGTTATAAACATTTGGTTATGGTACTGGGAATATTTATGTCTTACCCACCAACGGTTGTAATTCCTTGATTTAGATTGTTACCACTTTTAACTACTGAAGCTTAGGATGTTATTGTGAATGCAATAACACACCAATTGTTGGCCTTCCTTGATTTAGAAGGTTACAGCAATATCTCACTGGAGCTTAATATTGATTTTTAGTACTGGTTCAATTTGCTCAACATTGTTTCCTTTCCTTTCTTTATTTGTGGTTGCAAACCAAAATAGCAAAAGCCTAAAGTTCATGGGCAGGTGCCTCATCTTGGCTTTTAGTCTCATTCCATTTTGTGTGCTTTTCGGACAACAACTATAAACCCTACCTCTTTTTTATTTTCATTTTTTGTTTGTGTGTTGCCTGTGGGGTGGGGGTTCTCAATGGTTTGAAGTTCATGGTGAGACAAGCAAATTTTTTTTTTTTCTATTTTACTATCTGAAGATTGCTGTAATGGACTATGGCTCCTATTGAGGTCATTAAAGTGAGCAAAGCAATATTTTGTTTGAGACGAATGAGTTGTACTTGGAATATGAGATGAATAAGGAGTAAGGACAGGTGAACCTAAGTGAGAAGTGAGAACCTTTGAGGATGATGTTGCTAATATACTCCGTGTTTGGGTTCTGAGTGCTAGTACATGCTTAGAGATATTACCTTCATGGGGTTTGACAGTCAAAAAGTTGAAATTACCATAAGACTGCCCAGTGTTGTAAAAGGCGCGCCTAGGCCCAAGGCGCAGGTCCAGCGCTTCAAGAAGCCCAGGCGAGGCAATTGTAGAAAAGCTCGGATTAAGCCCCAAAAGTGCGCGCTTTGGGCTTAAGCCCCAGTCCCTTTAAGCGACGTTTTTTTTAAAAAAAAATTGGAGTTTTTTCTATGATGCATTTTAGACCATACGATCTGTCTATTATAATACTTCTATGATATATTACCACACTTGATTTTAGCCCTTAAGAGTATAAATACAAACCTTAATCATAACATGTCTCTAATTGTAATTGGTCCTCAAGAGTCAAGAGACTCAAGACGACGGAGCAAATTGGTTACTGATCTGAGACGGAGCAAACTGGGTACTGGGTACTGGCTTCTTCTTCTTCGTTCCAGGTTTGTCGATACTGAAAGCAACTGATTTTTTGGGCCATATTTTTTTTATTTTGGTACTGCTGGTTGGTTTCTTTTCTTCTCTTCTTTTGGCCATCCTCCAATAATTTGTTTTGTTTATTATGTGAGTTATCTTGCTTTGCTTTTTTTTTTTTCCCTCTCTAAACCAATCAAAGTTAATTGTTGTTCTGTTCTTAACCCATTCAACCTGTCTCTATTTTCTCTCTCTATTTGTTATGTCACTTGTACATGCTGGTTCTAATTGTTGGTTCTTAACTTCTTATTATAAAGGGTAAATTGCACCAATAGTCCCTAAGGTTTACCACTTGTTGAATTATAGTTCTTAAACATTTAATTTCGTCAATTTAGTCATGTGGTGTTTATGTTGTTGGGTTTGGTGAGAGTTATGTGGAGAGAAAGAAAGAAAGTCTGATGTGTTGCTTTTGTGGGTGGGTGTTCCGTTGGGAGGTGTGTGTGTGAGAGAGGGGGGTGGGAGAGTGGATGAATATGAAAGGATAAGAAGAAATCGTGTGTTTGGGTTTAGGTTAAGAATTGTTCAAAAGAGGAATAAGAGTGTTGACGGTAGGCCTAGGAGCAATGACTTAATTACCCTTTATATCGGTCTCATGCTTGGCACGTGCTATTTTTTGTCAATGATTTAGACAAAGTTAGTGTGAGGGACTACATTAGTGCAATGGGTGAACTTTGAGGACTAAATTGACGAAATTAAAAGTTTAAGGACCAAAGTTCAATAAGTGACAAATTTCAGGGATTATTGGTGCAATTTACCCTATTATAAATATATGAAATGTAGTGTAATGCACTAATATGTTGTGTATGCACATTCTAATTGTTGTGTTGTATGTGTTGGTTCTACTGTTGTTTGATGGTGAATTGTATTTTTTATGCCTTGGTTGAAAAAATGTTGAGATAAGAAAAAGATATTCATTTCTAATTTATAACGTGCAATTCTCTTCGATAAAGCCCGCGCTTCACCTTGCACCTTGCACTTAGGGCACGGAAGACATTAGCACTTTGGTGTGCCTTACGCCTCATCAATCCTAAATAAGACATCATACTTTCAAGGAGAGTGGATTAAAATACTTAGCTCATTAGCATAAAAATGTCTACTTGAGCACCAACAATGACCTCTTTTGTGAACCACGAAGGCATTAAAAGGACCATTTGATTGATGAAAAGGCCACAAGTGAAATTTATGATCAAACTGGAGGTTTTCGATCTTTCGTTGCAGTTGATTGCATGATGATTGGAAATTGAAATAAGGCTCTGTATTTATGATGGTAATATAGGTACCCCTTTTTAGTGCTCCCTAACGTTGATTGCAGTTGTACGAATAATTAACATACTCATTGTTATGTTGCCATTCAAGGAATCAACATCTTCTGTAGCTTGCAAATGCTGCCGTTTGCGATATAGTTGATGTGTGAGTTACCCAATGTTTGGGTCACCTAGCAAGGAGTTACTTGCATGCCCTCCATTATGCATCTAAAACTGACAGATTGATAGAGTTTCTAAAATCCCTAGCTCCCAATTTTTAAGTTGGGAGGAGTTGCTTACTCAATTGTCGAAGTTTCATGCTACTTCCTTTCATTGTCTATTTTATGGAGTTTGTGCTTCTTTGTGTCCCCAATGTATACATGGAGTTTGTCCTATATATTTTGGTGTTAAAATGTTCACTGATCTGCTAAGTGACTACAATAACTGATCAAAATATTCACCTTAAAAAGGGATCAATAGTTTTTTTTATGAAATAGTCTTGCTCATTCATGTACCTGTTGAAGAACTGATCCTCAAATTAATTGCCAAATATTTTCTCATTGGTATTCCTTTATATTGAAAGCAGAATTGTAAGCTGTTGTGATATGTGTGATGCATTTTTCTTTAAATGCAAGATAACAAAAAGTTTAATCCAGAGTTTAAAGAACTTCTAATTGGATCTCGACAGTGTATTTAGGAAAACATTTAAGTTCAAAAAAAATTTTGGTTTTCCTTGAATATTCTCCTTGTCAATCCAAATTGGAAAGCTAAACAAATCATTTCATAGAATTCTTTTAATTTCATAGATTTTGGTGTATTAAGTATTGCAAGAGCATTGGGTCTATGTCGAATTAAATCAACCAGGCAGGTTGAGTGGGGTCCCAAAACTTTGTTCCATGAAATGCACTGTTAATCAATAATCAACATTTTGCAAGTTAATCGTATAAATGGTAATAGGTTCTCTTAACTCGTGGTAATTGAATAAGTTGATATCTTTATGCTTGCGATATTTGTTGAAGAAACAGCATCTTTCTGGTTGCCTTGAACAAAGTTCAATGTATTAAGGGAATGCTTTAACCCCCTTGTCGCTACAAGGACTTCGAGTTTCTCATAATTGTACTTGTCAAGAACTTGTATTTGCAGGTCCATTAGGTATTGTCGAATGTGATTTTTTAAGGTTATTCAAAATTACCATAATCTAAGGATAATTCCTACAGCCACACCTCAAGAACTTTTCCTTTATTGCATCAATATACATTGTTCAAGGAGGTACGTCGTAGTTAGGCATTCATCTTAACAACGTCTCTTCTTTTTGCATGTGAGATTATTATTAATTCGTTATATATGATCTATTTTCGGATGTGTCAGCAATCTTATTGGATGAAGGCAGAGTGTCTGAATATTCTTTTTACGTTATGCAGTTTGGCTGCGCTTTGCTGTTGCTGTGTGCTGGAGGAATGCTGCCTTTAAGCTGCAGTTGAATTTACATCACTTGTTTGGGATCGGGTAAATGGTTCATCGTGTGGTTGTCTTACAAATATTTCTCTCTCTGTATTTATTATTATATATATCTACCTCGTGTGGGGTTTTTAAGATATTCTACCGTTGGGGATTCATGGTATTATGCCTAACTTATCTATTATTGTGGGTGTCTTCCTTAAAATTTGTAAACATGAGCTGCTGACCATATTGATATAATACAACTTTGTTCTTTTCTTCTTGTGATTCCATTTTAGGCGGCCAATATTATGCCTCACTGATCTGTTAGTATACTTCCAAAATCTTTTAGGTATTTGGCCACGTCACCTGCTTCAACTCCATGCAAAATCCAATATACGACTCTCTTTTTGTAATTAATTTGAATTGAAATTTCTTTGAAATTCGACTTTACTATAGAGGATATCAGCACCAATAAATTTAAAATCAAGGAGTCTTGATGTGCACAAGTCTCAGCAGGACACATAGCTAAATGATGCATGAGAGATCATAGGTGTATATATTTGCTAAATTCAATTTAAACAACCCGACAAAGAGATTAGGTCAAATGAGTCATTAGTTCAACTCTAAAGCTTGTAAAGCTGGTACCATAAACCAGTCAAACCAATCATTGAATTAAAAAAAAATCAAAAATGATATTTATGTTATTTGATATTTCATTGAAATACCCTCCATCAGTTTTTTTTTTTTTTCCTCAAACAACAAATTTCTGGGATTTATATATAAAGCAACTCAAGAAAAGGTGCACAACGTTATCTTTTGGCCGCCTGTAGATTCACCAAACTATTCATTCATGAGGGAAACGAATGTCCAGGAGCATAAATTCAATGTCCTCTGTATGTTCAACTTTTTGTGAAATGCCCCTTTTTCCCCATTCTCCAGTCCCAGTCCAAGCGGACCAGTCCCAGTCCAAGCGGAGCTGAGCTGCCGGATATTATTCTCTACTACATGGGAGGAATCCTAAAAGCAGTACGTACAACAGGGGACATGACTTACTAGTCATGACATTGTACCGACTTCTGAGAGTTGTGCAAGAAATCTTAATTGTGAAGGACATATACCAAAAAAAAAAAAAAAGGACATATACCGTGCAAATGTAGGTAGCACCCAAGGATTAGTAATAACTGATAGATAGATAGATAAAACAATGCAGCAAATTCATCATAAAACTAAAAATACATGTATCAGTTTAACTAAGCAAGTACAACTAATAAAGAGGGCAAAACAATTATGGGAAGGGCATGACAATGCGAATGAGCAGACACATCTACAATGTCCACACAAAATCCGGTGCATCTCTCCTATGCCCAACCAGCGATCGATACAAGTACATCTTCTCTACTCTGTGTCTATCATCAGGGCTAGTCTCCATCTGGTCACCTTCGTCAATGATCTCCACATTGAGTCTCGGCATCTTCTTTGCAATCGTCTTGCAGGCTCCAAGGGTCACTTCGCAGGATGACATCCAAAGGGATCGCATTGTTTCATACTTCCCTATGTCCGCTAGAAGTGCCACATCACCAAAAGGGCTATCCCTGATCTCTAGTTTTTTAAGCTTCCTGCACCCGTTCAACACATCGAGCATTCCCTTGTCAGTGCCCCCAGCAAACGCAACCGAAAGCATTTCCAGCTGTTCAGCATACTTTCCAATGTAAAAGAAAACCTGGTCAGTCAGAAGCCCAGAGAGCGACAACCGTTTAAGACCCTTGCACGACTGCACGATCGCCCCAAAACCTTCATCTAGTGGCTGCATGGTCACTGGATCAGCTATAGTGGGGTTAAGTGTGCATAATCTGAAACGAATAAAATTGGGGCAATTTTTGGCCACGGTTATGAGAGCAGCATTGGTTACTTGCTGGCAGAAGTACAGGACCGAGTTAAGCTTGGGGCAACCAGCTGATATAGCAACCAAGCCTTCTTCGGTTACAGCAGCATTCCCAACCCCATACAGATCCGATGGGAAGACCCTCAACTCCTGCAGTTCTTTACAAGTAGAAGCCACAACACCTAGCCCTTTATCCCCAATTACATCCAATATCTGTGACAGACAATATTTAGTTGTAAAAATTCAACTTAAGAGGAGGGAAAACAAAGTTAAAGGCAAGTTAAATTACAAAACATACCCATAGGTGCTGCAGTTTCCTGCAGTGACGAATTAGCTTTATAAGTTCGTTATTGTGGATCCCTGGAGCATAGCTCAAGTTCAAGGAGGTCAGGTTCAAGCACATGGGGTAAATTGCAGGTAAGCAGCAAGAAGCAACCTCTAAGAAACCTGACAATCTCCTGATTGATGTACACTTCTGGATTGCATTATTTAGTTTGTTGAGGGTCTCAGAATCTGGATCATGGATGAAAGCTCCTGCCCCTAGGTCAACTAACTGCGGCGCTTTCCCTAGAATCTTTTGGAGGGCATCAAGGGGCACAGCATGGTTCAACTTCAGACTTTTGAGATTATGGCATCTCGCAACTAGCCTCTCAAGAGCTGCCAAATTAACTTCCCCTTTGAGGCATGCAAAATTCAAGGAGATAAGTGAGGTGCAGCTATCAGGAAAGCAACTAAGCCACTGTCCTCTACGATCCTCTATTTCATTTTCTTGCAAGTCCAGCTCCCTAAGAAACCTGGATTAAAATGAACAAAAATAACTTGAAGTAAATTAAAAGCACACAACAGTATCAGCATAAACTCATCAAGTATAAAGTCCCACTCATCACCAAAACTACTGCATTTATTCACTTTTTGATTGGCATTGCCAAATCTTAGTGTTCTACACATCCAACACTTTCAGGACAGGCAGCAATCTGTCTACAATGGGGGTGATGTCTCGTTGACTAACAGTTTTAACAAAATGAACTATCTAAACTAATCTATGAATACACGGATGCAGAAATAATTTGCAAGCAATGGGCAAATCAGATAAACCTGCCAAGAGAAGAGCACAAAGGACAACAACAATAACAGCACCAACAGAATATGTCAATTGCTTTTGAAATTAAGTCGGGTACCAAACCACTGTGAACATATTTCAGTAACTAACTTTATAACAAGCTCACCACCAATCATAATTGCAAATATACTATTAAATTATGCACAGTTCTGAACCGATCATAATTGCAAGGGTCAAAAACAAGAACATAAAAAATTCAAATACAGAATATTTATGATTGAAATCGCCAGATTACCGAAACTAAAGCTCAAAAGATATTGGTATCAAGGGGGTAGAAGAAACAGTCAAGGAGACTCATCAATAAGAACTTGACAAACATAAACCCCACAATCCCAACAAGCAAATAAGGTGGATATTTATTGCATACAAAGACAAGACTTTGATACCTGCAATTAGAGGCTATGGCGGCAAGACCGTCGGTGGTGAACCCCTCACAGCTAACCAAAACCAAAGACTTGAAACTGACGAAAGATCTCGAAAGAAGCTCGAGACTCTCATCGGAAACCACCATTCTCTTCAACCTAAGCTCCTCCAGATTGACCCCCAATTTTGCCATGGCTTCGATCCATGGGTAAACAAAGCCTCCCCAATCGGGGGGCACCAAATTGAAATCCGCAAAATGGGGCTTTCCTTTCAAGTTGAGAGACCTAACCCTAGGAAACCTCGAGATCAACCTCTCCGGATCGATGGCGTAACAATTACCTATGAAAACCTTCTCCCTGCTAAACCTCTCGACTCTATACCATGATTTGCACACCATAGACACCGCATTTCGGTCCTTGTTCGATGTCAAAAAATTGAATACGTGTTCTAAGACCTCGTCAGGAAAGTAATTCATCATCATACACCGATACAAACACATCCAATCCTCGTGATCGAAACTTTCACTCGAACCGAATCTAAAACAATCTCACCTTTTTTTTTGGAGATTAAAAAAAAAACCAGTTCTCACTGAGTTGAGCTAAATGCACGTACAAAAAAAAAAAAAAAAAAAAACTCCCCAGCCAACGATGATCAACTACCACAAACCCTAATTGAGAAGCTAAGAAGAGTACATACAGCTAACGATTTTGAAGCCAAATGGATATTTTTGACTAGATCTCGTAACAAATTTTTGTCAGTGATCTGAAATCTTCATGTGAGAGTAGATCTGAAGATTTCGTGGAAAATGAAGGTAGGAATGAAACATTTTACATCTCTTTGACTTTGAGATTAGATCTGAAAGAAACAAAGAGAGAAAGAAAGGAATAAAGACTCAGATTTTGTGGAGAGAAAAGATCAGTTATTGGATAAGAAACGAATGAAATTTCTGTTCCGCGTTATCATCATCTAATCCGAAAAATCAAAAAGTGATGATTGATTACAGAGTGGAAAAAAAAAAAAGAAGAAAGAAAAACTTGAGGTTCACAGATCTGAGTACATAAATCAAAAAACCAAAAATTAATAAAGGGAAGGAACTCCCAGCTGATCATCACCCATCATACACATATAGAGGGGAGGAAAAATAAAGAAAGAAATACAAGTCCTCACCTTTATCTCTCATCACAATATATCTATCCACTATCTCTCTGCTCTCCCTCCCTGTGCCTCTCACTCATTCACTCATGTTGTAATAAAGCTTAACTCATCAGAGAGAGAGAGAGAGAGAGTCCAAGTCTAACTAAGCGAAGTTGACTATAGTTAAGTTTTGAAACCTGTGAGGTTTGAGTATGGTTAGGTAAAGGATGGGGGGCGGGGGTGAGATCTGACGGTGGGGTGTGATGTTGGTTGAAAATTGTGAAAGAATCCTGACCGTTGAGTGGTGTAATATGTAACATGCATGTGTCTTTATCTCTGGTTTCGATGCATGCGAAGGAAGAGCTCTCTGCCAAAAGTCTTACTAAAAGAGATGAGTTATGAAATTGTCATTTTTTTGGAATAAATTTACGGAAATGCCACAATGAAGATAAGATCATTGTAGTCGTACTCGCGTGATTATGAGGTACTCGCAACCTGTAACGTCAAACATACCCATGTGGGCTGGCATCTTTAGCGCGATGGTCACCGAGAGAGAGATGAGTGTAAAGAAACGCGAGTGGAGTGTTTGTGTACTCTCCTCAATATTACCTAATTTTCTGTTTTTAGTTTTTCAAGATATAATTATTATTTTGTGTGTCAGAATAATTATTTTCTTTTCTAATTTTCCTTTTTTTGAGAGAAATCGTTTGTGTTCACTGCTTTTTAATGATGGGCTTTTTAATGATTGGGAAATTTCGGACAGAGAGAGACTGGAATGATTTTCAGAAAATAATCCCCCTACACTGCTGTCTTAAGTATGAGAAGTGTGTAAAATACAATTCAATTACGAAAATTAAGCGCTCTCTCTCTTTTATAATAACTATAATAATATTAATTTTAAATTGATAATAAATAAGGATGTTTTAAAAATAAATTTTATATTGTTTTAATTTCATAATTTTAATATAAATACAATGCAAAATTAAAATAATAGGTGAAATAAAAAGATTTTAATTTTGTGGAAGAGTAGGCGATGGTGCACGGTGGTGGAAGAGAGCGGCCGTGCATTTTTGTGGGTTGATACTTGATAGTGGAACTAGAATGATAACTTCATGCAATCAAATCCAATCCATCAACGACTTTGACCACAAAGATGGACGCACACACACACAAGAGCGTCAGACAATTTAGCCCAGGGATTGTTTACGGTACCCAAAAAAAAAAAACAGTTCCGTACCCATATTTATCATATTTTTATGATATTTTTATTATTATTATAGTATTAAAAAAATCATAAAAATAATTACTACAATAATAATAAAAACACTTATAAATATAATAAATTACCTATAAAAGTGATAATTTTTTTATATTGAAAAAAGTAATAAAAATAATTACTACAACGATAAAAATATCTATAAAACTGATAAATTACCATAAATTTTTTAATTGTAAAATGAACCACAAAAATTATAAAAACACCTATTAAAATAATAAATTTTAAAAATATGATACTAATTTTTTTTTGGATACTACAGTCAAGCCCATTTAGTTTAGTGTGATATATACAAATACTATACAATACACAATGCTCAATAGATGCAATAATTGATGGATGTAATTGGTACCCAGTGTGTTTAATATATACTTATAATTTATGAGTAATTATAGATATTTAGGATTTATTTTTGTATGAAAGGGTCTAAAATGATCTCCCCTTCAAAAAATTTCTGGTACTGCAGTTGCGGATTTTTTTTGGGGTAAAAAAGGGTTTTTGGATCAAGAACCAAAGATTTTATTTCAACTGAGAAGATATTCCTTGACCTGGGATTGGGATTGGGATTGGGATTGGGAGGTTATATCTCACTCAGGATCTTCAACGTATCTTCTCTCCCAAGAGAAAAACTTTATGGATCTAACAATGTTCTCCGTTGGTTTCAGATTTTTAGGATTTCATCTATTCAATGTAATGGTTACATGCAATTTATTTTCGTGATTATTTTTTCTTGTAGCTTAGTACATTTTGAGGGATAAGCTATTATGTTCTCCCTTTTTTTGTGCTATTTTTAATTTAATCAATAAAATCCTCTCTCAACGTCGAGATTAAAAATAAATAAATTGATTAAGGAATTGATGTTTAAGGGAATGATCTTTTATACGATTGAGCAGATCTTTGTTGCAAGCAAGTGCAAATTGTCGAGTATTATGTATGGCTGCCTGCGAGAACCTTAACAAAAGAAGACACTCACTTCGATAAGGGGTTCAAAGTTTATGGGGTGTAAAAAAATAGTGAGTCTATAACATTCTACAAATAGCAAAACATCACAACAATCAGAAAATTTTAAGTTATAAATAATTTATTTGCCTTCATTTGACACATGAAGTTAGGGCTGTTAGTCGAACGAGCTCGAGTCGAGTTCGATTCAAGCTTGAAAAACTTGTTTCTTAATCGAGCCTATAAAATTGTTCAAGTTTGGCTTGTTTAGGAAACGAGTCGGGCTTGAACGAGACCAAAACAAGTCGAGCCCGAGTCGAGTTCAAATATTTGTACATAAACGAGTCGAGTCTGTCGAGTTTGAGTCGAGCTCGTTTAGAAAACGAACCGAGCCTGAACGAGCCGAACTCGAGTCAACCTCAAGTAACTCAGTTTGATTAACATCCCTATATGAAATTGGTCAAATTTTGGTTAATGTTTATCGTAAACATTAATGAAAATAAACAGTAAAAATTTGAAAAGATTAATAGAGACAACAGACACCCCCTTCTCGCAATTCAACACAAACTCACCCTAACACACACAAATACCTCACCTTCCGGCCATGATCTAACATCTTATTCTTTTTTTTTTTTTAATTAAACCTCGATACGAGGAGGACAGTTTATTAATTCCTGAAAATATATTACAGAATAAATAGGAGGACATAAAATCTAACCCCTTTAATGCATAATAGTTACATTATTCCAATTTAAAAAATAAAATAATATTAAAAAGGAAATTCAGATAAATAATCTTTTAGCCGTTTTGATTTTATTCCGCGTTGGTCATGCTAGAGAAGAAGTCTTATGGGAATATGAAGTGTATTCAAAGAGGAATGGATTGAATTTACCATATTAATTACCCTTTTATTTGCCAAAGAATCAGTCACCGTGTTGGTTTCTCGATAAATATGCTTAAGTTGAAAATCAAATCTTTTTTATTTACAAAAAAATCTGATTTGAAAATAAAATCTAACCTCTTATTCCAGTGACCAACACTTTCTTTCTTTTGTCCGACAGACATCGCAAATCCACCATAAATCAATCTCTCTCTCTCTATTAGGTTCAAGTCCACAACTTATATACAGATAGACAGACGGATAACGGGAAAAGGCACATAGAAGAAAAGGAGGTAGTAGCAAATCGAATCGTCCATCACCGAAATGGCATGAAGTTTTTTGATGGATTGGAGATAAAATTTGGATGAATTTGTCACTTGGTTCAAACTGCACATCGCCCAAACGCCATGGCCATAGGTGGGTGACACGAACTAGTTTGGTGGATTGGGGATAACTGATTGATTCCATAGTAAATTAATTAGAGCACCTTCCACCCTTATTTAAAAAAAAAAAAAACTCAAATTTAAATTTGAATAAAAAATTCTTAAAAACTTTCTTTAACATTATAATTAATTAAATTTATATCAAATCAATAGATACTCAAATTTTTACTCAAATCAAAAAAACTTAAACTTTTACCTTAATCTTTCAGTCTCAAATCTCATACCCCTGTAATAATTATAGAGTAAGAGATGACCCCAAAGCAAAATTGACCAGTGTCGAAGTTTCAGCAGGGAGCCACCCCCTTCTTAGGGAACCGTACGTGAGACTTCCGTATCATATGATTTTGTCCGAAACTTTTGTCATCAGCCTTATTATTAGACCACTATCTATGCATGTATTTTCAGAGTTTTTTTATTGGAATGTTTTGAATCAAATCAAATTTGAGTAAAATATTAGATGAATTGATTTGTGTTGGACAAATTTGTAATGCTAGGCTTAAATGAATTTGATGAGCAAATGTGGTCGAGATTTTTAAGGTTTTGACACGCATCCACTGAAGATTATTGTTATCGCAAAGACGAAAAAATTTAGCAAATAGTAGGCATATTTTGTTCATATGAGAAAGAAGAAGGGATTATTTTATTATTTGAGACATTCATTATTTTTGTTGATGTAGTAGTTTTCCATATGAGATGAGAAGGGGGTCCGTCTGTCTGTTACAGCTTTTCAAAACTAGGAGGGGGAGGGGGGGTCTTTTGTGTAATTTGACCAAGAATCAGGGGTTCATGAGAAATTAAACCTTTTTGTTATTTTCCCTTTGTCCAGACGCAAATATTGCTTGGTTTCCTTCCCTATTATATTTATATTTATATAGCGCGTCGCGTCCTTTCATTTGCATTTGCTTATTCTCCATTTCACAACCTCACTCACCCATTACCTTTGTTTGGTACGGGGGTTTGGGGGGGTTTGAGAACATGGGTTGGGGAGTAAACCCCCTTAAACTCATGTTTGGTATGTGTGAAGTATGGATAGGATTTCAAACCCGGCCCGGTCATGGCCCGGTCATAAAACCCTCATACTTGGGTTTCATGAAACCCAAGGGGGGGTGGGTTTCATATGTTGGTTTGGGGGTTTAACATGCAAATGACATTTATACCCTTATATATCCTATATACCTCATATATACAAATTAGTTAAGGGGCAAAATAGTCATTTATGTACAAATATATTATCATAATAATTATATATCCCTGCGCATACCAAACATGGATATGGATAGCATTGAATGTTGAATCCTATCTTTGAATCTCATATTTGGGTCAAACCCAAGTTTGGACAATCCAATCCAAACTCCTCCCAAAAAACATACCAAACAAGCCCTTGTTGTGTTGGTCCAAAGTAATATTAGATGGTTGGTTTTCCATTGGGATTGGAGTATCCCAATTTAAGTTTGTCCTTTTTTCAACATTGGTGGTGTCATTAGTTTCTTTCACAACAAGACAAGGGACGGCACCTACAGATGGTAAAAAAACCCTACTGTAGTTCATCAACAATTTCTCTCACCTATAAGGATGTGTATGCTTGCCCTATATAATTAGTTGGTTAGTTACCTACTAGTCTTTCTATTTTTTTGGTTTTACGGTTAAAATTATTTGGACCAACTTAAGCGTACCTCAATTAATCTCTTCCTCAGTCCAGTCAAAGGTAAATAATACACGCCGAGATTAGGATATTTATGAGATATAAATTTCTCTTGACCTAATAATCTCAAAGAATTGTCAAGATTCGAATTCAAAACATCTAAATTTATAGTTCATTTTTATTATCACTTAAGCTACTAGTCACCTTATTTATCAGTATTATCGTCTCTTTAGTGGTCACCGAAAACATTGGGTTTTTTTTTTTTGTTCTTATGGCAAGACACGCTTAGGAAGATGAATTGAATGTAGTGGTTCATTCAAATAATAATGTTACTTTATTCTCTAGATCATCACACCGGAACTAGGTTGTGGTCCTCTTTGTTTTGCCACGCGGGAGATGTCTAGTGGATCTGTTTTTCAAAACTTGGGTCACGTCGAGGATGCCGAATTCTATCTACTTTGTTGAATTTTTCAGCATGGAAATAAGCTCCCTGGGTATCCTATGAGAACCTAATTTAGTCAATGCCCTAATGCATCATACGTTTTCTTGGAGTGTGATTGAGAAACTTCTTCTCTCATTTTGTTTTTTTATTAAAATTTTTAATTTAGTCAAGTAAATATAAATATTTCTTCCAATTATATTCTACCTAGTCATCATCTATAAAAATTAATTATTTTAATGTTTTATGATTCTTTTTCTTATTTTCAAAAATGGTGGAATAAAAGAGAGGAGAATAATGAAGATGAAAGAATGAATTATAAATCCAGTACATAACTGTGTTGATTTGAGACACATAAACGGGCACCATTGATATGTGGTTAGGTTTGGGTCGGGTTTGTTTAAAATCCGAGCCAAGCCCGAATCATTGATAGAGTTAATAGGATTTAGCATTAACTAATAAATAGTTGTGTCACTTGTTTAAAAATAGAAATGGGAGAACATGTGGATTAAAAATGCATATGGGATAAAATAAAATAAGGAGTTGAGAGGTTTGTAGGCTGGCAAAATTTGTCTGGCATTAGATTAATCTCTACACAAATCAAAAAAGAATACGTAACAGGAGATGACGCTAATTGAAGCACGACAAAACTATCCAATGAAAGGATTGTAATTTGCATTTGAAAAGGAGTGGTTAGGCCAAAAGAATGAGTAATTTAACACTTGCCCAGTTCCACTTGCATATAATTACAAGGAGAAGAACATAATTGATTGTCCAAAAAGTATTCTTTAAAAGGGGTCATCATCAATTCCATCTTCATATACCCCTCTTCCATCATTTGCTAGAATTGCAACCATGTGATCAGGTTACCTAAGGAAGATTATCTAGCTACCTTAAAATAAAACTTTAAAGTTGGAACAACAAGCAACTCCCATTTGATGTTTAGGTTTTCTTCTTAAAAAACAAAAAATCACTTCAATTTCATCATACAGAGCTGAGGGGGATTAAATAATGAATTGTTACGGTTTGGTAGAAGAATAATTTCATGTAAGATGGTCCTCCAAAATTCTGGCACCAGTGAAAAAACTCAATTTGCATGCGGCATGATAACGCATGGAGCTCAGTTGTGGTCCTATAAATGCTATGACACATAAATATATACACATACATATAACATCTTCAAAGCAAGCCGGATTTTGAAATTCAAGGAAAAAAAATAAGCAAACAAATGTGAGCGCTCATGTGGTAGTATGTGACTTTTCAACGTCACCCTATCTCGACACAAGGCAGATTTTATAAAAACAAAAAACAATTGATTACTCGGATTGATTCTCAAACTAGGTGATTATAGTAGATATGAACAATTGTGGCTAGGAAGAACCTAGTTGAGGAGATGAAGTATGATTCTCAAAAGCGATTAATTAATCACCAGTAATACTGTGTGCACCGGAGTTGTCGACTGGGATAGGGAAAGGGATAGGGAAGACGCACATGAGAAAAAATCAGAAATGATAAAGACGGAGGAAGGGGAAGGACCACATAGGCAAAATGTCGTGATGTCAGCTTCTTTTAAACGGCTAAAAGGCAATCCCTTTTATTTTATGCACGTCTATTCGTTTCATGTCAGCGGTCCAGGTCTAAAGTTTTGATTGCTCTGTTCATGAATGGTACGGTCTTTGATTACGAACTCCTACTCCATCTAATTCATCAATCAGGATCAACTCCTCAGCCTCCCAAACATAGTAGCTTCTTATAATTTCTTTTTCTTTTTTTTTATCTGTCTCTCTTAAAACATCCCATTAATCTTTGTAGGACGCATGGATTCGCATCACCACATGGACAATTATTAGGATTATGAAGAAGAATAAAGAATGTCCCAGCAAATCAATTCGAGTCCAAATGAATCTCAAATAATGGTAATAAAATCCAAATATCTCAAGAAATTATCACATAATCTGTAAAACATACATAAACAAGCATATTCTAGCAATTAATATAATACAATTACGTATATACAAGTCCACATCTTTTAATCAAAACTTTGAAATAGAATATTTGCAAAAGATAACAAGAGGATATGAAAATACTAGTAGTGGTGTGGTGGGTGCATGCACAGAAGCGTTACCAACTTCTACAAAAAAAAAGTCTAAACACAAATTAAATTGCTAATAAGTTCGACGATTTTGCCAACCAACCTAGTATGCATAGCTTAAAAGTCGTCTTTCTGTTATATGGACAAAAACACTTTCTACTTACCCCAAAAAGATAGAATAAAAACACTTCCCTGCCACCAGAGTAGCTACAAAGTTTCTGAAATATCAAAATTTCTTAAGTATCTCAAAGTTCTCATCCCACAAGAAAGAATTAATTGTCTACAAGTAATGCTACTTAATAACAATACTTTTAATTAAATCCACAACCAAAACTTCACAATATCAACTTGAAAGGAAATCTGCTATAATATCGTGTATAAAGTTCAGTATGCTTTGTGGTAACTAATAAGTAATCATGGGGTCAGTTTTGGATGCAATTCAAGCAAGTTGGTGAGGTTCAGCAAACCAATGAGCCAAGCACCCTGTCCAAGGCCAAACCATAGTCCAAACAACATGCCTAATTTAAGAGGCAGCTCAAATTAATGCATTCTAGGTCAGCCAAACTAAACATTGTATTGTGTGAAAGTCGATGACTAAACATAGTACCTGTTATGCAAATATCTCCTACAGAAGGCCTGCAGAATAGGTCTCAGACAGAAACACTGGTTCAAATCCTTAAAAAACGCCAATCAAGGGTAAATAAAGAAAAATGATATTCGAGGTGGTAACAAAGCACTCTCCCGATGTGCTGTCAAGAACCGTGCCAAGAATAAACCAAGAATAGTGCAGCACCCAAAAGAGGACTTGTTGAAGATGTATTACATGAAACCAAGTCAAGGGAGCCATATTTTGGACGCAGCATACTCATGGACTCATGAACGTACCTATAAATTATGATTGCCCAAAGCCTTAGCACAAATGCAATAGAAATGCATTGTGTTAGTAATCACCCAAATGTACGGAGCTTTTCCGACCCACTTGAATATCAATGACCTGAGAATTAGTCATCATTGCCTTGACTATTGTTCTAGACAATTCCATAGTAACTTCACAAAATCTTAAAGGTCTATACAACAAACTTGTGGCACATTAAGTGATGCCTTTTCCACCATAATATACAGTCCGAAGAACATTGCAACCCAGCTCATCTGAATGAAACAGATTCATCTGACTCGTTAACTCAAGTTTTCCAATGACTCACCAACCTCTCAAATACCTTAACCACAGCAGTCCCCATACACGAAATATTTAGCATAAAAGATTGTTATAAGCAAATAATAATTAGTGGAGAACAGGGGCAATCATTGGATGACACCATCCTATCTCATAAATGCATGCAAAAGCCACTGCAAAATGAAATCCTCGAAATACTGCATAAGCTTCCATGCATTACAATTACAGCAGGCAAGTTCAAGGGAAAAACCAAGGGCTTTGCTCCTCAGGGGGGACCAATATGCAACTATGAACTATCTGCAGGATCCATACAACTAGGAGACAGCATCTAAGGCAACACACTGACATTTTTTTTGAAGTAATATCTAAGCTTCCCTAGTCAATGAAAGTCCCTATATTGTTCACAGTCAACAACCAGATAAGAGATCCGGAACTTTTTCAAAGGTCGGAACTGGTAACTTCACTTGGTATTATCAATGGTGGATGTTGAAAGTACTATGAGATAGGGTGGGTAATGCTCTTTTTTTAGACAGATAATTTAATAATACGAATATATGTACATATACAAATAATATGCTTACAAATTGCAATCCGAGTCCAATGAATCTTAAACAATGGTAACCAAGTTCAAATTTAATAAAATATCTAAAGAAACTACAACATAGCTTTACAAATTGCAATCCGAGTCCAATGAATCTTAAACAATGGTAATCAAGTTCAAATTTAATAAAATATCTAAAGAAACTACAACATAGCCTTACAAAATATGAAAAGCATAGTTATCAAATTGAGATTCGTATCGAGAATCGAAATCCTAGATTTGAAAATCGAGAATCGTAAGATTTGACACAAAATTCGAACAAAGATAAAAAATAACATGTACATGATTGTTCACTAGATAGGCTGGGGGTGTCTGATTAGCCATGATTTTGAACCAGATTTTTGGTGATTCACCAGAGAATTCAGTACCAGCAACTTGATTAACCAACCAAGGCACAAAAGCTAATAACATTCGATTAAAAAATGAATTTTTTTATGAAAATCAAAAAACAGAACATATTTGGAGAAGAAGAAGAAGAGGAGGAGGAGGAGGAGGCACACCTGGAGTCGCGAACAGAGAGTTGTGTAATCCTTGAACTCAAACAGACGAGACGCGCGCGCGCGAGAGAGAGAGAGAGAGTAAGTTTTTAATTAGGATGTGGGTCCTCTACCATACAAACGACGTTGTTTGACTGTCTAAACTGTCAAACAACGTCGTTTTTATAGAAATATGGTTTTTTTTATATAAACAAAAGCCAGAATCATACGATTGGTTAATCAAGTAAGATGCGAATCGAATTGAGACTATATCGAATCGAATCGTGAATCGTTCGGTTTTGATAACAATGATGAAAAGTATTACATCATTTAATATAATGTCGTTATATATGCAAATATGAGATCATATCCTATTTTAATCAAATTTTTTGAATCATTATTGTGTAAGAAACGAAGAAGAGATGAAAATAGGAGTCCCGTTTCTTAGAGCCCTTACCTTTTTAGCAGGCTACAACACCCATGCAATTGGCTCCTGCAACAAGTATTGTGCAAGGGGCTCGTGGTGCATGCAAATATGTATCATCAACTTTTACAAAAAAGCAAGCTGAACTCACATCCAATTCCTAACAAGTTCCAGGGTTTAAGATGTTGGAATGCCTAACATGCTTACCATACATTTTGCATTATCTTTTACTAAGGGTTGGCCCCAACTATTAAGTGCAAGAAATAAAGTTTCAGACAAATTGTCGATTTTTCTTCTTGAAAGATCTTGTAGTCCTCGTCCTAAGAGAAAGAAATCAACCTGAAGAATACATCCAAGATATTTGAATCAAGCACCAAAATTTGCTTCAATATTAAAATCATCAAGGATTGCATAGAAAAAAGTATGTCAGACAACATAATCCATCAATGGCAAAAGCATTCATGCTCTAGAGGGGTAGAGCCAGAGTGCTCCATTTAGTGGGGGGAACTAAAACAAAAAAGAATCACTAACGATATAAAAAATTTACTAGTTTAAGCATGAGACATGTAATAAGATTGGAGATCACATTACTATATGAAAAATGAACATAAGATCAATGATATATCAAAACAGAGAAAATTCATCTATAATTAATTATCCGTCAAATTTCTCACTAATTTTTCTTTCAATATATACAATCAAAAAACCTGTGACAAAATCATCATCCATCATTTTGTGTAAGCATAATTAAGATCATCCTCAATCTTGTTGGTAAATCGATCAATTGAAAGGCAGAAAATATCATTGTGGATTAGTGCATTTTACCATTTTGTATCTAATCTTGTATAAGATCCACTAACTTACCAAAAAGAACAAGGGAAAATTATAAAAATTCTATTAAAAAATAGTATCTTTAGTAAATATGGGCAAGGATCGAGATGTTTCAATAATTTTTTTTTTTTTTTTGCAATCCCAAGAAGAAAACTTTTTTTTTTTTTGATGATGCTCTACAAGTTTGGCTACTTACTACTTCATCAACACTAGTTTCAAATTCTCATCAACACTAGTTTCAAATGCTCATCAACACTAGTTTCGAATACTTAAAAATCCATAATGAAGACTTTGACAATATCAACAAACGAAATCGACTATGATATCCTTTATAAAAGTTAGCATTTGGGCTAAGTAAATCATAGGTTTAGTTGGAGGTGCAACCCAAGCAAGCTGGTCGGGATGGGAAAACTAATGAAGCAAACACCCCACCTAAGACCAAACCCAAGTCCAGACACACAAGCCTAATTAAAGATATAGGTCACTTTATAACACTAGTAGGTCAGCCAAGATAGAGATAGTGTGAGTTGTGTGAAAGTAGATGACTTGAGGCTCAGAATTGAACACTGGCTCATAACCAAAAAAAAAAAAAACTTGGCCAATGAAAAGTGACATTCTAGATGGTAGCAAAGCACTCTCAGGCTGTGTTGTACAGAACTATACCAATCTTGATGATGAAAAAAAAAAGGATAAAGAAGTAAAGATCATTGTGGCAACCAAAAGAGGACTTGTTGAAGGTTGATTGCACGTAAAGCATGTCATCAGAGTATTATTTGGACTCATGAACGTACCTCTAACAATAAAATCCCAAGGCGTCAACTTAAATGCATGGCTATGCATTGTGTTAGTAATCACCCAAAGGCACAGAGCTTTTCCAACCCAAGTTGAATATAGGCGAACTGATCATTTGCCAACATTGCCTTTAACACTATTCCAGACAATTGAAACGTAACTTCACAAAAACAGACAACCCACTAGAAAAAACCTTAAATGTGTTGTAGGTCTAAGGTGATATTGGGATAGTGGAATGCAATCAGGCAAACTAAGGAAAATGATAGATATAAGAAGTGCAAAAAAATTCAGACCACTTTGCAATGTCGCTGAATGGTGACGGGCAATACGCTGCGAGTCAATTACAAGCCAAATTCGACTTAGACGGCTCTGTGTCAATCATGAGTTGAGGGAAAGTTGTATTTTACACGAATGTGTCAAGTCGGATAAAACTTGGTCCAATCTTGCCGGAATCGGATTCTTTGAACCATGATAGGCTAGCATAATCTACCAACAAGGCTCGTGATTATACAAACAGACTTGTGGCACATTGACATTGTAAATTTTCAAAGAAGCTGTGATAGATAACACCTTTTTCAGAATCATATTCACTCCATAGAATATTGCAAACCAACACATCTCAATAATCAGATTTAGGTTGAGTAACTAACACAAGTTTTCCAACAACCCTCAACCTCTCAAACTCAAACATTGACCACAATAATTTCCATGCATGCAATCTTTGACATTACATGGTCGTAGGGAAAAAGGGCATTTATAGATGACACCCTTCCAAATTCTTTTAACACATACAAAAGCCTCTCTCAAATGAATTTTCAAAATGCTACAATGAATTATATGAAAGGTCAAGGGCAAAGACCAAGGGCTTTGCTCCTCATGCGGAACCATATGCAATGATGAGCAATAAGTGATGACCTATACAACTTGGTGACTGCATTTTTAAGCTGGAGTAATATTTATGCTTTACTGGTCAATGAATGTTCCTACGATTTTCCTAGTCAACAACTAGAAGAGATATCCAGAAAATTTTTGAAGGTCAGAATCCATGATTTAGAGTGGTAACCATGACTTCCGATGGTAATGCACTTCTTTCATACAGATGGAAAACTTGAAATTTAGAATATCTGGTGTGAGAAAACAGACAGCCTAATCTAGCAACCAGGAAATTTGAGTATCCAGGTTGGCAAAGAGGAGCAACACGACATATGATAGCAATAAAACGAATTGGACTCTGTCACATTTTTATCCCTTGTGCAAGCCTAATCCATAAATTATAACTTAATAAACAGTATCAACAATTAAAAAGAAGTCAATGTATGCTTCTTCCACAATAGTGACACCAACTGGATGAACCCATGCTTTTATCTAACATAGTCGGCCACCTTTAGCAGTATCGATATATCTTTGGACTATATGCAAATTTAGCCAGAAAAAAAACAAGGCAGCTCTGTTTCTGCCACACATTTCTTAAATTAGAAGGTTAGTAGGTATCTGGTAGTTAAGAAATAAAAGTATGCATTTATCGTGCTCAGACAAAATATTGACAGCTTAAAATCTGCAACTTTACAAACAATAGTTCTACACACTCCTCCTTCCAACCTGGAAAAGTAGTTGCGTCAAAATTAACTGAGATGACGTATTAATACCATGTTAAGGCAAGTTAACAATAGGCACGCTACAGCATATCGGATTCATAATCAAAACAAATGAATAAAACCATGCAGACTAAATGCGGCTAAGAACTGATGAAGAAAAAATGTTGAAAATAGATGGGGGATTCCCAGATTAATTTGCAACGACATCGTCGAAATAATAAGTTAAGTTTACGGCATACGTTTGCGAACAGTATAGCATTGATGAAATTAGCATCCGAGTCTCATCAAAATAGCACTTCCTCTTAATCAAACTGAACAAAATATATTTGCACTTCAGTTTTACTAACCTCAGTTCAATTAAGCATTGCCATCATCACCATGGAAGTCCTTGCGGATATCATCAGAAATATAAAGCCCAGGCTGAACCGCTCGCCGCCGAGTCCTCGACGGAAGAATGTTCTCGAAATCAACCTCCGCAAGCGGATCATCGGAGAGATCACTGTCGCCATCAGATCCAATAGAATCGTCTGATTCTTCTATCAATTTTCCTTTACCTCTGTCCTCCACTAGAATCCCCTTGCCCTTACGATCAACTTCAGCTTTTCCATTCGAATGCTCATCTTCATCGTCATCGTCCTCGTCCTCGTCCTCTTCATCGTCTTCGCTTTCGTAATCTTCTTCTTCTTCGTCTTCGTCGTCGCCGTCCTCCTCTTCTTCTTCTACATAGTTGTGTTCGACTTCATCGATTTTTTCAACTTTGGGAACTGAGGAGTTGTTGTCCGAAGAAGTTTCGAGTTTTTGATGCTTTTTTGGATTGTTTTCTGAGGCCTGGACAATGCCTTCTTCTACGAAAGTGAGATCGGGCTTTCGCTTCGAAGGCAATGCATGTTCTTCCTCTTCTTCGTTCTTCCCTTGTGCCATGTGTAATCTTCTTCGATCACTTGGACAATCTAGGGTTCCAGGGCCCAAGTTGAACAAATACAGAGGAGGAGATAGAAAAACACTAGGTTTGAGTGTGTCGGCCTTTTCGGAGGCAGGGATTGGTTGGTCTTCAGTTCAATATCCAATATATAGATCCTTTCCAGTAACCAGCCCTCACAATTCATGCTTGGTCCAAAGCCCATTTGATGCACCATTACGTTGTTTGAATATTCAGCCCATAATTTAACATAATGGGCTACCACTTGTATGTAATTAGTGAAAATTGGACTCAGTCCTCCTTAATGATTCGTTTGGTCGAAGGGATGGAAAGTAAAAATAATTAATTTTTTTGTGTTTGATATTGATGAAAAAAATAGAATGATAAAAATAATATAAATACATAATTTATTATTTTATCCTTATATGAGATTAGTGTATATATTATACACCATGTCACTATGATATATACGTCATGTGTTTTTTAACAAACACAAATACATAAAAATACATCTATTTTTCTATTTAATTTTTAAATAAAAAATAAACACACTAATATACAAACACACACACACAATATTAACATATAATATAATTGTACCAATTGGTATATGAGTTGGATTTAGATGTTTAATATAAATAAGTAATTAGTTAAATGTTAAAAAAGTAATAACATATTTTTATCCAACGTGAGTACCATTTTCTTTCTTTTTCCGCCCAATTTTTGAGAGATTGATTTTGGTGAGTTGGAAGAAAAGTTTATCCATCCACTTTTTCATCATTCTTATTTTTCTTCCTTACCAAACATGATGTTTTATCCATCTTTCCAACTTTTTATCCTTTCATTTTTCCATTATATCAAACGGAGCATAAGAGAGTTATAATGAGTTTAATCCGTCAAGGAAACTTATTTGGAGATAAGTTCGTTTTTAATATTACTAATAAGTAGTTAAGTCCATTTTTTTAAAACTCCAAAACACTATTTCTTGAAAGCAATTTTAAATTAGTTTCCTAACTTAAGAATTATTATCCCTTAATTCACTATCAATGAATATATGTCAATAATTTTTTTTACATAAATTTGAAATTCAAATTCAAAGAATAACTGATTTTCTCTCTCTCTCTCTCTCTCTCTATATATATATATATATATATATATACCGTGTTATTGTTTTTGTGAGCATGTTACTGTTTTTGTTAAACGTGATACTACTGTTATTTTCACAAATATTAATACTCAATGTTATTATTTTTTTGTTTTTGAATATTATTAATTTTTTGTGTTTAAAGGTTATTATTTTTTTTTGTATTTAAATGGTACTATTTTTTGTGTTTGAATGATACTATTTTTTTGTGTTTAAATAGTACCATTTTTTTTAATGTTACTATATATATATATATATAGTAATTGCCCGTGCCTGAAGGCACTATATTACTTGTAAAAAATTACAAATATTTGTTCATAAATAAAGACAATGTCAGATATAATTTGAACAATACAACAATCAAATTGATATTGTTCAATCTATATGCAGAACATATATAATTAAACTTTTATATAACGAAAGTCATGCTACAACTACTGTAACATATTAATTCAAAAATCTGAGAAAATATAATTATTATTGATCAAACATCTACGATTTTAACATTTTTAATAAACTTTATCTCAATTTTGAAAAAATTATAACTATTTGTGTTTCTGCAGGTTTCTACCTAAAGTTTATAACATTATCTCTGCACTATTTTTCCAATGTAAGTTTGTGTAACTTTTGTGAGGAAAATATTCAAAAGTTTCACGTGAATTTTAGTAAATGCAAAAAAATTTGTTAAGAAATTAAAATCAGTTTCTATTTCAGTTCAACTTAAATATTTGTAAAATTCAATCGAATTTAAGTTTAATTAAGAATTTGTACTTTATACTTGACAGTCAAATTTAACTCAATTCGAGTTTTAATCATAATTACGTTAAATCGAGAATTGAATTTAAGTTCGACTCAATTAACACTTCTATCTTAAACATACAAACTAATTCTTATCTATTCTCGTTCACTGTGATGTCATAACTTTTTTTCTTGTTCGATTTTGTGTTTGTGCTTGATACTTTTTTTTTAATGTCCGGTTTTGTATTTTTTTTTAATGTTACTATTATATAGATATATGAGACAGATAAATAAATAGTCATATTTTATATATGGATATAGATAGATATGAGAGAGAGATAATTTTAATATTAGTGAAACTTCTAAAATTTAGGAATTGTTAATTTTCAAATTTATTTTAAACATAACTATTATGGGTATTTTTGACAATGGAGATTAAAATAAATTTAATATTAAACAAGTTTTCTTGATAGACTTAAAAGCAAACAAGTCCACAAAAGAGGACCAACCTCCATATTTCCCTTGTAATTAACCTGGCCCAATTTATGGGTTTTGGGGCCGCTGGATCTGCTGACCTAGCACAATAGGGCTAGGTTAGTATTAATAATCTTTTTGTGAAAATTATAAAAAAGTATAATCTAACTAATTTTTTTTGTCAATAAGTAACAACCATGTACTTTTTAAGACCTTAAGTACATGTATATATAACATATGAGGTGTGTGGTCCTAAGTTATATACTTCTTATTATAATTAGCATATTTATAAGTCTCCTTAATCTCTATTTTTTGTCAATTACTATATTTTTTCTCTCTCCTCTTTATTCCGTCCCTCTATCTCTTGTCTCTTCCCTCCCAAACTCTCTCTTATCTCTCTTCGTTAACTTTCTCTCTCTTTCTTATATTCCTCCTCTTCTTTTTTTATTTCGTCCCAATTATAGTGACAATGACGCATCTACATACTACATTGACACAATCAACTAATATGATGGTAGTTACAGTGACACTGTATAACCCTTATGTTATTACCAGTTCGTTGTCTTTATTTACGCATGTCTATAATAAAGTACAATACAATTTAAATCTCAAAAGATAAACAAAATGACTTTTACTTTTCGTAGTTGAGATCTCGTTAAATTTTGCTTTAAAATTAATCCGACGGTTAATATTAACACCCCAAATTTAATAAGGAAAATAGAGCCCTAAATGTGTGTTTGTGGTTAAGACTTGTAACTTCTCATAAGTACTTTAAAAAAAAAAATAGTGTTTGTAACTGCCCAACTACCACCACCGCCCCACCACGACCACGACCACCACTAACCCCACCACCACCCCCACTGTCATTACTACCCCACCACCGCCACGACCATTGCCCCCCCTCACCACCACCACCGCCGTTGCTGCCACCCTCACCACCGCCGTCATTGCCCCACCACCATCCCACCTCACTCGCACCGTCACCACCACTATTGTCATCCACCACCAATTGTTACTACTGTGGTCTACCGCCAACACCCACCATTATTGTCATCTCATTCTTATATTTATTACCACTACCACTACCATTACCATCCCACTACCATCGTCGCCCACGGTCAGCACCCACTACCACAACCCATCACCACCCGTCGTCACCCACCATCGCTGCCAGCCACTATCACCCACTCATACCACACCTACTACCACCAACCACCACAACCCATCATCGCCCACCACTGCCGTCACCCGTTATCACCCGCCCCTCATTATACCTACCATCACCATCACCACCGCCATTTGTCATCACCCATCACATTGTCGCCTAAAAGCATAAGTCGTCACTCACCACAACTATCGTCATTGCCCACCATCCACTACCGTCATCGCCCAGCCACCACCACTGCCAACCACCATCACCATCGCCCACCACCACCACCGCTGTCATATATGGCTGCCACTACCCACCATTGTCACCCAAAACTCACCATCACCATCACCGTTGCCACCCCACAACTGTCACCATCACTACGGTCGTCGTCATCCACCACAACCATCACCGTTTCTTACCACCAATACTACTGCCCATCAGCATTACCACTGCTCACCCCCACTACAACCAGTGCTTAAATTTCTTTCTCTCTCCTCTATGTTTGTGATTTAATTTTAAGTGTGAATATAAATATGTTTATTGTTATTTTTTTTTTTATTACTCTGTGTCTTCATGCGTGAGTAATAATTAGTGTATATATATAGGAACATTTTTACTCTCAAGATTTGAGATCTTTTGTTAAGTGTGTGTATATACCTATACATACTTTTAACTAGTTAATGATTAAGTGTCCTGTAAGGCCTCACTTATGATTATCTAAACAAACTATATTTGTTTTGGATATCATTACCATGTTACATGACTAATCACTCACAACCTCATATATATATTTGAACAAAACTTATATATATCAATAAATCATGTGTTTCTTCACAAAAAAAAACATGTAGTTCTTTTATTTTTCAAGTAGAACAATTAAATCCTACTTTTCTCAATTTATTTTTAGGAAGTCCTAAATTATAACAATCATATGTTTTGTTTCAATTTTATCTTTTTTATACAAATATCATTTATATTCTTATAAATAATCTTACAGCCAATTGGAATTTAGTTAAAAACATTATTTTGTATTCTCAAAGAGTTAAATTGTTGCATAAATTAATAGAACAGATGCAATCGAAATTTATATCAAAGAGTAAAAGTGTTGTTATAATTGATATTTTTCAGAAGATACAAGAAAATATGACTTTGACTAAATTACAATGAATTATTCATTTGGAATTAAAATTTGCAATTTTATTTGAGATTCAAAAATATTGTCCTTGATTTTTTGTAATCAAAATTCTAAAAAATTTTAAAAATTGAGAGGAAAAGCTTCCCAAGTCTTTTACCTACTAATTTATTTATTTTATATATAAATAAATTTTAATAAATTAAGTTTTTTTAAATAATAAATTAAATTAAAATAATATTATTGTTTCTCCACCAAATTATGCCGACATGGCATTAGGCAACTTAGACTCTGACAAATAAAAAACAATTTCATTACCGAGTGGTTGGTCCGGTAAATAAGAATTCAAATGTTTTCATTTAATGTTTCGGTTTGAATCTCTATAATTATGGTAGTTCAACGAGACTAAATCTACTCTTCTGTGACCAGAGCACGCGGTGATACCTTACTTTTCGTTCTGACATAGGCGCGGTGAGATCTCTTACAAATAGCTGTATGGACTGCTGAAGGACAATGCTCTCTTACAAAATACAAATATATGGAGTGAAATTTTATGATATCGATACCGCCGGTTATTACTTTGTATGATCAAATTACAATTTTAAAAGGAGAAGTTATAACTGCTCATGAGAGGTCATGATCGATTACAAACATTCACGATCGATCATGAAAAATGCGATATCGATATCAATATTTGATGATCAATCATGTTTTTTGAAGTTGTAACTAAAAGTAACTCCAACTCCAACTCCAACTCCAACTCCAATTCCAACTCCAACTCTTCATTTTAATTACTCAAAATATATTTAAATATTACATTTTCTATTTTTAAAAGTTATTTTTATAAGTTCACTCCAATCATATTCTCTACTTTAACTAACTATTTCAACTAACTTTTAATAATTTGAAAGAGATTGCAAAAAAGAGAGAGAGAATTTGGAGAAACATTTGGGTGAAATGAAAAATAGAGTGGGTTGGAATTTTTTTTTAATGTTTGACTAAGTAAAATAACTAAAAAGGGGAAATAAAGAAAGGGTTGAAGTTGTTCTTACCCTTTAAAAAAAATTATAATAACCTTAAAAAAATATAATTTTTCCATAACTAAATCGTGGTGATACCCAGTAGAAGTAATCTATCTATATATATCCATTCTATAAACCAAGTACAAAAAAAGAAAAGCAGTTTCAGTTTTCCCCGCTTCCAATTCAAAAAACCGCTCTCTCTTTCTCTCTCCCCCTTCTCTCTATAAACTCCACTTCTTTTTCCATGGAAGAAAGAGACAGAGATTTAGAGAGAGAGAGAGAGAGAGGGGGGGAGATATCTGTAATCTGTCTCGTATTACAGGAAAGACGGAAACTTCAATAATACATCCAAACAAACGCCATTGATTTCAGTTGCCAGAATTCAGAGCTTTTTCAACACCTGTACCTCCTCCCTCTCCTCACTCTCATCTCCACCCTTCCATTCGTCATTCATTCCATTGGCCATAACCTCGCAAACCCACTTTCCCATTCTCTCCTTCCTTACCTCTCTAAACTCGACCGTTCACACTAGTAAAAAGAGACTCCATCTACTAAACCTCTTAACCTCGGTTTGTTTGTGAGCTATCACTCACACACACACAATAATTTCTCTTAACACACATACAAACAAACGATTTAAAAGCTACCGTGAATGGATTTTGCACAAATGTCACTCGGATCAGACCTTGTTATCACCGTTTCTTTGTTAAATTCAGACAAATTTTCACTTACCTTCTATTTATCACCCCCATTTCACGATTGCCCAGCGTCACTATTCATTACTACCCACAAAGAAAGACCAGAAAGGAAACCCTATCTCCACACCCCTCCCCTAGTGCTTGATACTAATGGAGAAAACCGAGGCGTATGGTTTGGTGGCAGGTGGTGGTTTTGGCATCGGAGAAGGGATCAACTTTGTCACACTGCAGGGGAACAATAATGTTCATAAGGAAACCAATTGTGACCCGGACGAGTCGTCAGATCCCACCGAGTTCACTCCGGACCTTGTCGCCGCGACGAGTTTCGGTGCCCAGAGGAAGAAGAGGTTGCCTAGACAGAGACGATCTTCCGTCAACGTCCTGGCTTTCCCATCCTCAAGCTCCCACGTGACACCTCCCATCCCTACACGTGTAAGCCTTTTTGCCCTATATATATAATTTTTTTTTCTTTCCTCGTGCCTTGTATTTTTTTAAGTAATTTCTTTTTCCTAGTCTTCTAACTCAGTCCTCCTGAGTTGAGTTGCACAGGTGGTCCGATTTGGGAAAGCTTTGTGGATTACTTTTTGTTTACACCTCTGGCTTCTGTAACAGCTCTTTTTTTTTTAATTTAAACGAGACTGGTCTCCAATTATTTTTGCTCCTCTATTTTTTTTTTGTCAAATTAAATTAGGATAAAAATGAGGGAGGGGGGTGGTGGGGGTGGGTTTGCCCTACTTGTACATTTCGCCAAGATCAAGTGCTGTATTGGACTTTTATTTATATTGGTTGATTTTGGGGAATAAAGTACAATGAAGGCAGAAAATTGTTGGGAAAACTATGAAAATGGTGGCCATCATGGTCTCAAATCTCAAATAATTATTGTTGTCAAATTAAGGTTTATTGCATTACATGTATACCTCTGCAATCTTGGGGAAGTATGAAATATAGTACACCCAATTCACTCGTACGACCAATAAAGTCGGTACAAGGGAGAGGACATTGGGATTGTTTGTAACTTGGTGTGCTTGCCTGGGGGTACATGTTTTTGAGAATTCTAGGAGACATTAGACTTTACTTATTTAGACCTACTAAGACTTCTGTTTTTTTCCTAAACAACCAAAAAAAAAAACATATTTGTTGATGTTGGATTTGAGAATTCTCCAAAAACATAAACTTGCACAGGCAGTGGAGTAGGATGGAAAGCAGCAGCAGAAAACCTTTGGAGAGGATTGATGGAAGCAAATCATGTGGTCCAACAATGCTTGTGATTTGTGACGTGGAATGATTTTCTCATGATGAATATTTATCCATAAATTTGGCAAAAGAAATAATATGGCATTAATTTCCAACGGGAACACGAAATTACTGTGACTGGAATAAGGAATTAGGTATGGATTAGTTATCCAATTTTTCATAGATATTAAATGGATCATTAGGTTGTCTGGTCAAGAAGAGTTTGCTGAGGGTGGCTATTTAACTCTGTTGTGGCACTTTTGTGTATATGCATGCGGCTTGCATGATAACACAAACTCAATTTTACAAATCTCCTTACATTTTTGTCCTATGAACATGTTAAGTGGTTTGTGTGCGGATGCAGACTCCGGCGGCATCCTCTCTATTACATATAGGTTTTTTTTTTTTTGGTGTGGAGCGAAAGGGACAACATTTAGAACTGATAAAACTTAGGGAATGCACAAAGATCATTAGCAACATGTCAGCTAGCACTCATGACAGATGGAGATTTGTTATTTAACATAACATTTACATTGGTTTTGGATAATAAATAGTAATATATTTTTTAACATTGTTTTAATTGATGTTGATTGTTTCTAACATAACTTCACTTTGAAATATGAAGTAATATTTTGTTATAGTAGGCTGCCATTATGTTCTGTTATGAGGTAGACATGTAAGGTAATGGTAAAAAGGAACCTCCTAGTCTTTAATCTTTTTGGCTGAAATAAAAGGAAGTTTTTAACATACTTTTGTTTTGGGAATGTGAAACTTAGTATACTTATAGTTTGGAAACTTTGGTGCTTTTTTGAATAGAAACTTGACTGCTTCGAAATTGTTGTCAAACTTTCTTTTACAAAGTGAGTTGCATGAGGCATTTCTCCCATTGAGTGTTTTGGAATTTCTATAGTTTGATGTCACATGTTATGTGAATTAGCTTATTGTCTATGTTCGTCACCTTTGTCGTGGACCATGGTATCAAGAACTCTTTAATGATGGACGAAATGTGCACAAGGAGTTAATGACAATTAAATATAAGGAATTAAAACTGAATTAGGATTGAATTAAACCTCAACCAAGAATCAGTTTAAAAATGAAGAACTTGTGACTGAAGATTAGCAAATAAAAGTGAATTAATCCAAAAATTGGACACAGGATCTTTTGGTGCTGGTACAAAAAAAAAAAAGGCTACAAGAAAGTGCTATTGTAACTGGGATCTTTGGCCAGATGCTAGTGTGTGAACCCTATTGCCATAACTCCTATTTTAGAACATATTTTGCATCTTTGCCATAATTGGCAAAAAATACAACATGAATGACTTTTAGCGGCGGACAATAGAAAACTACCGCCAATCTCATAGAACAAGTAGCAAGTGGCAACCATTATTCATTAAGAAACCACTACTAGATATAGTTGTGGCTTTCTTTGATTTGTTCAATTTTCACGGTAAAAGTAGGACAATAAACATGAATAGCGGCAGCTAGAAGAAACTGCCAAATTTTATTTTCTTTTGTTTTCCTTTTTTTCTGCAAAATTTCCATGTGAGAGACACGGTGGCATGCAAGTCTTTTGGATAACATGTCGGCCCTGTTATTTTCTAGTACCTGGCTCATTCGTTTGAGGTCATGTTTTCGCAGGTTATTACCCAATTTAATGTTTTAATCGTTCTCTATTGTAGATTTTGTCCATGTAGGTTAAGTGCAATTCACTTACGATCAGCCTCAATCAAACATGCATTTAACCCGACATTTTCAATCCTGTCCTTTAGGTGACTGATCCAAGGAGGCTAAGATTTCTTTTTGAGAAGGAACTTAAGAACAGTGATGTAGGCTCCCTCAGGAGAATGATTCTCCCAAAGGTTTGCATATGAAACTTTCTTCTTTCAGGATAATTATCTTATTGTCTGCTCGGATATCATATTTCTACATACGTTTTGATAATCAAAAGCTTCACCTGGACTGAGTTTTAATCAGTAACTTGGAAAACTGCAACTGTGATTCACTCGATTCAACTTTCAAGTATATCTGCATGTTGCTGAAATACTATTTCAAAGCTATTTCCATTTGGTGTGTTTAATAACAGAAAGCAGCTGAGGCTTATCTCCCCGTTCTACTGGCCAAAGAAGGGATGTTTATCAGTATGGATGATATGGATGGCCAGCATGTGTGGAACTTCAAGTTCAGGTTTGTGTTCAATTTGTTCATCTTGATCACCAAAAGACAGCAGTCTATCTGGCAATTACCTGGGGCTTGCATATTTACACTTATTGGAAAAGTGAACAAAGTAATGAAAATGATGTTGAGATCAACAATAGAGTCATAGAAATAATAGTTTGTCTTTGTCTGATATCCTAGCAAGCTGCAAATGAAACATAGATGCAGAAATGTCAGATAATAGTTTGTCTTTTGTTTACCCATTTTGAAATATTTTAGCTATGCTACTCTAAAGCCCAGATGAGATTTTGCTTTTGTCATGAACAAAATACGAAGTCAATCACTTGAAATGTGAACTTTATTTGGATAGGAAGACGAGTTGTTTGTATATGCAAATCATGATATGCTACTGTCGATTCATATTTCCCAATTCTATACAGATACTGGCCAAATAACAACAGCCGAATGTATGTACTTGAAAATACTGGTGCGATCTTCAGACTCTTGTTTCCCTTTTTCATTGTTGTTTTAAGTTCTCTGATGGCAACACCAAATTACCTTATTTTTGTGAATCTCTTTAGGGGAATTTGTTAACACACATGGCTTACAACATGGAGATTATATCGTGGTCTATCAAGACAATCAAAACCAGGATTACGTATGCAGTGCTGTTCCATGTCTATAATTTTGTCAAGTTTCCTTTTATAGAGTTTTAGCAACTTTATTTTGTAATACTTTGTTGTTGATATTAATCAGGTCATTGAGGCTAGGAAAATTACAGCTCAAGATATATACACTAATTATGAAGCTCATGCTTCGTATGCTGATTATGCAAGGAATGCTGTCAATGACTGCTTTCTTAACTATTCTGAGGTAAATAAATCCAGTCACTTTCCAGAAAATGTCCCCATAATGGACGATGTGAGCATGCCTTTCATTTATGATACCACCTTCTCAAATGACTCGCCACTTGATTTTTTGGGCGGAACAATGACCAACTACTCGAGGGCTGAACCACCTGCCAGCTTTGGATCTATTGAGAACCTGTCCATCGATGATTTCTATTAAGCTTGTGGTGGTGTTGCTGTATGAAATAGTAATCGCTAAAACTATTAGAGAGCATGTAATTTACGTAATGTTATTACCATGTATGTATATAAAAAGTACTGGGTGACAAACGTGGTGAACTTCACGTTAATGTTGTCTAGACCTGGACAGATAAGAACTGCTGGTTATGGTGTCATAATCCCTCTAAATTAATTATGATGTCTCACGGTACACCTGAGTGGAAGTATCATAATCTATGATTTTTCCATATCTTTGAAGGGTGAAAAAATCTAATCAAGCTTTGGTATCATCTTTTTTGAAACATAAGCTTAGTTTGATGGCAATTAATATGTTGAATTTGAGAGTTCCATGATATTATTGTTTCTGGTTCCTATTGACGACCTCCATATCCTGCCAGCAATAACAGTTGCCAATATCAAATCTGATGTTTTCATTGTCTCAGAACATAGATCTAGTGTTATTTGATTGAACCTGTATTCCAATGTATCTCTTAGTGATTTTTGTTTAACTTTACTCTCAGTAGTTTGAGCTTTCTCAGGCATGGTTAAAATTTTGTTTCAGTTATGACATATCAATGAAACATGATATACAAGTTGGATTTGATGTTGCGACCTTTACTGACAATGCCCAGGCTGCTGCTTACACGCAATATGCGATTCAAGTGAAGGGAAATTTGGTCTTTGATGTGGTATAAGTGTCCTTAGTTACCAGGCAAAACATTTTAAGAGAGAGAGAGCCAGCGTTATCCCCGTATCCTCACTTTACTTGGCTGAATGAATAGCACATGTCAACTGTATATGTAGGATGGAGCTAAGTATTACCCTCAATCAGTCCGTTACTTCTGATGCTTTCTCAAGGTGGGGACAAGGCATGATCCCACTATCAAAAAAGAGAATTTATACCTATTCTAACCGAAAACTTCTTAACAATTCAAAGGATGAAAGATAACCCTTGGATATAGGAAACCAAAAATGGGCACAATCTTTGGATGCAAAAAAACACTTTTCAACTACCAAAAATGCCATTCAAGAAGCATCAGCTATTCTATGCTCATTGATCCTTTGATCAGGTACTGTCTCAGGTTCCGTAAATAAACTCTTCCAGTTGATTCTACGCCTTTGCAAGCTCAGTAGAAGAATGGGTTGGGGCAGCAACAAGAACACCACCACCTGTGGTTGGCCTGGACATCATATTAAAAGCCCATTAGAAACTACCAAGTCAGCTTGCAACAAACAACTAAGCGCCTCTACATTATATACACATGCAGAGGCAGCCATGCACATATATGCTTGACAATGAAAAAACAGAAAGGGTGGAGGGCGAAGGTGACATCATAATGCTCAACAAATGCATGGGGGGGGGGGGGGGGGGGGGACTTACAGCCCAACAATAGATCCCCCATTGAGCCCCTGTGAGGGTTCCAATCATGACAATACGAAGGGGAAGACCACGTATAAAGATACCCCACACCCCAAGCTTGTTCACAGCCTGAACAATTGAAAAAATAAGGGGTAAAAACAAAGCATGGGATGAGTTGAAGGAAACCCGAGGCTCCAGTAAACAATGCAAAACTAGAGCACTTACATCACCAACAGTTGCTCCCTTAGCATTGTTGAGGAAAGAGACAAGATTGTCGGCAGGGTGAGACACAATAGCACAGAGAACACCGGCCACATATCCACCAGCAAAGGTCACTCCAAGTTGCAGAGCTTTGCTGCACTCTTCTTTGGGCTTAGGAATGGCATACTTGTAGATTAGTTCCACAATGGTCCCAAAAGATGCAAACTTCATCATTGTATCTGCGAAAAAAAAAAATGTCTGATTAAGATCCAAGAAACCACTAGTAAAGATGTGCCAATACAAATGCACAAAATATAAACAAGAAACATAGGACCGAGAAAGTATATAACATTTCACAAACATATTTATTCAAAACATCTTTGCCATTCTCCATATGTACAACATTAAGGAAGCCCTTTTTGTCTTCTTCATAAGCAACAAACTTCTACTAAAACGATAATTGAAAAGTACAATTTAAGCATACGAGGGAGGACAACACATCCAACCAAAGATCCTTACATTAATAAAGAAGAAAACACATCAAAACTCCCAACCACAACAACTCTACATTCCACTCAGCTATCTCCAGTCTGACATTATACATAAAAGCTGAACATATTGCCATGGTCACCGAAACTCACAAAGATGGGAAAAAATTGAACTCTATCCCATAAAAATCTCCAAGCTCAGTTTTCACTCAAAGACACAAGCAATTCTTTCTACCAAATAACTCAGAAAATAGTTAGAATTTCAGACATCCCAAGAATGATAGCTTTTTTATCCTTTCCAAAACCCCTGAGAACAGATTAGGGAAGCTAATACAAGTAAACTTATGTGATGTCAACTAAGTATACTGACAACCATAAAGGTGAAATTATCATTATACACAGAAACACACGTACACAGAAGCTTCTTTCCTAGAGGCCATTAGTTGCAAAAACCATCCTTTTGGAAATACTGCACTCATTTGACAAAAACGCATGTCCCAACATATTCTGAATATGCTTGCCCTTTTTCCATTATTAATGTTCGGTATTAAAAGATGGAAAGACGATCTCAAAGGTAGAAAACTGAACACATCCATATCACAACAAACTAAACACATTAAGTAGGAGGTGTTCCTCACATTCAACAAATGTCAAAATTATTTCCTTCCACTAGTAAAAATGTTCGAATAAGTAAAACTTAGAGCAAGGCTGACCATGCGAGGTGCATGTGTAATTCTTATCTAACAAACACTAGAAAATTATTGTGTCCGAGGACATGAGTTGTTTCTTTTATGCAAAAGCTGTGAAACACTGGTTTTTCACTAATATTATTTTCACATGAATTATTCTACATAATAAAGAAAGAAGAATAGAGGGAAATGAGAGTTTCACAAATAGCAACTGAAGCAAATAAAAGGACCAAAACATGCAATCAAGATATCTGATATTCTGTAACTATCAGATTGAGCTACGTCACAAAAACACAGAAAGTGTTCAACCGTCCCAACCCCCAAGGCAGATCCTAGGTAATGAGAAAGAAATGCATTTCACCGGAGGAGGATGACAAGCTTATTGCTTTAGATATTCATTTCACAACAAAATCATCAAGATGATAATTGGTTTATGAATGCTGCAAATCCAGAATGATCATAACAAAAGCTTCACAGCCAATGTTGCAGCAGTTACTGCTGCAATAAGTAGATTACAACATATCAACAAGTGCTGCCAGAAACAAAGTTATGACTGTGTTTTTTGTGTATCGCGTATCAGTGGGTGTGGTAAGGGCCGAGTTGTATCTGACTCGGCCGATATTTTGAACCTTGGGTAAGATAAGCACAGCTGCACAATGAAACAGGAATATAATGTGAAAAGGGCAAACATTAGCCCACAGTCAACACATCTGAAACCACATATGCGTGTAACAAATAAAGAGTAGGACATAAATGTGTTGTGTGTGTGCAGCTCATTTAACAATGATAATACTTGGAAGAAGATGACTAAAGAAAACAAGCTTGTAACATCTAAACTTTACCCATCCAGAAATCATGACCAAATTTTGGGAGATGATGCAACCAACGCAACCAAGTCTTACACCACTATCTAAATTGATGCAATTTTAAGCAGAAAATATGATCAACAAAACCAAATGAAACCAAAAAATATAGTACTACTGCAAACCATGAGCAAGATGTCACTAATCAACCACTAAATTGAATTACTAATGCAGGAAGGAGAAGAGTTACAACAAAAGCTCTTATATGCAAGAAGAAAGTGAAACCAAAAGCTGTGCCTATACTTACATGGAATCTGTCGTCCCCAAAGAGGAACCAGTCCCTTGTACAAGCTGCAAAGATTTAACAAAACTTAGAAAAACTCTCTTTTCCCCTCACATAAAAATGCTAAAACTGGCTAATTATGAAACCAAAAGTTAAACTGACGAACATACCCAAGAACACCTTCAGATTTTACAAACTTGGGAAGTCCGTCAGCCAATCCCCTAGCAAAACCAGGCTGAGTCTGAACACCGACTTTCACAGCCTCGAAGGGGCAAAGAGCAACATCCGCAATCAGCTCAGCAGATGCAGAGCCAGCAAGGTAGATCAGAGTCTTGTATTTGGTTGCATACTCTGGTCCGACGAGGTCAGAGTAATACTTCTTAAAGAATTCGTAGAATCCAAACTTGCAGGCACCTTGAACACTGTAACCAAGCAGAGTTGGCACCCATCCTCTGAAGAAGCCCTTGAGTCCCTACTCCCTAAGCAACACTCCAAAACCAGAAGAGATGCTCTTGTACTTTTCAGGGTCAATCTAGTGAATTAAAGGTATCGGATTCAATTTACATGCTCCACTAATATGACACTGAGAATTAAAAACTACACGTACATTCAATTTTCAGTCACATGTTCCATAAGTCTGACCATAAATGAGTCACATATATTTATTAGATTATGAAAATTTCTTAGGAACGTGATTGAAATGAAAATTTTCAGCAAGAACAAATTCCGAGCTGACAATAATCTGAAAATAAAAAAGAAATACAATGAGAAGAACATTGAGTCTGCAGTGTTAAACAATCAAGAGAAATACAAGAAACAAGAAAAAAAAGAGGAGGAAGAAGAGGTTAGGGTTTCATTGATACTGCATAATTCTATTGAATACCAAGAAGTAGTTTAACCTAAATACATAGAGACTATATATAGTCTAAACAAAAAAAACTGAAAAGACAGGAATAAAAGACTATTCTACCCTTAATAAACAAAATAGCCCTATATTTCTTAACATCTCCCCTCAAACTCACGATGCGGCAGCTACAAGCATCGAGAGTTTGCCAACTAGAAAACGAAAACGGGAAATAGAATGCGACTTGGTAAAGAAATCTGCAATCTGCAAAGAAGAAGAAACAAATGGCAAAGTAATGGTGCCATGCTTGAGATGATGATGAGTAAGGTGACAATCGATCTCAATGTGCTTAGTTCGTTCATGAAAAACCAAGTTGTGAGCAATCTGAATAGAACTCTGGTTGTCACAATACATTGGAGTGGGATGAGAAATGGAAACTCCCATATCTGCAAGTAACCAACGTAACCAAACAATCTCTTTGGTAGTAGATGCCATAGCACGATATTCTGCTTCGGTTGAAGATTGAGAAACAATAGATTGTTTCTTGCTCTTCCAAGAAATAAGAGAATCACCCAAAAAGATACAGAAACCAGTAACAGACTTGCGATCTGTGGGATCACTGCCATGATCAGCATCAGAGTATGCATGCAGCTCCAAGGAAGAGGTGGATGGAAGTAAAAGACTCTGAAAAACTGTACCCCGAAGATACCGCAAAATACGAAGAACAGCTGCCCAATGTACTGTAGTAGGAGAAGCAACAAACTGACTAACAACATGAACAACATATGCAATATCTGGACGAGTAATAGTGAGATATACCAAACTCCCAACAATAGTACGGTATAAAGTAGGATCTGACAAAAGTAAACCATCAGAAAAAGAATACTTTGCGTTAACCTCAATGGGAGTATCTACAGTCTTATTATCAGTAAGTCTAGCTCGCTCAAGAATATCTGCAACATATTTCGACTGAGAAAGAAGATAACCTCTGGGTGAGTGGGCTACCTCAATACCCAAGAAATATCGTAGAGAACCCAAATCCTTCATTTCAAACTGTCTAGCTAACTCTGTCTTCAAAACTGAAATACCATCAATATCATCACCAGTAATAATCATGTCATCAACATATAAAGACAGAATGATACGACCTGCATCAGTGCACTTAACAAAAAGAGCAGAATCATGACTACTAGAAGCAAATCCAAGAGAAGAGATCACAACAGAAAATTTCTCAAACCAAGCACGAGGTGCTTGTTTGAGACCATATATGCTTTCTTGAGCTTGCAAACATACCCATAATCATGTGAAACACCAGGAGGGGGATCCATATAAACTTCTTCTTGAAGATCTCCATTCAAGAAGGTATTTTTAACATCAAGTTGAGAGATATGCCACTGACGAACCGAAGCAACTGCAATAAGAGTACGAATAGTAGTCATTTTTGCAACAGGAGCAAATGTCTCCTCATAATCCATACCATACTGTTGAGAGTACCCTTTTGCAACCAACCTAGCTTTGTATCGCTCAATAGATCCATCAGAATTAGTCTTGATCTTATACACCCAACGACAACCAACAACACTCTTACCAGGAGGTAGAGGAACCAAATCCCAAGTACCTGTCTTATGCAAAGCAGAAAGTTCCTCATCCATAGCTTGCTGCCAAAGAGGATCAAGAATTGTCTTTTTATAGGAAGAGGGCTCAGAGAGACAATGAATAAAAGCTAAAAAGGAAGTAAAAGATGAAGAATAACAAGAATAAGTAAAATCTGGTAACTTTGTGGACTTACGAATGCGTGTAGATTGACGTAGAGGTGGATCCACAATCTCAGACGGAGCTTGAGGGACCATAGAAGAAGAGGGAACTTCAGGTGTGCTAGAGAGTAGAGTGTCAGTACCTGCAGAATGATCAGAAAAAGGATCTATACGAATAAGATCAGATCTAGTGAAGCTATGAGTAGTGGATGGAATAGAAAAGAACGGTATATGCTCGAGAAAAACAACATGGCGAGACACATAAAGTTTCTGTGTTATGGATCAAAACAACGATACCCCTTTTTACTTTCACCATAACCAAGAAAAACACAAATAGCAGATCGAGAGGACAGCTTGTTGCGTTCTACATGAGGACGAAGAACGAAACAAGTACAACCAAAAACTCTAAAAGAAGAATAATCAGGGGCATACCCATACAACTTTTCGAAAGGAGAAACACTTGAACTATGAGAAGATGAAATTGTATTAATCAAAGCTACAACAGTAAGAACAGCTTCACCCCAAAACACACTAGGAACAGAAGCAGACAACAAGAGAGAACGAGCAGTTTCAACAATGTGCCTATGTTTTCTTTCAGCAACACCATTTTGCTCAGGAGTTTCTGTACACGAAGTTTGGTAAATAGTTCCATCTAAGGCAAGCTGATTAACCATCAAAAGTGCTATTTTATTATATTTAATAATTGGTTAATTGCATATTATTTGTGATTAAATGTGTTAAATTCCTTGATTTTCTAATTTGATACTTTTTCTAGTTGTTTGGTTTATTTTGCAGGTAAATTGGTTGATTTAAAGTAATAATGGATAATGCAAGTGAAGCAATCACTAGAGGAAGAATCACAATTGATAAGGATTGAAGAGTCAAGATTGGGATAGGAAGACTTGAAGATAAATCAGAATTTTAATCCTTATAAGAGTTTAAGTGAGAAGAAAACTCATTTAAAGTTGGATTATGAAAGTTTCCTAAAAGATAAGGATTTGACACGTCTTCAGTATTTTATTCATAACTTTTGACTCCGATATCGGATTGACCTGATTTTTGTGGGGTTGGAAAGAAGACTTCAAGGGCTACAGAAGTGTATTTCACGAAAATTTCGTGATTCAGTCTCTAAATATGCGAAATTCAAGCTCGAAGTCTGGACAGATTTTGTACCCGCGGGCCCCAAGATTTATGCACGGGATTTAGCCTTACAAGACATCTTTTTGGGAAAGGAATTCCTTCCAACCTGTACTTATGATTTATTTTACTATAAATAAGGACTCTCATCTAGTGAGAGAGGGAGGATTTTAGATTAGGATTTATTTTATTTATTCTTTTTTCCATCTTTTTATTTTTAGTTCATCATGTCTGGCTAGAAGGCTAAGCTAGGGCTAGGGGAAAACCTCTCGACGGAGTACGGTATTTTTATTGACTCTTGTACTTAAGGATTTATGTTATTGTGTTAATTTAATCCCTAATCTTTTAGCAAAGTGTTTATGCTGTATAAACTCCTGAGTTGTTGTGCCACGTACATCGATTGCTTGATTTTCCCTGCGTGTAAATCACTGGTTATTCCACGCTGGAAGGATTAACATTATTTCATAAAATAATATGATTGAATGATTATTCAGGTTCCTGGTAGTCTTTTGATTATAACATTTGGATTTATCACTTGATTTGTTAATCGGATTAACTGACATTTAATTCCTGTTTCAAGTCAAGCTTTGAGTCTTTAACTATTATTGTATGAAGTTGAGAGAGAGTACCTGATGCTCTAGTATTTATTTTATTACTGTTTTAATTACAAAAATCACTTTTCTCCAATCAACAACTTTCCAAGCAAATCTTTTTTCCTTTCAAATTACTTTTATTGTTCGTGTGATTGTTTCTTGTTTTCATAATTCCCTGTGGTTCGACCTCGGATTCCCGAGAAATTTATTACTTCGCACAACCTGCACTTGGGTGATCAATTCTAAAGTTGTAGCAAGTTTTTGGCGCCGTTGCCGGGGAATTGTTTGAAGGCAAAGAACACATCGCCATCTATTGAGGTTTGCTTGATTTGAGATTCGTCACAGATCCGGTAATCTCGTCCTTTTTTTAATTTGTTAATTATTTGTTTTATTTTTCCTCAGGTTAGATATTTCATATTTTTTTATTTTTATATTTTATATTTCTTTTAATGTGGTGTGAAGATTTTCCCCGATGGAGGAATTGTGTGCGCTTTGTGATGAATATGGGCATCCCATTGAGGTTTGCCCTTTAATGCCAACTGCTCGACAAATTTTGAGGAATGGGTCAATTGTATTACCTAATTCTTCTCAACCTTACCCCGACCATTGTTTTGAAACTTTTTATCCCAATTTTGGTTGGGGGAATGAACATTATCAGTTACCTATATATGCCACATCACCACAAGACCCTCCCCAATATCCAACATACCATGACCCACAAGAAAAGAATTTTGAAGATATTTTTAATGAATATATGCAAAGCACTCTAACTTTCAATGAAAATCAACAAGCTTTCAATGAAAACCTACAAGCTTGCAATACCCAAATAAGCCAAGATAGTGAAGCGATAAAAGACATGCTCAATATATTGGTACAAGAACAAGAGGTTAAAAATAGTCAATATAGTGAGAGTGATTCTTTTCCTGAATTACAAACTGAGTTTGAATCCATTAATACTATTGATAGTGAAGAATTAAGTGACATTATTATTCCACAAGAGGCTTATGAGCCCAAAGACCTTTCATTATCAACAAGTAGTAATGAGATTCACATATCTAATATTGGTAAGGGTATGAAAGTTGAGTTGTCTGCTATAATTGATAAAGATATATTTTCTATCTCATTATTAGATTTGCATAAAAATGTATATATCTCCCTTTTCTTGCATGTTCAAAATATATATTGGATATATGAGTGGATAATTCGATTAAAGGAATTACTTCAACACCACATTTTTAAGCCAATAAAATTGAATGGTCGCATATTCAAATATGACTTTAAGCCGGATTGAGTGTGAGCTTTTATTTTTATTTGTACATAGTAGTTAGATTTTATTATTATTATTATTTTTTTGTTTAATTTCAGTTTCCTTTTTTTTATTTGTTTCAATTTATAGTTTTTTTTTTTGTTTCTTGAGTATTTTATTTTTAGGTTTTAGCGTTGTTGCGGCACCAGGTATTCCTATCCCTTTTATCTTTATTCATTATTTTTACTGAGCAATAAGATATTTATTTTTACATTGAGGACAATGTTGGATTTAGGTTGGGGGGTATGAGTATGCCTTGTGTTGTGAAAATTCCTAGTTTTTTTTTTAGTTTATTTACTTTGCTAAAAAATAAAAAAAAAAAAAAATTTTGGGTATTAAATATCTAAATAACATTTTTATGCATAACTTGATACCACAATATAGAAATAATTTTTTGCTTAGCTTTAAATTTGTATCTGTTTAAGCATTACATAGAACTTTATTATATATTTTTGTATTTCATATCATGTTCTTATAAAAACTCACAATTTGTGCACTTTAGACTTTACCAAGTTGAAAATTTGTTAGGTATTTTACTTTGAGAACTTGAAACATATAGTGGAGATGCATAAAAACCCTAGTGAGTTTTGTTCCAATCTTTCTTGGAGGGTTATTTACATTTACTCAATAAAAAAATATTTTTATTCAGCTAATCTCCTTCAATAGTCTCATTATTTTTGTTTTGGTTAACACCAATATTGTGAATGATTGCTTGACTTTGAATTATTTGCATGAGAAGTGTGTTATCAAAAGCTCTTGAGATATGATTTTAGGCCATCTTTGTCATTATTTGAGCCTAAGCCTTATTCTTTGAATATTATTATCCCTAGAAGCCATGATTGAGCCTTTGAAACAAAAATTTATTTCTTATACCCAACATATAATAACCAAGCCAATGAAAAAAATAATATCTTTTACCCTTGGTTATCCTGAGATTGAATTTTTATTGTTTATGTAATTTGGGAGATGTTGGTTAAGAAAAGAAAAGAAAAAAAAGAGTTTTACATACTTGTGAATATTTGCATTAGATGTCTTGCTGAAAAAAAAAAAAAAAAAGTTGAAAAAAAAAAAGAAAGACAATATGTCTAGCAGTGAAAAAAAAAGATTGAAAAAAAAAAAAAGAGAAAAAATAGCAAGCATGTGTTTGAAAAGAAAAAAAATATGAGCAAGTGATGTAAATTGTGCTTCTAAAGGATGGAGAGTGAAAGACTATGGAAAGAAGTTTGGTTGTGTAATGTACATGTTCTCTCGGGATAGTCTTTTGAATTCCTGAATATCCTTCGTTTCAAAACCCTAATCCCAAGGCCCCATTACAACCTTAAATAAAGACCTATTTGATCTCAAGAGTGTATTGATGGATGCATGACTTGTGTGAATAAGGAAGAAAATGGTGATTATTTATTTATTGTGTGTTGATTTACTTTCATGAGATTATGTCAAATCAATTTCTTTTGGATTACAATTATTTTAATGGAACATGTGAGCATTATTTTGTTTTGACTTAAATATCTTCTTCTCACATGTGATATTTGAGGGAATAGTCACTATAATCTGAGAGAATCTTTTATGAGTGAATTATCTAGTGAGATTTGGCATTGAGACGAATAGTTGATAGTTGTAGAGGTGATTACCAGATAAATTACTGACTTGGTATAGTTAATTCACACTACACACGAGTTTATATGAGAATATGGTAAGTGCATACATTTATATAGCGCATAGTTCTATATTTTGTTTTGCATGTGCTTATAAAGAGTTTGCATCTTAGAATTTTTAGATTGTGGTAGCAATTTGTGTTATAAAATTATTATTTAGATATTTGATTACAGGTTGATGTTTGTGGGTATCATCTCTGGAAACCTTCACGAGACTATACTCGTCCACTAGGGGGAACCTAGGGGTTTAAAGGCTTGTTGCATATGCTAAATGCAATCGTGAGTCCTACGAAAGTGGATTTGTATTTTATTTTATTAGGTTATTTTATTTTTTAGTTTTTAGATTTTGTGATACATGTATTACTAGGGACTAGTAATATTCAGGTTGGGGGGTGTGATTAACCATCAAAAGTGCTATTTTATTATATTTAATAATTGGTTAATTGCATATTATTTGTGATTAAATGTGTTAAATTCCTTGATTTTCTAATTTGATACTTTTTCTAGTTGTTTGGTTTATTTTGCAGGTAAATTGGTTGATTTAAAGTAATAATGGATAATGCAAGTGAAGCAATCACTAGAGGAAGAATCACAATTGATAAGGATTGAAGAGTCAAGATTGGGATAGGAAGACTTGAAGATAAATCAGAATTTTAATCCTTATAAGAGTTTAAGTGAGAAGAAAACTCATTTAAAGTTGGATTATGAAAGTTTCCTAAAAGATAAGGATTTGACACGTCTTCAGTATTTTATTCATAACTTTTGACTCCGATATCGGATTGACCTGATTTTTGTGGGGTTGGAAAGAAGACTTCAAGGGCTACAGAAGTGTATTTCACGAAAATTTCGTGATTCAGTCTCTAAATATGCGAAATTCAAGCTCGAAGTCTGGACAGATTTTGTACCCGCGGGCCCCAAGATTTATGCACGGGATTTAGCCTTACAAGACATCTTTTTGGGAAAGGAATTCCTTCCAACCTGTACTTATGATTTATTTTACTATAAATAAGGACTCTCATCTAGTGAGAGAGGGAGGATTTTAGATTAGGATTTATTTTATTTATTCTTTTTTCCATCTTTTTATTTTTAGTTCATCATGTCTGGCTAGAAGGCTAAGCTAGGGCTAGGGGAAAACCTCTCGACGGAGTACGGTATTTTTATTGACTCTTGTACTTAAGGATTTATGTTATTGTGTTAATTTAATCCCTAATCTTTTAGCAAAGTGTTTATGCTGTATAAACTCCTGAGTTGTTGTGCCACGTACATCGATTGCTTGATTTTCCCTGCGTGTAAATCACTGGTTATTCCACGCTGGAAGGATTAACATTATTTCATAAAATAATATGATTGAATGATTATTCAGGTTCCTGGTAGTCTTTTGATTATAACATTTGGATTTATCACTTGATTTGTTAATCGGATTAACTGACATTTAATTCCTGTTTCAAGTCAAGCTTTGAGTCTTTAACTATTATTGTATGAAGTTGAGAGAGAGTACCTGATGCTCTAGTATTTATTTTATTACTGTTTTAATTACAAAAATCACTTTTCTCCAATCAACAACTTTCCAAGCAAATCTTTTTTCCTTTCAAATTACTTTTATTGTTCGTGTGATTGTTTCTTGTTTTCATAATTCCCTGTGGTTCGACCTCGGATTCCCGAGAAATTTATTACTTCGCACAACCTGCACTTGGGTGATCAATTCTAAAGTTGTAGCACAAGCAACTCACAAAATTCATTAGAAGTGTATTCCCCACCCAAATCACACCTAAAACATTTGATAATAGCAGAATGTTGAGTTTTGACAAGAGCTCGAAAGGCTGTATATATCCCAAAGAATTCAGAACGATGTTTCATTAAATAAATTCAACAATAACGAGTATGATCATCAATAAAAGAAACATAATATCGAGACCCTCCTTTTGTTGCAACAGGAGAAGATCCCCATACATCAGAATGAATCAAATCAAATGGAGAAGAAGAAACGGAAATACTTCGATTAAAAGGTAAAGCAGAAAATTTTGCCAGTTTACATCCACTACAATCAGAAATATCACAAGTTTGCAAATTTCCTAAGGCCCCTGTGGATGCCAAAAATCTCAAACGAGAAGACGAAACATGACCTAGACGAGAATGCTATAAATAAAAACTAGAAGAAGAAGAACTCAAACGAAAAGAAGATAAATCAACACTAGGAGCAGCAGCAGCAACTGGCACTTTTAACTCATCCAAAATATATAGTCCCCCCTTCCTACGGCCTGTCCCAATCAGCTTCTGAGACTGCAAATCCTGAACATAACAAGAAGAAGAGGAAAATGTGACTAAATTACCAGAATCACATAACTGACCAACAGAAGCAAGATTTAATGTGAGTTTCGGAATATGATAAACATTAGGGAGAGACAAGTGAGGTGTGACAACAGAACCAACACCTGCTAAAGGCATATGAGTTCCATCAACAGTCATAACAGGAATAGAAGAAGAAGGCATAACAGAAGCAAAAGATGAAGAATCTGGAGACATATGATGTGAAACACCAAAATCCAAGACCCATACAGAATGTGACATACCTGAAGAACTATGAAACAACTGACCTACGGAAGAGGAAGCCGACATAGCTTGTGGTTGTAATGAGAGAAACTTCTGAAATTGCTCAGCCAAAGTACTAGGATCGATGAAAGGATCTGATGAAACTACTGCTGCAGTATTAGACTGTGGTGGTTTGTAACCCTGAGGTGGTCTATAAGCATTAAATTGTGACTGGTTGCCAGGCTTCCAAGCTTGAGATTGCTGCTGCGATTGATTCTGCTGTCTCAACTTCTTAGGACATTGAGCCTTTCAATGACCTTTTTGCTTACAGAAACTACACTCGTCGAAGGCAACCCTTGTGTAAGGCTTATTCTGATTATTAGAGAATGGCTTAGCAGATACTGCTAACACAGAAGGATTAGAAGTAGAAATAATTCCCTTTTCAGAATAAGACTTAAGACGTATTTCTTCAGCCAATAACTCACTGACAATTGAGTCAACAGAAGGAAGTGGAAAACGATGCAAAATTGAACCTCTAAGTCCTTCAAAATCACTGCGAAGTGCCGTTAAAAACTGTACCAATCGTTGCTGCTCTCTATGATCAATATAGGCACCACATGCCTTTAATTCTGCCGATTCTGTAAGAGCCAATTGATCCCAAAGATCTGTCATAGCAGAATAAAACTCCTGAATACTCATATTCTGCTGCTGAAGAGCTCGTATGTCATTCTCCAATTGATACTGCTTTGCAAAATTTGATTGAGTAAATAACCTTTGCAGATGATCCCAAAACCTCCTTTACTGTCTCATATTTCGCCAACTGTGTACCAATAGAATGCTCAACAGAATTGTTAATCCAAGTAATAATTTTTGCATTGTTTGCTTCCCAGGTATCTATCAAATCAGCATAACCATCATCAGTGTTCTTAGGTTTCACAGAGGTTCCACTAACATATCCCCATATCTTTTTACCCTTAAGAAAATTTCTCATCACATAACTCCAATACGAACAGTTCTTTCCATCCAACCTCACACTCACAGACTGAAGCGAATCATCTCTTTCAGTAGCCATAATCAAACAACAAATAAAAACAGATCGCAAAACCAGATCGAAATACCAGTGTACAGTCACGAAATACCAGATTGCAACCTTCTTAAAAAAAAAAGAAGGTTGCAGCCCCGAACCCCGACAGGGGCGCGCTGCCCCCTGTAGACCCCCAGCCAACTCCGCGGAAGCTGTGTTTGAGATTAAGCCTCGTCCCATAAAACTTAGCTCTGATACCATGTTAAACAATCAAGAGAAATACAAGAAACAAGAAAAAAAAGAGGAGGAAGAAGAGGCTAAGGTTTCATTGATACTGCATAATTCTATTGAATACTAAGAAGTAGTTTAACCTAAACACATAGAGACTATATATAGTCTAAACAAAAGAAACTGAAAAGACAGGAATAAAAGACTATTCTACCCTTAATAAACAAAATAGCCCTATATTTCTTAACATGCAGCACATCAAATCTAAAATCGCATAAGAAATTCACTAGCTTATGTACAGATAATTTAAAAACGAAGATAGTTCATAAGATTTTAAGGATAGGTTTGTTTTGTTTAAAGAGAACAAAAACTAGAACAAATTATGTAAACAGAATAAAGCAAATCTAGTAAGTATAGTACAAATATTTCCAGAGAAAGAGTCCTATCAAAAGATATTTCCATAGAAAGAGTCCTATCAAAAAATATTTCAGGAGAAATATGCGAAAAAAATACATAATCTACCACGAAATATTCACCAAGCCAAAAGAAGATCTGAAGCAAGAAAATCATAGAAAGCTATACAAAGAAACACAACAAAGAGCAATAGAACTGCCGACAATCCAAACTTAATTCACGTAAAATGCACTAATGGAAAAAAAATGATAAATTAAGTCAGCAATCACACCTAGGAATACTTTAACAAAGCAACAATCAGATCAAAGGCAACAAAACGCATAATTCCCATAATATTTTTTTTGCAGAAGATAGTAAAGCGGTGTCGAGTGGTCGGACCTGCATATTACATTTGACAAGGTCAAGAGGAGTGACGACCATGTGAGTGAGGCTACAGCTGAGAATTCTACCGACCGTACAGGCGGCGTAGTACTGCGGAGAGTACAACTCGATCTTTCGACGCTCTCTTGGAGCTGGTATTACCAAGCTCTTGTTCACACTTTCACCCGCGGACGATGGTGGCGAGGACCACAAGCTGGGGTTTGAATTTATCGTCGTTTTCTGCAGAAGTAGGGTCGTGCAAGAAGCAGCAGAAGAATAGTAGAGGAAGCTTGGGATAAGAGATTGGCGAGGGTTCTCAGAGAATGCCATGAGTGCACAGACACGCCGAAAATGAGAAAGAGAGACCGGAGGCGTGAAGGACAGAAAGAGAGGGCGGTTCAGGCGAAGCAAAGCAAAGCAATCAACCCCCACAAGACAACTTCTCTCTTTCCAAAGGGTTATTCCGTTTTCAGTGTCCAACGGCCACTGCGTCAGTATTACAGAACTGGCGCTCCAATTTGGATGAAATTACAATTATTCGAGAAATATGTAGAAAGTTAAAGAACTGATTCTAAAACTTTACTTTGTTTTGTTGGGTGGTTAATTGCACAAGAGGTCTCTAAAATATGGGGTTTATCTTATTTTGGTTCATAATATTTCAATTGCATAATTTTGGTCCTTGAAGTATTGAATATGTTTTTATATGATCTCTCAAGTAGATAACGTCTGACAAAAAAAGTGAAATATGGGTAGTTATTTGACCAAAATTTGGATAACTCATGATAAAAAAATATGCAATTTGGGTAGTTCTTTGACCAAAATTTGAATAAAAATTTGGTTAAAAGTTATCTAAATTATTTTTTGCCCATATTTAAGTATCACACGACAAATTTATGATAAAAAATCGTTAGCAATTTGCACGTTGTATACCTGAGGGACTATATAGAAATATATTCAATAATTCAAGAATCAAAATAATGCAATTAAAATATTGGGAACCAAAATAAGACAAATTTCATACTTTAGGGACCTATATTGCAATTAACCCTTTTTTGCGTATGGGGTTAGCATGTTTCCTCCCTCCACCGCATTTACCTTTACTTTTCTTCAATTTGATTCCTTCTCCCACAATCGTGTTTACAACAATTTTGACAAAAGCCCGAAATCCACCTACACATGGAAGCTTGGAATTTTGAGGAAATCATAAGTCTCCCATATAATTTCAACAGAATTATATTTGTTAAAGGCAATATTTTCTTCTTCGATAATGTTAATACATTTGAATTGTCATCTTAGATAGAAAGAAAAAAAAAAGAACAAGAAAACGAACTCTTAAGTATGCATGATTCCAGGGAAACAGGAACATGCATCATGGGTTTATATTTCAAAATATACATGGGTCTGTCATCTAAAATTACAATGGACTTTTCTCCGAAACAGGAATGGAGAGCAAATTAAGCTTTTCTAAATTGTGGGAATAGATTTAGCCTTGATACAAGTTGCACTGCATGCATGCGGTTTGAATATGACAAAAACGTCTTTTTATACGACACAATGGAGCTCCTGCTCTGCTCAGTTGACTCTCAATAAACAAAAAAGTTTTCAAACTTGTCAACCCATTTTACTGTTTGGTTTTCTTTCACAGGTCGGCAGCTTCTTCTCTTCCGTGATCACAACAATACTTGTCCGATGGAGAACCAAAGAATAATTGGTTCATGGGGTTCAGGGAGATGGGATCTGCCACAACAATCTCACTGGCACTGCCTCAAGAAAACTCTCCTCGGTTAGTTCTCTCTCTCTCTCTCTCTCTCTGACACACACACACAACACATAAGGCACTAGTTCGTTAAGATCTCAAAGCAATAAAAAACGGGAAAAAAAAGGTTTAAGAGTTATTCCTATGAATTTTGTGCAAAAAATCAGTCACTTTATATTTATAAAGGTAGAATATTTGCAGATGTGGACGAGAAAGTGAAGACCATGCTAAAACTAATAGAACAAGACAGCAATTCTTTAGACGGATCCGAGATTTATTACCAGAGAAGACCGGAATTCAGAAGCCTGTTTGAAGAGCTCAGCCAGTCTTACTGGTCTTTTGCTCGAAAATTTGACCAGTTGAAGTCTAAATCAACGCATGGTCCCAGTCCAGCACTTTTGTCTTTTGTTTCTAGGCCAAGAGAAATCCAAAATCAAACAAGAGGTATTCAAAGCTTTGATGACTCCAGCCTCATGGCTCGTTACTCCTATTCCCAATCATTTGCTGGCGATCCTGATGATGAGTATGATATTGCTAGCTCCAAATCCCTAAATAAATTACCCCTAGAATTGATGTCGACTGAACTGCATAACACGAGTTCAGAGCATCAAAAGTTGAAAAAGTTTCCCAATAAAGATGATTTTGCTAAGAAGTTGAATGGCTCTAAGTTAGATCGGAACATGGCTGGAGATTGGCCACCAGGTATTGTTGATTGCGAGATACCCTGGTCTGAACTGAAGATTCAAGTTATGAACCTCATGGAGGAGAATTTGCGGCAGCAGGAAGAGTTGGTGAGGAGAAATAATAATAAGCGAGAAATCATTAAAGAGCTTCAGTTCCAGATGCGCCTAGTAACGGGTGAGAACAGGGCACTCCCGAGTTGTCTCAGATGTTCAAAAATTCATGTGAAGCATAAACCGTCTCAGATATCAAGATTGAAATCGCTGATTATGAGAAGGCTTTGGGTAGATTCTCCATGACATGAGTCAATGACAATGTTTGTTGACAATACGACAGCTTTTCTTCTTACATCTAGCATCTATTCCAAATTCCTGAGAAGGCTTTGGGTAGATTCTCCATTACAAGTTTTCTGTTTTCTTTATGCATTTTTCCCCTTTTCTTATTCTTCCAAACTGTACAATCAAGAGACAAATGACTCGTATTGCTTTCTTGAATGAATTAGCCTCACCACCACCATATTTTCCAGTCAGCAACTTCTATGATGTAAGTGAAAAATGAGCAATAATTTACAGTTCAAAATCTGCTCAAGCTTTTACAAGTATCACCAGTAATCCCCGCAGGAACATAAACCATCCCTAAAATGATGAAACCGTTTTGAATCTCTTACCACAATTTCTCGATTTGCAATCTTCGCAATCAATTTAATTGTTGTATGACAGTCACCACAAATCCTAAGATTCTTAATAACCTGTATTGTTGTACCGGGAACAGAATTTATAACTCCAAAGGCTACAGCCAACTTCTCACTATGAAATCTTAACATCATTCCCTTCTCTTCCTCGTCAACATCATGAAGAACTGATGTCATATTGGGTACATAGCCAGCTTCCTGCAACTTCACAGAAATTTCTTCCAAATACGCATAAATCTTCTCTCGTTGAGGATGTTCCCCATCTCCGACTAAGAATACATGAACTCTACCTTTTAATTCAACCAAACTGAATCCAGCTGGTTTAACTAGTCCATGATTTTTCATAAATATTCTCATCCTTTCCACATCTTCCCACCTTCCAGCATCGGCGTATATGTTGGAAAGCAAGACATAATACCCACAATTATTTGGATCTAATTCAAACAATTTCCTTGCAGAAATCTCCCCAAGCTCCACATTCTTGTGTGTTCTACATGCAGCAAGAAGAGAACCCCAAACCACAAAATCAGGCCTCACCTTCATTTTCTGGATCAAATCATAAGCCTTGTTGAGAAAACCCGCACGCCCAAGAAGATCGACCATGCAACCATAATGCTCCACCCCAGGTTCAATATTAAATTTGTGTTCCATGGCTTGGAACCAATGCCATCCTTCATCCAACAAACCAGCATGGCTACAAGCTGCTAGAACTGACACAAAAGTTATATAATTTGGTTTCACCCCAGCATGATTCATGTCATAGAAAACATCCAGAGCTTCTCTGGCACGGCCATGCATTCCATAACCAGCAATCATGGCCGTCCATGACTTCACATTCTTCTCCTTCATGCGAGCAAATGCCCTCCTCGCCATCCATACTCTCCCACATTTGCAATACATGTCAATAATTGATGTACCCACATATACATTCTCCTCCAACCCCATCTTTACAACCTACAGAAAGAATCAGTAAAGGAAGCATTAAAACTTTACGCACAATGGGTTTATTTAAGCATGAATTTGAAAGGATGCAATAGGATGATAAATTAGGATAGAAACGCTTGGCTATTATATAAACTCTGTAACAGATTAATATGCAACTGCCCAGTCAATTGCAATAACGACGATTCATGGCACAAAGTCACCAGAGAGCAAACTCGAGAGTACCTGATCATGTATACACTTCCCCAATTGCAGAGCACCTGAATGTGCACAGGCCAACAACACGGCAGACAAAGTCACGGCATTATAATCAACATCTCTATCTCGAACCATGCCATAAAACAGTTTCACTGCCTCATCCGACAACCCATGTTGGGCACACACTGCAATCATTGAATTCCAAGAAACTACATCCTTCTCAGTCATCTCATCAAACACCTTCCTAGACAGACCCACTTCACCATACTTGGCATAAGCATCCATTAGAGTATTCCCAACACCAACATTTTCCTCAAACCCCCTTTTTATCACAAACCCATGAACTCCTTCGGTAGTACCCTTTACAGAAACACGAGAACAAGCTGATAGAATTGAAACCATGGCAACCGAATCAATATACGCTTCCTTCTCCTCCTCACTCTGACTCTCACAGTCACTGTCACTCTCGTCAATCAAGAACTCTTTGAAAAGCAATAAAGCTTCATGGGAATGATCGTTTTGGACATATCCAGTGATCATTGAAGTCCAAGACACAACGTTTCTTAGAGGAATTTCATCGAACATTGTTCTTGCGTCATTTAAGTTGCCACACTTCGAGTACATATCAATGAGAGCAGAAGATACAAAAAGGTCTGATTCGAAGCCAAAGACCAAAGCTTGTTGGTGGGCTTGCTTACCCGAATTGAGATCGAATAAGGCCGAGCATGATTTGATGGCACAAGGGAAGGTCGAACGGTTTGGTTTGAGAGAGAGCTTTCGCATGTACGAGAAAGCCCCAAGGGCTTCGACTGAGTCTCCATTCCGAGCCAACTCGGCGATGACTGAATTCCAGGACGAAACATTGGTTTTGTCCACGTACTTGTTGAACAAGGTAGTGAGGTTGGGATTGGTTGAATACTGATGCGTATAAAGCCAGGAATAAACTGTGGTTAGTCCTGACTTCGTAACTGAAACCTTCATTCGTTTTGGTTTCTCGTTATCTTCTGCTCCTTTTCTCTAGCATATAAATAGATTTATAGGATTCGATCAATTTTCTAAATTTCGAAATTTTGTCAAGTGACATTGCCGTTCCTAGGAGACTCTTTTATTTTTTCAAGGGTAAAGTGTTCGGACAAATTTAACTATTAATCTCCTTATCGGTTAAAGACAGATCATCCATGTCGAGAATAGGATATTTATGAAGAAAAAATCCCTCGACTTGACTTCAAGGAATTGTCAAGATTCAAATTCGGAATATGTTAGTTTACAACTCGTCCCTATTATCACTTGAACTACCCTTAAAATTATTGTTAGAGACTCACTTGCCCTGTCATTAGCATAATGAACCCATCATTTTGTTAAAAGGAGGGTGGGGTTGTTAAAAAGGGTGTGGGTCTTGTGGTTGAAATGAGTTTGGTAAAGTGATTTTCCTGTATGCTTGATCTATTAAATGAGACACATTACCAGATGGACATTCCTTTCCTTTCAAGCATGAAATTAGTCTCTCATACACACAATTTTGAAGTTTTGCCAAGCAGCAATAATGAAAATTTGACAGACAACAATGGCCCAGAGAATCAAAAAGAACAAAACAATTGATACAATGTTGTCATAGGCAGATAGAAAGGGACAACGCGGAGGGAAAGTTGCAAAAGCAGCAGCAGAAGACATACAAGTCTGAGATTCAAGACGGAGAAATGCTCATGGCTGCTTACATGTAAAATGAACTTGTTCAGTCAACATTGGTTACAAACAAAAAATATAACCCCGCACCCAATATCGCAATGCCGCCGTCAAACTTTGCTGAACTGGACAAACTCTTTCCCACAAACTCACCAGAGCTTGGAATCGGTGCAGATGCTTCTAACCTGGGAGGAGCTGCCGAACTTGGAGGCTGTTGGGTAGTTGGGGAAGGAAAGAATGAGGAAATGTTGGGTGTGGTTACATACGGTAAAACCGCCGGAGACGCTGAGAGTGTAGGCACACTTTCTGCAAACAGGCAATTTAGATCAGAAAAGAAGATCATCATGCAGAAGATGGGCAAAAACTTAATAGTGGTGGCCGCCATGAAGACCTGACAATTTCAGTTCAAGTGATGGAGAGATGTGGTGGAGAAGATTGGGTGAACTGGTAGGTGGGATAAGAGGGATGTTTTGTATGATTTGTTTGGTAGTTGTATTATCAAATGTCACGGGGTAGACAGTGGGAGTTTTACATCTGTTGTCTTTTACTTTTGTCCTTCTTTATTTTATTGTCCCTTGATGTGTCTCGTGTTGTCATAACTATAAGACAGTCAATTCTGAATTCATGAATGCAAGAGGTACTGTGCAATGGCAAAACAACAATGGAATTCACTGTCGTCTTGATTGTAGTGGGGGGGTTCCCAGAGTACTAGTGAAAGTGGAGTGACACCATTGCTTACATCTATCAAGAAGAAAGAAGAATCCATATAAGAACCCCTAACCTGGGGTGACTAGAAATACTACCTTGGTGAGTGAATTCACCAACCTTGATCAAAATGGGCGACAAGAAAGGTATCTCTGTATCAACTAGATCAAGGGGTATGAGGGTTTTTACTCAGCCAAAGGAGTTGGAAGTCGATTCTAAAATGTCTCCTGGCAGCTTTCCAGTTTACATCCTTGGAAGTGAGAGCAAGGAAGGGCGTGCCATAGTAAAGAAACGTTCAATGACCGATAGTCTCGTCTTACGATGGCGTTGAATTCAGGGTGCATGAAGTAACAAGCCTACCAATTACGACAAGCAATGCCAATTCTTTTACTCAGAAACAATTTTCTTGGTTGTCCTATAAAGAGAAAAGAGAAGAAAAGGAACACAGCTGTATTTCCCAGCAACAAGTTATTAAACTCTCAAAGTGGGTAATACACATCCCACTCTATAACAACACAACTAGTCAATGCTACAAATCAAAAGAATCAACCGAGGCCAAGACCCAACTCCAGCATCAATTCTCTTTTCTCTGGAGTTAAGTAAGCTGGCAATAAATATAACAGAAGTTACAAAAGAGCAAAAGCAGGACCACGTTATGTGATACCATGAGCTGCAGGCTACAGTTTAAATTCATGTGTTTCTATGATGACAGTTTGCAGCCAGTAATTCTCCACTCATTTTCCATATCCCTGGTTTCAAATGATGGATCTCATATATGCTTGCTAGAGAAGCCTAAGGTGTGAAGTATCATTCACTCTCTTTATCTGCCAACCCATTTTCCATGAATGTTGCAACACTGTCACCGAAGAATCTTCTATGCAAATCTTATGCAAGACTACAGGGCTGCAACCAAGGAGGCCAGTGAGAAGACACTTAATTGGCACCGAGTGAGTGAACACACCAATAAACGAGGAGACAAAGGAAGAGGCTCTCCTGACATTTATTTCATGAATGGAGCCTTGGTTAGAAGGTTCCCGAGGGGACATTTCGTCATCAGCCTCATGATCTCCAGTTGTACTCATGAACTGCAGCTTGCTCTTACCAGATTTTTTCCTAGGAATCCCTTGCCGGTGCCTGTGAAGCAGATCCCAATGGGCTGGGAGAGATTGTCCATCCCTGTCATGAATCGAGTTTGTATGGGTGTGAGAAATTCGGTGTGTAAAACCCTGGCTCTCGTTAGGATCTGGTATGGAGAAATCAGATCTCAGTTTTTCTGGCAATCCCATAACTGTTCCGTTTAGGAACTGAACCATTCGGAATTCTACCTGTCTCAGGGATTCTCCTGATGGAGCAGAGAAATCAGGTTGCAATCTGTCCATTAAGCTCAAAATTTCAGGTGTGTAAATTTCTGAACGGTGGCAACCCTCCCAATGCCCCTGACTCATCTCAACAAGTGCATCTGAGGATTGTATCTGTTCCTCTGAAAAATCCATCTCCTGCATGATTTAATGTGCAGACATCTTGTTTAATCGAAGTTAAAAAGCAATTTGAAGTTTACAACTGCAAATATTCATCATGCCACATCAAATAACAGGCCCCACCCACTATCCTTTTAACAGCTGTACCAAAAGGAGAAATTAAAAGGCAATATAGAAAGGCATCGTCAACAAATGACTAGATTCAATAACTTCGTTATCTGCCAGGTAGCCATCTGATATCTACAAAGGTACACATCTGTAACAATCAGAGCCTTCACATGGTCACATCCTGAAAGAAGTAAAGTCACTCATAAACTAAATTCAATTTTATAATTGACCCAAACAAGTTGGATAGCTGACCCAAAAATGTTGGCACAAGGTTTAGTTGAGTTGCGTTGTACTTACACAAGTTGGATGCCAAGGCTCAAAGCTTGAGGGCAGCTCAAAACGTCCATAAATAATGTAACCAGGTAGATCCCTAGGTCCATAAAAAGAAAAGAAAATCTAGACCCCCTACGAAAAAAACAAGAAGCACAAACACGACTGAAGAAGCCTTATCTACGATAGGCTTGGATCCTGCACCGACACTTCCATCTTCAGGTAGCTGTCTGTCACATCTAGAAGGTTCTCGGTATTTTAAACCAACTTTTTTACTTTGAACAAATTACCAAGAGTTACATAAAGTCATTAAAGAATTAAACCAATGTTTATAATACAAGCAAATTACCAAAGTGAGGAGTGTAATAGGGACTGCAGAAGGGAGAGTAAAAGAGGATTGCGTGTGTACACATAATTGTTCCCTCAATTTATCCTTTACCACTTAAGAATTCAAAATATATGTGTCAGCACTGTGTCCATGCAAAGTGTCAGACAAATGGCATCTTTCTGTAACATTTTTTTTTTAAAATAATACACAATTTCTAATGAGATAGAAAGTAAGTTGACATTTTCCTCTGTTTTAGATATTGAATCAGAAAAAATTTCTGTGACACAAAATCACACTGAAACTCAGCAATGTCCTGATCAAATATATCTTAACAGAATAACAGGTGCCAAAAGCTTAATCCTGGGTCTAATAAGTTAAGTACTTGCAATGTTTAAATATGATATAGAACTTCAACTCCCAGGACATATTTGAGTTGGAACAGAAATTACTGACCTGCATATGGAAAGTTAGAAGGTTTATGACTCAGATATTGTAAGTAAAGCCACAGTGTCCACAAGTGATAGCTCAAATTGTGAAGGAAGATGGAAAACAAAGCTGCAAAAATGTAAACTCATACCAGAGATTCCATCTACTGGCTACAAATAAAGGAAAGATTCCCCACCTTAAGAATCCAACTTATTAAGTGGGAAGTAAACAAAAATGGAATTGTTGGTAAGGCTAATTTTGTCGCTTACAAGCCTAAACTTTACATTTGCCTGCACAACAGCAATTTTCTGAAGGCAAACCAGAGGCAGATTTGAAAGTAAGGGTTCAGTAGTGCATAAAAAGTAAGCAAATAGCAAAACGGTTTCAATAAATAATCTCTAGAAGTTTCTAAGCTCTAACTTCTAAGTCTCAGCCAAGAAAAATAGAACTAACCAACTAAAACAGGAAACAATGTTTGTCCCCCAGGATAAATACCCCATTTGATTGTTTCTTGGATTACGACTTCGGATCAATATCTTCATGGCATACAGATCAGCAATAGACATTCACATTAAGATATTAAGAGACAGAAGATAAAATCAGCCTCCGTGGTTATGTTTATTGAAGACACCCTTCTCTAGATCTCTTGATCATGTAGAGATACGAAACTCAAGTACCCATCTTTAAAGCTGCATGCATATACACATTATAAATGACGTTCTTGGCCTCTTGTAGCCAAAGCACAGAGCAAGATTGGAAGCAGAACCACATGAATGTGATTGCAAAATACAGAGAGAGTGGGAGCGCTTATAGGCATGTGGGGACATACATTTTTCTGGTCTTAAAGCATTGGCCGAAGTCAACTTCTGTATACTACAGAACTCCATGTTCATGGGCCGCCAGAATTGGCACAGTCAATTGGTATTTCTATTTTGGGAAATTGTCCAATTGATATCTCATTTGTCAGAGACAGAAGAGGTTGTCATATATCTCTCATGTACAAGCCTTATTGCCTCGAATTCGTAAATGAAAGTACACAATTTTGGTGCTAAGTAAAAAAGTACACATATTTCTAAACAAGCAGGGAGCTACAAAATGTATCTTGAAGGTCTTGGGTTTGAATCTCTATATACTATAACATTTTAACATGCCCTCACAAGATGTTCTCATTCATATATAATTGCTTCTCATGGGACAAGTACAAAACTTTGCTTGTGAATTCTCAAAATGTTTGATCTGAGCTCTGACAATGAGCAACCGTGGGTTCCAATGTGAAGCCAGCATACACCCACCATGATAGTGTGGCAGGTTAGCATGCACCCTTGGGCCCTGTAATCATAGAGTAGGAAGGGAAACGACCTAGAAGGTGACTCTCATAAGATTAAAAGCTTATGTCACTTCGGGTGTTATGAGATCAAATATGAAGACGATGTCTTGTGAAGGTTTGATAATTTATCGGAAGTGAATAATCTCAACATTTATATAATGGATAACGGAAAATAATTGCTTATAAGGATATCATCATATCATGATGTGCTTTAAGAATGCATATTGTTCTTAATTGATCTACTACTATCAAATCACCCTTGTCAATTTTCCCAGATACTCATGAACCATAAGCCTTATACCAAATAAAAACACACAGATTTTTAAAGTCGCTCAGAAACAAGGTCTCCACATGCGGAGTCAATGCTACCTGAGGCCCCACTGGCAGGAGTCTTGTGCTATAAACAACAATTGCTATAATAGGAAAGAAGAACGAAGGAATACAAATTGACTAATTTACCTGGCATACAGAAATAGCAGTTGCTCGAGCCCGATCCAAGGGCGAGGTATAAACAGTGTTGAATCTAACCCCTTGTGACTTCAAGAAAACCGCCAAAGCTCTCGCTTGCCGCTTCCCAATCGGCGTCAGTGCCGATTCAGGGCACCTCCCAGCAATCAAATCAGGCCTCAGATTCATGTGGCACTCCCCGTGACAAATCAAATACACCTCCGTCACCGTCCGATCCTCGTCCACCCCTTCCGACGAGAACCTCCGTGGGAATTGCGGAGACAATACATTGTACGGGTCCCACACCTTGATCGACGGCCCGATTCGCGGAGTCCCGAGAGACGACAACTGAGGGGACAGTGGCGATGCTGAGGCGTGGCAAGGTAACATTTCGGGTTCTTGTTGTAAGACCTTCTTAACCAAATTGTCATCACTCAGTTCTCTTCTCTGGTTTTCGACATTATCATCATCTTCATCAGCTTCCTCATCATCATCATCTTCTTCTTCTTCTTGGGATACTTGTGCGGACTGTGAAGCACCCATTTAGAGCTGAAATCTTACTCAGATCTCTCCGATCTACGCATATTTCAATAGCAAACACAATGATCTTGAATTTAACTAATACGGTTGAACAATTGTGACTGTGACACAGTATAAATAAAGGTTAGTGAAAACTATGAAGCTTGAAAAATGGGTAATTGGAATTGGATCGAGAGCCTTTGTTGTCAGTATGAATGGAGACGAGTCAGATCTGGAGGGGGTGGGGAATAGATCTGGACCGTAGCGTTATTTCCCTCTCTCTCTCTAATCTCTCTCATATTTGTCTGTCTGTATGTGGTTATTTCTGTCGGATTGGACCGACGACCGAATATAATTAAAACTGGAAAGAGATTCATTCGCCCATGTTTACAGCTTCCTGCTTATTTGTGACGAGGGAGATGTTTTGTGTGTCCGGTAAAGGCCCATCACTGTTTTAGGAGTAAAGTAGTGTTATTCAAGTTTATTATGATTAAAAAAAATGGATAATTTGATTATTCCTATGCATTTGTGAATTAATGGAGACGTACTTAACCATACTTGTAATTGAATGGACCTTATGGAGTAGGATTTGTATATGAGGCCCTCAAAATCATCACAATTGAATTTAAAATTACACAAATAATCTAAGACCTTAAATTTCATTATGAAATAAGATCCACAGATTTCAAAAAAAAGTAGTAATTAAGAGTTTTAATGAAATACCTATTAAAATTTACCTTAAAAAGTTACACCAACACTATCTGAGTTATGACTATTTAGCCTTGGGATAACTCGGACGAAACTAGTTGTCCCGACCAAAAATATGTACGGAGATTTGGTTTTCGGTCTTTTATAAGCTCAATAATGATTTTGTAGATATAAGAGGAAAAACAAAATTGAATTTTTGCCTTGGTCTATGTGCATTGTCTGAAAATGAAAATTTTATATTGAAAAATGTTACATAACTCAAATGAAATCCAAAAATTCAAATTCAAATGCATATCATCTATTGGATGAATGTGTGATGAGTGTGCTCTACTGAAAAAATTGATGAAACTCATTCATCCAATAAATGATGTGCATTTGAATTATAATTTTTTGAATTTTATTTGAATTTTGTAACATTGCTCTTTTATATTTTCCTTTGTCATGGTGTTAGCTTCCGGCCAAAACTTGTTGGGGGGTTCGGTAGAATAAGCAGATTCAGGGGTGGGCATGAGACAAGGTGGCCCAGCACAAAAAAGGGTATGGTATAGACACCTTGGCAGAGAAAGAAAAAGGGAGAAGGGTGGGCCTGGATCAATATAGTTTAGGCTATGGGCTAGCCCATTTTAAAAACTCTACTTCACTTGAGCCTTACATCGATCTGGTTTCGACTAGACTAATAAGAATCGGACTGTATTATATAATCATCATAATCAGTAAATCACTCTAAGAAATTAACAAACTTGTGTATCAACCTGTCATTAATCCCATTTTGGGGCTGTTTGAGCTTGAGTTTTTCTCGACCTACAATATCTAATCAAAATTATAAGTTATAATGTTTGATGAGACATTTCTGAAAATTAGCAAGGAGTCGACACGTGTCCTCAACATGAGGAACGTGGGTAGGGGTGTTCACCATATTCTACGGGTAGGAAATATAGTTTTCCTACCCGATACTTTGCGGAAGAATTTTTTCTTAGTCTACCCTACCCGATCAAGTGTGGTATTCCTATCCGACTTCCGGCCAAATTAATCTGGTAGAAAATCGGATGAACACTTTTGTAGTTATTAATTTTTGGATCATTTTAACAATTCAATTAAATAACATGTACCAATTTAACAACACAATAAACCAATAACACTAAAATCTAAAATAATTACAATAAAATACAAGAAAGTATAAACATCAATTCATCATAATTATTGCACAAATGCAATAACAATTATTTTAAGTTTAAACCATATGGTTTGGGAATTAGGGTTTTTAGTTTATATATATATATATATATATATAAATTTAATGCGGGTAAGGTAGGGTAGAAATACAAAAATTAATGGTTATTCTGCATTCTTACCCGATTTAATCGAAAGACCAAAAACTCTTTCTCATTCCTGCTCGATTTTTTCGGCTAGTCGTTCAATAGAGTTAGGTAGGGTAGGAAATTGTGGCTAATCGAAAATTTGAACACCCCTAAACGTGGGTGCTCCCTCGAGTGACACGTGTCCTCAACATGAGCAACCCTCGACTCTGTCTACGGTAACACGTGGCCTCGGCATAAAGGGTACCCCCGACACTGTGTAGCTTGACATGTGTCCTCGGTTTGTATTCCCTAGGGCTCTCCGCGATTGACGCGTGTCCTCGGCCTTGGCAAACCTAAAACATTGCCATGGTGACACGTGTCCTCGGCGTGCCTAACGCCTCGAGGTCCCCTACTAGACATGTCACCTCGGTTTCATAAACCCCGAGATATGTATTGTGGGATTGACGGTTATCGTTATTTGGAGTCGAAATTGGTCAATAATTATCGACTCACATTCCTAAAGCAGACAGAATGGCAGAAAGAGCAGATCAATGACCAATAATAGTGATGCACGAGGTGCAAAACACAGAACTGGGAACCAATGGACAACTGTGCCCTTATGCATGCGCAACCACCACAAAGAAATATTAAATAATTTTTCAGAAGGATGTGACACATTTATTGTTCAGTGGACTCCAGGAAGAGAGCATTAAATACTCGGGATCTAAGCATTAAATACAAAGACTCCTTTCCACATGACAAGGGAGACACTTTGTCAAAGGACTGTGCTTCACAAGTCGCCTTCCCAATAGACCAATGAGGGACTTCCTCTCCAAGAGACTCGCTTGTCCACAATGATTACCTCCATGGAAATATAAATAGTTCTCATAAATTCGAAACAAATGTACACACACTCTCATCAACGCAATAGCACAGTGAATTTTTACTCCTATATCACATACTGACTTGATCGTCGGAGGGGTCACGCTGGAAAATACTCCGATGCCTTTCTAACTTTCCTTTTTGAGTGACATAATTCATCTCGATACGTCGGGATCATTTGAACTGCTGGAAAAGTAATTCATCACTACTCCTTACACCATCTCTCACATCCATTTGTCACAGGACCTTCAATTTTTCACATAAGACTCGTATTCACCAGGGAAGAGATCTGTCTATTCATTTATTGTGCAAGAATCACTGTGCATAATGTTTAAAAATCAAGTTACAATTTTTGAGGGTTTAACTTACAATTTAAAAGTGTCTAAATTAAAACTCTAAAAGTTATGTTTAATTATAAAATGTTGTTATAGGTCACAATAAATATAATTTTTAAAAATTAAATTATATTTTTTTATAAATAAAAATACAATTGATTAAAATTATTGACGATACAATCTCAAACCTGAAGACATCAAGTTTGCAAGGTTTTGTTCATCACCAGCTTGCGCTCGAGGTATTGAGTTGCTTTGTAAGTTTGTGTGCGCAAAGCTAGGCTAGTTAGTTCTTAAGAGATCAGCTTTGGCCGTGTCTCAAACTAACTTTAGAGAGCTAGCCATACCCATACATAGAGCACATGATCGATCGATCACTGATTTCACATGTCGGACATGCCTACTGCCTAGTCCTAAGCCCTCCAACTTCAATTCTATCAGACAACTAGGTGTATTTTTTTGGCATTTCATGGAGATATACCCGACCATGGCCATTTGATTAGTACGTGCCTTGATAATCAGTTGCATGTGTGCCACGCGCGTGTGTGTGCGTGTAATCCAAGTTATCATCAATCAAACACCACCATGCAATTATAGAATCACGTGAATGGGAGAGGACAGAGTTATAAGCTAGCTATACATACAGCTATATATTTACTGTGTTCCCTCACTCTGTACACTTCAAGCTTGAGGCTTTAGACAATTTGAAATTTAAATTCAAATTCGTAAATCCCATAATGAATAAGCTCATTAAATAAGACTATATATGTAAGTCATCTACGATACAATTTAGACATAATATACCAATAGACTTTTAGTCAAATAGTATTCCTTATCTTGCAAAGGAAGATATTATTTTCTTGAGGTTAAGGATTCAAGTCCCCTTCCTCTTCCTCTTCCTCTTCCTCTTCCTCTTCCCCTTCCCAGAGGCGTAGACAATTTTAACTTTGAGGGTCAAACTTGGAGTGCCAAAAGGCTAAAAATAAAATCGTGTCAAAGACTCAAATGCATGAGTAATCTGTCAATTTGTTTAAAATTTGGGGGGAATCTGTCTGATTTTAAAGACGGAGATGAGGGAGGGACGGATAGAGTGGGCGTTGAACTACCGAAAGACTGAAAAAGAGATATATGAGAGAGTGTAATTGCCATTGGAGGGTAGGTGTAGTGAATGGACATTAAGGAGAAAGTCACGAGATACTTGGGTTTCTACTTATTATATTTATTCCCAACCCAAGGAAGATTAGTCAGCCTTGAACTGTTTGAAACTGGTCCTTAAGTTTTTCGACTTTCAAGGGCTAGGGGTGGATTTTTTTTAAAAGGGTAGCTCATATTATATTTTATTTTTTTAAAAGACCTATATAAAAACCATGATCACCTTAGATTTGACTATTGATACAAAATGTCTCAACGTTACCCTCTTTTTAATGGCTGACCAGATTATGATAGAGTGGTGGCAATGTTTTTTCATTTTAAAACAAGTACCATGAACAAAGTCATGCAAAAGCAATCGAGTAAATATAGGGATAAGTTAGACTCATTTCTTTTTTGGAATATTTGCGGTTCGTAGATATCCCTTAACTAACGAAATTATTTCAAAAACAATAATATATTTTTTTAAAACACATTTTGTTCTTCTGAAGCAAAAAAAAAACTTCTTAAAAAAAAAAAACCACGAATAATACAAAGAAGGCATGTTTATTAACATTTGAAAAAAGACCAACTTCACCAACAAGCTATTGGCCCCGTGAGTAAGAACTTGGATTTCTTTGCTCAATACTTGGGTTCGAGTCTCCATAACTATGACAGTTCGTTAGGGTTAAACCTACTCTTCAACGCCTAGAACACGCGATGAAATCTTAACTTTGACCCGACGTAGGTGGATGAATTCTCTTATCAATTTTTTTTGAAATAGTCCTCCGAGAGAAATATAAGCAAATAAAATGTAACATTTATCACCCACATTCACATGCCGGGTTGGACTAGTTTTGTTAACTTTTGTAAGTGTACTTGTACTTGTAGTTTGTTACTCTTTTGTACGACAACAATGTTAAACACACTATCTTTCTGAATAATTTTTATGATTTATGTCAAACATACACCATTAGATTAGTAAGTCTAACAAAATTTATCAAATATTCAATGGTTATAATTGTGTCACATCAAATAGTGTAAGTGAGGTGGTGCACCAAGATGGTGTGCAAAGCATTATTCTTTGTACAAAAGTGCACTTATTCTCACTCTACAAGTATCATTTCTCACCTAATTAAACTCTTGATTATAAAATTATTAAATCCACTCCTGTTATATCCACCCCACTGATGATTAAGTTCCCCATTAATAACTTGACCCACCTTGTGCAATATTTAATTAAAATACAAAAATCGTAAAATAGTTCTTCTTAGTTACGTCTTGATATGCTAGTAAATCAATAACTAAATTCTGAATAAAATATGCAAAAAAATCTTGTTCGAATGTTAGCGACTTAAAAAAAATGATAAGCTTTCCCTCAAATATTTTTTATATTTTAATCATTTCATGTGAATTTTTCTTAAAAAAATAGTAAGTTAACGTTGTATATTAGAATATATATACACCTATATATATATTATATACATACAAACCTTAAATGAAAATCATTGATATTGATAAAAAAAATACGTACACCAAAATAAAATAAATGTTGAACCAATATGAACTTGAATATCACTTTTGAAATACATATTAAATAATTAAGTTGCGTATATTTTTGTACAAACGGTGTGAGGGTATCTCTAGTCCTTACTCTTTTTTGTACCTAAATTTAAATTTAGGTAAAAACAGTCTAAAATGCTAGACTCATACACATACCAAATGAAGATAAATCCTTTTTTAAACCCAAATTAAGAAAGACCAAAATCTATATCTAAATATTTAATGGTGAAATTTTACTATCCTTTAAAGATCAAATGGTCATAGTTTACTTTCTTTTAAATTTGAGTTTCTTTTACTTTAAATTTGAGTTTTTTTTTATTGGAGAGGTTTATACCAAATTAAATTTTTTACTTTTTTTTTATTCAAATTTGAGTAAAAATTTAAATTTTTATTGGAGATGGTCTGAGATGGAATATAGAAAGAAATCTAAATGAAGATTAAGATGAGTTTAGTGATTAGTAGGATGAGTATAAAATGAGATGGACTTAATTATTAGTAAGATGAGTATAAAAAAAGTGGACTTAAGATTTAAAATTTAATAGAGGTGAAAACGAAGATTGATGAGACGAAAATAGTCCACCCTTTGTACAATTTAGGGCAAAGTTGTAATTGTCAAACATCCTGAAAACCCCAAAAATACTGAAAAAGATAAAAAAAATCCACAAAAAGTAGAATCAGGGTTAGAACATCTCCAATAGATGAGTTAAATGACACAAAATTTTTAAATTTTAGTTATTTAACTAAAAAATTTTATTTTAGCAGATTATCTTCAAAATATTTAAAATAACATTTTGCTATAGTAATACTTTATATTTAGAATATCACTGTAGGAGCGATATGATAAAATTTCTTATAATATTTTTCCCTCTTTCCTCCATTCTCTCTCTCTTTCACTCTTCCCAAAAAAATAAAAAGAAATGAGAAATAATATTTAAAAAAGAATAGTTAAAAATATTAAAAAATATGTTATAATGTGTATTAAAAAAATGAATAGTTAAAATAAAAAATATTGTTTTTTGAGTAGTTAAAATAATTTTTGTTGATGGTAATGCTATTTGGCTAGCAGCAAGACAGATAACCCGGCAGTGGTCTCTATTTACCGACTCCACACAAACAGTGGTATAACGTTCAAACTTCGAATCTCTCTCTCCCTTCTCTCTCAAATTACTACTCTGAAAAGCTCCTCCTCTTTGTACTACCTCTTCACCTCTCTCTCTCTCTCTCTCGGAAAAAAGGATAGCAGAAGAGAGACCAAGTAATGCTACCGAGGTCCAACGGCGTTTTTTGGATGGAAGGAGAAGAAGAGGATGCAGTTTCATGGACGAGAAACAACAAAGGAGATACGCGTAAGGACGATGACATGAATGCCTCTTTCTCGACCTTCAAATCGATGCTCGACAATGACTGGTATATGAACAATGCTATGAACCAATCTCCTCATGACCTGCAAACCATCCCTATCCACCCAGAATTCAAGGACATAAACATGAACTTCTGTTCAAACTCAACGGTTCCCACTGATAATCTATTGCTACAATCAATGGATTCATCTTCATCCTGTTCACCGTCACAGGTGTTCACTCTCGACCCATCTCAGATACACTCCTTCTTGCCCCCGAAATCTTGCTTCTCCTCGCTCTTTAATGTTCTATCCAACAACCACTTTGACAATAGCTTCGATTTGGGCTATGAAACCAACATTTTAGCAAATCAGAGTTCGAATTCCCCTGTTTTAATGGGTTTCAATGGTCTGAGTTCGCAAACTCAGTTGTGTAGCCCCGAATTCAGTTCGAGTTCTGAGTTTGCGACCAACCGTTTGCTGCCGATACCAGACAACAACGCCTCCATTGAAAGCGGTTTTACTCCGATTGGTTTCGAAGGTCTCGAGGGTTCCGTGAATGCTCTGTTTCCAAACAGGTCTAAGGTTTTGAGGCCACTTGAAGCTTTACCGCCAGTTGGAGCGCAGCCCACTCTCTTTCAGAAGAGAGCTGCGTTACGACAAAACTCTGGTGGAACCAATACATTGTGGAATTTAGGGCTTTCGAGTTCGAGAGGTGATGAGATCTGTGGGGATTGGGGAAAGAGGGAGGCTGTGGGGGAATCGGAGAGGAAGAGGAAGAGGAACAGTGAGGATGATGTTGATTGTTTGAACTTCGATGGTTCGGGTCTGAATTATGACTCTGATGAGCCGACTGAGGATAGGAAGGCTGACGAGAGTCTGAACAATGGAGGAACTAATTCGAATGCAAATAGCACTGTCACAGTTGGAGATGACAAGGGAAAGAAGAAGGGGTTACCGGCAAAGAATTTGATGGCAGAAAGGCGTCGGAGGAAGAAGCTCAATGATAGGCTTTACATGCTTAGATCTGTCGTCCCCAAGATCAGCAAGGTATAATACCATTCAGCACACCATATTCTTTGTTCAATTATTCTAACAAAGTTCTTTCACATTTGCTTCTTTGTAGTATCTTCGAGAAGTTCACGTTCTAGGTTTAGCACTGGCTTTTTATTTAATAGAGTTCTCATTTTTTTCGTACTCTGTTTCTCTCACATCTTTTCTAGCAATCGCCATGATAAGCCATCCCTCCCTTCTCTTATGTTGAATTGAATGTGATATTGTGATGTGTTACCTTGGGTGAATTTATCCCCTTATTTCAGAGCTTAGAAGAATTTTAAGAGATTTACTGGACCAGCAAATAGTTGTCCCTTTCCCCCTCGAGAAAAGCTAACATTCAAATTTTCATGGCAAATTTTACGACTGTTGACACAAAATTTAAACCCTGCTGAGCAAAAAGTTGTAGAGTTTTTATCCCATCTGGAATGATTATGATCATTTGACGTTGATATATATGGTCAAATGACCTCTCCACTCATTATGGTTTTGGGTTGGATGCTCTAACCTCATATCAAAACTAGGCTTCTGGTGGTCAATCAACCTTGCCTCTTACCCATAGGAATTTCTTAGTGTGCATGTTTGTTGTTTTGTTTGTTAGTATCACGTGCGAGCCCGCCCGACTGGAAAAGATGTAATGGGAACTTGTATTCCACATCGAATGGCTACGACCATCCAAGATTGGTTTATGTAGATAAAGAGCCTCTCTACTCATTCCTAATTAGTTTTAAGTCAGCATGCTTTAACACAAGTGACAATCATAATGCAACCTGATCATTTCCATAATGTGTGCAGATGGATAGAGCTTCAATACTTGGGGATGCAATTGAGTACTTGAAGGAGCTTCTACAAAGAATCAGTGATCTACATAATGAACTCGAGGCAACCCCACCAGGCTCTTTGCAGTCGCCTACAATAAGCTTCCATCCATTGACGCCCACTCCCCCTACCCTCCCATACCGCGTGAAGGAAGAACTATGCCCAAGCTCATTGCCAAGCCCCAATAACCAACCTGCAAGGGTAATTTAATTCATCTATGTGCTAGAAAGGGATAGAAAGGAACTTGGCTTTTGAGTTGATTGCTTATGAACATTCTCTTCTATGAGTTTCTACCTTCTGATTTTACATTTGGTGTTGGATTGGCATATTTAGAATTCTTTGTTTATTGATTGCTCTGAATTTCGTAAAATCTGTTAATAACTTATGTTACTTGGATGTGTCACCATCTTATTAGTAACAAAAAACATAATTTATGTAATTTGGACTTGTCACAACCTAATTAGTAACAAAAACTGGACCTGCTATCACCATTAGCAACATTGGCTCGATTGCGGTATCACCATCACGACCTAAAGCAAAAGAATTCCAACTTGAATGTTCTCTCCCATGGTTGTTTGACACACAAATATTGATGCCCAACATGGCAAAAACTTATGTAATTTGGATTCTTCCAGTTTGGTACTAGACAGGTAAGAATACATTGTTATGATTTGCTAATTTCTCCCTGAAGGTGACATTCATTCAAGTTTCAACTTGGTTAGCCCAATATGTGTAGTTCAGGTACTTGGCATTGGGGGACCCAGCTGATCGACTTGGAATGGCCAGTAATGGTCCCTGTTTGAATTGGATACTTCAATTTATGAACTTGGTGATATGATCCATTATCAAGCTGAACGCCTTGGAGATAGAGCCCATGGTTCTTGATCCGTTGGACTACCTCTCCTTGCATACATGTTCTGTAGCGAATTGTTGGTTTTATGACTTGTAATTGCATTCTAGAATTGACTTGTCTGTTAAAGGAACTCTCCTCCCCCCCCCCCCCCCCCCCTTCTTCTTGCTTTTGAATCACAATTTCTGATTTTCTGCCTTTCGTAGGTGGAAGTAAGAGTAAGAGAAGGGAGGGCTGTCAACATCCACATGTTTTGTGCCCGCAGACCTGGTCTCTTGCTCTCCACTATGAGAGCCCTGGACAGCCTTGGGCTTGACATTCAGCAAGCTGTTATAAGCTGTTTCAATGGCTTTGCTTTGGATGTATTCCGAGCTGAGGTAAGGTTCCTATTTCCTGATTCGTCCTTCAAGCTCCATATGCTTCCATAGAAACCATATCCTGGCCTTTAAGAAAATAGCACTGTAGAAGATCAGTAATATTTTTAGAAATCTCATCTGACACACTGAAATATTTTAAGTGTGCTCTTGAAGCTGAGAACCTGAATTTTTTCAGACATTTACCATAAGTAGTTTCCTTAATTCACTAATCCTTTCTCGTCACTGGACCAAACGCCTATGGCTAATCCTTTCTGATCCCCTTTCTTTGGAAAGTAGTCAGGCAAAATTACGACGCCAATTAAAGAATTGGACTGTTCCAACTTCCAATGGGGTCAATTTTTTTTTTTTTTAATTGTCTTGGCTTGGTAAGAGGTATTTTAGAGCATCCAAAATTCCAAATAATCTCACAATTTTACCTTCCCTAGCTATAGTGGACCCTACTCCTAACGTAACCCTATTAGGGTGAATGTAAATAGTGATAAACACTAGCCTAGTGTTAAGCGACAAAAACAAAACTCATGCATATAAACATAACATCTAGTGCTAAGATATGCGCCTGTTAACCTCTAGTCCAAATTTAGGGTTTCTAGGCTTCAATTTGGCTAAGCGCAATGACCTGTACTTGCCACTAAAATGAAACGGCATAGAAGATGACTCACTCTTTTCTCGTATGGTTTTGAATAATTATATCAATAACTGATACAAGGATTAGTCGTGGGACCTAGTGGAGAATTTGAATGACTATCTCTTCAGATTTGAAACCATGTAAACTGGAAGTATTTCAAACGGGGTAGTGAAACATTAGGCATTGAAATTCCATGTACCACGCATGCTGCAAAGTGAATTCATTTCAAATGTTGTAGTGAGAGACTGCAACTCATTGAAATGGCTTGTAGAACATATGGGAATATTCCAATGATACTGTTGTGTCTAAACAGCCCCTATAGGTGTGACTTCCCGTATGTGGCAACCTTATCTCCATGTAGGTGCTTGCTTGGTTTTAGTATCTTTTCTTGGAGATAGTAATCTAGATATTGATGATTGGTGTTTATCAGCAATGTAGGGAAGGCCAGGATGTCCTGCCTGAGCAGATCAAAGCAGTACTTCTGGACTCGGCTGGGTTCCATGGTGTGATCTAATTCACACTCCTACACCACCATTAAGGGAGGAGATGAAGTATCTTGCCGCATAGTTTGTAAAAGGAGCCTTGTCATTTCTTCTGTAAATGGTGCTCCCAGCCAGGACAATTTCAAGTAGGACAGCAAATGTTCAGGGAGGCATGTAGATTAAATTCTGTAGCGGTTCAATCATGACTTGATTGGAAGTTCATGAAGCAGTGTTGTCAACTACTTTCAGCATCTCAATAGAACCTTTTTTTTTTAAGATTGGTATTTGTTAGGTTTTTTAACAGTGCCTCAAAAGGCGAGAAACATTGACGTTTTATCTAGCCCACTCTTTCTCTAGCCTCTCTGTTGAGTATCCCCATAATATTGCTGGATGGGGTTGCAAGTTTGCAACCCAAGATGGTGACGTCAGGCCTCTGCTTGGTTGCTTGGCTATCAGATCTGCTAGTGTATTTCCTGTTCTTCTTCTTGTTTGAAAGAGCAAGTTTGGGATCCGAGCTGGAGATGAGATTATATGTGGTGGAATCATATTTTAATTACTTAAATCAACTTAACAAAGTTTTATCTTGACTATAGGAACTGTTACATAGATTCTATTCTTTCGTTACGCTTTAGTAAGACTTATATTTTGAGTTTTTTTTTTTTTGGTCATATATATTTTGGGTTAAGTCATAAGTTATTATATATTTATAGTTTCATTTAAACCTAATTTCATACCACTTTCATTTCATCCATCATTTATTGTATTCTTGATCAATCTAATCAAATAGATGAATTAGGAAATATTTTATTTTTTCAATTATCTTATTATTGAAACTAGTTTTTGTATAAATAGCCGTAGAATTAGAAGATTTTTGACTTAATTTTCTTAGAAAATCGATTGGATATTAAATTTTAAGGACTCACGGATATGGATTTAATTGAGAAAAAAAAAGTAACAATTGAATTTTCGACTCATGACATTATCTATATCTATACTACTTTAAAATGTCAGTATAGATGAAAAACTTTTATTTGACTAAATTATCCCTGTCAAATTATATAATGACAATTGTGACTTCATAGATATATTTATGAGACAACTAGCTTGAATGTATAAATATATTTACGAGACAAGAAAAAAAAACAAAAACGAAATAAGTAAAAGAGAACATACATGCTGAATAAGAAAAAAAAGAAAAGAATGAAACAAGAAAAAAGGAGACAGAAGCAGACCGAAACAAGAAAAGAAAAGAATGTATGAAACAAGAAAAAAAAAGAAGCAAACCGAAATAAGAAGGGAAAACAAAAACAAAAATTAAAGAAACAAGTAAAACTATAAGACGTAAAATCGAATATGAAAAAAAAAAAACAAGTTTCAAGCACAGAGACAAAATCGAATAAGAAGAAAAATAACAAGTATAGATGCAAAATCTTAATAAGATAAAAAAGAACAAATAATGTAAAAGTATACATATATATACATACATATAAATTCTAAATAAAAAGTTATTGAATTTGACAGAGATATCAAAACATATTAAAAATAATGAAAATTCATATAATATAAAACCAAACATAAAATTAAATTGAGAAGTAATACTAACTTATATCTTACTAAAAAAAATTCATTGAAAAAATATTTTTGTGAGTGCACGAGATGATATAAAGAATGAAACTCTAATTATGACAAAATATAAAGTGAATTTTCTTATTAAAATGGGTGTATGTAATATGAGGTGGACTAAAAAAAAAAAAGAGTAATATGAGGTGGACTTAATTATTAATAGGGTGGGTATAGAATGAATGAATTTAATAATTTGATAATGAAAAATTAAATGAAGTGAGAACGGAGATTTGTGGGTAGAAATAGCCCACCCATATGTATTTGATACTGACCCAAACAGAGTCGGTTGGCCTTTCCTGATGCATAAGTGCCACTCCTCTTTTTTGGTGGGCCCTCTTAGTGAAGATTTTTGTTTGTGCCCTCTTCGTCAGACTATGTCAAAGATGGCTGATACCATCTGTCTCCCTAGTGTGGACCCCTACCCTAAAATTAAATAATAATATTATTGAATATTGAATTTATTAATTTAATAATTAAATCCCAGTTATCATCAATTTAATAATTATAAATAATTAAATTAATAAATTATATTCAATTAAGATTGCTCAAAATTACATGTCCGTGAAGAGAATCATTTGGTCAATATATATATATATATATATATATATATATATATATATATTGCCAGTCTACCCACCTCCCTTTACCCCACCTTCGATTCAATGTTGGACTAGTTGGATTGGACTCTTACTAGTTGAATTTAAAACACACGAATGTTCAACGCACAAAATCGAAGAATGCCGACCAAATAAGCACGACAGCAAATGACTTTCAATTCACGGCAAAAGCCATCTTGACTGTCAATCCACAACCAACCTTAGGGCTTGATAGGTTAAAGGAGGTTAACCTCGTATGAATTGGCTAAAAATTCTGTAGATCCTATATATCCCATGTTTGGGAATTAAAAAATCAGGTTGGATATTTGATCCGAGTCTATCCCAGACCCGGAATGAACAGTGCACTCTCTCCCCTTATACATGGGTTAATTTTAACCTAGCTGGAGCGTGGGTTACAAGGGTTATTTTACATTTTTGCCCTAACGTCTCTCTCTTTCTTCTTCACAGCCCGCTCACTCCTCTCCACTGGTAGTGCGAAGGCCAGATCTCTCTCTCTCTCTCTCTCTCTCGCAGAGGCTCTTTGTATTGTGTGAAGGAAGTTCTTAATTGTGTTTTAATTCATTTTTTTGGCCCTTGATTGATCTGTTTTTTTTTTTTTGAGAAGCTATGGGAAGTAGTTTTTACGGAGGCTATTACAGAAATCAACCATTCTTGCTGAGATGGTCTTCACTAGATTAAAGTTATTTGCAATTGAACCTTCTTGTTAACCCTTGACTACCAACTTTTTTGAAACCATGTTCGTCTCTCTGTCTAAAATCATGCAGAAAGTGGGTGGTTGAAAGGAGCAAAACCCAAACCCATGGTCATGGGGTGGATATGTTTGGGGGTATAACGATAAAAACGTGTATAAATATGCCAATGGGACCCACAAATGGTTAAAATTGGCAATCACAACAAAATATAGGTCAGTATATCACATACTTTCCCTAACCTATGGTGAGAGGTTGGGTTTAGACGGAGTTGGATATAAAATTCATATCCTATTCAGACCCATTATTCGAAAACCACCGTAGGGTTAAAATCCACCAGTTTGTTTCTGGAGGACACTGTCGTTGAAGGGGTTTAAATATGGAAAATGCTATTTGAACCTAATTTGGGGACCTAATGATGTACAACCATTGGATTGGTTGTGGGCTCCATCTAACATTGGAACTCACAACTAATCCAATGGTTGCATTGAATGCACATCATTAGGTCCACATTTTAGGTCCCCAAATAAGGTTCATATAGCATTGCTCAAATATTAGGTGTACTTTGTCTATTTAATTTTTTTTAGAAGAATAATGTTATCTGAATTTAAAATATTAACTTAATTAATTATTATTAATTTATTTATGAGTCTCAATATTTATTAAAATTTATTATTTATTTTTTTTATAACATGATTTACTATTTATTTAATAATTATAATTGATAAAATTAACGAATTATATCAATATTTTAAATCTAAATAATAAATTTTTTTATTAGATAGTTAAACTAGTTATCACATGATGTACCTCTAAAACCCAATATTTATTCCCTGAGTAATGTTAGATAGACTTACAAATTAGACTTAATAATTTCAACTATTGAATAGTTAACAAGTTTCAACAAATTAAGACTCACAATAAAATATCAAATTTAATTTTTAAATCCACGTAACATTGCTCTAATCCGTTCGTGCAAACGGCAAACTCCGTGGTTTTTTTCTCTGCCGCCAACGACAGATGAAACTGCATAGTACGATTTAATCGTCACCGTCCGTTGCAATTCTGAGATTAAAAAATGAAAGAAAGAAAAAACGTGTTTGGCCGTTGGAGCACTATATAAAGAGGTATAGCGGCGCCGCAGAGCTCCGTTTAACTCACATTTCCTTCTCGCATTCCTTCAAGCCTCACATTTCTCGCATTCTCTGAAGGAAGGAATCGAGAGAAACAAAAAACCCTTGACCTTCTCTGCCTCGAAGAATCAACCCTACATTGCTTCGTACACAGCAGGTTCGTAAATAACCTCTCTTTGTCTGTAATTCTTCTTTCTTTATGTTAGTCTGGTTTCTTCATGTAGATAACGTTAGGTTTCTAAAGCTTGGGTAATGAATAGCATTGGAAATCAAATCTGAGCCTAATTGAAGCATATGCCCTGTTTTCCTGAGCTAAATGTTCCTTTCAGTCTCTACATGTGGCGTTCCCATATAGTTTTCTATAGTTTTCCTTACCGTTCCTTTAGAATTGATTCTAACAAATCATGGATTGTGCAGGTTGTCTATCCAACGGGCGTTTTGTCGTTGTCATCTGATCTGATTTGATTCTTTCAACATTTGTAATAGAAGGGAGAGCATTTAGCTCTCTCTCTCCGCTCTGCTTTTTGGGAAACCTTGACTTGCTTAATTTGTCGAAATACCTTGTTTCTTGGCAGATCCATTAGGTCTTGCTGACTTATTGAAATTCTTTAGCTGATTTTTATATGGCTACCACTATGCATTTATACGGAGTTAAAACTCCCTACACTTCTTTGTCAAGGAGAGGTTCGTACTACCAACCTTTGTTGTCGCAGCCCAGGCTTGATGTTGCAGTGTCTGTGGCTTCTGTTTCTGGACACTGTACAATACTGAAGGGTTCTTCAAGTAGGGGAAGAGTTCTGAGAGTTAGTTGCGGGCAAGGAAATATTGATGTCCTTGAGAGGAGTGACACCAAGAATCAAGGTTCACAAGGACCAGCTAATGAGTTGACATGTGTGATGAAGTTTGGTGGATCATCGGTGGCCTCAGCCGAAAGGATGAGAGAAGTAGCTGACCTCATTCTCAGCTTTCCAGAAGAAAGGCCAGTGATTGTTCTCTCTGCTATGGGGAAAACAACGAACAAGCTTTTACTGGTATTTGTAACTTCGACGTTTTTTGGCATATCTTTCTATGTTAATTTCAGGAAGATTTGGAGTGAAATTTCTGGCTTGTGGATTAGGCTGGAGAAAAGGCTGTCAGTTGTGGTGTTTCAAATGCCTCTGATATTGAAGAGTTGACCTTCGTGAAAGAATTGCATCTCAAGTAAGTAGCATCTCTCACAATATTTTTCCCCTTTCTTATTTGGATCATGATAGTGGAAATTTGCAATACATTTTATTTTTTCTGATTGAGCATCGTTTTTTTTACTTAGGACTGTTGATGAGCTTGGAGTAGAAAGGTCTATCATTGCGGGTGAGTTTTCTTATCAGAAGAAGAATAATTTGTTTTATGTTGATGTCGATAGTTAGGATATACATTATTGATTCTGAACACTGATATGTCTTCAGGTAAATCTGTATATATAATCCTTTTGCCTCGTCTTATAAATATATAGCAATATCAATTATCATGCATCCCCTATTTTAGTGTCTTCAGAGGTGACGATTAGGTTGTTTGATGTTTGGAAAACGAGATCTTCGAAATTCATTTGGAGTATCCCGCAATGATGTAGTTGCAGAACAAATTGTATTTATTTTTTTGATAACAGTTCCAGATGACTTCAAAAGATGTTAATCGGTTCTAACTTTTAGTGTCGAGAAGCCACTTTCCTGCAAACAACCGAGATATACCGGCCTTGTGTGCCCCTTTATCATTGAAGGTTTTGATCAGTAGAGCTTACAAAAGTACAATGCAATGGTCCTTTTATCAAGTTTTATATTGGCATCCTACTGTAATTTAGATCAATTTTCTCTTCATTTCCAATTTTCATCTTTTGATGTTCCTGGAATTTCCTTGTGGACCCTAAATTCTGTTCTTTGTCATCATGGTGTTCAGATGATACTTATTATGTGTATCTGTTTTTGTAATCATTTTTTGTGCTTGTGGAAAATGTTTTTGCAGCGCACCTAGAGAAATTGGAGCAACTTCTTAAGGGAATTGCTATGATGAAAGAATTGACACTACGCACAAAAGACTTCTTGGTCTCATTTGGGGAGTGCATGTCCACCAGAATTTTTGCAGCATATTTGAATAAAATGGATGTCAAAGCCCGCCAAGTATGATTTCTTCATCAGTTGTCTAAAGTTGGTGTTGGAAGTTTATATTTTTCTAGGAACTAATAAACTAACAAAAATCCTGCATTAAAGAAAGACTGTTGCCATCCTCCCAACTACGAGGTCATATACAGTTGATCTATATCAAGCATGTCTAGTGATTTTAAATATTGAAGTCCCATCTTTGCTCATCAAATTTCCAAACTGAACATGATTGATTGTCAAATGGAAAAGAAAGGATGATAATTTATAGGAAGAATATGCATATTACACAGCAGGGACCTTGAATTTCAAGCTCAGAAAGCTTAGAAGTCTAGGGTTATAATGTTTGCTTAAAAGTTGATCAATTATATGTTGACTAAAATAGAAGATCATAGATAAACTGAGATATGAGTACTGAATCACATGGTTTTGTGATTGACATGTTGTGCATACTTAAAATTTCTGTTGAGTTGATCCTGCATTATAATAATTTCTTTCTTTGCCCTCCGGATTCCCATGATTACTAAGTTCTAGAGCTGTTATTGAGTCCAGCCATATGGCTTTTTTTTTTTTTTTTTAAATGTGCTCATATTTCGGGCCTAAACTCTTTTGGTTCTTAAAATTGATTTGGTCACACTTTAATTGTCCAGAGTACATTACACCTAAAAATGCTGCACTTGGGCCTTGAGCTGTCAACATAAAAGAAACCCTTGGTTCTTCTTTTATAACTTTTGGTACACTATGAAAGAAAAATGATGGAATTGAACAAGTTTGGAGTTGTTTTGTGAAAATGGTTGAGGAAGCAGAAACAAAAGTCTTATCTCAAACCTAGTCCTGCATAAGTATGCGTAAACAGAAGTCTTATCTCAAATTTGTTAAGGCTTTGAAAGACTTTCCATACCTTAGATTATGTGTAATGCTGCTGTACTTCGGTCACATTTCTTACTGGCCAAATTTCTGTCAAAACCATACTCATTTTTGTGGATGATGCTCATTATATCATTGTGTCTTGCTGCAGTACGACGCCTTTGATCTCGGTTTTATTACAACAGACGAATTCACAAATGCTGAAATTTTGGAAGCAACTTATCCAGCTGTTGCAAAGAGATTGCATGGTGATTGGATTAGTGATCCTGCAATTCCTGTTGTTACTGGTTTCCTCGGAAAGGTCTTCCCACGGCTGATTTTCCTTCATTAAAGGGTTTTACATAAAAATCTCATGAGGTTTTATGATGGCACTGAAATTTTGGATGTTTTAATTTTTAGGGTTGGAGAACTTGTGCAGTGACTACATTGGGTAGGGGTGGTAGTGATTTGACTGCAACAACCATTGGTAAAGCATTAGGGTTGCGAGAAATTCAGGTTAGTGCAAACCCTCAATGCATGTGATGAGACGTTTGCAGGTCTGCTTAAGCATCCACTGAAGCACACATCTTGATTAACAAGCTAACCACTTTAGGTTCCAGTACACGTGTTTGTGATTCCAATATAATGTTTTAAGGCCAGAATTAGATATTAAATAACAAGTTCTCAATTCATTACAGGTATGGAAAGATGTGGATGGTGTATTGACTTGTGATCCTAACATATATCCACGTGCTGAACCTGTGCCATATCTAACTTTCGATGAGGCAGCTGAACTTGCGTATTTTGGTGCTCAGGTATCATATGTCTATTACTACGATCCTTAATGAGAGTATCACGAAAGTGCATTGAATTCAATTTACTTGCATGGTTGATGATGGTGCCAGATCATCGCCAAAATATTGATTTACGAGTTTTTCCCCCTTGGGTGGTGGTGGGGGAACCTATGTACAGCTTTTTACCACATATCACAACTTGGTTGAAATTTTAAAATTTGGGTTGAGATGCTCATAGACATATCCTGAATAGGGTCCATAAGCACATTGAGAATTTGGCTTGTGGTACATTGCAAAAAAAAAAAATGGCTTACTGAGTTGCAGTGGATTGTTTTATGGCCACAATGAGGGTTGCAAATTCTTTCCTTTGAAATTCATCATGTGTTTTGTGTAGAGGGGATTTTGTACTTGTTTTCTTTTTCTATTGGACGAAAGCTATAGAACATTTCTTTTTTTTTTTTTTTTTCTTTGAGAGAGTTAAAACTACAGTAATAAACCCAAGTTAGCATAGAAAACTTTGTCAAAAAAAAAAAATTGGTCATCAGTTTGCATCCTTAATATTTCTTGTCATGCTCTCTAATTCATCTGTCGATCACAGTTGAAGCTGACTGCTTTTAACCAGTTTTCATTGTGCAATGGCTAGTTTGTTGAATAGAGCCTTAAAGATAATAAACCGAGAAATTTAATAAAAGTAGAAATTGTTTTATGGATGTAAAAATATACTGAGATTTCTCTTTATGTGCTGCTCTTACAGGTCCTGCATCCACAGTCCATGAGGCCTGCTAGAGAAGGCGATATTCCTGTTAGGGTCAAGAATTCTTACAATCCTAATGCTCCGGGTACTCTTATCACTAGAACAAGAGATATGAGCAAGGTAGGTAACAGGATACCCTTCAGAGTTAATTTAATGTGTGTGGAAAATTAGATATCTAATTCATTCTTTTTTGTTTTCAGGCAGTTCTAACTAGCATTGTTTTGAAACAAAATGTAACCATGTTAGATATTGTTAGCACTCGCATGCTAGGTCAATATGGCTTCCTTGCCAAGGTAATTTAAGCTCATTACCGAAGTTGGTTTACTATTTCTTCTACCCATCTTCAATTGGTTTTGTAATTTTCTAATGCCCTGTGCATGACTTTCGCGATTCAGGTGTTTTCAATCTTTGAAGATTTGGGCATATCTGTGGATGTTGTAGCCACTAGCGAAGTTAGCATTTCTTTGACATTGGATCCATCAAAGCTATGGAGCAGAGAACTGATCCAGCAGGCAAGTGTACGAAATTATGCTTTATGTTGTCATGACACTTTATCAGTTTTAAGTTCTCCATTACGACATGACTTTGGCTTCAATTATTCAAAACTAGCTTGCACATTTGCTTGAACTCCTTTTCTATGCTTGTGTATATGGGAATTTTCACTTAGTTTTTGTCTTTCCACATTCAACTGGTAAGGTCTAACCTCATTTGGTACTTACTTGAGCAGGAACTTGATCATGTTGTCGAAGAACTTGAGAAAATTGCAGTTGTGAATCTCCTACAGCACAGATCAATCATTTCTCTGATTGGAAATGTTCTGAGGTCCTCACTGATATTAGAGAAGGTACAACACTAACTTGTATATCATCCCAAAAGACTGCTGATTATGTCTTTTCGTTTAGTTTTTGTTTCTTGGTTGATATCCCCCGAGACTGTTTGTATCTTATTTTGGTCCCTCAGTGTCCTCTTATGTTTCCATAAGGAAGTGTTTTTTGTTGCCTGGTTCTATATGTAACAGAGTGTGCTAGGATGAAATTTTCTTGATGCATGATTTCTCCTTGTTTCTCTTGATGATTTTCCATTTTTTATTTTTGTCAGTCTTTAGTTCATTTTCTTGATGATTTCGTAAAATTCTGCTGTGAAAACCTCTGTCATTCCCCTTTTGTGAGATAGTTCAATGAAAAAAGAAAGTAGGCTGCACTCATTTGTACTGCAGCCTTTTTGCTGCCTACTATAATGCTCTACGTGTACAATTCTGTATAGGTATAGAGAATCATTCTTGCACATTGATTTAGATCACTCTCGGTGATCGTCTGAATTCACGAGTTCTGTTTTAAACAGTTAGGATAATGGTAGCATGTGGCTACATTGAAGAGTCACACCTCTGCAGGTTTCAGCACCATCCAGCTGTCCCTTTTCTTTATGACTACTACCATTTATTCTTGGTTCTTTGGTTTGTGGCAGGTCTTTCATGTCCTCCGCACCAATGGAGTCAATGTCCAGATGATCTCCCAAGGTGCATCTAAGGTAATCTAGAAATGACCATTTGCTAATTTTTGTTTCATCAGTACAGCCAAATATATAGCAGGAAAGTGCATGCACAAGTGTGCATATATATACACTAAAGGATCTTTTGATTTGATATGTATTAGAAAATATCAGAGTAAAGAATTGTTTTGTTGTTTTTACCATGTATAACTAAACCCATTTAGTATTGGGTCATTTGTTCGAGTATTCAGGAGCTCAGGCTTAGTATTTTCTCATTACCGAATAATAACTACTTACTTTTTTCCCTACTGCGAACCAGGTCAACATCTCACTGATAGTAAACGACGGCGAATCAGAACAATGTGTCAGGGCTCTTCACTCTGCTTTTTTTGAGAGTGATCTCTCAGAACTAGTCTGGGAATGTAGATCTGAAAATGGTTCTGTTGCAGCATTGCAAAGTTGACGTTGACATGCTTTCCTTTCAAGTTCTCTTTCTCAAGGATTACCATCGTCCCAATTAAATTTGAATACCATTGCATCCGAATCTGAGCGAGCTTTTATTTCCATTCCTATTAATTCAACTGTACTTCTGTAGTTGTTCATCTAAGATGAAATTTTAATGACTTTAGAGGATAATGACATTGTATTAATGCTTCATGACAAGATCATGTAAGACTTTCACGTCAAGGACATTATTGTTTTTTTGCAAGAGTAGTCTACATGAATTTTTTGTTGTACTATCTTTCTCAATTTCTTAAGTTTCCTAAGCCTGTAATGTTCTTGGAGAAGTCCAGTTTATCCTTTCTATGTGTCTTTTGGTCCTTTTGGGTGGATGAACCATCAATTATATTGTTGTGGTCAACCTTCAATTTCTATGTCCCTGTTTTTGATTTCATATTGTTGGTATATCTTGTGATCTCATTTGTGTTAATACTAAGGGTAGAAAGAAAAACAGGGAGGAAAGAAGTTTAGCGAGACTGTTTGCTAGCTTTGCTTATGAGCTTAATGGAAAATGTTTGCTATTTCTTCAACTTGGGGTGGGTGATGTAGCCGTCTAGTCTAGCAAACAAGTAAAGCTGTTAAGAGTAACCTTTTTAGAGTTTGGATGAGCTATCATCATCACTAAATAAATATACGGAATCGAGGATTTCTTGCACTAAAACTGTAAATAAACCAGTGATGGATTTTTAGCAATGGGGGTAATGCTTCGGCTTCCTTCATCGTTTGTACAAAAGACGGAGTTAAATGAATAATTTTGTTTTGGCATATTCGGGTGCTTCACATTCTGTTTTTATTTTGAATTTTATAGCTAATGCTAAGACAAACAAATGACTCCACTCCAACTGATCTACTAATTCTCCGATCAAAAAAAAAAAACACTGATCTACTCATTAGCCTTGCTGCTCATGATTTCAACATTTCGCACTTGGGGGTGGCATTCCGGTCAACATAATGCCAAATAGGGGTGCAATTCAGATGGATTGGGCGGATTAGGTGGTCAACCCAAACCTAAATTGAGGTACAGAAATTTCAACCCTAATTCAACCTGAGTTACTCAATTCGAGTACTGCCCGAATTACTTTCTTAAAGCTCGGGTTGAATTCATATTAGTCAATTTAGGCTAATTTCGGGTTGGACTCGGATTAGCTCGCTCAAATTGCACCTCTAATGCCAAATTTAACTCAATTCAAATATGATAAACTCACTTAACTAGTATAATACAAAGAAGATATCTTCTTCTTTTCTCTAATTAGTTTTTGTATGAATTTTTACCTGATTTTGTAAGCATAAAAATCAAGTGAATTTATTGTTTATGGCGCCCCAAAGTGTCTTATGGATGATAGGATTGATTAATAAGAAAAAAAAATTAAATTCAAATTTCTTTTTTAGTGATTATAGAAGTTAAACCTAAATCTGACACGATCAATACACGACCCAAAGCCGAGTTAGATGGCGGTTACAAAGTACAACTGCTCCAACCATGTTCTGCAGATTATGGGGCTATGCCAAACCATCCACAATCTTTGAGTAAGACTTGTAGACCCAATACCCCTTCTAGTTCAGAATTTGTCCGTAGTTCCTAAACTTGTAGATCACTACGAGGAAGAGATTCGAAGAAAACTTTTTGCAATACTAGTCGTGTCCTTGGCTCCCATTCCCATGAATCAAATAGTGCTTAAGTTGGGTTGAATTTTCAGTCTTTGAGCCTCAACACTGGAGTTCATCCCAAGGCTCAGGTATGTAGTGACGTCTCTTGTTGGGCCTTTGAATACAAGATCGTTTGGTCTCTCAGCTTGAATGAAAACGGAAACTCAAAAACAGCATGTAACCTCATTAAGCAGACACATCCTAAGGTCAAAAATGCAGACATCGTTTAGAACAAGGACAAATCTGATTGGTGCCTGAAATCTTAGCAGTTCAGTTGGGGATGTCAAATGTATGACTGAGTTGGCCAAAGCTAATTAGTGCTAACATTGCCTATGCAATTGGGTTGTAACTGTCGTGTATAGATTTATATACACATTACTAGGGTTTGCAATAACTTAAGAGAGTTTTGGTACATTTTGTAAGTGGACCCTTAGTCAGAATCCTTTAAACTTATTGAGAAGTAAAATGTTAGGTCGTTTGATATGTAAGCTCGTGTGTTTGTTGTGTTTGATTCTTACTCATTACCTGTTTGATATATTGTTTCTGTGAGCGTACATGTGTGTTTGGTTGAGATTCTAAATCTAGCTAAATTTTTATCTTGAAATCACATTATTCTCAAATAAATCTCCCACGAAAAGAATTCTATTGAGAAACAATTATCACTATTTTTTCCTGAGAGCATGATTCCCTAAGAAAGAATTGGATTTCAATGCCATCACAAAATAAAAATTCGAGTATAACTTTATCACTGTGATAGTAGCGATGGTGCAACAAGTGTCGGAGTTGGGGATGGCTAGGTGTCGATGTTGATGCATTTTGGAGTTGTCTCAATTATTTTTGTGTTGGGACCAAAAAGAAAAAAAAGAATTATTTTTGTGGTTGATTTTAATTTTCAGTTAAAAATAAAGTGATTGGTAGGAATATCATTTTATTATTATCGTTAACAGAGTTTATTGTTATTTTTAGTGCAACAACTGAGAGAGGATTGTGTGCTATTTTGAGAACTCAAGGAGCTTATGTGTAATTAGGGTAAACTACCGGGGCCTCAAATGAAGTTTCCCCACTATAAAATGTCTCCTGTTCGACCACTGGCACAAAGGAAACCCTAACTAACATTAGGGTTTACTAAGAGCAAGAAATCCTAGCCCTCGGTCCTCTCTTCCCGAACGGATGGCGTGTACGATTGACTTCAGGTGTCTAGATGAAGGGTTCGGCGGGAAGACATACAAACGAAAGAGATCCGAAGAAGCTGAAAAACAACTCAACCAATCAACACAAGATGGTAACTCCTCCATGGACGTCGACGCCATCGAAGGGGCAAGCCCACCTCCATCGAAGAGACAAGCCGTGCCTGCCTCTGATGATCCCAACAAGCCCGTTTTCGGAAAGCCCACATACGACGGCGTAATTGCCGGAAAAGTCTCTGGCCGGAAGTGGAAGCAGCCTCGCAACCACCGAGCCTCAGCCGTGAACGTGAGCCGAAAGCCTACGACTTTCGAGCAAAGAATGAAGGAGAAGGAGATAAAGAAGGCGTACAAGGAGAGGATGACTGAGCTGAAGGAAGAAATTAGGCAGAACAAAATTGAGAAGAGGAAGAAGAGAGAAGAGAGGGAGAAGAGGAAGCAGGAGAATATTCTGAGGTCTGGGACTAAGTTTCAGAAGATTACTAATCCCAAGACTCTTAAGAAGATTGCCAAGTCTAAAGAGAGGAAGCAGCTCAAGGTTGTTCCTGATGATTTGCTTAAGAGTAAGAAGTAATCTATCCTTGTTTTCGAATATAACATATTAAATTTTGTTGTTTTTGAGTTGTAATGGAATATTATGAGTTTTTGAATTTGTTATGCGAAAGATCTGTATTTAGGCGATTCTCCATATGTTTGATTGCATTATTGTTGTTGCTTATGACCATTACCTGCAAAAAATTGCTTCTGTGGATGCAGTTAGATAATGTACTGGCTAAAAAAAAAGATGCTATATATCTTTTGATTTCTGCCATCCGCAGATTTGATTGAATGTTTTGCAAATCAGACTAGAATGAAATTGTAAGCGAAATTGATGGTTTCACTGTTATCAAATGGGATGAAATTTACAGAATGAATTCTGTGAGCAAAATATTATGAAGCAAATGAATTATTCCACATAGCAATAGTTGCTTTCATTGCTTCAGCAGAAAATGTAATCAGTGAAAGCAGAGGATTAACTTTTAGTTCACTGAGGACTGGTATTATACTAGATGCTATAGGAGGTTGTAGTACATTGACATCAAAAAGTGAAGGTGGTTGTGGTATTTCTTGCATCTCCAACGAAGGATTTAGCAGAATTTCAATGTTGCCATCTTTGTCTCAAAGGGAGAGAGAAAGATAAGTCTCTCTCTCTATTGCCTACCTCAAGTTTGGTCTTTAATAATGCTGAAATGCTTAGAGATATGGATTCAGGAAAGATTAAGCTTCTATGGTGTAGATACTGGGAATTATAGGTATTGATAAACCACCTCTCTGCATGCAAAAGTAATATTGCGTACATCTAACCCTCCTTCGACCTCGAAATGGTGGGAACTTTGTGCACTGGGTACGTTTTTTATAAATGGCAAAAAACTGACTCTCTTTCTCTCCCCCCCCCCCCTCCGCGGGGGGGTTTTCCCCTTATTTCTTCTTCTTTTCTCAAGAGGAAAGAATCAATTAGGCTTTAATGGTAAAGTCTTTTAGGTGGTGCCCTATATTGTTTGCTTCCGAGTTTCTGTAGGAGTTTGAAAACTCTTTACTCTTCAGGGAGTTGGATATATGGCATTAGAGTGTATGGTGTGGTTTGGCACATGTGAAATGGAATAATTCGGTACAACCCAGAGCCTAAACCACACGTGAAATGGAATAATTCTCCTTTAGCTTGCGAGCTTTGACATATTTGTATTTTGGAGTTCAATGGCTTAGGTTAACCACTGAATTGCCTGTAGTGAGGACTTTAACATCGTTGAATGGGCCCATTCAACAACAATTGGATAATGACAAAATTATGAAGGATCTGTATTCCTTAATTTCTATCCACAGTTCCTTGATTTTGGTTCAGGGATTTCTTGAATCCTTGCCTTGGAATATATATGCATGGAAGAAAATGGATTGATTATTGGTGCAATTTGAACCATTATCGGAGATTAATCCCGTCTTCGGTGGATCACTCCTTTTGGTATACAAAATAGAAGTTTCACTAAGTTGATTGTTAGGAAATCTCGAATTAAGGGTGTTTCTTTCTTATTTGTTGTAGTGTTTTATGTATTTGTTTTATGAATCTTCTGGATTCTAAGTCGATGAGTTGTTTTTGCTCCCCAAAAAAAAATGTTGATGAGCTCTAATGTTGGTTGTGGACCACTTACCATGTTTCTGAATTTCACCAAAACTTTCTTTCTTAGATAAAGAATAGAGAAAGAGACTCTAGATTTATAGTGGAGTGCTTGGCTGGATGTCTTTTGAGTTTGTATTCTGTTGCATAAATGTTAAAGGGCGCACACATATTCACATAGAGAGAGTTAAGTTGGACTTTTTGTTGTCAACAACTGTTGAAAAACTGACGACTCAAAACATCTCTAATCTTCAATTCCCACAGTGCTAGTATCCATGGACGGCTCAAATAGATTAGTTTCCTGTGACTCCAAGGCAATATGAATTCGTTGATCCCAATTCATTACTTTTAGTATTGATTCCAATTGTGTCATTTCACACTGTTACTAATAGGGTTGAGACGATTGATCAGCTGCCCTTTCTGCATATTACTTCCATATGACAAAGAGATTAATGTTCCATTATGCACTCTTACGTTGCATAGTACATGGGGCATTCCTTGATGAGTTGTGTATCATATGATTAATTAACGTCCGAAGCTGTTAAGTAACTATCTATTACATCAGATGTGTAACTCTTATCTACTACATCAGGATTGTGCTATGGCTTTTTTATACAACTTTTTCATTAACAACTATTCATTGCAGTATAGTACCCAATATGAATCAACTCCTAGATCTGGTGTAAAAATGAAGCTCGTGTTTCTACATGTTTGACCAGAGTGCTGGGGTGATTTCCCAATTATCGCTTGTCTAGAACCAAAAGTCCAAACTTCTGCACCAAGCTATATAATTAACCACCAAAATATATACCATACACAGAAAATACTAAAAAAAGTGAAGAGGATTTTGTTTATGGACATGGTTTTCCTCTAGTAAACTCCCTTCTGATACAGGTGCTCGCAGAATTCTCCTCCAAGAACATCACAAGCCTCCCCTAGCAATACACTGTAAAACAGTATTATGGTTAGCGCATTTCTGAACGTATGGAATCTAATCCCTGGTAATCCAATACTTATACACTAATTTTGAGCACTTACGTGTTTTTGGGTCAGTATACTCGTGATATCACAGTTGAGACGAATGACAAAAACAAGAGCAAGAAAGTAGTCTCTATATTCTAATGACGGTTAATGCGCAAAAACCTCACTCCAAAAGATCAATTACTATTTGACCTGAAACTATCTATCACCAGCCCGTACATGTTTGCAAAGAACAATCATTCTTGAATGCTCACCATAACATTGATTTTAAATATAAACATTCAAAATTAACAAAATCCAATACATGAAACAGTACCAGAACAGCATTTTCTGAATTTCCCAAGGCCTCATCTTTTCATAATCCACACTGAATCCTATCCAACAACACGCATCTGGTGAGTTATAGCAAGTTTCTTTTCTCTGTGCTGGTTGAGTCTAAAGATGCCAATTAAACATACCAGGACCACATGGCACCATTTTTTGAAGTGACACGAAAGCAGTGGCAAGGCAAATTCAGAGAATCCCTGCCCGGGAAACCCATCTCATGGTAAATTCCATATAGAATGAATATACCCGGCTGGTTCTGCTCTCAACCAATCATCACGGTAATACAAAAGGGCACCAACACAGAATTTGGGTTACACCTCGGATTTTGAGGGATGTCTCACGCATACCAGATCATCCAATTTATTGCCATCCATTTTGTACAGAGAAACACCTTCCATCTGAACATAATGATCCTGTGCCTCCTTTCTTAGGCTAACAAAAGGCATGACTTCCCATTTGCTGTAATTTGAGTACTTCCTGATACCACTCATGTCTGGAGATCCAGAGATAGGCCCACTGCTGTGGGGACCCACATTGCCCCAAACTTTACAGCTTCCAAATTGTCCCAACCGACCATCTTGGCCAGCTTGACTCCTCTTCAAGTGCAAGGCAGCTGCATGAGCTCTTCTTATCATTTCTCGGCTTGGCACATCTGACCAGTCTTGCTTCCTTTCTGCTCTCATGGGAGAATGGATCCTAATAACCTGAAAGTTACAGACTACAAATTAAACATGAACCCTGTATCTGAATGACAGAATGTGTATGTACATATCGAAAATACAATCTTCCTGCTCCCATGGGAGAATGGATCCTAATACCCTGAAAGTTATGGACTACCAATTAAACATGAACATGTATCTGAACGAGAACAAAATCTTTTTCTCAAGAGGGGAAAATTTTTTTACACCGAGGCATTCCAGGAGTTGGTAGTATGCCCTTCCTTGCAGCGGATTATGCCCTTTCCTTGGTGGAGAAAAATATCGTGTCCTGCGCGAACACCAAGGCCAGCAATTAGCAATCCCAGAGGAAAATTGAGAGATGAAAGCTAGAAAGAGCCTTTTTTCATTTTGGTATGAGTAAATTACTAATTAACAAGCTTCATAAGAAGATGAAACACAGGTAAGTTATGACTTATGTGCAATACTTCAAGTTCAGTACAAATATCAAGAACATATAGAATGCCCAGAAAACAAGAAAGAACAATCAAGAACTGAACTGACCATTCAGTATACCCTGGATCAACTGTGAAACCATATATGTCCACAATGTCACACATTGAAAGTGCTAGTTCTATAGATTTCATTCCAGTTCCTTTGGCACCTCTGCGTAGTACGATACCTTGGAAGAGATAAACAGGATTTGGAATACTCTGCAACATATACAAATGACAATACACCCGTTATGCCTGTTAAGAGAGACTTTGGCTGATGCTTTCCGAAGTTAAAAATTGGGCACGCCTGGGAGGAATAGGCCCTCCAAACGACACTGGTCATCATGAGCACCTTACTATAATAAGTTAACAATGCATTAAAATTGTGGAAAAAAGAACCTTTCTTTTCTTTGGTTTGAGATACAGTCTGTGTTCAGCTAGGTCCTAATTATAAGGAGCCTGCACAGTCAACAGGAACAGTTTTCCATTCCGAATCTGTTGTACAACACCCCCCCCCCCCCCCCCAAAAAAAAAAAAAAAAAAACAAAAACAAACAACATACACACACACACCCCACACCCTAAAGGGGAGAGAGAGAGAGAGTCCACTGGACTGCAGAAAAGAAACAACAGAGAGAGGGTGGGGGAGAGGAAGTGAACAGGTATCGAATTTGTAAACAACAAAAATGGTGTGTCAAGCAAGCAACAGCACAGATAAAAATCATTGAGAGCACAAAAGATAAAACATCATGCTCATGATCTGGCAGCGGATCCTACAAATCTTGCCCTCCTTCTTCAGGTATGTGAACACTATGGCCAAACTCATCTCAAATATTCTTCTAATTATATCACAAAGGTAATGATAATAATAACTACACTGTCCATCAACGAGGTAAGACTCACCTTTATCATTGCATTGAAGTCTCTGTGAGTCACGCTCTTGATAATAAGTACTTCATCAGCTGCAGAAGGAAAATATAGTGAGTATGGACATAAATTAGTATTATGATAACAAGAATGTTTTAAAAAACAATGCTACTTCATCTGTAGAAGAGGCTATGACAAATCAACAAAAAATTTCAACTTAATGAAAAATGATAAATAAAACTAAAGAAGATGATTAAGAATGATGTTTTTGTCCTATATGATGAACACAAAACCCATAAGTCATCATATCACTTCCCCTGATTATCAATTATGCCATATTCAATTGGCTTCCCCAGTTTAAAAAAAAAAAAAAACTGGCATCCAAGATCTAGATTTCCCTCAAACGGTTTCCCAAAAAAACTCTATATAGAAAATCTGCGTGGAGGAGATAGACAAGTATGAAGGAACTTATTACACCGACAAATGCCTACATTGCCCACAGAAGGCTGACACAAATAAGTGGCCATGAAGCATCCCATATTTCATGATAAATCAAAACACATGCAAAAACAACTATGGACACCAAGACAATTTAGTTACCAAGTTAACATTGAAACTCAAAGTCAGATAGCAAAATTTTTCATCATGGAACTTCATAGAGAAGAAAAGAAAGGGGAGGGGTGTGTGGTTGGACAAAGAAGAAAAGGAATACAGCATACAGGAAGTGTTTGAGCAGTAAAATGGATAATAACATGAATTTACCTGATCCACTAAGAATTTTAACCATGTTACGTGCAGCACCTCTTACGACTAGGCGGAAATCCCTCTTCAGACCAACATACTTTGCATATTTCTGCACAGTATCCGTAAAGACCAGGTAGATTAATTGTCCCATATCTTACACACCAACCAACGTCCAAGCAACAAAAAAGAAAAAATGCCATAATCTGAAATCCACATGACCATAGGAAAAAGGAGGAGAAGAACATAATGGTGCAAGGCAATGATATCAGCCATCGATTATGAGGGCATCGAGACATGTCGGTCGCAACGTCGAAGAACACTATTGGGCAATACATTGCAATTCAAAGACGATATGATGGGAATCGTGTTAGAGTTGGATAAATATTGTAGATTTATTTCAAGATTTATTTGAACAACAGTTAGTAGTTATCTTTTACTATTACAGTTAGATTAGGAATCTTTATTTACAGTTTTGGTATCCCTACACAAAGGGGCTGATGCAATTATTTTTGGTAGACTTTGATTATTGAATTATTGAGAGTATCCTTCTTGCCCTAATCTTCTTCTTTCTCTTCTCATCACCTTCTTCTTCTCTTATCATCTCCAAATTCCTTCTTCAATCTATATCACGATGACTTAGCTGAGTCAATCGAGACATGCCTAAGTTCACCATAAGTCTAGTGAGACTTGTGATTTACACAAAGCTGGAACGGAAAAAGCCAAGTAGGATACGACTCCGATGATTCATTCGGGACTTGAACCACATCTTAGATGCAAGATGGTCGTTGAAACTCGGGGTATCTTAGATACTGCATTAGTAAACTACTGGTGAACTATCTCCAAGTTAAACAAGCTATGTGCAGAGAAAGACCATACCAGAATGAAAGCAGCAAAAATGATGATTTCAAAGACAAGTGATCTTCACAGTCATTTCCAATGTGAAAACAAGGAACAAAAGCACAAATTCACCTCAGTAACTGGGGCCTCATTGTCTCGTATAACTACATCGTGACTATCAATTTCTTTTCCGAACTCTGTCTTTAAGAGATCTCCAGAATTCCCGACAACAGCACATGTCTGAAACTGGCGGGGGTGGAAGGGTGGCTTTGCTGGCAAAATTAAGTTAAGGTTCTCCTCACAGAGAGACCGATTGTAGCATTTATCTGCACCTCTGCAACCATAAAAAGAAGTAACATAAAAAAATAATTGCTTAGTAATCCCTATTGTTAATTCATTAAACTATATAAAACCAATTAAGAAACTGAAAATTTTAATATGAAAAAACTAAAAAAAAAGATGGCAGGAGCCTACAATTGTGCAATCCTTTTTGCAGCATAGTCTAACCATCCATCTGGGCGAGTATCTAGATATTCTCTTGTCAATACTGTAGTCATGTTACGATACTGCATTTCAAATAATCTCAGTTTACATCTTGAAGTTCAGAGACAACTTCTTTGAAGGATAACAACGCAAACTAACCTGTTCCCAGAGTAAAATTGCCTCACAAACATCATAACTGTACTCCAACTTTTCATAGATCTTAAACTGTTCATTATACTGAAAGTACAGACAGAAAAAAATTAGGTTAATGCAGAAGTGCATCAAAAAAAGGAGATAGAAAGAATTGAGAATTCAAAGAAGAGCCGGACCCAAGTGCTGTTAGTGCCCTCTGGAAACTTGAGAATCAAATTACAGTGGTCAATAATTTTTGCAGTAAGTCCAAGCCCTCTGTTCGCCTACGAGCAAATTCCAAGGCTTGTAAAAGGTCAAAGAAGTGAAGAATAAATTGATTCATAATAGAGAATACATCACAAAAGTGCACAATTGATTTTGCCTCTAACACAATAGTCTATGTAGCGTTCATTCAGGTATATACATAATGTGTGCTTTCAGAACACACAAACTTATGAAGTGCATATGTAGTCTCCCTACCATATAGGTGACAGAATTTGTGCAGTGAAAATGCAGTTTCCCTATATTTCAACTAGAATGAAGTGTAAATGCACATTCCCCTTTTTAGTGGATTTAACAAATATACGCACACAACAAACTAACAAAAACTCAAACATTGAAAAGTCGGTTCAGATCTAAGAGTAACCGAGACATGGTTCATATGGAAAACTTAACTAAGCAACTCCATCTGAACCATGAAATTAAGAATCGGAAATTAAGTATACTTATACATGTAGATAGGCAAAAGAATAAATGAGAATGATTACTACGCATTGCTGAACACTGGACTGGAATTGAGATAAGATCTCAACTTCCTCTCTGTTGACAGTAACAAGGTTCTGGCTACCTGCAATGAAACGTATGGAAACATGTAATTCGAGGTAGGTATGACTGAGAATTCAATCTCTATAATTTCATAAAATTAGGGTTTGAGATTTTAACAAGTAAAGAAGTGGGGAAACTGACCGGTGAAGAAAGATGACTGGATGGCAAAAACGACGAGAGAGAAAATGGCGGCAGCGCAAACAAGATGAAGCAGGGCAGGCCTCCTGGTTGTGTTGCTTGTCGATGAGTTCTTTAAAAGTCTCGTCATCATCATCTGCCCAGAGAGAAAGAAGCGAGAGAGAGTGACAATGAGTTGCTTGGTGATCTGAGTTCCTGCCGAGTTGAAAAGCAGAGATCGCGTGTGATGTGCGTGTTGCAGGTAAGCTTTTATTTACGAGTAAATTACCGAAATCACCCATAACAATACCAGTTGTTCAATTAAGCCTCGTAATTATATTAACTGTACAAATTAAGCCATACGTTTCAAATTTGGTAAGCCATACATTACCAAAACTGGACCGGATATTGAACCGGAAGCAAGACCGGGTCAATAAACTAGTTGGATCCATTGTATAATAAAAAAAATGGAAGAATTACACCAAAATTCATGAAGTTTGTCACTTAATTACTTAGACCTATTGACATTTAAAATATTACACACAAATTCCCTAAAATTTATATGCATAACACTTAGACCGGTATATCTGTTAATAAATTATACTCAAACCCCCTAAAATTTGTAAGCGTATAATATTTACACATTTCAAGTTTAAAATATTGTACTTAGATAAAAAATATTTCAATCAAAGATATAATATCTAATATTTTAAATTTTACAACTAAAATTCACGTTCTATTGTATCATTTATTGAAATAAAATCAAAACTAAAAAGAATCAAAAATAAAAAACTAATTTTTTCTTAAAAAATCATAATTAGTATAAAATTATACTATCTATTAGAATAAAACTAAAAAATCAAACAAAGGGTCTAAGTCATTCATAATAAAACATAAATTTTACAAAAAAAAATCATGTTCTATTATGTCATTTATTGAAATAAAATCAACAATAAAAATCTAATTTTTCGTTAAAAAATCATAATTAATATACAATTATACTAACTATTGGAATAAAACTAAAAAATCAAACAAGTGGTCAAACTTTAATAGACACAATATATTATACCTTTAATTGGGATAATTTGGTAGTTTAAATGATCAAATTAAATTCCAATAGATAATATAATTATATACTAATTATGATTTTTTAAGAAAAAAATAAAATTTTAATTTTAATTTTATTTCAATAAATGTCATAATATAACTGAATTTTGGGTGTAAAATTTAATATATTTAATATTCTATCATTGCTTGGTATATTTTTGGCCTAAATATAACATTTTAAACTTGAGGGATCTAAATATTACATGTCTACAAACTTTAAAGGGTTTGGATATAATATTATAACCGATATTGACGGTAGGGGTCTAAGTGTTATACGCGTACAAATTTCAGGGAGTCTATGTATAATATTTTAAATGTCAAGAAATGTGAGTGATTATTTAACAAATTTATGGAAATCTAAATGTAATTCTCCCTAAAAAAATTATAAATATAATAATTTAACTAAAAAAAATTTAAACATGTTCACAATACATACAATTTATCATACCATAATAACCATGATATGATCAGGTTGAGTTCAACAGAGGCTGTTCCACCTTGGAAAATCAGTGTTTTTATTGATGATATTAGGCTTTTGGCTCACTCTCAAAAGTTGAGATTTCTACACAAGTCTAGAGCCCTTAATAGGCCAGGTCATTGGACTACATCTGCTACATTGTTTAACTCTCTATGGTTGAGTTGGGTGAACTGTTCTCCTATCAAGTTTAAGGCTTTTTTATTCTCTGATGGTAATTAAGACTTTCCAGTTTAATGAAAATTACAAGTATGTTTACGATAAAAATAAAAAAATAAAATCTCTAATTAAGTCCAAAATCATGATTCTAATACCATCCAAATAAAAATACATCATTCAAATATTATTATAATGCTTAAACAAACATATCATCCAATACATAAGTCGAAATATTATAACTTGCACTTAGGACCCAGCCTCTTAGTCTCTGTTCAAGCAGTGTCTATATGACAGGCTTGATAAAAGCCCTCCAAGCAATTAATGGCAGTGTCTCTGCGTCTTGTTCAATCAAGGTCTCTGTGTCATGTTCAAAGTTGGATCCTCACAAAAATTTATCAGTCTCAGCCTTTTCCTATTTTCAAGATTCTTAGAAAATTTGAATGTTGGGACTTTGTGTGTATATTGACTGTGTATATGTATGTGCGTGTAGAGAGAGAGAGAGAAGAAGACTTACGCAATAACAACCGCTGGAGAAGACAGACGAAGAGGAAGAAGTCTCAAGACTGAAGAGGTTTAATCTTAGGGCAAAATTGTCCCAAAAAGTGACTTTTAATTTTTTTTTTTATTGAATTAAACTTTGAACCGGCCATTTCATAAATTCGTCCAGTTCACCAGTTTTGTCTAAAAACGGCTAGTTTAACGATTTTTCAGCGGTTTATTAACACAAACGGTTTTTTATGTAAATCGGACTGATTTAAACCCCGATTTATCGGTCTGATCCAATTTTAATAACACTATTTTCTACCATAGCCTTTTGGGTTCTTGAAACTGGTTCAACTCACCTCTAATTTTTTTAGAATTGGAGGATGCTTGGGTTCTCTTTTCACAAGTGAATTGGAGGATTCTCAAGCCAAACCCACTGAAACCTGATGTATTGCCTCTCAATTATCACTATGCAGTTCGTTCCTAGCACAAATACCCACCCACCAACAAAAATGACAAATACACAGAGAGAACAAATATAAGCCAGTTTTGTTGCGTTCGCTTGTTGCAGTTTGAAGCCCCTGTTTAAGTGGTCAGAAAAGCACACAGAATTCCTCATTCAAACAAAACACACTTCGAAATATACAGATGCTAATTGTAAAGTTTCTTGAGATTCAATAACGCCGGCCACCAGCTGTTGACAGGAGGATTCGACTCGGCTTCTTTCCTTTCTTCCCCCTCTCATTCATTTTGGACACCTCCACGCCTTCTTCCGGTTTTGATCTGGATATTATACTGGCAAATGATGGTGTACTTGCGTTCAATCCTATAGAAAACATGGTCCAATAACAATGAAACCACTAACAAAACCGAGTAGATGACAGGTTTGTTTCCTCTCCCAACTCGAGGTTAAAATGAAAAATGTGAATCTATCCACTGAAACTATGGCATGCTCTCTTTATCTAACACACCTTCAGAGTATATGTCATTGAGATCATTATTGCATCATAAATATCTTAAAACAGAAAAGACAACATATCATTGTTATGTTAGTGCATACCAGTAACACCAGTAGAATCACGTAACATATCAGTTTTAGGCAGAGAATGAGCTTCCTCGTTTTTCAAAGCCAGTGAATCATGCCCAGCCGCAAAACCAAGCCTTGCAACACTAGAGAACAGTTGCCTATTCCCAGCGGTTGGAGGGCTCGATGACGTGACAGTTGAACTTCCCAAAGCTTATGGAGCACAAGCATAAGAAAAAAGAACAAACAGTTAATCATTATGTCAATATGCCATGGACAGACCATAATGGGAAGCACTGATAACTATGTACGTGCTAATTGCAATTGAAGGAGCACCATGTGAATCATGAAAAGCACAACCCAGAATAGGAGGTTATATTATCACTAGGCAAGAACCCGCTCAGATAGGGACAAAGCATAAAGTACCATGAAAGCAGAGAATTCGATGTAACAGCACAGCTATTCAAGTACAGCATAAGAACTTGAAGTTCCAGGAAGATAATTTAAAAAGCATTAGTAGATCTTGAAGTTTAAAAATTACTCTGACCACCACCTTAGCAAGCACTTAAAACTATCAGAATTCTTACCATAAGTAGTTGAACAAACTTCATGTCATCACATGTACTTTAACCAAATTTTGGAGGGAAGACTATAATACCTTCAAAGTCATCCATGGAAAAGGTAGGGGAGTCATCATGAGAGGACTGTGCAAAGCTAAATGGTATGGGCACAAAATCTGCGCCACCAGCTTCAGCCTTAATTTGCTCTTGCCGTTCCTGAAGATTAGTAGCAAGTGAAATCTGAAGGCGTTCCTTAAGCATGAATGCATAAGTGAAAACTTTAATTCAGACAACCGGGAGAAGGTTATGTCCAACACACAAAAGCATCATAATCAAATGCTCTATCTACTCCAGGTATAAAAACTGCACTGCATCGACATTGATGCATTTATATAATGTAAGATGATCTTCAGGGTATCATTTGTGATCTTAAAAAAGTAGAAAAGCCAAAGTCAATATAAAACAAATGTGCCACCAATCGATGCAATCCTCTGAAATCATATACCTGTGGGTGTTGTGTGGGTGCCTATATATGTGTTACTGTGTATGTGAGAGATAGAAAGAGAAGAAGGGGGGGAGGGGGGGGAGAGAGAGAGAGTATTTGTAATCTAGTATTGCTTTAAACCTTCCTTTTATCTAGACCATTCCAATAATACTACTGATTCAATATCTGTTTCACACAACAAGAAGTTTAATGAGTTTTGCAACAACGAAGAACAACATACTTGAAACACAGGGAGGATGGGGGAGATGTTTTTAAGAACCAACCGGTTAGACATGTAATAGTTGTCGTTTCGCAGATCAACCCATTAAATCGTGGATTGATCCGGTCAGTTTTATTACTTGAAATCAATAAAAAGTAAAAACTAACAAGGTCAGCTTGAAAGGCAATTATTGGGCCACGGGTAATCACATTTTCTGTTTAGAAGTATGGAAGTTAATTATCTCACCATGACAGATAGACTGGTGGTTAGTTAAATGAGATGAAAGACTGCGCCATGCAATCACATAAAATTTCAAAGGACAATTGCAGATAAATTAATAATTCATTGAGAAGATGAACTGTAAACCAGATAAGAAGAATAGTTGGCAATACCTTCCTAGCAAGTCGCTTCCTTTGCTTGTCCCGATTCTTAATTTCATCCATAAATGGGGATAGCGCTTCAGGAGGCAATATCTCTGTGAGATCAATTTCACATAGCTGGAAAAAAAAAAAGGAAACAAATGCTTATCTGTTACAAACAAACATTGTTACATATCACAAGTTACTTTTTTGATTGGCACCTGAAATGTTGTTGTTAAAGAAAAATGGCTTAGGTGACGATAGCGCCTCCTCATGGCCTCCGATTGTGTCACCGTCTCCAACTGTAAAATCTTTCCCTTGATTCTGCAAGTCCATAAGTTCTAATAAAGAACTGCAGGCTAGTATAAAAGATCACAGCAGAATATTCTCTCCGGTTAATGATCAGTCAAGAAGAGTACTTTCAGAAATAAATTAACAACCAACAATGCACCTTCTAATCTTGGACAAATGTCAGTTTATCATGATGTTCAAAACTCAGAGCAACAAGGTGAAACAAATGCCAAAAAGGGCAAGGTAGCATATGATCCCTTGCTCCAAACCATACACAAGCATACCAGATTACCAGGAGAGTTACATAAAAAAACAATACCACTTTTAACACCCTAAAAATCACGATAATACTACACCCTCATTAATGTCAGACCGAAGGCGCATGATATTGGGAATCAACAATCCCCTCTGTGGAATGAACTTGGTGCTTTCAGTCCTGTCGAAATTCTTTTTTTCCATTGATTTGGTTTATGTAAGCCTTCCTCAAATTGAATTGATCTTTTGGATGCTAATTAGGAGTCCTAGTAAGAAAGAGGACAGGCAAATAGTTTTGTTTGGAGGGCGAACAGTGGGATCCCATTTTCTATATCTGTTAAGCCTCACAGCTATGCTTTTTCTTCTTTTGTTGAATCCGGGTTCTTCATGCCATGAAAACCAGCCAACCCAAACTAAAACTCCACAACCAAGAAATGAGGAAGAGAGCTTTGTTTTATTTGAGATTGGGATTGGCCGAAGTAGTAGTACCAAAAAAACCACAATAAATCATAGGATTCTACGATGCACAGTTGCACAGGACAAGTATATGCAGACAAGCAGGTCCCTTTCTTCTATCTGCTCAAAACATAACAGATATATTACATAGTATATAAAGTTGAGTTTTTCCCAAACCTGCATGGAAGCCTGTCATAGCTCCCATAGTGGTGCAAAAGACACTTCACATTTAATGGATGAAGGATGAGGTGCTGACCATCAACTGCCTGAAATAGGCAAACAAGCAGAGCATTAACAATAGTGGGAAGCATGCCATTATGCACTACCATACACATGAGCAATGGAAATATACCAAAGCAGCTTCTAATAAGCCAATAACAGGTCACATATAATCAACAGCTTAGGATGACACCTAAGAGGCACAGACACTTCTAGCAAGTAGAAACGCACTGTCTCCATGTCAAGCACTTGTCAGACACCAAAACATTTTGGGCACTCTTGGACATCTCCAACACTCTTTTGGCTGTGTCCACACTAAGATAACACAACCTTAATCTTGGCCATGTGTTCAGCCCTTCTTGGACACACGATGATATTTGATTAACAAAATTTAGAAGTCAGGTGTCACAATCTCGTAGCACACAAACAACATAGAGGTGCATAAAAAACATGTTACTTTGTTTTTTCTCCATCTAAAGCAAAAGGAAGATACATAAAGATTTTACCAAAAGGGGGAGAGGGCTATGCCGGAAGAAAGGATAATTTCAATTATGAATGCTCATTGGCCTCTATCTATACTGTATGGTCAGTTGTTCACAATTGCAATTAAAGATTTCATGTTAAAGAAGATAAATACTATTAACTCATGAAGTGATAGTTGGTCTATGGTATTAACTATCAGCATCCTAATTTTTTTTATATTTGTCACGTTGGCATGTCCGTGTCCAGTTTATCGCATCCATACTTTCAACCGTACTTAGGGCAACACAATAAAATATGATAGTTAACATGTCATAATGGATGCCAGCCACTGATACTCCTTATCCAACGATATTTCTGCCTTTGACAAAATGTTGATAAAGCCACATACAGCGAGACTCCTTAATTTGACAATTTTCACAGAGCTCAACAGTTGTCAAATCCTCTTGTTTGCCCAGACTAATAAATTAAATACTTTCTGATTCATGACTGAATTGTTTTGATTTTACTCATGACCAACAACTAACCATACCTTCATGCATCAAGCACACATATTTATAAAGACTAATAATCCATCAGACAGAACTGGCATACATATGCATCTAATTTGTCAGTCAAAAATACTATCATTCAAAAATATTAGTGCATTCCATATACATAGCAATAGAGCCTAAGTCAGTTTGAAGGTCGTGCTTGGACTTGGGCTTGTTGGTTTTCTTGGCTCCTGGGACTGCAGTATGACGTCAGGTAAAGTATGTTCAAAATTTGCATGTATCATAAAAATAAAATAAAAATAGAGCCTAACTTTTAATTTAAATAGAATGACAATTTTTTGAATGCCACAGTTGAATGATAATTCCTGGATGTGTAAGATTCCGTTTCTGTCTTACCTAAAGCATGAAAAAATATAGATAACTTGTAGCAAATCACCTGGTAGAAGTCGTATGAGTCTTTGTCCTTTCTGTCCCAAGAGCCATTAGAGTGTCTCTTCATACTCTTCATACCAGAATATGAAGCCGATATAGATCCACCTTGGTCTTCCAAGGATTCAACCACATCAGCAGTTAGATCCAAAGAAGGCTCTCCATCTCTCTTAGCTGGAGCTGGGCTTTCCAACCACTTTGATTTATCATCAGCATTAGCAGATAGACTTCCCCATACAAACTCACATGCTCCATGATCAGTATTAATAGCATTTGCAGTTGGTGGAGATCCATGAGAACTTGTATGACAATCACTATATTTACTAGCCTTATTGCCGCTAGCAATCTGGTGCTCATTCCAATACTTCTTCCTCTGTTCTAGGTGCTCCATGGCAACACAGATATATGGAAGTTTCTCCAGGTCATCAACAAGCCCTGAATCTGCTCTGGCTAACCAACTATCAAGATCTGACATTGCTTCCCTAACTGACAAGTCCACATCTGATGTAAAAGTGAACTTGGAAAACGAATCATGGACTTCCTCATTTGCATCTATCCCTGGGTTATTTTTCAGAGACAATGTGAATGAATCTTTTTGACGGGTTAGAAGCATAAACTCTACAGGATCACCCACACAGTGCTGCCTAACATTCTCGACGTAAATGGTGTACAAATCCTTTGATGATATCATCATGAAACATAAAGGGCACTTCTTCCAGCATTCGTCTTTATGATTATCTTCATCCATCAGAAAGTACCGCAGAATGCATGGGAAACAAAAGATATGACCACAAGATGTAATCTGGGGACACAGCGGAGATTCTAGACATATTGGACATTGTACAGCAAATGGAGTGGAATACTTCACACATATGATATCCTCCCACTGTAACATTTTATCCGGATCCATCAACTCAGGAGCATAGTCTCCTGAATCTAAAACAACAAATTTGTAATTTGCTTGAAGGAACAAATCTTTGTTGTAAGGCTTTCTCTTCAGCTGTCTTCTTGGAGGAGGTGCCCTTGGCTGTGGACGAGATATAGGATCATAATGAAAGTTCAGTAAGTGGTTACCATTAACCATCTGGTTTTTTCTTCCGGCAACAGGTGCAGTGCTCCCTTTATAACTGGTAGACCCAGAGGTCAGTTGACCACGTGGAAGAGCAATGGTCCTGCCCGATTTCCCTCTGTGTTGAGCAGATGCAGCCCCAGCATGACCAACATCCTCACACAGAGAATTTGTACCACCATTTGGGTGAGTCAAACTTTCCTTGCCATTTTGTCTCCCTGATTCATTCACCTAGAGTTATGAAAAAAGGCATCATACTTAGTCTACAAAGAACAAAAATGTCACAGTCCAACAGCAGCATTGTGAAAAGAAAAAAGAAAAACTGCATTCACTGATATAGGAAGAGGTCAGCAAATAATACCTCTTTGGAAGATCCAACAGAATCATCTGTAGCCTGAGCCATTGTTCCTGGAAGGAATCACGATACAATAACTAAGTATTTCAAGCACCAATATGCAGATCATATCCCCTCACACAAACTCATAACGATCAAATCAACAAGGAAATAAATACAAAAAGAGCTTTCAAGCTTCAACCAGAGTTCTTCATTTACCAACCAAAGCCATCTTACAGTTGCGAATCTCAACCACTAATTTCACTCTGCAATCGCAGATTTAGTCGCCTAACGGACAAGAAAACTAAAGAAATAAAAGTTCCAAATAAGCTGCCCCCAACAAATTACAAATAATTCCGTCAAAAAATCTAGGGTTTCTCGTTTCACTAAACAAACGGACTCACTATTTGCAAATCTTAGGGAACATACAGAATAGAAATCCTACCTGAGATATTGTCGGACGTCGCGACGGAGACGGAGATTCGAAGAGATCCAAAGGTCTGTGTTTGGTGGGAAAGAGAGAGTTCTGGTTGGGATTGGAGGAAGACGAGTCCATGATCTGAATTAGGGTGTTGAGAGGGGACCTGAGACGAAGAAGACGACGTTGAAGCTAGATTCTGGGAGGGCAAGATGGACATGAAAATTTCCGAAATAACTGTGGGGAAGGTTCGTTGGTTCGCTCGTCGTTAGCTTTACAACTCTCGTGGGAATTCATATATTAAACACACTATGCTGCGTTCTTCTTCGCTAGGCTAGGGGGTATCCGAATATCTCGACGGAATCCAAAAATCAATGCCACGTCAAATTGCTCAAACACCCCCTGATCTTTTGGTTATTCATTTATGTGCCTTCTATCCTTTGTGCCAAGGCAAGCCTAGCTTTGTATAAGTTTTATTTTTCGGATTAGCAATATTTTCTTGTAGTTTTAAGTTAGTGATTATGTTTGATCTGATGCATAAGCCCATTAAATGTTTTTGCGATGCAATATTAGACTCACCAAAAAATAGATAAAACAAATATCGATAATTTAAATTTTAAATGAATGAAAGTACAAGTAGGGACAAAATCATACAAATGATACATCATTTGTTTACCAATTTTGATCCCATATTTTTGGCAGTCTAGACTTGTCTTTTCTTTTTTCTTTTTTTCTTTTTTTTTTTGGGTTTGAAGCCTATTAAATGGCGAGTTCAACATCTTTCATGATTTTTCACATTATTAAATAGAAAAATGTTATTTGGACCGAATTTGAAAACCTAATATAATATACCCATTGGATTAAAGGTAAACTCTATCTAATACTGAAATTCCACTAATCCAATAGTTGTATTGAATTAAATCATTGATTAAGATGGTGTTTGATAATACTGAAAGTTGAATATTAAAAATTGTACAAGAGGCTTGAAACTATAGGAGAGGCTGCTGCATGCAATTAAGAACCTCTGGTGCCATTTATTAAGTATTCCATTTCCGCATAATTGAAAGCAATTTTACTTTAGTGCACCAAACTTGTAAAACTACTGAACTGGTATGTTACCATCCTCCCTATAATAGTCAATGTCCTCGCAGTGTTCCTGTTAGTTAGATTCAATAGCATATCTGAATGAGATTGGAAATGAAATTGGAGGAAGATCAATTCAAATTGTCAAAATAGTGTCTACAATTTCAGATACAAAATCTTAATTCAATTCTACGAAGCTCATCCATCTATCAAAAAACTAATAGGAAATGATGAAATTATTATTATATAAGGTAATTTTGTTTTGCACACAGCATATTCTTGTTGCATCTGACAACAAACACGAGGTGTCATTCATTACGTGCAACGCAGGAGAACTTCTAACCAGGAGGTCATTCATTGAACTACACAGAATGATTCACATACAATTATCTAGAGGCATGATGACTTATCAAAATTTGCTATGATCCTCGTCCAATGCCACATGCCCCAATCTTTCAGGCATCAAATACCATGGGTGAGAACATATGATCAAAGTCAACGACGAAAGTGCGGATCTCCATGGGAGCAAGTTCCACTATCAGCTTTACAGGATCAACAGCTCCTCCCCTAACCACCTTGGATTCTCCCGAAGAGCCTTCTACTTTCCACACTAATCTCTTTTTCTCCATCACTGACCTTTCTTGATTGGCAGATAAGCTCATCTCGGTCACTCTGAGGATCTAATATAAGATAGGAGAACATCAAAAGATAGAACCATATTATATTTTTCTGAGATTATTTAGTTAGGTCATGAATTCATTGTTTCTACCTTCTTGCCTGGGAACAGCCTTTTCAGTTCCACGTTTGTCATTGCAGAAAGATCTTTGTCCTCTCCAATCTTTGCATATTTCAAAAAATAAAACAACTGAAGTATGAAGGAACAGCTTTGAACAAATAAAGCAAACTGAAGTATGAAGGAACATCTTACAGGTAAGAAATTAGGTTTTGTTGAGTTCAACAAATAGAAAAGGAAAAACTTGGGAAGCCACCCCCCCCCCAAGAAAAAAAAAACACCACCAACTCTGAATCCAGTGCAGCACTATTTTTTTGTGATATTGGTTGAGCTCCATCACCAGTCTACCACAAAAAGGAATCCACATCTTGAAAATCAGTCTTAGGCTATTTCGAAAGCATAGCCACACGTTAAAGGAGAAAACAGCCACGTTTGTCTTGTCCACTCCTAGTTTGTGCTCTGTATAGATTTTTCGAATGCCTTTGACGCATTAGCAATTCTCAGTCCCTTTTTTTTTTGAAAGAGAAAACAGAAGTATGTCAACACAAATTTGGGAGGAACATGGAAAGGTTAGAAACTTCAACTAGCATCAGATTGAAAACAACCGGCTGATAAGACCAGAGAAGAATTATATTTCATGAAGCGGAAAACAATATGCAGGGAACTTGAAAAAGTTTCCCTAGATTTAGAAACCAGTGGGAATTTGTCAAAAGTGGATAAGAAAATTAACTTGAAGTCTGGATACTGTATCACTAAAACCCACTGTCAAGGGAAGGACTGATTCAAGACATTCAACCAATTTACAGCACACTTTCCTAAAATTGATTACCCAGATACGACCTAGAACTCATATGATATCGCCAAAGCATAAAACAGAAGTATGCTGATTTGAAAATAAAATTCCTAAGTGGATTTGTGAACACAACACAAGATTCCCCAGACATGTTGTACAGTGTACACTGTCTGAGAGATGACTCCTTCAAATTTGTGAATATAAAAAGAACGAAATTACAACCTCGTATAAATGTGCTAATCGAAGGAGAACCTTCCTGTCATCCAGCTCCTGCATAATTCAGGACAAGAGAGTTTATTTAACAAGCAAGAAGAAAGGAACCAAAAGAATATCAGCCAGCTCATGAAACATGAATTGTTATTGCTTTAAAATCTGTAACGTAGCAGATTCAAAACGTAAAAGTAAACCATTTCTTATTGCTTGCCAAAATAGAAAAGTAATGGAACTTTAGATAGCATTGCCTTTCAAAAGGAGAAAACTCCAAATACCTGAAGAGTTATAATAGCAATGTTGTCCGGCAAACTATAAGAAACATCAATCCCTGAGAAAGTGGGTACATGAGAACTCATCCAGTTATCTTCATCCTGCAGTAGGTAATCAATTATCTTCAGCTTACCAATAATTGAGACTATAAATAGGTTCTCATCAAACAAAGGAATTACAAGAGGATTTATCGGTCATTTCCCTTTTACCTGTACAGCGAAGGCTAGCAGAAATGGAGAATATATCTCCTGGCCAAATGAACGACGCCACTTAGCACCCTCTCCGAGTGGGTCTATTCTGTAATAGTATTTTCCTTGGATCTGCCAACAAGTTACTTAATTAGTGCTTGGCTAGATTCATTAAAAGTGAATGTCTATTCAGTTTCTTTTGGCTTCTATAACAGTCAAGCTTAAGTTGCAGAATGACTTTTACTGGAAGAACATGGTTTTAAAGAATCCAACCGAATCACTTTAAGTTGAGGCAGAACTTCCACACATTGTCTACTGAAGGCAAATAAAAAGAGATATGGACTGACCATGCTTAAGTTCTATAATGAGTTGTTTAAATGTACTTACTGTAAGGCCTGTGCATTCGTTACGAATACAGACTGTTTCATTTAGAGCCTCTGCAACACCTTCAGAATCATCACGTAGTAATCTCCTATAAAATAAGACGTATCCAAAAAATGGTTCTGATAACATGCCAATACTACAAATTTATAAATTTCTATGAAATTGCAGCTAATATGGCGACATACCTATGGAGCATTAGCTCTATTTGTCCATCTACGATGCTGGATCCTCCCATGGATTCGATCCACCAAAACTGAGAGTTCACTTTTATTATCTCTCATGTAAATTCCGAGATTTATCTACAAGAAAAATAAAAATTTGAAGTGAAGACAACAAAGGAAAAATATTTTGACATGGGACTTTCAAATCACGTTTTAATCACATGCGACGGAAATAGATATACATAAGGTAACTCTAGAAATGAACAGAGAAAATGAAAACCAGAAAAACAAAGGCAAACCAGAAATATAAAAAGAACCATCATATTCTTTTCCATTGTGTATACACAGGAGAAAGACTTTCCTCAGCTAAAGGACTCAAAAAAATAATTGACATACGTTCTTGAGCCATTTTCCATGAGAAAATTCAGCTCAGTTCCAAGTGTAAAACCAACAGCTGGCAAGCAAAATTTATTAGTATATCCACAAGAATAGCATTCAGAGATTTAAATGGTGAGATCAATAACCAAATAATTCAGAAAATTGACATACTGGGTAATAATTTCCAGCTACAGGTTCGTTCACTTTCAGGTCCCAATCTGGCCTATAATCGCGAATCTGATGACATTTAAAACCCATGTTTAAATTCCCAGCTAGTTGTGCTACTGCTGAGCATCAAGAAAATATCCAAATTAACTAGATTTAGTACTAATGCAGGATGGAGGGAATGCAACATACCCTTTTGATAAAATCACGGCCATTAGAATCAGTGTAGAATGTCTTGTTGGTTTGCATAACAGTCGAGATTTGAGTGACAATTTCTTTTCCAATTCCATCGCCAACAGGGATAGGTCCAACCTGACATTAAGGACAGTGTTAATACATTTGACCTAAACATGCAATAAAATACCACATATGTCCTAGTGAACACAGTGAGTCTCTATAATCACCATCAGCCACCTTACTGAGCGACATGGAACAGTAAAATAGAAAATGAAAAAATGACAGCAGAATAAGAGTTGGAAAGACCGACTCCTGTCCTCTATTACAAAAAAACAAAAATATTTTGGGTTTATGGTTCAATGTAAAAGCGAATAAGCTTACAGCAAACTCGACTTCAACATGCTCCTTCCCCTTGTGAAGTCGGATGATCTGCGTAAACAATAAACACAGCATCACCGCCAACAACTCACCTAAGCAATTAGGTAATACAAAATATTTTCTGAACTCCATCCTGGAAATGCTTCTCTCCTTTCGATGACAATATCTCACAAGATTGCTCGTTGGTTGAATAGAAACTTGCGAATGGAATTGCCTAATAAATTTTGCCCTGTGAATGGCCACCCAGTTGTGACTGTCTCTTCAGAAAGATTATGTAATTCCTTCAAATGCCATGAAAAAGTGGGCCTTATAGTTTCTATGAAAAATCCAAATGCTATCTCATTGAAAGGGGTTTTGAAAATAGGTATAGCTCCTAGTTACAACTGATAATCGAGCAGAGTCTATGGAGCTTGTTTTTTTAAATGAGTCTAAAAGATTGTTTAAATTCGGTTTATTTAGAAAACAAACAGAGCCTAAATCGAGCTCAAAACGAACCGAACTCAAGCTGAACCGAGTAGTTCAACTATTTTACATATAAACGAGTCGAGCTTTGCAAACTCGAGCTGGCTAGTTTTTCTAAATGAGCCCAAAAAATTATTCAAAAACGAGCTGAGTTCAAGTCAAGTCCTACATGAGTCGAATCTGAGTAGAGTCCAAGTAGCTTAACTCAATTATCAGCTCTAATCTTAGTGCTTCAAATTCACGCAACCACCACAGCAACAAGAATAGTAGAACTAAAAAGAGTACGTTTAGCTTATAAACCCAAAATTTATTGAAGCGAAATTTTCCTAAGCCTCGAGAATAGACCTTAATATTACAGCTCAAGCATTTGTTACTAGTCCAATCACCATATATTTTCTGATTCCTCAAAGCTATCAATCCATGAACATATTCTTACCATGTTATAAATTTTTTGGTGTTAAATAGAATTAGACAAATACAAAAACGAAAAAAGAGAAGCAAGCAATGGAAGAACTAATAACAAAGCAAACCACCTGATAAATCCACGGATTGATCTGTTGGTGAACTTCATCCATTATCGATCCGTGCATAACCGTCAAAGGAACCTGAAACTTCTTTGAGTAAAATTTAATTATTAACTTTCCTTTTAATTTGACTGTATTATTGAGCTAAATCTTGAGGGCACTCTACCTGTCCTTCCGGCTTTATGAGAAATGTACCATTTGGGCGGAAGATATATGCTCCAGAGGACTTCAACAAATAACAAAAGGCTTATATGAAATCAACATGGACAGAGATGTTTACTGATTATGATATAGTGAATCATACTTAAAAGTAATTGGAGGAGGAAAAAGGGTATGCGAGGAGATGCAAAGCCTGAGAAACTTGAGGAAGCATTTATCAACCTGAGGGTCTTCATCAGTTCCGTTATATCCGGCATAAAATCCATACGACTGTTCAACAGATTCTTTGACCTTCATAACAACCAAATATTAGCCAATGTGCAAAAATAATTGCTCTTTATCTATGTGACACGTGTGCCCGCTCACTGAGGGTGTCAGTCCGTGGGAAGATAGATACAAAAGAGAAAAAAGTAATTTCATCAAATTATGCAACAGTCAGCATATTACGTACATACCAAGCTTCTGCTATTAATATAATGAGTAAGTTTGCCTTCCTCAGATGACAAAGAAAGCTTCAGATTTCCTTGACCCACTTCAACAGGCTTCTCACCTCTCTGAAATGTGTACACTGTTGATCTGGCTGAACCAGTACCTGCAATTTCCAAGTGACCATGCAAATGAACTCCACATTTCATCCACTTGTGAAGAATGATTTGTACAATAGAGCTATTATATGAGCAAACCTGCCATTTTGACACTTGAAATAGTGTAAGTGCTGAATCCAAGAGGTGGTACAGATGCACAAAATGCAAGCCAATACCTTGGTGTCTCAGTTGGGGTTACACCCAGGTAAGCCTTAACATGATAGTTTCTCAGGCTTATATAGGCATCAGCCAGAGGAAGAAGCTGTGATTCAATCTCTCTTCCAGCAGAATCATGAACAGTAATATTTTCATCCATAACCTGCACCAAGCTTGGCCTTGCATCTAAGAAGTAATACAGAATCCAAAAAACTACGTAGGACGTTGAAAAAGCTCCCAAACAAATCAGAACTATGTCACGTTTACAAATAGGAATTAATAATAGAATTTCAATGCATCAGAGGCACAATCATTTGCACATCCAGGTAAGCCGTAACACCTCTCTGAAATGTGTGTGTGTGTGTGTACGTGTATATATTTATAGAGAGAGAGAGAGAGAGACTGGAAGTCACAAAGACATAAGCGACGCCAAACATCTCTCTCTCCATGCAAAATCACTAGTCATGTGCAATCTATCTGTTGCCAATAGTTCAAGCCAAAAGCTGCAAGTTTTCTTGCCAATCCGTGATATCATGTCCTCATAGAACATGAAGTTCAACCACAGCCCCCTTCCAAAAAAAATCCACTTGGTATCTAACTTGGAAATATGAGAAACGAAAGATCATATCAACAAATGTACATTCAATTAAATCCTTGTTTTTTTATTCATCTATACTGCAGAATCAGCATGCCAGAACAGGAAATTCAAATTTCTCAAAATCTTTATCAATGATACATAGTAACTTTAAGAGAGAAAAAATAATCAACAATGGGTCAATGTAATGCTTATTCAAAGAAAAAAAATAATAAACAACGGGTCACTGTAATGCTTATTCAAAGAAACTGTTTTTTTTATCACGTCATGCATTCCTAAAAGTTGGCAGAAAGATGCAGGCTGACCAAGAACCAAGAACACGAAGGAACAGGACATAGGGAACTAAACTAAGAACAGAATTGCAGGACTCACAGGAATCCGAATTACATCATCTCTTTCCCATCCAAGAACAACGATCTACAAAAAAGAAGTCACTGATTAGTCACTAGATGATGCTTTTCCAAGTAGAATTGGAAGCAGTAGTTATTATTGGCGAACAGAATGAATTGAAAAAAAATTCTTACCAAGTTTTTTCCCTGTGCGAGATCAATTTCTGATGAAGGACAGTAACTTATATTCAGAAGTGGACACTGAAAAAGAAATTTGAAAATCATAGTCCATTTCTTCTTATATTAAAGATACACAAAAAAAGTTAAAAGGATCTCTCTAGGAAAAGTAATACAGCACATCAAGTGAATATTCAGAATATCAAAATCATGCTATCAATGACCTTTATGTCATGAGTATTGAGTCATTTATTTTCCTTTCCAAAAGCTAAAATAATCAAATAGACTGACAGAGATCAAATTAAAGCTAAACTAGACATGTCAGAACTGAAATGTCAGAAAAAAATAAATAAATAATTCTGCGTTTAGCACTCTGGCAAAACTTGGCTTCCTCCCCATAGTTATGCACAAAGTAAGAAACAAAGGTAAATACTGGATGCAGTTTTCTATTTGAGATACATGCAGATGTCCATCAGAGTTAACAAAGTTTAAGTCTTGAAAAAAATACATAAAAAAAATACGCTCTGATTTAGTCACCAAGAAGGAACTAAATGGGATTTGACAACAGTTAACGAGGACCGTGACACATCCATCTATCAGACAATGAAAAGGAAATAACTCAGATTGATAAAGCTCGTGATGTTTTGCCTGTTGAAAGTTTGTTGTTGAGTTCCCACACTCAGCATATGTTGCTGACTTAGTCAAGCATGCGAGTGAGGATGCCACTAATTCTTCAGCCTGCATACGGATCATGGATCAGTGAGTAACATTTCCGAATTCAATGAAAGGAACGGATTCAAGGAAAAAAATGGTCAAACTAAATCTGCACCTCCACATAGCCCATTGACAGTCTTTTTGCATAATCATTAGCCACGTGTTGCTTCTCTGTTCCAGTAACTGCATCATGATGCTGAGCAATTGCCAAAGCATCCGCTAATGTGTCTGTGTTGGGCCTGGAATTTCCTCTTCCTTTAAAAAATTCAAGTTGCCTCGCTGCCTAATCATATAGAAGATCTTTAAGGATCATAACCAACGATAGTATCAAGTCTCTGACTTTTAATTCCTTAATTAAAAATTCAAGTGAACCAACCAAATAATAACCACTCAACATTCTGACATAACGTTTGAAGGCTGGTCTGCTTGTAAAGTATCCTGTCCAGTAATTATTTGCACGATCTGCATAACTGACAACACACATGCTTCAATCTCTAAGAAAGGACCAACCATAAGAAAAGAGATAATTTCAATATCCAAACATCTAACTCACGGAAAGAAATCATCGGTCTTGGTTGGCCAGAATCTATCCGTTGCATGTTTTGCATCAGTATATATGGGTGGAGTTGAATAGAGTGCATTTACACGTCCATCCTGGAAGCATTTGAAATCAAACCAATTCTTAATGGCAACTTTGCCTCAGATAATTAAAAAGACCGAAAAATGAAGCTAAATCACAATTCATGTGATTCAAATTCTGCATAAAAATTACTAAGATAGGATTAAAGAACTAGACCGATAAAGAAGAAACAACCAGCCAAAATGGAAAACTACTATGTATGTGACATACTTTCTAACTCAAGAACTGACATCATAGACGCAGGACAGCAATGAGTTTAACAGATGATGCCAGTGTATATCTATTGTGTTGGCTAACATTTGGTATGACAAAAACATAGTCTGTGACTACGTCTAATCATTGCAAACAGTGATACAAGTTGGTTACTTCGTGGTTGACGCAGGTTCACTTATCTGATTTACAAGATTGGTATGTTTGGGAATTGATTTTGGCATTGAAGCAGAGTCGTTTACTTCATGTCAAGCTTCGGAATATCCCACAAGTTTAAGAATGGTGAGTTGACTTAGACACCATAGTCAAACACCTTGGTTAATTAAATGGTTATTCTTTAAATTGAGATTGTGTATAATGCTGACCATAACTTTTATTAGAAAACTAGGTTTTAAACTACAAAAACTCAAACTATAACATTACCGGTGGAATGGTAGTTCAAATGACCTTCATTGGGATTTTAAATTTTTAATTCCAGAGAGCATTGTTTGGCATGCGTTTGATGTTTGTTTGAATGATCAAAACTAGAGGGCGTTCAAATGGCCTTGATTGATGTTCTAATGGTTTATGCAGATTCAGTATTTAAAATAGGGTTTTGTGTTACCCTGACCTATGAATGAAATTGATTAACAGCAGGCCTTTATGACTTATGAGAACTACAAATTTTGAAAAACTTAACACAAACTTACCATGTTAACATAATGAATGAGCTTGTCCATCTGTCGGAACCACGTGTGCGCATACTGATACTTGAAATCTGTTCCCATGGTCCACATTATATGATTTGTTCGAGTTATGTTAGCCTGAAAATTCAACAACTGCCGTAAGCATTGACTGAGAAAGACTATAAAGGGAAAATTAAACTACTCTCACCATTTTTACTAGACAATTAATCCAATAGAGATCTAGTTGGGATTGGGAAGGAAGGATGTCAAGTATTGAGAGCCTATCCTCTATAAAATCAATATCTCCTATGAAATAAGTGGTGCTCACAGCAACTATACCTTTTCATACTATTATTTTGATTATTAAAATAGTTATAGGTATTCCCAGAGAAAACTTCCAAACATAATATGTATATTCATATGCTGCATCCCATACATGGTTCAAAGTATCGGCCGAGTCGTGAGTCGTATTCAACTCGGCACCTTCCGAGACGATATTGTCACACGATACGTACAAATCCCGAGTCTCGCAAGACTCGGTCAAGTTGTATCCAAGTCAATCCCGAGACGCCGTGTTATTGTCACTGAATCGGCCGATACGGTTCTACGACGCCGCGATATGACCTGAATCTCTTGTTATGTTTAATATTTTCTTTTAAATCGTATCACTTGATACCGCACCGCGACACCGCAATCGATGTTCAATTCTACTCTATCATTTATATAATATCTTCGAAAAAGGAACAAAATAAAAACTAAAGAAAGGGAGAAGGCTTCAAGAAGACAATACAAAAATATCAGCACCAAGAAACACTCTACACAAATTACTGCTGTTCTTTGACTCTGTTGATTCTTTATCAAATTGTCAATTTACTTAAAACTGACAACTGCATAAAGCAGAATGACGGGGTTCAACACAAAACCCCATCTGAGGAGGGGACAAAAAAATTCTTCTTCATTTCTGTGCTTAGGTAATATTTCTTATACACAATAGAGGGCAATACGTTCCTTCACTAGTTGACACCACCTTACAGCCAATTTGACTGGGTGAGATAACAGCATGTTCTCTGGAGGAAAGAACAGACAGCTATCAAAACACAAATACTGCACATGCATGTGGCCCTACGATGACTTAATTTCTGCTCTACTTCTCATTAGGAGAAGTTGTTCTGCAGCCTTTCAGGGAACCACACGTAGGAGGGCAGAAGCAGTGAAGCAAATGTTCCAATAGTAAGATTTTGCTGAGTTGTACACAAGTCTGCCTTACCTGTGAGACTGCAGCAGCAACAAAATCATCAACTCGATCTTGAACATTGTAATCAAACAAGGTGATGTCATCCTTCATAAAAACAAGAAAGAAGGACTAAATACGCAAATATGTCGAAAATCAAGAATCACAACAAACCAGCAACTTTTGAAGGGGGATTACTTGCACAATAGGGGAAGCATCATTGACTTCAAAGTAGAAACCAGAAGGAGGTTCATAGTTCGCTGGGAAAGCTCCGGCAAAAATCTGAAATAATTGGAGAAAAATTGACAAGGAGTCGGGGAAATGCTCTTTTTATGTTGGCAAATAAAGAGAGCAAAGAAACTACATAAACAGAACACAATAAAGAAAAAATTCACAACCAGCCCATGTGGACCTGCGCAGATGAACCAAGACTCTTAGAACCCTGCCACACCACTTCAAGACTCTTCTCATTTTTACGCTTCGCCCTGTCTTGATAATCAATTCGCCCAAAGAAAAATGCGTCAAATCCAACCTACACAAATTAAAATACACAGTCCATTATTTATGACGGAATGCGTGTAGGTTGCTCTTTTTTGTCCAATAGCATTCGTTTGGCAATTTCAGCTTTTTCACTACATTTATTTTGTTTCTGCATTATTTCTGAAAGAAGATAATGTCAGAAAAGATACAGGAAGCTAGAGATAGAAAGAGGCTTACTTCTGCTCCCAGCAAGTAAGCCTGCACAGCAGAATGCCCAAATGGGTCAATTTGCCAACCAATTCGTGGAGTCAGACCAAACTCCTCCTTTATAAATTGGTGCCCCAAAGTTGTCTGATCAATCATGTCAATGTAATGTGGTGTTGCCTCATCATGCATGCACATACCCCCATTTCTGCGAGAAGAACATGCAGGGTGATCTCAACAAAAATTCGGATTTCAAAAAATCCCCTAAATCAATCTGGGCAAACAAAGAAAAAGGTACTGAATTTATGCATCCCATGCAAGACAATAAGAGGTTGAGATAGTGTGACTGGCTTTGTTCAGTAATTATCATCAAAATTGCTAAAAGTTCTGTACGAGCATGAATGGGAGGAAAATTTATGATGACATTACATGAACTCTAGTTGACCAGAGCTAACGAGCTGCTTGACTGCACACTGGATATCTTCACTCTGGTCCCTCCACCAATGCTGGAAAAATGCCTGCAATATTCAAGAAAGATTGGTTATATGACATCTGAAAACAGAACAGAACCCTCAGTACCACCAATTGGACATAAAGTCATGATGCTTGTAGGTACCGTTACACCTTAAATCATAAGACTGTATAATACTAATATTTTATATAGCTAGCTGAGAAACAAGACATAAAGGACACGGCCCAGTGTTGGCCTCATCGACCAACTATGCTGCAAGGGTTGGACCAGTTATGTGACCCCATGTACTGAACAACATCATTGCACTAAGCAAAGGCTACTAAGTGGCAAACGATATGTCCATACAGACTGAGGTTTTTTCAGCTATAGTCATGTATCAAAGGGTATATGCAAATAGTCTTCCGGCGAAAATTCTATTGACAAGGACATCATGTAATGTATACTTCAAAACTCCAACGAAAAAAGTTAACACTTGAAGAGTAAAAAGGATTATGTTAAAATTGTGTTACCTAGACATTTAGACAAAGAAGAGTGCCACCACCAGTTCAAAATCACTAACAATATAAAATGTGTTAGTAAAATGTAAAGTCACTTGCCTTAAGAGAAGATGCCAACATAAAATATTTTTATGTGATGATTTCAAAAGATACATTGTTCGGATCGTGGCAATGCCTGTCTTTGAGAATAGAGTATATTCCCATTACCAATATTATCACAAGAGTAGTTACATGATAGCCCAACCGCTAACAACAAGTAATCAATCAAAAAGAAGACAAGTCAATGGCTTAGACATCCTAACAACTACCAGGCCATTATGTGTATTCACTTCACCCACTGATGATGTAATGGTGGTATAGCAATCAGTTCGACACAGGGACAATGATAGGAACATCAAAGTAATGTGTGCCAACTTTTTCTGAAGAACTTGTAAACTACAAGCTCCCTCAACTTCCTGGAGTCAATTAAAGAGAAAGATTTGAAACGCTTTGATCAAACTACAAATCATCCTACAAGAAATACATTATAAATCATCGCCAATAACTGGTTAAATTGCTTATATAAAAAAGTATATCTCACCCTTAGAATTAAATAAATTTTCTGCTTAAGAAAGGAGCCAGTAGCCTAAAACAACAGAGGCGCATATTACAAGCACGGCAACATTATTTTTTGATACTTTTAAGTTCTCATCGATAGACATGTCACTGAATAGAAAGGAGATTATAGGGTTTCTCCGTTTATGTATTGTGAAGTCAAACTTCATACCTATTCTTCTCATATGCAAACGAACTACACTCTCTTAATTACTTACTCTGACAATATTAGCTTCCTTGTTCAGAAATTACTGGAACGAGCATATATAGAACTGAATCAACAGAATGAAGTATTAGGCCAGTAGCAATTATAGAAAGTGTTGGAGTTATTTCCTAATTTGGAGTTATTTCCTAGTTTGTTAGGGTTTTCCTTATTTTATCTAGTTTGGAGTTATTTCCTAATTTGTTAGTGTTTTCCTTATTTTACCTAGTTTGGAGTTATTTCCTAGTTTGTTAGGGTTTTCCTTATTTTACCCTTATTGTACCTTTATTTTTGACTATATATACGGGGGCTCTACAATTGGTTTGTATCCCTTTCTTTCTTCTAAATATTTCAAGTTGGTATCAGAGCATGGTTTCGATCCAAAATATATTGTAGCACCACAGTAATTTAGTTGGAGAAAGAATATATTCTTGAATTAGGGTTGCTGATTTTTTGAGGTTCTAAGGGCTGTGAACAGTGTCGAAGTACTGTTCACGCGTTGTGAACAGTACCGAAGTACTGTTCACGCGCTGTGAACAGTGCCGAATTTGACAGTTATGGGTATTTGATTTGCAAAGTTGTTGAGTTGATTTGTGACAAACTTTGGATTGTTTGGCGTTGGATGTCTCCTCTCTTCTGCTAGTGTTTCTCATTGTTTGGTCTTTCTCGCTGAACTAGTCGTTGCAAGGTAAAAAATCCTAATTACTAGGGCTTGTTGATTTTGGCTACTGCTAGTTGAGGCTATTGGTTTGGCTTTTCTTCTTCTCTTTGTCTGATTGGGCTTCTCTCTCTTGGGCTATTAGTTTCTCTTTGTTGGACAACCCCAATCCTTTGAGTTTGTTGATTTTGTCTACTTTTGGTTTGGCTATTCTTTTGTTAATTTGGGCCGTTGTTGGTTTTGTGCATTGAGGATTCGTCACGTTGCTGGTTTGTTTAATCTGTTTGTTGAGTTGGTGATGCTGTTTGCTGGACTGGTCTGATTGTAAGGCAGTCGGTGATGGGTCACTGACCAGCCCACTCATCAGCCCGCTGTTGGGTCGCGTTTTTTGAGTGGGCTTCGTTCTTCGCACTCTTCGTTGATCTGCTTTTGATGCAGTAGATCACTTTTATATTTTCTGAATTTTTGGGCACCGTGACTTGATTATTTGGGCACCGTGACTGGATTTCTTCGTTGATCTGTTCTTTATGCAGTAGATCATTTATTTATATTTTTTGGATTTCTGGGCACCGTGACCTGATTATTTGGGAGCTTTTTTGGACCTTCTTTATTTGTCGCTATTGGTCGACTGGAGGTATATTGTTCTCCCTTATTTTATCTCTCTATTTATTTTAGAGATTTCTTCGTTGATCTGCTCTTGATGCAGTAGATCATTTATTTATATTTCTTGGATTTCTGGGCACCATGACTTGATTATTTGAGAGCTTTTTTGGACCTTCTTTATTTGTCGCTATTGGTCGACTGGAGGTATATTGTTCTCCCTTATTTTATCTCTGTATTTATTTTAGAGTTGTTTTTCTGTCACGGGTGCCCTAGTATTATTGTTGCTATGACCACTACTGAGGGATTTGAGACCCCTACTGTTGACACCTCTACCGTTGAGACCTCTATTGGTACTTCCACCTTTATGTTTGACCAGCGCCGTTAGGGCGTCCCAGACCAGTGTAGACAGGGGGATTCTCGTCAGTGTGATTATTGTGGCCGACCAAGACATCTCAAGGCTACTTGTTAGAAGCTCCATCCGGAACTTAAGCCGTCTCCTCACGGCCGTACTGCTGCTATTGCTGAGATACCACCACCTACTACCGCTGTTTCTGTTGCTGCTCCTACTGTTCCTCCTTGGCAAAGTGATATGAATGCTATCACATCCTGATTGGATATACTTATGTCCACTCTGACTTCTCAGGGTCTGACTTCTGCTACTGCCACCTCTATAGGACCTGAGTACCAGGAGGATTATTATCAGGGGACATGAGAGAGATGAATTTGTCTTTATCTGTTCCTAGCTTGCATGCTAGTATTTTACCTAGTTTCTTCGAGAGAAGGTTAGCAGTGGTATTGTCACTCCATCGTTTGTGGGGATCAGTGATCAGGTTGCAGATGTTTTTACCAAACTTGTCACTCTATCCATTCTTCGGGACTCCGTTGTCAAGCTTGACTTAATTGACATTTTTGCGCCTAGCTTGAGGGGGAGTGTTGGAGTTATTTCCTAATTTGGAGTTATTTCCTAGTTTGTTAGGGTTTTCCTTATTTTATCTAGTTTGGAGTTATTTCCTAATTTGTTAGTGTTTTCCTTATTTTACCTAGTTTGGAGTTATTTCCTAGTTTGTTAGGGTTTTCCTTATTTTACCCTTATTGTACCTTTATTTTTGACTATATATACGGGGGCTCTACAATTGGTTTGTATCCCAAGTGAAAGAGATAGAACATACTTGCCTGTTCAACATATACGAATTTCCTGCTCTTGTCAGCCAAAAGTGCAGGGATAAGCGAGTCCAAAACATTTCGCACGCATGCTCCCTACAGTTACGATTTGCATCATAAAATTAGATTAGAAAAATATAAAAGAGTTATTATGGTATCAAATTAGAATCATTACGCATGAATTTGTGAGTATGAGTGTGTGTGTGTGTGTGTGTGTGTGTGTGTGAGAGAGAGAGAGAGAGAGAGACCTGGATTGAGTTGTTAGAACCAACGTAGTACTGATCAACGGCCTTTAACCAGCCAACATCATCGTGTGTGTGGGGCACCAAATGAACGTTGAGTTTATCAGGGACGACACCTTGCCAAGTATTGTAAACCATATACTTGGATTCAGCGCATGAGCCAAGACTCGCAAAAAGAACCATTAACAAAAAAGCCGTAATCCCCATTCTATCTTAGGAAGGGAAGGGATGGTGCTTCTGTGAGTGAGTGAATGAGTGAGTGCAACTGCAAAGACGCTTCATTCAAGGGAGAGTGATTGGTTTCTACTCGTAAAATTTTTACAGAGAGAGGAGGTGTCTGAGTGAAGAGGTTCCCTCCCATAGCGAGTTTTAATTTTAAAGCTTCTGTTTAATTTGTAGGAAGGACATGCCCAACAGGCTACTGATAGTGAAGGGGATGTAACTTTCGGTCGCTCAAATCGCCATCGCTCTCAACTCTCCGCAAATCCAGCTCCTTGGCTAAACTTCAAAGGAAGAACATGCTCTGCCCCCACAAGTTTCCAAGTCTGGAGTGCACGTAACACTCTACCATCCACCCCTACAGCCTACCTTATAGCAGGAGCGGGGTTAAGTAAAATAATACTAATTCTTAATTTTATACCAACACTGTTTAAACATTCACTCCCATGTAACTCCAAATTCAACCACAAATCTAAACTATATATCTAATTATCTATCTATCTTCCCACGTCTCTCTGAAAGAAACATATCAATTTTTTGGATTAAAAACACTTTATAAAAACCCTTTAAAAATGATTTACTATTTTTATTAAGCATATTTTGCACACGAGGTGAGGACAATGATCTCTCCTTTTTATCCAAAAAAATTCAAACATGAAAATAACTCACAGCTTTCTTTCCTTCCTTCTGTATAACGAACAGTATTGAAAATACAAGACTTGAAATTAAGTGGATTGTGATCAGACCACTGGAACCACTTCAATCACGGACAACTTCACAAAAGAACCAGTGATATATTTTTTTTTTTTTCCGAGTTTAATAATTTTCTTCCTTCTAAAAACGGGTTTACACCATTTAATTCAGCCATCATGGGAAGAACTTACATACAGAGAGGGGAGATGCCTGGGAAGTATGAGAGAATACATAACAATTTTCTCATCCACAGGTCATGAAACTTTCTTCTTATAAGATCCACACATTTTTATGTAATCAAAGTCGATACAGAAGGTCCGGATTTCCATTGGAGCAAGTTCCACCTCCAGCTTTTCAGGATCAACAGGACCTCCCCTCGCAACGTTGGGCCCTCCTAAAGAGCCTTCTACCTTCCAAACTAGTCTTCTCTTCTCCATTTCAGCTCTTTCTTGATTGGCAGACAAATTCATCTCTGTTAACCTTCTAATCTGAAAAAAAAAATGGGAAATGAAATAAATATCAGTATGCATCACCCAAGGAAAAGAGCAATAAGGGGATATCTATCTATAGTTTTACCTTCTTGTTTGGGAATAGCCTTTTCAGTTCCACACTTGTCATTACAGAATAATCTTTATCCTCCCCCGTCTTTGCAGATACCCCAACACCCACAGAAGCATGAAATTAGGTTCCATGGCAATAAATGTAGACTGAAAAGGCAAAAGCTTACAGCTATACAAAAACATAAAATTCAAGATCCATTAGCAACCCATAAGTAAAAAAAAAATGCCTTTAAGGTAGGAGTGGGATGACTAAGAGAGAAATTAATCCTGAGCACGACTGTCATAAAGGCTTTCTTTAGCACAGTTATCATTGAAGATAATCCACTACCACCACATCCAGGAACGAACACCCAACCAATTCAAAATTCCCTCGTTTCAACAGAATTTCCAAAGTAAAATCCTGCGACTTTCAAGTTAGAGACAATATGATTTGACTTTTAGGTTAGAAATAGGACCACAAACTTTCTAAGAGTATCAGAAACTTGGATGGCATACACAGTAACAATACAAATAGTCGTAAAACCAGGGATTCTCTGCAAGCCTTAGATGCGTCTATCAGAAAGAAGAAAGTCTTTTAATTTTTTGTCTTGATGACGAGTATGCTTCATGTTCCCCTCGATATCGGAAGTCCAGCTTCAAGCGCTCAATGAAACTGATGGTGGAAAGCAATTTAATTTCTAAAACTGGTCCTCAGGATTTTAGTTCACTAACGAGGTGTTGAGAAACTATTTTTAATGATGTAACCATAAAAGATCTGTACATCATATGAAAATAAAATGGAAGTTAGAAGCTCAGACCTCATATAGGTGGGCTAACCGAAGGAGTACTTCCCCACTTTCAAGTTCCTGCAATCAGGAGAAAGAAGCAAATTCTATAAACTGATAAAGGGGGAGGAGCAAACCCAGCAGGGAACAGTAAGAGTAGTATCAAAGGGAAATTCAGAACCACCATGCCCCAAATACTTGCATTTTGGTATTCCTGTACCTGGAGAGTTAGTACTGCAATATTGTTCGGTAAACTATAGGAAGGATCAATAGCTGAAAAGGTTGGGACATGAGAATTCATCCAATTATTTCCATCCTGCATTACAGGAAACAATCATCAAGTTATGCAGCATTTTTTGCACCAAGTCAATTTTCAGATAGATACTCTACCTGTTCTGTGAATGCTAAAAGAAGTGGAGAATAGATCTCTTGGCCAAATGTCCGACGCCACTTCGCCCCTTCTCCTAGAGGGTCAATTCTAAGATAAAATTTCCCTTGGGCCTGCAACACAACAGCAATGAATATGAGTTGCACTGCTTCAATAAGCAAACTAAATCTCAAAGAGGGGAAATGTGAAAGGAAGGAAGATGAGGTAATTGATGATCAAATTCAATCCTAGTCAAACTATACAACTCAGCATTACTTTAATAACTTACAGTGAAAACTAAATTGGTCCTAGTTGTATATCTATATTCTTAAGGCTTTTAGTGATAGGAGCATAATCAAAAATGTGCAAGCAAGAAACAGCACTATTTTGTAGTAGCAATATACTATAATAGCTTATAGCTCCCAACAACATAGGTCACTGGGAAAAAACACAAACAGCAGGCAATCTAGAATCGACTTGGAGATAGTTTAGACAAGGGAGCCCGTCCATGATTGTTTAGCTTGCAGTTGAAGTGAAAGAAACTATTTCAGAACTTCCAAACCATCCCACCTAATTTATTTGATGATTTCAAAGAGATGCCCTTCTCAATCAACTTATTTTAAATCTTGCTTGTCTATATAAAGACAATTTGGGCCTGCCTCTCCTTTGCCTCATAAATCAACCTCCACAAGAACTTAGGCATCATGGCCATTTGTGTGTTGCATAAGTATGTCACCAAAAATTTTGAATATGACGTCCATATAGGATGTACGCAGCAAAAGGTTGATTCAAAAAAAGCACATAGGCTGGTATGCTTCAATTGCATGTCAAATTTTTTGCATGTATCTTAAAGTACTAAACTAGAGGTGGAACTTAACACTGTCTTTGTACTTATCTTTTGTTATGTGGTTGGGGTTAAAAACGCAATAAATCACATGGAAACATTATGGAATCAGACACTTGGGGACTATGCAACAAACAAAATATTGAAATGGTACCTAGAACATTAAGGGGGAAGAGAGGAAATCATTAGGCACGATCCCTATGAAGAGAGTTTGTATCCCAGATCATAAAATTAAGGCCACCCAAGTGTAGTTTATATGTTTGAGGGGCCTCTCCACCCCTATTTTTTTATTTTATTTTATAAGAAACAACTTTTTTGAATAATGAGTAAAGAAGCATTACAATAATTCATCAAAAAGACAAATCAAATGTGTAGGAGACGTCCAACCCAAAAATACATCAAAACAAAACATACAAAACACATCCGCAACCAGCCTCTCAGCCCATAGCCAATTGAATTTGGAATGGATGCCTTCAGTATTGTATCAGAGCCTTAGATAGTCAATAAGCCAGGTCTCTCCACCATTTAAATTTCCCTATGAGTTTGTCTAACTATTTTGTTTGGTTGGTTGGTTAGTCCACGTGCAAGCCTATATTCCATGTGAGGAAGGGTATGAAGAGAGATTGGTTCTGACAAAGAAAAATTAGGACAACCAAAGGTTGTTATATTTGGTTGAGGGGCCTATCCACCTATAGCCAATTGGTTTTGGTAGAATCCTCTAGAAGTGCCATGCCTATCCTGTTCTGCCACAATCACAGTATGTTTTGATATCAAGTACCAAGACCAAAGTCAACAAGGCGCATAAGACAGGTATTCTGGAGAAAATTTTTAAGTTCCACACATGGTAGGAGAAAATGGCACGATAATTATGATAAGCTGTCCAAGCAACCCAGTGAGAAATTTCAAGAAAGAAATGAGATGTGCTTGTTTCCCAGTAATAGGACCAATGGTAATTGGACAAGAGCAACAGCCTGAAATACAGTGGGCACTAGGAAACTTTCGTAGATTGGAGATCTTCACTAAGTGCTATTTTCAACATTATGTTATGATCCATACCATTCATGCGATTGTGAATATCAATTGGTAAGATATGCTCACCGTTAAACCCTTGCAATCATTGAGGACACAAACTGTTTCGTTTAATGCCTCTCCTACACCTCTAGTATCATCATGAATCAGCCTCCTATACAATAAAAGAAAAATATGTTAGGTATCAGACAATGTAATTCATTTCAATTACGAATAAAGAAAAGCATCAAAGCAGTATGAATTCAATTTAAGAACAAAAAATCAATAATGTAAATATACAATGAGGCAAAAACAAACCTATGGAGCATCAGCTCTATTTGACCATCCACCAAACTGGATCCACCCACTGCGCGGTCCACCAAAACGGATAGCTCCGTGCTATGATCTTCCACATAAATCCCTAGATTTATCTAAAAGAAGGAGAAAGGATAAATGAAAGAGTTGGGCAAAGAAACCATCAAAATGGACATCAACAGTCAAAGTATTTCTGGACGAGCATTTATTGAAAGGGCTTGAATCAAATAACTGGGAAGATGTCAGTAGGCATTGCCATAAGAATTCCTACATACGAAATAAACTAGAACATAGAAGATAGGTTTTTGAAACAGAATCTGTTGAAAAGGAAAAATCGCTTGGATCAACAGCACTAACAACTTGCTTTTAAACTTATAGGATTAATCCTCCAGCTTGACATTATAGAAACTCAATATCACATAAAATTTTATTCATGAAAAGTTGTAGGAATAAGTTGCAACCTGATTATAGAAAAAGGAAGGCAGACCAAACATATATCAGCTAATAGTTAAGACAGGAATGACATACAGGGTAATAATTTCCAGCAATTGGTTGGTGCACCTGCAGTTCCCAGTCTGCTCTGTAATTTCGAACCTGCAAAAGAGAAAGTTTGATTCAAACAATTAGATACCTTCAAGTATGGGAAGTCAGAGGCTAGCATCATACTATTAGATACCGGTTTCTAATAGTATCAAAACGGGTAATGTAGTGAATTTCATAAGCAACATTAAGTCAATCTTCTCATCTATATCCCCCTCTTCACATAACCACATCAAAATTTCCACCCCGATGCTTTGAAAGCACATGTCGAGAAATATTGTTTGTAACAAGAAGACATGAAATATAGCTATATAAATTCCTCAGCTTGTCACCAAGTTTAACTAATTCAATAACCAAAACAACCATGACAAAATTGTAGATATTTCAAATATCAAACATTGGCATACCCTTTTAATGAAGTCCCGCCCATTAGAATCCGTATAGAATGTTTTATTGGTCTTCAAGGCAGTTGTAATTTGAGTTGTTATTTCTTTGCCAACTTCATCATCCACAGGTATTGGTCCAATCTAAAATAAAAATGCACAGACAACAAATAAATCTTCCCATATTTGAAAAAATTTAGAATCATTTTGGTTACGTTATGGATCATTGTCAGAGGTATACTTACATAGAACTCAACTTCAGCATGTTCCTTTTCCTTGTATACCCTGGTGACCTGCATGTGTTTGTTTTTTGAAAGTGTAAGCACATAATTGATGGCTAAATTCTGGAATTTTGGACAAATCCTCAATAAGATTGAACTAGAAAATATAGACATGACTTCGCAAGTATGAGCCAGCTGACCTAGTTGGTAAAATCTTTGGGTAGTCCTGCCTTCATCCAGGTTGGGAGGTTTGTGTGTGTGTAGGGGTTTTTTTTTTTTTTTGGGTGGGGGGGGTGGGGAGTTGTATCCACGACTGTATCCAAGTTCATTACCTTTGGATACAGGAAAAATATAAATATGAGAGCACATGTGTAACTATGGAAGAGAGTGATGCCAAAAGCAAAATAAAGTATTTCCAGATATGGCTGGGTATACAAGTGCAGAAAGGAGTGATGAGACATGACAGAGATGAGAAAACTCCAACTAAAAGCAAAAAACGTAGAGCACTATATACTCCTTTGACCAGGAAACCACCTGATACATCCATGAATTAAATTGCTGATGAACTTCATCCATTATGGGACCCCGCATGACAGTTAGAGAAACCTGGAACAATCATTTCCATTTTCTATGAGAAACTATGCCTTAAAAATGACAAAACATAAAGTAGAAGTGCTTCATCAAAAATGTATAGGAGAATGGTTTACCTGGCCTTCAGACTTTATGGGGAATGTACCATTTGGACGGAAGATATATGCTCCAGAGGCCTTTGACAATTTGCAAAAGATAATTGTTTATGCACATGATGAAAAATATGTCAGGGCCATGGAGGTCGAGACAAAAACTAACTTTGATCGGGGAAAAATAAGATTACCTGATTTTCTCTATCAGTCCCATTGTACCCTGAATAATAACGGTATGATTGTTCAGCAAATGCTGTAATCTTCAGTGATGAACCAAAAAGGACAAAAGAGTTAGCTTTCCATGCTCTATAATCATCAATATATCATTTCAATATTTAGTTGAGCCATGTTGTGAGGATCATGTAGGTGCTATCATGTGATTCATATAGAACTTTCAAATATTAGAAGTTCCTGCACGAGATACAAGGAACTTTTCTCAAAGTAAAATGCAACTAAACAATAAGCTCATTCCCATCATTATTGTTTTAATGGAAAACAAAAATCAAAGAAGGAAAACACTGGAATCAAATACGATTGTGAACTGCAAAATTTAAGTATCAGAAATATAGCATACCAAATTTCTCCTATTGATGTAACGAGTAAGCTTTCCTTCATCTACATTATAAAGCAGCTTTAGATTTCCTTGGCCAACTTCTAAGGTATCATCGATACTTCCTTCTGACGTGTACACTGTTGAGATTGTTGAACCTGCACCTGCTTGACAGAGATTTCAATAACTTATTGTCAACACTAGCATGGAAATATGTTTCACTACGTATTACAATTTAGAGGAGCAAACCACAAGCCCTGGAACAGGATAGTTAACCTGTCTGTTTTGCATGTGAGATAATATAAGTGCTGAAACCAAGAGGAGGTACAGATGCTAAAAAGGCAAGCCAATATTTAGGAGTGCCACTTGGGGATCCACCCAAATATGCTTTGACATAATAATTTCTGGTGCTCAAAGAGAAATTGGAGATAGGAAGAAGCTGAGATTCAACTTCTTTTCCAGCAGGATCCAGAACACTTATCCTCTCGGACGAAACCTGTAGAATGTTACTTTAGCAGATATTTTACACAATTCAACAAATGAACAAAAATTTATGTCAACGAATGGCCGTGTTATGCAAATAATTGCCAAATATTTAACCTTTTCAGTATTAAGTGATTTATGTCCCTCGATTTTTTTTATTAAAAAAAAAAAAAAAAAAGCTCCCAATCAAAATTGCAACTCTCTTTTTGGTTCCATTGGTTTTGTGTTTACAAAATTGAACATCAACCAAGAAAACAACCTCAAAGTTTGAAACTCCGATTTTGAAGTGCTCATTCCGCACAATCCAAATAAAATTACTGTATTAGTCACTAATGAGGCATTGGAATTAGTATTTGCCCATTGGGTTGAAAAAAGCAGTTCATGAAACAGAATTGAGGGATGCTCGGACCTAGCAATTTATATACTAAAGAAACTGAACTCTGCTTATGGAATAACCGGACATGATTTCCTTACCAAATTATCTAAATATTGAAGGTTTTTGTTATAATCATTTACATGATTATCAAAATCAGTTTGCAAATGTTTGGACTGATCATTATTACCAAGAATACACATTATTCTTTAAATGAAGAGGAATAAAATGCAAATAACAAATAATATTAATTGTATGAACAAAAGCTGCAGGAAACCTATAGAATCTAGCAAATGATTCCAATGTCTACCAGTAGGGTATTAGTTTTGGGATATACAACAAGGTTCACATGGCTTGGGGAGACGCTCATCGAGCAGTAATAGCAGAAGTCCTGTTGATCAATCTCTATCAACTCAGGGCCATTGAAACCACACTCCCAACAAATTCTCACTGTCTCTCAATCTTGCCCTCGTTTTTTGAGTTAATGTTTTGGTTAAGATAAAACAGAGACTGCGTCAAAGTCATTATAGATCTTGAAATCACAATTATTTTTTTTCTCAACAACAAAGAAATGTTATTTTCAGAATAAAGCAAAGTGCATGGGGTGAGAAGTCCACCAATAAGGTAAGTAAAAAACAAAGAGAAATTAAAAAAAAAATTATATATCATATATAGTTTTCCAACATCTCTAATCAAGAAAATCAGAGTAGCCAAAAACTAGGTAATCACTGAAACCCAAAAGGAAGCCAAGTAGTAAATTCTATCCACAACATTGCTTTACTCAAACTTATCTTCAAAGTTTCTAGCATCTCTCTAAAACAAGACCCAAAAGGTTGCCACACCAAATAGTAGTTATGATCTAGAATTAATATTATGTTGCAAGTTTTTTACATAATGCCTCTTTTCATAGAATGTATACCTGATATGTTCATAAATCCTTACAAGGACCTCAATTTACATCAGGCAAGTTTCAACTAAGAGGTGAACCCAAATAACCCCTACGTAACAATGTCAACTTGTCAAGTTATACAGAAATCATCACTATGAAATAAGCACCTCTCAAATTTCAAGCATTTGAATTTGAAGTCAGTATACAAGTTTGTTTCTCAGCAAGCAATTAATCAGCTGCATTACTCTTTCTTCTTCTTCTTCGTTTTATTTTATCTTTTCCGAAAAAATCAAGTGAATTTGTATTCATCCACTAGGTCGGAAACTTCTTCATCACCCACACAAGAGATGTTCTTCATAACTAATACATCACATGTAAGCTTCTAGCACGTTCATATACAACATTTAGAAAGAAGATGTGTTTAGGGTAAAGTGGCCGCACTCACAGGAATACGAATTACTTCTTCTCTCTTCCATCCTAAAGGATTGTACACAACTACAACCTGGAAAATATAAGAGAGCAGAAAATGATGGTGGTTTTCAAGGCAGAATAATTCCATAAGAAGTAGAGTGAATTTTTATTCTTACCAAATCTTTCCGATTAGACAAAGCAGATTCTGATGGTGGACAATAACTCATATTAAGAAGAGGACACTAGCAAAGACAAAATCCACATATCAGGATTTAGCATAATTTTTCCATGAAATGAAAAGGAAACGAAAAATATCCTCAATTACCAAGTTGTTTTTTGCCACATCCATATAAAGAATACAGCATCATACCAGACAAAATTGTTTGGTATCCAAGAGTTCAAATTCAAAACAATCCACAACTTATTACGTAAAATATACTTCATCAAGCAAAATAAAGAAATAAACATAATCTGCTATCAAAAACAAGAAATATTCAACTTAACGTGTATATCATAGTGCTTATTGATGATTGGTGCTTCTTGTAAAAACATTTAGTGGGATAATTCACAAGTAGTTTCAACAAAAAAGAAAGCTATAGCAGAAGACTCTGTAGAGACAACTTCTCGATTCTGTTTCCATTTGAGCACAGAAAAACATTTTTTGGAAACATGATCAAAAAAATACATTCCCTCTTCCGGATATAATTCCATATCGAAACAGTAATTGGTTTTGATAAGTGCACGATAAAGGTTTACATGTTATCAAACTACAAGTAGTGCAATTCCACTGTCATAGGCAAATGATGTTGATAACCTTAATAACACTAAATCAAATGTAAAAGCTAGTGACCATATATTGCCTGCTGAAACTTCGTGACTGAATTCTTAGGCCTGGTACTTAATCTTGAATCTGTCAAGAAAGCCAGTGATGATGCAACCACCTCCTCAGCCTGCACAAAATTATTACTCAAACTGTTAGAATGTGTATCTTTAAATATTCGAATGCTAGCAATAAATTAGGAAGAATTGAATTCACTTCATTATTGTTAGATCATTCCATTATCTAGGACTATAGTATACAAAACTACAGAGCCAATGCAGCAAAAAGTGGGGTAAACATATGCCTTCGTGAGAACTGATATATCCGCAATGTCCATTTTCCTGTACCTCTGCATAGCCCATTGAAAGTCGCTTCGCATAATCATCTGACACATGCTGTCTTTCCGTACCACTGACAGCATCATGATGTTGAGCAATTGCCAAAGCATCAGCTAATGCATCTGTGTTTGGCCCTGAACTACTCCTGCCCTTTAAGAATTCTAATTGCCTTGCTGCCTATTTTATTACCAAAAAAACATTAACTTTCTAAAACTGTAACAGCTCACCAGGATATACACTGTATGACCACACTTTGACATAAAGTAAGAGATGCCTGAAAATCTTACCAGGTAGTAACCACTCAACGCTCTGACATAACCTTTAAGGCCTGGCCTACTTGTAAAGTAACCTGTCCAATATGCATTTTCACGATCTGCATACCTGGAGAATGTTTTTGATTGCTTAAACAATTGGAATGCGAACTTCATTTTGGGATCAATATGTAGTGATCAGGATTCCAATAGTACACTCACGGGAAAAAATCACCCGTTTTAAGAGGCCATGGTTTATTTGCTGCATATTTTGCGTCTGTGTAAATGGATGGAGTCGAATACAGAGCATTAACACGCCCATCCTGAGAGTAATCCGAAGGTAAATGATTTAGCTACTTCAAAAATAAAGTTCGAAAACATTATACCGAGGATATGAAACCCTTACATAAACTGGAATAGATGCATCAATTTTCTTAATTCACCCATATTCCGGAATACATATAAAGATGAGTACCATGTTAACATAATGAATAAATTTGTCCATCTGCCTGAACCATGAAACTGCATATTGATACCGAAAATCCTCCCCCATGGTCCACATTATATGGTTTGTCCTGGTCACTTCAGCCTGAAATTAAAAAAATGTAGTCTTATCTTAACTGCAATAACAATATCTTAGCGAATTTCAAGACATAAAATGGAAGTCTTGATTATACTTAAATGACATTCTTTATTTTACCTGTTTCACAGCAGCTGCTACAAAATCATCAACTCGCTCTTTAACATTATAGTCAAACAGGAGAACATCATCCTGCAGACAAAAAATTCATTGAAGAAGGTTCTAGAGCAGAAACATCAAAGCACAATCCATTTTGCATGAGTTTACCTGTATAGGAGGTGACACCTCATTAATTTCAAATGAAAAACCATCAGGAGGACTATAATGCTCAGGAAATATACCAGTGAATATCTGCATGATGAGAATATAATTTCCAAGATGTTACCCCGAAACCAAAGTACCACTCATCTATCGAGTCACACACTATGAAAGGCAAAACAAATTTTGAAATCCCTAACCTGCGAAGATGAACCAAGGGACTTAGAACCCTGCCACACAACCTCAAGAGTCTTTTCATCTTTTCGCTTAGCTCTGTCTTGGTAATCAATTCGAGCGAAAAATAGAGAGTCAAATCCTAACTGCAACAAAATGATTAGTGACCGGGATCAATAGCTCGCCTGCCACAAGGGGATTGGCACTAAAACAGCTTAGGGGATGTACTGAAAGTTTATTAGATAGATGTATCCTTTACTAAATGCACACAAAGTAACCAATATTCAAGTATGTAAACATAGAAGTGACAGAGACATAAAAAAAAAAGGCAACATCCAGGACTCGTACCTCTGCACCTAGTAAGTAAGCTTGAACAGCAGAATGTCCAAAAGGATCAATTTGCCAACCCACTCTAGGTTTCTGCCCAAATTCATCATTGATAAACCGGTGTCCTAAAGTTGTTTGATCAATCAGATCAATGTAATGTGGGGTTGCCTCGTCGTGCATACACATACCACCGTTTCTAATTCACAATAGAAAGGAGAAAAAATCAGATGCATAAAGCAAATTTGTATATAGCTACTAGAGTTGAAAGCGAAGAAAATAAATTAAAAAATCTTTACTACATGAACTCTAGTTGGCCGGAGTTGACAAGCTCCTTGACTTTAGTCTGAAGTGCCTCGCTCTGCTGTCTCCACCACCGCTGGAAGAATGCCTAAAAACATCAATAAAAACCACTCGTTCAGGTAAGAAGTCATCATAAATTCATCAAAGATGTCCGTGTAGTAGCAGGAAAATACATAAAAACATATACGTATTCTGTATTCATAGATAGATACAAAATAATCAAACGTTTGTATTATGAAAAATCTTGCCATTTCAACATAGATGAACTTGCGATTTTTGTCATCCAAAAGTGCTGAAATCACGGAATCCAATACGTTCTGAACACAAGCTCCCTATTCAATCAACCAACAACTAATAAGTATACGACAGATTTACTCATAATTTATGCGCGTGGAGAGAGAGAGAGAGAGAGATAAGAGCGGACAGGAGGTAGCCGACCCGAATCGTATTATTGGCACCGGCGTAGTACTGATCAACGGTCTTCAACCAGCCTACATCGTCGTGAGAGTGAGGGACCAAATGGACGTTGATTTTGTCGGGGACGATTCTATGTGTAGTATTGTAAGCTATGTACTTGGATTCTACCAAGAAGCGAAATCCCGTCAAAAGAAATGGAAGCAATACTAGTATTTTCACCTCCATTGATGTTGCACAACACAACCTAGCTCTAAACTCCTTCTACTACCAACCACTTCCTGCTTCAGTTCAAGATTACAAGTAGCAGATCATCTGAAAGCACAGCACAAACTTCGATCCATCAACCATAAAACTAAATTTGTGTTAGGTGTCGATGGTACAGGAGTCCAATTTCTCTCTCTCTCTCTCTCTCTCTCACACACACAGATGTACGATCAATTCCTCTCTCTCTCGGACCCACTTCTCTGGGACCCTGACTGACGACAGAGGGATAAGCTTGAATTTATAAATTATTAATCAAGGGGATAGTGGATCATTACTACATAAATATAGGTAGGGGTTAGTGATCATACCATATGATATCCCCAATATTTGGGATTTATCCTCTAACAATCCCCCTTTTTTTTTTTTTTTTTTTTAAAGAGAAATAAGGGTGATTATAATCATAATTTTTTACTTTTATCCATTAATGGATAACCATAATTCATCCAACAAGTAGAGGGTAAGTTGCATTCAAATCTTATAGATTTTATTAAAATAATTAGAGGTAACTCGTGCTTAAAGGTATGGTGCAATATGAATGATTTTGAGATGGATGTTGGTGGACGTTTGATGAGTCTATTTGAGACCGTCAAATGAGTTTATTAAAGTCTGTCATGTTTTATATTATAAATTGATTAATTATTTCCATGCCTGAAGACACGAAGTAATAAAAAAAATTGTCAACAATAAACATATTTGTATTCACACCCAAAATTAAATCACAAACATAAAAAATGGGGGTGAACGGTGTTAGTGGTGGTTGGCGGCAGTGGTGATGGTGGGAGACAGTGATGGTTGTGATGAGTGGCAACAACTGTGGTGGTGGTGGCAGCCGTGTGTGACAACGGTGGTGGTGGTTGTGAGTGTGGGACAATGACGGTGGTGGTGGGACGATGACGATGGTGGTGGTGAGCGAAGATGGGTGCTTCTAGGCAACAGTGTGATGTGTGGTGGCGAATGGCGGCGATGGTAAGTGTAGTGGGGGGTAGGTGACAGTGGGTGTCTACAGTGGTGAGCGATGACGGTTGGTGGTGGAGGTGGAACGATGGACAACAATGGTAATGGTGGGGGTGTTGAAGGTGGTAGTGGGATGATGGTGGTAATGGTAATAAATATAAGAATAAGGTGATGAGTGGTGGCAGTAGACGACGATGATAACAATCAGTAGTGGGTGGCAATGGGAGTGCAAGTGGGGCAGTGACAGTGGTGGGTTGACGATGGTGGTGGTAATTATGATGGTCGTGGGGGTGGAGGTAGGGCGATGAGAGTGGTGGTGGTGGCGGGGGCAGTAGTGGTAGTGATGGTGGTGGTGGAGCGGTGGGTGTGGTAGGATGGCGATAGTGGTGGCAGCGGCGGTGGTGTTGAAGTGGTGGGGGTGGTGGTGGTAGAAGTAGTGGTAGAGCGGTTTCAAACACTATTTTTTTTTTTAAACGTACTTATGAAAAATAATTCCTAAAAACACTTATAAAAAATTACTCGAAATACACTCTTAGGAACTATTTTTCCTATTAAATTTGGGGTTTTAATATTAGTCATCAGATTAACTTTAAAGTAAAATTTAAAGAGATCTCAACTACGAATAACAAAAGTCATTTTATTTATCTTTTGAGATTTGAATTGTATTGTACTTTATTATATAGATATGACAATTCCTAATAATGGAAGGGGGGTGCTAGTATTTATTTAACAAATGTTAGGGAGTTGTGGTGTTGTTCTAACAAAATTCCTGGGGTTCAAGTGTATATTTTAAAATTAACTACATCTACGCTTTTACTTTAGCACATATGAAAGATTTTTTAATCCCTTTTTTTAACTTTCCACCAATGAAGAGTAACGTGCAAGTATAGGAACCTGACTATTTCTGGATATGTTTATCTAAACAAGAAAAATCAAACAATCATGGCAAAACTAACGTGGATGAGTGAGCCAGATGATGCTTGATGGGTTAAAGGTTAGTGACTAGTGCATTATCTGCTGTTATCGATAATTTCGTGTATGAATACATTTTATAATTAAAAATTAAATATTTGATCATGTAAATTTTATATTTTAAATATCAATCTTTCATTTTTTTTAATTACATAATTTGATATTAAACTGGAAAAAATAGGAAATAAAAGAGAAGGTAAAAGTAGGTGTGAATTAGTGATTCTATCTGATATTGAATAGTATGTTGGTTGACTTGTTTGTTATTAGTAGTAACTCGTGTCTGAAGGCACGGTGAAACATAAGTGAGAAGTGATGAATTTTGGGAGGGAATAAATTCAATATGAATGGTTTTGAGTGAAATATTAGTACTCGTTGGATGAGTCTATTTGAGATCGTCGAATTGGAGTTATTAAAATTTACCCTATTTTATATTATAGATTATAGATTGGTGGTTATGTAGAAAAAAATATATTTTTAGACAATTTATTTTAATGGATTTTATATTGTTAGATGAAATTTGATGAATATTAGATTAATTTCAACTGTTGTTATATTTTTACAAATATGTAATTCAAATTACCAACTTTAATATTAGATAGACAAGCAATAATCTCATACTTGAAGACATCAAAATTTGAACATTAATCGTATAATTTTTTATGTTTTAAATAATAAATTATTTTTTATTTTATTTTATTACGTAATTTAAAATAAAAATAAAAATAAATAGAAATAAAATAAGAGAGCGAGATAAGGAAGAGAAAAGAGATATGGAAGTGGATTAGTGTGATTGTTTTGTATTTATGAATGTGTTGACTAAATTGTCTAACGTGTGGGACTATGTGGATAAAATGACATTTTTTGATAGATTTTTTTTTTATATGAATTTTATACAATTTGCTCAAAATATGTAAAATTTGAATCAATTTTTATTGTTATTGTACTTTTAAATATTGAGAATTTAACTTAATAGTTGTAATATTAGATAGACTAGCAATACCCCTGGTCTAAACAAATTTTGCAATATTAAAAATCGAACATTGATCGTGCAATGTTTATATTTTAAATAATAATTTATTTTTTTAATTGCATATTTTAAAACTAAAGTGAACATAATAAAAATAAGAAAAGAGGTACGAGCAGTGGCGAAGCCATAAATTTAGCGTTGGTGGGCACCCTAACTAAAAGCTTTAATTTTTTTTTTCCCCAATGAATAAAAATAAACCAACATATTTAAATTTATTGTATTATATTTGATATTTGAATATTCGTTAAATATAAAAGGCTAAACGTTGATGTACATAACGTATATAAAAATAAAAATTAAAAAATTATTCATTAGAACCCTGGACAAAAAATGAGGTTAATTTCATAGCATTGAATCTGAGTCATTCGACGAACTTTCTTACTTTGAAAGCGTTACTTCGTAATTTCATTATAAATACCATTAATATATATATATATAGTCAAGTTATAAGTGATTCATTATTTATCACTTATTTAATTATGTAACCAAATTTTTACAATTTTCATAGCTTAAATAACTATAGAATGAGTTTAACATATTATCAACAACTTATCTAAATATGTTTGTAATGCGTTTGAAGTATGTGCAAAAGTTTATAGTCACTTACTTTTTGGTCATACTAATTGATAGGACAAGAAAATAATAGGGTAGACATATTTAAATATACATAACAATTAACATAAATATATATGGGTAATATACTGTTAAAAAAATCCAAGTTGGGACCGTGCCCCCTGGTCTCCTCTTGGCTTCGGCACTGGGTATGAGAGATATAAATGTGAATTAGTGGAGTAGTCTGACATTTGAAAGTGTGTTTATATATACTATTTATAAAATATCAACGTCTGCGAAAAAAATTTGATTTTCTAATTTATCTCTAATGATTATAATAAAGTCAATTCTACCAACATATTTACTTTCATTAAAAATTTATTTTCTATACATATTTAACTTCTAATTTTTTTGGACTCTTTTAATAGTAGTATTTGATTTTAAAATCCTTGTGGATTGTTTTGATAGTAGTATTTGATTTCAAAATCCTAGTGGGCTCTTTTATTAGTAGTACACTTATATATAATTTATATATATATAACTATTAATATAAAAAAATAAAGTTCAATCTATATTATTATTATTCTATATATGTAGTTAGCATATTGAATTTTAGTGTCAAATTTATGTCACATTTTTTTTATATGAAACAATATAATAATATTATGATACAAATAATAATTTATAGTTTAATCAATCTCTTTGATAAAAAAATATATAATAATATATTTAGATGAACAAATACTAAATAATGACAATCTTACAATTAAATTATATTATAAACAAAAGAGGAAATATATAAAAAGTTGGAAAAATGCCTAAAAAATAAAAGATATGGTCCAAGATGGGTTTTAGAAGTGCTTTTTGTAGGACATCGAAAAAATGCTCCTCCTCCTATGCCCTCTAAAGCCGAGAGTTAGAACCTAGCCAATTTAGATAGAGAAAGACATTCTTAGTTGTTTGTACAAGTGAACGTTGCCCCATTTAGAGATAAAATTCACCAACAAATTTATCCCCACAAATTCATAATATAAGTTTAATTATTTATAAAAAAATATTATTAAATATATTTACGTGCGACTTAGTACTTAAGAAATTAGCATTTAATTTGATGTCACACAATATAAAACACACATATTTTTTTTAATTATATACAACTATTGTGAAACATTAGATAAAATACAAAAAAAAAAAAAAATATATATATATATATATATCCAAAATCATTCTAAAAATACAATTACATGAATTTGAGTTTTTTCACAATACTAAAACCAATTCAATTGTAAAAAAAAAAAACTTTATTAAAGGAGGTCCACTTTTAATATTCCTCCATTGTCCATTCCACCGCCTTCCATCTTTTCCCAAATTATCAAAAAGCTCAACTTTCTTTCTGAAACCCTAATAATTCACTACGCTCTCAACCACCAAAAAGCGTCATCCTTATGGAAGATAGTTTTCGAGTGCGGGTAGACAGGGCTTTTGGATCTTTGGCATCATCTTCAACGTCTTCGTCTCTCAGTTCTCTGTGGTGTCTCTCCGACGAAGAGATCCAAAAAATAGAATGGAATCGACACAAAGAAAACCTCGACGACCAACTGGAATCGAAACCCTACCCTCCAAACCTCGACGGATTCTTTGCCAACCAATCAGCGGTTACTTTTCAAAACGATCTTCCCCAAGACCCCGAGTCCGACCTTCAAGAGCTCAACGATGACTGCGACTACGGCGACCAAGAACGTGAAGAAAACCAAATTCGTGATCTATCCCTCAAACCAGACGACGAAGACTGGGATATTCGGTCCTCAATTGGTCTCGATTGTACCCTCGACTACGAGGTACTCTCTCCCTCTGTGTGTGAGTGTGTTGATTTTGACAGATGCTCTGGTATGAGATTATCTTGCGTTGTGTTCATACTTCATGGTATGTTATAACTCTCTGAGATGCGCTGTGCTGTTTTCTCATATTGTGGCGATTGGTTATAACTGTGATTTGATTTCGTGAGCATTTGTATGCAATTCTGTATGTATGTTTCAAGTAATAACCTGACTGGAATGGCATTCATATGGTTTCAGAGAGCTGATAAAATTAGCTAACATACCCTAGACTTCAATTGTGCATTATGCGCCTTAGAAGGTGCTTTTTGGTGGGAGTTTCAAGGATTTATTGATTTATTTTGTTTAAATTTCTTATTTTATTTCTGCACTTTTATTTTTGGTGGGATGGGATGTTTCCCGCGGGGGGGGGGGGGGGGGGGGGGTTGTTAGGTGGCGCACGTCTGCCCAGTTCATATCGGTTTATTAAGGTATTTAAGCTGTGAGCTCCTATTTACTTTATGCCTTTGTGATGCCCTACTGCATTTTTACTATCCTTTTTCTCACGGAATGTAGCTATTCAATGACTGAGTCGTTTTCCTATGTTCCCAAGTTTTTAAGAGTTTGCCTTGCCAGTCGTTGAGAGTTGAGGGTCAAGTTCTTGATTTATTAATAAATTGATGTTATGCAGGAAGAGGAAGATGAATATGACAAAGTGGCCGTCGGCAGGGAGAAGGCTGGTGATCAATTATGTACTAGTGACATTTATGATTATGGACCAGGCATAAATTCTTACAATGAGCTACCGAATAAATTTAGGGACGTCACTAGGGATCCTCGTGCAAATCACATGGTGGCGAAAATTAGGCTACAAGAAGATGCAGAAGCAGCTGGCAGAATTGATTCCTTGCGTGTTTGTGATGATACTGCACCACGTGCTGCACGAAAATTGGAAGCTGGTGTTGACCCGAAACCAATCCTGAAGAAGAGGGGAATTAATGTGGATTCTAGGTCACCGAAACGTGTCCGGTTTGACCCTGGATGCAAGAATAATTGGGAGGAAGAGGCTGAAGGAGCCAAAGATTTACAAATGGAAACTTCTGCAACAAAAGATGCTACAATGTCAGATGACAAACCTTCTTTGCCACGACATTGTTCTAGTGTTCCAGATTACATTTTGAATCCTTCAAATTACATACATTATACTTTTGATTCGTCGAATGATATTGATGAAGAATCTAATCGGGGAGCCTACATGGACTTTTTTAATATGCTGAAGAAGCCAAGTACCACGGAATCACAGCTGGATGACACCTCGACTGATCTCCCAAGATCTTTGGCATTCATTCCGAAAAAGAAACCATGTGATACTTCAACAGTGGGACGGGTAAGTGCATTCAAGCAAAATGAGGAAGATGTTTCTAAGAAAAAAGCTTTACCCATTAGCATTGCGGCTGGGGATGGTCATGAAAACGAAGTCTGTGGAATGGAGGAAGATGAGCCAGAAACAGATGCAGAGAAACATACCAGCTTGCGAGGATCAGGTCGCCAGTATCGGGTAAAGGCCAGTGTAGATCTGTGTGGGTGAGCTTGTAGCTTGATTGAAACTAGCTGGCGTCTCTAGGCCAGTATGTCTGCCGACCTTGATACAAACTCTTATATTGACGTTGTCTTAGACCTGTAACTGCTTTGAAAATTGGTATTCTCGTAATCACATTGTGCCACTTACATTGTGTAATGGATGGCTTGATACTCCATTATAAAGCATGAAAATGGAATTGCTATCTTCTTTCATTGTTTCTAATACATAGGAGTTGCAGGTCATCTGAATATCGATCAAACAATGTGAGAATCCTTCTTGATGAGCAGACTGGCTAATGTGAACTCATGAAATAGTTGTAAATTCTATTCTTATGTGAATGAAACTCATGAATTATTATGCACAACAGTTGTAGAATTATGCTATTCTATTCTATTTAGGGTCGTCGATAGAACTGTTGTGCAGGTCATCATCAGTTCAGCAATAGAATTATAAGTCGTGGAATCCGTGTAAAATTGACCTTAAATTTTACAACTGTTGTGCACCCAAAGAAATCCACAACTGTCTTAGAAATATAAGAGCCGTGTTCACAACAATTTCCAACTAAAAAGGCCAGTACCAAGCATTTTGGTGAACAAGAATTCATTTGAATCCCCCACTAAAAGCATCTGAAACCAATGAATTGTTATCTGAGGCTATGGTTTAGAGATATTCCATTTGCAAGAGCCTGTCCATTCAAGCCCATGAATACTGAACTTACTTTGTAAAATGCCAGATTCACTAGCTGTAGTCACCGTATTCTTTTACCCATAGACACAAGGCATTGGACGCATTCCTGGAGCAAAATGTCACTCCAACTTCCTTGTAAATACAGTTATGAAAAATTGCAGCAAACTCAAACTGATGGGTGATTTAAAAGTCATTGTATATAGTTCATCCCTCCATCAATATATTAGGAGTGACCTTCTAAGTCCAGAATACTCAATTTATCAGTCATATTCCCTCTAAGCTACAAAATAATTTGTTGCGTAAAGAAACGTATACATGAACGAAATGTATTCACAACTAAATTTCTTTAAAAAATGATCATATCATTTTCTCATTGAAATGGGGCGGTATTTAGTGTATCATTTGTAGTAATCCACCTTTCCCACCCTCTGGAGTTACAGTGACGGGAAAGAATTGATTGTCAATCTCAAATGAGAGTACAACAGTTGACTGCAAAAACAATACAGATACAACCAACAAATTCTACCTCCTAACTACACCGCGAAGTGGCCCAAAAAAAGTGTCAGCCAAAGTCTCGCTTCGCACAAAGAGTTGACTGAGGAGCATGTATTAGTATAAATAGCAGCAGCTAACAAAACAGCCTAGAACAAGCGCTTCCGACAATCTTCTGCACCGCAGTAGCATGCCATTTGCCTTATCTTCCCATCAGGATCCATGACACTATCGAGGGCATAGCCGTAATCGTACGTCAGCTCCTAAGAGTAGTCAATGTTCAAAACAAAAGTGATAATCAGTTCTTATGCTACGCAGCAGGAAAAAAAAAAACAGAAGACACAATTATTAAAACACACAATCACTAAGATGCAGTTTATCAAACCATGTAATGTATCCTTCAAATTTTAATGACCAGTCTCATTTGACTTCAAAAATTGCAATTAGGTGTATTCTATCCTGGAGTTTGACCAGACAACATTTCTAGAGTATAAAGAAAGAGAACCTGCCGTCCTACTTTTCAGGATTAGTTCTCATACCGAATTCTAGGTTTACCTATTTTATCCATATCCTATTTTTGGGAAACTAAAGGTAAATGGATAACTTTAGTCGTCTACAATTTTGAACTCGTTCAAAAGTTCTCCCACTTCCTCCTTTTCCTCATTTTATCCCTTATCCAAATTTATTTCTTACCATTTATATTGCTTCCAAGTTCCAATCACACAAGTTCCAGGTGCATCACATGAACATTAGTATTTAGGTACATAAATTAATTCTAGAATGGCTCCTGCTTAGGCATCAACCCTAGCAGAAAGGCATACACACCAGAGCAAAGGTACTATTCTGCTGAATAAACTGTAGAGCAGGAAGATAAAGTATGTTATTGCAATTTTTGTCGATACATGACGTGCAACTATTCATTCATCCCAAGTTCAACAAGAAGTCATATGTATCAAAAAGGTAAAACAGTTCCAGGAAGATAAATACATTATTGTAATGATGTGCAACTATTGATTCATCCCAAGTTCAACAACCACTTATATGTATGTCAGATAGAACATAAAAAAGGTAAAACAGTTCTAAATGTCTCAAACTATCTCCCCCGGGAAAAAATACAAAAATATGACTTCCAAAAAAGTTTTAAAATGCTCAACTCATTTTTTAACATGATCACCAATGTTTATTAAATACTTAACCATTCCAAATTATACTTGAACCTGTTCACATCAAAATCAGCATGTGATAAAACTGAACATTAGCCCATGGGCTGCATGTTGACACAAAGGGCCATTACTTAATGTTGGCCAGCAAATGCAAAGTGATTAGAAGGGTATAGAGCATACTTAACAGCCTTCATTATCATTTGAGAAAAAAGATAGGTTTAGAACTGGATCAATCCTTCCACACTCAACAATCCAACGTTTCACCATCAAAACAAGCCTCTCAACAAGTTATTGAGGATGGATTTCAAACGATACAAAAACAAACAAATAAACACACGCACAAACACAGAGATAGGGGCAGGAACAAAGAACCTTTAGTGGAGGTATATTGTCTGCAGCAACTAGCGTCACCCGAGCTAGTTTAATATTATGGTGGGTGCTCAAGATACATTGAACAAACAGGTTTGGTTGACAGCTATGGTTGATAAACCTGGCAACATTGCCAGTGGAGCCCGCATCAATGCAGAATTCTGGCACACTTTCAGATTTCTTATCATCATCCTTTTCCAAATATGTAGGTAAAGTAACATCTCCCAAGCGTCTCTATTTAGAAGAAAATTTTAGTTAATAATGTACAAGGGTGGATGTAACAAAATAGAATCCAATTCAACAAGCCTCAATCTTACTACTTAAGGTTTGTTGTGTTGATTCATTTGCAAGGACCAAAATTCATGTAAGTACATAGTTTCAATCAGCTCTAAAAAAGAAATGTTTCGAAACCTTGGTTGAAACATCCCGAGGCATCGCAAAATATTCGGAAACACCTTAAAACATAGTGGTACACTTGGAAATAACACCCCATATACAAGTGACATAATGTGTGCAATGGATGGCACAAGTACCTCTCAGCAGTTGCTATGCTTTTTGTAGTATCACATTGACTTTCTATTTTTAACCAAACATAATTCCAGGAAATCAACATTTAGAACCTCTTTCAGAACCCTCACAAGTGCTTGAGGCCAATTAAACCTCATCTTTTAGCATCTAGACAACACTCCATTAGCCAACATAAAACCAACCAGCCTTAATCCTAAGCCGGTTCTGGGTCTTTAGATACCCCTTTACTTTTTTAACACAAAACTGTGTTAAAATTAAGAACAACCAGAATGTAAGTGGTAGGGCAAAAAGGTGGTCCAGAAAGCCTTCAGTTCAGAATAGGGGTTGCAAATAATTAACAGTCACAACGTGTGCAAGATTTCCACTAACTATTATTTCATACCTCAAATCAACAGGGCATCAAAACACATCATAGTCCATGGCATTATCCTCTGCACAAGCACTTAAGAGTAACTATGTACTTTGACTAGATATAAAGGCAAACAACATGCATACCGCCAGGTGTGGGAGGGATACCAAATTGGGACTCTACTGCAACATACACGGTATTTAAAATGACTTCACAGACCATGATTTTCAAAGTTTTTTTTTTTGACAAAAGATAACAGGTGTGAGCAGATTCACTAATAAACATGGAAAAGATATTCAAGAAGAATTCCCATAGGATTCAATTGACATTAAACATTAAAAGAGAAGATTTGTCGCACAGTTAACTCAGCAAATGAGAACAAAAAAGTAAAATAAAATTCAGCAAAATTAATAAGAGTTGCTCTATCCATACCTCCCTACCATCAAGCCCCTTCATTGTCTGTAAGCAGTCAATGTCAAAAATATAACTATTTTCACTAGCTGTGTCTACTTCATCTGTCTTCTTAAGTATCCCTATGTATTCACAAACTGGAGCTCCAGAAGGTATATAATCCCAAGATCTAACACCCCAACCTTTCTTTGGAGTACGAAAAACCTGTTAAGAACAGCAAGTTGAGAACGAAACAGATGCAAGAAAAAACAAATTGATATTTGGAGCCAAACGACAGCAAGTGGTTAATCGGCTATGGTCACAGAACCTCAAGTCGGTATCTGAGCCCTCTTTGAGATGTCCGGTTGACACAACCAGGTCCACATCCACAATTCGGACCACATTCAAACACCACAGCTTTAGGTTCAATTAATCTGAAAGGGACAATGTTGGCAAGAGAATCATCAGGAGCAAAAAACTAAAAACCCATAACTCAAACAAGAACCAGGTCAGAAATTTTAGGCAAACCAACAACTACCACAACAATCATTGGACCATTGCTTTATACAGAACAAGAAGAACTGAAGAAGAATCATGTGTCATCCAAACTAGAGCCAGGCAAAAGCGCACAAACACCAATTAATTTCAGAATCAACTCAATTGAATCACAGAGATTACACATATACAGTTTGCTCAGATTCTCATACACACACTAGAACCAAGATTCCAAAAGTATATAGTTTTTTTTTTTTGCTTTGGATTAAATGATTAACTTATGAAACTACTCAGGATACCCCGTAGTCTGGACAGCAAAGAAATTCATATTATGATCTGAACAATATGCATGTGCTGAAAATAAGAATCGGTCTGTAGGTACAGTGAATGTATGAGACATCCGAAAATCAGCAATTACACTTTTATCGTTAAGAACTAAGAATTCAACTACGTACTAATAAACTCAAACCAACAAATAAGAAACAAATTGTAGAGGGGTTAATTCCCACGTACCCTTATACCTCGTGAAGAGGTTCCACACAAGGAAAGGACAACAAATGCTCTAACAAAAAGAACAGCGTTAAAAAAATGAGCTCAAGATGCTCTGAATTCTCTTTCTTCCAAAGTTTCTGTAGTAGTATGCCAATATTTATAGTAGTAGGTGGGTAAACTAGATCTAACGATCATGTGAGACTGGAGGACTTCGAAGAAGTGTGCATTGTACAGCTAAGTGTAGGCCTGTGAGGCTTGACCGAGCCTCATAAATGATCACAATCTTTTGATTTTCCCTAGTTTCATGGGTGTCAAAGTACTATTTCTCCAGGTTAGATATAACCCCTTGACAGAACAAAGCCACCATGCCACATGCCCTTCTGAATCCAAGGTACAAACCATAACACTGTGAAGAGAGTTCATACTTCACATTGACACATCAAAGATTAGAGCTACTAAAGGTTGGTCTATATGATTCAGGGCCTCTCCACCCAGTCCCTAACCATCGACAATTGGTTTTGGGTTGAATGCTTTAATATGATATAAGAGTTGGGTTCTGGATGGTCGGCGGACCAAGTCTCTCGGCCATCTATATTTCATGGTATACAAGTCTTATGCCTCGATTTGGCTTGTTCAAGCAAAATCAGGTCCCACTTGAGGAAAGGCATGAACCGAGCTTGTATTCCACATTAAAAAATTAGGACCACCTAAAGTTAGTTTATATGTTTGAAGGATCTTGCCACTCATAACCAATTGTGGTTGTGAGTTAGATGCTCAAAGCAAGCAACAAGGGCACAGTCAATCGCATGGCTCGAGTTACAGTGTATCCTATGGCCAGCCATCAACGCCGAACCAGATCAACACCTACACAAATAGGGGCTAGTGACTGTAGGCTAGAAGATCAATTGATAACAAATCTCAAGATAAAGAAGTAACCCAACCAACTTATTAAGCAAATGTTTAAAACTCTGGTATTTTTTGCTAAATTAATTTACTCCTGTGATATTTTTATCCCACAGAAACATTTTCTTCTAAAGTTTTAGAGTCATGATAGGATAGTAGTTAGTTCAGAATTGAGAATAGTACAAAATTGGAGAGAAAGTATTCCCAATGTGGTCAAAAAGAAGCACAATGAGGTAACATGCAAATCTCACTAGCCCCAATCCCCAAACCACAAGTAATCTTTCCAAAGAGGAACTCAATAAATAAGAAAAGAAAATACTAATCTACAAGTCAACACCTATTTTGGCATCTATTCCATCTCAAAAGGTGTTTATCAATATTGACACCAATGTTAGTGTTCATAGATGGAATTATAGATTTGTTGACGTTACCATTAACTATTAAGGCACACGGCTAGAAGAAACAAAAACACAATAATTATAGACATCATATTCAACATCATAAATTGAACTACCAAATGAAATCAATTCCCTCTTGTTTAAGATTTTATCTGACAAATATACTCCCACAAATACTTTCGAAAGTTTTTACAATTTCTTTCTTACCTGCCACCATCACGGTGAACATATGGAAAGTCGGAGCCATTTAGTCTAGCACAGGCACAACTCTTGGGATCAACACAAGTACCCTTACAACTGCATCCAAGGGCATTTGGAGGAATCTTCACACTTTTTGAAACTTTAATAAACTTGCAATAGGTGAAACCTGATACTGTTTAGGATTCAACACGACCAAATAGTTAGATTTTGACAATATGTGTATGTCTTAACCAGAGGCAGAGCTAGGATTCTAGCTTTGTGGGGGCAAAATATGAATAAAAAACAAGTGATGCGAAAAATATTCTAACTTTGAATATAAAAATATATATTAAGATTTAAGACTAAATTATTATGTGAACCATAAAATTAGTGTTAATGATATATCAAAACAAAACACCACACCAACTCGAACTCTAAAAATCATTTATAATTGATTTGTGTACTCAATTTCTCAGTCATTTCCTTTCCATATACACAATGTGTGAGTCCGTGACAAAATCATAATTTATTTGTTGTGAGTTCTCAACCTTGGTGAGAAATTGATTCTTTGGAAAAGTAAAAAATACCATTTTTGGTTAGTGCATTGTACCATTTTATCTAATTGTATTTTATTGAATTACAAGTCACTAACATATTAAAAAAAAAGTGATAGACAGCTATATAATTTTTTTAGAAAAATAATGGATAATATATTAAATAAAATAATAATATTATCTTGGGTCAATATATTTGGGTCAGGGTATTTCATATTTTTTTTCATTCAATCCAAAAATAAAACATTTGCGAAGAAAAATAGAATCACTATAAATTATTAGAAATCAATGGGGCAATCAAAATTGTGAAGAATTGTGTTTTTTGAACACTAAATATGCAGTATTTACAAATAGGCCAAGGAGGGCAATTGCCCCCATATCAATCAAGATAGCTCCGCCATTGATCTTAACGAAAGATAATCTTGGGGAAGAGAAACATGAAGGAAAAAATTTTTAATATAGGGAAATCCGAAAGAAGAAGAGTTCATGAATAACAACCATAGCTCACCGGTGGAAGGAAAAAAAAACAGTTTAAAATTTGAAACAAATCTAGGAATTAATAAAAAGACGTACCGAGAAACAAAAACCTTTATATGATTTTATAGACTTAGAGAATGCAAATAGTATAGTCCTAGAGATATAGCATGATGGGTTTTAAAGCAGAAAAAAAGTTATAAATAAACATAATGATATAAGGGATGTGTACGAGGACAAGTTGGGTCTGGTCGGGTATTGCCTTTTCTGGTTTGTCCCAGGAGGAACCCTTAACATGAACATGACACATTTACTTAACCATGTCAAGTTTCCTAACACAATTGTGTCAACTTGGCACACCCATTTAATATACGGGTCATGTTCAAGGTGACACATATCATTCGTCAATCAACCAACACGCCTGACCAAAATTAAAAACATCTAACTAAACAATCGCATATCCGATCAAAAATGCAATCCTAAAAAATGCAAAAAAAAAAAATGGAACAAATAATCAACTTCTAACAATTTGAGAGCGAAACTTAACTAAAGAAATTTTGATTTTTTAATATTTATCAAAATGCATAACACTATATCAACTACCCAAAAAGCTATAGACCATTGATTCCGTCAAAATCAAAACCAATATAAGTATTACAAAATAATGAAAAAGGAGAATTACAACCAGACTCCCTGAAGTTTGTCACTTAATCATTCAAATCCATTAAGTGACAAACTTCAGAGGGGTCTAGGTGTAATTCTCCCTAATAAAAAACCTACTACACTTCATGACAAGCCGATATCAAAAGCTTATACAATGTACCACTTCAAATAGCAAAAGCAAAGCACCAGGGGACCACCACTCATTAGGCTCCCACAAGTGGTCAACCAAACAACACAACTATACTCATTAAGCTCAACATCTGACCATTTCATTCTAAGAAAAACTCTATGGAATCATATTCTCAATCCAACTTTTCGAAGCTAATCAACTTTGTGTTCTAGTTAAGGTAAGCAACAGTGAGAAATTGGAAAATTCGGGTGCGGCTTTTGGGAAGGAATAGATGAGGATTTGGAGGGAGAGAGAGAAAGATAAAGTGGGGGTAGGGGGAGTTATGGTGTTCAATGAATAAGTCACTGGGACTAAGTGAAGAAAGATTTGGCAATTTGAGATTCAGAGTGAGAAACAAGAGAATTGATGTGAGAAAAAACTGAGGACAATGGTGGTGGAAAGGGATAGTGCCATGTTCGTTGGTGATGGGTTTTGCTTTAAGCAACAAGAAAAAGAGTACCAAAAACGCAAAAAGAGGAAGTTTTAGGGGAAAATATGAGGAATAGGGCAAAAAGATAGACGATTGATGAAATTAGGATTGGACTTTTTTCAGTTTATACCCAAATTCAACTGGTGTACATAGGTTATTTTCTACTTAGAGCTAATGGGTTGCATGGAAAACTAACCGGGTTAGGCATGTCATTTAGGTTGTAGGTTATTTACTTGAACCATTTCTTTTTCATGTTCTTGGTTGTGTAATTTTTGGGTTTGTGTAAAGAAATAGCCAACCATAACCCCCTAATTTCGTATTGGATTCGTGTCTTGTTGTAGTGTCGTCTCAATCATTCCCACCCTTATACAAGCAAAAATTTCCATGCAAAATGAGTAGCAACACAGCCCAACAATGACAAGTTTTTTATTAAAAAAAGGATTAGACTTTTTTGCAACTAAAAGCTTCAAAACAATGGCTCAAATTCAGATAGCAAAAATGTCGCAAGCCAAGAGAATGAGTATATATATATATAAGGAAAGTCAGCTAACATTAACAAGCTTTCCACAATCACATCTTTAACAAACTAATTCAGATAATCGAACTTGCCTGCAGGTGCAACTGGTGGATCATCAACCAAATTTGTAGCTGGGATGGGAATATCCTCTTGGCCATCAGAAATGTCCGCGCACACCAATCTTATCCATAAAAATAGTAAGTTTAAGTCACATTCTTAATTAATAACTAAGAATTGATAAACGTTGATTATGAAACAGTTATTATCTTACCCACGTATTTCGGAAATAGAGTTAGGAATCCGGCCTCGAGTATATTGAACCTATTATAGAGGCGGTAAAAAAAAAGAAGATAAAAGCTTTAGTAAAAAAAATGGCCATGCATCATAACAATCCAGCCACGGGAAAAAGAGATTCAAGATATGCTTAGATACAGACAATAAAGGAAATGTGAGAATTGAAGTATATAATATATGCCAACAAGTCTGACAACAACCAAAAAGGAAAAGAAATGGTCAAAAAAGCAGCCAAGATATGGATAAATGTTCAATAGGTGGAAAATACACAAGAAACATAGCACCAGTATCAAAAGTAACAATTCAAAGACAAGGTGTGGGGTGGTAACAGTGGATGAGGACATCATGGCCCAAGAGAGACTCGTGTTTCCAATAACCAACCAAAGATCCTCAAAAGCTTGATAATATAGGTGACTATTCTCATCATAAACCAAGAGAATCCATTGTCACAAAGAAGATAGGTAGTCCTGGTGTGATTATATTGTTGTCAGTAGTCATAAACTCAAAGGGGCAAAGTAAAGATAGTAAGAAAAAAGGTAGGTAGAGAGAGAGCAGACTATAAAGGAGAAGAAAGGAAGAGTCGAAGAGAAACATAGAGGATATATTTCAACATTGTTACGTAGCCAAAATTACTCTCCTTCTTAAAATGAGAATTTTACTTTCCTAAATTTAGAAAAGAAAAGGTCCTCATCAAGAATATTTGCTCAAAGCAGAAGCATTTGTGCAACTAGTATAACAACAACAAGAGCCTTCAAAGACATCAGGGATGGGAAGCCCAGCAGTATCACCTGCCTTAACCTAAGGAAGATATCATGTGTCCGAGCTGAACTAAAGGAACAGAGAAGAAAGAAGAAAAATAGAATATTATTACTGCAGTTAGTCTGTGCAATCACATAAAACATTACCTAACATACACAATAAAAGCCTTTATATAGTAGAGCAACATAATATAAAGTAAACGATTAAACTACCCTTAAAACTAATATGTTAAAATTAGACTGAACAAACGTGGCCAAATAATCCCAATATCTAGTCATAACTGAGTAAAATTCGTGTATGTTTCTATCGCTTTAACGTGCAGCTTGAATTTCATGGTCAAGTTGATACCTCTTTGCAAAGTTAGATCGAACAAACATGGCCAACTAGTCCCAAATTTGCTTAGCTGTAGTGAATTTTGTCATGTGAACACCAATGGTTTGATCCACTAAATTATTAATCCAAGTAATGATTTTAGAATTATTGACGTTTATTTAATTTCAATTTTATGATCTGTACTAAGCATGCATATTATCCCCATTTTAATATTTTACTTGTAATTAGATTACATCGAGGGATAACGTACATACGTCCCCCCTGTCTATGTGTAATTTAATTTATTAATTAATAAAATTCTCCTCGCACCGTCGAAGTTCTCAAAAAAAAAAATAAATAACTCCAACTGTTAAAAAAGTTGTTCGATTAAATCGAGCAATCCAGGCAAAAGATGGTTACTAGCCAGCTGAAAATGCAAGCGTCAACTTTTTTACACCTCCCTTAGTAAGTGTTTTATTTTCAAATTCCAAACATAAATTTCTCTCTTGGCCTAACTGTTGTCTGGATGAATATGTTACAATATGCAGATCATTGCCTTGTACATCAGTGGAGCAATTAATACTATCCTAACACCAAAACACAAGAAAGAGATGATTCGTTGGCTTTACAATCACCAAGTAATAACAAAAGCTCAATGCTTTTTTTTTCTTTTTCTTCATGGTAGTGAATTTTTGACATACATTATCTAACTAGTAGAATATGGCAGAATGATGATGGTGGATGGGGATTTTACATAAAGGGGCATAGCACCATGATTGGCTCAGCACTTAGTTACGTCACGTTACAAATTCTAGGAGGACCCGATGATGGTGATGGTGCAATTGCAAGAGCCCGAAAATGGATCCTTGATCATGGCGGTGCCACGGGAATACCCTCATGATGAAAGACTTATCTCGCAGTAAAAATAATTTGTTAAAATTTTGGGGTCATAACTTATATATATATGATGGATTTTAATGAATGTCACAAGGTGTTTGATCTAATGCTCCTATGAGGAAAGAGATTACTATAAGGAGTAATTGTTTTAGCATCCAAGAAATAAAGTGGATAAAAACAGTTGCAACTTCAATTAATTTTTTTTTCCTTTCTCTTCTATGCAAAAGTTGTGCTTCTCAAAACATTAACATGTAAAATCTTTATTGTGTAGGTACTTGAAGTGTATGAATGGGATGGTTGCAACCCACTGACCCCAAAATTCTAGCTTTTCCCTTCAGTTTTACCTTATCATCCAGGTTGTAAGGGGAAAAAATGGGATAACCTCACGTGACACTCTTTTCTGGGTTTGAATTGAAGCTTTGTCGATTCCTCCCTACAAAACGAACAAACTGCCAAGGATCGAAGTGCTTTGATCGAATACACTCCGATGCTTAAGTCAGTAATTGAAGAATTAAGAGAATATAAAAAGGATTCAACGTACCTCTACTGTACTCTGCGCGTTCCTTTTTATAATGATTCTTCCAGCTAAGGTTTCGGTAACATATGCTGTAAGGTGGCACACCTTGCTTTGGTTCAGGACTTTAGTTAGGAAACTAGCAAAAATCTCTCCTGACGTCGTGCAATTGACTAGCTCCTTCCGTGCCGATAATTATGCTCGTCAGTTATATCAATCCCTTGATTGTAGTTATTCGTTAAAGGTGATATCTTTTTAAATGTTTGACCTCAGTTCTACTGAGGCTGAACATGTAGAGCTCAACTCTGACAATGTCGAGCTCCACTTTGCCGAACAAGTGTCAGTTCGGTAATTTGCTTTGCTGATTGACTCATTGTTTCCTTACCTGTTTTGATAACATCATTGTCACATGCGCCTATTCAATGCTCATCATACGTGTCACAATTTCTAATGCTTCTTCACTTGCCCCCATAAACGTGTGTCAAACATTTTTCGTCTGGCAGTCGTTTCGTGCTTTGGACCCATCATTCCCTGTGTCCTGAAGATGTGAATTTCATTCTGGCTGCGTACTTTGCACTGGTTCCTTGTCCTTTGTCTCTTCAATTTCCCTTCCTTCCTTTAAAAGGCAAACTGCTTTTTACTTTATCTTTCTTACCTGTTTCCTCTGACTTTTACTTCCTTGTTTGCTCTGGATATCACTCTCTTACTTTCTTTCATGGCTCCCCTTCTTCCTTTTGAAGTCCCAGCATTCAAAATCCGATACCAAATTCCTGACGATGTTGATATTCGAATAGCTGGAGCAGACGAACCTCTCATTGGAACCAGAGAGTCTATTCCCATGTACACTCGAGCCATAACCGAAGGTGGTGTTCGTTTCCCTCTACATCCTCTCCTCCTCTGGGTACTCTCTGCCTTAAAACTCTGCCCTATCCAATACTGCCCTAATTTCTTTATGATCATGAAGGGAATAGTTGCACTCAACAAGCTACTGAACCTGAACTTAGGCCTTTGGGAAATCTTATACTGCTACATTGTCAAGCCTTCCGGAGATAACTACTACTTGGTGTTGGAGTTATTTCCTAATTTAGAGTTATTTCCTAATTTGTTAGGGTTTTCCTTATTTTGTCTAGTTTAGAGTTATTTCCTAGTTTATTAGGGTTTTCCTTATTTTACCCTTCTTTATTATACCTTTATTTTTGAATATATATACGAGGGAGTCTACAATTGGTTTGTATCCCTTTCTTTCTTCTAAATATTTCAAGTTGGTATCAGAGCATGGTTTCAATCCAAAATATATTGTAGCACCACAGTAATTTAGTTGGAGAAAGAATATATTCTTGGATTAGGGTTGTTGATTTTTTGAGGTTCTAAGGGTTGTGAACAGTGTCGAAGTACTGTTCACACGCCGTGAACAATACAGCATGGTTTCGATCCAAAATATATTGTAGCACCACAGTAATTTAGTTGGAGAAAGAATATATTCTTGGATTAGGGTTGTTGATTTTTTGAGGTTCTAAGGGCTGTGAACAGTGTCGAATTTGACTGTTATGGGTATTTGATTTACAAAGTTGTTGAGTTGATTTGTGACGAACTTTGGATTATTTGGCGTTGGCTGTCTCCTCTCTTCTGCTAGTGTTTCTCGTTGTTTGGTCTTCCTTGCTGAACTAGTCGTTGCAAGGTAAGAAATCCTAATTACTAGAGTTTGTTGATTTTGGCTACTGCTGGTTGAGGCTATTGGTTTGGCTTTTCTTCTTCTCTTTGTCTGATTTGAGCTTCTCTTTGTTAGACTATTAGTTTCTCTTTGTTGGACAACCCCAATCCTTTGGGTTTGTTGATTTTGTCTATTTTTGGTTTGGCTATTCTTTTGTTAATTTGGGCCGTTGTTGGTTTTGTGCATTGAGGATTCGTCACGTTGCTGGTTTGTTTAATCTGTTTGTTGAGCCGGTGATGCTGTTTGCTGGACTGGTCTGATTGTAAGGCAGTCAGTGATGGGTCACTGCCCAGCCCACTCATCAGCCCGCTGTCAGGTCGCGTTTTTTGTTGAGTGGGCTTCGTTCTTCGCACTCTTCGTTGATCTGCTTTTGATGCAGTATATCACTTTTATATTTTCTAAATTTTTGGGCACCGTGACTGAATTTCTTCGTTGATTTGCTCTTGATGCAGTAGTTCATTTATTTATATTTCTTGAATTTCTAGGCACCGTGACCTGATTATTTGGGAGTTTTCTAGACCTTCTTTATTTGTCGCTATTGGTCGACTGGAGGTATATTGTTCTCCCTTATTTTATCTCTCTATTTATTTTAGAGTTGTTTTTCTGGGCACCGTGATCTAATTATTTGAGAGTTTTCTGGACCTTCTTTATTTGTCGCTATTGATCGACTGGAGGTATATTGTTCTCCCTTATTTTATCTCTCTATTTATTTTAGAGATTTCTTCGTTGATCTGCTCTTGATACAGTAGATCATTTATTTATATTTCTTGGATTTCTGGGCACCGTGACCTGATTATTTGAGAGCTTTTTTGGACCTTCTTTATTTGTCGCTATTGGTCGACTACAGGTATATTGTTCTCCCTTATTTTATCTCTCTATTTATTTTAGAGTTGTTTTTCTGTCACGGGTGCCCTAGTATTATTGTTGCTATGACCACTACTGAGGGATTTGAGACCCCTACTGTTAACACCTCTACCGTTGAGACCTCTATTGGTACTTCCACTTTTATGTTTGACCAGTATACAGTACCTACTGGCACAGTTGCATTACCAGCACTGCCAAGCATGATCTCTCAGAAAGTTAGGGCACAATTGTTGAATGGTCGTAACTTCGCTGAGTGGTCTCGCTCATTCCAACTTTTCTTAGGCCGTGTAGGGAAGCTTGATTGGCTGACGAGATCTCACCCAAAGCCAGCTAATGACGACCCTGGATATTCTGCGTGGTTCTCTGAGAACTGCGCTATTCTTGGATGGTTATTTGGCTCGATGGAGCCATCTGTTTGCAGGATTTACCAGTTTCATAGCTCTGTTCCGAAGCTATGGAACACATTATACCGTCTCCTCGCGGCCGTACTGCTGCTACTGCTGAGATACCACCACCTACTACCGCTGTTCCTGTTGCTGCTCCTACTGTTCCTCCTTGGCAGAGTGATATGGATGCTATCATATCCCAATTGGATATACTTATATCCACTCTGACTTCCCAGGGTCCGACTTCTGCTACTGCCACCACTACAGGGCCTGAGTACCAAGAGGATTATTATCAGGGGACATGAGAGAGATGGATTTGTCTTTATCTGTTCCTAGCTTGCATGCTAGTATTTTACCTAATTTCTTCGAGAGAAGGTTAGCAGTAGTATTGTCACTCCATCGTTTGTGGGGATCAGTGATCAGGTTGCAGATGTTTTTACCAAACCTGTCACTCTATCCATTCTTCGGGACTCCGTTGTCAAGCTTGGCTTAATTGACATTTTTGCGCCTAGCTTGAAGGGGAGTGTTGGAGTTATTTCCTAGTTTGGAGTTATTTCCTAATTTGTTAAGATTTTCCTTATTTTACCTAGTTTGGAGTTATTTCCTAGTTTGGAGTTATTTCCTAGTTTGTTAGGGTTTTCCTTATTTTACCCTTCCTTATTGTACCTTTATTTTTGAATATATATACGGGGGGCTCTACAATTGGTTTGTATCCCTTTCTTTCTTCTAAATATTTCAAGTATTGGCAATGAGAAAGAAAAATCGATACTTGGTGACTCATCTTTTAGATTCGAATAAGGGTCACAAAAATCACATCGTGTTCGTTTCTGGCAACTGGGAGTATGCTGCTGGTGAGACTCCCTCCTACAGATGTCGTTACGAAGAGGGCGCACCACGTGATTGATTATAATCTTGATGGTTTTATATATTTTTCTTCTAAAAAGAATTCTACGTTATCTCCTTCCCTCTCCTAATTGTTCAGGGGAGACTGTAAAGGGAGAATATCTTAGCAATCGATGAAGATGGAGTTGAAGAAGGTGTGGGATTTCAACGATTCTCTTTTCTGCCGAGCCGCGCATACTTTGCTCGGATATACCCCCACCTACACATCTTTTATAGCAATTCCACCTCGTCCAAACGCAACACTCGTCGAAGACAGACAAGCAATTCAGTCGGTTCGACAACAATCACCTAGACCTACTGCGTCTGCCGAACCTACTGCGTCTACCCCAATCGTCATTACCGAGGCTAAAAATGTGGTTGAGCCTTTGGTTGATTCTTCTATTCAAGTCTTAGCTGACTCTGCCCCCACCTCTCCTGTTCAAGCTCACCCCCAAGCTGCTACTTCCGAGCCAATCATTACTCTAGTCGTCATTCCAGAGTCTGACACCATACTTTTTGACGAACCAATCTCTAAAAAGCGCAAAGTTTTAGAGTCTAATGTTGCTAGTCCTGAGCCTGTTGTACCTCCCTTTAGGCCTATTTTAAAGGCCAAAGGAAAAGAGATAATTGTTCGGGACTCTGCTATTGAAGACTTCAACGTGGTTGTGGGGATTGCAAGAGGTGTGATCTTTCCTCGAGCCCTAGTTGCAAACAAAGCTTTGTCAGACGATGAGATCACTCGATAAGCTCTTCAACATATGGTTCTGGTATCCATTCCTCCCTTTTTTTTTTATATTGCTTTTACTTCTTATTTCTTTTTTTGAGCCTTTTTATGTCCTGTGCAGGGTCTCCAAAAAAGTTCACGAGGTCGGTGCGAGGATTGCAAGAAAGGACAAGGCCATGAAAAAGGCCATTCATGAGCGTATGTCTGCCCTCGCCAAAAAGGAATCCATCGATGAGGAGTATGCAAAACTTTGTGAGGAAATGCTAGTCTTGCAGGCTTAAATGCTTAGCCCGTCTGAAGACAAGAACAAGCTTGCTATCGAAGGTGATGATTTGAAGGCGTCTGAAAGTGCACTTAATGTCGAGCTTTCGCAAACTCAGCTTGACCATTCCAGCCTTTTGGAAGAATTTCAAAATTTCAAAACCGAAGATTAAAAAAAACAAAGAACATAAAGAAAATATTATTACGACACTTAGTCTGTGCAATCACATAAAACATTACTTAACATACACAATAAAAGCCTTTATATAGTAGGGCAACATAAGAAAAACTAAATGACTAAACTACCCTGAAAACTAATATACTAGAATACTCTAACAAAAAAAAAAACCCAAAAGAAATTAAGCTTTTAAGGGAAAAATAGAAAACCTGATTTGTGGTCATGAGAGGCTGCCCTTCAAGCCGCTTCAGTCGAAACTTAAACACAGTAAACCCTGAAACACCTTTCTCTGCCCAGTAATTAACAACCTGCAAAATCATTGTAGCAAAATGAAGACCAACTGCTTGCAGAGTTCTAAGAAACTACACTCGGATCACCAATCAATCTGCAGTAGGAATGTGCACGAATCAAAACCACGTTGCTTTAATGCACATAAAACTAAAAAGCTAATTCTCCCACAAACCCAAGTTGACAGTTATCACCAATGAAGTATAACTCACCAAAATGGACTTCGCTGAAATCTTTTTTTATGTACCCCAAATTATTTAGCCGACTCTTAAGGAGAAGGTGCAGGTGCACTAAGCGGTAAGTGGGGAACAAATTTAGATCTACTACCTAGTAAGGATTATGTCTCATTCCCACCAAGAAGGCTTGCCTCTGTAAGAATGGAATTCATGCCTTCGTAGAGAAGGTCAGGATTCCTGGCCCCACGAGTTAACTAGCAACGGTTTTTTAGTGGAAAACTTAACAACCAACCATGTCCAAGTTCAGGCAACTCTTTACCAATTGGTCCAAACTCCAAATCCTAAAGTAAAGATGATTCTTACCCGATCCATAAACATGCAAGGAGACACAAAATGAACCATCAGAATGTGCAATCTATCACAAACATTAGAGGACTAATATTGCTACTCCAATAGGAAACATCGTTAAGCTTTTCAATCTATAAAGAAAAGATGATCACATTATGTATCAAAACAATGCATTTTCGAAAAAAAAAAAAAAACAATATGGAAGGATGTTACATGGTTCTAATGCCAGAACATAAGCACAAGTTTGCGTCATAACACAATGAATATTATAAAGAAAAGACAAAAAAAACCTACTCGAGTATGTTTCGGATAATACCTGGTATAAGCCATCATATGTGTAAACTTTGCCCACATAACTATTTGCACTTTGATGGCCACGAACAACTCTAACAGGCACACATTGTTCCATACAGTTCTGTAATTAAGTAAAAAAAATTGTTGAAACCCTGACTTACAGCGTTAAAGTAGAAGATGTCATATTAATATTTTCACACATACATCAACCCCGACGTAAAAATTTTAAAAAAAATAATCAGGTTCTAGCACACATAAATATATGGCTGCAGACCCCCAAGACGAAACGGTCATAAACGAAACTGTGAAATTCCACCTTGAGTGGACTCTGTATATTGTTAATATTTATAGTGGTAGAGTACATGAGATAACAGAGTAGAGGCTCTCATGACAAAAACTATCCTTTAAAGACAACTGATACAAATCTGTGATCTTTTATGTTATTTAAAGTTGTAGATCTTACAAGCATAAACTGAACCAGGGAGGGATGGCAAGGAAGACTAAATAAAATTATCATCAAAGTTGGGAGAACTCTGCTATGACTTGGCTTTTCAATATTAACAAAAACACTTCGTTAATGACTATACGACCATAGGTCGCAGAAACTAATTGCATGAATATATGTCCAAAAAAAAAAAAGAATGCAAGAACCTCCTTTTTAAGACACGACATTTTATTGATAATCATAAGAAAAAATTTACAAGAAACAAATCAATGGTGGACAAGGAATCCACACAATGACTACAAACCACATGAAGCTCTCCAACTTGTTCTAATACAAAAGAGAGGAATATCCTCAAATTCCTTGGCTGTGGAAGTCCAAAAAGAAGCCAAAAAATGAATTCTATCTCATAGTCCCTCAACTTCTTCACACTTATCCTCAAAAATCCTTGCATTTCTTTCTTTCCAAATCACCCACAAAGTAGTAAAGAAAGCATTGTACCAAAAAATCTTCCATTTTCTATTTTCCCCATACCCCACATCATTTAAACAAAACATAGAATTCATTTTCCTTGGGGCGACCCAACAAAAATTCCCAAGACCAAAGAGTTTATTCCACAAATTTCGTGTCAAAGGACAATGCAAAAAAAGATGATCCACACTCTCATAATCCCTTCTACACATAACACACCATTGCGGTTAAAGACAAAAATTAGGTCCCCTCTCTTGAAGAACCTCTTTGGTACTAATCTTCCGTGGGCAATAATCCATGCTCAAACTTGCCCTTTTAAAGACACCTGTCTTTCCAAATCTCCAATGAAGGTTCGAAAAAAATAATTTAAGGATCATCAATCAAAGACACAAAGAAGGATTTACAAGAGAAGACACCCATTGGATCACCAATCCAATACCACCAATCCTCCAAATTAGGAGACAACTCAACATGATTAAGCAAGGAAATAAGATTAAGACTCCAACGAAACCCAAAATCTCAAGCAATAGGATTAAAGGATGACTGAACCATAGAAGAAAATAGTCGTGGAAAGAGAGTAGAGAAATAAAACCCTCCCACTCAAATATCCTCCTAAAAACGCACTCTAGTTCCAACACCCACAATGAACTTAACCCCTCGAGCAAAGCAAGGTAACCCCTGAGAGATAAACTTCAACGGACTCCGAAAAGTATCCTTTTCAATCTCATTAGCCTAAAGCCCATACTTGCTTCTAATAACGGCATGCCACAATGAATCTTACTCCAAAAGAAACCTCCATAGCTATTTTCCAACCAAAGTAACATTCATTTTCACCAAATTCTCTATCGATAGTTTTCCAACCAAAGCAACATTCATTTTCACCAAATTCCCTATCGAATGCAGGAACCTCCTTCATAAGCAAAGATTAAATAGAATTAGATCAACCTCCCAACATTTGCAGGTAGGACGCTTTTAGAGCTTGTCCCACCTCTATTTGGAATCTCCGAAAGTAGCATATGCATCTTATGGGTCTCTCTACTCGCTGTCAATTCATTTTGAATTGGAAATTTCACATAATATCAAAGTTGTTCTTCAGGCAACTGTGGGAATGTCTCTCCGTCTGAATTCGATTGATTTGGAATTTGATCTCTCTTTTAGTATTCATATAGTCAATAAAGACACAGGCAAAAATTAGCCTATCACACATTCAACAAATAATAGAACACCAGGAACAAAGATGATAATATAACAATGTTACAACACATAACATGGAAAGCAGAAGGAGAAAATAGCCAAAAAGAAATATAATAGGACTTAGGAGGTACATACTTTAAGTCCCAAATTACCACGTAGCATTACTTGATCCTGTATTTGTCTCTTATTGCCAAGTAAATTATTTCCACCTTGACCAGTATATACAATATCTTCACAATTATCCAGATCGTCCTCATACTGCCCTGACAAAACAATTGATGTTGCAAGTGGAAATGTGTAGCCAGTATACTCCTGCAACAATCCCCCGACAAAACTTTAATTGATTTTTCATTAATGCAACAAAAAGATGGGCTGTACGAGAGTAAGAAACAAAAATTAAATCGACAAGGGATCAACCCTCAAACAAAGAACTCCCTTGTGCTACTCAGTTTATTATTTATCATATGCAGCAATAACATTGACAATGCAACAAAAAATAGCACAGCATGCAGACAAGATTATTACTTTTTCAACAAGTCGCATTTGTTTGACTCTCGATACACACCTCATAGTCATATCCCACATACCAATGGCATTTTGGCTAAGGGCAACAAAATAAACAAAATGCACCAAATGGCACAACCCATGCAGTCGCAGGGTACACATGACCAAAGAACACTAAGCTCCACCTAAGAACATGAACCACCGATAGAAAATGCATAATAGTAAAATTACAATGGACAAGAAAGTGTCCCAGAAATTTGAAAAATGCAAGGAATCTAAAAATCAAGGGCACTGTTTTGCAAGAATACAGGTTTTTTTCCCAAAGAAACCACCTTGTCTACAACCAACTAGAAAACGAACCAATGCACACCCACCGACCCCCATACTCAAAAAAAAAGAAAAAAATTAACAAATAGAAAAATAATACCTAGTGATGATAGAATAAATCATGAGTTGGTTGATGTCTCCTTCGTCTCTACATGCAGACAATTCCAACTTGAAAGAAGTTCCCTCCATTCCCTTAAACCTTAGCAGTCAATATCACGTGAAAAGTGTAGTCTAATACTCTATATGGATCAAAAAGCACATCATCTACCTCAAAGTTCAACTATTTCCTGCATAAACTATCCACTTGCAAATCGAATCTCGAGATCCCTATGCCCAAACGAGATCAGTTAAACATCCTGACTTCCTAAAACCCACATTTCCTAATCAATCTCATGAAATTAGAAGTTTACCGCCACGCATCCCACAAGAAATCTATTAAAGCTTCTCAATTCAACCTGCTACCAAGGCCAAAATAGTCAAAATGAACAGATTAATCATAAGGGGGAAGTTGAAATGACCTCCTTTTAACATAGTTAACAGAAAACCTTCCCCGTGAAGAATTACCTCCCACAGCCAATCTCTTCTCGAACCCCTCAACCACAAAGTCTCAAAATGATATTGCCTTCAAAGGAGAACTCAAAGGAAGACCAAAACATGACGAAGATTATCAAACTCAAGCCCATAGTGTTTTCCATTGTTGAAATTTTAGAGGTTTCTAAATCCCAGTTTGAGTATATTCAAAATAGGAAAATGGGGAGAAAAGAAATCAGTAACAGAGTATGTGCACTGAAAAACATAAAAACCCAATTCAAACAGAGCTCCACATTGAAAGATCCACAACCTAAGAAAACGCCAAAGAAAAATAGCTGAGACTCATTACCGGTGGGTACTTTGCCCCTTTGCTGGCAGTTTTCCCAGATTGCCCGATATAATCAATTCCATTCAGCCAGTGGCTATGGAACCCTACAGCAACCATCTCAGCCCGTGAAAAAAACTGATGCCCAACGTCAATCCCTGCAATCACAAATGCAAACTCAGCAATCCTTATAAAATATTTTGAAATTGTAACATGTCTTTATTCCTGAATGCCTACAATTTAATGTTCAAGGTTGAGTCGAGTTAAATATTGCTCTTGAAGGAATTCCAGTCAACCACGTCAACTAAAGGAATAAGCCATTATATAAGCAAACATGGAAAAGTGAAAGCCACCCACCTGGAATGGATCCAAATCTTTTGTTGGGGTATAATATAGCATTAGTCTCCATCATCTGCCACTTTTTAACTTATTAGAAAGATAATAACAGTTAATGAACTTAAATAGCTTAAATACATGGCGCAAACAACTTCATCTATAATTCTACTCAAATTGATCTTATCAAGCTAAAAAACCAATATATTAGCCACTACGGGTAACTAAATTAATCCATTAACCTAAACCAAACATATGAATACATAAAAATATATGGTTGTCACTTGACATTGTTAGCTGAGGCATGATCATAAAGCGACACAACTCATGGCAGGTAACTGTTGGGGCAGTTCATAACAAAAAAGAAAGGAAATTCCAACAGAGAGAGTAGAATGGCCCATTACTGTGATAAGTGTAAACCTCAACTAGAACTTCCATAACAACTCATTACACTTCATCATGTAGATAAAACTCACCAACCATACAGCAGAACATTTATAAGTAACATGACACCAACTTCCCCCTTATGCAAAGAACAATGACCATCAAAGAATGACTTGCCTTCGTTATGGCTTTCAGATCAGGTCGCTTGGAACCTCGTTTAGCATCATCTTCCGCTGGTTCCCCTTTCTGAACAAGTTGCACAAGTTTCTACATTAAGATAGACTAAGAAAAGCTAAGGAACTATCAAAAATCAATATTTCATTTGCTTCCTTACTAGAGATAAATTTCAAAATTATATAAATTTAATGAGAAAAAATAATAAAAATGTATCTGTCATGTAGACAATTCAATTAACAAGTAACTCCTCTAAAACATTAACCTGACAGAGTAGAGATTTGATAGGGAAGGTGACAAGCCTTGAACCTTCCTACTCTGATAACATAAAAGTAAAATAAAAAAAATCCAAAATAAAACTTGAGGGTGAGACACGAGGTATATTACATTATATTTCAACATATCCACATCAATCTGTAGCTACTTACATGCAGCAACGTACTAGCTATATCCTTTTTAGGTAACATAATGTCAAGGAGTTTTGAAAAAAAAAATCTGGAAAGTTGGATTAGCAATGATTGAGAATAACCCTGATCAAAACGATTTATCAAAGTACAACAAAGTAAAAACATCAATAATTGCACCAAGGGTTTCCTGAGACGATTGAAATTTAAATCTATGGACACCATTGATCCAGACAATGTTATAACTTTATGACCTTACGCAGACCCTAAAGGCCATGCAAATTTAATTTTAGGCCTATTCTGGCATTATTATTTCAACACCATAAAGCTCAAGATATGGCCTTGTTCATTCCATTGACTTCCATGGTATATAAATGCAAGTATAAGGATGAATCGCATGAATGAATGATCATCACAGTGCAATATTATAGGATATATATTTTCCTCTAAAATCAAACACACTAACCAGCGAGATAACATTTTTGTTACATGATCTAAATCATAACTTCATCAATGAAAAAAAAGAAACTAAATTACAAGCTGGAACATAACAAGCTTATTATCACAAAAGAAAAACCTCCAAAATAGTGCATAAGGAAAAAGAATATTGGCCTCCTATCAATTAACTAAGCCATTTATAAAAAAACTCCACTTAGAAAAGGAGAAAAAATATTAGACACTCACCTTGGATTTTGGACCCTTGCTTTGTTTTTTATCAGCTTCAACTCTTGTACACCTCTTCTCCTCTTCCTATGTTACCATCACAAACACGCAATTTAAAAAGTTCTTTTTCCATACAATTGATAATTAAAACCAGACACAAATCGAAAACTGATTTCTTCAAAAGTGTGCGCATGATCAATGTTTTAAACTTCATCCCAGCCATTGATGTAATGATGTTTTTACTTCTCAAACATAAAAATGTCTGCATCAACAACAGAAATACAGAATATATTATGATGTACACATTTAGTTGAACACAAATCACAGATATTCCACACGATATCCAAAAAAACCAAGCCAATATATAGAGAAGAACAAAAAATTACAAACAATTTAGTTTCATTCATCAGTTATCCAAACTATGGACAAATTCTTGAATGTACCTGGCATCATAACCTAAGAACATGTGGATTGGTGTAGATAAAATCTTAGGAGCAGTTGCAAAATGCAGATAGGAGTAACTATAGTATACAAATGACTAGATTGCCTAATTCATTGCACTATACTCAACTAGAATTTCACACACAAACATGCACACGCAAATTGAAATTGTTTAGAACATTGCAGTTGCCCATTCATTTACGTGCTTGGTGACTGAATGTACTGATGAGTGTAGTACTTCTTGAATGACTAACTTAGTAATCGATTAAGTAGACATTTGATTGAAGCCAAATAAATTAGAGACAGAGACAAATCTTTATCAATCAAAAGAGATAAAGGGCATGGCGCAAAAGGTCCAAAGAAGTCATCATGTTGTATACCTTTCAAAAATTAAAAGGAAAAAAGGGCCGGGGGGGTGTCTTTGGAAAAGAGTTGATCATGTATTGTGTGAGAAATACCAATCTATTCATTCAAAAAATGGAAGAAAACACATAACCCCCAAACCATTCCAAAAATGTCAGTCGAAATAATGTTTTGACACAACTTTTTCCCTTTCGACACAGCTTTTCTTCAAAAAAACCTCATATTCCATAAATTATCATTGTAAAGATATACTTAAAGTCCAACTCCACTTACAACAATGAATTTATTCTATTTTGTTCCCATGAATTATGCTATTACTAGTAGGAACACAAATGGAACATAGGTGAATATATCCACAACACTCAGCAACAATATTTCTCATCAAAAGTGGTTGAAAAATAAACTGTTGAGGCAAAAAATTACAATATGCCGTTAAAAATGAAACTAATTTTACCATAACAACTATTGGTAAGTAGATTAATGGAGCTAAATTGGATGTTATTTTAACTAGTATAAGACAAATTCTAAGATCTAATACACTTTTGAAACTGTTACATAAAAATATTGGATGAAACTGATGAAAGAAAATAATGACTAATGATCATAGGGCATATTACTTTTGCAGAGATTTTCTCTAAAAAGTGTAAGAGCTCGTAGAAATCGTTATAATAACACTTTTCAAACTAGTGTATAAACTGGGCATGCCTCTCCAATTATTGTCAATTTGTTTTCATGTTAAGTTTATAGCTTTTCTATTTCCTTTTTTGTCTTCTTTTTTCTTAAATTTGAGTACTCCCCTCATGTACTGCTATACTTCTTATTCATAAATTTGTCGTGTTTCCTATCAAAAAAATAATAATAATAACTGAAGCCACATCTCACATCTGAATAGACAAACATAACATGACTTCAATCATCAATGCAGTCTCCCGCTAGCTTCTTACATATCCATTTCTTGTCCTGTCACATCTAGTATTGCCATCAATCCTTCCATTGACAATGATTAAATAGACAAACAATTTTACAACCACCCAAACATGGTACCTTTACAATTTCATATGAAAGGATTTATATTCTAGCATTCAAAAACTACATCCCTGAAGAATTTTAAGGCACACAACAAGACAACATCTTCAACATCTGTTTCTAATCAAGTAACAGAAATACCAACTTTTGACTTCTGAGTAACTCAAGTTCATCTAAGCAGTATCAACAATGCTAGAGACAATTCCAATTTGGACGCTTAACTTCATATCTAATACGCATGCTTATAAAAGATAAGGATGTACATCAAGCCCTGCGTTATTCTAAACAAAAATCTAAGTTGTTTAACTTCAACCTAGCATCATTTGATTTCTTCATACAACCTTGAAAAGTGCCAATGCAAGCAAACTCGTATTACGGTAGGCTGTCAGTATGACCTTCACAAGAAGTCCAAATAGTTGTCATATTCTTAAACAGTCAAGGATGTAGAAGTTACTAAAACTTCCAATGGAACAAGGACACAGAACTTCACATATTACATGGCAACAGTCTGAAACTCAGTGCGTGTAAATCAGTGAAACATCAATAACCAAATAAATTAAATCAGAGTCAATGGTCTTTAGCAGTAAAACCTTTATTTCCCACCTGTTGCTGATAATATCAATAATGACCTATATACTTCTCATTCTACAATCATCAGAGCAATAGATTGGTTTTCAGTACATTGAAGCTAATAAAATCAACTAAATACACATATTCGCAATATAAACAAAGTAAAAAATACAAAGAACTAGAACTTCAGATTTTACCTAAAACCAGCTGTTCGCCAGGACAACTGAATGATGAGGCAAACATAGAAACCATTTATGCAATAGCAATTTCAAAGAAACAACGATTCTGTAAATTTTTCTCACCCAAACAAGGCATTAATCCGACCACATTTATATTCTACATCTACTGATGTGTTTGTCAAGAGCAGGGATGTCTCCAATAGGAGTATGCATATAATGTATGCACATTTTACCTTCTCCAAAAGTAACAATAAAAAACAATACAATGCCTGATATAGAATAGAAATGGAAAAAAAATAAGGAGAATAAGAACAAATGTTCAATACATAAGTAGTTTGTTCACTGTAAGAGCTTAGCAAATGAACTAACCTGTACAAGGTGAAGGTAATGCTTGTTAAAATTCCTCAAAGTCTCCGTAACCCTAGCATATGCACTTTTCTCAGAGACTGTTCCGTTCTCTGTAAACTCTGCCAAACTCATATTCAGCTTCTCATCATTCTCTACAACAGCACAGTCCTTAACCTCATCTGACCCTAAAACCTCTATCTGAACCTCTGATTCTCCGATCTCAGAACCCACATTAGGCATGTCCACCGTTTTCCTGTCTTGCACTCTGGTCTTCTTTCGAACAACCCTGTCTTCTTCCTGATTTACGAATTCTTCTCTCTTACAAACTCGCAGAGCCTTTTCGCTATTCAGTTTTTTTATCCTCGCACTCGACCTTCTCTCACACGGCGAGCTGTCCGACTTCCTATTGTCCAGTCCTTTGCACTTCATTCCTTCGCCGTCAACAATAGAAACCACTCCAGCGTCAAGAGTAGTACTATCAATCGGATTAGCACTCTTGTCAGTGGAAACAACTGACAGAACCACCATTGTCGACCCCAGAGCTAATGACCTGCATGAGAAGAGTAAAAATCAAGAATCAAAAAATGGAGCAGAGTGAGAATATCTTTTTCTAGAGCACGTACCGATCTTGAAGGGAAAAATATGAAGAAATGGAGAGTGAGCCGTGCGGAGGAGGGAAAAAAGAGGATTCAACGATTTGAATTATTAGGGTTACATAATAGGCACAGTGAACGAACACTAAAGTGGAGAGAGAGAGAGTCTAAAATCTCCACTCACGGGGGAAAGAGGGAACGAACAGACACGCACTGAGTCACGTTTGATGTGTGTGGGTTTTGCGCTTATTTGTTTTGTCTTGTTCGTTCCCGCTCGCTTTTCTCAGGCAAATCAAGGCAGTAAAACCACGCCGCCTAAATTTGTTTCTTTCAATTTCTCCATTTTTTTTTGCTAAACAAACGAGAAAAAAGTTTTATTCAAACGAATTCAGTTTTCCCCCCTCTTTTAATACAATAAATTTGATTCGCCATCTAACTAAAAATTCAAAATTGATTTAACTCGGTGGGCCATGATATTTTCAAATTTATTTCAAGATTTAATAAACCTTACCCTACTAATTTAATATTGAACATGCCTTAAAACAATTACTTGTGAAATTGACTTATCTATTATTAAGAAAATGATGGTTCGAAATATGAAAAATTGTCTATGATTAAGAAATGATGGTTCGACATATGAGAAACGATATTAGTTGTTAATCGAAAGTATTCTCTCTTATTTTATTCGGCACACAATGAGTGTTTTTGATAAGATTGGAACTCTAGCACATGTGATGGGTCTTGGTTAATTTGAATGGTTTTCAAAGTGAAATTATTATTCCTAACGAATTTCTACTTCATCATTGGGCTCAACAAACATGAAATTCCACTTGTGCTCAAGAAATCGAAAATTAGTTGTTGTCACTTTGGACTAAATCTTTGAGAATTATTTGTGCAGATCATACACACATCAAATTGAGCACACTTTAAAGCGAACAGAACACAAGTTAGCTAATTTTGCCAATTTTTGTCAGAGCTTTTCAGTCATGTGGTGGAATTAAATTGAATTTTGTTGGAAATAATAGGTTTTAGATAAATAATTTTGATATTTATTTGTTTAAAATTATTAAGTATTAAATGATAATTTATTAAAATGTTTTTGTAACTTTTGGGAAAAATTGAAAATGTGTGAAGTAAATATGACATAAAATACTACTAGTTCAAATTTGGTTAAAGACACAATCTAAATAGTTACATCTTTTCACAAAACCACAATTAACACCTTTTTGGTTAAAAGACATTACAAATAATCACAACTTTTTATAAAGTCATCAATGATATCTCTTAGACTAAAATATACAATTTCAAATGGTTGTACCAGTCACCATTGATACCTTTTGAATTAAAAATCACCATTACAAATAGTTGCACCATTTATGAAAAGTCACTAGTGAGTGTATAAATAGGTGATGTCTTGTACTCCCAAATAATACGATTGAACAATTCTTACTTCTTACAATAATTGTTCTCTCATTCTACTTCTTTCCATTATCCCAAATTTTGAATTTTGTATTCAGTATTTTCTTATATCTCTCTGCATATTGTTACTAGGGATGACAATGAACTGGGGTAGGGCGGGGGACGTAGTCTCCACCCCTGTACTTGCTTTGAAAAAATCTGTCCACCATCGGTCCATCTTGGTTAACGGAGAAAATTTTAATTCTCGTTCCCGCCTTGCTGGTAAATTTTGATCTCCATCCCCACGCCCGCTACCAATTTCCTCGCCCTTGTATTTGCCCCAATAGGACTCCCAGTATTCAAGCAACAAACTAAATCCAAAGCAATAATCAAGATAATACCATAATCATGCAATAACCAAATTCGAAGCAAGAATGGAGAGCAAAATGCAAAAAATAAAATTAAGTTATCATAAGTCATATTTGTAAAAAATACCATCTTCAAATATGTGTGGATCTAATCTAAATAGACTAGATCTATAACATATACAAAGATAAAACGAAAAAATCATAATAAAATGTCAAGAAAGTCAACACATAACAAATCTAGGCAAAAACAAGCAAAAAAATTACCTCGATCTAACAAAAAATATGCTCTAAGATAGATCTAGGGATCCTTCACCGGAGAAGACAAATCCAAGTTGTTGCAATCATATGAGGTGAGGGTTTTTCGAGTGAAATGGGGTTTTCTAGGATGGGGGTTTTGGGTGAGTGGTTTAGAGGACCGTTTGAGAGAGAGAATAACACGGCTGGTGGCGGGGGTAGTTTTCTAGGATTGGAGGTTTTTGGGTGGGGGTTTGGGGGGCATTTTTCTAGGTTTGGGAGAGAGATAAAAGGAAAGATGGTGATGGTGGATGGCGTTGTTTGTGGATATGTTGTCGTTAAAAGAAAGAGATGCGCTTATGGTAGAAAGGGAGAGATAGAGAGGGTGGGTGGGGGGCAGTTAGGCGAGGGAGGGGAAGAAAAGAAGAAAGAAAAATGAATGGGGGCCAAGCTTGAAAATGAAATTTATTATATATATAAATGACAAGTTTAACGAGGCGGGGGTAGGGCAGACAGGTACAGGGCGTGGATAAATTACGGTCCATCCCTACATCTATTTCCTTATGGGTTTATACGGGTATCTCCGTATACGTTCACCGTCCAATACATATAGTCCATTATCCATCCAAACGGGACGGGTTTGGACGAATCTCCGTTTTTCCCAATCCACTATCATCCTTAATTGTTGCATTGTCATTTCTTGTTCGGTTCAAGTATAATTGGAGTTTTAAAGATAGAAGTGTTGGTTCTTAAAAAACGGAACTCCGTTCTATATCGAGAGACAGTTGCTTATCAAGCTTAAACACCGAGATGGAGCAAATATGTCTAAAGGAAACTGTGATTACACAGGGCTCAAATTATTATTATGTATGGTTTTCAAAATTTTTATTATTCGTGCGGTTATGCGTCACTGTAAGTGCATTACTGCTTATGTTTTATTTAAATAGTTTGCATGTAACAATATACTCAGTGATTTAGATTTTACTACAGCAGTTAATAATTAATATATATATATATATTATGTTGGATAACAATCTTAAGATATATTTATTGTATAGTTAAATTAATTACTGTTCTATATAAATCAAAATTTTGTATTCTATCATATTGCTACACTACTTTATTAAAATCATAATGTTATTTGCTTATGTTTGTGTAACGTAAGTGACTACAAATAATTCTACTCCTACAACCATTGTTCCTATTTCGGTGAGTATGTCTCATAGAGAGAAACCCAAGTGTTGGCAACAAAAGATGCATTTTTATTTCACCACACTGAACTTTGTCAAGTTTCTAAATGAGGATATACCTGCACTTAATGAAAAATAAAATTGACAAGGAGAAGTTGATTGCAGTGTATACTTAGAAGCATTCAGATTTATTGTGTATAAATTATATTTTGAACGAACTAGACAATACATTATACAATGTATATAGTGCTGTCAATTTTGCAAAAAGAACTTTGTGAGTCTTTTGACAATAAATACAAGATCGATGATGCCGCCTTGAAGAAATTAATTGTTGGTAAATTGTTTGATTATAAAATGATGGATTCAAAGATTGTCATAACCCAAGTTCAAAAACTTCAAGTTATCCTTCATGACATCCATGCCAATGGTATGTATCTAAATGAGTCATTCTAAGTGCTAAATGAGTCATTCTAAGTGGCAACGATCGTGAAAAAAATTACTATCACTTCGGAATGATTTCAAGAACTATCTCAAGCAAAAGCGCAATGAGATGAAATTTGAAAAATTGATTGTCTGTTTGAGGATTGAAGAATATAACCGCAAATCTGATAAGAAAATTTGAGTCTTTAATTCCATGAATATAAAGCCAACATTGTGGACGGTGGATCAACAACTAACAAGAAGAGGAAGCATAACGGTAAAAGTCCAAATCAAAGATCTAAGAAGTTCAAATGCAAATGCTATAACTGTGGTAAACTGGAACATCTCTCTAAAAGCCAAAGAACTTCAAGAAGCCAAATGCTTAAGCAAACGTGACTAAAATAGACAAATTTTCAATAAAAATCTCTGACATGAACTTCTCAGCAGTTGTTTCTAAATGTAACTTGGTGAAAAACTCTAAAGAGTGGTGTGTTGACATTGGCGCTACTCGACACATTTGCTCCAACAAATGTATGTTATCTACTTACAAGAAGTTAGAAAATGATGAACAACCTTCAATGGAGAATTCCTCTACCTCAAAGGTTGAAACATGTGACAAGGTGATATTAAAGATGACATCCACCAAGGATCTCACATTGAACGAAGTGTTTCATGTCTCCGACATTCACAAGAATTTTTATTCAAACGCACTTAGAGTAGTGCAGAACCGAACTTGATTGGCCGGTCGAACCGATGAAACAAGCCCTTATCGTCCCAATTTGCTAATTAAACCGCGACGTGCAACAAAACCATTTTAAAATCAAAAACTAATTGATTTTGAAGAAAAGTGGTGAACCATATGGTTTTATAAAACAAGACGGTTTGAATCTTAAATGATATAAAAAAAATAATAAAAACCTTATTTTGGCAATTTTACCCTGGAAAATATATATTTTTTCTCTCCAATGTATAGCCAGACGCACCTCCTTCCCTTTTCCTTCCTTCTCTACTCAGTAGACGATGAACTAAGCACAATCTCCAGCCAGATGAACTCGAACAGATGGCCTCAAAACAATCTCTTTCTCCACTCGGTTGTAAGTGTGTATATTGGTAATATAAGTATTGATTTCTCTCTCTCTCACACTCGCACACAATGATGTTGTGATCAATTAGAGCATCTCCAACCATGACTCAAATTTTTACTCAAATTTAAATTAATATTTGAGTAAAAAGTTTGATTTGATATAAAGGACTCCAATGGACAAACTCAAATTTAAAGAAGAAGATACTCAAATTTAAATGAGAACAAACCCAAATTTAAAAGGGAGTAAGGATGACCATTGGATCTTTAAAAGATTGTGAAATCTTACCATTAAATATTTGAGTAAAAATTTGAGTCTCCCTTGATTTGAGTAAAAAAATGAGTTTCCCTTGATTTGGTATAAGTTTGAGTCAAGGGTTGGAGCAAGTTTTTTAGACTTTTTTACTCAAATTTAAATTTGAGTCTAAATTTGAGTAAGGATTGGAGATGCTCTTAATGGCCATTAGGTGGTGGGGACGATGGGAGTTCTCTACTTTTGGCCTTATTTACTCTCTTACCCTTATAGTTTATAATTTTTTTAATTTATTCAATAGAATGTTTGATGGAAAATAGAATGAATAAATTAGAGTGGACATGTTTTATATTATTTTTAAGTAAATTATTATGTTTTATAATATTTTTAAGATTTTTTACTATACGACCAGTTCGACCAGTTGATTCAACGATTGAATCATTGACTTGATCTCTATGTCGATTCAATGTTTGGTCCAATTTTGATAACATTAATACAGAGGGATGCTATAGCTATCAAACATCAAGGTGTTTTAATGTTAATTTTTGAAATTACTAGGCTATCTTTATAATTAATCGAAATGTGGTGTTGCTTTACCCTAAAATTTATTAATTTTCCATTATTGTTGGACCAAAATACCCCAAACCAAACCAACAATGCAAACCACATCTCGCACGCTCGTGTGCTCAGAACCCTTGATCAGTCCCAACCCTTCCCCCTTCCTTCCTCTATCTCTTTCACCGGAGACGCTGCGTGTTGGCTCAGAGTTGCCGCCGACTAGCAAAACAGGTACAGTTTAGTTTCTTCACCTTCGCTTTATATTCTCCTCCTCTTTATGGCCTGACACACAGGCACACGCAGATCTCTCTCTCCCCCCCCCCCCCCCCAAACACACACACACACAAAATTTAGTGGCATACACATCGACAGACAGTCTCAACTCAAGCACATCACTGATCACATTCACACCCACCTACATACATACATTCCGTATCTGCAATGATGCAGGAACTATTAGATAAGTCTTCCAAATAAATTCGATGAAGCCTATGTATAGTGGTACCAACTAAATCAAAGGTCTCTAAAACTTTTCCTCAAATCATCGATGCTTAGATTTCATTCTCATTTAAAGATCTAATAGTCACTTTTTATCCTCCTTTAAATTTGAGTTTGTCTTTTAACTTTGAGTTTCTCCATTGGATTGTTTTGTATGAAATCAAGTTTTTACTTAAATATTGACTCAAATTTCAGTAAAAGTTGGAGAGACATTTTCTCATCGACTCAAAACAGATAGACAAACTTTCAGAATTCATATGGGTGATAGGCTCGACACATTGACCTAATGTCAAAGTAGGTTTGTCAATGAATCAGTTTTTTGATCCAAATCCAAATCCGATTAGTTGGATATGGATTGCTATTTGTATTGATAACTCGAATCCGAATCCAATCTCTTATATTTCACGGATTTAGATTTGGATATACGTATATCTGATCTGATTATGATCAAATCCAATCCAAAACATATATATTTTGATAAAAATATTGAAGTGTCCTATAGATGAGTAATGGGAAGCTTGCCTATTTAATTAAAATTTAGGTATAATTTGTTAAAATTTAGTTAACTTAAATTATTCGGGTAGGATCATATTTCGGACTGTTAACAGATTCAGATATGAATCACGAAAATAAATTGAATGGAGTCAAAATGATATTACTCTGTGGATTGGGATTATAAAATTTTTCATTTAATAAAATCCGTTGGATAATCGGATCAGACTTTTAAAATCCGTTTTAGATTCGGATCAGTCAAAACCCGATCTACATCCAATCCGTTGGCAAGCATATTAGACAAAGTGTATACCTCATTACCAACGAGTGGAGAGTTCGAGGCAACTCGTTCATATTTTTTTTTGGCTATTGGAAATGGAGATACAAGTAAAAGCAGAAAACTATCTATCTTGTGCGGTCAAATCTACTTGAAGTGCTGCCCTTGCCGCTTGTGGTAGTTCTTCATTTGAAAGTGTACCCGTATACCCACAACTAGGGAGAGATAAATATAAGAATCAGAAGATAAACCCGAAAACACAACTATGTTAAATTTATACCTCAAAACCAGTTAGCAATGGTTGGAGAGACCCTGCAATCATACAATTCAAGTTATTCAACCTCAGGTGCTCCTAATTTTTCAGGGTTACAAAGCTCTCACATTATGTAATAATAGCTCATAAGGATGTTATATTTCTTTTACCTCATCAGTAGGATGCCAGAGCAATTTTTTCAGAGTTACAAGAGTAGCTTGTAGATCTTGCCGTTGTACTGAGTACATTAGGAAAGAGGATTACTTTACACTACCCATCTTGGTTTACTTTCATATGTTGCTACTTGCCGATGGCCAGAGAATTGTTGCTGAATGGAGATCCTAATTGTATGTGCTCTCATTCATCCCATACCCAAGTCACCATATCACCACCTTTTAGTTATTGCATGCCATTGTTATGTGAGATATTATCCAGTTATTGGTTAAGCGTGTTATTCTTCATCTTAAGTTCCTATTGTTCTCTTGTTTGGTAGATTCCGGAAGTGATAGCCATCATTAAATCACTACATATGTTCTCTCTTTCTTAATTACTGGAATATATTTATAAGTGTATGTCTTATTGATTTCCATTTTTTCCCGTAGTCTGTTTATTTGTGTATCTTTGGTTGAGGATACTTATCAGGAAATCAAGTATTCAAGTGTATGTTTTTGGTTGGGACTGCTTAACGATAGACCTGATTTCATTCGTTCAGGTGTTAATTTACTCTTTATGTTTCCTTTAGGGTAGTATATTCTATGACAAATGGAGGAGGCAAAATGTTCAAAGACAAGGGTTCTTCACACCTACAGTCTGCCAGCAGGATAATAGATAAGAAAGCCAGAAATGAAAAGAATTCAAGGATCCATTCAAATTTGAATTTTGTTCATACGACCACTCAAACCAATGCTTTTGCTCCTGCTAACCCAAATGTTCCTACTATTGCCCCTGCCACTTCTGGCAACTACAATTGGACTTCTGTAGAAGGAGAAATGCTGGCTTCCAGGGATCACCTTTCTGGGTTTATATTCATGTGCAATGGAAAAACAAAAGCCGATTGCTACAAATACAGAGTTTTTGGTCTTCCTGCAGCAAAAATGGAAGTTGTGGAGAAAATCAAGCTACATACGAAGCTATTCTTGTTTGACTTTGACTTAAAACTTCTATATGGTGTCTACACTGCGGCCTCTAAAGGAGAATTGGGAATGGAGCCAACTGCTTTTGGAGGGAGATTTTCGGCACAGGTAAGATTCTTTCTGCTGTTGCAACCTTTAAAGATGCTTATCAACTGGTATTGTAAAATGATTAAAGAAAATGTACTGCAGACTGGTGTCTTATGGCATGCATTGGCAGTTCAAAGTATGAATTTATTATGAAGTTTCAACTTGTCAAAAGTCATGTGTACGGACGTGCTTATACAAGGGGAATAAAACAAAGTCATACAATTTCTCCCTAGTTTTTAGAAAGTCCTTTAAAATTATCTCTCTTTATTTTTTGGTTCCCTTCAAATGAATCAGAAAACTTTATTGCTCAATGAAATATTATGTCACTTGTTCCAAGTTTTTTCCTCACCAAAGGAAGGCTGGAGTTGTGAACCACTTATAAGCTGAACGCGGGATGAGTTTGCCATTAAAAATGTGGTTTATGTAATTTTTTCGGAGTTGGAACATTGGAATATACATTTATTTTTTATTTTCTAGACATACAACGATGTGTCTATTTTTTACGTAGGAAATCAAATTGAAGTTCTAGACCTGATAAGAATTGTCTTGTTTTCAGAAACAATAGTCTTGGCTGGTTCAGGATCGCAGGTACCCCTTGCGTCCTACGACTGGGGGTCTCACACCACAGAAGTTTGGATTTGCGACCTAGGTTGCTCAAATTCCATGTTTAGAATTTAACCCTAGTCCCAAGTAAATCAAGATGTAGGTCACATTGGGTTGAACTTCTGATCTCTTACTGAGCCTTTGAAGTTTTGACCCCTCAAAGTTCAAACTCACTTGATGTGATTATACACTAATTCATTACTAGCATATTTTTAATTTATCATTAAAAGTATTATGTTCTTTGAGTTCTGCGATTTGCAAACAAAAAAGGTGATGTGCAGTATTCGTAGGCTGAAAAATGCTGAAAGATACTGCTACATACCTACGACATTGAAGGCATTAATTGTTTAAAGAGAGGGGTAGGCATTTGTGACTTGATTCGGACGCATTCCATACTTTGCCTTTTTCGATTTGTGTCGTGCCGTATCTTGTTTGACTTAGGATTCTACTCATAGTGAAGTAATTCTTAGGACATAGCTTTGTCTAGTTTATTGGGCCCCTAAGTAACATTAAGTTCCAGTTTTTAGTTTGATCCAAGGCTTTTAAAATTGGGATTCTACCTTGAATCAATAAGGGAGGTAGGCTAAAGGATCGGAATCGTAGGATTGGACCGAAAATCGTAAGATCATACGAACTGAAAAAATGATACGAAAAATATATAACAGTATAGAATTCTTAAAAACAAGTAATAAACAATCCTAGTGTATATGTAAATAGAAATGTTGTGACAAACATAAAATTTAGATAAATGATCAAAATTTGAGAAGCTACAATTTGAGCTTTGAAGAGGGTTGAAAATCAAAGGTGGGCTGTTGATCTTGTGGATTTTGCGAAGAATAGTAGGAGAATTGAAATGTTGTTGATTTTGAAGAGGGTTGATAATGGGCTTGTTATAGACTTGTCTACAGGTCTGATGTCAATTGTGCAGTAAGGATTTTGAGGGCATTCTGCTCTTTTGTATTGTGGTGGACTGGAGATCATCGTTTGTTCCATAATAATATTGTCTTTCCTTTCTGTTTTCCCATTTCTTGGCTGGACACCTTGTGCATTTTCATATTAATAAGATTGTTTAGTTTGCTATCAAAAAAATAAAAAAATGCTCATCAATTTCAGTTGTTGGTATGCCTAGGTGAGGTTTGAGATATTCAAGGATTGCTTACCTCTGCCTGAGAGTGCTTTCAAACATGTCATCAAAGATAATTATAATGGAGGTTCCAAATTTAGACAAGAGCTAAGTGCTGAACAGGTAAAGATGTTTGAATGCATTCTTCTTCACTCTATGCCCCGTAATTATCTTGTTGCTGTAGCTGATTTCCTCACTCCCCCCCAAAAAAACACCCAAAAAAAAAAAAAAAATCCGGCAAAAAAAGAAAAGCTTAGCTGATTCTATTGAATTAATGTGTTTCAGGTAACTAATCTAATTTCGACATTTCGTCCGATAGCTGTGTCACCACCAGGATCTGCTGTCTCTCTGATGCCAAATGCTGTCAGACCAGCCAAATTTGTACCACCAGGCATCGAGGTACAGACTCGGCCTGTAGCTGAGTTTTCTTCTTCTTATGCCCAATATTTAGGTCGATCGCAACTCACTCACCATGAATTGGCACTTAATTCTCAACATGTTCAACAAGCTGGCCCTCTTTTTGCACGTGTACCTCATGCCTCAATAGCAGACATGGATTGTTTGCAGCCGACTACACAGTCTATGCATCTTCTGCCAAAAATCCCACAGACCGTAGCTGATCCATATTATCCCACCGAAGGCCGTCAAGTATATTTTCCTGAATATCATTTCTTACATCAACAGACACCATTTTGCAGGTGAGCTGATGATTATTGTGAAGATTGCTCTAGGTTTCTGGCACGTGGATGTAGTATAATAAATCAAACTGTTTTGCCCAATGTTATTCATATCCATTGCATTTGATCCTTCCTCTAATGCTTTATATCCAAGAATAAACATTACAACCCCCTTTTTCCTGGATTATTTTGATTCCTCCATCCAGAGTGCTGATCCATTTGGAAAAGCTCATATTCTTACGAAGTTAATCATTTATCCATGTTACTGTTTGAAACTTGTTTCAGATAGTGCCCTTTAGTTGGGGCCAGATCAATGCATTCAGTCCTTACATCTTAATTCATTTAAAAAACAAGAGGCATGGTAGGAAATGGAGAAGACTTCATATATTGAGATTTCATGATTGATCTATGCAATGGGGCAGCCAAAAAAGGAAAGAAGTCCCATATTTAGGGGAGAACACAGTATTTTCTTTGATTTATGGTGGGCTGTTTGTCCTTTCTAGTGAATTAATTTTTTAGTTTTTAACTAATGTTGTATCATTATTTTTATATGTTTGTGTAGAAGAAATATACATAAATAATGATTTTCTGATATTATTGTGTAGTTTCTGTGATGTTAAGCATAAACGAGTGTAATAATTTAGGGATTGTGAGTTCACTGAAAATTTGAAACTCTTCCTTCAACCTTCCCGTTTTAGCCAATTTTTTACTTTAGACCATCGACTGTGAGTCTTAAGTGAAATGCCCTTGTGAAATTTACTTTCTTGGATCATGTTGGACTCTTTATAAGATAATGGAGCTTGTGGGCTTGCTTCATTGTGAATTCTTCAATGCATGATATTGTGGTTTTGTATGCTAGAGTAAATATTTGAGTAGTTGTTGATGTTGCTCTGTCCATCCTCCCCTCCTTTTCCTGACAGATACACTGCTGTACCAAATGATGGTGAGAGGGGGATCGTAATGCAGTCGAGCTCTACAAATGATCACACAGGCGTAGAGTCATTTAATGCCCCAGGGCAAGTGCATGCCCGTATGCCATCGCAACTCTCAGCCGCCTCACATGGGCATATGCGATTACCATCTTCGTCCCTAACAGCTGCTTATTGGGCTGGTGTGGCTTATGAAGGCCCAAAACAGGAGTGTTCTTCTCATCAATTAATACCATCAGTAAGCACTGGTCTGGGACACAAAAATGTTCACGTTCCTTCTGTAGGAGCAGGCTCGACTCGCCCTGCTATGCCTGAGAAGAGTGACACTGAAACTTTTCTGCAATTAGGCAGTGCGGATAATAATCATGACTTCTCGCTTGCAGTTACTAGTGCTCCAATACAGGCACATGCTACTGTCCCATTGCAATTTCGAGCACCCTCTCATGGACCTGGTAATAACAAAGAAAGTGCTTCGCAATTGGGTGCTGCATATGGTTACCACCATAATGTAGCAGTTTCAGCCACTAATGCTTCATTAAAAGCACATGTACAAGTGTCATCACAGGTCCCAGGACCTTCATATGGACCGGCCAAGTTGACATCATCATCAGAAGCGGCTGCTTACTGGACAGCGATGGCTGCTCAGGACCCAAATCAGGTGTACTCGGGTTCTCATCAGATGTTGTCGTCAGTAGAAGGTACTGCATACTGTTATGACCACAATCTAGCAGCGTCACCCACTAATGCTGCATTACAAGCACAGACCCAAGCTCCATTATATGGTGCAGCATATCTGCCATCCTCATCTGAAGCAGCTGCTTCTTGGACACAGGCGGCTTCTGAGGACCCAAATTTGGTGTACTCTGGTCGTCATCAAATGCCGCCAGAGTATGGGTGAAAACTGCCTGCCTCTTTAGCTCCAGCTTATCACTTATGGGATAGCAATTTAGTTGGAGCAAATCTGTGCGTAATAATTTGTATATGTTTTTTCTAAGGCCTCGTCTTTGTCAGCTTTAGGCAGTTAGATCCAATGCAATTTCCTTGACTCTTTGTAAAGTACAATTGCACAAGAATCTCAGTATTAGTGGCCCAGTTGGTATTAATGTGTTCAGATTTACAAGGACAATAGAATGGTGGCAATTTTTTTTATGTTGTTGAGGAAAGATGATTAGCTTGTCTCTTAATAAATAAAACAAAAGACCATAATAACTGATTTTGTAAACCATCCAACCCATCCAAAGTGGTTTATAAAGGGCTGACAGAAAGACCTTAATTGGACGCAGGTTTGTAGAGCGCCCCCCATCAAGCTTCCTAGTTGATGGATCTCATTTTCTGTAGTGTAAATTCCCGTTCCTCAATGGCTGATACCTTTTCCTTTTTTTTTTGTGTGTCTGACTTCCTAATATGATTTGAAGCACCACTAGTACATTGACAGTGAAAGAAATAAGCATTCAAACCTTGAGAGTGGTAAATAATTTGACAAAATCAAATAACAAGCTGAAAGATCAGAGCAAATTGATCATAGAATACATCGTCATGATTCCACAAATACAATTGACAAGTCTGTGGGCTGTAAGACATTTTTATGACAAGAAAAAATTTGATCACAAGCTTTGTTGAAGAAAAGGATTCTCTTCTGTTTGTCTACTATCTTTATGCCACCCGCTCTCATCCCCTGTGGCCCTCATGAGCTGAGGGGAATGTAACTCTGGTCGGGGAAATAATAGCTTCAGCCGGAAAGCATCAACTCCATTCAAGTAGTATCGGAAAAGCCTTTTTGCTCTGATAAACCCAAGCCTGCCATATAATGCAAGTGCTCCCTTATTTGTAACTTCTGCTTCCAAAGTCACCTTTAAAAGAATAAAAGTCGTGAGCTAACAAACACTTGATTTTTTTTTCTGTTTTAACTTCTGTTGGATAAGAAAACTTCCGAAGAATACGTCATCCTAGTACAAATTGTACAAAAAGGGATATATGATAATGTGCCAAATCAATAAGGACTATCCGCAGAGCAGAAAGAATAAAATTGTTAGGCAACATACTTAGTAGTAGTCAGTCCGCCAAGTAGAAAAGTTTTGACAAAGTCAATGTTCTGCCAATTTCAAGGAACTGAATGATGTGAAGAGATATAAAACCGCTTTTGGGATCTCTCTTAAGTTTTGAATGATTTTGTGCTGGCCTAAGTGGCTTTATATAAATCCATTCTTACAGCTCTTTTGTTTTTATAACCCCCTAACACAAATCTAGAAATGGTGGATGCAGGTAGTGTGGTCCTAAGCAGCAACAAAAAGGAAAAAGTAAAAATAGAAAGGACACTCTTCTATCAACACTCAAACAACTGAGATACTTATATCAATTTCATCGAGTTGCCATATAAGGAATAAAGAGGGAAGGATGCAGTAACAATTAATTGAAAAGAGCAGATCATAACAGCACCTCATGAACTGGGTGCTGAACATACCTCTTCACAACCCGATTCCATCATCACTTTAATAGATCTGGTAACAAGTTCTGTAGCTGCAGGAAAAAAATTTTGCTAACTTAATCTAGGCACTGGGTCTTATCAGTAATTTCTGCAGGGAATTCATTCATTCAGATAGCAATATTCATTTCCAGTCACGGTCTTTATAAATAGTTATATTATTGTTTAAATAACACATAAAAAAAGTGCAATCGGGCAGCTAGTGTTATTTTACAGAAAATATTAAGGCATCCGAATTCATCTCTTAATGGTGCATACTTCCACCCAAAAGTAATATGCCACAATGATAGCTATGCAGTAGTTCAAGATTTCAGCTGATTGTTTAAGCTTAGAGGCTCATCCAAAACAAGCCAGCTAATTGGAAAATACCCATAAAGTGTAGCAAAAGTGCTTCATATCAATAGTCACAGCCATCTGCAATAGTTCATCTTCATAGCAAATGTAGGCAACGAATTTGTCGGAGAGTTTAATTGAATGGGATGCAGGCTGATATAGAAACACTTCCAGATACATTAGCATTCAGAATCATAATTACATAGATTGGAAACATATTGGTCTGCTTTCATCTTCATTACACCCAAACACATGATTTTGTTGTGACACATAAAAATTATCGCGGCTACACTTGTAGGTTCACGCATTAATGGGTGGTATCGATAAGTTGTGATTGTGTGAATGTATAAGAATGCCTAACAATGCGAGAAGTTGATTTAATAATTCCATTGCACGACACTTGATTGTTTGTAAATAAATTAGTAGTAGTTGCAAATATGTTGGTGCGGTGATGTAAATAGTGTCAAAGAGTGGCTATGATGCCATTTTCTAACAGGAATTGACAACAAACTAGATTAAAAAAAAGAAAAGAAAAAGAGATGGGGTATATAAGCAAGTATATGTAGTCACCTATGCCTCGGCCTCTGTAAGGCTTGAGGACGACGAGCATCGCAATGTAACCTCTGAAAGTATTGCGATGCTCTCCCATCTTACAAACCACTGTCCCCACGCATTTGCCTTTGTGGAATGCCTAATAGCATAATCACATACACACAAATTCAGATCTCAATTACTTATAAAATACACAATAGAGAGATAGAGAGAGAGAGATTGCGTGTATATACGTACGAGGAAAGAGAGTTGGGGCCAAAGATAGACGAAGTAGCGATAGGTGAAGATGGAGTAGGGTTCGCTAAGTTCTTGATCGACCAGGTTCATGATAAGGGGTAAGTGATGTTCACCACCATAGCTCACGTATTCTATTTCAGACGCCGCCGCCGCCTCCAATTCTACTATTTTTGCTTCCCTTTCTTCGTCTGTCGTCGTCTCCATTGGCCTTCTTCTTTTACTCGTCAGTTGGGTGGGCGTAGTGCACCTTCCTGCCTCAGGCTGCAGGCTTCTTCGCAGGGTCGGTGTGGAGAGAAGAAAGGCAGGTGCCAAACGAGTGGCATGCTCTTGGATCTGGATTCAGGTCTTGGGCAGGCTCAGTTTAGGGGATTAGAGCCTTTGAATATGGAACGGGCTCCCTAGGCCTCAACAGTATTATTAGGAATTTGGGTTTCATGGCCTCGACATTAAGATCTAGCTAGCTAGCTGCGACCTTCAATTCCAGTCAGTTTGAGGAGCAACCTTTTTCTGTGTGCTACCATGTAGGGGTCCAACTTGGGCGAGCTAACCCGATTTTAATCCGAGCTTAACCCGAAAAAATTAGGACTTGGGCTAGAGTTTTTAATACTTTGGTTGAACTTGGGTCAAAAAACTTCAACCCGAATTCAATTTGGGCGGGCCTCGGGTTGAACTCGAAAAAATTAGAGCTTGGGCTAGAATTTTTAATATTTTGGTCAAAAAATTTCAACCCGAATTCAATTTTGGGTGGGTCTCGGGTTGAACCCGAATATTAAAATCGGGCTCAACCCGATATAATAATCGGGTTCAACCCGAATTAATGTCTCACTTTGGGGCATGTAGTAACTATGACAATATGTCTGTTAGAAAATTGCAGCTAGACACCTATTTAATATAGAACTTGAGAAGTCAGTAAACTATGTGGTTCTAGCAAGTATGTATGCTGCAGCTGGATTGTGGGACAGTGCATCAAGTTTAGAACAACAAGCCTATTTTGCCCTCAACCCGAATTGAACCTGTAAAGTAACCCGAAATCATTAACCCGAATTCAACCCGAGCCTGCCTGAAATAAACTTGGGCAGTGCTTGGGTTGAGTCCCTTAACCCGATATAGGGTTAGGGTTGAAGATTATATACTTAGGGTTGACTATCCAACCCGCCCAACCAACCCGAGTTGCACTCCTACTACCATGACCATTGTGCTGTGCTGTCCACTCCCCACACACCCACTGTAGAAATAAAATTATTAATACTAATGTTATTAGGACATAATTGAAGAATATAATTTGAAGATATAATGAGTTGTTACCAATGAAATGATAGTAAAATGCATTTAATGATGAGTCTTATTGCAATATTAAATGCATTATCCTATCATTTCATTAGTGATTGAACAATGCTATTGAGACGTAATTTACTGACTTAATTCACTGTGATATTTGAATTGACTGCAGACTCTATCAAACATTGAAACTTGGTGTTGATCCAATAATTTTTATAAAATTAAATCAAATTTTTAGATTCAAATAGAATTATTCTTAGTAATAACTCATTATGGGAGCCAATAGCATTGCTCAATTATTATACTTCTATTAGATTATAAGAGAAGCTTACAGTCAACATAATATTTAAAATTATTATTTTTATCTCTTTGGAACCGCCCAAATGGCCCATGTAGTCTGCCTTTAACGTGCAGCAATGAAAACTCTACAAGCAAACCCTATTTTTCCTACTTCATTTTCTTTCCTTCGTCTTCGTCTTCGTCTTCTTCAACTTTTTCTTTTCTCCCTTTGTCCAAGCTAAGACCTGCACATCACCCTCTAAATCATCTTTAGTATTTTCCTTTTCTTTTTTTGATGTTCAAGATGATGATCAGGACCAAATATAGATCTTATTTTTGAAAGTCTATTGGTAACACTTTGATTGATTGGGCTTTAATTATCAACTGCAGGCACAAGCATATATATATCTAAGCAGTCACAAAGCTGGATCGAAGGCAGAGCAAGAGGACTCTTCCCTACGATGCATCCAAACAGGAAAAAGAAGAAGATCTCATCTTTCCACTATATGCATCATCAGCACAGGCCCAACAAGATAACTCGGCTATGGTTTCCGCCCTTGCTCACGTTCTTGGCACCGGAGACAACGTGCCAAGTCATGGACAAGGCAATTACCAGCAGTTTATTGTGACAGAGTCTGCCATGAAAGACCATAATCCGCTTCCACACACAAAGGATCAAGGTAAAACTCAATAACTCATACATGCATGTTTAGAAGAGAAGATTGTTTGCTTTGTAATTTCATTTATTCGGTATCATACCTTGTCATAACCTTCAAACGATTCATTTAGATGCTATACATATATATATATATCGGATGTGAAACAAATTTTAAAAATTGCTTTACTGATTTTCCCTGGAAGAAATTATCTAACGTCTATCCATTGATATCTGCATGACTATGCCCTTTACATGCAAATATTTTTTTTCTTTTTTTTGGACGATCACTGATAATCATGATTGACCCAGTGTCTCTCTCTACAGATGGTAATTTGGTCTGTGTGTGTGTGTGTAAAATAATAAGTTTTTCACTAATGCTATTGGGACATAATTTAGGGACATAATTTGGGGACTTAATGCATCATGACCATTAGATTGATAGTGTTGGGACCCAGTGATAATTTAATGTTGGGACCCACTGATAATCTAATGGTCACAATCATTAAGTCCCCAAATTATGTCCCAATAGCATTGCTTATTACTAGGAGGAGTAATGTTCTAAGTACCTATTCGCATGTGCATGTAAGACATGGGTGCCCCCCACCCAAGTCATGGACAAGGCAATTACATGCAGCCATCTGGCAACTGAGATGGGTATTTTTTTCGAAGGGAACTAATTATAACCACAAATATTAATTGGTAATTCTTTTATTAAATGTAACAATTATTTCCCAACGACTGCTCATATTGTGGAAACATTGCATGTGATGTGAGTCTCATTGTCATTGCCATTAAATATGTGTTGTTCTCAATTTATTCAGATCAACAGTGTTAGATAGAAGTGGACATAAAGGAGGAGAACGAACAAAGGGTTTTAGGATAATTTTTGGAAAACATGTTGAGGGGATTAAACTAACTAACCATCAGTTTAGTTTGGTTAATTGGGAGTTTAGTGTAGCTCACATGCGATGCGAGAGATATTTCAGCGAATAAAGATGTATAAGAATTTTTTTCAAGGGGCAGAATTAAACATACATGAAGATCGATGTGTAACAGTGAGCCCATGTTTTGAGAGTGAGGGAGCCTATTTATAGATATGCGTTTATACCCTCACATTTGAAATTATATGGACTAAAAATGGTTTGTATGAAGGGAATCAAAGAAGGCACTATAGAGGTGTAAGACAGAGACCGTGGGGCAAGTGGGCAGCGGAGATCCGTGATCCAAAGAAAGCAGCTCGCGTCTGGCTGGGAACCTTTGATACGGCGGAGGAAGCAGCAGCTGCTTCTGATACCGCAGCATTAAGATTCAAAGGAACCAAAGCTAAACTTAATTTTCCAGCTCAAAGCACCCAATTCCAAGAGAAACCCCATTCAAGGTACCTGTTGTTGAGTTCTCATTCTCAAGACTCGCTCATGGCCCCCCGAATTGTTGGTAGCTCATCAGTTACTCCTCCGCCGTCACAGCAAGCATACCCATACCCATACCCATACCTGTATCAGTATGCAAATCTGCTTTGCACCAGTGAAGATGTTCATACATGGAACGCTCACTACAAGAAATTTGCTTTTTAGCCGTGAAAATTATTGCGGCTAAATACAAAAAAATTGTCACTATATACTTTAGTGACAATATTTTTATTGCCACTAGGCCGCGGCAATATGTGTGTGGCTAAATCATTTAGCTATGACATTTAATTGTTGCCATTAAAAGTAAATTATTTAGCCGCACCGTGAAAAATGTCACTAAATGTGAAATTTTTAGCCGCTATAATTATTGTAGCAAGTAAACTAAATTTTGCCACTAAAATATACTATATCACCACTAAAAGTCCGATTAAAACCTGACTTTTAGTGGCAACAATTAATAGCGGCTAAAAGTATACATTTTACCCACAATTAAAATCACCACTAAAATTTGAAACATGATTTTTTAACAACTTATTGTCGTTACTAATTAATACATTAAAATGAACAAAAAAACTTATCGCATATTTGAAAGAATTTATTTTTCAATATTTTCAAATCAAGTATTACAAGAAGCAGATTTTACAAGAATCAAAACAATGAAAAGCCTAAAATTCAAGGCTTTAATCACTCCAAAAAAAACCAACCAATCTGTACAGTTTTCAATCCCCCAATCCAGAGACATGAAGACGCAGACTTGATCGAATTCTGACCGGTCGATGTGATGATTGAGAGCGGTGAAGAGATCCTCGATGGCAATTGCTGGTTGTGAAGCAGAGGGCTTCGACTTCTCTTTTCCCTTCGGAGTCATAGCGAGAGAGACAAAGAGGCGGTGGCTATCGTGTAAGAGTGAAGAATAGGGATGATTAGAAATGAGCTAGTTAGGGTGCAACTTGGCAGGACTTGCTTAGATTAAGCAGTGGCAATTATTATTGCCACTAAAATTATGACAACAGTGGCAGCAGAAAAACTGTGGCTGAAAACAATATAAGAAGAAAATTTGTTGCGAGAAAAATTGTTGCCACTAAAATTATAGACAATCAGTGGTTAAATTTAAATTGTTGTCACTAAATATTTTTGATATTGAATATTAGTGACGAATTAGTGATTTTTTTTGCTGCAATATTAAAATTGTCACTAATTAAATTCACGTCCTATCTTTAGGAACAACAATAATTTTTCACCACTAAAAATATATATCTAGTGGTGACATTTTTAGCCGCAAATTAAATACTACCACTAAAAGTCCAATTTCTTGTAGTGGCTGCTGCTTCAAGCCTCCATATTGAAAAAGTACCCTTCATTAATTTAGAGCATTCGTCAACAGTATCTTCGTCATCTTCTTCGGTGGTAGTGGTATCTCAACAGGAACTGGATGCAGATAAAGATAGTACGAGGTTGGCGTCTTCTTCGAGTTATGATCCTTGTTTCGAACAGGGGAACGACTTCCACTATATATCCTCCTGATCACCCGCCGGATTATTGTTAAGGTTGTTTGTTAAATTGGAAGAGAAAAGAAGATACTTTGATTTTATTCAATAAAATCGTAACAAATAAGTAGGTAGATTCCATATATTTTAGTAACCAGTTTATCATGTCATTTAATAACCATCCAAGTGGAGTTCACCTTACTTTTTTGTAGGTTTATTATTGAATGGTGACACCAGTAACGGAGTCGGGGCAACTTAAAACTTGTTAAGTACTCTAGTTAAACTCTAATTTGATAGTTTATCCTTGATCTTTTAACAGATAACTTATATAGAGCTTAAATAATCAAAATAAACCAAACAAGTTTAGTAGAAATAATTTAGAATCGAACTAAGATTGAGGAACAATTTAATCAATCATTAGCAAATTATTCAAACAAGTCAATGGAACATTTTAATCCAAAGAGTAACTCATAAGAGGCAAATTTTCAATTGCTTAATTCAAAATGTAACCCAATTTAAAATTTCAAGTAATCAATAAAACTGAATAATTATATGATTGGAAAAAGAACGACTAGTAAGCCAAGTTTAAGAAATGACTAATTTCGAATGACAACTATCAAAACTCAAGGAGGTGATAAGCCTTCAATTCAACCTCACAAATTTTATTACAAATAAAATAATTATGGCCCGATCTCATTAAACCAATTTCTTAGCATCAAACTCCATATTGTCCTCCTCACCCTCAAAGAAATTTTCATTGATATGAATTACAACCCTACGGTGATTCTACTACATAAACTCAAGTTAATAACGTATCATGCAGCTAGCTTAAAAAGTAACACTGATACTTACAAAAAAAAAATAACACATTAACCAACCATTTTCTTTTAATTTGCAATAGTTCCAATAAAATATTTAAAAATTACAACCCTTTTGATCTAGGGTAATCCATAATTTTCTTAGAACTCACGCATAGTCATTGTTTCTATAATGGTTTTTGTCTATGGCATTTTAACAACACTCAATAAACGACAATGGTTTGACAAAACTATATTTTGTCATGGATCTTAGAAAATAAAAAGTTCCAACATATAAAAAATCTCTGAAAATCTTTATAACTCTTTAATGGGATATTGGTTTACCTCTAGATAGCTCTCACAGTATCTTCTAGGGCTCTCATCGCGGATTTGTAACCAATGGAATTTTTTTTTTATGGTTAATAGGTTATCTCTCCATAGCTTCAACATTATCTACCAGGGTTTTTCATAGGCTGATTTGCATAACTTTGAACCATATTAATTGTTTACATAATCAGCAATGGCGTAGATTTATAACTAGTGGAATTATTTTAGGAAGATTGGGACGGAGGGTGCTAGACTAAAGAGTACCTTGTGACCAACGTTGTTGCGATGTGAAGAGAGGGATGAGAATCTGACGGGAGCCAACAACTAAGTAAGTCGACTTGTTAATGAATATAGCAAAGGAAGAAAAAAAAGAGAGGTTGATAAAGAAAGGGCAAGAACTGATAGTCGAAGTTCGACGAAGAATCGAAGACGAAGAGCGTGAAAAATAAGGCTGCCAAAATTATCTCACTAACTCTATACTTTATGAAAATTTCAGTAGGGGTTTGAAATTTTCAAAATTTTATCTAGGTCCCAATTTTTTTTAAAATTCCAATGGGGATAGCTGCCCTCACTATAAATCTGTCTCTTGGTGACACCACATGTCAATGATGACATGATATCATTATTACACCTAATATATACGAGACACATGTAGATGAAACTGTGATTATAGAATATATATATATATATATATACCTGCCTACATGCACTTGAGAACATCTACCAATTTCGTATATCGAGCATTATGTTGAAGCTATATATATTGATCAGCTCATGAACTTGGTTTCTTGTTTTCTTGAATTGCTATATTAATTAGGTGCATTAAATTTGATAATTAACTATATATATTTGAATCAGCCACTAGATACTTCAAGCCCCCCAATTATAATTCTACAATTATTTTTTATCAAATACGAAAGGAGATAGTAAAGATTTTTCTCATCAACCAAAGTTATTCCTCGTCCACTTAGCCTGTCTTATTCCTCCAAATTTAGTCCTCATTTCCTAATTCATAAGCAAAGTGTAGGCTTTGAGTCTCGTTTATAAGATGGAGTAACTGACTCCGTTTTTTTTGGTACTAATAATCATCCATATCTCCTACTATTAATAAAGGGAGAGTGTAGGGATTGGGGTCCTCTCCTTTATTGACAATTATTACTAATTAATTATATAAGTATACTACTAATATTTCATAAATTTCTTTTATTTAGTCACCTATAACTTTTCTTAAACCACATTTAACCCCTTAAATTCATCTATTCTTATAATATTTTTTAACTTTTATATCTTCCTCATTTTTACCATCTGCACATAAGTACAGTGTGTACATGATCCCTAATTAATTAAAATAGTTTTGTTTTCATGGGATTCAAGTCTTTACTCTAATAATAGGGAAAACGGAAGTCGGTACAAAAATTTAGACTTATTTAAACTAAAATACAATATGGAAACTTATTTGGGTTCAAGTACATTTTTTTAGATAATGATCAAAAAGCCATTAAGTTGAAGGAAAAATAGTACAAAATCGATTTTGATCCCAAGCGTCATCTTCGACTCCATTAATGAAAAAGGTGGAAAGCCAGGAAGCATACATCTCATCCCTTGGTCTTCGGCAAATTTGAAAATAAAAAATATTGCAAAGATTTGATACAATGTAGGTGAAAAGATTTTGGTTTTCTAATATACTGGAGACTACGCGATGTTTTTTTGTTAATTGAAGAGGAAGGAAATAAAGAGACTCCGACGAGTTTGGTTATTGTCCAGTAACTGTAATTGTTTGTCGTTGCCATAATATCTTCTTCGAACATTGAAGGTCATCTACTGGATGACAATATTATGTTTTTCAAACATATTAGAGACAAAAAGTGTTTTTTTTGTTAATTGGACAGGAAAACAAAAAAGATACTCCGGCGAGTTTGGGTATTGTCCATGCACGGGATAATTCTTGCAATCGATATGGAGTAGCGGCTGATCAGATGGTGAGCCCTGAAACAATCACAAGGTTAAGAAAAAGGGAGCCAGGCGTGCGCCCGGCTTATCCCCTCCGAAGCTTAAGTCAGTAAGAATGGGAGGAAAGCTCTGTATTATCAAATCTCGGTTGATTTTGCGTACCTTTGCTCATTTTTCTGGGGGGTATTTATATGTGAACTAGTAATGATTGCTCTGACACAGTGGTCACCTCAGTAATCAATACTTTTCAACATTACCGATGTATAATGAGTGATTTCTATCTGGATCCCCGTGTTATTAATGCTCGGCGGGAGAAAATTAGTCCTCGGGGCAACGCCGAGAACATAAACCTATCTGAGAGATGGGGTACCTAGGAACGGCGTCTGACACCTACCATCGGATGCTCGGCGTTTAGGGGTCACTCGGCCCTATGTCTGAGCTCGGCGCCACAGTCATTAATGTATGCACTCATGACTGTCAGTTTGAGTCTTCGAGGGTGCAGAGGCACATTAAATGCTGTCTCAGTCACTCACGTCTTCATAAATGCGGGGTCACATCGCATTAATTGCTATAGTCAGAAGTTCACACTTGGCTCCATGAGACTGCGTTTCTTCTTCGGCTCGCCCCTTCGTCTTCGGCGCCAAGTTACTTCTCGGAGTCAGCTCATCCACTCGGCATTGGCTTCATGGCTTCGTAACGGCTTCGCTTGTACACGTGTCGTCTTGGCCCCTGTGGAGCCGTCTTGAGTCCCTCCAGTCCATTAAGTATAACTATTTGTCATCGTCGAAATATCTTCTCCGAACATTGAAGGTCGCTTACTGGGTGTGTTTCATTGCCGGAATACCAAACATTTTCACTTTGGGATGTCATTTATGGATTGCAATTTCAATTTGATTACTTTCTACATTTCAGGTTTAAAAATGTTTGCAACTTTTTTGGTAAAACTGTTTGGTATATGTTGTTGTTGTATCTCTTTGTTGTCACTGGATGGTGCGATAGTTAAGTGTAATACTACATGTCGTTGGTTTATCTGTTTGGTGTCCCTATATGATGTACCTCGTTGATATAATTTCTTGATTCACCCAATTTGGTATGTATAATTGATGTAACCATGTGGTGATACTGAATAGTGTAACTATTTGATCTAACTAAACAATTGAATGATGCAATGGATTGATTAGTGTAACTGCTTTCAGAACACATGAATAACTGTTTAGTGTAATTGCTTTCAGAACACATGAATAACTGTTTGGTGTACTATAAGACGATTGTAACTGATTGGAGTCTCATAATTGGTGTAAACTACCTGATCAAACTGTCTTTAGAACATATGAATAAATTATTGGTGTATCATAGGACAATTGCAACTAGTTGGTATCGCATAATTTCAGTAACTATTTAGTGTAATTTTTTTCAGAACACATGAATAATTATTTGGTATATCATAGGACAATTCTAACTGATTGGTGTAACTGTTTAGTCGAACTGTTTTCAGAACGCATGAATAAATTATTGGTGTATCATAAGACAATTGTAACTGTTTCCAGACTACATAAATAATTATTTGGTGTATCATATGACAAGTGCAACTAGCTGGTGTACCTGATTATTGTACTTGTTTGTTGTCGCGTTGATATCAAATTGTAACGAAAAAACTAATTGGTGTAACTCTTTACTTTATCAGCTTTTGACATTAATAGGACATTATGCAAGATTTACCAGTACACAATCAGGGGCGGCTCAATAAGGTTGTTGAAAAAGTTTGGGCTTTAGGCCCCATTTTTTAAAGATGGCCCCAAATGTGTAGATATCATAAATAGTCCATATAAAAAAATTAAATCCATAAATATTTTAAGTTTTACAAAAAATGTCTTATAAAAACACATGTCCAATAAAAACAAAATGTGAAAATTATGATTGAGTTCTCATTAAGAGATTTATAATAAGTTTAGTCAGTTAATAAAACTTATTTGGGAATAAGTCCGTTTTTAATCTTACTAATAAGTACTTAAGTCTACTACTTTTTTAAAACTCCAAAATACGTTTCCTTGAATGAAACTTTAAATTAATTTTCTAACTTGAGAATTGTTATTTCTTAATTCACTATCAACAAATATATGCCAATAAATTTTTTTACATAAATTTGAAATTCAAAAAATAATTGATACTCTCTCTCTCTCTCATAACCACCAGAGCAATGTTAGAGAAGGTACTCAAGCAGCTCCGAGGAAGAAGGCAACGACATCTTTTGCTTGAGGTGCTGTAAGCTCTACTTGTATCTAGGTTGTGATTTTGGGACTACTTTCTGATATTGTCATTTGTTATTTATTGTTTTTCAAAAACAGAACAAGTGATTTTCGAACACCAAGCCATTTGAGACTTTCCACCCATTTTTATTATTTAGGTGTTGTCTGTAAGATTGTTTGATTGTTAGTTGTTCTGAGATTTGAGAATGGCTAGATTAGACAATTAAGAATTGAAATTCTTATTTTCTTCTTTAAAAAAAGATGAATAAAATAGATGAATAAAGTATACGTAAATTATGATAGCATTGTTTAATGTAGATGAGTCCATATAGACTCGTTGAAGTAGATTATTTATTTTTTGTTTAACTGTTACTATTTTTGCATTTGAATGTTACTATTTTTTTTTGTTTTAGAATGTTTCATGGTTTTTTTTTTTTTACTATGTTACTGTTTTTGTTGAATATGTTACTACTGTTATTTTTTCAAATATTAATAGTCAATGTTATTATTATTTTTGTGTTTAAATTTTACTATTTTTGTGTGTGTTTAAATGATACTATTTTTTGTATTTGAATATTACTATTTTTTTTTAAATTAATATATATATATATGTATGAGATAAAATTTTAATGTTAGTCAAACTCCTAAAATTTAGGAGTTATCAATGTAGATCAAAATGGGTTTAATATTAAACAAGTTTTATTGATAAACTTATCACCAAATAAGTCCATAAAGAGAGACCGACCTCCAAATTTTCCAAAACAAATTTAATACCTCGTTTCAAGGAAGGGCCGATAATTTATAGGTGTGCAGTAATAATCTATATAAAAAATTTAAATCCATACCCAAACAAAAGATTTCAACTTAAGTAGATTGGTTTGATCAAAAAAAAACTTAAGTAGATTGGACCTATTAATTCATCTGTGAAATTAAAAGACCCTAAAATTTATTTATTTTTTTAAAAAAGTAAACAAAAACTAAAAATAAAACTAAAGTTACTAAAAAATCTAGTCTTAACCCCCAAAAAAGTCAAGTTTAAATTTACCATCATAATTTTTCAATCATTATTTATCTCTCTTACCATCAAGTTTAAATATGGTAACAAAAACTTGAATCTAAAATTTTAATTAATTTTTTTTTATTAAAAAAATTAAAAATTAGATTTATTATTAATATTAAAAATAAAAAACCTTATTTATTGTTTCTGCTTTATACCCCAAAATATCTCGGGTCACCCCTATACACAATAGAGTTTACCATTACAATTATGAAAAAAAATAGACCATATGGTGTGATTTTTCTAAACTATAAGCTTAAGAGTAATATGTCCACATATAATGACTAAAAAATAATACAACAATTATCAAAAAAATAAAATGATATTAATAAAAAAAATTAATAGAATTTTATTAATTTTAAAAAATAATTCATTCACATAAGCTTATTACAAGTTTTCTTATTGTGGCTCTTTAATCGTCCACAATGCCTATATCGAATTCGTCTAATAAGTTTCTCCTTAACCTTATTCTACATTTTTTGGGTCGGTCAAGCTGTTTTTTAGTTGATGGCGGCAAAATCTCAGCTTTATAAATTGGGTAACAATGTCTCATCATCATATTTGCCTAAAAGCAACACTATTTCCTCCATTCCTAAGTATGACAATAAAAAAAAATGACATTTTATCGTATAACATAAACAGTTGTACCAAGAGCATCAAATAATAACAATATTTAGATATTTTATAAACATAAAATGCTACTCTATTTTTTTTGCAGAACATAAACACATACAATTTCATCATACCATGGTGTACAATTGAAACAAAAGAAAAAACTGACAGAAAATATATTTTAAAAAAAAAAAGAGTTTCACCCATGATAATCCTAAAAAAACTGTTCCACCCATGATAATACTAAAAAAAACAATTTCACCTATGATAATCTAAAAAATCACAGTTTCACACATGATAATCCACAAAAAAAACATTTATATGTCCAAAAAAATACCAAAAACCATAGGAGCTGCCTACTATGGTGTACAATTGAAACCAAAGAAAAACTAGCAGGAAACATATTTCTAAAAAAATAATTTCACCCATAATAATCTTAAAAAAAACAGTTACATGTAAAAAAAAATATGAAAAAACATAGGAGTTGTATTGATAAAATACATAATGTTAAAATCCAAAAAATAAATTAACGTTAAAATCGAAATTGATTGGTTAGAAAAAAAATAGCCTTTAAAAAAAACAAAATTATTTAAAACTTACCTGCGCTGTTGGTGATGATGATCAGAAATTCAGAAGTAAACCAAAATAAACAAAGAAGATCAAATGATTTCTACCACAAACCGGAGAAGAAAACTAAACGTAGAAGGCTAACGCTGAATGCTGGGTGTTGAAGGCTGGACGTTGATGGTTGGGCGTCGAAGGCCAGACGTTGAAGACTGCTCATTGAATGAAGCGGTTGAAGGCAGACTAAATACAAAAAACACAATTCAAACTTCAAAAAAATGATAATATCATTTAAATTTTATACCTAAACACAAAATATTTTATTAAAATTATATTTAATAGAGTAAAAAATTTATTCATACACATTTTCTTAAATAAATCTAAAAAATTATACTTACACCCAAAAAAAAACCCCTAATAATATATGGCCGATGAGAGGCCCAATTAGGTAATCGACAAGTGATCTACCGAGTAATGGCGCAATAACTTGGGCCAGGGGAGAAGGTTCCGGAGATCGGCTCGGCCCATGAATGCCCTACCAATAGAAAGGCATCACTTGTGGATCTAGGTCCCAGGTATTTCGCGACCAGAGAGTCTCACTCGATTGGTTATGATTTTTCCCTTTCCTCTGGAAAGCCCAAATCAATCAACTCATCGGAGAGGGAAACGAAGAAGAAGAAGATGTTGAGGGTCGCAGCTAGAAGGCTTTCTTCTCTCTCTTCATGGAGGCCCAACCAGGCCGTGACCGCATCGTCGGCCGTAATCTCCAACAATTCGATTGATGGCGTTGTTTCTTCTTCCGCTGACATCGGATCGACCATCTTCTCCAATTCGTTTCCGTACAAGCCCCATTTTCATTTTTATTCCAGAGGTTAGTGACTTTTCCCTCCCCTTAACTTGTTTATTTTCACTGTTTTGTTGTTTTATGAACCTGATTGCTCTGGAGCTTTATTTTCTTCTGTTGTTATTTGTCCGATTCAGGTGAAGCTAGTAAAAAAGTATTAGTTTCGGCCCTACCACTCCAACATTTTATGATTTCGCTTGTTGTCATGCTGTGTAATATCTTGCCTATAGTTACGGGCTTCATTTGATGGAACTTGGAGCTGGGGCTTGGTTTATTTATTTTGATTTATGGAATCTTAAATTCAGCTGCTAAAGATTTATAAAACTTGGAGCTGGGGCGCTAATTGATAAAATACTGCTGCCTAAGTTTTTGCAATTTGTAATTGTTAACAAGAAATATGGACTGTTACCTGGCAAAAAACTTGAGGTTAGGTTGTGCAATCCTAGATTCAATCGCAAATTGTTTGTTTTTTAATAAAGATTTTCTTTTGGGAACTTAAGCATAGGACAATGCTGTGACAGTGCCTAGCTGTTTTTGCAACAAGGGACAGGAAGTGAAATTAGTCGGTATTATTCATCAACAAGCCGTTTTCTAACATGTTCCATCCTTCTCTACTACCTTTAGCGCTCCAAAGAGAGTCAATACCTTTCTAAATAACGTTTTAAACTATATACGGTGTTTTCGACAAATTATAAAGCATCCAGCAATGTTTGTTGGGCTTTTTTGTCTGAAAAGATTATCTCCCTTTCTCATGTATTTTGATTTGAAACAGAAACTTTTGTTTTGGGGAACAACTGGAGAATCTCTGAACTGAGTCAATGAAATTGACAATGTCTATCGAAACAAAACAATGGTTAGTCTGACACACGGTATTTAGAGAGGTTTCTTGCAAAAGTTATTGGATGCAATCTGCTAATGTTCTACAAACAATGCTAGTCAACTTTCACTCTCAAGGTTTTATGAGGTTTGTTAAGATATGTGGACAAGTGCCAATTCACAGTCAAACCTGAAAAATTCAGAGAGAAGATTAAATGCAGACATATTCCCTAATCTAACTTCAGTGTAGGATTTGTAATAAATTTTTTGAAAGTGACATGTAGGATATGAAATAACAAATGATATGTAATGGATTTTCAGTTTCGGAGTCTGTTATTGCTTGATTTAACAGGGGTGATCCTAAGTGGGTGCAAGACCAATTCGTCCTTGGTTTTTTTTTATTCAAAAAAAGTAGTCTAAAGTTTGTAGATGTCCAATTTCGGCTCATACATGGAGTGATTTTGTATGATATTTAATTGTTTGAGTCTATGCTAGTTTGACACACCTGATACCGGATAATGAATGTGACTGGTTCAACCGTCAATTGTGCTTAGTGGTTCTTGTGGCTTTCATGATGGCTTGTAGTGAAAATAGTTGAGGGGTAAGAATAACTGTTTGGTCTTTCAAGCTTTACTAAGTGAAGGGGATGTGTTGCTGGCTGTTTGGACCCCACTTCAACTCAACATTAATTAATTACAAATCACATTTTGCGTTTTGGGTCATCCCTTGTGGCTTTATATCGCATTACAAAAATTCAGATGAAGCGTTTGCATATATGGTGCAAGGGCCATCCCTATCCGGGCGATATTTGGTAGTGCATGAACCAAGCTCCTTATTAATGTCGTCACCTCACCCTCCAAAGCTGCTTGAACAGTTGGATTTTAGGTTATCACAATCCACTCCTTAAAGGTGTACACGTCTTCATGTGAGACCTTTTCAAGCTCCTCAAACTTGTTCCTTGTGGGATCCACCCAAGCATATTGCTAAATGGAACCCGAGAATTTGCCTTTGTGAGACCAATCCAAGCATATATCCTTATGGGACCTGCCCACCACTACAAGGTGGGTTCAGCTTTGATACGACTTGTAACGATCTGACCAAAGCCTGTGATTTTGTCCACGTGGCATTGCCCCCTTACAATTTTAAAATGTGTCATAGCTCATAATAGTTTAGACCAAGTGTATACATATATAGCGACAGTGTCACGACCTTCTCTAACAAGGCAATGCGGGATAGGTACATGGATCAAACACCTCTAATCCTCTTTCCTTTCCAATATCTTTTGGAGGACTGGACTTTCGAGTCTCACAAGCTCTTGCCAATTGAAACGAGGAGCAAGAAATTCGAACAATTTGGGGTCTTGTGCAAAAGCAATGGTCTAATTCAGCCATATTAGGGGAATTTTGCACCAACACACAAGAAAGAGCGGATAGAAGAATAAATCTTTCTCATCCACCTTTTTTTTTCACATTTTCTTCTTCTTCTTGTCCCTCTTCTTCTACCGAAGAAATTGTTGTAGATTCAATCTTCCCAAAATCTCCATTTGGTTTTGAGTTGTTTTTCATTCATGGTTAACATAAAGTTGTTGATTGAACTATGGAGTACCCTAACAGCATATCAATTAGAGACCAACATAAACTGACTAAGTTTTGCTTCACACTGTATATAATCAACAATGGAGGCAATCTTAAACAAAGCCACTGCATGGCCTTAGCTGTTTTCAAAGCACTTCCATCGCTAGCATATCTTCTAAAAAGACAGCTCAGTACCATTATGAGGTCTTGTGGGGATCAGATGTGTGCAGTGTTATCCATGCATGTGGAAAAGCTATTTCTTGTGATTTGGACTGACGGCATTAACACCACTATAGAGTAGTCTTATCACTGCACGAACGCCCGCCTTCTAGTCATCTTTTGCTACCCTTGAATCAGCCAATCATCCATATATGTCGTAAAGGCTTACCTAATCATATTTTGATGCATGAGAGATTCATGATAAAAAGTAGTGAATAGATTGGTGAATATTCCCTATGTTAGCAACCTAAAGTAAGTAAATTTATTTTTCTATCTGTATAATAATGGACTTAAAACCTGCTTTCATCCAATAATTTAGGGGGTGTGCATACAGGGGGAAAAAGCCTCTGGTTTCCACTACTGTTGTGCCTAATGTCCAGTTCACCATGGCTGTTATTGTTACACCAATTTTAATGAGTTTGTTTTTCCTCGTCTCATTTTAGGCATTGATAGTTTTGTGCTGTTGGGGGCAATTTTGTACATTAAATGGCTGATCTGAGCTACGCAAAAACTTAGAAAAATTACTGCTCATGACACTTGCATCAATCGACATTGAATGATTTTTGCGTTTGCAAGACAATATCTTCGTCGACCAAAGGAGTATCAGTGTTTATGAGTTGTGTTTTTCCTATTTTGTAAGTAAAAGAATGTGTCTAGTGGCATAGGGAAAATAAACACTTGTCACTACCGGTTTCACCGGGTTTGACGTCATCACTGAAACTTTGAAGCATCAGCCTTGGAGTTTTTAAATCTGTGGATGCTCATAACATGGGGTTGCCGCTAACATCACATCACATCACAAAATATTACACTAATCATCCATGTTATCGCATGTGGATAACTCCATATATCTTTCCTTAACCCACAACGTTTTTCTATACATAAGTATTAAGCTGGAAATAGTAGAATAAGAATAAATTCACTGCATTTAAAAATGCACCCTAAGGTGGAGCATCTTTCTTCTCTTGGAAACTGGCAGTGCCTACAGTTTTTGATACTTGAATACTTTCATGGTCAGTGAGCTCTATTGGGAGATAATGGACCGGGATATTGTTTAAACTTAGTGTGAAATGACCTTCAAATGTTTCTAACATGTTAGTTAGAATTTACATTTGGTTGAATTTGCTCATGACTTTGTTGTTTTAGAGGTTACCATCCATGCAAGTTTGTAAGGTGGCATACCCTCATTGCCTTTTTTGGCCATAAATAATCAATCAGTGCTGAAATGACAGGATAAAGTGACTTTTGTTTTACAAATTAATAATGTGCTAGGAAGTAGGAACCAGATTTGAACTGGTGACACAAGGATTTTTAGTCCTCTACACTACCAGCTGAGCTATCCTGTCCGTGTCCGTTTCCTATGCAGCATCCTCATTTTACTAGATGACTGAGGTCTATGTCAATTAAAAAAATATGAAAGTACTTGTTAACTAGTAATAAAGAGTGATATTATTCGTGGGTGATGGTTGTCGCAGGTTTTGCTTCTAGTTCACTCACCCCCAAGAATGAAAACAGCTTGATTCCGGACATTCCAGCAACTGTAGCAGCTGTTAAGAATCCAACCTCAAAGATTGTTTATGATGAGCACAACCATGAGCGTTACCCTCCAGGTGATCCCAGCAAAAGGGCATTTGCTTATTTTGTCTTGACAGGCGGCAGGTTTGTGTATGCTTCCCTGATCCGCCTCCTCGTATTGAAGTTTGTGCTCAGCATGTCAGCAAGTAAGGACGTTCTTGCTCTAGCCTCTCTTGAGGTTGATCTATCCAGCATCGAACCTGGTACCACTGTGACTGTTAAGTGGCGTGGAAAGCCAGTCTTCATTAGGCGCCGAACTGTGGAGGATATCAAGCTGGCAAATAGTGTTGATGTGGGTTCCCTCCGTGACCCTCAGGAAGATGCGGCCAGAGTTAAGGATCCGGAATGGCTAGTTGTTGTTGGGGTCTGCACTCATCTGGGGTGCATCCCCTTACCAAACGCTGGTGATTTTGGTGGGTGGTTTTGCCCATGCCATGGTTCTCATTACGATATTTCTGGCAGGATTCGCAAGGGCCCAGCACCGTATAATCTGGAGGTACCCACATACTCTTTCTTGGAAGAGAACAAGCTACTGGTTGGATGAGCTCTAAAGATGAGATTCTTTCCGGTGGATGGTGGGATTTTAGAATTTCATAAAATTTCATTTTATTCAAGAGTGTTCAATACTTGTGGCTTATATCTTTAATTTGGGCATGTTCACTGTTGCTTATGAAACTTGGATATTGCAATGGCGGTTGACGCTTGTGTTACTCTGAATACTGAATAAGTTTTCTGTTGATGACGATACAAAATGATCCGAAAATCATGATGATATCAAGGATGCTGCTTAGTTAAATAATTTAAGGATGTTTTGTACTCTGTTCCCAAAAGGCTAATGAATTTGTTGCTGGTTTGGCTTCACGTTTTGTAATATGGATGGGTTGAATTCTTCCATCAAATGATTTACTTTTGGGGGCACAGTTATGGTTTCAACAGGATATACATGTGCGAGGAAAATGACTAAACTTGGGGCAGAAACAAGAAGACTAGCCTTCATTTGTTTTCTCTCATCTCAGTTACTAAGATACATGGAATCCGTGTGTCTAACTGAATTATATGCTGGAAAGAAAAAAGGCTAGCCTTTCAACATGAGATGCTTTGAACAGTCTCCGTCATCTCTCAAAGAGGCCTTTAACATAAACCATGCCTTTTTCGCTCAGCTGAAGCTCCTTTCTCATTTGCTCTACTTGCTGGTCGTCTCCTTGAACAACAATCTCAGACAGGGTTCCATCATCTGCCACCATGATCTTGACCTTGATCTGCTCCTTCCGTGATGCTCTTTTCCAATAATATACTCCGCTGTTCCAGACCCAAATGTTAGTACTTGTTTTAGCTGCCATTCCTGTTCAAATTTAACCACAAAAACTTGAAAAGTAAAAGAGTGTGAAATACTGACGCCAGAGGACTTAGAATGGTTAGCCAGAACCAATTGTTGCCCGCATCTGGAACTGTTATGGTAAGAACAAGAGCGACACTTGCTAGGCTTATGCATGTGCAGAAAGTGAGCAATGCTGCTTGGCCTCGGCTTGGAATCATCATGCCTTCAAACCTTCAACCAAGAAAGAAATTGCATACATAGGCAATGTGTTTAACAAGCTCAATATCTTATTAAGGAGACAGTGGGAGTGCCAGGATTTGAAACCCCGTCAGTCAGTCGTAGATGGGATTGCTCATCGGTATCAGCTAAAAAATAAAATATTAAAGGATGTGTAATTTAGAACTCTCATTGGTGTCTGTCTACATAACTTTCTATCAAATTTTCAGATGTATGAAACTTAAACCAAGCAGGCCAACTAACAATTTGTTCAATTCATACCATAAACTTATCAACGGAAAATACTTTGATACCACAACAAAAGAGCAACTTGTTATATCCTTTATGCCCCCATAAAGGGCCTTCGCTAGCTTTACCCAATATATTTGCATTTAGTCCTCACCAATATATCAGTCAAATTTTTTATTTTTATTTTTATTTTTGTCTTCTAATGTTATTTCAACTTACATGTAACTTCTATTACTTTCACCCAACCCAAGGCAAGTTTTTAGTTTCTCGTGAATGAAATAACATTAGAAGATAAGAAGTACAAAATAAGGGGTGGTGTTGGTAGCTTACGTTATGGTATCTCCTCTATCCAACACCACAAAATTGTTGCGAGTGAAGAAAGAAAAAATTTCTCCCGCCACCTGATTGGCCATATTCTTCCCTTCCCCTTCCTTTATATACGTCTTCTGCACTACCTGAATCAACACCGCGCGCAGAGAAATTAATCACCCACCCACACCCACACCCACACCCACACACACCAAAAGGGGTATTCTAAACCACAAAATTGAAATAAAAATGTCCAGCTGAGAGTTGGTAGAGGTACCTTGGATTTAACAGAACGCTTGATCAGGGACCAGAGGCCAGGCACAGAGATAACAAAGAGACCCAAAGAGGTGTAGTAGCTGGCAAATGAATAGCCCACGCTGTCTGCCATCAAAAACAACGATGATGGGTTGTGGTGGACATGATGGACAAGAGCTGAAGAGGTAGATGTGAGAGTATCGTGGAGGGTGGAGGCTCGAATCACGAGGGTCCTGGGCCTTGCCGGAATTTGAGAGCGTCCCAGCCGTGGATGGCCGTGAATTGATTCTCTGGCTTTGAATTTCGAAGGGTTGTGAGAGAGTGGGGAGAGAAGTAGCTTAGCTGCCATTGATAACAGAGCAAACTGGGGTGTATGTGTCTGTGCGTGTGTGTTTTAAAGTTATATAAAGAACGAAGATAATGTTACTAGCGACGGACGACGTCGTATTAGGAAATAAGTTTTCACAATGCCACGCTAATTATGAATTATCCGAGGAATAATTTCACTCATACCCCTCAATGTTTACAGAAATTGCTGATTACCATAGTGATTTTGAAATAATTTCACTCAGCATTCCTTAAGAGCACTAGCTAGCGCAATATCCGCTTATAGTACTGCCATATCCGCTTGTATCTCAATTGTTTCCCTCCCTCGCACTGAAACTATTTCTATTTTAATCACAATATTTTTCCTCTCCCATTCAAAATTGCATCTTATGTGAAAACCAGTAAGGACTAACCATACAATACAACAAAAATTTGTATAATCTTGTTCACATGGTGTATTCTTTCTGGGTCCTTGAAAACATCTCTACTTTATTACCTTTCAAGAGTGAAATAATTAATAGCGATGTTTAGTATACTTTGGGCAACTCATTGTTGAAGCTAATTACCAAAAACAATTGCTAAGCCAAATAGGAAGGAAATGGCCAGACAACTTAACACTAACGAACAAACCAAGTCTATAAGTTCAGATTTATTCCCTTGAGTGCTCAATTGGATGAAGGCTCGGCATTAGACATTCGTCATTAAGGTTGTTACCTAGGGCCCTCAAATAATTAGTAATATTTGAGACTTTCAAAAAAAAATTAGGTCTCCTAATTTTAGTTATAATCTACGAAGCAATAAAAAATTGACACGACATTAACAAGTTTAAGTCTAATTTTAGTAAATTTTGACGATAAATGGAATAAATATTTTTGCCCATCAAATAAATAGGTTGACACGAACCCAACTAAATACGGCGTAAACCCGTTAAACTACACATGATTATAAGTAGGATAAACATATATTAAGCAAATTCTAACATGACATGATCGAATGATTATTCTTATATTACTTTCATTTTTATAGTTTTACCTATTTTTATGTTAACATTAAAAAATGAATTATCTTCTCACGCAATACTTTTAATTTATTACAATCAAAGTCACTTAGTTGATTAATTATTTATTACCTACTTTTTATAAATTATAATTTTCTCTTATTTAAATTCAAAATCTTTTTATCTGCGACCAATTTTTCTCTCAATTATTTTTTTACATACACAGTAAATACACATAGAATGTCTAAAAAATAGATTGCGTTTGAATAGTTTACTATTCAAAATTATTATTGACATTTAATTTTAAACAAATAATTTTATTGTATTAATAAATTTTAATTCTCTTTCTCTATTTTTTTAACTGATAGCAGATTTAATTATATTTTGGTCTCTGAGTTCAATTTCAATTAATGAATTTTTTATAACCAAAGCTTGAATGTAAACACTTAATTAACAATTTAAATCTCAAAATACCAAAAAAAAAAAAAAAATTAAATATCTATATAATAAAATAGCTTACAAATCAAATCTCAAAAGATAAATAAAATGATTTTTGTTTTTCGTGATTGAGATCGCTTTAAATTTTACTTTAAAGTTAATCTAACGGCTAATATTAACACCTTAAATTGAATAAGAAAAATAGGGCCCTAAGGATGTGTTTGGAGTTACTTTTTAAAAGTACTTCTATAAATTATTTCTCATAAGTACTTAAAAAAAAAAAAAAATTGTGTTTGAAACCGTCCCACCACTACCTCTACCACCGCCGCCTCTACCTCTGCCACCACCACCACTAATGCCGCCGTCGCCGCCACCACCACCGTTATCACCATCGCCGCCACCACCACCGTCGCCGCCGCTACCACCACCATCGTAGCCACCACCACCACCGTCGCCGCCGTCGCCACCACCGCCACTGCCACCACAGTCATTACCACCCACCACAACTATAACCGTCTCCTACCACCACCACCTCTCACCCCCACTACAACCGATGCTTAAATTCATTTATCTCTCCTCTATATTTGTGATTTGATTTTGGATATGAATATAAATATGTTTATTGTTTACCATTTTTTATTATTCTGTGCCTTCAAGCACAGACAATAACTAGTCTATATAATAAAGTAGCTTACAATTCAAACTCAAAAGATAAACAAAATGACTTTTGTTTTTCGCGGTTCAGATCGTTTTAAATTTTATTTTAAAGTTAATCTAACGGCTAATATTAACGCCCTAAATTTAATAGGAAAAATAGGCTCCTAATGACGTGTTTGGAGTGACTTTTTAAAAGTACTTATATAAATTATTTATCATAAGTACTTTAAAAAAAAATAATAATATTTGAAACCGTCCCACCATTACCTCTACCCCCACCACCATCGTCACCACCACTGTCATCGCTGTCGCCACCATCGCGGCCGTTGTCACCACCACCACCATCGTTGTTGCAGTCGTCGCCGCCACCACCACCGCCACGGTCATTGCCACCCATCACAACCGTCACCGTCTCTTACCACTACCATCTCTCACCCCCACTACAACTGATGCTTAAATTCATTTATCTATCATCTATGTTTGTGATTTGATTTTGGATATGAATACAAATATGTTTATTGTTTATCATTTTTTATTACTCTGTACTTTCAGACACAAACAATAACTAGTATATTAATATTTTAAATATTAATTTTCGCATAAAATCTCATATTTGTGGGGCCGCCCACTTAAAAAATTGAATGAATATTTATTATTAAGTTGCGGGGCAAATTGGGGATTGAAACACGATAGACATGATAAAGGCGGGCAGTGCGTGTGTCTGTGTGGGGCAATAGAAAATAGAAAATCCAACAAGTGAACAAAAATTGTATAAAACGTTTACTTGATACCCGCACCAAGTCTACGGTTTCCCAATTTTCTAAACATCACCCACCCCTCTCGTTTTCAAAGATAGGCTTCACCGTAACATGGAACTTTTAACGGCTCGCCACTAACACCTCAGATTGGTAGCCGACCCAAGCCACTCAACTACTCATATATCAATATAATAAAATAGCTAAAAAAGTTTCTTTTCAATTTTTCACGGTTCAGATCTCTTGACGATTATTGATCCGATGGTCCTAATGTAAAATTTTCTCCCCCAATTTTTTGAACAAGACTTTTATTCCTTCCACAATTCTAAAACTCATATCTCTCTTATAACTCTCTCTCTCATATTACACATTAATTCGATCGTTAATTATGATTCTATATAATTAAAGATTATTTTTAAAAATTTGAAATCATTAAATGGACCTTAAATACATATTTTTTGCGTCAAAACAAGTTGAATGATTATAATATAAGTCATATTTTGTATTAAAATAAAAATACTATAATATTCGAATGGTATAATAGGCGAATAATATATATATAATTTGTGATATATCTATATACTAAGAGAGCTAACATTATTTGTTTTGAGCTTTTCGCTGTTCATATTATTTTAAGATTATTGATCAAACGATCAAAACTACTCTTCCAAACAAAATTTCCTGCCAAAAAATTGCATTAATCCTTTAATTTTACTCGATTATCGGTTCGAAGTGATTATGATTAGGATTCAAATTGAGCTGAATTTGATTGTAAAGTATAAAATATATATTATTTCTTAAACTTAACTTTGCTTGAATTTTACAAATATTCAAAGTTAAATTCAAATTGAAATTGATTGTAAAAATAATAAAGAATAATTAAATAAAAAAAAAATTATGGTGTTACTGTGAACAAGAATATATAAAAATTAGTTTGTAAGTTTAAGATATAAGTGTTAATTAAGTTGAACTTAAATTCAATTATCGGTCGGTTTGACATAATTATGATTAAGACTCGAATTATGCTGAATTTGACTGTCAAGTATAAATTCTTACTTAAGCTTAAATTCGATTAATTTTTTTACGAATATTTAAGTTGAATTGAAGTGGAAAATGATCTTAATCTCTCAACAAATTTTTTTACATTTACGAGAATTCGTGTGGAACTTTTTGATGTTTTCCTCACAAAAGTTACACGAACTAAAATTGGGAAAATAGTGCAGATATAATGTTATGAACTTTAGGTAGAAACCTGTAGATAAACAAATAGTTATAATTTTTTGAAATTTGAGATAAAGTTTATTAAATGTAAAAATCGTGGATGTTTGATAAATAATAATTCTCTTTTCTCATATTTTTTAATTAATATGTTGCAGTAGTTGTAGCGTAATTTTTGTTATATAAAAGTTTGATTATATATGTTCTGCATATAGGTTGAATAATATCAATTTAATTGTTGTATTATTGAAATTGTATTATACATTGTCTTTATTTATGAATAAATATTTACAATTTTTTATGAGTAACATAATGCCTTTAGGCACGAGCAATTACTAATATATATATATATATATATATATATATATATATATAGCTTATTCTTTTAGTTTTGAAAATATATAAATATAACATGTATTTAAAAAAAATTAATTAGATTTAATTTATTGACTTAATATACTATAATTATTGGATTACGAGTGAACCTCATTTAGAACCTCATTTAACGATAATATTAATTTAAGTTAATAAATCAAGTTCAAGTAACATTATATTTTAAAAACTTTTGCTTCGATATTATGTTCTTATGTCTTTTTCGGTTGTGCTTTGCTATCTTTTTTTTTTTTTTGGGGGGGGGGGGGAGGAGGAAGGGGAGAGGTGTTTAACCCTTTCACTTTTCATACTTAAGTTTAATGCCCATATTGTTATGTTTTAATATAATGTTCATAAATAATGGGATGATATATTAACCCACCAAAAAAACTCATCAGGTATATAAAAAAAAAAAAAAAAAAATTGCATATGAAGACAATTTCTCCTTCATCACACCTATAGAAAAACAAAATATATCGAGCTTGTTTTTTCTTTCACTTTTTTTTTATTTTTTTATTATGCTTTTCAATGCAAAATAAGCTCAATTACGATGACAAGTATTTGAGTTTCAATTAAAAACTACTTATAAGATGGGAGGCTAATTGACAAAAAATGGATTATGATAATGAGGAGGAAATTTATGATATGGTGTTCATCTTATAGAAGATTATTTATAAGTCAAGATACAATCAAGTGTTTACTCAACTTATGTTTAATTAATACTTCATAAAATGTATAAAAAATATTATTGAGAAAATAATAGTTTTTAAAATTATTTTAATAGATATTGATACGCGTTACAACTTATATTTAGTCGATGCTTATATCACAACATAGTAATACATTTTTTTATAAATAGTGAAAGATGAAAATAGGATTGTCACATTAAATTGAGTTTTTTTTTAAGGTTAGATGACACATAATAATCTGATTGTATGATTACTAATTAAAATATTTGACGAGAATTGATGTACAAAATTGGTAGTAATTATTTTTTTTAATTAGGAGAAAAGTCTTATTAGTTGTAGATATTAGAATTCCTATTAAGGTAGTCAAAAAATAAAACATTTGTTGAATGAGAATAGTGATAATAATACTCTATGGAATATGTTGACCATGACAAAAAATAAAATAAAAAATTAATTGACTTTATAGTATTTGGATTGATAAAATCATATTACCAATACCAACCCGATGGTCCAAAGCGGCCGAGCCAAGCCGAGCCCCAAGCGCGCGCGAACGTAAGAGAGATTGAGAAGGATTCAACCTAGCAATGGCAAAAGAATTAACCATAACGGTTCCGAGAAACCACACACTCGTTTGATTCACCCTATCTTCTCTCTCTCTCTCTCGCTTGCGTTCTGTCTTCCTGCCTCTCCCCCCTTCCCAATCGTATTAGACAGCGGTACTCTCGGTCGGAGGCCATTCACCCTAGCATTCGGTGCGTTACAGGTATTTTTTGACTTCAATATTAGGGATTTGTTTCTGCCAATCAGAGCGTATCTCTATTTGGTATTCTATTTATTTTTTTCCGGGAATTTTCTTAATTATTGATGTTTTAGTGGATTCGTTTTGTCTGCATATATGTCTGAATGAAAATTAATCTTGTATCATGTATGGATGTTGGGTAATCTCTATACAGTAACGATATATACTCGTATTGGCAAACAATCGCATTAACTATGTTAGACGATGAGTTGCTGCTCGGCTCTCTTGAGACCTGAAAAACAGACAAACGGCCAAGGACGGATGGTTGATCAGCCAATGGTACTTCGATGTTTTAAGTCAATCAATATTTTGGTAAAGCGCTTGTGTGAACTAGAAAACAATGCATAACTAAACCTTTTGTGTCTCATTGGTAGTCATAGGAAAAAGATCCTTTTGCAGAAGAGGCAATTGTAGTTGAATGGGATTATACTCCCCAGCTAGGACAATTTAGATAAGACCAAGTTTACACTCTCAAGTAGCTGGCTGGGTTAGGCTTCACCATGGTTGACTGATCTTCTGTTATGTCATTGGAGTCAGTTTGAATTAGGATATCCCCCGAAATCATGGTGGTTGGATTATCTCAAAACTAGAAAATCCTTATCTAATAAGATAGTTCATGTTGTTGCGGTTAGACACGAGTTTGGCAAGCACCCTGAACACCCCTATCATTCATATGGTTGTTGGGTCTTTAGGGAGGTACGCAATGATATTCTGAGTCTACCAACGAAACGTGACTCTGTTGTTCATTTGTTGCTGGTGGAAGTACCAATCATGGCTGTTGAGTATCCATGAGTTCACACACACATCGTTGTGCTCAACCATATGAGCAGCTTTGCCAACTGAGAAAGTAGGATTATCATTAAGGATGGGCGACCCAAAGGTCGACCTTTATCATTCTGCATGGTCTGGTTCTTGGGGTTGGCCCCAAGTTCTTATCAATATCTCTTTACAAGCATGTCACATTTCTTGACACCAAGCATGCTTGCTCACATTCTAGCGAAGGGCCTCTATATTATTGGTTAAAACCTTGTCTGTCCTCACCCCATTGGGTGTATATTGCTATTTGCTATACACATTTCAAGTACTAAAGTGTGCATCATGGCTCTAAAGTTTTGATTAATTTTTGATTATTTATCTCGAACGGTGTTAGCATTCGTTGTTTTAATAGGTTTTAGTTGTACTGGTAGTTAATTTGTTTTTAATTTCTAACAAAATCACGTTCCTTACTGGTCTTTCAGAATTTCTGTTGCATAATTTAGAAAACATTTGGGTTAAAAACCAAAGTATAATGGATTTTGGCTTTCGTGCATGTAAATCCATCTTTGGAGGGTGGTAAAATTTGGTTTTACTTGGAATACATGTGAGAGGCTTTAGTCAATGGCTAGCAGTGGTGAACTTGTTATCTGTTTGGCAAAATAACTTAACTAAGGATGAGGAAGATTTTTTATTTTTTTAGCTTTTGTTGCATATTTGTCCATTGTCTGGGATGTTCGTTGATTTAGTTATAAAAGGCAGCGACTATACCTCGAAGTAACAAAACTGTAAAGTATGAACTACCTTCTCTATATCAACAACTCTATCGTGGAATTTTGTGTGGTTGGCACAAATCATTTTATTTGGAAGTTCTTCTTTGGTGCTACTCACATTATGTTTTTCAGCTAGTTGACGACAGGGTTTGGCTTTGTGCTAAATATCGCTAATGTTTTCGAAACTTGCAGCTTTGTTTTCTTCACAGAAATTGTAATTACCTTTTTTACACTATACTGGTTATTTGATGTATTCATATATCTCTTACTATTGCTAAAATGATGGGAAAACACTATAAAAGGGCGGCCCAATGCACAAGGCTGCTGTCACAGTGTGGAGAGGGTCAGATGTACACAACTTTATCTCTACAAGCGGTAAGAAATTGACACCCAGATCACAATGGAACAACCTTACCATTCACTTCAAATAGTTGGGACAAAGTTTTGATGACTGAAATTCCAATTGATAATCTTATTTTGGTTGCATATTGCATGATATGGTACTATTTGCTGTGCATGGGATTTTATCTCAGATCCTTGTATATTTCTAGATCTATTAGGGGCTTTTATTAGCTCTTTCACGTTTCACTTAGATGGAAGTAGCAGATGGGTTTATGTACTCTATGATGTTGTGATAATATGTTGCAGGTTACTTGAAACTAGTTGGTGGTTCATGTGGTACTCACATTGATCCCTTATTCTTAGATCTGTTAGAGCCCTAATTTATAGATGTACACAGATTATGGGTGGTTTACCATAGGTATGAATATGATTATGTATGAGTTAGGAACTTTATTGTTTTTTTTCGAATACTTGGGGTTATAAAATAGTTTACTTTTAACACATGATTTTAAGGTTGAAATTGAATGCACTGTTTGAATATTGCTGTGGTTTATGGGGGTTGTGTTAGGCAATATGCTATGTGAGTTGGCAATTGATAATGTTCTTTTTGACTGATGGCTTTAGGCATGCATATGGAGATATTTGTTGGCTTAGATTAACACAACATCTTGTTGTAGGCATATGATGTTCTGCTGGGGATGTTTCTGATATTTTGAGCAAATGGCGGCAGATCAGCGGAAGAAGCGTGTGAATGCCTCCAGCATTGTTGATTGCACTACTAAGGGGCAACATAAAGCAAAAAAGAAGAAATTGGGATTACCGCAACATGGTTTAAACATGATGAGACCTACTATCTCTCTTGAGTGGGATGACAAGAAAAAGAGTGTTGTTGCCAAGAGAGAGCAGATTGGCATTTCATGTACAGCGTCATCTCCATTTATTGATGCTGTTCCTCTTTGCTCCAATATCTTGGCTGACATTCTCCCTGTTCCTTGGGAAATTTTTGAATTGGAGAACTTGACTGAGGTGCTCTCATATGAGGTGAGGATAATTTACTGATAATGATCGAATACATTGGACTTCAGAAAATGTGATATCTTTGCTCAGAGTATTTTGTATATTTTATGTTATAGGTTTGGCAGACTCAGTTGTCTGAAAGTGAGCGGAACCTTCTTACACAGTGTTTGCCTAAAGGAGCTGAGCCACATCAAGTTGTTCAAGAATTACTCGCAGGGGATAACTTTCACTTTGGAAATCCTTTCCTCAGATGGCAAGTATTAGTATACTTTACATGTATGTTAAAATCCGTGACTGAGGTTACCATTTGTTGAAAAGCAAGATGTGTGGGCTTCTGGTAAATTATGGAATATCCATTTTTTGATTATTTGTGCTATGGTTTGGTCAGTTTTTGGGTTATGTGCTTGTGTTTTGTAGAAATGCATCATTTGCATTCTAGAAAATTGTCTGAACGTGATTTTTGACATTATTTATGCATGTGAGTAGTTTTCATCTAAGAGGTTGAGTCTTGGCACAATGGTTAAAGTTCCTCCATTGAGACCTACATGTCATGGGTTCGAGTCATAAAAACAACCTCTCCGTATGTGTAGTAAGAATGTTTACATCGACCCTTCAAGGCCTCACAGTGATTGGAGTTTTCTGTATTGGGCTGCCTTTTTTAGTGGGTTTTATCTATAATTGTAGTACAAATTGTCAGCAGTTTCATTTTCTGCCCAATCAGTGAGTGATACATGAACAATACCCATTGCAGCTTTGACATATTTGCGTGGAGGTACAAGATTTTTGGTTCAAATAAGCACACTAGTTTGGCAGTGTTGGAGGAAACGGCGCATCTGATAGAAAGTACAAACCTTTAATAAACCCGTTATTATTTTTCTGAGGTGCATCAAGAGGGTGTGAAAAGTGATGGAATATGTTGTAGTCGATGTCTAATGGTTTAATGTGCCTAATAATGGTATACCTGAAATTTCAGTCATGGCCTTGATCCTATATAACCTTACAATAGGGATTTTGAATGAATTTTTATCTAAACAATTTAATAATAATAAAAGGTAAAAAGTAAAGAAAGACTGATTGATGCAGTGTGGCTGGTAGAACTTTAGAACTTTAGATTTCTCCTTGTTTATGGATTACATACAATGACATCTCAGAGAGCTCTAATTCAACTGCTTGCAATTTAATATCCTATTACTGGTCCACAATATGTTGATATCTTCAAGTCCAAAAGAATGCAGTTACTGTAGTTCCATGTAGCCTCACGAACTCGGAATAGATGTTCTATTTGGATTCTATATACTGCATTTGAGGCAGTCAATTTGTTATATCCTTTGCAGGGGTTCCTTACTTTGTTCTGGTAATCTTCATCCTGATTATGTTATACATCGGGAAAAGAATTACAAGGCTAATAAGAAGGCATACTGTTCAGAGTTACAAAAGTATCATAATGAGTATGTTGCCTAAACAACCTCGAATTTTTCCACTTCATATTGTTAAATTGTTGTTTTTGCTTAAAGTTGTATGGTCATGACACCTTTATTCATCTTGTGGCAGTATGATTGGAAATTTACAGATGTGGAAGGGAAGATGGGAAAGCTGCAAGGATCCGGAAAATGAAAGTGTGCAAAAAATATGGAGGTTGACACTTTTTTTTTTTTTCATTACTAAATGGAGGTTGATACTGTTTGTATGTTTTGCATTTTATAGATATGGATGAGTTTGGTAGAAGAGGAGTTTTGATATGAGTAACCCGATTATAACAAATTATGGCATTTGAGACTCTTGTGTTTTATCATCATTGATATTGCTGCATATCGAAAGAATATGATCCTTAATGGTGTCACAATAGGAAAGAGGCAAGCGGCAAGCCCTTTACAATTCAAGCCTCAATTGGGGAATCTTTTCTCGTTTAGTCCAATTGAGAAATAAAGAACCCCATCAAGTGGAATTAATTTGTGGAAGTTGTATGGCTTATGCTAGTTTGTGCAGAATCATTATGTTTCATGGTGATCAGACCATAAATCAGCATATGATTCTAGCCATCTTTTGAGCTTTCTGTATATGCTTTGTGTTACTTGTGTCTTGAGTACATATACATTGAAGATGATCCAAGTGAGGGACTCTGTTTTTAATGAATTTACCTATACCTCTCACTATTGCCATTGGATGCTTCACTTATTTTTGTAGAGGGAAATTATTGGGGCATTCGGAAAATGTGTCTCACATATGTTTTGTTATCTAGTTGCTTTAAAATTGTTGCAAGGTTCTTATCAAAAATTATGTTTTGCTGTAGTAGTTATTTATATAGATATTTTGTTGGTTCACATTGGAGTGTGTAATTGCAAATTGAAATCTTTTGTGGATCTCTTTTTGCAACCATTTTAGGGATTTGGAAATGTCATTCTGTATCTTGTTTGAACTTGAAGAATGTCATCCTTGAATTGGTGATGTGTTCTCTGTTTTATTTTCAACATGTGTACCGTTTCTCATTCTGATGTATTGGGTCAGTTTTAAAAGCAGGTCAAAAAAGCTTGCTGAGAAAAGTGTGCCTGCTTATGCAAATGGTTTTAGATTCTGTGATTCTGATGAGAACCCTGTAGCCACGTCTGAATCTTGTTCTTGGGCTGCTGATGAGAAAGCATGTAGCAGTGATAATCCAAACCTGATGCATGGAGAACCTCAAAGACTGTAAGTAATTTTTTTTACCAAGAGCTATGCTGGTGCTTCTAAATCCTTTTTTTTTTTTTTTTGCATTTGACCAGGTCTTAATGATTGAGGGTCCAAATATTAGAGATAGTCCTTGTAAGATTAATAAATTGGTGACTAATTTTAATAATATTATGTAGTTGTTTGGACCATGTGTTTTAGAAACGTTTTTGTATGTTTGTGTGATGTAGATATATAACCTTAAACCTAATTTTAGTCTAAATTTATGTTGATCTGCTGTTGACATAGGAAGCTTTACCTAATTCAATATCTATTGCAGATGACTTGTTAAGCAAAATTTTCTCAGCTAGAATTCGAAGCCTCCATACATGGTTAATATAAGGGAGAACAGGATGGCCTATTTTTGAGTTACTGTGTATCTCTCCTGTCAAAAAAAAAAAAAAACAAAAAAAAAAGGTCCTATATCTCAATCTTTCCTTTTTTGACTTTCTGCATTAGAGTTCTAGTTGGCAGGGATCAACATTGATAACATAGATCCGTGGTTGAACCTCTTTACTTCGTAACATACCAGTCACAAATGTGCTTGCTTGTGAAGATACGTTTCAGTTACGGATTATTATAGCTGCCCTTTGATTCCCTTACATGTTAACAATCCATTTTTTACGCAACATAGGAAAAACTATGGCCTAGGAGATGGTTTTTTGTGTTTCCCAACACACTGTATCTGCACGAAAGTGAGACTGAGGTAGACTTGATTAGAGGTTGGTAGTCATTGCCTAGATCAAAGTGTAGTGGCGTTATCTATTCTTATAATAACTGTGGCATCTTTCTCTCTCATCTCTCTCTCTCTCTATACATATATATGTATATGTATATTCCTTCCCCCCCCCCCCCAAAAAAAAAAAAAAAAAAAAAAAAAAGAACAAAACAAAAAAAAAGGAAAAAAAGAAAAAAGAAAACATACACACACACATGATCTCAGCTGTTGTGTTTGGTCATTTTCTCGATACGTCTTTAGTGTGGACAGAGCATTTTGTTATTTATATTAGTTCCATCTGGCGGTAGATGACTTTAGTTAGTTGTGTTGGGTTTCAGGATATGCAGAAAAGGCTACATGGAGTGCAAATACGATTATTCATCAGATGGGCTTAAGGTGGCAGCAAGGCATAGGAAAGTAGAAAGGCTACACAAGTATAATATCCAGTGTGGTGATGGTGCCAAATACATGTCTTATATCAAGGTAGTTCATCAAATCTCTTGTGGATTTTATGAAAATCTTGGTGGGACAACATGTTAATTGGCCCATATGTATTCTTCAGAAGCATGATTATCAAATTATTTCTTTGGTCATGTTCATCTGGTTGTCGTGTACCAATTACAATCGTTTTGCCTTTGGTACTTTGGAGTTTGGTTGGCAGTCTAGAATTTGTAGGTGAACTTTTGGCTAGGAATCTAATCAAGGTTTTTAAATCTTTCTGTGGATCTATAATCAATTATTAAGGACCTGATCTTCTTGATAAGGAAGCAAGTGCAACTAAGATATTCTTTGGAGGGTTTAGGGCTGACAATTTGCTCACTGTTGTTTTTCAGGTTAGCAGGGAGCAGCATCAACGAGTTAAGAGCAGTATGAAGCATTCTAGTAATAGCATCCAGCCCAGGTCTCTTAATAGTGTTCTAGGCAATCTTGATACCTTTCATGTACAGCCATTTGAAGTATTTGAGGAAGAAGAACGACAGAAGTTGCATGAGCATTGGTTAGTATATGGTGAAGTAAAAATTACTTCAAGCTGTTTCGTTACCTTTTCCTCAAAACTTCTTGTTGTTTATACAGGTTGCAATTAGCAACACGAGACCTCCCAGCTGCGGTTGCAAACTGGAGAAGAAGGCAAGTAGAGAAATGGGAACTGACCAAGTCTCTTGAGCAAGAACTGGAAGAAAAACTGAAGTCTCTGAAAGAGGTTTGTCCCATTGGTCTTTTATTTCAAAATGTTACTGTGAGAAATGTCCGATCATGTAATTTTGATTTTTAGAATCTCCGGCAGATCCTTGACTCCTTGTTGAGCCTGTGCACTGCTTCTAAGTATGTCTATTGGCTGCAGTATTGACATCTAGTTTTAATTGGGTGATCAGGATGAGGAAGAGAACTATCATGACATGCTATTGGAGCAGAAAGATGATGGGGCAGCAGACCTTGAACCTACACTTACGTTGGAGGTTTGTTACTTTAGCCACTTCTTTCTTGTGTGTCCGTTTCAATGTGGATACAGGTGCCTATTATGAGAAATAAACAATGAAATTTGCCGATGTTTAAATTTTTTTCTTGAACCATTTGACTCTGCTCTGATAGATTTGATTCGTCCAATCACATTTACTTGTCAGTGTATTATTGGTTGGTCAGGATGAGGATAAAGAGAAATCTGATAGCTTGCTTCGGGAGCACACGGACAATGCAGTAGCATTGGAGGTTTGTTACAGCTAGTCTTTCCTTCCGTATGTGGTTGTGTGTGAGCGTGGGTATATGAGCATAGTGTCCACCTTTTGAAGTTAAAAAAGATCCTTGTCGAACTTGTGCCTTGGATAAGCTCTATAAGTTGGTGTTAATCATTACTGGTTTATTATTTGACGGACAGGATGAAGAAAATGAGAACCCTGATTGCATCCTTCAGGATCAGATGGATAATGAAGCTTCAAATCTTGGATATACAATGGTAGATAATAATGAGTCTGTTTCTGCCTGCACGCAAAATCAGGGTCTGCAGCGGATTTCTTCATTCAGTGGCAGGCACGAGTTCCACTCCATGGATTTGGATTCTGATGACAACCATTTAAGGGCGAAAATAGGTGATATTCCTCCTAGTGTGTCAGGGTACCCTGATAATTTGAACCATGTGGACGTCCCTGTTAGTCAGGGAAATGTTCTCTCTTCATCTAGTGATGCTTGGCCAGCAGTAAGCATGTCAGGTTCTTATTATCGTTCTACTGTAAGCCATGAATATCCCTCTGCCAGTGACTTGTCCCTTCCACGGGATATTGACCAGCAACCAGTTGGATTGATTGATTTGGAATCTGAAATGAGGGAAGAAGACTCTGGGAAAAATCTTCTGCATAGACAATCCAATGATGTGTCCTTCTTGAGTCCTTACCCCCAACAGGACCGAAATGAGCTACTCCAATCTTTCTTCAATGGCCAAGGAAGTTTATCTTACCATCATCAACAGAAACAAACAGGGTTAAATTTGCAGCCTGCAGGCGATGTAATGATGGGAACTAGTCAGTTTCCTGGGCATTTTGGGGAGCAGCTGCCCCTGTCGCTGCCTGTGGGGCTGGAGCAGAAGAGATTGAATGATATTTACTTTCATCAGAACACTCGGGAGAATATGTTTCCTGATGGAGGTCGATACTCTATCCCAAGACAGGAACACTTCTCACCAGTGAATATTCCGAATTGGGCAGTTAATAACGTCCGGATGTCAGCACCTCCCCAATCTCAATTGAATGGTGAAGAGTTGTTAAGTCAGAATTGGTTTTCTGGTGAGCATCGAGGCCGTTGTGGCTGGTCTGGTTCGGAGGATGGTGTTGGTCCTAATAACATCGGAAATAGAAGCAATGCAGATGAGACCCTATTTGGTGTTGTGTCTGAATGTAATGAGTTACGCTACGGTGCCCCTTACAATTCGATGATGGGCCCTCCTACTGAACAGTTCATTCAGTCTCGGAACTATGGCGTAGTGGGTGTTCCCAGAAACAACCATATGTTACCACAGATGGGAAGTCCAGTAGTAAATTACTCGAGTGGGCATGAAACTGCGGGGGGCCTGAAGAATAACAATATGGGATGGATGAGCTTGCCGCATCAAGCTTCTGCTTTACAGGACTCAATCCGTAAGCCATTCATGAGGTCCTGGGATCGTTAAGGATGTTTTTTCCTTGTTTGGAAAAGGTGGGTTGCTAGTCTTGTGGGTAGGGACAGGACAGGATGAGAAAGATGTAGTAGAAAACGAGATCCATCATGTAACAAGAGCTTGCGGGGATTATTTTTGAGATGAGAAGATAAGCACAGGGTTTGTGAGCATACAAGCCCGCGAGATGGGGCTTTTAAATGCAAGTACAAAGTCCAATCCTATGTATATATCTAGATTTTAGATTAAGAGGTGGGATAGTTATTGGAATGATAGAAGAAATCTGGATCTTTTATTTTGATAGGTGAGCCATGAATCATATGTTAATTACCTTGGGATTTTTTTTTCTTTCTCCCTAATTGATTGCAAATGCTTTTTTTGACAATCGACATAATAAAGCTCCCAAATTTTATTTTATTTTATTTTTTTGCCTTTGATTCCCTCCTGCCAGCCATGGGGAAGAATGTGTGAAGATGTCAACTCAATTGAACACGTGATGGTTATGGATAATTGTTAGATGGTATGAAGGGTATTATGTTATATATATCCCTCTTTTTCTGGAGTATACATATTTTTATGCTGCATAGCATGCATTGTGGTCAAAATTAGTGGTATTAAATTTTGATTAAAAGCTTGAAGGCAATTCTATACTTTGCATATTATGGGAGAGTCATCAATGGTTACCAATCTAGACTTGGAGTGTGTTAAGAGTAATTAATTTTATAAAGGACAAAAGTGAAAGGAGGGTAGAGAAGTCCAGAGATCAGTCGTCACTTCTTAGCAACTAGACTTCATTCAGTCTGTCGGCAAAGGCATATTGAAATGTATTGGGGCCACAAATAGAGACCGAATATGACATTCATTCAATTGTGGAAAGGGGGGAATTTCAACCCACTTGAGGAGTGGGCACTCATTGAGATGTCTACAGGTGGGAGTTGTTAAAGTTATTTATATTTCAAACAATATTATCGATTTACGTTTTTAACAATAAATTTATTAGACTTAACATCTTCGTTTTGTAACGTTCTTGGACATTTAACTATGAGTTATTTCTTACTTCAATAACGTGGATGTTACAACAGAATACATAAAAAAAAATTCCTCATTAATTAAGGAGGGGGAGCGGGGGCTACCAAATAAAACACAAGAAAAAAAAAAAAAAAGTTTTATATCTTCTTGTCGACACCCTTTTGTCCTTTTTGGAGGTTCGACTCGTCATTAAGAAGCGGGCCGTCCCTTCCCTTGTTTGTTTCCAAATTCCAATGCGTCTGTTCGTTGTTTGAGTGCTAAGGTGAAATTCTGATTCGGATTCTCCATTCCAAAACCAAATCCTCGCTTTCATCCCTCTTGAAGCCTTCTTCTACTTCTTTCTTTGTCATATCATACGTACGCCCACCCCATTCCATCTACTACTATATATATGTAGAGAAAGAAAAACCTCTTGATTTTGTCTCTTACATTGACAGAAGAAGATGGACAAAACGAAGAATAAAGAAGTTATTCGCTTGGAGCGCGAATCCGTCATTCCAATCCTAAAGCCCAAGCTCATCATGACCTTAGCCAATCTCATTGGTATTTTTTTGCAAATCACTTGTTCATTCTTTCTTTATTTCTACTATGTTAATACCACTTTTTCACATGTAGGGTTAGGCTATTCTAAATTATTACGGAAGCCCTTCCAATATGAGTCTTGATTTGTAATTGTTTCTTCTTCTGATATATGTTTCCAAAGCCTGTAAATTATAATTGTAATTATTCATGATTTTTGAACCACGTTCTGAATGACTGTAGAACATACTTCTGACCGGAGTGAATTTTTAAAGCTCTGTAAGAGAGTCGAGTACACTATTCGGGCCTGGTATCTTCTACAATTCGAGGATCTAATGGTATCTTGATTTCTTATTGATTTTATTACTTGAATTCTTCATTCCTTATTCTAAACCTAATCAACATTGGGCTCTCTCTTTCTCTCTCCTTTTGGTTAAATAAATCTGTGCTCCCAGCAATTGTGCTCCCTCTTTGATCCTGTCTATGGGGATCAGAAGTTGGAGCGTCAGAATCTGTCTTCAGAAGAAGTTGACATACTTGAACAGAATTTCCTAACATACTTATTTCAGGTACGATGGCTTCTGCATCATATTGTTGTTTGTCTGGGGCAGATGTTTGATATCCTGAAAATGAATATAGTCTTATCCGTTTTCCACAAACTATTAGACATAGACACAAGCACACACATGCGCATTTGTCTACAGTGCCAAGCAGTGTTTATGTTTTAGAATGTTACAGGTAATAGAATGATGTCATTTTATTCTTGTCAGAGGTCACAATGCAACCTTATTCATTTTTTCCGTTCTAAGTGCTTAAACTCTTGTTTGAATGAAGTTAACTTATGTGCTTACTCTTGTTTTTACTTTTATTTTATCTGATGTCTTGTTGCAGCTATCCTGCATTAAATATTGTGGCCATGTTAATGTATGTTATGAGCAGCCACGTGGACAAGTTTTCAAAAGGGCAAGTGTATCAGAGGCGTGGCTGAAAAGTAGGAGCTGAAAGATGGCAGTTTCAAATTTTACTGTTATTTCCTAGTTTTATGATTGTTAGTTTAGATAGTGCAGTAGTGCTGTTTATTGTTATTTCCTAGTTTTATGATTGTTAGTTTAGATAGTGCAGTAGTGCTGCCTACTTTGTAGGAGTTGGTTATTGAACAATTTCTTTATATTGTAAGCTGGAATGTTGAAGAAGGGGAGAAAAAATTCAGACTCTTATTTGCTTTGAGATCGTTGGGTTCTCTCTTGAACGAGCCCTTCCATATTTTAAAATAGGTCATAAAGGAAGAAAGTCTGGCAAACTTCATTCTTCACAGGTTGATTTCGCAGTCAATCGCCCTGTAACTCGATCACAGTTTCGGGACCGTAACAAATTGGTATCAGAGCCAGAAGTTATGGGCGATACCTCTAACAACCTACAGAAACAATTTGAGACTTTCATGAAGATGTACCAGGAGGACCGACAACAAGATAGAACCGAGAGGGAGCATCTTTCTGCCCGAATCGAAGAGCTCTCTCGTGACTTGGCTACCACCATATTAGAGGGTCAACAGGGAGATGATGGAAGTGTGAACCGGGGTACCAAGAGGACATCCTCAGGCGGTTAACCGTTTGGAGGGGCGTGTGCAAAACCCTAGATACAGTCGGCTGGAATTTCCCATTTATGACGGGAAAAATGACCCGCTCGCATGGCTTAGCCGCTGTGATCATTACTTCCGCCATCAACACATTCCAGAGGAAGAAAAGGTAGAAATTGCCTCTTACCACTTAGATGAGGATGCGCAAGTATGGTTCCTCAAACTGGATAAGGACCGACCCGGAATCTCTTGGGAAGAATTTAAACGGCAGTGTCACCTTCGTTTTGGTCCATCAATTCAAGGCAACAAATTGGGGGAACTTTCCAAACTTCGACAAGGGGGCACAGTAGAGGAGTATCAACGCCGATTTGAGCAATTGGCAGCTCGAGCAGGTCCTCTTACTACAGAACAAGAAGTGGAGATTTTCATAAGCGGGTTACAAGAATACATTGCAATTGAGGTAGAATTACACCAGCCCCGGGATTTAATTAAGGCCATGAGCCTCGCTCGTTTATATGAGAGGCGTGGGGGGGCGAAGAGAACCATGATTCCTTTTTCTAAACCATCACCAACTACCCCAAAAAGCTCTCCCAACCAGAAAATATTCAAACGACTTAGCCGCGCTGAGATGGACGAACGTCGAGCCAAGGGTTTATGCTTCAATTGCGATGAGATTTACAACAGGGGACACCAATGCAAGCGTTTGTTCTGGCTAGATGGTGTGGAGGAATCAGTGCAAGGAGATAACGAAGATCATGAATTCGAAGAAGAAATTGAACCAGAAATCTCACTTCATCCTATCACGGGAGAGAAATCAGGAGGCCAAACAATGAGAATTCAAGGGATAATTGGGGGACACAGCTTAATGATTCTGATTGACTCGGGTAGCACTCATAGCTTCCTAGATTCCAAATGGGTGAATGAATTGAGACTTACTTGTGAACCTAAGGAGAGGCTGCAGGTCGTGGTCGTAAACGGCAGTAAAATCAAAAGTCCAGGTCAGTGTAGGGATGTTCCTATTGCAATGGGTAATCAATTAATTCTTATTGATCTCTACATTTTAACTTTAAATGGAGTTGATGCCGTGTTGGGAGTCAACTGGCTTCAATCGCTGGGTCCCATCCTATGGGATTTCAAGGCAAAAACTATGATTTTCAAACAGAATGGAAGAGTTATCGAATTGCAGGGAAATGAGAGCTCACATCCCACTCCAATTGCACAACTTCAAGCCGCAGAAATTGAGTCCCAATCAGATATGGAACTCAACAAACTCCTAGCTAAATTTGACTCTTTATTTCAAGAACCGCAAGGCCTTCCTCCTGCCCGATCTCATGACCATCACATCCACTTGGAGCCAGGAACGCATCCCGTAGTGGTGCGACCATATCGATACCCCCATGCACAGAAAGATGAAATTGAAAGGCAGTGCAAAGACATGTTGGAGCGTGGCATCATCAGACCTAGTCAATCTCCCTATTCCTCGCCAGTCCTTCTTGTAACTAAAGCTGATAACACATGGCGATTCTGTGTAGATTACAGAGCCCTGAATACCAAGACCATCAAGGACAAATTTCCTATCCCGGTGATTGATGAACTTTTGGAGGAATTGCACGGCGCCAAATATTTCACAAAGCTTGATTTGCGCTCGGGGTACCATCAAATTAGAATGTATCCAGCAGATGTGGAGAAGACAGCATTCCGCACCCACCACGGCCACTTCGAGTTCTTGGTTATGCCTTTCGGCCTCACCAACGCACCTAGCACTTTCCAAGCTTTGATGAACGAGGTATTCCAATCATACTTACGAAAATTCATTCTTGTTTTTTTTGACGATATTCTTGTCTACAGTCAATCCTGGGCAGATCATCTAGCACACTTGCGACTCGTCTTCGATCTCCTTATTACTCATCAATTATTTCTCAAAAGGTCCAAGTGCTTTATTGCTCAACAACAAGTCTCTTACCTCGGCCATATCATATCGGGAGAAGGGGTTGCAGTAGACAAAAGCAAAATTGCAGCCATGATTGATTGGCCAAAGCCGAGCACTGTGAAAGGCTTACGAGGTTTCTTGGGCCTTACCGGCTATTACCGGAAGTTTGTCCAGAATTATGGCACAATTGCAGCTCCTCTTACAGCTATGTTACGCAGGGATTCATTCAAATGGACTGAAGATGCAGCTCAAGCATTTGAGCACTTAAAAATTGCTATGACCTGCACTCCTGTTTTGGCACTACCCGACTTCACCACATTGTTCATTTTGGAATGTGATGCATCGGATACGGGTATGGGAGCAGTGTTACAACAAGAAGGTCAACCAATTGCCTATTTCAGCAGACCTCTTGCAACCCGTTACAAGAGTCTTCCGGCTTATGAAAAGGAGCTCATTGGCTTAGCTAAAGCAGTCCGGCATTGGCGGGCATATTTATGGGGGCGCCACTTCCTCATCCGGACATACCACTACAGTCTCAAGTTTTTGCTGGAACAGCGCATCATCACTTCGCCCCAACAACATTGGCTAAGTAAACTCATGGGTTTTGATTTTGCAGTGGAATATCGCGCGGGCAAACAAAATAAAGTAGCAGATGCTTTATCCCGTCGCCTGGAGGACCAACCCAGTCTTGCTTCCCTCTCCATGCCCCACTTGCCTCTTTTTGATTCCATTCGCAGTGAGATTCAAAATTCAGACCAATTGCAACTGTTGAAGAAAAATATACAGCAAGGTGAAGCTATTGGGCCTTGGGAGTATAAGGATGGCTTGCTTTTCTTTAAGCAACGTGTTTATTTGCTGCACAATTCTCCTCTTGTTCTGTCCATTATCTCGGATGTTCACAATAGTAGCCATGAGGGCTATCATAAAACACTTCATCGCATAGCCCATGACTTCTATTGGCAAGGAATGAAGGCTTCTATCCAAGCTTTTGTGCGGCAATGTCTTGTCTGCCAAAAACACAAGACTGAACACTTGCATCCTGCAGGGCTTCTCCAACCTTTGTCGGTTCCGCTTCAGATCTGGTCGGATATCTCTATGGATTTTGTTGAGGGACTGCCTACCTCACAAGGGAAGTCTGTTTTGTTGGTTGTGGTAGACCGTTTTTCAAAGTATGCACATCTTCTTCCCCTTGCTCATCCATACACTGCTGTGAGTGTAGCCCGCTTGTTCTTTGATAATATTTTCAAACTCCATGGCTTACCTGAGACTATTGTGAGTGATCGTGATGTAACGTTCATGAGTTTGTTTTGGACTGAATTGTTTCGGTTGAGTGGCACTAAATTGGCTTTCAGCTCTGCTTATCACCCACAAAGTGACGGACAAACGGAGGTTGTCAATCGCACTATTGAGATGTATCTGCGTTGCTTTACAAGTGACCGTCCTCGCCGCTGGTTTCAATGGCTGCCTTGGGTGGAGTACTGTTACAACACTAGCTACCACTCCTCTCTTAAAGCTACTCCCTTCGAAGTGGTGTATGGCCGCTCTCCTCCCACTATGTTGTCTTATTGTCCTGGCTTAGCTAAACTTGAAGCCGTGGATCAGGAATTAAAAACCAGAGACTTGGTGCTCCAAGACCTTCGCAACCGATTACTTCAGGCTCAAAATTCCATGAAGGCAAGGTATGATGCTAAACATCGTCCTGTTCAATACCAACTGGGCGATCGGATTCTACTTAAACTTCATCCTCACCGCCAACTTAGTCTCTCTTCCAAAAGATACACTAAACTCTCACCCCGTTATTATGGCCCCTTTACTATTTTAGCCAAAGTTGGTTCTGTGGCTTACAAATTGGACATTCCCTCCTCCTCCAAACTACACCCTGTTTTTCATGTGTCCTGCCTTAAACCTTTCCATGGAAATTCCGATGCAATTGAACCGTCTTTGCCTATTCTTATACAAGGCGAAATTCACCCTCTTCCGAAAGCTATTCTTGATTCCCGTTCAGTCAAAAATCAGAAGCAAGTTTTAGTACATTGGGATGGGTTGTCTCCAGCAGAATCCTCTTGGGAGGATGTTCACTCTTTTCGCAACCGCTTTCCTTCTTTTGCACTTGAGGACAAGTGCCGTATTAATGGGGGCGGTGATGTTATGAGCAGCCACGTGGACAAGTTTTCAAAAGGGCAAGTGTATCAGAGGCGTGGCTGAAAAGTAGGAGCTGAAAGATGTCAGTTTCAAATTTTACTGTTATTTCCTAGTTTTATGATTGTTAGTTTAGATAGTGCAGTAGTGCTGTTTATTGTTATTTCCTAGTTTTATGATTGTTAGTTTAGATAGTGCAGTAGTGCTGCCTACTTTGTAGGAGTTGGTTATTGAACAATTTCTTTATATTGTAAGCTGGAATGTTGAAGAAGGGGAGAAAAAATTCAGACTCTTATTTGCTTTGAGATCGTTGGGTTCTCTCTTGAACGAGCCCTTCCATATTTTAAAATAGGTCATAAAGGAAGAAAGTCTGGCAAACTTCATTCTTCACAGGTTGATTTCGCAGTCAATCGCCCTGTAACTCGATCACAGTTTCGGGACCGTAACAATGTAGGTCAGTTTAATTCTGCCTATGTATATCCAAATAATTATAGGTACTATTAATGACTCCATTTCTATTGCACTGTCTATCCTTGTTGCTTCACGTATTTGCTGGGAAGTTACATTTTATGTGCAATCTTGATTTGGGCCTCATGTATCTGCATTTCCTTTTTATTACCCATCGACTTTCGTTCACACTTCACCCTTTTAATCTCTCTCGTTAACTTTTATTTGTGCTCCTTCTCCATCTACGGCTAGCCCAAACCTTGGGCATAGGCAACTGTTGCCCGAGGTCCCACCTTTCAAGAAAGGCCCCTATTTTTATGACTAGTTGATCATTAAATTTTTCCTAAATGACATCCTAACATTCGACCAAGTGGCTCCACATTAGAAAAATGGAAAATGCTACCCAACCCAAATAAAACCCAAAAAACACTTGTGTAGCATTACTCTTAGAAAAAGGCTACAAAGATATGATAGTAAACGTTGAGAATACAAAATAGGTCCTATTAGTTTCCTTTTTTAGTTGAACTTTACAATACCAATGAGAATACAAAAACGACATTTTCTCTTCCATAACGTTAAAGCAAATAGAATTTAAGCAGACTTCTTATGACTTCTCTTATGTTTCACTATTTTTTATTCCGGTAAACTTCTCACACAATTTTTTTTCTCCCATTGAAGATGGTAAAAAAAGTATACCCACTTTGGTCTCCATTAATGGGGTCTGGGTGGGATGGGCACGTTCAACGTGGTTGCCTTTAGATTTGAACCCACATTCTCAAGGTTATTGGACCGAATATTAATCACCGAACTTGTGGCTACAGTTCAAATCTAAGTACTAATCTGCATGTGCAACCTTTAGTATCCACAATGATAAATTAGGTTTTGTTATTCTATTCCTTTTTAATTTAGTTTTTTTAATCTTTTTACAAGTTTTGTTAAAGACAGTATATGTTTTCTGTGTAAATATTGTTTCTTATCAAGGGTGTGACAAACTTTAAGAAAAGGAGAAAGAAGATAATTTAATTAAATCTCTAGATGGATCTTTTTGGCAAATTTCATACTAGTAATGAAGAATATATAACAGAGAGTTTAGTTGAAAGTCAATAAATAGTATCTTTTAATTATAAGAAAGGCCTCACTCAGACTTTTTGTTTGAGGCGCCAAATTGCCTCGAGTCGACCTAGTCTCCATCCTTTCTCATAGCCAAGGCTATAAAGGGAAGCAATGAGTTGTCACATGTTAAAGGCTAGATGGTTACGTTTTCATGGAATAGCAACCACCAGTTTCGTCTTTTATGCTTCAGTAAAGGGTCCTACTTTCACTATCCAAAAAGATGGGAAGGAATGGGGAAGCTGCTGTTTTCTTTAGTTTTCATTGGCCAAAAGTCATATATATATATATATATATATATATATTTTTTTTTTTTTTTTCGGTGAGGAATCAACTTGTTATAGTTGAACAACTTTTTGTAAGGAATAAGCAAGTGCAGGTTGACCTTGGAATGATTAAGCTGATTGTCTCAAGTTTTGAATCAAATTTGCTTGTTTTGATTGGGAATAGTCCTTCAGTCAACACACTTGTTGGATTTTATGTAAAAAAGTATGTTTTTTTATGATAATTTGTTTGAATATTCCAATACCTCAGTTTGCCCACCAGTTTAGGGCATTGTTATGTATGGGCCCTCTTGAAGCCGCAATGTTCGATAGATACTTTTCCTCTTCCCTTGCAACTTGAACCAGTAACAGTACCCTGGGAACAATGTGCAACCTATTTATCTTCTGCATGCGTGTGCTTGTATTTTTTAATAGTTTTATAGGCAATCATGGCCATTATGGAATGTGAATCTCCATTAGTGAGGGTTCTAGGAATTAATGTTCCCTAAGTGGCTTCCTCTGGACTAGAATCCTCATTCTCGCACTTGGTGGCCTGAGCTTTAACCAAAATTTTGTCTACAGAGAATTTTTCCATTGGCTCTTATTTTATTTTTTATATTTTTTTGTGGGGGGTAGTGGATTCTCATCTTTTTTGCTCTCCAATTTCCTTTTAAGCTTTCTATTTTCTCTCATATTACGTGCAGGTAATGGACAAGAGCAATTTCAAGATAGCTACTGATGATGAGATTGATGTCGCACTTTCAGCACAGTATCTTCTGAATCTTCCTATCTCAGTTGATGAATCTAAGGTTTGTAAAGGCACTTGTGTATCAAAAATGAATGACAAAAACTGCATGTAATAGATATGCTTGTTTAGAAACGTAATCAGTGCTTTGTCCGTATTTGTGTATCTACTTCCATGGCTGTTCACATTATTGTGTTTGCTGATTGTAGCTTGACAAGAAGCTTTTGAAGAGGTATTTTGCAGAGCATCCTCAGGAAAATCTTCCAGACTTTGTTGATAAGGTATTGCTCCATCTAGAGTATTTACCTGTTCCCTTTTTGGTAAACAATAGGGTGTGAACCCTGCATTGAATGACTAATTTCCTCTTCTTCACTATCCTCAATGATGACATACATTTTGGGTGTGTATAACTTGATGTCACGGTTAACAGTTTTATTGATTGATTTATGAGAAAAAAATATGAAAAGCTACATACAAGATTCTTTCTCCCCCTTCTTTCTTGTGGTGTTTTCTTGTTCCATGTAATGCCCTACCTTTCTTGGATCCTATGAAGCATGAATACTTCAAAAATGTTAAAATATCGGATACAGATACGCGTCCGATACGACCGGAAAGTATCCTAGAGTTAAAAAAAAAAAAATTGAATTTTGGGCATGTCGGGATATGCAGTGATACATGTATAAATACGGTATGAATACAACGAAGTATTACTTGTATTTTTAAAAAAGAACAAGGGCACTAGAGCAAATAATGTTGGGCTCTTGCAAAAAAAAAAAAAAAATTCGTAACTTATTCGACAGACACCCCTCGATCGAACCCCTCTCTCTCTCATCCGACGGTCTCTCTCTTGACGTTGACGACATCTCTTCTCCCCCTTGATATTGTGAAGTGCAAGTGCAGCTTTGACGAGAGACTCTCCGGTCTCCTCTCTGCTGTCCAGGTATCATTGGTGCCCTAAGCTCTCTTCTCTCTCTCCTTTCTTTTGCCTTCTACTAGTGATTAGCACTCCTTATTTGCAATTAGGGTTTGTAAAACAAACTTTAGGGCCTTGAATTAGGGTTTGCAATTAAGGTTTTTTTTTTTTTGCAATTTACAATAGGGTTTCTATAGGTTTTTTTTTTTTTGTATAATATATTAGGAATTATTTGAGAATGGCAAGTGAACTGTTGGGTACTCTTTTTTTTTTTTTTCTCGTTGAGAAATTGTATTTGAACTGCTAGGTACTCTTTGAGAAATGACATTTGAACTGCTAGGTACTCTTTGAGAAATGACATTTCTTTCGTTTATCCATGGACATGATATCTTCTTTTTTTGGGTATGCAAACATTTTGGATATTATGCAATATGCAATATGCATGTGTAGAATGTATGATTTATGAATGATTAGTTATTATTATATATCTTGGATAGATGTATGATTCACTTTATAAGTCATAATTATTACATTAAATATAATAATAATTTTTTTTTTGAGCACGTATTCTAGCCATACCCATATCTTTTTTTTTTTTTGTAGGTTTTGTCGTATTGCCTTGTCAGTATCCGTGCTTTATAGCCTGGATCCTAAGTTTTTATGCTTATTTCATTGTGGAGAGTCTAACTTAGAAGTTAAGTATGGAAATGGTCTTTCCATATTAGAGTAGGCTAGAATATGACTGTTCTGATGTTTTTTTGGCAACCAAGAGATGGCATAATGTTTTGACTAACTTTCTAGTCAAAACTTAAGGAACTGTGAAAGACCTTTTTTTTAGCAATTTATAATTTGGAGACTAGATGATAGAAGAATGGGCATTCACCTGAACAATGAGATATAACAGAATTTGTGGTGATGACTGCACGGCCTGGTCCCAATAAATTTTCCAACTGTCATATGCTTTTCTTTTTAATAATTGTCCTGCTAAGTAGTGGCAGAGCAGGAGCTATATTACTCCCCAAATAAATGTGGTTTATGTTTTATGATCTATATGAGATGTTTTCAATTGACAAATTTGACTTTTTTTACTGAACCCATGAATATCTTTCTAGTATGTAATCTTTCGACGAGGCATTGGGCTTGATCGGACAACTGACTACTTTTTCCTGGAGAAAGTGGACATGATCATTGCACGTTTATGGGCATGGATTTTAAGAAAGACTAGGTGAGTAACTGTATACATCAGTACCTGTTGAGTTGGTAGCTCAAACCCAGGCCACTATATTGACAAGTAGTTCCTAAACCCAGGCCACTACTTGTAATTTTTCATATTTTTGTGGTTCTTGCAGGCTAGAAAGAGTGTTTTTGAGAAAGTCAAGTGCACGGCCCAAGAAAGATCCAAAAAAGGATGACGAAGTTGGCACCGAAGCACAGCAGGATGCCTTATATGTTGAACGGATCCGCATTGAAAATATGGAACTGAGGTTTTTAATTGCATCTTGTTATTGCAGTTCTGGTGGTTAGCGTAGATTCACTCTTGAATATGGGCTATATGCTTGTGGTTCTAAATGATTTAGAAGATACATTTCCGTGCTCGTGATCTCTAAACTTCTTGAATGTAGTGTCCAACTAACTCATCAAACAATCAGAACCATTATATGTATAATGCATTCACTAAAATTGAAATCATCTCTGAAATCATTGTATTATGATTCATATGAAATAATCAAGGTTTATAGATTGTATTAAGCCAGTATGTACCACTTATGCTCTGGCTACATCTATCTAGGGTGGCTTGCACAAACTATTGGATGATCAAGTAACCATAATGTCTTCCTGATGTGGAAACACCGGGGAATTGGATAGCTTGTGTTGTATATATTTTTTGATATTTTATTTTCCTAATTGGAAAATATAGATATTATTCTTGTTTTTCCTTGAGTTTTAGTCTGGTTATTAGCTTGCAGATTGAAAGGAAGATCTTCTCTTCTATGTTCTTCTTCCCTTCCTCTGTTCTTTATCTTTTCTATTATTTATTCTCTCTTACCCTTACTTTCTGGTCTTGCACACTTACTTTTGTTAGCACAATGATAAAAATGGGTAAAGCTTTGAGTTTGATGAACACTTGTGCACACAACACTTGCGTAAGTATTTTTGGGGGTCATATTCATTGTGACTCATGGACATCTACATGCTGCATACATTCATTGTGAGTCATATTAGCACAAACACACAGACAATTTAGAAATGGACCAATTTATAAGTTTAGCTGCCCGTATTGAGTTCTTGAGGTTTATTCGCAGTTTATGACTTTTACATTATATCTAATCCAGTTTACGCAATTTGCTAAGCAAGATCACAATCCAAGAACCTACATTCGATAGGATAATTGTCGTGTACAGGTAATGCTTTCGGTTCTTGTATTTAATAAGTTATTGTGCACAATATTTCAGCAGTTCTATCAAAATGGTTGAACACTTTTCAAAGAAAGTGCAACAACTTAAATTCAGGCCTTCTTTTCTTCACTGAAGAAATTGAGGAGGGCATTTGAGAAGTGATCCATTACCTACCAAAGAACTCCCTTTTAATTGTGGCTAACATAAATGGTGACGGTGCAGGCGAGTGAGTACCCAGACAAAAATGAACCGAGGAGTTTATGTGAGGCATTTCAAAAACATCCCAATGGCTGATTTGGAAATAGTCCTGGTGAGTTTTTGTTGTGGTCTGCTTTGCTGTTGTTTCCCCCTCTCCCTAGTGTATGTGTGGGGGCGTGCGTGTACGTGTGCATTTGCGCAATAATTAACTTTTCCATAGATTGCTCCCCCCACCAGAAAAAGCAAATGAAAAATCCTCTTCTTTTGTTCTGTGTATTATCTCTATGTTCTGGTGTTGATTGATACACTTGCTTTTAACAGCCAGAAAAGAAAAACCCAAGTTTAACTCCAATGGATTGGGTCAAATTCTTCATCTCTGCTATAGTTGGCCTGGTTGGTTATCAAATATCCATGAATTTGACTTGTTCGACTGTTCTCGTCTTTGAGCCATTGTTCTCATTTTGCACTTGCCATGTGAATTTTTCAGGTAGCTGTGGTAGGTTCACTTGACATGCCTAAAGCTGATGTTTGGGTCATTTTTGCGATCCTCTCCACGGTGATTGGTTACTGTGCTAAAACATACTTCACGTTAAGTGGTTTATTTAATTAAAGTTCATGTGTCTAGGTACATATTTATACAATTCAACCATTTGCACGGATGCTTGTTTGATCCACTCCACAATCATCGCTGTATGCCGGATAGGTGCAGTCACGTCAGGCAATGCTGGCGCAGTGGTTGCGGCCACTGATCATAGGGTATTGGGCTTGGGGCCTTGACTGCACGTGTGCCAGGCTACCTCTACATGCCTGTAGGCAGGCTGTGTGTGTAGAATGACTAGGTTGCTTCGTCTTTGTCAAAGAAGTCAAATTATCTTTGGTAATGATGCTAATGCTCATTTAACTGTATGTAGGTTTCAGCAAAATATGGCTTCATATCAGAACTTAATCACACAGTCCATGTATGACAAACAACTGGATAGTGGAAGGGGCACTCTTCTTCACTTATGCGATGACGTGATTCAGCAAGAAGTAAGTTGCAGGCTGCGAGTTTCTTTTCCTTTAATTTTTTTCCTTGGTCAACCAGATGTGTTTACCTTATCCTTCTTCTTAATTAGACTTCTAGTAATATGCTGACTGTGCATATGCGGTCAGTTTATTCTTAGCATTATAAGGACTAAGGAGCATTCTGTGACTTCCAAGATTCTTTTTTGACTCAGCCAAATATGTACCTACTTAGTGAGCCTTATTTTTGATTATGATTAATGATCCAAACTAAAAATCACTCTTTCTTTCATTGTTTACGGGAAGCACATATCCACCTTCTCTTCTCTTTCCTCTTCCTTTTCTTCTTCTTCTTCTTTCATCCTTCTTTCTTTTCGTTTTTAACAGTTGAACATTGAATATGCAAATGCCAAGAATTTGAATATTAGACGAGTTGCAGCAATGTGGATGACTTGCTCATTTTGATATGGATGCTTAAAATTTCTGTGTGTTCATTCATTAAGAGTCTTCAATTGGTCAGACGGTGCTTATTTTATAAATGTATATGTTGTTCTGGTAACTTACCCTTTTTAAGGGACTCTAGAATCACATTTTTATGATGACTGAGAACGTCCCAACAACGTAGTTTTTGGATTCATTGAACCACATTTTCTCTGTTCAAGTTGGTTTCACTTGTCGGGCTCTGAGACTCGTCTTGCTCGACTTCTTTGTCGAGCTATTTAATGACAAAAGTTCAGAATATGAATATAGGTCCATCTAGACAAATTTGTTATTAAACTTATTTTAAAATATCAATCTGATTTACAACTGCATGCCAAAAGAAATGTTGATATTTCAAATGCTTGCTATTGATATATTAGTGCTGGTGGGGTGATTTCATGTTTTTAACTCCAATATGGTGTCTACTTTGATTAGTTTCCTTTCCTAGGCTTGGTTTTGATTAGCTTATTTTGTCGGGTTCTGTTTTGATTGGTCAACTCTACTTGTACTTGACCAAGTTTGATTGGGTTGACAAACTCTGCTCATTTTCAATCAAATCTTATTGGGTCGGCTAACTTTGTTCATGAGTGGCCTCCTCTGCTCAGCTGGGTCCACTCTGCTTGACTTGGACCAATTCTGCTTATGGTTCATCAACTCTGCTCAAGTTAACCAACTCTTGTGGTGCTTGGTTAACTCTCGTAAACTAAGGCTTTTTATAGAATATTTCGTCTTAATTCTTTAAACATCCATTATTTTTTTTTCTTTTGCGCATCTAAGGAGGCAAGGCCCCCAATGGCTCCATCATATTTTATCTAGCCTATGGTTGCTTATACATCACTTCTCTCTACTTCTTTTGTCCTAGTCAATACTGATGTCGACCGAATACAAACTTGAAATAATATCAGGAGGCTCGTTGGAAGTCTCTCTTTGGTTGCAAATGGGTAGCTATTGTATCTTTGAAAATACACTTAAATCATTCCTCACAGATGACGCCACGCAAAGCTTGGCCTGCTTGAAGAGCTAGATAACTGCATGTTCATATGGCCTGTAAGACAATGAAGTAGATCAAATGGGGCACCGAGTTCCATTGGTTGACCCTTCATTGCTTAACTTAGTAGCTCAGCTGAATATGGAAAGTTAGTGCTATATGTGGTTGGGAGAGCATACCTAAAAACGAAGATTTTCCCCCTTTATATGGAGGTTGCTGGGTGGTTCACTTTTGCCACCGCTCTCTCTGACATGCTGGATGTGGTCAGATGAAGGCCATAATGTTTAAAAGGGAGGTTCCCTACTAGAATTGGAGGAGTTTGTTTAACTGGGTAATTTTCCATGGACCAGAAGTAATTTTTCTTTTTTGCTGGGTTTTTACAAAATCCATTATTTGAATGTAGGTAAAGGAGGTGATAATATCATTTTTCATATTGATGGAACAGGGCAAAGCTACTTTACAGGTATGCTCAGTATTTTTGGCTTTCTCCTGTGTTCATGTTCTGTTCTCCTGATCCTTACTACATTCTGGATGTGTTTTTTTCAAAGTTACTTTGTCATGATGTGAATAGGATCTTGACCTACGGTGTGAGGAACTTATAAAAGAAGAGTTTGGTGAGAGCTGCAACTTTGATGTGGATGATGCAGTCCAAAAGTTAGAAAAGTTAGGCATTGTTGCTAGGGTAAGTTCTTTTTCCTCCTAAAAATTCTTTTTCCTCCTTGACCAAAGAGGTGATAGATAGTTTGGTAATGTTGTGCTTTCTTCAGCTTAATTGAATTTCTGTCGTTTGTTTTTTTTTTTTCCTGGCTTCAAAATATTGTTGCCAGTTTGTCCTGGATTTTTGTCTTCTATGAATATGTTATAGGAAGGAATCATAGTAGGGTTTCTTTGGTGAGTGGGAAAAGAATGCCCCTGATGCACTGTGATGTCTTGGCCTTTTAAATCTGTGGACATCTGCAGAGGCACACAGATCAGACAGATAATAATGTCATTGATGCAGGATGCAAGTTCATATCATTTGAACAAAGTGTCGTCAAATATAAATTCTTCATATATGGGGAGGTGTGGTAAGCACTGTCCACGTAATGTTCTTGAAGGTGTTACCTTAAGCCTAATTGGTAGAAGTCTAGAATCTAGATGAATGTTGCCTTCAGCGGCCTGGGAGAAATGGTTTGGGAACGGAGGCTACTCCCCTTGTGTGATACGGTCATTAGAGGCAAAAAATTGAAGTTTTCATCTCCTTTGACTCTTTTTATTCTTTTTTGCATTTAGGATGCAATTGGAAGGTACTACTGTGTAAGTCTCAGGCATGCTAATGAGATCATTGGCACCACCACGGAGGAGCTTGTCCTCAAAGCAAAACAGGGTGCTGGTACCTCTTAAGCTGTCTCTGGATGGTAAAATGCTTCTCTTCCACTTCACGTATTTGATCACTTGAAGAAATTTTACACCTAGAAGTTGGATAAAAATCCAATCTATCTGCAGGCATATGGGAGTGGCAGCTGTACTCCTTTCCTTTTCTTTTCTTTTCTTTTTCCATGCTGATGGTTGTTATTCACGTCACCAGCCCTTTAATTTATGTATATCTTAAGACAACTTTTCTTTGCATCTTTTAATTTTTTGATTATTTAAATTCGTTTCATTTGTTTGGAGCAACGCAAATCTCAATTGTAAGTCTTTCTGGAATGCTGCAGTGGATCAGTGTTAATAACCTACCTTGACTGTATTTTATGTGACCAGCTAGCAATATTTGTGTGCAGTGGCATCCCTGATTTGACATGATTTTCGTAAATGATGTTTGAGTTGTTGGGCGGGAAAAAGGGTAGGGTCTTCTTGTTTTTATTTCTACACTCATCGTAGTTCATGTTCGGAATGAAGAGCAGTTCCTACATGCAATCATCCAGATCCTTGCATGGCCTGGTGGTTAGACACGAGACGATTGTGTTGATGTGGATGAACGACAATATAGATTGTGTAGGGGCAGGGAACTTATCCATTAAGGTTCAACAGTCGTTACCTACCAAACCTAGAAATATATGATACGATTCCAACTTAACAAAGAGAATCTGATGCCTCACACGCATATGCATGCCCATGAACACGTACTTAAGGTCAGGGTACGGTTGAATTTTGCGATTGCACAAGCAAAAGTATGCTACTCCGCTAGGAAAGGCCATTGTTCCAAAAGCTAAATGTGTTAAAAATTGTAGTTCATTTGGGCAAATGAACATAATTGCGTAATAAGCTACTTGTTATTCCAACAAGAAAAAGGTTGTACCTGACCATCTTAAAACTAAAAATCTGAATACAGTTCCTCTAGTTAGCAGTTGGCACAAATTAAGCGAAAAGGAAAAAAGGTTATCATCACTTCACTTTCCCCATCACGTTAAACATCCATCCGATGGAAGGTTTCCTCAGAGTCTGTTACAGCTTGCTGCTTGACTCTGCAAAGGAAACAGATCCATTGTGCCGTCCAAGGCCAACGAGAAAATGCAGTAGGCTGCTGATAGTTCCAAGCTACTTGTCTCTTGGGCAGTGGCATTGTATGCAACCTTCTTCCGGGAAAGAATCGACAAACCAGTATAGCAAGCACCCAAAGCTGCATCTTAACCAATGAATAAATTTGTGAGAGAGAGAGAGAGAGAGAGAGAGAGAGAGAGAGAGAGAGAGAGAGAGAGAGAGAGAGAGAGAGAGAGAGATTTCTATGTTGTAAACAAATGCTAGAGCACATACCTTTTAAAACTGTAGGCAGAGTCTTGAATTTCGGCTTGATGAAGTAGAATCTTACTTAAAACGCTCATCTCCAAAAAGCCCTATCACAAAAATGAATCTCAAATTATTCTAGAACCCCAGTTCCAAAAAAAAAAAATGAAGAAAAAGAAAAAAAAAAGTTTATTCTAGAGTGTCCAAAGGCTGCAAACATTTTTATGCAAGAGTTTGTAGATGCAAACAAATGATCTCACCTCCCATCGTTTATGTCCTGTACTTACTGATGATAAATACCGACTTTCCATTTCCCTCTAGCAGTAGAGAGTTGGAGGCAAAACACATTAGGAATCCAACTGCTTCAGTTTCTCCAGGACCTGCTTCATTGATGGTCGAACAGAAAGTGTCTCTACGGTGCAGGTTGATGCCAGTCTTAGCATACCCAACATATACTCCTTAGGCCTAGATTCCCACAATTCCGATGGAAAAAATTCACAAGAGCGTCCTTCCTTGATCAGCCACTTGGCCCATGAAACAATATTGAATCCATTCCCAAACTCTGAAAATGAAGGATCAAGGGACTTTTTTCCTGACATCAATTCCAACAGCACCACACCAAAGCTATAAACATCTGCCTTGTCAGAAACCCTGCAAGTAGTCGCATATTCTGGTGCCACATATCCGAATGTCCCTGCAACATCTGTGGTTGCATGGGTCTCAGAAACTTCTAGAAGCCGAGCCAATCCAAAGTCTGAAATGTAGGCATTAAGCTCTTCATCAAGCAGGATGTTGCTAGGCTTGATGTCCCGGTGAACTATGCGCGGAACACACATGTAGTGCAGGAAATTAAGAGCCTCAGCTATGTCAATGGCTATTTTGTGGATCACCGGCCACTCAACATTCTTTTCTGATCTTTCATGTATGAAGGTTTCAAGATTTCCGCCAGAAAGGTAGTTGTAAATTAAAAACATCTCTGCTTTTCCAACATAGTATCCAATGAGGGTTACAAGGTTTTTGTGTCTAATCTTTCCTAGCGTTCTTATCTCTGCATCAAATTGCTCAAGGCCTTGAAACCTACCAATGGAAAGCCTCTTCACAGCTACGAGGAAACCTGGGACCAGTTCTGCCTTGTAAGTGGACCCGAAGCCGCCAGTTCCAATCAGGTTCCGGATGCTGAAATTCCCAGTTGCTCTAACCACATTGTCATAATTCAGCTCAGTTTGAGCATCACCAAATGTGATGACATCTTTCCTTCTCAGGCTTGTAAGTGTAATGAACTTTCTTCTCCCAAGGAGGACAAGAAATATCACTACAAGAATACAAAGTACAACACATGCGGAAGTGGCCATTGCTATTAGAAAAGACCTCAATTTATTCCGATTATGCAACTTACGAACCTTAATTGGGACAGGAAGCCCAGGAGGAGCAGCTGAGTACTGATCCGGACACGGGTGTAGAAATTTGTTTCCCATGAAACTATCACAATCATCTGAGTGTTGAAGATGAGGTATGTTACCAGACAGGTTATTGAAAGAAAGATCCAGTTCAGTAAGACTGGAAAGCATGGAAAACGTTGAAGGTATCTCCCCATCAAGTCTGTTATGATCCAGCAACAAAATTTCGAGATTAGTGGCATTTGCCAAAGCCTCAGGGATGGATCCAGTCAGAGCATTTTGAGATAGATCCAAAACTACGAGAGAAGTCAGTTGGCCCAGTTGAGCAGGAATTTCTCCTGTCAAATTGTTCTCTCCAAGAAGAATCCATTTCAGATCCTTCAGTTCCCCCAACTGACCAGGAAGGAACCCAGACAGGGTATTTTTGCTCAAGTCGAGATCTTGGAGGATTTTCAACCTTCCAATCTCAGGAGGAATTGAACCACCAATTTGATTCTGTGCTGCTTTAAAATCAGTCAGGCTCAAACAATCAAGAAGCATCTCTGGGTATATCACCCCAGATATGTTGTTGGCACTCAAGTTGATTGAAAAGCCCTCTAAACCATTACAGTTTGAGAATAGCTCACCAGGAAGCGGCCCATTGAACTCATTATTGTTCAGAAAGAGAATGTAAGAAGCTTTACTGTTAGTCAGAAAGAACTCATTACCAATGGACAACAAAGGCAGTGAACCAACAAAGCTATTCCAACTGAAATCATGAGCAACAAAAAGATTGTCACATGAGTTTGATGAAAACAGAGGATTCATTTGAGATCCCCAAACAGGAATGTTAAAGTAGGCATTCTGAATGTCTTCCTCATCTAAACAATTTGGTTCTTGTTCATAAGAAATGAGGCTAAACTCACAACTGTCATTCCCAAATGCTGGAAGAACACCGGATAAAGAATTTCGACTCACATTGAAGTACATCATACATGAAACTTGCAACTGTGGAGGAAGGGAGCCTTGCATACTATTTGAACTCAAATCCAAGAAATACAGCTTTTTGCACATAACCATGTTTTCTGGTAGTGTACCTGTAAAGTTGTTCCACCCTAAATTGAGGACTCTGAGCAAGCATGAATCGCTCCAGTTACTAGGCAAGCGTCCACCAAGATTAGCCCTGGGCGCCCAAAATATCTGAAGATTAGGAAGCAGCAGTACCTCATAAGGTATACCTCCCTCAAAGGCATTGAATTCTCCTCTAGAATCGTCCGGAGAGACCCCATCAGCAACCAAATTGGTCAAGACAACAACAGAGAGCCTCCAGCACTGGGCTAGCTCTTTGGGAATCCTATCGGTGAGGCTGTTTCTCGAAACATCTAGAACCCTTAGCTGGGAAATCCGGCCAACCTCAACCGGAATCTTACCTTGGAAAATGTTGCCATCAAGCAAAAGTGTCCTCAAATTGGAGCAGTTTCCAATTTCAGGAGGAATGTCATCAACTAAAAAGTTATTAGAGAGCTTCAAATGAGTTAGAAACTCACAGTTACCAACACTAACTCCACCGGAGAGCTGATTATTTGACAAATCAATCACATTCAATGTGCCAAAACCAATCAAATTACCCGGAACCGGACCAGAAAACGCGTTATTAGATAAATTAAGGATGCGAATAGAGGAGAGGTATGTTATCTGATGAGGAATACCTCCTGAGAAATTATTTCCTTGAAGCTCGAGGATTTCAAGAGAACGAAGATTCCCGATTTCCGGCGGAATCCCACCGGAGAATACATTGTGCGGGATGGAAAGAGTACGAAGTTGGGTTAGGTTTCCGAGTGAAGGCGATAGGGTTCCGACGAGAAGAGAGTCGTTGGAGGTGCCCGGTTGGGAGGAACGGGAAGAAGCGGTGATACGTAGAGCAGTGATGTTAAGAGAGATTACTCTGGAGGAAAGAGCATCGCAGGTGACTCCGTACCAGTTGCAGTGATTTGTAGAAGTGTTCCAGTTATGGAGAAGGTCGGAAGGGTCGTGGAATATGGAATTCTTGAAGCTGAGAAGGGAGATTGCGTCTTGGGGGAGAGAGAAGGAGAAGGAGAAGGTGAAGGTGAAAACCAAAGACAAAATCAGAAGGCAAGACACGGCCATTGATACCGGAAAAAATGGCAGAGATGGCGTGAGTGTCCAGTTTCTGGTTGAAGATGTTTACCTCCGGCGAGATATGAACAAGTAGATGGTATTCGGTGGGTTACGTACAAAGAGTAGTGGCCGGAAATGAATATGAGAGTGAGAAAGATTCGGGACGTCTCTTGTTAGGTTGAGAGTGAGAGAGAGTTAAGACAGAATTGAATTACAGTGAGAATAGACAAGAAAACGAAAGAAGGCAAAGACTGGTGGCTGGCTGGAAATGGAATACAGGAGGAGAATGGAATGGATTTGGATCTTTTTTCTCTGTCCCTCAAATGCCCTTTGATTTGAGTATGAGTATATATTATTATTATTGACAAGAGTACCATATATATCAATACTTCAATTATTGGATGGGTACAAGAGAAAAGGTTAGTTATACAACTTATTATTAAATGAGATTATAGATTTAATGTTTTTCCTTATAAAAAATTACAACTAATTTGAAAATATTATGCTAAGATTGACCGACCGTATACTAACTAGTTTTATTAGATTAAATTATAAATTGAACTATTTATTTTTAATGAATTTTGATATAATATAGAAAAATGAGTTGGATGCTACTGACCCTAGGTATCGATGAGTCTCTCTCTTATAACCCACAGAAGAGAACATGTAGTTCAGATGCGACGCAACAATAATAATAAAAAATGGGTTAAATAAAATAAATTATATTTGATTTGAATTGAATTGGATTGGATTGGATTGGATTGGATTGGATGAGCGGGGGTGCCAGTGATACAGTGTGCAATGCTAATGTACAACACACAACACTCTCAACATTAGTAGCTCATGATGATGATGATGCCATATGGGGAGATGGGGGATGGCAATGAGCAAACGTTGCCGGAGGCTACAAGACAAAAGAGGGACTGCCGGCGTGACTCTAAGTAGTAGTAGTAAGTAGTAACAAATAAACAATATTCTCCCAAAATTTTAAATTATTTAATATAAAAAAATATAATACAATTCAAATTTTAAAAATAAAAAAATATAATTTTTATTTTTCACAGTTGAATTTTTTTAAAATTTTACTTTAAAATTTATCTGACAGTTAATATTAACACTTTAAATTTAATTGGAAAAATAGACTCTTAAGCGGATATTTGAGATGACTTTTCAAAAGTGTTTCTAAAACTTATAACTTAATAGTGTTTGAAACCGTCACAACACCGCCACCTCTACCACAATAACCAACTGTCGTTACCCCACCACCACCCCCCACTGTCCCACCACCACCGCCACCGCCACCGTCACCACTATCACCACCGTTGCTGCCACTCTACCACCACCACCACCACTGTCCCACCATCACTCCTACTACCCCCACCCCCACAACCATCACCAGTACCACCTCCACCAGCACCGCCCCACCACTACCCCTATGACCATCGCCACTACTGCCAGCACCGCCACCAGCACCGCCACCACCACCACCACCACCATTACCACCATCGTCATCCACCACCGATTGTTACTACAGTTGTCCAGCGTCATCACCCACCACCATCGTCATCTCATTCTTATATTTATTACCACTACCACTTTACCACCATCATTCCACTACCATCGTTGTCCACTGTTAGCACCCACCATCACCCACCATTACTCACCACCAACCACTACCACAACTCGCCACCACCCGTTGTAGCCCACCATCGTCGCCAGCCACTGTCACCCACTCTTACCACCACCCGTCATCGCTCACCACTACTACCACACACTGTCATCTACCCCCACCACACCTACCATTACGACTGCCATCGCCATTCGCCATCACCCATCACACTGTCATCCAGAAACACCTGTTGTCGCCCATTATTGTTGCCACCGCCCACCACAACAACCTACCACAATCACCACCGCTATCGTTGCCCCACCACCACCACTGCCAACCATTATTACGGTCGCCCACCACCACCCACATCCATAACCACCATCGCCATCACCCATAGCTGCCACTACTACCATCGTCACTCAAAATCCACCACTATCATCACTGTTGTCACCGACAGTTGCCACCATCAACACAGTCGTCGTCACTTATCATAACCATCACCGTCTTCCATCACCACCACTGTTACCCACCACCACTACCATCGCTCATCCTCACTACAACCGGTGTTTGACTTCCTTTCTCTCTCATCTATATTTTTGATTTGATTTTAGGTGTAAATACAAATATATTTATTGTTGACCTTTTTTTTATTACTTCATATCTTTAAGCACGGACAATAACTAACCTACATAATAAAGTATAAGACATTTTAAATCCTAAAAGATATAAAAAAATTACTTTTACTTTTCGCGGATTCAGACTTAGACTTAACCCTAGACAGGATTCGACCCTAGACCCAAAGCCGGACCCGACCCCAACCCTGGACCCAGACCCGACTCGGACATGTGGTTGACCGAAATTGTGTTTTGATTGATCAAAGACAACACCTGAAACAGCAACTCGAAGATTGGAGGGACTCCGACAGTCAACCCTCCGACACTTGAGTCAGAAAGAAATTGAGGAATAAAAATATCAAACTGAAGTTGAAATGACTTACATTTGTTGATCTCCGTTCTTCTTTTTTTGTAGATTGATTAATTATGTTGTTGGGGTATTCTTATCCCTTATTTGAATTGAGGCGATTGTAGAGACGCAATTGAGATGGACTCTTTGCTTGAGTAGAAGTTTAGCTGAGTTGAATTAGTCAATATCATGAGGAGATAGGACTATGTCGGATTGAATATGAGTGAGCTGGTGAATTGGCTCATGAAGAGTTGGCAAGCTAGATCTTTGTCGAGCTCCTGCGCCGAGTTCGTGTTCAATTTCCTATCATCATGTATAATATTAATTTTATTTTTCAATTTCATAGTATTAAGAGTCCTAGAATATGTGACACATGAATTCATTTGCTTACATATGGCAAGACTCAAGAGTGTTGAATTTTATAGTCCTTAACAGAGGTCATGGTGACTTGATGGTCTCCCCTCAACATCTTTGTGTGCAAGTTAGCCTTTGTCACGACAGACTTTCTTTACATCTCTCCCTCTTAAGTTAACCTATTATAAGAGTTATTGAAATTCATTTAATCTTTTAAGTAAACCTATTATAAGAGTTAGTAGTGTCAAACGTGTCGGGTTAAACGGTTACGTGTTGGGTTAAACGGGTGACAGGTGAAAAATATGTAAACCCGTACACGACACGTTTAATAAATGGGTGAAAAACCTCAACACGAACACGACCTGTTTAATAAACAAGTAACACGACACGACTCGTTTAACCCGTTTAATTTTAAAAAAATTATATCAACAAATTTTAATACTCAACTTTTTTTTATTGCCAATTGTACTTACTTTAAAAAAGAGGAATTTTTAGCCAAATCTCATAAAAATCAGACTTGAAGGCTTAAAAAAAAATGAAAGAGGCCATTGTCTTTTATAGACAACTCAACCCTCCCCATCTCCCCTCATTTTTCAATGTGGGACAAAAACAAAAGGCATTGACTTGCATTTGTTTTTGAAGTGTTCCCCATCTCCCCTCCTTTGTCTTTGAATACTACTTTACTTTTTTTTTTGTATTAATTTTTTTACTTCTTTTTTTCTTGCTAATTTTTTAAAATAATTATTAATTTATTATTATATTAATTTTATTTAAACGGGTAAACGTGTGATAGACGATTTGACAGGTCTCACCCGAACACGACCCGTTTATTAAACGTGTTTGGCGTGTCAACCCGTTTATCACCCAAACCCGTTAAGATCTCACCCAAACCCGTTTATCATCCAAACCAGTTAAGATATCACCAAAACCCGTTTAATTCGTGTCGATTAATCGTGTCGTGTTGAATTTTGACAACCCTAATAAGAGTGATTGAGATTCATTTAATTTTTTAAGTTAACCTATTATAAGAGTGACTAAAATTCATTTAATTCAATGACTTAAAATCATCTCTAAAAAATTTCTTCCCCAAACTTAAAAACCCTAATCTATCTATGTGTTTTCACCCTAATTAAAACCAGATTGTTTGTTTTTTTTCCTATGTCTTTCTTATCTCTTTATTATGAATGCTGAATAATTTATTTTTTGATTGTAAGATTTTAAAAAGGATTTTAATCTTAATTTCAGATATATGTTATTTTGTTTAATTATGAATTTTTTAAGCACGAATGATTTTTAGTTCTAAATATATAAATAAACAATTAGAGAAAGGGGTTTCACTTTTGTGCTTTTCAACTTTCAAGTGACGGTGACCATTCGAAGGACTGCACCCAATCATGGAGTCCATGATCAAATTAAAAAGCTAACTGTTTATAGCTTTTCTCTTTTTGGTTTGAGGACTTTTTTTAGTGGGTAAGTAGTGTTTCACGACTTTTGAGCCTTCTGTATAGAGGTGTTAATTTTTTTCACGATAACTCGATATGACCACGATACGAATAAATGAGTTTGAGTTGATTATTTTTTGGTACAAACTTGTGTATGACACGACTCGTCAACACGAAGTGTTAATGAGTTGTGTTTGGGTTTAACCTGAATTGACCCGTCAACACGAAATTTTTAACTCGAAAGAGATTGACCTGACTTTTTCGCTGCATGTATGAGTTTTCATGTTCTGATGACTTGTTTTTTCCATTACTTCTAATGTTTAATTTGGTTACGCAATGTATGATTAACATATTTAATTAATATTATAGAAATAAAATATTAATTATTTGTAACTATTGATCAAGCACTAACATAATTATTGTATAAAAAAAATATTATTACTTATTATTATTATTATTAAATTAATTTTTAATTTGTAGAAAAAATATGATGAGAGATTCAATTAAGTGAAAATAAAATCTTAGCGTTAAATTTTTTATTCAAAGTTTATGTGGATCAACACAAATACAAACACGAACACAACACGAAAATAAACAGGTCAACTCGACACGACACAATTAGTTAAATGAGTTGGGTTATGATTGACTAATGTTCGACACGAACAAAGTTTGACACGACATGAACCCGACTCGATTGTCACCCCTACTTACGTATCCCTCCTACTGACAAGCTATATATGCACAACTAATTTTACAGAAAATTACACTCTCGCCCCCCGAACATAACATTATTCAAAAATAGTCACCTTTTTAATTATTTAAAATGACAATAACATCACATTTGTAAATAAATAAATACACAAGCATTTGGTATTGAATTTTCAGAACATCAATGCCTTTTTCCCTTGTCAGTGATGTTGCGTCGCTATTGTTAACTACAAAAAATATCAATTGTCATTTCCTAAAAGATTTTTTTTCTTTTAAAAAAAAAAATTCAGGATATCCAATTATTGTGGGATTGATTTTTTCCCATTCCCACAATTGAAATCATGGCTGTTATTAATTAGGCGCATAGATGTCTATATACTATTATACCAAATTTAAATTTAGATCAAAAACTTCTAAAAACATTCTCCAATGTTAAATTTATACCTGTATCAAATGAATGAAGACTTAAATTCATACCTAAATCTTTAAAATTATAAAATTACACCCTCTTTTAGAGATCTAATGATCATATTTTACCCTCTTTTAAATTTAGATTTATTCTCATTAAAATTTGAATTTCTCTTCTTTTAAATTTGAATTTCTCTATTGGAGAGGTCTCTATCAAATCAACTTTTTTACTCAAATTTGAGTGAAAGTTTGAGCTTTAGTTATATTGTAGAGATGGGTGACATGGAGATATGAGTGCAAAGATGCGAAGCTTGGGTTTCTCAAGACGATGAGATATGGGTCAGGCCAATATAATTAAAATTTTACTGTATTTGAAACCCAAGATTCGAGCTGAATGTTTGTCAGGTTTGGTTTCCTCAATTTAATATATTATTATTTAGTGGGGTCCAATCCCCGAAAACCATGGGTTATGGGTCCTCCTCCTCCTCCTCCTTTCCTGTCTGGTTCGCTGGCTCACAAACAGTAAGGCAAAGAAAGATTGCTTATCTTATCACCATCCTCTTCTAATAATTAATAATTCAGCATGTATCTCTACAAAACAATTTTAGGGTTCTTGCATTAATCCTAGGCGTGAAAGCATTGGAACCGGTCTCCATGGGTCGGGTTGGTTTTCCAATGCATCATATAATAAAAATAATAATAATAATAATAATAATAATAATAATAATAATAATAATAGAGTTCAAACTTGAAACACGCAGACAGGAAACCTCTAAAGACCAAATTATAAAGAAAAGCCAGAGCCAGACGGAAGGAGCTTAGTCAACAGACTTGGGGATTTTTTCCACAACAGACAGAGACAAAGGTTTTAAGATCCTAATTCTGTGAAAGCTTCTGTTTTTGGGACAGACCATTTATGGAGATATCCTTAAACCACCAATCCATCCCACCAAGAATCGAAAAAGAAATTTATAAAACTAAGATCTTCTAAATAATTTCCTGATTAAGATGAAGGACTGAGGAGGAGTTACCATGACTAATGTCTAATGATACCCACCTTAAATAGAAACAAAACTTAATTTGAAGATCTAATATATTATTATATCTGTTAAATAGAAACTAAAGAGGCATACATGTCTAACATTGGAACTTACAAATTAGGATCCAAATTGCTAGCGCTAATGATTATGATATAGTAGTCTTCACCGAAGACTCACTCAGTCGGTCTTTCCATCTAAGTGGACAATTTGGTTTGAATATTGGGACCTTCCGGATTTCTTTGTTAGGTTTACCTACCTACAAAGCAACCACTTATAAACATTCCAAAGTCTCCTACTTTTAGCACGTACGTACACACATCAAGATGTAGACGGCTACCTAGCCAGCGACATGTCGTAAGCTAAAAATTGGACAAATCTGCAACACGTCGTATGTATTTATTATACATACCACTTAAAATCCCTCAATCAGAGGAGCCTTGTAGTAAACCAAACCAAACCAAACCAAACCAACCGGGTTATAAACATGTAGACCGCCTGCTGTTGCTAATGCTGTCACACAACACAAACAACACACCCACCAATATCAGCCCAAGGTTCACAATATTACAGGAATTAGATAGTTATATTTATCTATGAAAGGAAACGGGCTTGGCGGGTGGAATTATGGGCCAGAGCAGGTCAAAAGCCTGGCTGCCGCTGGCACCAAATCATGGGCCTCTTCATGTTTTGTTTCCCCACCTAAAAGCCAAGAAACAAACACATCTACCGATATTGTTTGTTTGGGTCTGTCTGGTATAGTTATGATTTAAGTGGTGTGTATAATAAATAAATAGCACACAAGCCTAAAAAATCCAGGGCAGGGGGGGCTCAAAGAGAGCAGGAGGGTTCAAATGTGTATAAGTTAGTCTTGACACCATGAAAAACACTCCTACTACTACTACTACTACAAAAGGGAATATTTCTTTGCACAGCCACACAAATACGCAATGCACGTCTTTATTCATATCATATTTGATGGCTCCCCAACTCCTCTCCTTGTATTAACCAACTTTTTCGAGTTTAAAAGCTTGCATATATACCCTGGTGTACAGGAGGAGTCCATCATTACAAAGACCGCTGATGCCATCTTGTCTTTTAACAATTGGTTATGTTAGCTGGTCGGGTCCATAGGATCCAGGTTTAAGGGGAGGCCAAGTATCATACCCCTCGCAATAATTGGCCAACCAGATAATTGAGCTGTCCTACTTCTCAAGTGTGAGACTGCATTAAGATCAAATTTCTAGATTGTTATCCCGGTGTTCCCTTGTTTTGACCTCATATTATGCACACTACAGTGGATATTAGAGCTCCGTTTTGTCCAGCAAGCACCTCCCATTTTCAACACTCCCTAACACCTTCTATCTCAAGTATACATACCCTAGGCTAGCATGGGAGGTTGATTTGGAGGCATATGTTCAATAACATAAGCCAAGGTGGCAGAAGTATTATTGATTTTCACATGGGCCAATACTCACCCATAGAAATTTAAAAGATTGACAAGGTGAGAAGTATCAACCTAACTTGTTTTAAGATTCACCAATCTTCTTAGTGACATCAATAAGCAGACTCCTAACTTGTTTTAATCGTCAAAGCTGCACCTATGACTCTTTCTTATGAGTACTGTCCATGTTTGGTACTATAATTCATTCCACCTAAACTTTCTTAGCTTGTCAAAGCATCCACTTTAATAAATATCATCTCCTTAGCAACATCAGCTAAGATTTTTTTTTTTTGTTCCAATTGTCCAACATTCTGCTCGATGAAGCAAATTCAATCTTGATGTATTTCATTTCCACTCTACTTATCTTCAATCAACTCAACTCAACAAAATCTTAACCCAAAATTACTTGAAATTATTTGAGAGTTTATATCATTACCACATTGACTGATGGCAAAATCTTGGAAAATTGTTGAGTAACTAGCTTACTTGTTAGTGTTAACCAGTCTCAGTGAGAAAGAGCCAAAGGTCATTTAGGATTTGATCCTCATTTGCTTGTGTTTCCCATAGCTTCATTACCATTTGTTTTTCCTGCATTACAAGTTCCATATCTCACCAACAAGATGACAAGAAATGAAGGTGGAAAACACAACGATCATTTCAGATCAGTCAAGTAAAGGTAAAGTACCACTTCTCCCATTAATGACTGCAGGATGTAAAAGATTCTATGTGGATCAGGATTTTCAGAATTACACTACAAGTTTTTTAACTAATATCCATTATCAAGCTAGTAGTTTTTAGCACTTTGTTGCCCATTGGTATATCATAGAATTATCAATTATCCAATAATTTTGTGGTTTCTCGTATAGAGGTCAATGTGTCAAAACCCGACACTTGAACATTTGACACCACCACCACATAGACACTGGTGATATTCAATTGTGTCAATTACGTTTTTCTCCCCATTGATTGCATTTTCCCAATATACGTGATCATAGAGTGAGAAAGAGCTTTTGTGGGACCATTCCAGTGGCTATAACATTTATACTGGACCCAGGTTAAAGTGAGCTCTAATGATGTAGCATAACTTTAGTAAACCTAGAGTCATCCCACATACAATGGAGCTTGTGGTAGGGGTAGACTGTTAAAGCTTCTACGATTAGAGTTTTACAAGGTAGTAAAATGCTGTCATGGTTTGTGGATGGACAAGGGTTGGAACCAGTAAAGTGTTTGGTTGAAAAGATTTATGATTAGGTGTGGGAATCCTCGGCCCAGGTAGAACAAATATTGCACTTTTGGTATATTTAATGGCCAAAAGGAAAGGTAATGGACTACTGTTGGCTGGGAACTGATATAATGAGGTTTTGTATTTGAAAGCGGGGCTGCTCGGATGTACACCACCCTAAAGAAATTTTTTACCATAGACATTCTGAAACTATAATGCTGCACATGACAGATGTGTAACACAACTTATCTCCTTATTGCCTTAAGCAAATATATCAGCATATTATGGAACCCTATAAATATCAAAACCACAATAAAGAGAATAAGAACACTAGCTATTTTGAACTACAACTGCAGATGATGAATATGAACCAACATTGCTTATACAGCTGTCCAACACCTACTATCCAAGGAATATCCACCTTTTTTTCTCTTTGTACTCATACTTCAGATTTGAATATAAGACATTTAGTGTATTACAACTCGGTGAACAAGCACTGTAATGCACTCAAATCTATGTATGAGATCAAGTTCATAATCAACAAGTAATTGTCCTCATAATATTACTGAAGCCAAAATTAAAGTCCCTGCACTAGCATTAAATGACTTTCTTGAGGTTGTGTTTTGGCAAGCAACCCAAGATCTAAGGCTAGCAATTCTTAGCACGATTTGTCAACCTGGTACAAAATTCACACGAAACTATCAGAAATGACTTTATCATTTATTGGGTCCGGGTCGCAATCGGGTTGACCCATTGATCCACTTAAACAATAGATCGACACAAATCCGACTATGCATGACATGTACCCGATTCTATACGACTACAAATGAGTTACATGTAGGTTGAGCCAATTTTGACATGGCACAACACAACATCGGCAACCCATATAAAACATGTAAGCGCTCGATGAATGGAAGTAAATTAGGCAAGTCATCCAAAGTTGGTTGTGAATTCCTTATTTTTCAAGTAGTATCAATAGTATAATAATAAATGTAATAATAGCAATAATATGATTAACAAAAGAAAGATTATGATTCGATGCAAATAAAAAAATTTGCTAACGCCATTTCGCTAGGTTAAATTTAGCTTTTGGTGTTAGAGATAGGATAATAAGTTGTTGGAATTTTGTTATTTATATTTCACAGATTAATAGTTGTCGAAGGTATTTTAGCCTTTTATTTTTTCGATAAAAAACAACATTTTATTGATAAAAAAGAAAATTATAAAAACCTAGACTCGCATAAAGTTTGGACAAGCATTCCAAACTAAATCAAGCCTATGAAAACAAAACAAACAAATTACAATCCATATTTAAATTCCATAGTGCACTAATCATATTTTGACTCGTACAATTTTGTTTGAGTCTTATTTGGAGTCCTGGACTAATCTAAGATAGACCTTATAATTAAAGAGTCCAAAATTCCTAATCTAAAGTTATAGGCCTAGCTATAACAATTAGAAGATCCCAATAGCCAAGAAATACCGGTATAATGTTTCTATTCACTCAAGGATTGGATTCTGAAGAATTGATAAAATATTTGTGTGCTTTGCCAATCCTTATAAGCTCTACCCAAAACCCACTTTGATATATTTTTCTTTTTAGGGGTTGGCACTCTGAGAATATAGTAACCCACTTAGCTAACGAGCCCCTCATTGAAAAATGAGGAAAGCCGTGTTCTCCATCCTAGAAGTTCTACCCAAAACCCACTATGGTTTTTATATGTTGGCAACAATTTCCAATTTCTTTGATGAAATAGATGTATTTATACACACAGAGAGAAATTAAGGCATGATATAGCTGCTTTAAAAAATGTTGTATTAAGTTTCAAACCAGAAACAAATTGCGGACATAAATATTCTTAATCATGGAATTCAGTCTAATTTGACATAAGCCCTTTGAAAGATATATACACAAACTACTTTTAAGAGAATTCCCAGTAAACATAGAAGTTGTAAACTGAAATCACTAGTAAAACAGACGGAGCAAAAGAATGTGAATATTTAAAGAGCTAGCGGAACGTATAAAGCATACATATTATATACCTTGTTGTACTGGCACTTGGCAGCAGAAGGCTACAGAGTCAGCTCACGAAGCCAAAAGAGCCATGCGACGAGGCTTTTGAGAGAGAGAGAGAGAGAGATGGCGGGGGTTTGGGATCGACGAGAGAATGTACCGAAGTCGGAAGCAGCATATATATGGATGACAACCGGACCGGTTTGGTATTAGCATAGAGTGATAACTGGATTGGGCCGATTAATTTCGGGCCGTCCAACTCATAGTCAGTTATTAAGAACATCTCCGATAGAGACCCGTATCTTTACTCAAATTTGAGTAAAACAAAGGATAAAAAATTTAAAGGTTGTTTAGTAACTGTTTTTGTCTTGTGTCTTGTGTTTTTGTTTTCAATTTTTGTCAAAATTTAAATTAGGATAAACTCAAATTTAAATTAGGGTAAAATATGACTATTAGATTTTTAAATGAGGGTGAAATCTCACAATTAAAGGTTTTGGTATGGATTTGAGTAAAAAAAACGAGTATCCCTTAATCTGATATGGATATAGCATTAGAAAAGGTTTTTAAGAATTTTTTTATCCAAATTTAAATTTAGGTTTTAAAAAAGAGTAAGGATTGGAAATGTTCTATAAGTCAACCACTTGGGGCCACGCCACGAGAGATTTACCCCTCATAAATACCCTAGTTCTGACGTAAATGACTTATCTTTGACCGGACCAAATAGAGGATTAGTTGAGATGCACATAAGCTGACGTAAATACCCCTAACCGTTGAAACACAAAAAAAAAAAAAAAAAAAAACTATATAAGTGAACAAAATGAATGCTAAAAATCTATCCATTGCAAGTAGAGCTACATTGATTCAAGCACTTTCCTCATCCATTCCAAACTACACAATGCAGACTCAATGGTTGCCCCAATCTATTTGTGACCAGAGTGATAGGCTTAAGAGAAATTTCCTTTTGGGGGATACAGAGGAGAAAATAAGAGTTCATCTAGTTAATTGAAAAAAAGTTTATTCACCTAAAAGGGAGGGTGACCTAGGTCTTAGGAAGAGTAGAGACAGTAATTTAGCACTTCTAGCTAAACTTGGGTGGGATCTTATAAACAATAAGAAATCCCTCTGGACTGAAGTTAGAAGAAGTACATACATCCGTCAAGGAACAAAAAACTTGGAAAAGAATTATAATGCTTCCCCAACTAGGAACGCTTTTCTAAAAATGAATGAATATCTAAGTGAGGGAACAAAATGGGCAATAGGGATTGGACAAAATATTAATTTTTAGAAAGATTGGTGGATAGAAGATATACCATTGATACAGTCGGTCGTTAACCCACAGAATCTGGATACTAACATGAAAGTTGTAGGGTGTATTAATGCAGGAGGAGTATAGAATCTCAACATCCCAGGTATGTCCCTTCCATAAAACATAATACATGATATCCTGTTTACTCCACTGCCCCATTATTCTGAACAGGAAGACACTGGGAGAAACAAACAATGGTAAGTTCACCTCTAAAGCTTTCGTTTGAGTTCGTCAGTAGCAAAAACCTAGTCCAAAACCACAATGGCATGTGGGATTGGATCTGAAAATTGGAAGTCCCACAAAAGCTATAACATTTTGTAGTTGGTCAACTATGAGAGGCTTTTGTCGAATGAACTTAGATTTCTTAGAAACATGGCTACCAATCCTCTATGAACAAGATGTGGCTCTAAAATTGAGTCAACCCCCCACATACTTATGCTCCGTTTGGTACGATGGAAAGTTGGAAGGATGGAAAGTAGGAAGGATGGAAAGTGGGAGGGATAGATAAAACATCATGTTTGGTAAGGAAGGAAAGTAGGAAGGATGGAAAAGTGGATGGATTAACTTTCCTTCCAACTCACCAAAATCAATCCCTCCAAAATCGGACGGAAAGTGGATGGAAAGTTAATTATTTGTGTTGAAATGTATCTTATTTGTCTATATATCTTAATATATACATATATTATATATATATATTAATTTTATATAAAAATATAATGATAAAATATGTATTTATATATATCTATTTTTTAAAAAAATTTAAAAATAAAATTAAAAAATTAAAAAAATTAAAAAATTTAAAAAATTAAAAAATTAAAAAATTAAAAAATTAAAAAATTAAAAAATTAAAAAATTAAAAAATTAAAAAATTAAAAAATTAAAAAATTAAAAAATTAAAAAATTAAAAAATTAAAAAATTAAAAAATTAAAAAAATTTAATAAATAAAATAAATAAAAAAATAAAAAATAAAAAATAAAAATGATAAACAGACCAACTAGTAACTCGACACGACACAATTAATTAAATGAGATGAGTTAGATTTTACTAATGTTCGACATAAATCCGTAATGATTCAACACGAATCTGCCACGATACGACTCGATTGTCATCCCTAATCTTATCCAACACAAAAAAAAAAAAAAAAAATTTAGTCATTTGTGTTTTCCATCCATCCAACCAAACACGAAGGAAGGAAAGTGTATACATCCTACTTTCCTTCCTTGAAGGATAGAAAGTGTATCCCTCCTACTTTTCATCCTTCCTACTTTCCATCCTTCCTACCAAACGGAGCATTAGGGATTGTTCCAAAGCACGAGAGGTATGGAGCAGGTTCCTACTCCTGGAGTCCAGAGTAATTGATAAATCTCTCGGTCTAATGGATCCGCTCAGGAAGTACTGTATTAGGTTATCTAGTACTCTTTGGAATGGGATTCCATGGCCACAATTGTTTTTTGTCTATCATTTGGAACATCTGGCTGGATAGAAACAATGAATGTAGTGATAATTCCAAAACTGAAGCCTACTCTATAACTAGGAAAGGAAGAATGCTGGCTCAGGAATATTTTGAATCATTCAAAAACCACAATCAAACCTCTTTTTCTGTTCAACCTAACTTAATTGATTGAGATTTTTCACTTCAGGATGGTACAAAATTAATACAAACGGATGCTCTAAAGGAAACCTGAGAACAACAGGAGCGGGAGGAATACTAAAGAATGAGAGAGGCATATGGATCAGAGGATTCTATGGGAAAATCAAGCAAACAACTGGGCTGAGAGTAGAACTTTAGGCGGCCCATATGGGACTACTGATGGCACAAGAAACCCTTGGAAGCTGTATCTTGGAGACGGATTCAACTGAAAATTTCCATTTTCTAACTGGAAGCACCGAGGAGACAAAGCCCTCACTGATAACTGCAAGCATATCCTGGGGAGCTTCAATACCAGATAAGATTAATGCACACACCGGGAACAAATATGTAGACTGTTTGGCCAACCTGGGAGTTAGTCAACTAGAGCAGTATGTGGAGTTTAACTCCACACCAGAATGTCTTGTATATGTGGCTGTCTGTATCTTATGTCACTTCACCTAATGGGTAATGGGTTAAAGATGTTGATTAGCAATGGAGATGGACAGGACAAAGATTTCACTAGAAATGTGGTTTACAAAAAAGTATTTAATGATATTCTGACAAATTAAATTAAATTCAATGATTTTTTATTTTTATTTTCAATATTATTATGTCGTTTGACTACATGTTTAATAGTAATGGTGCCCAAAAATGGTGTTCATTGATTTGGTTTTGAATAATTTCACTCACTAGTGTTTTTCATCTTCCAATTCCTTATGAGTTTCACATAAACACACTAACTAAAATCAATATATTTACTCCTTTTTTGTTTGTAAATAAACATTTACCATATAGAAATTCAGCACTTATTAGAAAACATTGGAAAGTGTTTGGCAACCAGAACCACCATCCAGCTCCAGCTTCAGCTTCAGGTCTTATTATGCCAAAAGTGTAATGGCCTAATGCAATCATGTCATCTACTTTACCCAGGGGAATTGTTTTCCACATCCAAAATAAAACACACTCACCAAAGAGGAGGAAGAAAAACATATTCATAGTACCCACCAGTAGTATCAAATCATAACTCAACCAATAGAACTATAATTAAATATCAAAAATCACACCAACTTCAAGCTTTACTTGGATATTAACAGCAAACAATGGTTTACAACAACATTTCCACACACATTTATGACGGGGAAAAAAAAATAAAAAAATAATGCAGCTGCTCTTTATACACTTATCAAACAGCTGGATCTCTTCTTCTGTGGTGTTCTCAAAAAATTAACATATCACACTCAACAATTTCAAGGCAATCGAGCTAAATCCTTGTTTCCTTTATTTTGAAGGCCTAAAAAGCTGGCTTCCGAGAATCACAACTGGGGTTCCTTCCCCCATGATTGTGGTCAAGCTCATTTCTTTCTCAAGTATCCGGTCCAGTTCCATCACCACATAGCTCATGGCAGGCCGTCTCTCACTAGAAGGCTCCACGCATCTTACAATTAACTGTATGAACTCTTCCATGCCTTCGGTTGTGAAACTATTCCCTAACCTTTGATCAATGATGGTTATAATATTGCCGGAGTCCTGATAATTTTGCACCTTGAAAAGAACAAACAACATATCAGACGCAACTACATTTTTCTACAATCCAACAGGAATATCATCTAGGTCATTGAATTTTCTAACACAATGCAATTTAATCCCTCAACTAACGTTATGAGTGATTTCAACACCTTTGTATACATGTGTCATATCATGAACTAATCATACATGCATGATTTTAATCCAAACGGTATGTTTCGAAGTGAAATATTTCTGTATCTAAGTATTATGTAGCGCATCAGCAGTATGAGAGAACTGCTAAATACCCATTCAACCAGGTTTTGATTGATGTCTGAAGATAGCAATTTCATAGCTTCCTGCCCGCTTACTAACTCCAGAAGAAATACACCAAAACTGTATATGTCACTTTTTTCAGAAAATCGTCTGAACTCTTTCACCCTACAAAAGTAGATGGGATATGGATTAAGTACAGGCTATAGCATTCACCATGACAAGAAACAGGAGGATGGTTGATGGTGAGATTACTACTCTGGGGCAAGGAATATCTCATCATCTGTTACTTGAGAAGATGGCCCTGCAATATCACCTCTCCCAAGAAAATTGCGAAGTCCGGCATCAGCAACCTTGGCTATGAAATTTTCATCTACAAGAACATTGGCTGTCTTGAAATCCTTGTGTAACAAACGGGGGCTTATGGAGTGAAGATGAGCCAAACCTGTATTTTGTCAAATATGAAATGAGGCTGCATAAATAAGGAGCATTACTTGGAGACCTATTGTACAAAGGAGACTTCGTGATAACGTAAGTTCTACAGAATGCTTACAAAATTATTTTGGTCGACAGAGATTGACATTAAGGATTTTACTATAAAGAGACAAACCAATACCAGGAAAGCCAACAATGCTCACTGATTTTGCAGAGGATCACCTTTAGCTGCCCCTAGAGCTATTGAAAGTCTATGCTTGAATTCAAGCTTCTCTTGTGAAACCTGACCAGATCCTGGAAGAAATAGAAATATATAAGAGTAACAATCAATGGCAAAAAACAGAACTACCAATTTAGTCTCCATTAATGGGGGTCTGGAAAGGTAGAAGAATTAATATATGCAGGGCATGCCCAAGAGCAATGTGAAAAGCAAGAATACTGAAAAAGACGACTGATATAGATAGTGTACACATGTCATGATTCCACAATACCTTACAAAACTACTGGCTAAGAGCAACAAAGAATGTAAGCTTAATCCTACATATTCTTCATTACTATGTGCTTCTGAAAAAACGAAGCTAACTGCTCAGAGGAATTACCATATAAGTGAATAGAAACACTTCCATTAGGTATGTACTCATACACGAGAATTTGTTGATCACTTTCCTGGCAGTATCCTAAGAGGGATACAAGATTGCGGTGTTGAATAGATGAGAGATATCGTACCTGATAAGAAGTCAAATCTGATCCCATTAGACCGTCAAAGTTAAGAGCGGGAAATAATAAGAACAGAAAGTTAACAAAAAATTAGTATGGTCGACGAGGAAGTTATATGCAAAATTTTCTCTTCAATTCTAGCAACTTTCAGACCGATACTGCAGTACGATAAGGCATGCCAGGTTGCCATTTTTAACTATTTCCATAAAAATGGATTCCATAAGCTGAAAAAACTAAGTTTTTACGCAGAAACAAATTTCTAAAGGAAAAGAAGGAATTGAAAAAAAGTATATTCACAAGCAAAATGTTCCAGATTTGGCAAATTGAAGAGAGTAGGAAACCAAGTGAAAGAAGTCATTCAATAATGGACACTTTTGAATAATAAGCCATCTGAATTCGTTCAAATAGGTCTTTAATGGTAAATCCCAAGTAGTTAGGATTTCCATTTACACATTGAGAGCAATAGTACCTATGATCTCACTGGCAGATAGGGCCCCCCATAAAAGGGTCAATGAAATAAGGTTAAATTTCTTGCAGACCAAAACAGGAGGAATACAGCTTTCTTGTGTTCAATTGCTGAACAAAGAAAGAAAGAAAATTACAAGCACCTTTGATTTCAATTTCAATCCCCGGAGTGCTACCTTTGTAATGTGCCAAGCAAGACATAACTATAGAAGACTTCCCATCAGTTTTAAACCCTAAAACCATCTTTACCTCTTCAATAAATTCCCGAGTAGGAGCACCAGGTCGCTTTTTTATTGCTACTAGCACACCATCATGAAGCAAGCCTTTGTACACTTCCCCAAATTTTCCTTCCCCAATCAAACTTCTATCGCTAAAATTTTTTGTGGCCAAAGACAGCTCTTCCATCTCAAAGCGTTTAGCTTCTCGTATGGTCAATTCTACCCCAACGGTTCTTTCAACTGCAGCTTTTCAAAACAAATCGGGAATGATTTTTTTTCATACTGAAGTTGGTGCTTTGAAACTTGTCAATATATATATAATACAAAGTCACCTTGAATGGAGGGATCGGAAGAGCCGGTCTCAGAAGTTCTTGAAACGCTCTGATTATGATGTAGGCAGTACCATAATATTATACTTACTATACCTAGCAATGCCACAGCTCCTGCAGCACTTCCCAGTATTGCTGCAAGAGTCCTCGACATTTGGTATGGGGAGCCACTTTAGCTATACAGTAAAGTTGTTTTGAGATAGGATTTATGGTACATTGAATCTGCAATATAAATAATGCAATTAAGCAGAAAAACAGTGTTAAAAAATTAATCCCCGCCTGGGGGTGGGGGATAAGCAGGGGAAGACATTATCTCTGATATGAATCATATGATCATCATAAGACACAAATAGGCTTCCAGCAAGTTGTAAGCATCAGTGCAGTATTGAATACTTCAGAATTGAATGAAAAGATAAAAACTTTGTTCCATTCTTTGAAAATAAATAACTATACATAGCAATTCGCAAATAAGCAAATTCACTACCTCCATGGTGAAAGCTCAATCTGTATGTATAAGGAAAGTTGCAAAGAACATGCACTGGTCTAAGGTGTGTTATCAACGGGTGCACACTTTCAAATGACTTAGAATCTAATTACAAGGCTAACATTGACAAAAAAGATCAGAGGCATTCAATAGGCATCACAATCCTAGCAAGATCCAGATGTTATAGCAACCTGACGTAACATGGAGAAAAGGATAACAAAGTGTAATCTGCATTAATATATTTCATACTCAAGAATCTTGTTTAGTATCAATTTTTGGGTTTCACTGCAGATACACAGTTCAGGTTCTGAGTTAACAAGCAGAGTAACCTAATTGCCATCAGAACTGGACGGAATTAAAATTCTACAATACTTATGTTAGAGAGGGCAAAAAAAACATAATCTCAGAATTATTGACCTGTGTTGGCAGACAAATAGGGGATCAAGATCCCTAAAAACCCCAGCTTCATTTGGCAATTAATAATTGAATGGGTTTTCCAATAGAACTAACACACACAGCAGAATTCAGCCACATTCTCTCATTGAAAAAGCTATTCCGGCAAATCAAGAAATATAATGAATTGCCAACCTTAATTGGGATTCAATTCAAAGCAGTGAAACCCTCAGTGAGTCAGGACCCCTGTTGGCTCATTAACAGTTAGGCAACATATGAAGTATCAAATCAATGCATCAACAGGTGCCTTAATCAAGCCCTTGAGCCAGAGCATTTATATCGGGGATTGTACTTTCGGGAATAGTTTAATGGAGATTGTAATTGAAATTCTGCTTCCTCAGCACCGTCGTCATCACCACCAGAGAATGCCGACAGAAAGTGACATCGCGCCCACACACAATCAGGGGTTTATTATTTCACCCACCAGTCAGAATTCAATATCTAATTGTGTATTGAAGATTGAAAAACAAAAACAAACCCACTCTTATTCTGCTGATGTTTCAGAGAGAACCCATTATGGAGTTGAAAACAAAGCAGAGTATGTGTATCAAAAAGGGAGGAGAACACGATAAAAGAATTTACGATAAGAAACGAAACCTGAGAAAGAGAGAGAGAGAGGAATTATAATTTCTGCTAATGTGGGGCAGTAAAAGTAGTATACTGGGTTGTCTGCTACTACAACTTGGAAGGTTTTACTTTGCTCTGTCCTGTCCAGGGCATCTTGGTTTGCAAACTGTAACAAATAATCCACTCCTCTATGTACATCAACACGCGCGCCCGCGCAGATAGAGAGAGAGAGAGAGAGAGAGAGATGGGTATTATAGAGTATTTGCAGCCAGTCGAAAAAAAACAATTACTACTAGGACTAGTATATAACAAGATATTTAGAATACAACCTAGGCCAGACTGGAAAGTGGAAACCACCACTCACCAAAATTTGTTTACAAAAAGGTTAAATAACAAATGAACTATTTCAGAATAAAAGACTACCCATAAAAAAAAAAACTCAGAATAAAAAACTAGAGAGAGAGAGAGAGAGAGAGAGAGAGGTGTGGGGTTGGTATCCCCACCAGCCAGCTATGTTGACATTGCTCCTACTCATCAGTAATGAAATGTTGATATATCCATAAACAAATCATAAAAAAAAAAAACAATGAAGTTTTTATAGTACAGGAGTAACGGCTACTGCCTTCCCTTTTCACTTTGTTTATCATAAATTCCACAGGTAGACTTTGGATTCTCTAGCATGTTCACAACATTACAAACAAAGAAAATGAGCAAAAGTTGCTGCGCCGTCGAACACTTAAACCAATGACACAACACAAGTTTAAATACTCCTATCCTAATAATTATTATTATTATATGATATTACTACGCCTTCTTCTATTATATTCTATTCTACTACAGCTGATGCTGATCAATGATTGACTGTTATAAAAGATTCGTCACCAAAAACACAATTGTTTGATGCCTTCACCTGCTGTGTAATGCCATCCATCCTGATTGAGGCTTTTAAATAATGGGGATGCACAACCTCAACCTCAACCTCAACCTCAACCTCAACCTCTCTTGTGATTCAATCATCTTCAACCTTCTACTCATACTTTAACAAGTGCCAGCGCCCATATGCAAATTGCATCCTCAGTGCAGCCCACTAGTAGGCACGTTAATTGTACACACTGGCCCCAATCATGTCATCTCCCGGATGGTCCAAACATTTAATATATAGTAATAATATGTGGTATTACATGAATACCTTATGTGATAGCAAAACATAACAAATGACAAATTCGATTTAACCCACATACAAACACAAGCGATATATTTAATAACCCGTAATAATTACTTAACAGTCGTGCTCGATCATAACAATTACATACAAACAATAGTACAAAATCAAACTTATGATCATTTACATGTTCTTCGGCTGTTCAAAATTAAGATAAACAAAAATTGACAGATACACAAAATTTACACTTGTCTAACTTAATTTGAAAAGGCAAAAACAACGTAAGATGATCATCAACAGCTCAATAGAAAATCTCAATTTCAAGACACAGAGGTTTGAAAAAAAAATAATTTGATATGATTAGACATTAAAAAGAATCAATTATTTCGTACAAAGGTAATAATGTAACAACTACGAACGCAAACAATTATGCACAAAAACAATTAGGCAATAATAATAGTATAGTGCCACACCACAGAGCAAATATCATAATAGACCACTCATGATCAATACGAACAATCCGATCAAACCTTTCAGGAACTTTCACTCCAAGAAAGATACGCTCTCTAATCACAATTTAATACCCAAGTCCGAAAACCAACAGAGATACCTAGATATTTTGTGAACTCAGTGAAACCCTCTATAGTCTCAATCTGAAACGTAAACCCTATACTACTCGATCATGTGTGCACTTAAATTTCATAGAAAATGATCTCAGAGTTTCAAATCCACCCGAATAATTCAAACAATTGCACAACACACATTTCAAAATCCTAACCCGGCCCAGAGTTTCAAACAAGTGTGAACCACACAATCATAAGTTCAAAACATTTAAACAACATTTATAATATAATGAATATATTTGGAAAGAGTTCAAGAAATTTTGCCTGTTTTGGAATTGACAAACCCTACATTGCAATGCATGCTGCTAAAAAATTGTCAAAAATAGAATAGTAAATTTTTTCAGTGAAATTTCACACATAAGTACATTTTAAACAAGAAAATGAATTTAATTTGATCAAATTACACAAAAATCAGGTCAAGCCGAAGGGTAAAATGGTCATTTCATGTGACATATACCCCAGAGACTCGAATCAACGAGTGGAAGGTACTAGGACCTTCCTTGAGATAAGGGAAGGCCAACCCCGGCCAACCAGAGATGGAGCAACCACCCCACGCGCCATCAGGGTGGGCACCTCACTCACCCTTTATCTTCTTCCCTGGAAAAAAATCCCTCTCTTCCCTTGAAAAAATCATTAATTTGTTGATTTTTAGTGTTACGAAATGTGTAATGCACGGGCCTCACCAACTAAGCTATAGAACACACACACACACACACACACACGCACACACACACATATATATATATTAATGGAAAAATTAGAACCAAGTATAATATGGAAATCTCTTTTGTCAATAGATTCAAGCGCAATTTTTTTTGATAATCAATGACACATGATATGTATCTTTTTGTAAGTAGGTCCAATAATCTATTTTTTATTTTTATTTTTTAAATTTCTTATTATGTCCTACAGTGTGTCATCCTCTCTCTTTCTTTGTCTTTGTCGAATCGATACAACTTTGATTTCTTGTGAATCAATAGTAAAACCAAAACAATTAAACGGTTAACCCTCGAATTTGAACGGATCGACAAGGAATCCATCGTCATTCGCCGTTTTGTTAGAGCTTCGTGGTCGCATCCAAGATGACAGAATCTGATGAGTCGAAGAAATCTTATAGCATTAAGTATTCAAGAATTATTTGACCGATGACAAAATAAGTTTTTTTTTTTTTTATGGTTTTCGGAGGGGTTTCGATTAAATCTCATAATGTATACGTAAAAATGCATATGTCCAAATAGTGTTCGATGAAATACATTAGTAAGCAAATGCATTTGGACAAAAAATTTTTTGGTATTAAACAAAATATGTTTTAAACTCGCACCTTGAAATTTGGACAGTGACAACAAAATTCAATATATGTCGATGTCACTGTAGTTGTTACTATAATCATGTGACTATTTAGTTCACGTTACTGTCTAGTTCCATAAAATTTTGACAATAATTATGGTTGTTATTGTGATCGTGGTACTGTTACTGTGATTATGTTACTGTCTAGTCCACCACCACTTTATACTCCAAATCCTGTCATCTTCTATAGTACATCTATTCCCAGGCATTACCCCCTTACATCTCACACACACGGACATTACTGTTAATGTGATCGTATTACTGTAATAGTGACTGTTATTGTTATTGTTACTGTGTCACTGTTACGATTACTGTATTATTGTTCATGTTACTGTTTTGCTATTACTCTTATTGTGTCATTGTTATTGTTACCATCTTATTGTTACTGTCTATTTTGCAATATAATTATTTATTTTATTTAAGACAAATTAGCCTTTATGCTTTTAGTTGTTATTTAAGTTCCAAAATAACACATTTGTCCTTCTTCCCCTAAAAGTCCACAAATGAGAACCCGCTTTTAAAAAGCCCTATAATAATCTAGGGAACATATGTGTAATGCTGGGCTAATGATCTGCTGACCGAACATTGCTGGGCCTCACCATCACATGAGGCCTAGGGCTAAGGGGCCGAAATACAGATAGGTCAAAAAATAGACGTAATTTTCTGGACATGTTATGGGCCTCCTATCTTATGACGATATGACCCATGGCCACTTCCACTGAACATTGCTGGGCCTCACCATCACATAAGGTCTAGGGTTAAGGGGCCGAAATACAGCTAGATCAAAAAAAAGATTTTTTTAGTTGTGAATATAATTTTTTAGACTTATTTGAAGAAAAATATATAGATAAATTGCTTACTCTATTAAGTTTAATTTTAATAAAATATATTGTGTTTAGGTACAAAATTCAAATGCAATCAATTTTTTTTACCTAAATACCCTCTCTTAAATTATGCATTCTTGATTGACAGTTATATATGTAATCAAATATATAAATATTTCATCAGACTCTCTCACTATCTCTCCCCTATTTTCTCTCCATCTCTCTCTCTCCCTGTTACTTTTCTCATCTCTCTCATATTTTCTCTCTCTATCTATCATTGATAATTTATTTTCTTTTCAAATATGTAAAAATTTAATTTATTTTTTCATCTCTCTCCCCTATTTCCTCTCTCCCTTATTTTCAAATATGTAAAGATTTAATGATAGAAAATCGTTAGCAATCTGGATTTTGTCTACTTGAAAGACCATATAGAAACATATTTAATAGTTTAAGGACTAAAATGATGTAATTGAAACATTGGGGACCAAAATGAGACACATCTCTTACTTTGGAGACCTCCAATACAATTAACCCTAAAAATAAAAGTCATTCAACACACACACACACACACACAGATATATATATATATATATCCAAAAAAGAAAACAAAGGAAATAAAACAAACACTTCCATAAAGGTTTTTGATGATTTATTTAGAGATTTAGAGGAGGATCATAGAAAAGAAAAGAAAAGGAAACCAAAAGCAGCAATTCGAAATAATAATTTTTTTTTTTTTTTTTTTAATTTCCCTCGGGGTTACAATTCAAACAAAGGGAAAGAAAGCAGAATCCATGCTCTTAATAAGGATGTTGGTTGTATCAGCATGCATGCATGCAGCACTAAATTTGCAGTGACACGCACCCAACCACGGGTCCTTTATTTCATATTTTTTCAGTTCCATGGATACCAATCAAGTAGGAATAGGAATAGGAATAGGAATAGGAATAGGAATAGGATGATGAGCCATAATAATAAGTAACCCGCCCCGCCCCAGGCCCCGCAAATCATATCATCATATGACAGCAGGGACAGCGTGCAAAACCACCGTCTCAACCGACAGACCAGGTCCAAACCCGAATAGAACTCCCCACTCCAACCCTTCACCCGTGGTGCCCTTACCTTCTTCAATCGATCTCTTCCTCATTTCGTCCAAAATGAATATCACACATGCACTGGACATGTTACCATACTCACTCAGCACATGCCTAGTAGCCCTGAGTTTCTCTTCTTTCAGACCAAGCTTGGACTCAACTTGGTCAAGGATGGCAGGCCCACCTGGGTGGGCAATCCAGAAAATAGAGTTCCAGTCGCTAATCCCTATTGGAGTGAAAGCTTCCACCAATGACTTTTCAATGTTCTTTGATATCAAACTAGGCACGTCCTTAAGCAAGTGAAAAGTAAGACCTACTTCACGCAAGTGCCCATCTATAGCACCCTCCGAATCTGGCAGAATAGTCTGTGCAGCAGACACTAGTTGAAACAATGGACGCTCGACGGAAGTATCAGGTTCCGCACCAATGATCATTGCGGCCGCACCGTCACCGAAAAGTGCCTGTCCTACCAGGGAATCCAAGTGGGCATCGGATGGTCCTCGGAAAGTGACGGCAGTGATCTCGGAGCACACCACCAGAACGCGTGCTCCCTTGTTGTTCTCGGCGAGATCTTTGGCAATACGAAGCACGGTTCCACCTGCAAAGCAACCTTGCTGATACATCATCAGTCTCTTCACGGAGGACCGGAGGCCCAGAAGCTTGGTAAGTTGGTAGTCCGCTCCGGGCATGTCCACACCTGAGGTTGTACAGAACACAAGGTGTGTGATCTTTGATTTGGGCTGGCCCCACTCTTTGATGGCCTTTGATGCTGCGTCCTTACCAAGCTTTGGTACCTCCACCACTACCATGTCTTGACGTGCATCGAGGGAGGGTGCCATGAAAGCACACATGTTTGGATTTTCTTTCAGAATTTCTTCGGTCAAATGCATGTAACGCTTTTTAATCATGGATTTCTCACCTGTGATAGCCGGAAATAACATTTAAGTATGAGAATTTCCGTACAACTACAATGGGAGATCGATCTATCTATCAATCTACGTGTGTGTGTATATATATATATGTGTGTGTGTATTCTGTGTTGTTACTACGATACTAATTGCTAAAAAAAGAAGAAAAAAAAAGTGGTACCAAAAATAATGCAGATAGAGATAGTGGGTTATATATATATATATTATATAATTAGGAATGGAATCATGGATGCATTGATATGTGAACCAGCAATGTAATGCATCTATCATTCTTTTCACTAACTGTTGAAGTGCGTGAATGTGCAATTAGAGAGCGTATAGTATGTAATATCTATAGGGATTGGACTGGATTGGATTGCTCATAATTAATTAAACATACACATTCTCTTGAATTTCTCTTTCAACTCGGTCATGTGCTCGCTGTTGGTGATGCGGAAGTAGTAATCAGGATAATCAGCCTGGTAGACACAATTGGAAGGAGTTGCGGTGCCAATGGCGAGGATCATGGCTGGACCCTCAGCTCGCTGGGCCTTGCGGATTTCCTCAACCGATACGGATGCCATGTGATATTGATGGGTTGGTTTTGTGGCAATGAAGGCCAAGTAGTCGTAAACCCTAGCTAGCTGCCCTGGGACTACCCCTTTTAGTATTTTGTAGCAGAAGAAAGTGAAGTAGTAGTTGGGTAGGCGATGGATGGACGATGGAGGTTGTAGCCTAGTAGGAGGGGGAAGTTGGTGTATGGTATATTCACAGATGGAAGGGGTGTGTGGTGGGGTTTAAATAAAAGGAAAAGGTGGTTAGGTTGGACGGGCGGGCAGCTGGTGACCACGTGGACTAGGGAGTTAGGCTGTCTAAACAACGGTAGAGATGATGCCACGCATCTATCAATATAACTTCACAACAGTACTACGTACACTCTGATCGACCACCCTCAAGCAAACGGAATGCGAAACCAAGTATGTTGTAACTCAACAGTCCAATTTAAGATGATTTATCTCAACATCATGTATTCATCTATCAGTCCACTTTAACTAAAAGCAAACAATATACATATATGAAAATCAGCTGAAAATTTTACTTAACTTGCATCTAACTAAATAAAACACTAATACTATTTTAACCTAGTTAATTTATTGACCTAATGCATCGCAATTATTAAATTGATAGTAAACCTTAAAAAAAATACAATCTAATGACCGTAATATATTTGGTCAATAAATTAAGTCCAAAATCACATCCTCAACAACGGTGATTATTTAATATGGCTTGAATTTGAGGAGTCATAAGAAAGCGTACGCCGCCGGGGGATCATTCTAACTTGTATTTTGTTGATGGGTTGGTAGATCGTGTGGCAATGGGATGATCGTTTTTAGCAGTCCAAAAAAAGACAAAATACGTATTATTATGTGTAATAATCATCTGATGAGGTCAGAAACCCCGGAGAAGGAATAAGGAAGTTAGGAATTTAAATTTTATTCCCAAACATTTTTTCGCTCATTTTTGTTACATTACCAATTTCTATCATATAATTCATTTTTTCTGTCCAATACAATTTTTATTTTGAACATTATTTATATATGATAGTATACACATATTAATATTTTGTAAATTTTTATATTTTAAGAAAATTTTATTGATTTTTGTTTTACAAAATGATGAGTAGAAATTAAAGAAAATGAAGGAAATAAATTGATATTTGATATAAATGGAATCGATTTTTTTTTTTTTTTTTTTTTATGTTTGAATTCTACATTGCATTGTGTCAAAGTTATTGATAGTATATATATAAATCCTAAATGTAAGTGTGCAATAATGGCCCGGGAATACACGTGTGCAAACTACAATGTTGCGTTGGGTCGTTGAATTCGTAGGTTTCTAACGAACGAATGCGGGGATGGGGTGAGAGAACGTGGACTCCGCCGTTACCGATAAATTTCAATATTGATTCTCACCGACTTACTTAACTCCCTTGGCTTGTTTGGTATGTTTTTTGGGAAGAATTTTGATTGATTTGTCCAAATGCTTTCAAATCTAAAGATGAGATTCAATATTTAATGTTGTGCTTACCTATATTTGGTATGCGCGGGGATATATGACTATTATGATAATATATTTATATGTAAATAATTATTACTCCCTCCGTTCCTAAATATCTGTCGTTTAAGGTTTTTGCACAGGGATTAAAGAAGCTATTAAATAGCTCTAATATGAGTAAAAAATAATTGCACAAGACTAAAATACCCTTATTCAATACGTATTGGGAATGAAAGGAATATGAAAGGCACTTAACCTACACCTAATCTAATGCATTGAAGAGTTAAGGGTAAATTTGGAAGAAAAAATATTAATTATGCTTTGGTATCATGAAACGACAGATATTATGGAATAAACAAAAATAGAAAAAACGACAGATATTTAGGAACGGAGGGAGTATGTCACTTAACCAATTTAATCCAAACATGAGTATGGATATATGAGAGGTATAAATGTCACTTGAATGTTAAACCCATTAACCTACATATGAACTTGGGTTTCATGACTGGACCATGAACAAATTGGATTTTCAAATCCTGAGCTAAACATGAGTTACCAAACATAGATTTAAAAAATTTATTCCTCAACCCACAATCCAAACCCCTCCCAAACCCCCATACCAAACAACACCTCTATGTTTTCGGATTTACATGGGAGATGCAAACATGCGTCATGCAGCCCAACCAACCAACCAAACACTTATTAATAGTTTTTTAAGCTGATGCTTTATACATGTCACAACCTCATTAATATTGTATTTAATTGGTTTGTTTTGATTGTTGCAATATAGTTTAAATAAATAGACAAGTATTCAGCGACAAAAACAAAAACAAAAAAAAATTATGTAGACACTGATGATGCATTATTTTTATGCTCTGTTTGATAAGAAAGATGAAAAGTATGAGAAATAAAAAATAGAAGAAATATATTTTCTATCTTTCAAGAAATAAAAATACGAATGATACATTTTTTTTCCCTTGTGTTCAGTAGGATGAATGGAAAAATAAAAATGATTATTTTTTTTGTGTGCTTGGTAAGATAGAAAAATATAAATTTATTTTTTTTGTGTGCTAGTTATTGTATGTGTCTGAAGGCACAAAGTAATAAAAAATGGTAAACAACAAACATATTTGTATTCATATCCAAAATCAAATCACAAACATAGATGAGAGATAAATGAATTTAAGCATCGGTTGTACTGGGAGTGAGAGATGGTGGTGGTAGGAGACGGTGATGGCTGTGGTGGGTGGCAATGATCGTGGTGGCGGTAATGGCGGCGGTGGTAATGGCGGCGGCGATGGCATCGGTGGCGGCGACAGTGGGGGCAATGGCGGTGGTGGTGGTAGAGGTAGTGGTGATGAGGGGGTGATTGTAGATGTAGTGGTGGAACGGTTTCAAACACAATTTTTTTTTTTTTAAAGTACTTATGAGAAATAATTTCTATAAGTACTTTTAAAAAGTCACTCCAAACACACATTTAGAGGCCTATTTTTCCTATTAAATTTAGGGTGTTAATATTAGTCATTAGATTAACTTTAAAGTAAAATTTAAAGCGATCTGAACCGCGAAAAGTAAAAGTCATTTTGTTTATCTTTTGAAATTTGAATTGTAAATTATTTTATTATATAGATATTTTGGGTATTAAATCTAACCAATAACCTTATTTGGTGATATGAATAATAGCAGGATGGGCAGCAAACACAAGCGAGTGTGCCGGATAGAATAATGGGTGAACTTTTACAAGCAAGCAAGCAAGCGGGTATTTGAAGTAAATTGAGTTCATTGGTAATACTTTCCTTGTGCATGCGCGCAGTCAGTTACTTGACTTCTTGGGTGGCTCGTGCACATGTTGTGTTGAAGGAGGAGGGTACGTAACGTACGTGCCTTAGGTCTAGTATGGGCCCTTGGAATGATCCTACAATAATTAAGGTAAGTATATATACTTTAATTTTGTAATTTTCACTTAGAAATTTAGTTGATTTCAAGTAAGATTTTGTTGACCATATATATTTTTATGTAAACCAAGGTAATTCTGAGATAGAATTGTTTGTTCCATTTATAGACTCTATGTATATCATTATCATTATCATGCAATGCAATGCAATGCCACATTTTTTTAGTTAGGTAGGTAAATCACTGCAACATCTCTAGTGACCTGTAGAAAATTGATTCTAATTACATTCACATATGCCCATACCCATTGAAGGCAAGTTTTAGACAAATGGGCTCTAGGTTTCCACACTTGGCCTCAGTTAATGAATAAGAAGAGAGTTTTGTAACCTTTGTTTCAAAATCTTGCTTTTCTGGCATTGACTGCAATCTTTTGAGACCTAAATTAATCAATCACAGTTTTTTTTTTGGGTAAGTATCAATCACAAAGTTGAATTATGAAGATATATGTGTCATCTCTCTCTCTCTCTCTCTCTCTCTCTCTCGTGGGCATGCATGAGACAAACTCAAATTTATGCAGGCCAAGACAGTTGTGATGATCATGTTTCTAAGGTTTATAGAGCTATTGACACCGACCACAGATTGAGAGATCTTCTCAGGATGTGGATGACGTGCAGAATTTTTCTTTGATGGTTCATTTTTTTTTTTGGAACTGTTTGATGGTTCATTTTGAATTGAATAGTTTAATAAGCTAGCTAATAATGCATGACTCTAATTACAACTCATTTAATTTGTCTAACTTCATTCCGTACATGGTGATAAAGTTTGTAAAATACCATATTAATTAAGCTAAATTCTCATTTCATATGTTGTGGATGGTGTTAATTAATGGAGAAGTAGCTAATTGAACGACTGGGCCTATCCTATCCTATCCTATTGCTGTTGCTGTTGCTTATTTTTATTTTGGATATATATATATATATATTAAATTAAAGAAGCGTATAGTAGGAGGTTTTTTAAGTGAAGACTTTTTGGCAATTTTGCAACAGTAACCTCCTGGGTCCACGATCTTCTTCTCCTACTACGTACAGACGTATGTCTATTCATGACTTTAAAAAAACAACTTCCTCTCCCAGCTCTGGAGCCGTACGTTTAATTAATTAGTTTATCATATGAGTTAGATCTCCATGGTGGTGCCGTACGGTCAAGGTTGAGATGGCAGTCACACCATCTTAATGAGAGAGAGAGAGATGGAGGAGCTCTTCCAAACGCAAGATTACAGCACCCTCCCCTCGTGCAAACAAAGGTTACTCTCTCTCTATATATATATAGGTGATTCAGGGAGAAATTCTGTACCATGTTCCAGTACTCGTTGACAGACACAATCTGTTAATTCCATAGATAGCGGAGTATGGGTGGTTGTGGTATCAAGTCGGTGGGACAAGTTCTGTGGGTGCTGCTATTATTGTTGTGCAGCAGCAGCTGCAGCTGCAGCGTGGTAATTCAGGAGGCTAAGGGGGCGCAGGTAGGCCAATGCCTTGCTAGCTGCGGGCAACATATAGTTTCATGCGCGATTCAGTGTGCAACAGAGCTTAAGGGACCTGCATTGATTGCACCATGCGTGGTAGAGTGTGGTGTCTCGGACTTTCAGTGCATGGGCTCTTGCGTTGGAGCTAGCCTCCCAATTCCAACACCAACACCACCGTCTGAAGCATGATCCCCCGCCCCTCACTTTGCCCTGCATTAGCATGTGCTTATAAATTGTAATGAGCGTATTGTACGGTGGCCTGAGGCCCTAAATAAATAAAACCACACGTCACTTCATCCTCTATAAGCTAGTATATATAACTACAATCAAAATCTCTCTCTCTCTCTCTCTCTCTCTCTCTCTCTCTCTCTCACACACACACACACACACACACACCCCTCACTACATCCTCTATAAGCTAGTTTTACGGTTGTGGAGGTGCACAGTGTCAGTTCTTTTCATTTGTGAGCTATTTCTCAGCCATCTTAGGAGGTTGACACGACATTTTTCATTTGTGGGCTAATTATCAATTTGTTTGTGTTACACAATACATTCAGTCATGAGTATTCAAAATTCATTTGTATTGAAAATTTGCATTTTATTAGATAAGCGGCACCATCCACCAACGGCGGCATCGACAAAACCACTCTCGGCCAGTTAGTTTGCCCAGCCGTTTAAAATAAATATGAGCAAATATTTTAGGCATCATTTACCATTTTTCTTCTTAATTGAACAGATCAGCCTCATGATAATGCCAAGTCCATTGAGAAACATGACACCCTTAAACGTGCCTAAACAACCTAACTACTTTTCATGTTATTCACCGGATAATCATATGTTTTAACTATATTGTTGGTTATTTTCTTTCATAGTAAATGACCCTTTTTGTGATGAAGGCCTAGGTAATTAATGAATTTTTTTTTTTTTTTTGTGTTGTATAGTATCTTTAAGCACGAGCAATTCGAGATAAAAAAAAAAGCTTAATTCGACGGGTGAAGTTACTCCAACATAAAAAACAGTTCAAATCGTTTTAAAATTTTTTGATCCAACGGATAGAAATGATTCTTGAAAAATTCTTTCCGCCTACGAGTTTCCATATTTGCTTACCCTTTAATCATGCCTTCAATCACCTCCAACACTCTCACCAAAATTTGTTGTCTCTTCCCCCTTTATCTTCTATTAAAAATTGAGCTCTCTAACACTCAATTTTTATCCCAATGTCTCCCTCAATCTGCTTTCCAAATTAAGACCTATGGTTCTGTCATAATATCCTCCCTCTCTCTCCAACCCTTGAAGCCAATCAGGCACAACGAATAGCAGGAACATATATAACTTCAGTTTTTGATGATATTCTATAAGATGTAAATTGTGAGTTTGTGTAAGAAGTTTACATGTATAAGAATGGTTTGATGCATGAGCTACAAACAGTATATGTTTTATTTCATCACCATTGAATCAAAAAATTTGTTGGAGTTTCTGTGGGCCATTTCGATCCTCAAGCATTCATTCAGGTTCTTTAATAATCGTCTTTTTGAAAATAGCAAGAATATATTTTTGTTCATCTTGCATTAATGTGACATACACATCTCTGTTTTTTTTTTTTTTTGAGTCTTACTATGATTCCATAACAAGCATATTTCTCTCTCTTTCTCTTTCTTACAGTGTTGCTTTTTTTATGATTGATAAAATAATCTAATGTCCATGTCCTCTTTGATGGCACCAATACGACTTTGGGTAGTTATTGTTCATTTGCCTGAGTGCCAAACCTAGTTACCATTTTATTTTTTTGATTTGACTTGTGTTTTATTGATTCCCAACTAAGAAAATTGGAGACGATTACACTAAATTGATTGTTAAAGCATATTCACATTTATTTTTAATTTTCTTTATGATTTGGATGAGCTAATTAAACATAAAATCCTAAAATGAGACGCAGGGTTGTCGTGCTGGAATTTGACAATCCGGTTGGAGTTGTTCTAATTGTATAAGTTTTTTTGTTTTTTTTTTTATCTACAGACAGACAGTTACAACTTACAATAAATACAGTGGCGGCACGTTCATGTATGTGAGTAGGTGGTATGACTATATCAAGGCTAGGCCGGCCCAACAGGGGAGGAAAAGAAACTGTGGCTTTAGGCCTCCCTAATAATGAGGGCCTCAAAATTTAAAACGTCTATAAATATAGTTTAAGTCAATTTTAATCCATTAAAATTAGCCTTATAAGAAAGTCTCATACGAAGACCTAAACCAACAAAAAAAACTCTAGACTGATTTTGGGCCCAAAAATTCAATCCATTAATCTCACACAATAACATTTTACAAGAAAAGGAAAAAGAAAATTGTACTTAATTTAGTGATATTATCTGGTGACATAATGGATCATAGCTGTGGAATTAATAGTGAGTCCCAACTAATAGTAGGATTCACTATTAATCTAATGACAGAAAATAATAAGATCATAAAATAAGGTTCATGTAATATTGTCTTTTTTATCATAATCTTAAAAAACTTAATCAAACATATATTTGAAAATTAATTTTATAAGAGTATTAATGACGAGACAACATAATTTGTCAAATGATCTTTGAATTTAAAAGTTTTGAGTTAATTAGTTATAATATCAATAAAAAAAGATATGTTAAAAAAACTTCAATACGAATATTAAACAATTAATATGCATTCGAAAGAAAAAATATTAAAAAATTTACACTATTATTAAAAAAAAATCTTAATTGAATATATCGCTTTAGCCCCAAAACATATCAAGCCACCCTGAAGCCAGATATTGTAAAGCAGAATACGGTGGTCCAGCGATTTTGAGGTGAACTCCTCTAGTTGGAATTGGAAGTTGTAAAATTCAAGTAATTTTTTTCTCATTTTTCTTTTGCATGGTGATGTCAGAATGAGATGAACGTCAAAGTTGTGTGATGGATTATGGGTTTTGTAAATGTATGTATGTATGATACAAGCTGTTTGTGGTTTTGATCTATATATGAATCTAATTAAGCAACAAAATCTTCTCCTTTTTTTTTTTTTTTGTAAGAATATTTCTATTCATTTTACTCTTTATACTCTCCCATCACTATTTTGTTGTACCTGTATCCATACCACCTAGTTGTAATTGATTGATTGCATTTAGGCATGAATGTAGTACTAGTGTGATTGTGAGTTCAATTTAATAGTCTTTTAGGGTGGAAATTGATTTTTCAAAATTTCATTGGGTCCAAATTAATTTTAAAAAATAAAATAAAATGAACCATACAATAATTTGATCTTCCAATAGAAGTTCAACTTTTTCTCTAATGGATATTATTTTTTAAATTCATAATTTTTTTTTATTATATAGTGCATTCAGACACGGGTACATGTCTAGTTATTCTTGGTATCAAAAATAGTGAGGTATTCCTTAACAACAAACAAAAATTATGGGTATCAATATTTCATAAAATAAATATTGGGGTACTTTTATTTTTATAACAATCTAAAGGGGTGTAGATGATATTTACTCCTCCTTTGTCCTTTCCTTCGCCTTTTGAAAACGTATCGACTCTCGTACGGAAAAGCGCCCGCCCTGATAGAAACGATTGGAAAAGGCAGCACCACCGACGCTTCACTTTCTCTCCACTTCTGGTCTGTTCCTTCTTCTCTACTTCTCCTGCTTCAGTAGGGTTTTTACGGCAAGATGGCATTTGAGGGAGAGAGTGTGATATCGAATTCAAGTTCAGTCACCACTTGTTTCCCAACCCATAATCAGAATCACACCCAGTCCCCCACCCCCACCCCCAACCCCAACCCCAACCCCAACCCCAACCCCAACGGTGGAGCTTCTAATTTCAGCTCTCCCCAAAAACAGAATCGAGTTCAAGGGGATACTTGCTTTCGGTGTGAAAAGAAAGGGCATTGGGCAAAAGACTGCCCCAGCAGAACCCCAAAGAAACCAGAGCCATCCAGTCCCAAACTGTATGTCGCCGCCGATGGTTTTCAGTATTCCCCTTGCCTTTTGTGTCCTTGCGGTGCCGGGACTTGCCTCCTGCTTACCTCTAATACCGACAAGAACCCTGGTCGCAAGTTCTATAGATGCCCCAACAAGGTGAGTTCATTTATGCTCTTCCGATCTCTTGATGATGATCATGATGGTTGAGTACTTAATTTTTTTGCCCTTTATTCTTTTGCTAGTTTCAGTTAAACGATTTTTGCCTTGATTTAGGAAGCCAAATGTGAGTTTTTTAAGTGGTCTGACATGGTGAGATCTGACGAAATCATCTATGCTCCAATTTGCGGTTGTGGTGCTGCACCTTGCCGTATACATATTGAAACAAGTGGGCCAAATGCGGGTCGCAAGTTCTTTGTCTGCCCTATAAAAAGGGTAAACTGTTCCAGCACTTTATTGTGTTTTTATGTTGTTGAATTTTTCTTTTCTCAATGAATGATCGCTGCATCATAAAAAGTAAAACAGAGGATATAATGGGCACCTGGTACCCTTTTTGCATATTTTCATGCTACTTCTGGCCTTCATCAAGTTTCTCCTATGCATGTGCGATTTGGTCTTTCTTTTTTGAAAACATTTTTTCTTCACATTTTATTTTCCTCTTGACCATGCCATTTTTCCTATTATTTCCAGGTATAATTAGTTCTCTTTGTTTACTGCCATGCCTTCTATAAAGAACTAATATACTGTTTGCTTGAATGAGAAACTAACTGCAATGGATTTATAATTTATTTAGCAAAAAACTAAAACCTATAAAAATTTGCTTTTGTAAACTTAATAGTTTACTACATTCTTTTTTGAAACCCCGTTTCACTAGCTATGAGTTTTTCTCAATCACAAAAAATCAAATCAGATATCTCCAATCTCAAGAAGTGAGATAAAATAATTACGAAATCTTGCTCTTGTTGGCAACAACAGGCATTTTGCTTGCTAATCAGAAAACTTCCAATTCCAAATGTTCCAACTTATGGCAGCTTGTCAAATTATCTGTTAGTCTGATTTTGTTTGCCTTTCTCATGGAAACCTCTTTCTTTGCAAAGGCATTCCTATGGTAGTGTTGGTAATGCTAAATTCCGAGCAATCCTTGTTGTATGCAGCTTGTCCAGTGGTGGAATGTGGAAAACATTATCCTTTCTAATCCTTTGATCTGACATATCCTAACTAGAACCATAATAGGGGATGCAGGGGATTGGACAATTTGTCATGTTATGGTCCTTGTAGCCAATATCATTGCCAGGACATGAAAAGAAATGGAAAATAGACATTTTTATAGGAATGTAATAAGATAAGAGTTAGACATTTCTGTCGTTCATAAATATACATACACAGGTTTACTGGGAAATATATGTCAGATGATGGGTGACAAAGTTTGATCAAAGAGAGAATGTGAGGGTGTCCATTGTGTCCTAGAATATTGCATGATCGAGTTCTAAAAATATGGAATTTATTCTCTTCAAATTGAACTTTTGAACAAACTTCAAACTATCCCAAGAAAGAGAAACTTCGTCGAATCCATAAACTGGCCAAAAGAAATTTGAGGCTTCCGTGAGGCAGTTGGAATTACCATCACCCAAAATTTTAATCTTCCCCTCCCCCACTCTTCTTCCAAATTAAAAAAAAAAGGGAACACATTTACATACCCTAGAACTTGTAAATGGCTGTAATCACATTCAAATCTTTCATTAGGAAAGGATAATTAACTGCATCAATTTTAGGCAAAAGATCAATCCTTCAATCATGGGTGTATATATGAAGTCTGACCTTGAACCACTGCACGAACTGCGACCCTTTGGCGATAGAAAAGCACCCCATGTTGGAGTACATATTTAGAGCAACAAGAAGATGGTTTCTCAGTGTCTTTACAGTCCATCTCAAGTATCTAAGAGGTTAGAAATTCATCTAAGTTCCACAAGTGGCAAATAATTCTCAGTTTAACATTCAAATCAGAGTCTAGTGAAGAAAAATGATATAATTCTGGCTTTATTCTCTTCCTGTCACCACCTATTTTCATACCTTTGGCAAATAATTTGGCCTACATGAGGAATTAGATTTACTAAAAAAAAAAAAACTAATGCGGTTGGCTCTGAGGATATCAAATGCACACAACTATTTTGGCGAAGATGACTTTCTTTTTAATATGAATGATGGCGACAATAACTAAACTAGGTTAGTCGCTGTTTTTCTGAATGGAACTTGTTTTCAGATATGCAGAATGTATATCCTTTCTGTGAAGTTTACCTTTGATGCATCTGATGGGGAATACAATGACAGCATGTGAGGAATTCAATGCCTGGCAATATTGGTCATGGTTCTGAGATTTTATTGAATTCTTGATGTTTTCAGATATAGAGAAGCAAAATCTTTGCCAGCTTTTCTCCTTTAGATTTTGACGAGTTTGTGACTTGATTCTCTCACAGGGTCAAGGAGCCTGCGACTTCTTTCAGTGGCAGGATGTGCATTCCCCAAGCAGCAACTTGGTCGAGCAAGGTGATTTCACTCACCCTGGGTTGAAAATTCAGGCGGCGGTGGTGGATGCTAGTCGTAATCCCCAACATCACAGGGCAAATTCTGGATCATCAAAGAGGGACAAAGCAATGATGGTAGAGTTCAAGGGACAAGAGGACACGTCAGATGATCTTCTTCGAACACATTGTAAAAGGTTACGACATGGATCCCCCAAAATTGGTGGTTCTGTTTTTGAATTTGATGACTTGAGCATGACAAAGTCAAAGGCAATAGATCTTTTGAGGGTGGAAGAGTTTCAAGCTTCTGTTTTGTCATCAAAGGAAGAGATACACCACAGACAGGCAGAGTATAGGAGGCAGATTTCTATTGCAGGAGCTACTCCGCTAGAAGGTTTGTATTGATTCTTCACTAGTGTACTAGGATGTCATCAAGTGGCGTGGTTTCTTGTGTTAATGTTTTTTTTTCAGATTATTTTTTTCCTTTGCAGCTTCCTCTGCATCTTCCACTTCTTATTCTTCATCCTTGCTTACCACCTCAGTGCGGAAAAATTGTTCGGTGACAGCTGAGATCCATCCAAGTCTAGGTCTTCATTTCCCAGGTTGGTGGGGGAGGCTTGCATTTCCTCCGTCCCAGTGCTTGGCAATTCCTGCACCTAAGCCTTTCTTTTGCTGTAAGTTTTAGCGGCCACTCATTGTATTTTTCTCACATTGTTCACACCGGTGGGATCAATAGTGGTAGCATTCCTTATTCATCAGTGTATATTGTTTTCTCTTTCTGCAGGTGTTTTTCCTTCGTTTGATCCTATTTCTGACAGTAAAAGTGTTGATTTGTTTGAAATTGAGGCCTCACCCCGCCAACGTGAGTGTCCTTTGGCTGCTGAAAGCAACAATTCATCACCACTCCTTATTGGTCAAGATGATCAGTCATTAAGTGTTGTTCCCTGGGAGCCATCAAAATTCGAAGGTTCTTTGGATACAGTTCCGGGACGTATTATGGAAGTTTCAGTTTCAGAGGCCTTTGGGGAGTTGGCTTTAATCCTTCAAGACAAGCTTGTTACTCTGCTTGAAGCAATGGATTTTAGTGATCACGAGCTTATGGTCCAGGAAGCAAAAGCAACTTTTGATGCGCTGGGCCGGCTCTTTATTGATTGCCGACCATTCTGTAAGAGAGTGGAGGAATTCATCAGCCATGCATCATCACTGGCTGAGATTGACTCATGCATCCGCCATGACCACTTTTCTAGAGAGCTTCTTGACCAGTGCAATTTGGAGAAGAAACGGTTGCATGATATTTCTGGTGATCATGCTAAGGCTAAGGCTGATCTGGAGACCTGCAGAGAACGCCTTCAAGTGCTTCGCACTGAGGCTTCCCGAGTCAGGGATTTGCTTTGCCAAGTAGAGATGGACTTGGCATATTGCGAGGCTCAGAATAAGGATTTTGAAATTTGCTTTGATCACATCTCAAAAGAGATGGAGGAGTCGGAAAGAAGTGTAGTGGTTGCATCTAAGGAAGCAGAAGCAGCCTTGAAGCTTTGTCAGCAAAGAGAGGTAGAGCATGATGCTGCAAAGGCAGCATTTGACAGGGCAAGGGCGCTGCTGAGAGAGTCATGATATGTTGCCACTTGATTAACTTGCAGTTAGAGTGGATGGATGGTAGTACTTCATGTTTATATAAACTTTTCTGAGGAGGGTGGAGCGGTTGTTAGTCCTCGCGTTTCGGTGGGGGGTGTGTGTGTGTGTCTAGAAAAAACCCTTGCTGGTTGTTATCCTTTGGGATGCACGTTATTGTGTATATTGACAGATTCGTGTTCTCTCTGTCACTTCATTTGGTATCTTCTTTTTGTTCTCTTTGTTTTTTTTTTTTTTCCTCAATTGCTTTTAGTGGTGGGAAACAGAATCTAACAAGTAAAATCTAGGAAAAAACCAGGGCAATGCCACCAGAAACATGATATTGTCCTTTTTCTACACGGTCTTATTTTGGGAATACAGGATGGGGCCATGTGTGACAGACACACAGATGAATACAGCAGGATATTTCTTGAAGAATAAAGACTTGATTCACAAAAGTTATGGATTTAGAAGTTAAGGTTCAGTTCAGCCCAATTGATACATACATAACAAGCCTTTCTGGTGGTTCATGTTGTTTGTTTGTACTCCAGCCCAGCCCAATTGATAATACCCTTTTCTGCGTTCATGGTATCTCATTCTGAAACTTCACTTAAACCCCTTTACGATATAATTAATATAGAGGGGAAGTGCTGTTTGTATTCTCTCTCAAAAGGAAATATTGCAATCTTCTCAAATGTTTGAATAAATATACAAGACCGACCTGCCAATTGCTGATTTAGCCACAAACAATAATTGAAATGTTTGTAAGGGTAAAATAGAATAGGAATATGAATATTAATTTTTGGTCAGTATAATATTATTCAAATCAAAAAATATTATTGATTGGGATTCTAAAATAAGAATAAGTTCCGAAAATTTCGCTTGGCAAATGTGTAATTAATTGTATTAATCCTCCTTGCTCCAAAATAAATACCTAGCGGTAATGCTCTTGTCTAGTTAGTATGAATGAATGCTCTAGTCTAGTATTATTGTATGCTTCTTTTTTATTGCATCTTTTGACTCTTAACCGCTATCATCGTGTAGTGTCTAAGAAGATAAAGACAAGGCACAGAGCATCATGCACTCATTGTCTTTGATAACTTCCAAAATTGGTTGACTCCAAGTAAACGCACCTTTCCTTTTACTATTTTGATACCTCCTATACTATACTATATTATAATTATAATAAGGGAAAATTTCATCTACATCACCTATAGTTAGATTTAAATTTAATGACACCCTCTCTTAAGTCTGAAATTTCACTATCACCCCATATTAGTGCTTGTCAGGTTACGACGATTGTTGATTTATAAAAATACCCCTGAGTATTTTATTTGGTAAATTTTATCCACACTCTTTGTAAATAGATCTAACTTTAACAACACCCCCTATAAATAGACCTAACTTTAATAACACCCCCTCCTGATTCTGAAATTTCAATGCACTCCCTTTATGTTTATAATACTAGCCTTTAGGTTCATCAATTTAATATTTAATTTTATCAAATTAATATCATTTATTTAATTTAAACTAAATTGACATTCCATCTCATCAAATCAATACAAAATTGATGTTTAATTTTATCAAATTAACATTTAGTTATATTAATTTAATAATTTATTTCCTCAAATTAATATTATTTCATCAAATTAATACAAAATTAATATTTTATTGACATTTAGTTTTAAATTAAATAGAATATTAAATTTTATTAATTTAACATCAAATGAAAATACAATTTTATTAAAGCAACATTCAAATTTATTCAATTAATATTAAATTGTATTAAATTATCACCAAATTAATATTTAAATTTATCAAACTAAAACCAAATTTATTTAATTAATATTAAATTTTATCAAATAATATTTAAATTTTATATATGAAGGGTGATATGTGAAGAGTGGTCGGGTGACGATGTGGAGGACAGACGATAGTAGAGGAGTTATAAATTGATGAAATTTTGACATTGAGTTTATCAATTGTAATTTTTATTATAGAAAAAATATTTTTAACTATAAAAAATTATAAAAACACAATTATATAACCAAATGAATGATAATATGATGACTAATAGTATAACAAAGTAATCATACAACGCTTTAAAATGATAAAAATTAATTAGGATAATATAATGATAAAAATAACACTTGTTGACTGGTTAGTTATGACATATATAATGTAGAAAGAATCGATGATGTTTTAGATTTTGGTATTTTCACAAAAACTATTTAGTTAAATTATTACTTTATCTACTGATAGAGACCAAAATTACTGTTAAGTGGGTATTATTGATTTGAAAATATAAACCAAAAGGGAGTGTTGTGAAGTTTCAAAAACGAAATGAAGTGTCATTAAATTTAAATCTAATTATAGGGGTGCGAATGAAATTTTTGCTTATAATAATAGTTTGCAGAAAATTCGATAAGACTTTAGAAGTGAGCAATGAATGCCATTAATTTATTTGGCAAGCGGAGGTTGGGCGGTCGCATTAGAATATGGGAAGATCAATGCTATTGAAACTTAATTTATTGAAACTTAGTGTTGAGCCAATGATTCTTATGAAATTACACCATTACGTCAACAAATTAGTTCAAATTTTTAAGTCTAAAAAGTATTAATCATACGAGAATCAGTTGAAACTTGTATTCTATGCATGTGTAACATATATTATGAATCATTTTTCTTTCTTCTCCGCTCCACTCCCCTCCCCTCCCCTATCCGATTGTTAATGTTGATATATAAATGATTACTTGGAATATATACATATATATACCAATGAATTATTAACATTTGACATTTGTTATATGGAACACAGAAGCTAACATCTATCTACCTCTATGTGTGTCTATATCTATCTATATCTACATAACCTAACAGCAAATTTCTGAAACATAAAACAGCTCAAATGCCTGATATTATAATCTTATAATTTATTTTTATTCTGATAATTATATGCAAGCCGGGCCGGCTGGCCGGCCGGCCTTTAGTCAACAATATCCGATGAATTTCATAATTATTATTTGTCACCAACTCTTTTAATTAGTTTTAGAATAATATAACATATTTTATCTCATTAATTATAATTATTTATTTACATGATTAATAGTTATCTAAAGGGGCGAAGAGAGGGTTTAGTAATTAGTACTGGGACTGGGAGAAGAGGAGAGATGTGTGCATGTGGTTAAGCATGGAACATGTATGCTATGTCGGCAAGCATGTGGAGTGGAGATCATGTTTATGCTTATGTCTATGTCATGTCCCTATCACATTAAATGGTTGATGGACCTCCTCCTCCTCAGCTCTGCAGCCTGCATGCTTCTAATAGCTAATAATAGCTATGGGGTATGACTGAGTCACCGACCCACTTGGGCTTGTTCCGCAACTCGTAACTTGGCAAGGAATGCTAATATCTGTGATTAACGAATCAATGCGGGGATATTATTATTATTATTATTATTATTATATATAACGATAAATTATTGAATGTGTTAAATTACTTGCTATTCATTCCTTTTAAGATGGGGAAAATTTTTTAAGTATTCAAAATTAATCACCAAAATATGTTGGTCAAAATAGCTATATGGACTGTGAATTGCATACTAAAAAAAAAAAATAACTTTTTGTAAAAATTGTTAAATCTATGTTAGGCCATTAATGAAACATGAAAACTTGAACCTTCGTTTTGGTTAGTAGCATCCTCGCCAATTCCCAACCCAAACTCTCCACATACGTGTACATCCACTCAAAAAAAAAATATATATATATATATTATTTGAATTTAATTTCATAACTTAATTTAATACAATTATTGAATTAAAAGTGAGTCTCATTTAATATTATAATTTATAATTAATTCAATAACATCATTAAATTAAAATTTTAAATTAAGTTGATATAATATTGATATAAAAAAAAAACATTATCGATCTTGTGGCGTAGTAGTCCGACAAAACACACAAACGAAGCCTGCCCATTGCCCAACCCAAATGCTGCATTTTCCAGGAAGGGGACCAAATAATAAAGAAAAGAAAGAAATTCTGATCCAACGACTGTGATGAAGTTGACAAACTGATCAACAATAAATATGGTTTAATCATTCAAGCCCACTAACTCCCACGTGGTGTGAAGGGCAGGGCCGGGGCGTATCCTGAATTTCTGATAGCGCACCGCAGTTGAGATTATTGCTCAACAATCTGAAAACAAATAAGCATTAACAAGTATTTCAAATATTAGTTCACTGGACTGGACTGGACTGGACTGGATAAATAAGTTTTGTTTTTGGAGCAATTATAATTATCTTTAATTTATTGGTATAATTATTGAATTAACGGTGAACCTCCTCCGTATTTAATAGAACTCATTGATTAACAATTCAATAGTTATAAACATATAATAAATGGTAAAAAAATAAAAAAAACTCTTGTACTTAAGGGTTTTAACAGATAACCTCCCTTAACTTTAAACTGTTGCATTAAATTTCTCTAAACTACATTTTTTTTGTGCAAAATAAGACGAACGTTGCAGTTCTTTCTCTTGCCCTTTTACTGTGATTCTCCCCATCACCGGTGAACAGTCCACCACCCTCAGTCATCTCTCTCTCTCTTTCCTCAACCGCCAACACTCGTCACCACCCAGCACATCAAAACCTCCACTGCCCAACACCCCAATCAAAACCCACCAAAACAAAACTTTACCCCAGAATATGGATGACAATCCATCTCAAAACAACAACACATGATGGTACTCCACAACATTTCATTTGCACCCACCACTCCAATGCTACTCTGTTCAGCCACAATGGTGAAGTTCCCGTACGATTTCATTGTAGTGAGATTTTTGAATTTTCTTTTGTGAATTGTGACCTAATTTTTTGAATTTCCTCCTCCCTTTTTCTCTGTGTGATCAAATTATATTTTGTTGTTTCTTTTGGTGATTCGATGCAGGTGTGTGGGGAGATTAATGGTGATTTCGGTGGGTTTGTAAAGATTGGGTTAAGTTTGTGTGAAGGTATAGATAGAGAAAGGGAAAGGTATAGAGAGAAAAAGGTTGGAGGTTGAGTATTGAAATAAAAATAAAATTAGGGTATTTAGTATTTTTTTATAAATTTTGTATCAAACATCCAGTATAACACTTTATTTTTAAGTTGTGGGAGGTTTAATAGAATAGTTAAAATTATGAGATCACGTACAAATTATGTTAATAAATTAAATTAATATAATTGTGATTATTTTTTGGGGTGTGTTATTATAAATCTGAAAGTTAGGGAAAGGGAATTACCGGCCCGCAACGTACGGAAGTGGCCGTTATAAATAAGTGCCGTTGCTCTGGTCCCCCTGAAATTTCTCTCTCTTGTGCTCTCTCCTTTTCTGGAACCTAAAAGGCTCTCTCTCTCTCTCCTCTGGTTCTCGAATCTCACATATGCGAACAAATCTCTGTACATGTTGTCTTTGCGAATAAAAGGTTCAGGGTTTTTTTGTTACTTTTCGGTCCCTATTTTTCTTTCTTCCTTTCCTTTCCTTTTGCATTGATATTCGTGCAAAGAATTTCACCTAGAAATATTTTGTCTGAGGGGATTTTAGGGGGGGGACTAGTAGTAGAGTAGTATTAGCACTTTGAATGTAGCACCTTGAAAATTTTTTGGGATCATTCGTGGTTATGAAAGCCGCTGCTTCCGGCCTGCATATCTGTATATATCAGGGTAAACGATTCTTACTTTGTCCTTTTGTATATCTCTCTCTCTTACTAAATTCTCCGTCCTAGGCCATGTTGGTTTATTAGGCAATAGGGAATTCGTTGCTTTGCTGTGATGTTTGTGGACTGATGTTCTTTTCCTCATTTGAAGGTTTGGTTTGGACTTGGAGATTATCATGTCAGCTCTTGTAGCAAGAACGGGTAGACACCGGCAACGTTATGAGGACAATCTTCGACTTGTTTCTGGGTAACTAACTTCTCTCTGCATCCACTTTTTTTTTTTTTCCTACTCTTCAACTTTTAGCTTTACTTGTTTGTATCTTCAACTTTTTCTTTTTGATTTTCCTTTTATTCCCTTGTCTTGTGAAACAATTAATGCTTGAAATTTTATTCGGAATCCAACTTAGCAATGTTTGCATTCTATTTTCTTTGGGTTGAAAGCAGAAGGAGAAGCATTGATTGATTGATGGTTTTAGGTGCAGGCATTAGATTACAGGGGAGAGATGCTTCCTCTGATCTATACTAAATGGCAATGTTAAAGTGGGCCTTATCATTGACTTTTTCTGTATGAAAACATTTAGGGTAAATATCACTCACACCCCCTGACATTTGATTTTATTACACGGATACTCCTCACATTTTAAAAATAACACCGACCTCCCTTGACATTTATAACTTATAGCAGACACATCCCCTCCAACTAATAGACCTTAAAATTGTTAACAGTCAAAGCTGATGTCATCAATAGTAAAATTTAAATATCAAAAATATCCTCTAAAATTAAGTCTGAGAATTTAAATGTATGTTTTTCTTACACTAGAAATTTATCCCTCATTTATTTCAACACTTAAATTTTAATTTCTTAATTGTACTAATAACTACGTATCCAAAAATATTTAAACTCATAATCCAAACCCACCAATTCTCGTAATAATTATGATTTAAAAAATAATTAAGTTACTCAATATAATATATTTGTATTAACTAAGCTATTATTTCCATATTATGACACCACTAATTTAGCAATTAATTAGCTAATTTTTTCCCCAATTAAGACACTATCAACTAAAGTAATTTTATTTCTAAATTAAGACACCATGAATTAAGTCGATCATCTGGCAGCATCACCCACCACCATGGGCTTCCAAAACCGCTACCACCCATCAACCTCCTCAACCACCGCCTTCGAGAGAGAGAGAGAGAGAGAGAGAGAGAGAAAGAGAGGGGATATGACGACTGTGAATGACACCACCGCCTCCACCATCCGAAAAGCCACCGTTGACACCATCAGTGCCACCATCGAAAACCCAACAGCTCCACCACACAAAACCAACCATCAACACCACAGCCTCCATCATCCAAAAACTACCACCAAAATTTGAACCACAAAAAATTCCAAAAAATTAACCACAAAAACCAACCATAAATTCGATCTCAGAGATAAATCTCAAAAATCCAACTGTGCACTAGCACTGCTAATGGCAGTGAAAATTTGTGCTTCGATTTGATGAAATCGATTCGAGGGTTTGGCGACTCACCCATTTCATGTGGGTTTTACAAATCTAGAGAGAGGGAGAGAGGTAATAGTCCTCAGATTTGGGGTTTGTTGTGGGGAGGGGGGCAGGGGCCAAAAAGAGAGAGAAGAAGGTTGGGGGTGGTGGTGGTGGTGGTGGTGGCAGTTGGGCTGAGAGAGCTGAGTGTGGTGGTGTGTTGCGGAGAGGGGGCAGGGGGCTGGGTGATCTGTGAGAGAGAGAGAAAGGAGGAGTTGCAGGTTTTCAGAGAGAGAGAGAGAGAGAGAGAGAGAGAGAGGAGGAGGAGGAGGAGTGGTGGTGGTCGTCGGGTGGGGTAAGGGATGAGGGAGATGTGAGAGAAGAGAGATAGATTTTTTTTTGACTCTTTAATTTAAATTTTTGGTAATATATTTTATTTATTATGTATTTATTTTAAATTAAATTATTAAGGATTTTGTCATTTTATCACTTCTGTTAACGCCGGTCACCTATTGACGCCGATAAGGGGTCGCCGTGTCATTTTAGAAATGTCAAGGGGTCTCCGTGTCATTTAGTCAAATGTTAAGGGGTGCGAGTGTAATTTACCCAAACATTTATTAAGGAGTAATGCGTATCTTTTGTGTGTGTGTGTGTAAGGATTTTTGGCATGATGATCTACTTTTGTTCGGTGTGTGGAAGTTGTGCATTAAATTATTGCTGCTCTCATCAGTAACAGTTTAATCATGTTGACCTTAATAAATCATAAATAGAAAGAAATTCATTTCTTTAAGATAATCAAATAAGCAACATACCTAATTTTGGGGGAATTTGATTGGTGAAACTATTTTTATTTTTTTAATTCAATGATATAGAATTTTGATAACTAAGCAAATGGGAAGGAAAGTCTTCTTAAGCTTTCCCCCCACAATTTGACCATTTTATGTACACTATTTTGCCACCTCCTTTTTATCCCAAAAATAAATCTATAATGGCAGAAACTGTAGTCAGGATTTATAGATTTTGGAGAAAATCCATCAACCTTGGCCTTTGCGCTAATTGAGACAGTAAAAATGCTGAAAGGCCAAGGAAAAAAATTATTTCCTTATGAAGTATGGAAGGACTAGCCGATAAACAAAGTCTTAGAGTTTGCTGCATTCAAATCTGGAATTATTATTTGGATCAAACGAAATAGGAAGCTTTTACTATGTGACACAAATTTTAGTTTGAAGGTTTTTGACTTGACCAGTACTGACTCGTTAGATGTCAGGGCCTTAGGCAAAAAATTTAAACAAGACCCTTTGAAAACACAATACAAGCCTATAAATAGTATAGCTAGAATGTCATTTCAAAATAATTGTTTGTGCTTTTGGAGGTATAAAATTATTGATGAGCAGCTTTCGAATGGCGACCTTAAAAAACTGCAATAATATTCATACCAGCTTTTAAAGGAGCTGCCTCTCAAAGGAAAAAATTTATTTCCTTATGAAGTATGGAAGGACTAGCCAATAAACAAAGTCTTAGAGTTTGCTGCATTCAAATCTGGAATTATTATTTGGATCAAACGAAATAGGAAGCTTTTACTATGTGACACAAATTTTTGTTTGAAGGTTTTTGACTTGACCAGTACTGACTCGCTAGAAGTCGGGGCCTTAGGCAAAAAATTTAAACAAGACCCTTTGAAAACACAATACAAGCCTATAAATAGTATAGCTAGAATGTCATTTCAAAATAATTGTTTGTGCTTTTGGAGGTATAAAATTATTGATAAGCAGCTTTCGAATGGCGACCTTAAAAAACTGCAATAATATGCATACCAGCTTTTAATGGAGCTGCCTCTCAAATGCATAACTTTAGTAGTTGAAGTGAAATTTATCACATCAAAAATATACTTTGAAAATAACACCGTTTCTGATCATGTTAAGACCATGTTTCGACTTTCAACTTTAAACAATACACAGCGATAAAAGAGCAATCATATTAACATTAGGGATAGGGAAGTGCAGTAATCTGTCTACACTATATGAGCATTACCATGGATGATGGCCCACTTTTTCAAATAGGAGCCCTAAGCAGTTGCCTAGCTTTCTTGGTGATTGACCAGCTATGTATGTCCTTGACAGTTGTCTTTCAAGAAAATGGTCAAATTCAAACTAAAAAATCTTTCGGGAGTGTAGTCGTTTTGTGATAGCAGAATTCTCAGGTATTCTAAACTTATTCCAGGATATTCGCATGAAACAATTCGCCTAAGATGTTTCTGACCACGTCATAGTCCATTTATGTTCTGGTGAAATTCGTAGATGGAATGCTAAAATTGTGCAGCGTTTAATTTTCCTTCACACGTGGCGTGATAAATGCAATTGAAAACATAATGACATCATTTACATTTTCATGAAACGTCCAAGTCCCCTGCTTATTACACCAATGTTGTTCAATGATTTTTATTAAAGGCTACTGTAGAATCTCTCCAAAGCTTAGCGCTTACTTCAAGGAACTAAGAGCAGCAAATTATTTGTTAGCCGTTACATTATTACTAGATTCTTTTAATGGTAAGTTTAGCTGTTAATAGCCATCACTTGATGCAATTATAAAAGATTGGGCTGACAAGTGACAAACTTGAGAAAGAGGATGTGGGTCTGAAAACACTTTCTGTTAGGCCGATATACCTAGTTTAGTTCTTCTTACACTTCAACTTGATTGGACTGCCTCGGGGTAAATGGTCATTCAGATAAAAATCTTGATATTGTATATTAAATCTTGAGAAAGTACCTTATTTCTATCGGTCATTCTCATTGTGATCGGAGACTCCGGATAAACATGTCTGGCCATGTGATTATTTGGTTTGAGTATTACTGCTTACTTATACAGTTCATACGGCAGGTGTATTCCTTACCGGCTGGCAAAATATAATGAAAATTGGAGCAGTGGTTTAGAATACAGAATAGAAGTTCTAATGATATCTTCTCCAAAGCGCGATGATCTTGTGTTTCCAAAGGTAGAGATTTTCCCTGCGTTTATCATCTTAATTTTACTGTGGAATTACTCATTCCATGCTAGTGTAAATCTTTAATTCTATTTTACTTTATTTTTTGTCAGGGTGGATGGGAGGATGATGAGACTGTTGAAGAAGCTGCATGTCGTGAAGCATTAGAAGAAGCAGGAGTGAGAGGAATTCTTAAAGTAGCTTCTGTTTCCTCTTCCTGCTTGGAAATTTGTTGGTCTTACTCTTATGCTTGCATTAGTTCAATAGAAAGAATTGATTAGTTTACTTGATATCTGGGGCCGCTTTGCAAAAAAACTCTTGTATCATTTCTTTTCCCCATTATTATTAACATCAGACAGTCTCACCAATTAAAAAGATGGTTCGTTGAATTTTCAACAGAATCAATGCACATTTGCTTTTTAAGGTGTAATACACTTGACTTATGCTTAAAAACAATGCAATGCAGAGATTTTTGTAATCTAAGATAGATCTTCACCTAGGAAAATTATCAAAGAATGATGCAGGACATCTAATTGTCGTGGAGTTGTTTGCTTGGAGGTGTGAATGTCTGTTGTTCTGGTTACTTCAAGTTGTTCAATTTCTTGACACTTCTCTTAGATTTTAATTGAAAAATGTATATGACATGGTTTAGTTGACATGCTCGACTGGCTGAGGAATCATCTGCATCCTTACCGGCTGAGAATGAGATGATGTTTTGAGATCGTAGTAAGAGTAATATATGTTAATACTTTCCGTCAACTGCTAGAATGGGTCCACATGTTGCTACTGTGATGCTATCCTGAACTCGTATAATTTTTGAATTTGGTCTCATTTTTTTTTCTTTATAAAAGGCTGATCTATTTTTATGGTGTTATTCTGGACCAAAAAGAAAAATGATACTATTATGACTTGTTAAGTGCAATGATGGCAATGGAGATTCAAACTTGGGTTGTCCATCCTTTTACCTTTTTGACTGCTTCAAATAACTATTTGCTTTTTATGTAGGAAAATCCGCTTGGGATGTGGGAGTTCAGAAGCAAGAGCAGACAAGACATGTGTAGTCTGGAAGGAGGCTGTAGGGGATACATGTTTGCGTTGGAGGTTACTGAAGAGCTTGATGTTTGGCCAGAGCAGGGGGACCGTGATAGAAAATGGGTTAGTGAAATTAATTTGGATATGATTATAGAAGTAACTCAATTGCTAATCAAGGAAACTTTGAAGTTGTTTTTATCATGAATTATTTGTTGCCCCCCTCCTTCCTCCCTCCCTCCTCCCTCCCTCTTTCAGCTAGTCATAAAAGAGGCATTCAAACTCTGTCGCTATGAGTGGATGCGTAGAGCACTGGAGGAGTTTCTTAGAATAATGGCCATGGCTGAAGATGGGAAACATGAGATGAGGGAAGAGGCAATGGAGCCGCGTCCTGTTCCAGATTCAGATTGTCAAATAATGTCAACTAGCTGTTATGTGAACTCTTCGGGTGCCCAACTCCACAATGTTAGTCCTATGAGTCAGTCGTTTGGGATTATGCTTCCCGGCATACTATTTTGACAGTTGCAAGTTGCAACTGCTATCCTGTTCTGTCCATTCATATATTCTGGAAGCCATAGGCTCTTGTACTTTACTAATGGTTTTGCTCTTCTCTGCAACTCGTCCCAAGCTAGAGAGGAACAAAAACAAATGTGAAAGACTTGACTGGTTTATGCCGTTTCTTCTCCTATAACTTGCTTCACTTCTGTTTTCATTTCTGAATTTTTGGTTTATGTTCGCTGGGTCAGTCTTTTGGATGTGTGCGTGCGTCAGGGTTTAATTTTTGAAAATGTTTATAGAGTAATTGAGTTCAATTGCAGTTCGAGTTTGATTCAAATACTTGTAAATTTATGCCGAGTCTTACTTGAGAAAAGATTGACAATCACAAATGGACTAAGCTTGAATATACTAAAACTCAACGAATCAACTCAATTAACACATTTACCTACCCATTGACTTGAAAAGGTAAACTAATCATGTAAAGGAAAAGTAGAGAGATGAATGTAATATACAATCATAAAGATGGTATTGTGGATAGAATGCGTACATAAAATGCTAAATTGTCCTTACCATATGCCTATAAGAACACCCTCTTCCCCCCCAATCTCCACCACTTTTTTTTTTTTTCTTTTCCTCTCTAATATGCTCACAGCTTACCAATAATTTAACAAAAAAAAAAACAGTGGCAATAATTTATTCAACCTGAAAAGGTTTATAAATTGGTCAAAAAAGAAAAGGCTAGCCAAACCATAACATGCTACCCACAACTTGATGCCCAAACTCCTCACAGGCGCAAGGGCCACTTTTCTCGGGGATGGTGTTTATTTTCATATTTTATTTTTCGGAAAAGGTGGATACTCTTTTAGTTTTCGATCATGTTGAATTTATGTGCAAAATTGTTGAAACAATTAGTACCCTAACCCAACCCTATCCTATTTGTTTTGTGAAATATCTCTCTGAGTCTGAGTTTGTGTGTGATATACACCACCCCCACCCCCACCCCCACCCCCACCATGTGGCATGTATATCCTCCTCCACCCACGTACTGAGCTGAGACTAGTAATAAAAATTCGGACATAACATATAATTGCTTGCATATGCGAATGCGAACGAACCGTCTTGAGAATCATTGACTAGGATGCATTCGGACAAACACTTACACACCCAAATTGGCCAATATCGATAAAGACAAAAACCTTTTTTCTAATTTTCAATAATCAGCAACAGAGGCTAGCTACCACCTTCACCTTAATCCAAATCCCAATGGATCTTTCACTTATCCCATAACATAAATAAAAGGTTATGTATATATGTTTGTCTGCCTCTCCCACAAAAGTCTTTGTAGGGAGGTAGGTAGGTAGGGTTTTGACCTCCTGTTATTCTGCCTTGAAGGCCTTGGGTTTATCAATCAATATTCTACTCAACTCAGATTACTTACACTTACAGGCACAGCCTTCCCTTCCTATATTTCCAATGCAAGGTGAAAACTAAAAAGATTATATGCATTCATTCTACTGACTACTGACTACTGACTACTGACTACTGACTACTGTAAGCTGGGATGAAAAACATAAAAATAAGAAAGCTTTGCGGTTCAAAAAGAAGAGAAGACTCGTCATCCAGTGTTGGACTGGTCGTTGATATTTTTTTTTTTTGGGTAGAATTTATGAATTGGATGCACATGGCTGACTGAGCAACTAACAAAACATTCATCTTCTCTGAGAGCGCCGACCGCCCAGTCTCAAAGGCATTTGGTAACATGATCCATTATCATAAAATCCCTTTGAATAATCGCCTCCTTTCAACCACCACATATCCCTCACCCCACCCCCCCAACCAAAAAGAAGAAAAAAAAAAACACCATGTTCCAACACCGTGTCACTATCAACTAATTTATTAATTTTGGTGAGGATCCCCGTAAATTCAGAAGATTTCTCAGCTATTTTCACAACTTGTTTTCCTGGGAAATCTACCATCGTCTTGTCAGCCTCTTTTGAGGCTTTAGATTTGGAACATCAGAATAAATGGATAAGAGAGCACGCATATACATCCTCTGACTCAATAGAGTGGACGCATACAGACTAACATATCAGCATTATTATGATTGAAAATTTAGGTGATCGATCCAGTGATAAAAAAAAAACAAGTTTGTAGTTAGTTGTTGTAGAATATTGATCCAGGACAAGTGGGATTGTCTAGGGGAATTGCTTTCTAATGATGCCTTTCGTTATCTTGTTTTAATCTTTATGACACAAGAAAACATCCAAAATATCAGAATAAATCCATGATAATCTATATATGTTTCTGCAAACTAAACTATATCTCCTTTTGTTTTCTAAAAAAATTATATCAACGTCGTTTTAGACAATGTCCGAGGAGTTTTGTAAGTTAGAAAATTCGATAGTAATACCAAAATTTGGTAATTTTTTTTACAACCCATTAGATCAAGATTGGTTTTTTTCTTCAAGAGCAAAAAATTAAGTATAAGTACACGATGGTGTATGGTCCCAAATTACCTTCATGAATTATCTCAAAACGTTACAGATCATGCCACTTTGCTGGAAATAAGGGGAACAAAAGATTATTTAAGGTGCAAGAAACAATCTTCACAGAATTATTACTAGTTTCTAAACCTGTCCATCAGAAACATAGAGCACACAAAAATCATACTAGCTTAGCTAGTGCGATTAAATCGGATAAACTTCAATAATGGAAGTGTACTGTTCCATTCCATCCTGTGGGCCATCTAACCTTTCCTAATTAAGTCTTGTTTGATGTAATCATATATATATGATGCCTTGTGATTGAAAAGGTCTAACTTTGAGCCTCTCCCTCTTCCTCCCACCTGCAGTACTGAATACTGATCATATATAATGGGACTGTGCATATATATAAAGAGTCCATGATTAGTTCCTCATTCATGCATATGTATCCTTGATAATTTATATATATATATATATATATATAGGACCACATGAAAGGAGCAAGGGACTACGTGCATATGCTAGAAATTCAACGGTAAAGGAACTAAACTAGTTTTAAACTGAATAAACTAAACTCTGATTGAGAATAATCACATAACAATGCAAAAAAGGGAACATGCATTCTTATGATTATCATCATCAATTCACCATCATGGCCATTGAGCTCGCCCTTTCCAATCATGCCATCCCACTTATTAACGTTTCTTCCATCATTTAAAACTGATCATCTCCCTTGGGTTTTGTTTTTGTTTTTTATTTTTCTTTTTTTACCTTTTATAGGATAATATGCTTTCAGTTTTCAGTCGTCTCTATCTATGCATGCTTTTAAAGTCATTAAAAAATTTTGAGCATCGTTTATATACTTGAGAATGGTTTATAATTTTTGGGAATCATTTACAATTTTTGAGGTTTCTTGTGATTGATCCCAAAAAAATTAGAATCGATCCTAAATAACCCAAAAAAGTTGTAAACCACCCAATCATCACAATTTATTAAATCCTCAAATTTCATTCCCAAAAGCATTCCCTCTTGTAATTAAACTCGTCACATGCAACCTACGTCCAGTTTCCACACAACTTCGAAGAGAAAAAGACAGTGGTTTCTTCTATAAAAATCGAAATGCTGAGACTGTCTTTGTAAAATGTATACATATATAAATATACCACTCTTCTCTTCTTTGAGTTTCAAATAGAGTACTTGTCTTTCACTCCCACTAAGGCTAAATCCTAAGCTGTTGATAACAACTTTGGTCAAGAAATAGAACCAATACATCTATGTCATCGTCAAAGAGCACGAAGAAGAAGCAGACACAGCATGAAACAGGAGAAAGGTTTCTGGGAGTTCGAAGGAGACCGTGGGGAAGATATGCAGCAGAGATAAGAGACCCTTCCACCAAAGAAAGACATTGGCTTGGTACCTTCGATACTGCTGAGGAGGCTGCTCTCGCTTACGACAGAGCATCTCGCTCCATGCGAGGCTCTCGAGCTCGCACCAACTTCGTCTACTCTGACAGTCCTCCTGGCTCTTCTGTAACATCCATCATCTCGCCAGACGAACCCAACAACGACCACCACCACCATGACTTTTCTTCTCTTTTAGCCCCATTTCCCACCACCCAACCCGACCCTTCTTCCCACCTCTTGGTGGGCCAGAATTCCCACCCCGAATGCCATGGGTTCTCTTCATTAATAATGCCTTCTGCTGGTGGGGAGCTGTGGGCTTCGTCGAGTTTCCATCAACAACCCGTGTTTGACAATGGTGGTGGTGGCGGTGCCTATGGCTCTGTGGCTTCCTCGCAGTCCCACCAACTGTTTAACGGGTCGGAGCTCCCTCCTTTGCCTTCCGACTTCTCGGGTTGTGTGGGCCCGAACTTGATGGAGGTTTCGAGGGGCTATGATGATGTGGGCCTGGGCCTGGGCCAGGGCGTTTGGAGCGATCTTCCAGCTGAAGGAGGCCTTGTTGGGTTTTCGGAGCAGAGCACCATGACAACCGGGTATGACTCGACAACGGTGAGCGGAGGATCCTACCCGGGATTCGATTGGAGCAAGTACGTGCACAGCCCGCTGTTCGGTCAGATGCCACCGGTGTCGGATGCTATAGATGGTTTCGAAACATTGGACTTGGGCTCCTCTTCCTCCTCCTCCTTGCCGCATTTTTACTAACCATACCATACTAGATATGGGTATAGGTATGATTAATGTATGAATATAAGTCCGATAAATATATACTAGTGTGTTGTGGTGTTGTGTCCTTTCTCTCTCAGTTGGTTTTGGATTGAAATCCTAGCTTAGGTTGGACTTGTGTTTGTTGGGTGTGAGATTGAGATTGAGATTGAGAATGAGGTGTTTATAAGATTAATGAATCCGGTGAGGTGAGTAGTAAGAGGAATTCATCACTGTTTGCTCTCCAACTTGCCATATATAATTTCACATTTTCCTCTTGTCGGATTTTACTTAATACAGTCAAGACAAGACATGAGTGCTGGCTGGCTGGCTGGGTATAGAGTATACTATATTTATTTTTCCACCATTTTGTCTCCTTCCAACTTATATTGGACTAATCTGTTTATGTATTGCCTTAATGTCTATAGATCCACATCATTCATTTCAAAAGTTTGGGATGAAATAATTAGTGTTTATATATGATTACGCTTTAATTTAAGCAAGTCTTTTAGAAACAAATATATCATAGCATAGCATAGAATAAATTAACATGTATAACACGTACGTTTGATATGAAAAAAAGCAATAAGTAGTTTACATGTGGGACAATACTTGTGCTGCCATTAAGTGAAAGTAGTTATTACAGAGATTGTGGTGGTGATCCTATATATGAAGCACATACTTCTCCAACTTGGTGTTTATTTCTAAGGGCAAATTATATAATTACAATCATTGATTTTATTGTGGGTCCCAACATTTATTGGGATTCACTACCAATATAATGGTTGGAATTATCAAGTCTAGTTTTTAAGTCCATCTAGCATTACTGGTGAGGATTATGTGAGTTCAATATTACAATCTTACCCTTCTAAATTTATATGAAAAAATAATTATCTTTAAAAAAGAAGTAATTGATCAAAGCTAAATCCAAGTTCTTTTCCAACAAATGCAGCGTCTCTCTCTCTCTCTCTCACATACACAGATGAAATCTATTACCAAAATACTGTCATTTTCAAGCAAAAATATTGTTCTATCGTACTTTTTAATTTATTTACCGATTTACTACAATTTTTAAAAGTGGAATTGTTGATTCCGTTTTCAACACGATTCCGCTTTGAAAGTGGAATCAACAATTCCAAATACGCTTTTAAAAAAAAAAAATTAAGAAGAAGAAGACAACTTTATTAATAAGTCTTAAAAAAAAAAAAAGTGGAATAAAAAAACACTCTGTCCTCTGCATTTGCTGAAATACTTGCATGCCATTGCTCAACTTTTATGCAGAATTGCATCCATTGATGATTAATGGTCCTCCACAGTGGAGCAGTAAAAGGGCAACTTTGGTGAAATTAATTGGAAGTGTGAGACTTTTGAGTGGAGAGATTGGTGGCAAGGGTGATAGTGATGGTACTTTTTTTGTGGTGGTCATGGGTGTGGGATAGCAATGTTGCAGTGACTATTCAATGGACTTTAATTTTGATTTATGGAGGTGATTTTTTTAGATAATAGTTTGTAGGTGAAATAAGATTTTGTGAATCTAATTTTCTCGTATCCAACTTTTATGGATGGTTCAGTGGTTGAAACTAGTATTTGATAACACAAAGATCTCAAGTTCAATCACTTCTCATATTTTCGATGGGTCAACCACCCTTATTCCTTAAGAATATACTCTAACACAACTCAAGTTACGGTGATCGTCGCTAAACTCGAATGAATAATCGGCGTAAACCTGAGCATTCTGTAACACAAAAAAAAAAAAAAAAAAAAATATATATATATATATATATATATATATATATATCATATCCCGTCCTTTAATGATAAATACTTTGTTCATTGTGAGAAAGAAATGAATTTGCATACTTTCCAATATACTTTCTCACAATAGCAAATTACTGAAATAAAATGAAAAATTCACTATGCATATAAGTGTATCTTCCATCTTGGTAATGTAATCTTAAGAGAAATTTTAGTACAAGTATACTAAAAAAGATTTGGATTGATAGTGTAAATAAGTGTGATTGAGCAGAAGGTATGATTGTTCGGGTAGGCTTTTGATCTGAGCTACTGGGCTCGTGAGTGTTAAAATGAAAGCTCTCTGGGAAACTGATAATTTGCACAATGAAAGTATAGTGGTTCACCAGTTTGGGAGCTCGGCTAATCCACTTTTTAATGAAGTCTTTTGCTCCTTTTTCTTTATTAATGACGAATGGAACTAACAGAAAATTTCTAACACAGCTCCGGGTCCCCCCTTCAATGGAGGCACTGTACAATATTTATATTCAATTTCTATCTTTAAGGGATCTGCTCCGAGATTCTTGCCTTTCATTCGTGAGATCTCCCTTAATTTTTGGGAGAGGATCTTGGTTAGTTGAGGGTTTTGAGCATTGATTATAGTGTTCCCTTGCTTTGGGGGAGTCTGCTACTAGTCAGTTGTCTCCTTCATGTTTCCTATTCTACTTTATCTGCGGGGAGCTCGAGGTCCGGACCGCTGAGCTCTGGATAGCTCGTCTGACCTCTCTATCCGACCTCCTTTCCCGAGCTCATACTTAATAAAAATTCTTTCCAGGTATCATCATGGATTCTATGAGACGTGCTCGTCTTTGTCCACCATCATGTTATTTTATCTCTCGTGATCTAACAGAATTTTCAAATTTTGAACTTAACATATCCAAATTTACACATCATTCCTATATTTACTGAACTATCTTTTTGGCCTGTGGCCTTTTGCCAATTCTTGCCCTCGCTCTTATGAAATAACATCAATGAAATAATAAAGAAAAGTACTTTATATTTACTCTTAAAAGAAAGATAAATATAGCAATCCCACAAATTATTGAATAAATAAGAATATACACCTATTTGTAGAGAAGTAATACAATTTTTTTTTGGGGATGGAAAATGCCATCTATGAAAACACAGCATACTAGATCCAATGGTTGAGACATCAATCAGGACCAGTAGGTGAGCATTATTATTTTTCACGTCACCGCTTCACCATATCTATAAATTGTAACTCTCTCCATTGGGAAGGGCATCTCACTACACATTGAGTTTTGCCTCTACACCTCTCTACACATTTTCTCTCTCCTAGTTATTGTACCTCTCCCAGAGCACACTTCTCCCGAAGTTTTTTCTCTCTTACTTTATTCATCAATAAAGATCCCGACCACCGTTGTCATTTCCCAGAGTGGAGTAAGTCATCTGGACCGAACCACTATATATTTGTGTGTTGACTCAATATTTACATTACTGTCATTGATTGTTTTATTTATTGTCCATTAATTATACTTTATTACACACTCGACTGTTGATCTTCCACGAAGACTATTTTATGCATCATCAGAGACGATGATATATATTTGTTAATGATACACTTTAGTTATAACTGTTAGAAATATGACTATTGAAAATGTTACTGTTATCAATATGATCATTGCAACATTCAAAATTCAAAATTTTGATGACGTGTCATCACACGTCATTGTGCCATGTCATCAGTATGACGATGACATGTTAAACTATGTGTCATTTTTTAATTATATTATTGAAAGTTACTTAAAGTTAGTTGAGATGATTAGCTACAATAGAGAGTGTGGTTGAAGAGAACTTGTAAAAGTGGCTAACTAAATTAAAAAATATAATATTTAAATATATTTTGGCTAATCATTTTAAAGAGTTGGGTTGGAGTTGCTCTTAGCCCTATACATACACTTTACAAGTGGGGAGAATGACATTTGCAGGCCGGAAGAGGTCCTTAAAAATGAAGTTCTTTTTTGTCCTCCAGGAAATTAATTCTTCGTTTGGTAGGAAGGATGAGAAGTAGAAGAGATACACTTTATATCCTTCAAGGAAGGAAAATATGAAAAATAAAAATGACAAATTTTTTTTTTGTTTTCTGTGCTGGCTAAGATTAGGGGTGACAATCGAGTCATGTCGTGTTAGATTCGTGTTAAGTCATTACGGGTTTGTGTCAAACATTAGTCACACCTAACTCAACTCATTTAACTAATTGTGTCGTGTTGAGTTGCGAGTTGACCTGTTTATTTTCGTGTCGTGTTCATGTTAGTATTCGTGTTCACTCACATAAAGAATTTTGAATAAAAAATTTAATGCGAATATTCTATTTTCACTTAATTGAATCCATATTAATATTTTTTTTTACAAACTAAAAATTAACTTAAATAAATATAATAATAATAAGTAAAAATATATTTTTATATAATAATTATGTCAGTGCTTAATAAATAGTTACAAATAATTAACATTTTATGTATATGATACTAGTTAAACATATTAGTTTCGTGTGATCATACAAATAAGAAAATAGAGAAAGTGTTTATTTTTAAATAAACAGGTTGATGGTGTCAATTTTGAGTTTGACTGATTGAACTGAATATGAGCCTTTTATATTTCTTGTTCGCGTGTCAGGTCATTTTCAAGTTCGTGTCGAATTCGAATTGTGTTATCGTGTTGAGTTGAAAATTTTCACCCCTAGTTAAGATGGAAAAAATATTTTTTTTAATTCAAAATTTTTATTTTTTATTTAAAATATATATATATATATATAAATACATATTTTATCATTATATTTTTATATGAAATTAATGTATACATAATATATGTATATATTAAAAGATATATAGACAAATAAGATACATCTCAACACAAATAATTAACTTTCCTTCCGATTTTGGAGGGATTGATTTTGGTGAGTTGGAAGGAAAGTTAATTCATCAACTTTTCCATCATTCCTATTTTCCTTCTTTACCAAACATGATGTTTTATTTATCACTTCAACGTTTCACCCTTCTAACTTTTCATCATACCAAACGGAGCATAAAGATTGACAATATCACGTACATAGAAGGAGACTTTCTAGGTATCATAGGCCATTGTAAGAGCATTTTCACCAGATGATTTAAAACACACAAAATCTTCAAATTTTAGTTATTTAGCCCAAAAAATTCATTCCAACATATTATCTTCAAAACATCTAAAATAATATTTTGCTACAGTGATACTCTCTATATTTAGAATATCATTGTAGCGATATGTAAAAAAAATTTATAATATTTTATCTCTCTTCCTCTCCTTTCTTTTCATTATATTTCTTTCTCCCTTTCACTATTCCCAAAAAAAAATAATACAAAAAGAATGAGAAATAATATTTAAAAGGAGTAGTTAAAAATATAGAAAATTTGTTGAAGTGTGTATTGAAAAAGTGAATAGTTAAAATAAAAAATATTACTTTTTAAGTAATTAAAATAATTTTTAGGGAGAATTAAACCTAGACGCTTTGATGTTTGTCACTTAATCACTTAGATCCCCTGACATTTAAAATATTACACACAGACCCTCTGAGGTTTGTACGCGGATAACACTTAGACTCCTGTTGTAAATATATTTGTTAATAAATTATACTTAGTCCCCCTAAAGTTTAAAAGTATATAATACTTAGACTCCTTAATTTAAAATATTATACTTAGACCAAAAATACTCCAATCAAAGATAGAATATCAAATATTTTAAATTTTATAACCAAAATTCAAGTTCTATTGTATCATTTATTGAAATAAAATTAAAATTAAAAATTTATTTTTTTCTTAAAAAATCGTAATTAGTATAAAATTATACTATCTATTGAAATAAAACTAAAAAATAAAACAAGGGGTTTAAGTCATTTATAATAGAACATAAATTTTACATCCAAAATTCATGTTCTATTATGTTATTTATTGAAATAAAATCAAAAATAAAAGTCCAATTTTTTTAAAAAAAATCATAGTTAGTATATAATTATACTATCTATTAGAATAAAACTAAAAAAATTAAACAATGAGTCAAACTGTAATTGACACAATTTTTTTTAACTTTAATTGGGGTAGTTTGGTATTTTAATTTGATCATTTAAACGACCAAATTAAATTCCAATAGACAATATAATTGTATACTAATTACGATTTTTAAGAAAAAATTTGAATTTTTATTTTTGATTTTATTTTAATAAATGATACAATAGAACATGAATTTTGGTTGTAAAATTTAAAATATTTGATATTTTATCTTTAATTGGAGTATTTTTTGTCTAAGTATAATATTTTAAACTTAAGGGGTCTACGTATTATATACCTACAAACTTCAGGGGGTCTAAGTATAATTTATTAACGGATATATTTATAGTAGAGGTCTAAGTGTTACATACGCACAAACTTTAGGGAGTCTGTGTGTAATATTTTAAATATCATGAGATCTAAGTGATTAAATAACAAATTTCAAGAAGTCTAAGTGTAATTCTCTCTAATTTTTATTGTTAGAGATGGTCTGAGGAGGTCACAGAGACAATCGGCATCCAAAAGTTTGTACGCAGCAGGAATTGGAAAATATTTGCAAGTTTAGATGGTGACAATTGAGAATAGGTATAATGATGGGCATTGGCCATTGTGAGTGGGATGATCTCAAATTTAAAAATACAGTTACCTCATATCGCATGCCTTGATTTTGATGGGATGGGATGGATATTTATTTATACTGCCTTCTATTATTGTTGGAGTGGAATAAAAAAAATGTCCGTATGACCCGACGGTGGTTCAATTGGTTGGGAGTAAGAAGATAATGTTTAATATATATATATATAATAAATTGATAGTATAGGGTTGATAATTCTAAATATATATATATACTCATGTTCATAATGAACCCTCCTCTCCTCATCAAATTGATAATAAATTTAAATAAAAATTGATTTAATTGTCAAATTTATTTAATAAATCATTTGACGCAAGCAACCATCATACTCCAACAAATGCAATGATAGAATCAAAATCTTAGGAATTAAGTCAATTTTAACGGATATTATTATTTCTTTGTTATAGGCATCAGATGTGACAACACCTAATAATAATAATAATAAAATTCTAACTTTTTTCTGTGAAGTTATTAGGAGGTGTAATAAGGATGAGAGAGAGAGAGAGAGAGAGATAGATAGAGAAAGATGGCTATTATTTAGGAGAAGGAGCTGTTGGCAAGTGGCCATCCGCCTCTCGATGCGATCATTGAATTTGGGGGAAAGGAGGAATTTCTACGCCTGTACGGAGACATAGATTCTTATAATATAATACTACTACTACTACTATCAAAATCAAAATCAAAATCAAGCCCAGATTTTGTGTTTTCGTTGTTGCGACGCCGATTTCGATGGAGCCTGAGTCTGGTATTTCCCCTCCTCGGAACCCTACTCAGGTTAGGGTTTTTTTTTCTTCCTATTATATGTACGTGTGTATATAGAGACATACAGCACAAATATTCACACTCGCATATTTTGATTGATTGATTGATTGATTGCAACTTGCAAGCTCTACATTTATCAATCTTTCCTACTCTTTGTTTTATTTCATTCGCTTCTCAACATCTGTCTTCCCTCTGGGTCTGGGTTGATTCTTTGTCATCCACTCACTTACTCATGGATAATTAATTTATTTACCTATGAAAACACCCTAATTTTCAGTTTAATTATGATTGGTGGTTAGTTATGTAAGAATTAGGACTCTTGAGGGTGGGATTTATACAACAACCACTTCTCATCAAGCAGATAATCCTCAATATTTCACCTCCCTTTTTTTGGACCTTTTACACTTGGACATTTCTTCAATTACCGCAGCTCACTGGGACTCTCAAATCTGCATATTTCAATATCTATATGGATGGGGCTATGCTTTTTGTGTTTGCTCAAATGTTTCCATTCATCTACTCGACTTGTTGCAATGATTTGCATAGCCAATTCGATGCAGCAAAAACCTAGATCCCGCCTAAACACCTAGAAACAAAGCCAATAGCATATAATAATTAGTAATAGACACAAAGAGAGCTCTAAAAACATGTAAGAATCAAGGTGAGGACAAACTATAGTGATTCTGGCATGTGTGTGACAGGCCAAAGTTTGACTTCAATCTTAATTTCTGGAGAACATAACAAAAACAGATAACTAGAGCCCAGCCTAAGTGTAGTGGGCTGGTTTAATCCTTGATAAACCTCTCGCATGCTACTACATCACAAACCATGCTAATATGGTATTGAGAGGGTATGTCTTATCTGTGTTTATCATTTCACAAACCTTTTTTGTACTTTGCAGTAGTAGGCGATTTCAACATTTGTATTTTCTTTCTATATTTTATCTGGCATGGAAAAACTTTGATTCCATGTTAACTGTAGCATGCATGCACAACCTCTCTCTAACCATTTTTCTTCTTCTTCAAACTATATACATGAGTTATTTTGTACAATTTAAAGTTGTACTTATGTCGGGTTGCAGTTTTCCTGGGCATATCTCTCGAGGAACCTAATACTAGCATACCAAAGCCTTGGGGTTGTATATGGAGACTTGAGTACTTCACCTCTTTATGTCTACAGAAGCATATTCGTAGGGAAGCTGCAGAATCATCAAAATCAAGAAGCTATATTTGGTGCATTTTCATTGATCTTCTGGACCCTAACATTAATTCCTTTGCTCAAATATGTCATTATGCTATTGAGTGCTAATGATAACGGTGAAGGTATACTGACACTGAAACTCATTTATAAGGTGCTAATTAAGTGTGGGAATTGACTTTATTTGACTGACCATTATCTCCATCCATTTCAGGTGGGACATTTGCTCTTTACTCACTACTTTGCAGGCACGCTAAGTTTGGTTTACTTCCCAATCAACAAGCAGCTGATGAGGAGCTGTCTGCTTACAAATATGGCCCCCCAGGACATTCCACATCCTCTTTAGTACTTAAGAGATTTCTGGAGAAGCATAAAAGGTTGCGGACTGCACTACTCATTGTGGTATTATTGGGAGCTTCCATGGTGATTGGTGATGGTGTGATCACCCCTGCCATTTCAGGTAACATAATGCCAAAGTGGAGTTATTAATTAAGTGGGATTAGCTTGAAGTGTTTTTATATGTTATTATTATATCTGGCCAGCTATATTCGTTGTACAGGATCAGGAATCTGTGAATTCTTAGTTGCTAAATTCCATTACGAATTTCGGGTAACAGTGCTTCATTTCGTATAGTGACAACGCTTTCTCTTTCTTAACACTCCGCCCCCCTTGTATAGTAAGGGGAACTTTGGAATGAGAAGAAAATAGATTTTTACATTTCCCCTTGTTCATTTTTTGATCTATTTATGAACCTCCATATGCAGTTGAACATATTTAATAATTGTACCATTTGATCATACGACCCAGTGAATGACCCAGTTTTGCTTGCTATAAATTCAATGAATGTGGCATCTTTGTAATGCTGTATGGAGTCTATGGACCGCAAATCCTTACTGCATGATTTTGTCTGTCATTTTGGTTGAACCAAAGGTCTAATCCCATTGTGGAAACTATTAACTTCTGGTGAATTTTAAAATTATCATCCAGTGTATTATGTTAAGTTGCATTCTCTGTTTTTGTTTAGCTTGAAGGTTTATAGTGATGTGTTGGTTTTCATTGGGTATTTTCCATTTGTCTTACTGATAGTGTTGTATGTGAGTCTTGTGAAGACAAAAGACTGATATGTGCACCAGGTCAGAAATTTTCTTCTGGCTCAAAGAGATTTACTGGTGAGCTTATTTTTTTATTGCAGTTTTATCATCAGTATCAGGGCTTCAAGAAACTGAGCTACATTTGACCAATGGTGAGTAGTGGCATCCTGTTCTCTGTTCTCATCTTCCCCGCCCCCAAAAATAAAACCCAACCGAAACTGGTGATTTAGAATGTCTTTCAATACTCAGAATTTATTTAGCCCTCCCAAGCAATAGCCCTATTTTTCCGTTTGCTGATTATCAATGTTGCTTGTTGTTTGTAGGCGAAGTGCTATTGTTTGCTTGTGTCATATTGATTGGCCTGTTCGCTCTGCAGCATTGCGGCACCCACAGGGTAGCTTTTCTGTTTGCACCAATTGTTATCATCTGGTTGATATCAATTTTTTCCATTGGTCTGTACAATACCATATATTGGAATCCGAAAGTTGTGTTTGCTCTTTCTCCACATTATATTGTCAAGTACTTTCGCGAGACCGGTACCAACGGCTGGATTGCACTTGGAGGGATCCTTCTCTCAATAACAGGTATGTTGTAATAACCTGAGTTTCGGTAATTAGAAATCGTTGGGTGTGTGCGGTTAAGGGTTCGGAGTACGGATAGATGGACTATAAATTGATGACTATAGTGCGGGGCATAGATGTTCTGGAGATGGTTAGGAGATTTGCTTAGATGTAGGAACATGACTGGTGAAGAGAAACGAGCCCGGATGCGCAATTAGGCAAGTTAGGGTTAGCGCATACCGGGTAGTTTGGGGTGCAGGAGTTGCATTAGCGGATCAAATTGGATGTCAATTTGATATCTAAAAATTTAATTAATAATTTTCTAATGCTTGATTTAATGTATGTGTAATTTTGAAAAAAAAAATAATTTATTAATTAATTTTCGAAATTAGCAAAAAAAATAGTGAAATTACCAAATTGCCATTGGAAGCATCTCCAATCTTCTAGCTTTGCAAGGTGTCGACTGGAGCTCCTTCATGGTTGCATGAACTCCACACAGCTGCTTGGAGAAACATGACTCAGTAGCTATGGAGTATAAGAAGAAAAGGGAAAACGATGGAAAGAGAGAGAGAGGAGAAAGAGAAGTTAGAGAGAAAAAGTCCATACTTGAAATTTCGAAAACTCTACAAAGTGATATTCAAGCCTCAAGAGGTATACTCCTAGAATAATTAAGATGCTAGGAACCCATTCATGCTATTAGTTTTCTATTTGGTTAATTGTAATTGCATGAATTTGTTGTTTAAAGTTTCGGGTCTAAGGATTTCATGTAACGGGTTTGAGATTTGAGCATGATTTGGATTAATTGTTTGTTATGGATGAGTTTGGGGGATCTTGAGGAGTTGTTTAGTGGTGGTATGGTGGTTGGCCGTGGTGTGTGGTGGTGTAATGGTGGTGTGAGGGTTTGAAGAGGTGAAAATATGATTTTGATAAAAAACTTGTTTAAACTTCAAAAGGGGGTTTGGGTCTAGCTAATTTGGGGTCAAGGAATCCATTTCTGGCCTCAGAATTGGATTTAGGGGTTGTTTTAGGGATGAAACGGGCAGTTACAAGTCTGCCCTTGTGTTAAAAATATGGTTTTTAGCCAACTTTGACCAATAATTTGATAACCTTTGTAATTAAATTCAAAGGTTGAGTCTAAGGGGGATTGGAACTAGGTTATCCAGAGAGTATGTGGATCTGGAAATTAAAGGAGATGGTGTACTGTAGTGGGAGAACTAGGGGGCTAAAGTGGAGTGATTGAGCAGAAATTTCTGCACTTAGGGCAAAAGTCAACCAAGAAAGGGTTGAAGATGAAGTGGGGGTAAGGGACACCGGTGGGCTCCGACGGCAATTTTGGCTTCATCTGACATCTGATTGACCTCTAGTTGGTGCCAAAAGTTCCGTAACATCCATACGGAGGTCCCGGTGAAATTTCAAGTCGATCCGACGGTCGGATCAAAATAAGGATTAAAATGACTGTTTTGCCCTCCGGGGTCGATTTGGCCCAGTTTTTGAATGATTTTGAGAAAATAAATTATATATTCATTCCTAGGTAGATTAATTGAGTATGTGTATTAAATTTCATTGAAAAAAATAACATTGTTTAATATTTGGTTATTTCAGATCAAAATACCGAGCGGGTAGGGTTTCTCAATTCTGGAACAGGCGATGCTTTTCCAACTTGTTTCTAAATTATTCCATAATTTACTTATGATGCTTTAGCATGTTTTGAAATATCTGATTGGGTGTTTTGAATATTGACTTGGATCCGGACCTGGATCAGGATTTTTGAGTGCGGTTTGCACTAATGTTTTGGAAATGATAGTATTGCTTGAATTGCTCGTATCGAATGAAAATCCGGGATCCTTTTAAATGAAATGTAAGTGCACACAGGTTTGAGTGACAGAGAGTTTACGTTCCAGGTTGAGGCCGTCGAGGGTTTCTCATTGAGTTCGTAAATGCCTGGGTGGCCCTGTTGGTCTTCGGACTTGGGTATCGAAATAGATCGTATTGACTTGGGAGCGCATCTTCCTTGGGGTGAAAGTCCCCTAAAGTATTGGATCGTATTGACCCTGAGTGGTCTATTAGGGTTATTAGCTCACCGGTGTGGCACTGTATTGATGTCGTGACCGTATTATTGTTTTCAACCTAAATGTTTTCGTTCAAAGTTTTATGCTCTATTACTTATGTATGAAGTGAACTGTTTGGATTTTTTTTTTTCCCAATCATGCTAAACTATATTATTTTTAAACTCGTTTGCTTGGAAATTGATTTACTCTACTGAGCTGTTGATGCTCACCCTACATTACTTCCCCTTTTTCAGATGTGAGAAAGCTGGGAGATGTGTACATAATAACCTACCAAGGTTTTTTTGTATGTCTTAGGAAGATGTATCCAAAGTTTGTAATAGAATAAATGAAAACCTAATGTGTAATGTATACTTAATTGGATATTAGTTTGTAATAGTCTGAAATGTGTTAGGTTAAAAGTGTTGTATATGTTTATACAATAATCTATGGTTTGTATATTGTGGGTTATTATACTATGCTACTTGACGACTCGGTATTATAATGTTCTGTGGATCAAAAGTAACACCTGTCACATGCCGTGTCGATTCGGGGTGTGACATATGTGGAATCTGCCGTTAACAAATCTCTATTAGGTTCCATGTTATGATTTTTGAAAATTTGTTATTTATCATTTTTGGTCAAATGATTTAGTCATCGCTGGATGTAGCCAGTTGGTGTTTTTAGTAACAATCCATTACTTATTGATCTGAGAAAGTGTTCTTTAATGATGCAATACTAACTTTTGCCTTTTCTGGGATTTTCAGGTACAGAAGCTATGTTTGCAGATCTTGGTCATTTCACTGCCTTATCAATAAGGGTAAAGCCCATATCTTGACCTGTACTCTAGCTATAGGAAACACTAAGTTGAATATAAAGGGCGGACCAGTTGCATATGGTGATCATATCAGTGGGCTACTGGTTCTCTGGTGCTGGGTATATGGATCCACCATACTCCATATATTTCCTACCTGGTAGATTATTAGTGGTGGAGTTTGTGCCACCTGGCTAATCATTAGTGTCTGGTCCGTGGGAGGGAAAAAGTTTAAGGTTCTGTTCTTGTAGACGAATTATATGACCATAAGCATTACTGCTGCTGTTACTTTCCCAGCCCAATCATAGTTGTACCTATGATCATCTGTCAATACACAATTGCAGTATACTATGTTTTTTGTTGTGGTGAATTTGAGTACTGTTTGTCCATGCAGCTGGCATTTGCATTTGTGGTATATCCTTGTTTGGTAGTACAATACATGGGCCAGGCGGCTTTTCTCTCTAAAAACATTTCTTCCATTCCAAGCAGTTTCTATCACTCAATACCTGGTTAGTTCTTTTACACCTAATTAAATGTTACTCTCAGTATTCTGTTCGTGAATCAAATATGGTCTGATCCTTGCAATGCAGATAGTGTATTTTGGCCTGTGTTTGTTATTGCTACCCTAGCAGCCATTGTTGCCAGTCAGGCTATCATCACAGCTACTTTTTCCATCATCAAGCAATGCCATGCACTTGGGTGCTTTCCGCGGGTCAAGGTTGTCCACACTTCAAAGAATATATATGGGCAGATCTATATACCGGAAATCAACTGGACCCTCATGATTCTTACACTTGCTATTACTATTGGGTTCCGGGACACAACTTTAATTGGAAATGCATATGGTAAGTCTGTCAAATTTGGTAGTTGTGGCCCTCTCTCTCTCCCTCCCTCCCCCCCTCCCTCCCTATCAGAGGGTGGGTGGTAAGTGTGTTCCAGGATGGTCATATGTAAATACGCTACTTTGTATATGTATGAATATGTTACATATGGCAGGTTCCATTTTCTAGAAGATGTTTAAAAGTTGATAGCATTAAATAAATGCCATAAATGCTTTCCTTTTCTCTATTAAGGTGATATGGGTATCTGCTTGCAAAATGCTGTGTCTGTCTGTTAGTACCTCCTGTTTAGTGTGTACTGCCCACATCACCAATAGATTGACTATATTTTCATGAGTGATATAATAGAAAAATGTGGTGTGAAATTAAGTTCATGGATGTGTGGTAAAACGAGAAAGGATAGAATTAAGAACGAGTACATTCGTGAATCATAGAAGTTGCACCAATAAAAGATAAATTAAAATAGAATCAACCTAAGTGGTTTGAAAATGTTTATGGAAGACCTAGTAATGCACCAGTAAGGAGGAGTAATTTGGTACATATCAATGGTAATGCGAGAGGTAGAGTAGGCGTAAAATAACTCTAAACAAGATAGTAAAAAAGGATGTAATATCTCACGATCTAATGGAAAATATGGTCCTTGATAGAGCACAGTGGAGAAAAAAGATTCATGTAGCCGACCCTAAAAAAGTTAGAATTAAGGTTTTGTTGAGTTAAATTAGATACAATATTTTGAACAAGAATTTAATTGATAATGTCAACTGTACAACAATTGGATTTTGTTATGATCTGAGTGCATGTTAAAAGTTGGATCTATGCACTATTTAACACGATGGTATTAAGCAATTGCTCTGACATGGCTGGTCTTGCCTGCTCTATTTCCAGAATTTTGCTCTATGCTGTATAACTGTATATAGTGGTTCTTACGATCGTCAGTTTTGTTATAAAGATGATTCTTTGAGAGGGCCCCTACCCCTTGACATCTGATAGTTGCAAGAGTGGCTTCTGTTTGCTTCAGTTTCTACTTGACTCGATTTTCTTCTTCTTCTTCTTTGCACTTTTATGGATATCCTACTTATTGTCGGTCTTCTTTTCATTCTTTGTGCTTTTACGGATATCTTACTTAATGTTGGGCTTTTGATTGGCAGGCCTTGCTTGCATGACAGTTATGTTTATCACGACATTTCTTATGGCACTTGTTATAATCTTCGTCTGGCAGAGAAACATCCTACTGGCTGCTGCATTCCTTCTCTTATTTTGGTTCATTGAGGGTCTTTATCTGTCGGCTGCGTTCATGAAAGTGCCTCAGGGTGGATGGGTCTCTCTCCTTCTTGCTTTTGTCTTTATGGTCATCATGTTTGTCTGGCACTATGGAACACGCAAGAAGTACAACTTTGATTTGCACAACAAAGTTCCTTTAAAATGGATTCTTGGACTGGGGCCCAGCCTTGGTATTGTGCGTGTGCCAGGAATCGGTCTCATATACTCAGAATTAGCAACAGGAGTGCCTGCAATCTTCTCACACTTTGTGACGAATCTCCCTGCTTTTCACAATGTGTTGGTTTTTGTTTGTGTAAAATCTGTTCCAGTACCCTATGTCTCCCCCGAGGAAAGATTTCTCATTGGCCGTATTTGTCCAAGACCCTACCGTATGTACAGGTGCATTGTGAGATATGGGTATAAGGACATCCAGCGAGATGATGGGAACTTTGAGAACCAACTCATCCAAAGTATTGCGGAGTTCATCCAGATGGAAGCTGTTGAACCACAGTTCTCAAGCTCTGAGAATGCATCATTTGATGGGAGGATGGCAGTGATTAGCACCCGAACTATTCAATCGAACTCGACCTTAGTAGTATCTGAGCAAGAAGTTTCTGGTGCAAGTGACTCCATCCAAAGTAGCAAATCCCTAATCCTCCAGAGTTTGCGATCTGCGTATGATGATGAGAACCCACAGGTTCGGAGGCGACAGGTGACGTTTCAACTGTCACAAAGCCCTGGCATGGATCCTTTAGTTAGGGAAGAGCTTTTGGATTTGGTCCAGGCGAAGGAAGCTGGGGTAGCATACATAATGGGACACTCTTATGTGAAGGCAAGGAGATCATCTTCATTTTTGAAAAAGCTTGTTATTGATATTGGGTATTCATTTCTCCGTAAGAACTGCAGGGGCCCTGCTGTAGCACTTAACATTCCCCACATTAGCCTTATCGAAGTTGGCATGATATATCATGTTTAGTGATTTTTGTGATGTAAGGGTATTATTCTCCACAGTCCAAGCTCTTCTTTGACTGAATCAGTGGGGGATATGGACGAAATTAGTGCCTTGCCGATTGGAGAAGGTTGAAGTTATTTGCATTAGGATAAACCAAACCAAACCAAACTAAACCAAGTCTTATGTCCCATTCTCAGTTATTTGAATTAGGATCTGGAACAAAAAGATTTCATGTAGCTGTTTGAATTTTTATTTATTTATTTATGTTTTGCACCTTATATGTGTATAGAAGACAGAGTTTTGAGTTTCATGTCAACCAATAATCTGAGAATGGATTGATTGATCTGAACATGGGTTATTATTTATTGCTTCCAGGTTCACATAATTTTACTCCTCTAATTACTAAATCTGTTTTTAGTATGATATTGAGATGTAATTTTGGAGTTTACTTTGGTTATGGCAGATGCTGGTGGATGTTGGGTTCTAAGCTTTGGTCTGGGTCTGGCCAAGCACGGGAAAGCTTCTTATTTATGACAGACAGACACCGTGATTCCAACTGAAACCATGCTTTCAATTAGCCTCTGAATGAGTCTCGGATATCATAAGAGTCGAATGACTGGGATCTTCTTTGGTCCATTACAACAAAAGTTGGCAAATACTAAAGAGCAGACCTAACCTAAGACTAAGAGGGGGTCGGTGTGCATGGATCTTCCTCTTCCTCTTCCTCGACTTTTCATATAATATATAGCAAGGGGACGCAAATAAGGAAGAATTCATATGGGTTGAACTTGAAGTACATCTATATAATAAAATATAATACAATTCAAATATCAAAAGATAAAAAAAATGACTTTTGTTTTTCGCGGTTGAGATCTCTTTAAATTTTATTTTAAAGTTAATTCAACGACTAATATTAACACCCTAAATTTAATAGGAAAAATAGACGATGTGTTTGAGATAACTTTTTAAAAGTATTTTTAATACTTATAATTTCTTATAAATATTTTTTTTTTAAAAGTTAGTGTTTGGAACCACCCCACCACCACCACTATCACCATCACCCCCAATCCCCCACCACCATCACCACTACCACCCCCATCGCCCCGCCACCATCACCACTACCTCCTCCACCCCCCACCACCATTACCATTACTACCACCACCGCCACCCCACCCCACCCCACCCCACCACACCACCACACCACCAAACTACACCCCCACCATCATCACCATTACTACTACCACCTCCACCGTCGCCACCCCACCCATCGCCTCACCACTACCACCACCCCCCGCCCCTTACTACCACCATCGTTGTCGTCATCGTACCACCCCCTTACTATCACCACCGTTGCCATCCCACCACCGCCTGACCAGCACCATCCCCATTACACCCACCACCACCGTCACCTCCACCCCACCACCACCCTACCACCACCGCCACTGTCCAACCATCACCCCTACCACCACTACCCCTATCGTCTCACCACCACCCCTCACGACCATCACCACTAACACCACCACCGTCATCGCCACCGCCACTGCCACCCGCCACCACTACCATCGCTCACTCTCACTATAACCGGTGCTTAAATTTATTTCTCTCTCATCTATATTTGTTGTGATTTGATTTTAGATGTGAATACAAATATATTTATTGTTGACAATTTTTTTATTGCTTTGTGCCTTCAAGCACAGACAATAACTAGTATATATATATATATGACCCTTGCGCAATATGTATTATTGATTATTCTGAGTCTGACCTCTAGGCTTCATCTGGATGGATTTTGTTGTTATTTTTCCCTCCCTCCAAAAATCTTCCTCATAAGTCTTCAGCTTGTCTGTTTTGGGAAAGTAGCTCAACTAATTATTTCACGGTCTATGGCCTTTTGTGCTCTCTTTGGGTCTTACCCTACAACTATATATATTACGGTCAACTGGGAAACCACCAGTTAGATCACCAACTTTAACCATCAATACAGGCAGGCCTCTCTCTCTCTCTCTTCCTCATATATATAAATGTACACACAATTAAAACATCATATATATAAATACACACACACACAATTAAAACATTAATTGAAGTAAATAGTAAACATATGGGGACAATGTTTTGGGCATACTGTTGGACTGCAGTAGTAATGTTGTCCATTTTGGTGCCAGAGGGTCGGGCTCAAGACACAACCTGCCTGAACCAGCTTCTTCCCTGCCTGAACTACCTAAATGGAAGCAGTAGAGGTAGAGAAGACCCCCCAGATAGTTGTTGTGATCCCTTGAAATCGGTGATCAAGCAGAAGCCAGAATGCTTATGCAGTATGATTAGCATCAAGGGCACCAACGAAGCTGAGCAGGCAGGCATCAACGTAACCAAGGCCCAGGAATTACCTGGCAGATGCGGACAACATGTTAACCCCATTGGCTGCCTCAGAGGTAGAGAGTACTAGCTTCACAGGCTTGACCTTCCTTAGGCTGAATATTTGTGAGAAATGAAATTTATATGTACATGTTTAATTTCATGAGTGTATGTTCAATTCATTTTCAGGTGCAGTACCACCCAATTCCAAGAACTCAGTTCCAAACTCTGCAAGCTACTTGTTCCAATGTTCAACCATGATAATGATGGCTTTTGTGACAGCATCAATGATCGTTCAGGTTCTGTGGGAGTTGGATTTAGCACATCCTACATCGTCCCTTTGTCTCTGACTTGGTTTTTATCTTGCGTACTGCATGCATGGTTCCTTCACTAAAACTCAGTTGTGGTTGTAACTGCACGTTTTCAGAAAGTCACAAGTAGCTAGTACTCCCAAGTCCCACCCCATTTTCACACCACAGACAAACACACATCATCGATCATTTTTCCGATGTATTAATTGTGCATGCCATAGCCATATCCATATTGATCGAACAACTTATCAAGGAGGAAAGTAGAGAGAGCAGGGCCGAGAGGTTTTCTCTTTGGTGTTCTTTTTTTTTCCGATATATGGAAACCAATATCCCAATTTTTTTGAAGGACTCCAAAGCTACCATTGAATAATTGGAATCCAATCAAAGTTACGAAAATTAAATATTATAACTCGATTAATTGACACTTCATAGATAAATAGATAGATAAGAGTTACCCGACGGACGAACCGTTATATTTTTATTAATTAAGAATATCAAAGAATTCTAAACATGAAACTAATCCAAATTGTTAGATAAATACAAAATGGTATGAAAATGGAGTGCTTGCTTGCTACCTTCAAATATTGTTTCAGCTTTTGTATGTATCTAACAAATTATAACTGAATTTTATTTTCTTATTGTAGTGTGTGTGTGTGTGTGTGTGAGTGGTGTTTATAGTGGTGGCAATGATGTGTGGGATTGAGACACAATTGATTGATATGTAAATCAAGTTGTTGATTGATTGCCAATTGGCACCAAATAAAGAAGTTCAAGTGCCATGTCATTTGGACTCTAAATTTAGTCCCAAAATTTGATCAGTGTAACATTACTGTTAAATTATATTTGAATTACGCGTCAACCCTTTTGTTTTATTGATAATCCAATCAACAACCAACATGTCAGCAAAACTATGACCAACATAAAAGAATTAGGTAGATACAACACAACTCATTACATTTGATTCTATCCTTTTTGCACACGCACACCAGTCCACTTTCATCATCACCTTCACCCTTTAGCTCAAGACGCCATAACCGAACTGATGGACCTTATTGAAGCTTAAGCTTAAATAAATAAATAATCAGACTTATAATAAAAAACAAAACCGAGCCTCTAGATGTGGATAGGAAATCTCATTATTGGGCTCAACCATATACATCTGAGCATTTACCATCCCAAAAAGCTTCAAATTAGATAAAAAATAATATTCTATTAAATAAAACCAACTGAAAAACAATCAAATCAAATGAACCCTCCCTCTCTCCCTCTCTCATAACCAGCAGACTAACCATCGACCCATCGTTGGCCACTATCCTCTTCCATTCTACAGAAATCAACTGTAAAATCAGATAGGAGAGAGGGGATGTGTCTGTCCATGCGCGTGTGTGTGTATTGTAGAAAACAAAAGAAAAGCATTTCCCAAACAAAAAAAGTGAAAAGGGACGAATGTTTCTACAATTAGTTAGTTCAACGTTTGATAACATGTTGGTTGACTAGTAATTACCCGTGCTTGAAGGCACTATGTAATTTGTTAAAAAATTACAAATATTTGTCCATGCCTAAAGCCGATGTATAACTCATTTACGGCAATCAACCATATATATGACCCACTAATATTTTTTAAATTTTTTCGACAAAATATCTTTTAAAAATAGGGCATTTGAATAATATCAACTTGTATACAAAACATGTATAATCAAACTTTATTTAAAGAAAATCACGCTCCAGTCATACATGAATCAACATTTGCGGAAAAAAAAACATGTTCACCATTCATCATCAATTATATCTTAAATGGTCCACATGTAAAATTTAGTTGAGAGTTTACAGGTCAGAATTTCAACATTCATAATTAATTATATCTCCAACTCCAACAATATATTCATCAATACTTATACTACTAACATATTATACTTAAGCTAATAGCACACAACCATGCATAGACAATATCCAATATAATAATAGTGAAAGGATCCACTGATGCTCGGTGATCATGTATAGCAATTCAATAGCAATGCGGAACCTTCATTCAAGATGAATAAAATGGAGTTGGAGAGAGAGATCATAATTAATAAACCAAAAAAAAAACTAAATCTTCTCATCATAAAACATGACAACCAGCAGGAAATTGCTAACTACCATCACCACCATCAACTGCATAAAAGAGAAAAATAAAAATAAAATATCCAAAGCAATTCAATTATTACTAACTACAATTGCTAAGATATCAATTACCCAACCAAAAATCTCCTGCCCCTCTCTGGAGATCTTTGAGAGTATATTATTTTACTCTATTAGAATTAAGTTTAAGTAGAGTTCGATGCCCAAAAATCCCTAATATTGATACGTACTAAATGGTATCATAAAAATGTCTTGTGATAGGAATTGAAATAAACTAAGTATAGCTTTGAAACAATGTTCAAATCTCCAAACTCAAAAAGTTAAAGGCCCCATTTACCTCAAGCACAGTTAATGAGAAACAATAAAAGAGTTCAATCTTACCTTGAACCAAGCAAATTAAATTAAAAGGACGAACTTGGTAAAAATATACGAAGAATTACTTGTTTATTATCATGACTTATAATCGTACATAACCAAATATCTCTCATTAGAAGATAAATCAGTAATCTTAACTTATAATTAAACACAATTAAATTGCAAAAGAAATAAGTAAAACTATGTTTTAGGTTGAAATATATTTAACATAAGAATAACAAAAAGTAATAGACGCCAACTTGAACGCAGCAAATTAGACAGTTAAAGGTAACGACATGTCCCTAATAACAAACAACCTGCTTATGTATCATAGCTACGTGTGCCGCAAGTGGTGATCACTGCACAAAACTTTTAATCTGAAAAAATGAAATGAAGTCAAATTAAAGAAAGAAGCCTTTTGTCAAGAACAAAAGCTTGTTAATAGGACTATATTCATCATAGAGTACCAAACAATCAGTAGGATTGCATTTATTTCTTCAACGCCAAATAATACGATCATCCATATGACATTAGTACATAAACCCATGATTAACAATGTACGCTAGCAAACTAAAAACACAATCAAAGAAAGAGCAGTTATAAAAAACAAATTAAATGAAAGTAAAAACAAAATTACAACAATAATTTCAATGGTAATGAAGCAAAAAGGGGCTTACTCTAATGGACATCACATACCAACCTTATTATCCTTCAAATATCCACTTTCAAAAGAGGAACTCAAGATACAATTGAATACAATACAATTAAAGCTAGGGAAAAAAAATTGTTGTGGTACCCTCACAACCAATGTGACAAAAATGTAATTCTCGTTTATTTTCTTTACTACCTTTTTAACCTACACTACCCAAACATGTTTAAAACCAATAACCGATTTTTTGATAAAAAAAAGAACCGATATATTGAATACAGGTATACAAAATATATGCATATACTTAGAATTAATATTTTTCCCCTAATGTTTTTTTAATGACCATGAAAAAAAAAACTAAATAGATTTTCTGTGGTGTTAATGAACATAAAAATGAAATAAATTACAAAAAAATTTAGAGGGAAAAATTTAAGGGAAGTAAAACATTTGAAGAGTTGGTATGAACTGTGGGGATGTGATGGCGGCCATAGGGTGGTCAGGGGTTGTGGTCGGTATGGTTGTAATTAGGGGAAGAATTAAACCTTAGGGGAAAATTTACGGGAAGAAAGACCTTTGGAGAATGGGTATGAATGGTGGGGATGTGGTGGTGGTCACGGAAGGAAAGGCAAGAGACCTCGGGAACAAAAAAAGGCACAAAAAATATGAGCCCATTGCCATAATTGGTGGGTTTCATTGCACCCCCATTGACGGGGCAGAGAGAGCAAGAAAAGGCGCTAAACAATAGGAAAAGGAAAACAATTAAATAAGGAGAGGAATCGAGATATAGAGAGAAAGCGAGCAAAACCTGGTATCGGTGGCGGTGACAATGTCGATGGCTAGCAACGTTGGTAGAGAGAGAAGTCATGAGAGAGATATTGTGAGAGGCAGATGTATGAGAGGACTGGCAGTGGCGGTGACAATGTCGATGGCTGGTAGCGTTGGTAGATAGAGATATTGTGAGAGTCAGATGCATGAGAAGAGGTTGAGAGACGTATGAGAGGTTAAGATAAGTCTTGAAGAGTCCTAGAATTAGAGGTCTTTTGAAATTGTTGGGTAAGAAAATATTGGATGAGGAGTTTTGGCCGTTGGATCAATAATCGTCAAAAAATCTGAGCCGCAAAAAACTAAAGACAAAGAAATTTAGCTACTTTATTATATAGATTAGTGAATATTTGTAAATGAGATGATATACTCATCATCATCAGGAAATAATTTAATTTCATATATAAAATAACCATTATTTTTGTCTCAATTGACTTATTAACATTGATTGGCAGGGGGATTTATCCAGGTTTTGCACAGCGGATAATTAACACAAATAATACTTGTTGAAAGATAGAAAAACAATAAAAATATGAAACAAAAATATAACGTGATTCGATACAACATATTCACCTTAGTACACCGTACCTACATTCATGGATCAAGAATCTACATCAACGTATTGTTCATTGAAAAATTGATCATCTGATAACTGATTACATACCTATCCATAGTATATTAAAACTCTTTCAAGTTATTTCCTATTTGACTAGGTCACTAATAAACCTATCAATGGTTTATTAGGACTCTTAAATTGATTACTCAACAAACTCTCATTCATGATAATTAAAGAGTTTGAGTCAAATTCCAACACATAAAAGATGTTATGAAATTTTAGATAAAATAAAAAATAAATAAATTATGACAATTTACGAGGAGGATGTGGTGGTGGAAAATTGAAATCTATATAATAAAATAGTTAGAAAAGTTTGTCTTGAACTTTAAGCGGTTCAAATCACTTGACGATTATTGATCCGACGGTTCTTATGCGAAATTTTGTTAAGACTCCTATCTCTCAGCTAACTCTCTTTCCTTATCTCATATTAACTGATAAAATTATTTCTCCCTAATTGAACTTTCATTCTTTTTACAACTCTAAGACTCCCTCATCTATCATATAACTCTCTCTCATATCTCTCACACGTTTTAAACACACAATCTTCCATCTCTCTCTAAGCAATGTTACATGAATTTAAAAAGTAGACTTAATAATTACAACCATTCAACATTTATTGGGATCCATTATCTATTCAATGATTGTGATTATCAAGTCTACTTTTTAAATACCCATTAAAACTCTAATAACAAGAATTATATCTAACAAATTATAGGTTCATTAACATATGTCATCATCTATCTATCTATATGATCATAATTGAATTTTCATTCATTTTACATCTCTCTCCTATCTCTCATACATTTTAAACCACACACTCTCATATTACTCTATCTCTCTATCTACCTCATACTCACACACTCTCTCTCTACCATAAACACATATAATAATAAAGTAATATGAGTTGAAGAGTTTGGCTTTGACAACTATATATATCGAATATTAACAAAATTAATCTAATACCCATTAAAACTTTAATAATAAGGATTCTCTAACAAACAATTTAAACAGACACACTCTCATCTCTCATACGTTTTGATGATGCACAAAATTGACTTTGCACACCACTAGTCAAGTAATTTGGATATTAAGGTAACAACTAAAGCAAAAAGAGAGAGAATTTATAGTGGTTCGGTCTGTATGACCTACGTCCACTTTGGAATGGCAAAGAGTTGCCGGTATTTTATTGATTCCGGTGAGTATAGAGAACAGAGAGTTACAGGTTGGAGAAGGAGAAGAGTTTTTGTGCTCTGTCGAGTGTGATGTCCCCCAAGTGTTGGTGGGGCTTACATTTAATAGCCATTCTCCAACAGAGTGGAGCTATTAAGTGGCAACTATCTGGCTATCCTGGTGGAACTTGCAGATTCTCCTCAACGGGTGTGGGAGCTCCCCGCAAGACCCGGTCTATGTTGATTGCTTCCAAGGTGGTAGAGAAGGTAAGGGTGCTCTCTGGATCTTGTAGCTAAGCCGAGGCAGCTCCATGGTGCACTTAATTGAGCTTGAATCTTATTGGGCCTGAGTCTTCATAAGTTTGAGCCTTTAATTGCAACTGGGCTTCAGTATGGTTTTGGATCTTTTGGGCCTGGCCCATCATTTGTCCCCCAATGCCCCGTGTCCTAGGAAACTTGGTGAAGGGGGCATTTATTTGAATCTTGAGTTCTTGGTGGTGGAGACTTCCTCTGCCAGATGATTCTTTCCCCTCAAGGTATTATTTTAGCTTCACTGAACATCTCAGCTCTTTCTATTTTTACCTGGGTTTCTAAGAGAACCCTTGGTTCTTGATTTGGGGCTTTTTCCTCTTTTGTAAACCCTAGGTATAAATAGAAATTTCCTTTCTTTCTCTACTCATTTCTTCCATCTTGAAAATAAGAGCTCATTCCTGAATCTTTTCCCCTTTTCCATAGAAGCTTTGAGGTAATGAGAGATCTTTTAGGTGTGGCATCCGAGGGGACCATGCCGAATGAGGAAGATGGTGGGCAAAGCTCTATTGGAATGGTGGAGAAAGCAAGGGACCCGCCGGCCATTACAGCCGTTCGTGCGCGGGGGAAACTTCCTATCATTGCTGGTGCATCGCAAGATGAGGTGGAAGTAGGCGGTTACAGAGCTCGTGGAGCTGCAAGCATTGGAGGAGGAGATGCCCCGCTGTCCGCCGCTGCCATGGGCGTGCAAGAAGGAGGCGAGCAGACCCCAGGCGCTGCTGCCCACGCAGTGGGCGAGCAGCTCCTGCGGGCTGCTCCGTCTGAAGATGCCATGGGTGTAGTGGGGAATATGGTGGGCGCCATCTTGGGCGCTGAAAGCGTTGTCCTGGACAGCTTGGGCGAGCGGGGAGGCGAGCTGGGTGGCGGCGTGCAAGGCGTGCAGCAGGCTGGAGTGAGGGCTGTCCAGCGCAGCGGGCGTGCAGCAGGCGAGCAAGGTGGGCGAGCAGGGGGTCTTCTGAACAGCCTGGGCGAGCTGGGCAGTAGCTTGGGCGCCCCTATGGGCTTCCTGGGCGCCGAAGACGGTGCAGGGGCAGATCTGTGCGCCACTTTGGGCGCTGATCTGGGCGTCAGACACGCCGTTTTCGCGCGGGATAGCAGCCTTTCTTCAGTTGGAGGTGCCAGGGAGCGGCCTGGAGGGCTGGGCAGCAGCATGGGCGCCCCTGGGGGCTGCCTGGGCGCTGGAAACGGTGCAGGAGCAGATTTGAGCGCTACTCCAGGCGTTGATCTGTGCGCCAAAAGTACTGTTTTGCACCACATTGAAGGGCTAGGCACCCCTCTAGGGCCGAAAACTGCAGGCGACAAGGAAGTTTTGGGAGCAGCTTTTGGTGATCACGGTTCGATTCCACCAAGTGTGTCTGGAGACCTCTCAGGTGGTGACTCAGGCCACTCCTTACGGCCCCAAAAAGAGCAACGCAAAGGCAGAGTGGGACCTGATGGTGGCGGGTCCAAGGTAAATACACTTTTTAGTCTGTTCAATTCGAGCGAGGATATTTCTAGACTTGTTTCTGTTTATCATATTCCTCCGACTGTGTTGTGTCGCCGGGCTGAGATGGGTGAGCTTGCTTGCGACTCCTCCTCCGGTGATATTGTCGTTTACGAGGAGATGCTTGAGGCTGGGCTTAGATTCCCTATGTCATCTCCTATTTGCGGCATTTTACATTATTTTTCCTTGACCCCGGGACGGTTAGCTCCTAATGGTTGGAGAGTCTTGTTGGGCTTTCTTGCATATTATGGAGGAAGGTGCACTGTGAATAAGATTCTCCTGCGGAGTTCTATGCAGCTTATAACTTGAGCGAGACCCCTGCTCCAAATAGAGGGTGGTACTATTTTACCACGAGAAGTGGTACGGTGCTTACGGGTTTGCACTCCAATTGCCACAGCTGGAAATCCCATTTCTTTTTTGTTGGTGGAGAGTGGGCTGCCGAGGTCGACAGGGCCTTGGTACCATCACGGTGGGGTGCAGCTATGAGACCCGGTATGCCGTGCATGTACTTTTTTTTTTTTTTTTTATGTGAATATATGCTCACGATTCTTTTGCAGATATGTCTGTCCTCTCCAAGGACCAAGAATGGAAGCTGGAGGCTGTGAAGGCTTGTCCTGACAAAGATGTGGGTGCTCTTTTGCCCAAGGATGCCAAGGCCGTTGCTCCCTCTCCGAAATTTGGTGCCTCTGTTTTGAAAAGAAAAGGTATGCTGAATCTCTTATACATCCTTCTCTTTTACTTGGTGTTATTCATCTAAATAATCCTTCCTTGCTTTTGCAGCGAATAGAACAACGGTAGTGTCTCGCTATCCTAGTAGGAGTCCCCTTCCTTCTAAGGTGGCGAGGAAGGGTGATACCCCTCAGGTGACTTCTTCAACGGCTCCGCCTGTGGTGTGCTCTCCTGGGGGTTCTCCTACGGTGGTGCCTATTCAGGGAGGGACTCCTCCCGTTGTATCTCCTATTCCAGAGTCTTCCTTTTTGGCTTCATCTTCTACCCCTTGTTCATCCACTCCTCCTGCGATGGCTTCTACGAGGACGCCGATTCAGAATGGTCCCATGCTGGGCAATCCGTAAGTTATCAGGGAAAAACTTGGGAGATTTGTATTTCCACCCGAAGCTAATGAGATTAGTATGCTAGGCACTCAGGGAGTTATCAACACATTCTTGGAAGGACTGGCTCAGGTAAGGGTCTGCAGTTCCCTTTATTCGATCATCCTTTATGTATTTTGTTATTCATCTATCTTATTTCTTTTCCAGGCTTCGACCGCGTCTGTATGTTTGCTCACAAGGGTCCATTTCTATAACCATCTGAAGCTTAGTCATGAGACTATAACAAAGCAGCTTCTAGCTACTCAGGAGAAGATTGTTGAGCTTGAAGCTGCCGGCAGGACTTCCCAGGTTGAGCTAGTGGCGTCCCATGAGAGGGCGGCTGAGCTTAAGGCTGAGCTGTTGGCGACCCGTGAGAGGGACGCGCTCAGAGAGGCAAAGCTTGTAGAGGCCCGTGGGAGGGCGACCAAGCTTGAGGCTGAGCTGTTGGCGACCCGTGAGAGTGACGCGCTCAGAGAGGCTGAGCTTGTAGGGACCCGCAAGAGGGTCATGCTCAGTGAGGCTGCTTGCTTGAGAGCCAAGGCAGAGGTGAAGGCAGCTCAGAAGAAAGCTGAGGTGGATCTTGAGAGGTTTGCAGAGATGCGAGCAAGGGCCATGCTCAGCGAGGCTGTCTGCGTGAGTGCAAAGGCAGAAGTGAAGGCAGCTCAGGAGAAGGCTTCTCAGGCTGAGGTGGTTCTGGAGAATAGCCTTGCTGATGCTTTTATTGACGGTTATGAGGAACTCCGGGGAAGGGTTTCTGTTTCTTACCCGGGTATTGACCTTTCAGGCTTCGTGCCCACTGAGGCGCCTGCTGATGGAGATGGAGGCTCTGATGATGCTGAGCACGATGCTGAGGAGGAGGAGGATGACGACCGTGAGAGTAATTAGAGTGCTGGGACTTTTTTTTTTTTTAGAAAGACAGTTTGTAGTCTTACTTTTGTACTGATACTCATTTGAAATTGAATGAAAATTCACAAGATCTTTTTGGAGTAAAGTGACAGAAAATTTTATTGACTTATTGCTCATATAAAGCAATATTGGGTAATAATTCCCAAAAAAGGTACATTGAATATAGATAAAACCAAGTCCCAACTTCCACTACTTTGATACTCTCAAGGTGTCATTGATAATACCTCTTCAGGTGCTCCACATTCCATGGATAGGGTAAGACTTTCCCCTCAGAATTCTGGATCTTGTAGGTGCCCGGCCTCACTACCTCTGTTATAAGGTATGGTCCTTCCCAATTTGGCCCCAACTTCCCTTCGCGTGCATCCTTTGTGGCGAGGATCACTTTCTTGAGGACCAAGTCCCCTAGTTGGAAGGAACGAGGCTTCATCCTCGAATTGTAGTACTTTGCCATGCGTCGTTTGGACTCCGCGTTGCGGACCACAGTCATCTCTCTTGCTTCCTCCACCAAGTCGAGGTTGATGTGTAGTCCTTCATCGTTGGTGATGGGGTTGTGGTGCTGCACCCTTAGAGAGTGTACCCCTATCTCCACAGGGATGACCGCCTCAGTTTCAAAGGCGAGGGAGAAAGGGGTCTCCCTAGTAGGGGTTCTTGGCGTAATTCGATAGGCCCACAATACGCCTGGCAGCTCGTCCACCCAAAGACCCTTCGCTCTTTCAAGCCTTGTCTTTAAGTTGCGTAGCACCGTTCTCACCATGACCTATGCTTGTCCATTTGCCTGCGGGTGTGCTGGGCTGGAGTGAGGTTGTTTTATCTGAAGGTCGGCGCAGAAGGAGTTCAGCAGCTTATTGTCGAACTGCTTGACGTTATCACTAACCATGGCATGGGGAATCCCGAAACGACAAACCAGGTTCTTCCAGATAAAATCTTTGATCTTTGCGTCTGTGATTTTGGCTAAGGGTTCCGCTTCTGCCCACTTGGTGAAATAGTCGACTGCCACCACCACGAATTTGCACTGTCCTTTGCTGAGGGGCAAAGGACCTAGGATGTCGATGCCCCACTTAGAGAAAGGCCATGGACTTGAAATGGTTGTTAGCTCCTCTGGTGGTTGCCTAGACACAGTTGCAAAACGTTGACACTTGTCACATTTCTTCGAGAACTCCTTGGCGTCCCTTGCCATGGAAGGCCAGAAGTAGCCTTGTTTGAGCGTCTTGTGGGCAAGGGAGCGCCCTCCAGAATGGTTCCCACAGATCCCCTCGTGGATCTCTCGCAGGGCATAATGAGCTTCTTCGGGAGAAAGGCACCGCATCAATGGTAAGGAATAACCTTTCTTATACAAAGTGTCTTGCAGGATGGTGAACTTGGAGGCTCTTATCCTCAGTTTCCTGGCCTCTAGGGGATCATCTGGCAGCACACCTTCTTGGAGATATGCCCTTAGTGGGGTCATCCAATTTGACTCAGCTGATGCGCAGTTGACATTTATGGCCGCCATATCTAACTTACTTGGCTCGAATTGGTGACCAATGAATGCTGGTCCCGGTTCTCCTAGTGGAGCCTCCAAGGATGAGGCGAGTCTGGCGAGTGCATCCGCATCCATGTTGTCCTCTCTTGGGATGTGACAGATCTGGAAATACTGGAACTTCGTGATTAAGCTTTTTACCATACTAAGGTATTCCTGCATTCTGGCTCCCTTCGCTTCAAACTCGCCATTTACCTGATTAACTACCAGCTGGGAGTCACTGTAAGTGGCAAGATGCTGGGCTTCCATTTCAACTGCCAATCTTAATCCAGAGAGGAGGGCTTCATATTCTGCCTCATTGTTGGAGGCAATAAAGTGAAGCTTTACTGCATACTTGAGAGTTGTGCCATCTGGGCTGGTCAGTATTAGGCCCGCTCCTCCTCCTTCACTGGTAGATGAGCCATCTACATAGAGTTTCCAGAGTAGAAGAGAGCTGGGTTTTGAGATTAATATGGGAGACTGGACACCTGGAAGAGCTGCCTGGATGCCAGAAGGACCAGCCTGGGAGCCTGGGATAGTTGCTTGGGCGCCTGGAGAGCCAGCCTGGGCGCCTGGAAGGACCTGGGCTCCTGGAGGAGTTGCTTGGGCGCCTGGAGAGACATCTTGGGCGCCTGGAGGAGTTGCTTGGGCGCCTGGAGAGCCATCCTGGGCGCCTGGAGAGCTAGCCTGGGTATTCTCGTTGCTTCCTTCCTCTGATGGTGTAAGCTCGGCAACAAAATCTGCAAGGGCTTGTGCTTTGATGGCAGCTCTTGGTTGGTATTGAATATCGAACTCGCCGAGCTCTACTGCCCACTTAAGAAGTCTGCCGGATACGTCCTGCTTCCCCAGGACTCTTTTCAGAGGTTGGTCTGTGATGACAACTATGATGTGGCTCTAAAAGTAATGTCGTAGTCGTCTTGCAGTCGTGACCAGGGCGAGTGCTAGCTTTTCTAGCTCTGAATACCTCACCTCTGCCCCTCGATATGCCCTACTCACATAATAGATGGGTTTCTGTGTTCCGTTATCGTTTCTGACGAGCACGGAACTTACTGCTGAAGAGGAAGCATAAAGGTATAGATGGAGAGCTTCTCCTGGAGTGGCATGTGACAGGAGGGGAGGTGTAGCCAAATAGGCTTTGAGTCTTTGGAAGGCCTCTTCTGCCTCGGGTCCCCACTCAAAAGCCTTTCGGATAATTCTGAAGAAAGGGAGACATTTGTCTACAGACTTGGAGACGAACCTATTAAGTGCTGTGATTCTCCCATTGAGGCGTTGGAGCTCCTTGGTTGAGGAAGGCGTCTTCATGTGAAGGATGGCCTTGATCTTGTCTGGATTCGCTTCAATCCCCATCTGATTGACCATAAAGCCCAGGAACTTTCCTGACCCCACGCCAAAAGCACACTTCTCAGGATTGAGCTTCATGTGATAGGACTTCAAGACACTGAAGGTTTCCTGGAGGTGATTGATGTGGTCTACTGCTAGGAGACTTTTCACCAACATGTCATTCACATATACTTCCATCGTTCGCCCAATTTGAGACTCAAACATCTTGTTCACCAACCGTTGGTAGGTTGCTCCTGCGTTTTTTAGCCCGAAGGGCATAACCTTATAGCAGTAGGTCCTCTTTGGAGTAATGAATGATGTCTTCTCCTTGTCCGAGGGGTACATGCTAATCTGGTTATACCCAGAGTATGCATCCAGGAAAGTGAGCAATTCATGCCCAGCGGTTGCGTCGATGAGGAGATCGATCCGTGGTAGCGGGTAGCTGTCTTTTGGGCACGCCTTGTTAAGTTCTGTGAAGTCGACGCAGAGGCGCCACCTCCCATTAGTCTTAGTGACCATCACTACGTTGGAGAGCCATTCAGGATATGCTACTTCTCTGACGGCCCCGTTGTCTATTAGTTTTCCTACCTCTTTGTCCATAGCTTGGGCCCTTTCAGTGGAGGTGCCCCTCAGCTTTTGGCGAACAGGCTTGTGGCGTAGGTCAACATTGAGGCGGTGTGTGGCCACTTCTGGGTCGATGCCCTCCAGGTCTGCATGCGACCATGCAAAGATGTCCATGTTACGTCTCAAAAAATCTATTAGTGGGCCAACTAGATCTACAAAAAGGGAAGAGCCGACGTATACTCTTCTGTCTGGGTGATCTTCATCCAAAACCATAGGGGTGAGCTCCTCCACCGGTTCTCCTCTTTCTATGGTGGAATCATCCCTCGGATCTAGGATTTCAACTTGCAACGCTTCCTGTGGCTTCCTGGTCTTCATAGAGGAGACATAACACTCCCTTGCCGCTAACTGGTCTCCTCTGACCTCTCCGACTCCATTTGGGGTTGGAAAGCGGAGGATGAGATGATAAGTGGAGGGCACAGCTCTTAATGTGTTAAGAGCAGGTCGCCCCATAATGATGTTGTAGGTTGACGGGCAGTCTATTATCAAGAAATTGACCATGACGGTGGAGCTTCGGGGTGCTGCTCCGGCTGTGACAGGAAGAGTGATGGACCCAAGGGGATATACCTTCTTCCCTGAGAAACCAATGAGTGGTGATCTGATAGGTTGCAGTCTCTCCCTGCCCAGGTTGAGCTTGTCATAAGCCTCTGCGAAAAGAATGTCTGCAGAGCTGCCACTATCCACCAAGATCCTGCGTACTTGGAAATTGGCCACGGTCATGGTGAGCACCAGGGGGTCATCATGGGGATGCTGGATTCCTTCCAAGTCCCTATCCGAGAAGGATATGACCTCACTGTCGCCCTGCTTCAGCGCCTTGGATGGACGCAACTCGTCGAAGTGCCTCGCCTTTTTGGCGTGGGCCTTCGTTGCGGAAAGTGATTCTCCACCTCCTGCTAGTCCTCCCGAGATGGTGTGGATCTCCCCAATGGGCTGTGGATCTTCCTGATTGTGAGGTGGAGGCGGTGCTTGTCCTCTTCCGGCTACATACTGGCGAAGGTGTCCACGTTGAATGAGGTCCTCAATTTGCCTTTTAAGGTCATAACAATCGTCGGTGTTGTGACCATGGTCGCGATGGAAGCAACAGTACTTGCTTGGGTTCCTGCGGTTTGGGGGAGACTTCATCCTCCCAGGCCACTTTACTGCGGGGTCCTCCTGGATCTGGCATAGGATGTGCCCGACAGCGGCGTTGAGGGGAGTAAAGGCTTGTCGGTCCCTCTGAGGAGCAGGACCAAGTCGGTCCCTGACAGGTACCCTCTCTGTCCTGTTGTGCTTATTGCTAGTCTCCTCTTGTCGTCTCTGTCTCTTTCCTTTCTCTTCTCCCCTGTTCTGGATGTCTCCCCTCGTCTGGCCCTCGTGATGTCTTCTGCATTCATATACTTTTGGGCTTTGGCTAGTAGCTCCGGCATGCTCCTTGGTGGTCGCTTCATCACCGAGAATAGGAAACTTGAAGAGTGGAGGCCTCCCAAGAATGCAGTCATGGACACCTTGTCATCTGGTTCTTCTACCTGAAGGACCTCCTCGTTGAAACGAGTGAGGTAGCTCATCAGGCTTTCGTCTTTGTCCTGTTTTATGCTGAGCAGGTGAGTAACGGGCTTCTGGTGGCGGCGCCCTCCGATGAAGTGTGACACGAACGACCTGCTCAACTCAGCGAAGGAGGAAATAGAGGCCGGAGCGAGCTTGGCAAACCACTGTCGAGCAGATCCCTTCAAAGTGGTTGGGAATGCTCTGCACATGATTTCGTCGGGGACACTATGCAGCTGCATTAGGGTTTTGTAAGTCTCCAGATGGTCCAGTGGATCTTTCTTCCCGTCAAAGGTCTCCACCGATGACATTTTAAACTTTTGAGGGAGGGGGTAGTTCGCCACGTCCGGCTTGAAAGGCGTGTCAGTTCGCCTCACAAGATAGTCCACAGTCTCAGGTCCTTGCGCCTTCATGGCATTGAAGACGTCACCTAGCTGATTTTGTACTTCTTTGATTTTCTCATCCCAATGATTGGGGGCTCCTCTGGAATGAACATGGAAGTGACTCCCATGTTCCATGCTTTGATTCTCGCCTTCATCTTCTTGGAGATGAGGGTTTCCACCGTGAGAAGCAGGAGGAGGAGGTGGAAATCCCTCGTGATGGGCTCCCCTGAGTGAGGCGCCCAGGGGGACTCCAAAGAGGGCGCCCAGCCCTGCAGGGTTGCCTAGGTGTGGAGCGGTAGGGTGTGGAGCAGCAGGGTGCGGAGCAGCAGGGTGTGGAGCAGCAGGGTGCGGAGCTCCTTGGCCCTCAAGATGTGGAGCTCCTTGTCCAACGAGCATGAGTTGCAGTATCCGCTGGTTTTGGGCCACCAGCTGCTGTATGGTCTCCAACATTTGCTGAGAATTTGGTGCTAGAGCGTTCGGGACAGGGTTGGTAACTGGAGGAGCAACCTCCTCCTCTCGTGTAGGATTGTCTTCATGTTGGTTCATGGACCTGGTAGTGATTGCCATTGGTTCAGTAAATTGAATGTTTTAAAATGAGAATTTTGTCGATTCCCACAAACGGCGCCAAACTGATGATACACAAAATTGACTTTGCACACCACTAGTCAAGTAATTTGGATATTAAGGTAACAACTAAAGCAAAAAGAGAGAGAATTTATAGTGGTTCGGTCTGTATGACCTACGTCCACTTTGGAATGGCAAAGAGTTGTCTGTATTTTATTGATTCCGGTGAGTATAGAGAACAGAGAGTTACAAGTTGGAGAAGGAGAAGAGTTTTTGTGCTCTGTCGAGTGTGATGTCCCCCAAGTGTTGGTGGGGCTTACATTTAATAGCCATTCTCCAACAGAGTGGAGCTATTAAGTGGCAACTATCTGGCTATCCTGGTGGAACTTGCAGATTCTCCTCAACGGGTGTGGGAGCTCCCCGCAAGACCCGGTCCATGTTGACTGCTTCCAAGGTGGTAGAGAAGGTAAGGGTGCTCTCTGGATCTTGTAGCTAAGCCGAGGCAGCTCCATGGTGCACTTAATTGAGCTTGAATCTTATTGGGCCTGAGTCTTCATAAGTTTGAGCCTTTAATTGCAACTGCGCTTCAGTATGGTTTTGGATCTTTTGGGCCTGGCCCATCACGTTTATCTCATCTCTCATATAACACTTTCTCTCTATTTATTTCATACTCACTCTCTCTCTATACACCCGCCAACACACACACACCAATATCAACTCCTACAAAAAAAATATATATATATATATATATTAGGTATAATGATTAAAAATATAAATTGTGTACATATTAATATTTTTTAAGGGTTGTGTTTTTAGAGGAAGTTTTGTCAAATTTTTTTAGAAAATAGTATTTTCAAATTGATTTTGAATTGTGTAATTAAAAAAAAAAAAAAATACTATTTAAAAATATTTATATTATATGATCGGTGCTCGAATTTTTTTGAATTATTTAGTACCTTCATACACGAATTATTATTAGTCATTTTACATTATTGTTACTTAAATCCCCCTCCCTCGGGGGGCGGCGCAAAAATACTTTACATGGTTTGAACCAGTGTTATTAAAATCGAACCGGACCGGTCGGTTGAACCATGAATTGAAATCTAAGCCGGTCCGGTTTTTGAGTTAGATCGTATAAGAAATCAAACCGGCTTTGAACCTTTAAACTGGACGGTTTTATAAAAAAACCGGAGAACTGGGTGGGTTTTTTGAACGGGGCGGTTCAAATTTTAAGTGACTTGAAAAAATTCAAATCAATTTCAAATCAAATCAATGTTTTCTCATTTCTGTCATTGATTTTAAATTAAACAATGGCATTGCCTTGAAAAGGCCATTGCCTTGAGAAGGCAAAAAGGCAGGCCTGGTATAATTATTATGAAAAGTTTTAGTTACTTTTTTTTTTTTTAATTTATAGGATTATGTGTTTATGGTGTTAATTTTATAGCAAATTATATATAATATATTGTAGATATATTTTATATTTTTAATTAAATTATTATGTTTTATAATTTTTTATGTTTTTATTATATAACCGGTCCGACCAGTTGACTCAACGGTTGAACCAGTGAACCATTAATCCGATCCCTCTACCGATTTGATGGCCGATCCGGATCTGATAACATTGGTTTGAACTGCACCGAAAAAGAGAGAGAAAATATCAGAAACAAAAAGAGTGTCCGATAATGCTTTTTTTTTTTTTTTTTTTTCTGTTCCTCCGGCTAAAACCCATTCCAATTCCAAAACCCCTCTGCCAATCACTACCTATGGCCGCAGTGGTTGAGGTTGCGGTGGCTCTGTCTTAACTCTTAAGCCCCAATTCCAATTCTGTTAATTCTTGTATAAACCCTGTTCCTGTTGTACAGATTAGCAGCAGCAGCAGCTATTCATTCATTCAGGAATTCAATTTTGTAAAAAAAGAAGAAGAAATGGCCATCGTCAAAACCTCTCTCTTCCCCATCTCCATTTCCGGAGCAGAAGATGTTCCCTCTCTTGTCTTCTTCAAACTGGAATCTTCTCCGAATAGGAGGCGGCTGCTTTGGAAGCTCCAACGGAAACGTTCATTTTCACCACTATCAGCCTCATTAGTCAGCGCAACCAACAATGCAATCTACACACAAGGCGTTTCAATCCCCGGAGCCAATTGGTCCACCACCACCACCAACTTTCCGCCATCAAGGAACAAGATTCAGCCAGAGAGGGACGCCATCTCCATTCTCCACGAGAGGATTCGACGCGAGCATGGCAACAGAGAGGCTTTTAGGCCCGCTATGGGTTCTGAAGAGGCCGACAAGTACATTCGGCTGGTAAAGGAGCAACAACAGAGGGGACTGCAGAAATTGAAGGGCGACAAAAGGGATGGTAATGATGATAGGACTAGTTTCAGCTGCAAGGTCGATCCTTATACTCTTCGTCCAGGTGATTACGTCGTCCATAAGAAGGTCGGCATCGGACGATTTGTAGGGATCAAATTCGATGTGCCCAAGGACTCCACGGAGCCAATCGAGTACGTCTTCATAGAGTATGCCGACGGAATGGCAAAGCTTCCCGTTAAGCAAGCGTCTCGTATGCTCTACCGCTATAACCTGTACGTTTTCCTTCTGGGTTGCTTTTCTTCACTAATTTGCTACCCCTTTTTCTTGTATTACATACCTAATATTTCGTTTGTCTTTGACGTTATTCTTTCTATTCTAGTTGTTTAGAAGTTTATGCAAATGGTTTACACCCTCGTCCAAAGCACTTTTAACCCGTGGTTGAGGGGTTTCCAGGAATATAAAAATAACTATAATGTTCACCAACTTGTTTCTTAGTCTTTGCAACCATAAAATATATTCAAAATTAGTATGTAGGCTGTCTTTGAACATCCCTCCAACCCCTGCATTACATATCTGCGAGCATGAGGTGTGAGTGTGATTTCTGCGACTGTGCTTCCCCGTCTCTCCAGACAGGGTAAGCAGTTCTATCTGATTACTGTTTTACAAACTGCCGTAGGATGTGTCTCTATATATGTCACTGCCTCTTCCCTGAGAAACCCATATGCAATTTGTTTGCAATCCCTGCAATCTGATAATTGTTTCACATTTTATGCTCTTTCCAGTCCAAATGAAAATAAAAGGTCACGGACCTTGAGCAAATTAAGCGACCCTGGTGCATGGGAGAGAAGAAGGACAAAAGGAAAGGTTGCAATTCAGAAAATGGTTGTTGACTTGATGGAATTGTATCTACACAGGCTAAAGCAAAGAAGGCCTCCCTACCCAAAGAGCCCCATCATGGCTGAATTTGTTTCTCAATTTCCTTATGAACCCACACCAGATCAGAAACAGGTATCTTTTTTCTGCTTTTGTTTGTTGTTCTAGTAGGTTTCATTCCCAGAATTAGTTAAATCATATGGTTTTTCATAGCAGGCTCTTTAAGACGCCAAACAATTTTTTTTTTTGTCGTTTCCAACAAAAGATGTATATTGAAGTCTGTATTCAAGAAATCCATTAGTCATATACACGACTTCTTGATATAATTGAAAAGAATAGTATTTTACATTTTTTCTAATTGTCCTACTTTGCTGGATGCTCTTGATGTATATGGCTTGGACCCTCTTGACAGGCTTTCATAGATGTTGAGAAGGATTTGACGGAACAAGAAACTCCAATGGACAGATTAATTTGTGGAGACGTTGGTTTTGGTAAAACTGAAGTTGCATTACGTGCCATCTTTTGTGTGGTATCAGCAGGGAAGCAAGCTATGGTGTTAGCACCAACAATCGTCTTAGCTAAGCAACATTTTGATGTAATTTTGGAGCGATTCTCAAAGTATCCGAATGTCAAAGTTGGACTTTTGAGCAGGTTTCAGGTACGCTAACATCTGGCTAGTTATGCCCTCTATTCTTGGGCTAACAAGTTGTTATTTAGGTGCTGTAGGTCAGAATGGTATGTTAGACATTGTTTGATGTTTATCAGTGAAGTTTGTTCAAAAAATGAGAGCGTGTTAGAGTTTGATAAATTTTTATTGAGCATTTTCAAAATATTCTATTAGCTTTCTACAATTATTTTCGGACTTCTTTCTGCATCTTTACTTTCTCTTTGTAAAAGTATTAACTATATCACGTTTGCTCTTCATTTCTTTTACACGATTTTGGATATGTTCATATTCATTTTCCAACGTTTTCTTAGTTTCCCATTATTTTTGACTCTCTTTCCGGAATCAAATATTTGATGCTTAGATTTTGTTGATTTCTTTTTTTTTTTGGTGTCCTTTGATTTTGAATTCTGTCCTACAACATCTTCTTGGTCCTCAAATCCTAAATTTGACAATGAAGCACGATATCTTCCAGAGTTGCATTAGGTGTTGTGGTTGTTGTGTTCAGTTTATCCCAAATTTAAGCATCCATAATCTGCGTCAGAAAATGCAGTGCGTCATCATTTTATTGCCCTACTGTTGGACAATAATATGGGATAGCACTAGAACTTTTACCCTCTTGTGGGATAATCTGTTACAATATGCAGACTAAATCAGAGAAAGATGAGTATCTGCGTATGATTAAACATGGGCGACTGGACATTATTGTTGGGACTCACTCGCTTCTTGGCAGCCGTGTTGTTTACAATAATCTCGGTCTTCTTGTGGTTGACGAGGAACAGGTGTGCTTCCTCATCCTTTATGCTGTGAATGAAATCCCCTAGTTGTTTATGTGCATCATCACATACATAGATTTCAATTTTCTTGTGTTTATCTAATCAAAAGAAAGCAATGAATTTGGTAATAGCAAAATTAGAACAAGAAAATAAATTCCTATATTAGTTTAAGTGAGGCCAACAAGTCGAGGGAAATTTGTCATGAAGTGGCTTTATGTGCTAGTTCTGGGCCTTCTTGTTAATGAGGAACATATCTGCCTCCAAGTTTTCTTCTGCCTTCATGTAATATAGATATGCTCCTCATTCACCTGCATCATTATCGGTCATGCTATATTGTTCAAAACTAAATTGTTTTGTTAATTTTGGGTGAATGGGTGATCAGATGTTTTGGGTGTCTTGCAAGTTTACTTTTACGACCTTAGGATTCCTTTTTACATGTAAATTAGTTCAAGTTCGTTGGTAGCTGCCTAGCACGATGGGTTGGGGGCAAAGATTAAAATTTCATTTCAAAACAGTTGAAATGTTTCCCTTTTTAAGGAAAACGAAACGAATCAGTGATAGAATCGAAATTCTAAATACTTTGAGGTATTTTATAATGTTTCAAAGTGTTTCGTAATGTTTCAATATATTTACACAATTGTTTTAAAATATTTGAAGATGCTTTGGTAATAATTCAACCAATGTTTTGGAAAAATAATTCTCAAAATTTTTATTCGTTTTCATTCTATTTTTCGAAACGGGACGAAATGTTTCCATTTCTTAGGCGACCAAAATAATGCACCGAAACGAAATTTTGATCCTTGGTTTAAAAGGGGGGGGAGGGGTTGTGAATTGTGAAGTGGAGTAGAGGATGTTTCTACTTAATTTTCGTAGTGTCATAATAGATCAATGCATTACTTACCTTAACCCAACCTGATGGCTATCTGTTCATAGTTACGTGTCGGGCATTGAGTAAATATTCCAAAACATTTTTTCTGATTATTTACTCTTGAGTAACTTCCAGTCAAGAGTGTCAGCATGATTCTTTTATCCAGGAGCTGAGCTTTCTTTGAACTGAATTGTTAGAAAAAAAATAGCGAACTTCTTGAAGTTACATATTGCCTCCAGTCGTGCTCTACACATAGGTGCCAAAAAAGGAAGATTACTGCCAATGCCCTCTCAGGTTGGCTAATCTCTCCAAGTAACATTTCTAGTTTTTCTTTTTACTGAACAATTAAAGCATTCGACCTATAAAGGAACTCTCTGGAACCTCGACCAATTGGAGACGACAGAGTATAGTTGACAAGGAAAGCAATTGAACATCAAGTTCTGTGGCCTCTCTCTAGTATGCTCAAATTGTATGGATATATTGGTTATCATGCCTGACTATTAGAAGAATGCTTGACTTTCATGTGCAATGCTTCTTTTGATTTACAGAGGTTTGGTGTCAAACAGAAGGAGAAGATTGCTTCATTTAAAACTTCGGTTGATGTTCTCACTCTTTCTGCAACGCCTATACCAAGAACCCTTTACCTAGCATTGACTGGATTTCGTGATGCTAGGTAATGCCACAGATACTAGTCAAAGTGTTTTAGTAAATCTTAGGGTGTGAACTGCTTTATGATTCATATATCTATCTGACTTTTTGAGTATCCATCACACAATTCAATTTTTTAAATGGTATGTGTTCCAACATTGTCTAGTGGACTTGCGTCGTCGTTGAAAACAGTTTCGTTGAAAATATTCCTGGTGGCTTGTTCACTTAGTGTCTGAAATGAATTTTTTATCCATGGACCTGCGGCCCTATGTACAGCGCCTTAGTGGGAGATTCATTTCAATTGACAAAGTGCTCATTTTAAAATTGATTGGTCTATGATACTTTTTTTTTGGCATCTTTATTTTCCATCCAGTCTGATTACAACCCCGCCTCCTGAAAGAGTTCCTATAAGAACCCATCTATCAGCATACAGTAAAGAAAAGGTTATATCAGCAATTGAGCGGGAGCTGGACCGAGGTGGGCAAGTATTCTATGTTTTGCCTCGTATCAAAGGTAACCTAATTACCAATTATTTCATTTATCTTTTTCATTTAGGTTTTGGTATTATGATTTATATATGTGCACACACATATCATCCGCTTTCCATGTCTTTCAGTTAGAAATCAGTTTTGTACCTTTTTAAAAAAAAAAAGAAAGAAACAGTTAAAAGATTGAATAGAAGATTGTAAAATTTGTGCACATGAACTGAGCAATTTGCATGGGCTTTTTAGTTATAGCTCGCACAGTTACTGTTCTATTTATTTGTGGTTTACCACCCTCCACAGGGCTTGAAGAGGTGATGGAATTTCTTAAACAGTCATTTCCAAATGTTGAAATAGCTATTGCTCATGGAAAGGTAATCTTTATTTTACTTGATGGCATTTGTACTGTAGATTGCTCCAATACATTACTCAAAAAAAGCTCCAAATATCTAAACATCCATCATATAGTAAATGACATAGTTCCCTTTATTTTCTTTTAGATGGTCATGCAAGCTTGGTTTCACATATCTACTCTCTTTCTTGTATAATTTTCCCATTTTAAGTGTCTATTTTATTTTATGATTCAGGGCGATTTCCCTGATCATTTTGCATTTCTTTTGTCAACCAGAACATGTCATTCTTCAATCTAGTATTAGGCTAATAGCTTACCTTTTTTTAAATGAAAAACCATTCAAATGTTAAAAAATGAGTTGAATTTTTTATGAGATTTAGTAAGACGAAAAACAGAAAGTTAGAATCTATACTACATAATAATGCAGTGAAGACCCACTGGCACAAGCAAATATTTGTATATGAATATGGTTATTTATGTTTCATGGTGTGTAATTGTTGACTATATCAATTGTGTTTTAGGGAATTGCTGAAAGTTTGTTATAGTTCTTTCATGCAGTTTTCTACTTGTGAAAAGATTTTACCATGTCTGGGTATCAGCTTTTTTTCAATTTCCGAATTACATTTTATAACTTTGGAAAATTGAGCTCTTAAATGTCATTATTTGCCCATTTTTGGCAGCAATACTCAAAACAGCTTGAGGAAACCATGGAAAACTTTGCACTAGGAGAACTCAAGGTTCTTATATGCACAAATATAGTAGAAAGTGGACTTGATATCCAAAATGCCAACACCATCATAATTCAAGATGTTCAACAATTTGGCCTTGCACAGTTGTATCAGGTTTTGTTTTTTCTTTGTTCCTCTCTTTTCTTGATTTTTACTTGCATGAGTGATAGGAATATTAGTATGAAAATGCGGGATGCACACATAACGTTCGAATTTGATTTTCAACCTAGTTATCTTTTTTACATCATCAAGTTTGTTCATTTGGAAGTGTTTCTACCCTGAATTAATGAAGAACTTTGTTTTATTTTCCCTCCCTCTACTTTTTGAAATTTATGTTATCCGCTCAAGAACTTCTCTCTCTCATTTATTTTCCATGCGGGTAAAAGAGTAATCGTTAGGTTATTATAGCGTTTTACACAAAGTAACAGCTCATGTTGTGGTTGCAGGAAATTGTCTGTAGGAAATGATATCCCGTAAGACTTTCATGACTTTTTGAAACTGTGGTTCTTCTGATTTGCTGTGGTTAATGGACATACATGTGCGCATATACATAGCCATAGATTACTTTTTTCTTTTGTTGACTCCTCATTATCCTCTTCCTCAAGTTTTCCCCTCTTTCTATATAGCTTTTCTTTTTCAATTTTACGTAAAAAGGAAAAAAAAGAACTAGGAATGCTCCAAGACTGCATATAAACCTTAAAAATCCATGAACCTAGAAAGGGGGAGGAGGAAAGAATGAGGAGTGCTCCAATGAGGCATATTTAACTTTAACCAATAAAAAAGCTAGGGTTAGAACCAAGTGTACCATACATTTGCTTAAAAGAACTTTGGTTTTCTCCAAAATCCCTGAATTCTAAAATCAGGAAGTAGGCCCACTGATACATGGAATTGGTAGGACTTGTTGACCCATGTACCAAGTACACAACCTTGATGTCTTTAAGTATAGTACAGCCTAATTGAGCCCACTTGATGGGATTGGTGCCTTTTTAATGGAGTAGATCTCTCAAACGCAGCTCAAGCTCTGCTGAAAAACCATAGCAAGCTACACGGGCTAGTCTGGCTTGGTTCAAATGAGATGTTAAATGTGGAACCACATAGCGATTCTGATCAGAGGACCCATAGTGTTGAATGCTAATTGTCTGTCTTATGGTCAGAACTCGAAATTTAATTAAAAAGGCATTCAACTTATTGACTTTGAGTTTCTGTTGCAAATTATTTATGCTACCAACTTTCGATTCAAGCTGACTCCTGCATGGTGTTAATTAGGGTCAGTTTCTTATATAATGAACTTGGAAACAGACTCAAGCTTGGTTTAACTACAAAAAACAAGCTAGCTCGAATAAGACTATCACAAGCTTGGTTTCGTACTTCTGTCCTACTCCCTCCCTCGCATGCGCAAGTAAATGCTTTGGAGAACAAACTGGGTGGACACGTAGGGTAGAGCCATTATAAATTAAATTATTTCTTTGTATGCATAGACCAATCCAATTTTAGGCATGCTTGAATTGATTTAGAGTGTACCTTTTCAATTGTTTGGATAATTTTGTTCATAGAACAAGTGATAGTAATAGTTATTGCAACTTCATTTTTCTTAGAGTTTCTTTTTATTTTTCGTTTTTCTTTTACTTCCATTCCAAAGTTGCGTGGAAGGGTGGGGCGGGCAGATAAGGAAGCTCATGCACACTTATTCTACCACGATAAATCACTGCTTTCTGATCAAGCACTGGTATGCTTTCTTTCTTTCACGTTTTCTTTTTCCATTTCCTCTCTGAATATTATATATGTAAATACTAAAGCTATAACAATGTAACCTGGAGATTATCAGATGTACTATCTATGACGTAGCTGAAAATATAAATCAATACAGACAAGAGAAGAAGAGAAGATAAATCTATCATATATTCTAATAATCAATGATAATGGAAAAGAGGTACAAGAGACATACTATAGCAAACGCTACAATAAGAAAAAGACTAGACTACCCCTAATGATAAACAAATATAAATAGCTTAACAGTAGCTGTTCTCTTACATTTGTGCATTGTTTTTCCATTTTTTACTTATCAAGAAAACAAAATCACTTCTCCTGTTTTTAGCCAATTGATTACTCTGATTCCTCATGTTCTAGATCTTCCTATTTGCAGTTACTGCTGCAAGATTTTTGTGTTGATTCATATGTGGCTTGAATTAAAATTTTAAGGGTGACAATTCAGGAGAGGCTTGCAGCTCTAGAAGAGTGTCGCGAACTGGGCCAAGGTTTCCAACTTGCTGAAAGAGACATGGCTATAAGAGGCTTTGGTAATATCTTTGGTGAGCAACAAACAGGAGATGTTGGAAATGTTGGCATTGATCTTTTCTTTGAAATGCTTTTTGAGAGCCTGTCCAAGGTCTGTTGTTCTCCATGATCTGTTTTTCATTTAGCTCTATTGCGCCTTTGTTACGTGAATCAATTGTTAGCTCTTACTGTCATCTTCAATGCCTTCAACCTCGTTTAAAATTCCACTTGTGCTGTGTTTTCCGAACGAAGTGCATAAATCATGATATATAGCTACTCTCCATAATTGTTGAAATGCCTAAAAACATAAGAGTTGCTGCTGTCCAGTTTCTTCTGTGTATTGAAAATGTTGAACTAGGATTGCACATTTTGCTAGTAGGAGTATTTACACTTGCTGTGACTTCCAGTTTTTTGCTCTTACATCTTAAGTTATTCTTTTGGTTGAAATCTAGGTTGAAGAACATCGTGTAATCTCAGTTCCTTACCAATCAGTGCAGGTATTTGCTTGAAATTATCTGAGCTTTCTTCATATTAGGGCCCGTTTGGTAACAATATGTTTGTGTTTTTTTTTGTTTTTTTTTTCATTTTTTGCTAAAAAAAAAACAATAACGCGTTTGGAGTGTGTTTTTATTTTTTTTTTAGTTGATCAGTTTTGCAAACAATCCCGAATTTTAAAAACATCAAAAGAGGTGCTTTTGAAAACACGGCAAAACGGAAACACGCGCGCCCCTTTAAACCATTTAATGAGGTCTAGCCTTCGAACTCCATTAGCAGCAAAAAAATGATTTTTTTTCATTCCCACTATAAAAGCATTTTTTTTACCCCTTTTGCTCTTCTGTCGTTCATCTCTCTCACTCTCACTCTCACAGTCTCTCGTTCATCTCTCTCACGAGGTAGCGACAAAAGAGCTACGAAGGAGCGACAAAGAGCTACGAAGAACACACTCTCTCTCTCTCTCTCTCGCCCTTCTCTGATGAGTTCTACTGGAGTCATGGTTGGGTTTTGTGGGTGGTGGTGGAGGTGGATTTCGGTTGCTTTCAGTGGTGGGGATGGGTTGGGGTTTCGGTGGTGGCGGGGGTAGATTGGGGGTGGGTTTCGGAGGGTTTCAGTGGTGGAGGTGGGGGTAGGGGTGGGGGTGGGGTTTCGGTGGTGGTGGGGCTGGATTGGGGGGTGGGTTTCGGTGGTTGTGGCAGTGGATTGGGGGTGGGTTTTCGGTTGGTTTCAGTGGTGGAGGTGGGGGTGGGGTTTCGGTGGTGGTGGGGCTGGATTGGGGGGTGGGTTTCGGTGGTTGTGGCAGTGGATTAGGGGTGGGTTTCGGTTGGTTTCAGTGGTGGGGGTGGGGGTAGGGGTAAGGGTGGGGTTTCGGTGGTGGTGGGGGTGGATTGGGGGTGGGTTTCAATGGGTTTCAGTGATGGGGTGTAGTGGGGTTGGGTGGTGGGTTTCCATAGTGGGGTTGGGTGGTGGTTTTGGGTGGTCAATGGTGCTGATTGGTGGGGTTTGGGTGGTGAATTTTTGGTATAATACCAAACAAGTTTTTTATTTTTAATTTCACAATTTTTAAAATATAAATGACTACCAAATATGTTTTATATTTTTAATTTTTATCACACAAAAAACAAAATTTTGTTCTGTTTTTTTTAAAAAAAAAAACATAAAAACAAAAACGTTACCAAACGCACCCTAATTACTTAAATTTTGTTGATATGTTTTAAGATCCATTTGGCAATTATTTATATTTTTTAGCTGTCAGAAACTTTCAAGATGTCTGGAAATGGGAAAGTAAATTCTGAAATTTCAGAATCTATTAAAAAATTTGAGCAAGTGGTGCACCAAGGAATTTGAATGTAATGGTCCTGAAAAATTTCAAGCAAAATATTTGCTTACTGGGTGAGTACCCATATTGCATATATTGAAATATAAGGGCAGATCTTCATTTGAAGATACATAAGAAATAATTTAGAGTAAGATGATGCATACATATATACCTTACACATATCATGCATGTATAACACTGTGTATCTATCGTAGTTTTGGGATTTGTCTGGGCTCTCATATGCATCATAATTTGTTAGTCAATATTCTATGTAAGGATAAAGAAAAAGAACTTCAATGTAGTTGGAGAACTTTGTTACGATTCCTGTGTATTTTTTTTTTTCAGCAAGTCCTTTCCCTGTGTATTTGGTTTTTGTGTAGTTAGGCTTTCGTATTTACCTTCAGACTGATCTGGGGGATAGGTGCAAATTTGTAGATTCCACAAATTGCTATCATTTTGTTATATTTCCCAATGTCAGCTTGATATGAATATAAATCCTCATCTTCCTTCGGAGTACATAAATTATCTGGAGAATCCCATGGCAATAATGAATCAAGCTGAGAAAGCTGCTGAAAAAGACATCTGGAGTTTAATGCAATTTACAGAGAATCTGCGCCGTCAGTATGGAAAGGAGCCTTACTCCATGGAAATTCTATTGAAGAAACTTTATGTGAAGAGAATGGCAGCAGATCTAGGGATTACCAGAATATATGCTCTGGGAAAGATTGTTGGCATGAAAACAAACATGAACAAGAAGGTTTTCAAGCTGATAACATACTCGATGGCATCCGACATGCACCGAAATTCACTTGTTTTTGAAGATGCACAGATTAAGGTAGTTATGTTTGTACCTATATCTGAATATATTTTTGTGTTAGTTTCTTGCTCCTCGATCTCCCCAATGATTGCTCCATGATTATGGAAACAAACCCAATAGCCAAAGGCTCGTAGGAGACTAACAACAAAATTGTTGACCCACCTTTTTGTTTGATCTGTGATCTTGAACTCTACATTTTTCAAAGCTACAGTTTAACGAGAGGTCACAAAGATAATCTTTTGGGAATTTAGCTAATGTTGACTTGTCAAAGATCCCTCCATCAAGTGTTAGTTTTTGTATCGTCGACCTTTTGGAGGGGCTCATTCCTATCTTTATATTCTTCCATCCTGTTGACGTCTCTTCAAGATAAAAAATTGCTTCTTAATATCTTTCTTTGAACTTGCAGGTTGTTTATACATAGTTATCTCATATTTCTCTTCTTCTGCTTACAGGCAGAACTGCTTCTGGAGCTGCCAAGAGAACAGCTGCTAAATTGGATCTTCCAGTGTCTAGCTGAACTTCATGCTTCACTACCGGCCCTTATAAAATACTAGTTCCTACGGCATAGAGATGCTAATTCTTGGGCATGTCCATATTATAGATCAAGATGATATTGCATCAGGTGATTCCATGGATGTGCAAACAAAAAGAATCTGTCCATCATCAGGTCTGCTGGATAGATCCCCCTGGTATTACGAAGCAGGCATGGTTTTGCATAAATTAAATGTTATTAAATGCCATTGGAATAGCCATTTTAATACTTGAATTGAGCAATTCTTGTGGTGGTGAATGGTGATGATGTCTGCCGCCTGACCAGATTACAATGTTTGTCAAATGCAGAATAGTATTTGAATGTAAGCTATGCAAACTCGAGTCTCCAGATCATTTCATCCTTTAGCTATCCTGACTGACTAGCATTCCCTTTGCAGGATTATCAATGTGAAGGGTGCAATGTTAGGCCATTACCCCAGGTAATATCTATCTATCTCAAATATAAAGGAAATTCTTCGTTCTAGGAGTAACTTTACAGAACTCTAGTCAGTTATGTGGTATTCCTACCTCCATCCTCATAATTCTTACAAGGAATGCTTTTATTTTTGTATTTGCTTTACCTTGTTGGAACATTTACTGTAAAGGCGGATTTTAAGCCTACAGCAATACACATGTAAATCTTATCGAGCATCATTGTTTTTTTTTGAAGGGTGCTTGGGGAAGTGTTGATGATAGGAAGGACTATCAAACATGTGTTTGAATGGGAATAAAATGGTTTTCCATTCAGGTTACTATTAAGTTATTCTCATCTGAACAATATGATTTGAATCTAATAGTTGAAAAGGTCATAGAATTGTCAAGCCAATCCATTTTGGTACCCATAGTAGTATAGTATAAGCCTTAAGGGGACTGGTTAAATGATTAGATCAGGTGCTCAAATCCATTTTGTTCGGGGATTTGTACGAAAATCCTTAAAAGGAAATAGTGAACAAAAGCAAACAATCCAATCTAATCCAAAGTGGATGCTTGAATTTCAATATTGCTTTTTCAAAACAAAGTTGGATTAAGTCATAATTTTTGGGTTAAGTTACAAATTACAGCTGGATGGAGCCAAGCCAATCAATCACAAAATAATTTGAGATTAATTTTGATACACTCTATCAATATTAGTCAATTTGAAAATCCACTTATTTAATTAAGCAGTCAAATACTTGACATAATTGCAAAATCGTAAGCATCAAATTCATCATTCATAGACTTAATATGATGTTTACGATTTTGCAGTCAAATAAAAAAACCAAAAAAGAATTGACCAAAGACACCACCGTTGGTATCTGTGTTTATTGATATCGAGTCTTCACAAATTTAAGGGTCCGATGAGCGTATTTTGTAGTAGTAGTAGTTTGGGTGGGGGTGGGTATCTTAATCTAAAAGTAAATTTTTGCACCTACTTTTAATAATCAATTTTTTGAATTGTATTAATTCACTTCTCACTCGTATATTGGGCAGGGCATACATAATTACATACTACTGTACTGGTGCGTGCTTCTATGATTGGGTGGGGTGGGATTGGGTTGGATTGGATTGGAGACTAATAGTAATGTTTCCTCCATCCACCCAGCGTATGGTTTTTGTTTTTCATTTTTGATTTGGTTGGTTATATCATGTATTAGGATTACTGAGAATGAGCTTCCAAGATATTCAGAATGGCGGCAAGCCCTCCTCCTCTGCCTGGCGTGGTCGGGCGTCGTCTCAGAATCCATCGCAGTCCGTGGCCGCTGGGATTTTCCAGATCAACACTGCTGTTGCCGGATTCCGTAGACTTGTCGAGGCCATCGGAACTTCCAAGGACACTTCAGACCACCGTCAGAAGCTGTCAGTTCTCTCTCTCGAAAACTAGAAGGAATACTTGTTCGACTTACAGTCTTTTTTCTTGTTCCTCCCGCGTCTTGATCTATGCTCTTTCCGTTTTACATGTGATTGTAATGGTAATTCCTAGAATTAATTGGACTGTGGATAATGACTATTGATTTGGGGGCAGGCACAATACAAGGCAACGGATAATGCAGTTGGTGAAGGAAACTTCTGCTAAGCTCAAATCCCTTAGCGAATCCGATCGCGGTGCCAACGTTGATGTACGTTTCCCTAATCATTTCTCACACTCACACCTATCACCCCCATCTCTTCTTCCTTTACCAATTCCGTCAAAATTATTATTATTATTCATTTCGGGATTTCATGCTTCTGTCCATACCATACACTCACCTCCTCCCAATTTTTTCAGGTGTTCCCCTTCTTTCCGTTTCTTTAATAAACCTGAATTTCAGCTTTTATGTCATCTAACTCAGATGTCACATGTGACATGAAATGAAACCCTTCCAATTCTTATTATTTTCTTACGACATTGATTCAGAAAATTAATTATTCTTTTATTTGAAATAAAAAAATTGCACAAAGGCAATAAAGCGATCCTGTATGGTACTAACATGTGTTCCAAAATAAATCTAGTGTACTCACCCCCTTTCCTAGTACTCTAGTAGTGAAAAAAACACAAAATGTAATACACGCGTTTGTTTCTACATCATCCTTTCCGTGTTTAGGTCCTCCTGTTTCATTTGCTGATTAATGTACAAACCATCCTAGGGTTTATTAGGTAATCAAATGTTTTCTTGTCACCTGTCAGATTTTCAAGCAGACCCTAACTATAGATTTTGTGACCTTATCATCAGTCATCGTGGAGTATTGGGCCTGTAGGATATGACCATATGAGACAGTCGTATGCCAATCACAATATCATAGTAAGGTTATAATGAGGTTAATCACAAGGTACTGTTCATTGTTAGTGTTGCTCTAACATACTCAAGAAAGCTAAGCTAAAATCCCACAAACGCAATTCATTTGACCTTGATTTCAATTCCAAACTCATCTGCCAGTCCAAAGCTCTTCTGCTATATTGAACATGATTTTGAATGCCGTAATTTGAGCGTTATCATCAAGGTGTTCTTGCACGAAATAACTTTGCTAGTTTTAATTCATATCTCGTAATTGTCAGTGGTGTTAATATTTTATGGTATAACCAACAATATTCAATCGGGTTTGATATTCAGCCAAGTAAAAGATTAGAAGATGCTAAGCTTGCAAGAGATTTTCAGACTACCTTACAAGAATTCCAGAAAGTTCAACAGCTTGCTTCTGAGCGCGAGTCTTCCTTGGCAACAACGTAAATGTTTAATTCTTTCCTCCACTCCCGTTAGTAATTTTCATGCTAATCATGTAAGTAACTTATGTCTTCTGTTCTGGAAGCAGGTCTAGCTCTGCCGAGCATTTGGCTCATAATGTGGAACAGGAGAACCAGCCATTTCTTATGGAACAGAAAAGGTAGGCATGTACATGTTACAAGGTGTTTTCTTATATTTCTATTAGATGTTGGTTGTAATTACTGTGGAGATTTGTATCCTTTTAATTGCTCTGCATAGACATACGGATAGATTTCTTTTTAACACATTTATTTATCACTCGCATTACAATTGGAGAAATTACAGGGCTTTGAATCCTTATATATATCAGCTTTTCAGGACTTCCTTTGATTGGTTTCTTTTTTTTGTCATTTATGTTCTTATTTTTTATCTTTTATCATTTTCTTCCTTAATTTTTGACTAGGGCATCAGGTTCTAAGAGGAGAGATGAAATAGCTTGTATGGTAGTTGAACATGCTGAGCATCAACCTTCAGACGCTTATTCATAATTGAACTGTTTTTCCAGGTTTACTGGGGACATTACATAAGGGAAATTTGATTTGAAAAGGTCATGACCAAAATTCTTTTGGTTTGGCTGACGCAAACAAGTTTTGAAATCTAATTTAAGGAAGTATGCTAGATCTAATCATATATTCTTGATGTATTCACACCCAGACCTAGGTTGAGTTTTAGTTGCCTTTGACCAAGGGGAAAAATGGTCATTTCAACATTTCATTCAACTCCTTTAGTTGACTGTTGATCCACGGGAGCTAACTCTAGTTTCTAAAAGCATAGGGGAATAAGAGCAAACTTCATGGGTAATTTGTGTAATTTGCCCTTAAATAGGTACGTTTCTATAGAGTGGAACGCTAACATCCCTTACTACATGGGTGACACTGGCTAGATCCCAATTTTATCAGAGTGAAGTCTTTGGTTGAACTCTGTAAGGTCTCTATCTCAATCGTACCAAACCTCCATAAATAGTATCCCAAACAGTGGCTTCAGGATCTTCAATAAAAAATATATATAATCTTTAAATTTAATTGTTCCTTTCATCCCCCCCCCCCCCCCCCTCTCCAAGAAATGATTATCAAATGGCAATTTCCTATCGAAAAATCATCGATGGTAATTGAAAGGATCTGAAGATTAGAGGACTAGATAATCATTGCCGGTGGTGATGTCGGATGACGGTACTGTTATACGAGCAAGGAATAGAAGCATGCTTTGGGAAAACAATAAAGAGGTTGAATGTAAAGTTGAGAAAATTAATAGTTTCAAATTGACCACGTATACATGTTTTAGATAAATGTGGGGAGTTGTTAGCTTCACTCCATGTCAAGGAATGTTAGCATTCCCCTTGTATACAGTACGCTTTTTTTGCCAGCTATGCGACTTTTGTTTTCTTTTAAAATCTATACCTTTTTTCTCGGTATTCTTTTGATACTAACCATATTTAACTGGTTTTTTGGCCATCTTGCTATCACATTATCGTTAGTTGTGGTGGATATTTTAAAAGAACCTTCACTTACCACAAATTTTCATTGATTTAAATTACTCAGGCAGGAGGTTCTACTGATGGGAAATGAAATTGCATTCAATGAAGCCATTATTGAGGAGAGGGAACAGGGCATTGAAGACATACAAGATCAAATTGGAGAAGCTAATGAAATTTTTAAAGACCTTGCTGTTTTGGTTCATGAACAGGGTGTTGTTATTGGTGGGATATCTTATTAGCCACCCGAACATATCCTTTATATAGCACACTTTCTCTTCCCAATAGTGTAGCTTTCTGCTTTTATTTTGTCAAATCTGGTTCTTGTTTCCATTGTTACAGATGACATTCAATCAAATACTGAGGCTTCCTCTGCTGCAACCACCCAAGCAAGAGTACAGCTTTCTAAGGCTTCAAAAAGTCAGAAATCTAAATGCTCATGGGTAAGTAAATGTATACGTAGTTTAGCTTTTCCATTGTGATTTTGGGGGTTTTTTTTTTTGCAGGCCATGATTTTTTTTTGTGTGTGTGTGGTTGTTGTTGTTGGGGGGGGGGGGGGGGGGGGGGTTGTTGGTGCGGTGTGCATTGTCTTAAGTGCTTGCCTCACTGTTGGGCAAATTTGCTTTCTTTCTTGGTTGTTAAGTGATTGCGGTGAGATTCGAACACTAGCACCCGCTACTTAGTGTACCACCTCAAATTGGCTTTTAAGATAGCAGATGTTTATAATTTTGGTTGAGTATTTGGTCATTAAAATGAAAAAGAGAAGTTCTAAATTTCGGTAAATTTGTAAAGTTTAAATCCAAAAATACATTCATGGGTTATTGACATGAATTTGGCCTCTGATGAATGATATTAATGTGAAATTTGTATAATGGAATCCCAAGAGAAGTGGAAACAATATTGAAGTTCAACTGACAAAGATCACATCCAACAATGCCCAAAGGTGTCAAGGTTTTCTATGTGAATTCATTTCATTAGGAAAAATATAAGTTTGTGGAGGAAAAAACGTAAGTACAATTATGGAGAAAATGGGTGGTCAAAAGTTCCAAACACAGAAATTAAATTCCATTTTGTTACTGGTATAACTCTTAAAGCAAATTCTTCAATGTAGATCTGTGTGATGAACTCATAAAAGCAAGTAGTAGTTCGTGTCTCTCGTGTAGTCATATAGCAACACATTACTTTCTCAGTTCGTGGTTAATTGTTCCATTGGTTTCTAAGGAATTTCATGATTTTATTACACCTTTTTCATATATTCTTTCATACTCTTGTCGAAATCTTTGTATCTCATTTTAATTATCTCTCTGTCTATCTGTTATTGAACAGTGTTGGTGGGTGCTGGCAGTTATTGTGGTGGTATTGGTGATTTTACTAGTTGTCCTAATAATATAATTGCTGTGTGACGTTACTAGTTGGGATTTTGGTGTTGTTGATAGATTTCAAAGTGTTAATCTTTACATATTGGAGAGAATAGCACGAATTTCAAGGGATGTCTATTTGTTTTTCTTTTATTGCTGCGTTTTGGCCTTGTTATTGGTGGACACTCTACTATTTAAGTGCCATTGATGTAGTATTTACACGGTTGACAATCAGTGTCATCCTCTGTTGTAACGTGTATGAAGAATGAAATCGTAATGTCGCTCTGTACTGAGTGGTGGATTCTGTGGTGTTATTGAAATGATAAATGTATGAGGCTGCATAAGCTGTGTTTGATTTCATTCGTTCACCAAGGAAGATATTATTTGTCCTCTCTTATCACACCTCCAGCTCAGTAAGCTCCATTGGATATCAAGATTAAAGTGGTCAAGTCATCAAAATCGAGAGTGGGACTGGGGAGGGGGATGCATGCTTGAGTTAATTAGAGAAGCATGTAAGAATCTGGAGTGGGATTTTTAAAAATAATTGGACGTCTAAATGCTAGGATGTGGACAATTTATCAAGCAGCCTTTTGCCAAAAAGCAATTCACCTCTATATGCAACCAAGTCAAGAAGCCTTAATAGAGCTGATTACTAGGAGGTTGGCATGATGCTAGTGTTAGTGTGCACTGGATGAAACAAGAAAGATTGGCAAAATGGTGATGAAGGGTAGCTGCAGCTTCACACACCAAAGATACAAATAATATTATTATGTGTGTGAGCATTTGCTGCTTCTTCTTGTGTGAGCATCTTGGAAAAGGAGGGAGGCAAATATTAGATAATTTGCAATCCACCTCCATCCAGAATCAATCATACTTTCTAGTTGGGCCTGTGTAGTCCAGGCAGGCTGTGAAGGATATAGTGAGTGAGTAGTGTGTTCTGTCTACTCTGACTCTTGGCAATGGCATAGTGTGCTGCTGTTGTATGCGTACAGAATGGATGAATGTTTTTTAAGTGCTAAATGCTGAAAAAGAAGAAGAGACAGACGGCTCTGTTAAATATTTTTTTTTTTTAAAATAAAAAAAGAAAGGAAGAAGAAAGTCTTGTAAATCTAAATTGGCTGGCTGGCTGGCTGGCTAATCCCCATGCCATCTGGGAGAGTGGAAGAGCCGAATCATATCAATATCATATCATGCCCAACCAACGAGCCTCCTAAGTCAGAAAAAGAAGGAAGCGGGCAAAGTGGCTTGGGCCTGGCCGGCCTTGTAGTACTAGACTGCTAGTTGTAGTTGTTTGTAAGCAAAACAAAATAATAACATCGAATCGAAAAGTCTAAGTAGTAAGTAGTTGCGCGAAAACACAAGCAAGCTTCTTGGATCCCTTTCTCTTTCTCTCTTACAGAAAAAACAAAATTTAATAGAAAAGAAAACACATCAAGCTGGTTGGATCGATGATCTCTCTCTGTTTCCCTCTTATTTCTGTTTGTGTAGTGTAGGAACCTAGTTGTTGTTGTTGGGTGCTCTGGATTGGATTGGTGTGTTTAATACTAATAGAGACAGTTGTTGAGTCTGGAGAGGGGATTCTCTTCTGCTGCTGCAGCTTCAGCTTCTTCTTCTTTTTCTTCTTAATATATCCAATACTATCTACTATAATCATATTATTGGGAATTCATTCATTCCATTGGATTGGATTGAATTGAATTGGATTCGATGGCCGCCATTATCTATCACATATTCTCATCGTCGGCCCTGGTATCTATGGGATTATACCATCTCATCTCCACCACTAGGAACCACCTCAGGTCCCCTCGCGATTACTTCGCCAAACCCTATCATCCCCTTTCTCTCTCCTCCTGTTCTCCTCGACTCAGGCATTTGCAGCTCTACCTCCTCATCCTCTGCCTCCTCGTTGCTTTTGCCCACCAAACCCTAATCTCTTCTGATGCCGACCCGCTCCTCAAGGGGCGCACCCCCGTCCACCGATTCACCTCCCTCCAGGCCGCCGGAGTCCTATTCCTATTCCTCATCCTATCCCTCGCTCTCCTCATCTCCGAGACTACCTCCCTCTTACCTTTTCCGCCCGATCTCTTCTTTGGCGTCGCCTCCGCACTCTTCTTCCTCCACTACTCCGTCTCCTCCGCCTCTGCCACCGTCCAGATATCTGATCTCCAGGCCAAATGTGACTCCGTCTCCGCCCGCATCTCAGCCCTCTCCTCCGTCCTCTGCCTCGTCCTTGCCTGCCATCCTCGCCTTTTTGTCGCCGACGTTGGCTTGGGGGCTTCCCTCTGCCTCCAGGGTCTCTGGGTCCTGCAGACGGGCCTCTCCCTATACGTGGATGCCTTCATTCCCGAAGGGTGCCACAAGCTGTTGGACGTGGTCAATGGCGTTGAGGGATCCACCAAATGTGATTTGGAAGACTCCAAGTTGAGGGCTGTTGCAATTCTCGATCTGGTGTTCGTCGTTCACGTATTGTTTGTGCTCGTCATTGTCATGGTCACTTACGCTGCCGTTGCCAAGACCGTCGGGATCAAGAGATTTGGTTCTTATGAGGCCTTGCCCACCGGAGCCTCTGCTGATACTAATCACATCCAGATGAAGGCTATGACGGGTACCCAGGCCTGATGATTACATCTCTGGGTAGGTTTCCTTTTTCTTCCCCCCCACCCCCCCTCCCTTCTCTCTCTCTCTCCTACAAATTAGATCGATGTTCTACATTTTGTGCTCTCTTGGTATCTCAGTTCTCCATAAATTACTGTTTTTGACAATTATTTGCAGAATTTCTTAGTCCCTCTTATGTTTCCCCTTTTGGTTGACTAGCACATTGTAACCTCCTCTCATATGAATTTCACTTTGGGGCTTTGTTTTTAGTGTATACCGTGTAAGTGACTATATTTTTCTTTGCCTTTCATGTCATAAGATATCTTCTCCTCCCCAGTTATTTCATTAGTTTTGTTGATTATCTTGGTTTTGACATTGCACTTCTCACTTGGACTGACAATGCTTCGTTGATGATGCATCTCTTGGACCGACTCTGATAAACTAGTTTCTTTCTTAACTCTTGTTCAAACCTTGAGATCGCATCTTCTTCACTGAAATTTCTTAGTAATGCGCACTGGAGACTGAGATTATATTGATTATAGCATAACTATTTTAGACTGCATTAGACTTGTCCTGAGCTTGCTTGTACCTATAAGAATTGATTGATTGTGTAGAATAAACTTAGGATCATCGGTAATTATTATAATTTGGTTTGGTGTCCTGTAGCTTAGAATTCTTGTGTGTTCGAAGATAGTGAAAATTTTGAGTTCATAAGTTGTATAAATGCAGGAATTCAGGTTATGTGCTGCAGAGCCTCCTTGAAACTTCTAGTCTGTGATTTTCTGATTCTTGTTATCATCGTGTTCATGATGCTAAGATGTATCATAATTTAATCCCTGGACTATTGGCAAAAGATGAATGAAAATCATTTAGTGAATTCCTATTGTTATGTATTGCCTCTTTACACTGTATTTAACATTTCTAATGCCCCATCCCCATGTGTAATTTGCTGGCTTGGCCATAAAGATCTACAACAACTGCTATGTGAGGTTAGACTAGAAGTGACAATGAATCATAGGCTTTCGAAAGTTAAAAGAACCCAAAGTCTTGAGTAACAAAAGTCTTCCATGTGTTCTGGAGAAGATTGCAGCAAAGGTTTTTTCGGATCAGGTGCATAGTTTAGCATGTTATGTGAATTGTTGATAGCTGTTATATCATTGGTTAAGCTCGAATGCAACATGGAAATTGAGCTGTGAAATCGTATTGTACTTACCGAAAGCTTCTGGTGTATGTATGTGATACTATTTCTGTTGAGAAGCCCTGGAAGGATGCTGACTGGTTTAGTGCCTTACCACCCATCCTGTTATTTTTAAGAATCGCAGGAATGGAATGGAAAGGAAAGGTAAGGAAAATGCTAATTCAGTCTTAAGAAGCAAAGCTTTTGTGTAGCCGATAAAAAGCTAAGCTGTCACAAGGTTGCGGGATAGGATATCTGTTCCATCCAAGTAGCGAATCAATAAATGTCAAACCACACTGCCATATGGAACCATTTACGCTTTATAGAATACATGAATTTCTCAATTATTGAGAGTCAACAAACAAGTATCAAGTAGGTCATTATGTGTAGATGGCTGCCGTATGTAGTGGTTTTGATTTTAAGTGGGTGAGTGGGTGGCAGAGGATGGTGGTGTTTTTGATTTGCAATGTATTAGTGGCAGAATTTGGTGGCCAAGTGTAGTGGTGGTGATGGATTAATGGCGGTGGTTTTGCCAGGGAAGTGAGGCATGGGTGATGACGGCTGTGGTGGTGTATTGCTGGAGTTAATTACGCTGTTAAAGTTGAGGGTTTGATTTTGATACGAGTACAGACTACCGATCTAGATCTGGGTTAGGGCATGGGACCGAGGCTAATAAAGGCAATTTTGAAAATAGAGTGCATTATTTAGTTGATGTCATCACTTTTTTTTGTTAGCATTTTCTACGGCCGTTATAGGTTAAAGGTATATCTGTTGCACGTTGTAAATGTCAATGGATCGTCATATTATTTTTATAATGTCAGAGGGTGCTCATGTTATTTGATCAAATGTCAGAGGTGTTTGTGAAATTTACCCATTAATTTTTCACCAATCCTTTTGCTTTCTGTGTTCCTTTTTGGTAGAATTAAGTTATGGGTTGGCTAAAGAAGGTGGAGGAGCGTCATCTCTCTCGGATGGCTACAGCTGCACTGCTCTGAAAATCAGAAACCATAAACAAAAGATGAAGAACAAATTGCTGCTTGCTTATGTTTGTGCATTGTAAGAATTTTTTTGATTGAGATGATCCAACTGTTGGAATTTGACTTGGAACAAACACACTCATGTGCCACCTCACTTGTTGTGCTATTCTATGCCACTTCTTGTGGATACCACATTCCCAATGAATTCGATTCAATTGTGGTGTAATTTCACATGTCGTCAAAAATGGTCTTTGTTTCCAGCAACAACGAAAAAAACAAAAAAAAAAACTAGTATTTGGGAATTGCAGCTGCACAAGGTTGGGCGGGCGCAAGAAACAAGTGAACCATATCATATCAAGGCCTGAGTCATTAGTTTGTGTGAACAGCCTACTATCTATCTTTCATCGTCTCTCGAATTTGTCTGCTAAATTGAAAGAAAGAGGGCGACCAAGATCAAAAACCATAACTTTTTTCAATAATTTTGCGATTAAGAACCGGAGAGATCCATCCAGCTTTCTTTGAACTTTATTATCCCTCTTATCTAAATTCAGCTTGTTCTCAGAGGAGCCGATGGTGATTGAGTTTGCATAAAGCTCGGCTCACTTGCCTTATACCTCACAAGCGAAACATTACCTTCTGGCGCAGATCTTGGAGATGGATCTCACGGCACATCTGGCTAGCAGCAGTAGCCGCCCCGGCATGCTGAGTGCTGCTGCCTTTCAACTTCTAATGCACACACGCAAGAGACTGAAGCCGTGTGATTGCAATTACATAATTTGCGATCACCAATGTGTTTTCTTTTCTTTGTGGGGTCGACAGCGCAATATGTAAATCTTTTTTTAAAAAAAAGGACATTCCTAGAGCTACGACGAGTGCTTTATAATTTATATATAGAAAGTCATTGCATAGAAAACACCTGTGGACTTTCTATATATAGAAAGTCATGACATAGTTCTTGTGGCCTGGACTCAATTAGACTTCCAGCAGGCTTTATTCTGGGGAAGAGAAGGCCACGAATGCAGAAACATGACAACGTAAATACAGTACAGCATTCACCCCCCCCCCCCCCCCCCCCCCCCAAACTATAGCTTCATTGGCAGGATGGGGGCATGTACAGCAATAAATAACAACCATCACTAATCAATGAGATAATCTGCCAACTCTACAAATCAATCCTTCTGAAATGTTTATCATGTTAAAAGTGAGTTGGTGATGAGGCAATAATCGTGGAACTGAAACTTTTCAACATCCATCTAATTTTAGTAACTTAATTATGATGTTCTGTTCAAATTGAATCCAAAGTTCGTGATCAATTTTTAAGGGCTAGCAATTTAACCAAACCTCAATATGAATTTGTCAGGAGCTTAATATTTACTTAGTTTAATCACAAGATGGGAAGAATGGATCTGAGTTGACAAAGCGCATGTCTGCTAGTCCAGCATATAGTTCAAGCCTCAAAAGTTTTGACCTGTCCATGCTTCAGGGAGATGTTAAACGACCTCAATCATGTGCTGGAGATGAAAGTGAAATTACATTGCAAAATCCATGAGTATATTACTTATATAATTCTATCTTCTCGATAAGTTTATCCATGTTTGCTCTTGTTTTCAAGCTCACATCTTCATAACTATTTTCAAAACTGAGTTTCGCATTCCAAATTTACCACTATTATATGAACAGATATCGTAAATCCATGAAATGCAAAGCATGTCAACAGGCTTTTTGGAAAATATGCTCGACTCTTCATGTATTTTCGTAAGCATCAAAAGAACTTTCCATGAAGCAAATATTGACTAGTTAATACTGGTAAACAATGATCAAGATAACATCAAATGGCCATCAACTGGATAAATCAGTGTTTGCATACCTGAGATCTCACTGATGACTTCTTCAATTTGAGCATCTGATCAGCTGCATCTTGACTATAAAGAATTAAAGATGACTAAAGATCCTTTTATCATAGACGAGTTCAAATCAAGTTGGTCTTCTTGCCAAATATAAAAGGATCTGCATGACTGAGAGAGTGAAATAGAGAATTCCAGCAAAAAATTAGCCTTTCAGCCACTCCCGGAAATAGGACTGCATCTTATCTCGATTTGCTGCATTTCCAATATTGACAGTAGGAATTATCTTCTCAGGCCTCAGAAACTAAACAAATGGCAATGACGATTATCAGTGAAAGGGAATATTAACCTCACACATCAAGGATGAATTCAGAAATTTTGCAAAATGGTTGAGGTTTGAAGAAGACATGGATATAGTATCAGAATAAGACCTGAACAAACTCTTGCAGTTCTGTGAAGCTGGAGTGTTCACTGTAGGGAACTCCTGCAGAAATTAGGATAAAAGAATAGTGGACCATTTATATGCACAAACCAAAACAAGGATTTGCAGATAATTAGCTCATTAGTACTTTGTTTTATCAATTTGAGACAAAATCCAATCTATCTCACCGTAAATAGTAACAATGCCTTTGCAAACAGGTTTTATTAGATCCAGGTGGCTTCCAACAGTTTCAGTGTAGGTCCAACCTGAAAAATAAGTACTTCGTAAGAAGAAAGGGATCTAATATAACTTAGGAGTTCAATTTGGATGGCAATAGCATCAATTACCTGTTGGCCGAAATGCCAAAACCGCTGTATATTGACTCATGTAAGTCTTTAAGTAACGCTCCAATATCTTCACGCATAGCCAAAAAAAATGGGTAATCAAATAATTGGAAATAGAAGAACACCTCAATCTCAGAATCAAGACAATTCAGAAACACACCTCAAATCTAAGTGATGATATGGGCAGAACATGAAGAGGTGTATCCTTCCCTTGTGTGCAAAGTTTCCCTGCAATTTCAGACCATCCAAAACACTGCAAAATGCGCCTCCTCGAAGCATTTGTGTATATTTTGACCTAATAGCGTACTCAGCAAAAAGTAAGCACTAATCAGTTAAGGTTAAGTCCATTGTGTTTTCATCCTCTGAAATAGATTTTATGTGATGTTTCTCAAGATTTTATGCAAGGGGATTGTTTAATCAAGTAGCCCCATCACGTCTAAATTAGTTGAATGATGCAATCATCAACATAGTTACCATATCCTCTTTAGCATATGATTGCAACTAAACAAGTAAAATCTTTCAGCAGGGCATGATGAACCATCATACCCCTAATGCCTTGGAAATTGCAAGATAAACACATTCTTTTCCAATGCTATATGCCCCAACAATGACAAGAGTTTTGGGTTGCTTCTTCAGACAGTGCTTAGTGACTCTCACGACAAAGTTTAGTACGTCATCTTTGGGAGGGAACCTGAGGCATTTCAGAATATAAATATGACAACATGACAATAATTAGAACAAAAGCCACAAGCACAAATCTGATGGAGTAAGTTTTTTACTTGTACTTTGGGTTGCAATAAGTCGTGTCAAGATAAAGCACATTAATTCTATGGTTTGCAAGAAGAGGATAAGATTGCATCCGTTTAGAAGCTCTGAAGTCTCCAGTGTGCAAGTAACATTGTCCATTTGGGAGGCGGATGTAAATGAGAGCTGCACCTGGGCAGTGATTAGCATCAAGCAGAGTTACTTTGCTTCCTTCAATGACATATTCAGTGCCTAATTGAAGAGGCCGAATGAGCCTGCAAATAGAGAACCATGAAAATCATATTCAGACTTAGCCGTAAGCATAGCATGAAGCAGGAGGGGGGGGCAGAGAATTTAAAAGACAACTATGTCCCATTTATAAAACTAGTTCCTTACGTTGAATTTATAGATAAACACATTCTGACCAAGCAAGCAGTGAGCGGAGTGCAGTAGATAAGACCATGTGACCATCCCTTGGTCAAGCCACCATAGTGATCAGCATGGAAGTGAGTAAGAAAATATGCAGAACAATCTTTGACACAACCATAGCGGAACGCATCCACAGTGAAGGCCGTCCCTATAGGAGCAAGAGGGCCAAATTAAGAGCATTATAATAAGTAGAGAATCTTTGTTTTGTGATTTCATCTTGCTCTCTTAGTTTCTTGCGTTCTAAAGAATCCAGATTTATTTTGTGGCGACAGATGGTATGGGTTATTCTTTGAATGCTGAGTCAGACAGGACACCAAAATTTAGACTCTCTTCCTAGTATGATTTAGTTTTAAACAAGTGCAACTTGTTCAATGTATTACCAAGGCTCCACAATGCTCTGAGAGACATTCTTGTGTTTGCGGATGGAATGCATTCAAGAGAATGCAAAGCGAAGGTTTTGCCCAGAAAAAATCTGTAGAGCGATTGAACAATAAGTGTTTTGTAAAGCTGGGAAAATCAAGCTGACTATGTCATTAGATTAAGATGATATCTTTATCCTAGAATAGGAAGTAGCATTGTATGGAAATATGGAACCACCACCTAAAATTACAAATGTTTCTTACTGGTGCTCAGTCCATTCAACTTGTTATCCAATAGTAATCTAAAATGACGAATTTGATTGGGTTCCATATCCATACTATATACCACTAATTAAGTCATACATTACAATTGGCGTCATAATTGGAAAAAACCTATCTCGAAAAGGGATTAGAACTTAGAAGAGAAGGGGAGAGAGCGAAGTGAGCCCACCTGGGATTTTCTTATAGAAGGGGCAAAAACGGGGACGATGTTGTTGTTGGTGGTGATGACTGGCGACTTCATTGATACTATTACCGTAACCAGCACTGGTACGTCTAGGAACAAGAGGAGCACTGTTTCCATCCGTTACGCAATCAAAATCATCGCCACCGTTGTTGGAACTCTTGATGTTATTATCCTTTTGGAAGCCCCAAATCTGGAATAGGTTTGCCTGTATGAGCTTCCGCTTCTTGTTCTCCTTAGCCATAGACATAGACATAGGATTAGAATTGGGAAGATTCTTGTGATCCTCTTCCCCGCTATTGTTAGAGTAACGGTTAATATTGTCATTCTGAAACAACAAACAAGACCAATCTGTTCCGCAGCGATAGAAATCAGAGGCGAAACTATCTTGCTCAGCGTCAACCTCAGTTGAAGCAGCAGGCTTGTTCATTTCACTACTCCTTGTGGGATGGAGAAGGGGTAGGAAGTCTTGCTGGTCATCGTGACGCTCTGGTGTCGAAAGCTGAAAAGAGGGCAAACCGTAATCGTCGAGACCGACGAGGGAGTAAGCAGCTTCTTCTTCATTCTCCTTATTTGAACTACAATAATCATCCTCATCCCCATCCCCATCCCCATCCCCATCCCCCTCCCCATGTCCCCAAAGGAGGAGATCCTTTGCACCAATCTCCTCTTCCTCCTCCACTGCCCTGTTATTCATTTCTTCGTCCCTCTTCCGCTTTCAGACCGACCTTACCTCTGTGCCGAAAATTTTAAAACAGAAAAATCAAAATATGCGCCCTAAAACTAAGATCAGATTTTAGGTGTTAAATTAAGAGAAAATCTCACTTTATATCTCAAAAGATTTAAAAATTTGTATTTTATACTCTTAAATATTATATTTTTATTGTATTAAAAATGTTATAATGTGATCTCTATGTTAATTTCTATTATTTATTCTGTCAAAACTCACTTCATTGATATTGACAAAATGAGTGACAAAAATTAACGAAAGTGCCACATTATAGTACTTTTTAATAAGATATAATATAAAATTTCAAATCTTTGAACACCTTCAAAGTGATTTTACGGATATACAATGAGATTCCTCCAATTTTATTTTATTTTTTAATTTCTCTTCTTATAAGATCACATATTGCAAATACTCTATTCACCCTATTTTACGGGTAAGAATTATAGTATTTCATCTTCCTACCCTATATTTTTTTGAAAAAAAAATTCTTGACCCACCCTCTCCGATCAAATGTACTATTTCTATCCAAATTTTGTTGAAAACAATTGGGTAGGAAATCGGGTGAACACGTATTTTTTAGTCTAATGGTGTTCATTACCTTGTGAAGGTTTTGTCTTCTTGAGGTTAAGGGTTCAAGTCTCACCTCCCCCTCTCTCAAAAAAAAAAAACATTTATTTTTTAATTATTAATTTTTAGATCATTTTAATAATTTAATTAAGTAACATACACCAATTAACTAACACAATAAACCAATAACACTAAAGAAAACATAATAAATTCGATAATACATAAAATAATTACAATAAAACAAAACAAAGAAATACATAAACATCAATAAAACATTAGAATTTTTAGATTTTTGGATTTTAATTTTTAGGGATTAACATATATATGAAGGTAGGGTAGGGTAGAAATACAAAAATTTTGTAGATATTCCGTATTTCTAACCAATTTTTTGAGAAATACCAAAAGATCTTCTGTTGGCCTACCCAATTCTTTCGGTTAGCCAATCAATAAGATCGGATAGAGTAAGATAAGATCAAAATTTGCAGGTAATCTAAAATTTGAACACCCTTAATTGCCAATACCGTTTGATACCCATTGTAATCAACAGGGTAGAGATCATTATTTTTCTCCTTTTTTATTAAAAATAAAATTCCGATGACGTTTGTTTGGGGCTGCACTTCAAACGGGCTGGATTGTAGGTGTATATAAAGTCCAAATCTAGCCCAAAATGGCAACATAGTATTAGATTTGACTTTACCCAAGTTACCAATCCAAACTATATATAAACAAGGGGAAATTGGAATGAGTTATACTAAATTAGACTTAATTGTAAAAAAATACACAAAAAAAAAATGTTGGATAATTAAGTCCTTAATTTTGATACTTATTTATATCTAAGTACATTATTTGAATTTTACTGATTTTTTTGTGACATTTTTGTCCTCCATTGATTCATGTGTATTTTCTTTGGAAAGTGGTCATTAAGCATCTCATAGTTTTATAGGAGAACTTTAATATTCCATATTTGTATATATTCCCTTGATTCATGCGTATTTTTTTTTTTTGAAAGTGGTTTTGTTTTCAAATTATATTTAATGCACCTTGATTCATGCGTTTTTTTTTTTAGAAAATGGTTTTGTTTTCAAATTATATTAATATCCGAACAGTGTAACAGTATAACAAACTGATGATGCCTCGGAATTAATCTCTCAGGCCCAATCTGATATGATTCTATTGGGTTTTTCGAGATAGGCTTAAGAAAGTGAAAGTTATGAAATGACAGACAAGCAATGTAAGTGGTTCACCCTAGCCGATGGACTTGGGTTACATCCACTGTAATGAAGGCTCTTGGCCCTTGGTGAAATGTATTAATCTCAAATGGTTGTAAGGAAATTACAGGCGCAGGGCCATAGTGAATTCTTTCATATTTGGGTTGTCTGGGAACAGGGACAAACTACCAGAATCAAGGTTAGGAAGATGACTCAGGAGTCCATCCCCTCTCCTTGCTTCCACTGTTCTATTTATACCATGTCTTTCCTTAGGGTTTGCTGCCCTTCTTCCCTGATCTTGTGGAGACCTTTCGTCTTTTCCCTGCAAGTCTCTCTGTCCGCCGGCGGTACTGTGCCCACGATCACCCGGGTTCGTTCGGCACCACCTCCCTCTGCATTTCGCAGGGGGTGACTCTGAGGAATCAGAGCCGCTGCCCTTTGTCCTTGGAGCACGTGGCGCAATAGGGCTTACCTTAGGCTATGGGTTGAGAGTTGGATCAGGGTTGGGCTGTTGGCTCTTCGGTCTTTTAGGCCCCTTGCTCTCGATGTGGGCCAGTTGGGACCATTTCCTTTGGGCTTCGAAGTCTACAATCAGGATTTTCAGGGATCCTTGGGCTCGGCTATCAGGGCACCCCAGGCCCAAAAATCCTATCCTCATCACAAACCATTTACACAAAATATTGTACTATTACATTTTGTCAAACATATATTTTCATTCAAAACAGTCTATTTCCGTTTTGAATTTGTTACCACATGCACAAAATTACTGAACACTGTTTTTGTTACAGTATTTGTTACACTGTTTTTGTTACACTATTATGGAGTTCGGATATTAACAAATTTTGAAATTCAAACAAGTGATATATTTTGTAAATATTTAATGCATAAATATAATTTGAAAATAAAATCACTTTTCAAAAAAAAAAATACGCATGAATCAAGGTGCATTAAATATAAGATATTTTGAATTAAAAGACCCTAAATTTCAACGCTTAATAAATGTCTTGTTAAAGTTTTTAGGAAAGAAAATTTAAAAATGAGCATTTACGTCTTTGTATTTCAGCTGTGTATTTTTTTCCAAAACATTTTATTCTATATATTTTTTTACAATTAAGTCTAATTAGATATAACGACTTCCAAACAATCCTATAAACAACCAAGGCATGCAATCCGGTCAATGTTCAGGGGGTTTGGGTTCTTCCTTCATACATGCATATATCTGGAACTGGAAGCCAATCACTTCCATCCATTATGAATGCAACAATGTTAGGGTGGCCAAATTTGACCCAATCCAAGTGATGTGGTACCAAACCAACCTTAAAACCCCAACAAATAAGAGAGTCCAAAAACATTCTGTTGGGTTGTTACATCATCTCCATATTTGAAAGAATTCATTCATCACACTTGTCTTGGGATGACAATTTGTGACTGTTTTCTTTAAATTTCCTTTTGTTAGTCAATTGGAAATCTATGTATTACGCCTAATACCCCAAAATAAAAAGCACAACACACCCGCTTGAATGTTTTGACTTAGTAATGATAAAGAAGACAAAAAACCCTCATTTCTATTCAAGATCAACACCAATTTGTTCATAATCTCCGAGATTCGCTAGCAGGGGTTTTAAAAAAAAAAGAGATGCATGAGATAAATTCCTCAATTCGAAGAACAAACATAATAAACAGGGGAAAAATCATTGGATATATGATCAGTTTTGTGGGTGAACAAATTGACATGTCAGAGGTTTCGCTGCATCATGTCCTCCCTCCTGGTAGTTTTTGAAAGAGCAGTGCTGCTTCTGCATCCTCATCTGACGGTGGAACCTCTTTATAAACAAGTCCGCCACCAGGTCTATGTCTATCTCCTCCTCCTCCTCCTCCTCTTTGATATATTCCTCCCCTTCTTTCTCCTTTGAGTTCCTCACCAGCTGATCTGTCACTGAACCCTCCATTTCATCATTTTCTTCTTCTTCATACAACCACCTATGCAGCAAATGCTCCTGCTGCGCCGCAGCCTTTTGATCTACCAAATCCTCCTCGGTGTGAAAGTGGAACTGTTGGATATTGGTCGCTGCCGTGGCAGTGGCATTCTTGTTGTTGTACAGAAGAATAGAGTTGCTCTGGTCCCCGCACGCTTCAACTGCGCTCCAATGTTGCTGTTTATAATTATGGTCCTGGATTTGGCTGACACTGAGAAGGTGGGCGTGGAGCTTGTTAGAGATGGGTCCCAGCAGCACCTTCTTGTCCCTTAACAGCGAGAATATGATCAGCCGAGCCTTCAAGGCCCTCGTTTTGCCCTTCACAGCCACCGTCTTGTTCTTCGCCGCCGACACTAGCAGCGCCATAACCTGCTTCAGGTATCCTGCAGCTCTGTTTTTCATCTTTTCTGTCTAGAACCAATATTAAAATCAAGCCAAGATTATGCTAAGACTACGAGTGTCACCACTAGCTAGCTAGTGTATTCTTTAACAGAGTTGTCATTATTAGTGTTGCACAAAGGAAAAGTGACAAAATTACCCAAAAGCAAAAAAAAGTAAAAAGTGGTGGTCGATTCTCTCAGTGGGTGGTGGTTTCACAGTTCCCGAAAAAGACAGAAATGATGAGGTTAGGCATACGCCTTTTTGACTGCTGACCTGGGAATGGGATAGCAAGAACCGTTGTAGAAAAAAAAAAAAAAAGAACACTTTCAACCATATTCCACCTAATTTATAATTTATTATATTTTTAAGGATAACTCTTCAATTACCAAAAATATCACTAATATTTTTTTTATTTTATATCTAAACATCACTGACACCCATTCTATTAAACCACCATTTTTAATAAAAAATATATATCTAAAATACCCCTATATAAATATCAAACAATATTTTTACATAAAATTCGAGTCGATTAAAATTTATTATTATGATAATAATATTAATGATTGATACTTGTGTTTTTTGCATTGTGAGAAGACTTTGTCATATGCTCCAGACAAAATTGTATATTAGCTTAGCTTAGTATTATTCAAAACTTACCGAAGAAGGAACCACTTATACAATTGACAACAACTTTGTAAACTAGAGTCGAAAAAAATCCTTTACGCTAATCAGGGGAAGAAAAGAGACCAAAACTCCTCATTTTACTTATAGATTGGTGTACTTAGTAGAAGGTAAAATAGGTGAAATAAAAAAAGTAGGAGGAATGGATTCTCCATTCATGAACGAAGTAAATATAATTTCTCATTGTTGTTATTTGATAAGAAGGATGAAAAATTAAAAAGATAATTTTTTTATTATTTGGTATCAGAAGAAAAATAATGGAGGGAAAAAAATATACACGTTCAATTTATTTTTATACTCTCTTACATAAAAAATTAATTTTTCAATCCAAATAAGTTTGTTCAATCTATAAGATTACAATTTAAGAATAGTCAATAAATAAAATGATAAAATATAGATAGTAGCTAGCTACATAAGATAAGATGGTCAAAGTAGGTATTTATTTCAATTCTTTCAAAATATATCATGTCGGGTGGGGGTGTTTCTAGAAAAATGTAGCAGTAGATTGTAGATATATCAAAATTTGAAGGGCAAAAAGATAATTACAGAAACCTTCTACAATCTGTCCCACTCCCATCCCACCTTGCTGTCTCAACTCAACGGATAGAGGATAGGTTGATTTTACTACTTTTGACTCGTACCTATACCAAATCAAGGTAAAATTTATTCTGGACTCAAATTAAAACAGACTCAAATTTTATACTAAATTTTTAACGGTAACTTTTTAATTTATCCAAAACTAAAAGACTTATTTGACTACTTGTTCTTTGTCTCTTCTTGCCTTTCTCTACTAAACTGTTTCCATCGCCGATCACCACCGAAACTTTCACAAATCATTTGAAGGTTTGTAGGTAAGTTTTTTGCTTTTCATCTTCCATATTCTTAATTTCTTGTATTTTTCAAAACTCTAATCTCATCCATCTTTCATACTATATAAACCCTAAGTCTAGCCATCAAAATTTTCTTTTATTTTTTCTGGTTAAACACTAACGGTAGTACAATTTCAGACCACCGATTCTTCCTGAAATTTTAAGCCTTCAATACCCACAAATTTAGAAAATTTGTAATTTTATTTCTTCAATCTTCCATTTCTGTTAAAAACACATGTTTTTGTGTTCTTCAGACCATGCCCATGTTAACTATTTTTTTTTCTTTATCTGGATTTATAAAAAATGATAACGGATTAGAATAATCTTATAATTCTTGGGTGGTATCTTTATTTTCATGTAGTGTTATATACATATTCATTTTTTTTTTTGAATTATCCATTTGTGGAGAAATGAAAGTTTCATTTATTTTATCAAATATTATTATTTGAATGACACAAAAAATAAGTTTTTGGATAATAAGAGAATTTTTTAAAAGATTTGAGTAGATATTTGAATTTGCCCATTGAAATACTCTATACCAAATCAAGTTTTTTACTCAAATTTAGACTCAAATTTGAGTCATGGTTAGAAATGCTCTAATAACAAATTGTTTATATTAGTTGTCTCCCAGTTAAGTTAAGTGATCGACCCCAACCCAATAATTGATTGTATTGTGTGCCAATATTGATTAGTATATTTGCTTAATTCTAAGAGTAAACACCAAAATACTAAATTAAATAGACCACGATGTATACCCCAATTATGAATTCGATTTTCTTATGAGAAAGACTAGGGGCTTCAAGAATCTTTGTGTTTCACAAAGATGCATGTAAGGAGAGGCAACACTAGGCTTATCAAGCTCATATGGTTATTTTAGGTCATTTTCACTCCTTATTCAAATTTTTACTCAAATTAAAAATAGACTAAAAACAAGTTTCAGTTTTTGACTCAAACATATACCAAATAAATAGAGATTCAAACTTTTACTCAAATCAAGACAGATTCAAACTTTTATCCAAATCGTCAATGGTTAGATTATACTATTTGAGTAATGCTAGATGAACTTAAAAATTAGACTTGATAATCTCAACTATTGAATAGGTAGTGTGTCTCAATAAATGTTGGGACTCACAGTAAAATCAATGGTTGTAATTATCAAGTCTACTTTTTAAGTTCATGTAGCAGTGCTCATGCTATTTAAACGATCCAATGACCATATTTCACCTTCTTTTAAATTTGAATTTGTCCTTCTTTAAATTTAAATTTGTCCATTAAAGTGTCTTATATCAAATCAAATTTTTTACTCAAATTTGTATTTGAGTTTGGGTCAACATTGTAGATGTCTTTATGCATGCACAACATATACTTAGGGGCGGATTCACACTCGAGGAAAATTTAGAAGAAAAAAAAATTTGGGATTTATTTCAAATTGTAAAAATTTTAAAATTCCTTAAAATTTTCCCCACTCAAAAGTTTACAAAAATTTGTGGATACTTTTATATTTTAGAATATAAGTGAGATTTTTCATGAATAAATAAGTATGACTTAAGTTTTCTTCGTACAAGTCAATGTCCCAACTCTCTTTTTAATTTTTAGTTCGCTCTCTCCCTTATAATTAAAGTTATTGCTTGTCATCACTTAAAAATCTGTTTGCCAAATACAGATGAGCTTTGATGGTTGTTATTTGATCGTTCTCTCTAACTACCCTTTCTAGTTCAGTGTTCTCTCTTTTTGCCCCTATGCGTTCTATTATTGAATATGAAGCGAAATTAGGCTTAAACTTAATAATTTTTGATGATGCACAAGATGTGTTTATGCATTACATGTCAAGTATTTAATGCAATAATTAAGAAAGAGACTCAAAACAAACAAACAAAAATTACGTGGTTTAGTCAGAGTGACCTACTCCACTATGAAAGGGGTGAACTTAGTGCTCAAGGAGTGTAGAGTGTTCAGATACGAGTGATGCTCCCTTGTGTAGGTGGGGCTTACAATTTACAAGCGCCTCCTAACAGATTGAAACATTATGCTCGTAACAGGTGAGACAGTTCGGTGGAGGTGGCGCCACCTCCACGGAATTGCCTCGTGTGTCAGTTGTGGACTGAGTCTCTCAAGATAACGAGACTGACTCGACTAAACTTCCTTGATTATGTGGTGGGTTTGCCCTATATATTTGAGCTAACCCTGGTTTGCATTTCTAAACTAGGCCTCTAAGCTGGGTTGAGTCCATCATTTGTTCCCCATGCCCCGAGTCCAATGGGATTTGGGGGAGAGGGCATTAGCAAGGATAAATTTTGTCTCATGTTCCTGACCCTTCCTTCCGGGTATTGACCGTGTCCTCCTAAAATCGACCACGACTATTGCTTTTGAGATTTGAATTCCTTTCGCTTAACTAGGTTGGCGGGCACTCTGTTGGGGATGCCTTATCATTGCTTTGACTTTCTCCTGAGGAGCTTGTCCCTTGCCCTAAGGCTTCAGATATAGCTCCTCATCCCACTCTGATTAGAACTTCTCATTCTAGCCTGTTTTGGGTATCACATTCCAATTTGATTAGGAAACCTCACTCCATGCTAATTAAGACTCCTCATTCCACCCTGATTAGGAAGCTTCATCCCAATCTGAATGAGACTCCTAACATGATTAGAATACTGACAAATATAAAACTTGGGGCTATAAATAGAACCCCCTCACATCAACCCCCCCACATCAATCTGAGAAAGAAGAGAGAGATCGAGTGGTGCAGGAAGAATAAGTGCTTGGGATACAAGGAGAAGAGGGAGATGACAGGTGGAGAGGGAGGCCAACAGCAGGTGGATGGAGAGAGGGCGTTGGAGACTGGCGCATCAAATAGTGAGGCGCCGGAGATAGGTGTTAAGGCACCAGGAGCCAAGGCGCCAAGCACCAAGGCGCAAAGGGTCAAGACACTAGGGGTCAGGGCGCTAGGCACTAAGGCTCTAGGGCTAGGGCTGCTTGGTGCTGAGGAGGTCGTCAGGGAGGTCCTCGGGCAAGTTGATGCGATGCGAGGCACACTGGGTTGTGGCAGAAGCAGTGTTACCCATCGTCCACAGCCAAGCAAACATCGCGACAAAATAGCCCTTAACGATGACGATTCCAAGGTGAGCATTATTTCTAACTCCCTCAATATTGATGCTAAGATTGCTAGGATTATGTCCACTTTTTGTATTTCCCCCACGACGTTGTGTTGCGGGGCTGAGATGGGGGTAAGCTAACATCTGATGACTCATTCGGGGACATTGCTATTTATTAAGAGGTGCTAGCGGCATGTCTGAGGTTTTTGATGCCTGGACCCGTGTGTTCGCATTATGGAGACGTGTTCATGGCATGACGCCTCTCCTATATGTAAAGAGTTTTTTGTTGCTTATGCGTTACATGAGAACCCCGCTCCCAATCGAGACTAATATCACTTTACTCCAAGGGCAGAAAAACTGATTACTGGACTGCACTCCAACTGTCATAGTTGGAAGACTCGATTCTTATTTTCTAGGAAAATAGTGAGCTGCTGAGAACGACCGATATTTGGTTCCTGTGGGATAGGGCGCACCCAAGAGGATAGGTACAAATCCCGCATTTTTTATCTCAATCCGATTGATATGTCACTTTCGTTTTCACCAAGTATTCAACTCTTTTTCAGGTTTGTCAGAGTTGTCAGCAGATCAAGAGAGAAGACTTCAAGGCATGAGGGCTCATCCTGTAAAGGATTATGGGACCTTTATGTTTAAAGAGGATCTAGCTGGGGGCTCCCCTTCTGGAGGTGATTTATCTTCTTCACAAGCCAACGGCTCTTCCTCTAAAAAGAGAGGTATGTCATCTTTATGATGATTTTTTGACAGTATTTTCAACTGCTAAAGCTAATTCTTTTTATTCTAGTTCCACAATAAATAGGTCAAGGGTAGAGGCTCTTTACTCCACTAGGGCTGCGCAGACTCCTCCTCCATCTATTCTAGTTGCCTAGGCACCTTCTCTAACTACCTCTCCAATCGGGGTGTCTCCAGAGACAAGAACTCACTCTCTTGCACATATTGGGGTGCTACCTGTTTCTTCTGTGTCCATGCTTCAGGATGTGAATGTTGCCAAGGATTGACTTTTGAGCTTCGTGTCGCCCTTGGAGATTAGAGAGGTCAAATCTCAGGGTACCGAGGGCATCATTGATACCATGATGGAGGGCTTAGCTAGGGTAGACATCTGCACTTCTATGCGGTAGAATTTTATTTTCTTGTGTCTTCTTACTTCTTTTGGCACTGACCTTCCCTTGTTTTTTATGTTATAGGTGGCCGTCGCTGTTTGTATGCCTTTTTGCATAGGCCATCCAGAATGATTAGGTGTCAAGGGCCTTGATGAGTGAGAGATAGACACAGAGCACCATCCATGAAGAGTTTAGTGTGGCTCGCGAGAGAGATACACCTCTTGAGACTGATCTTTTGCGCGACCCGCGAGAGAGCCGCTAAATTGGAGGCAGACAATGAGGTTGGCCGTACGAGAACAAAGACAAATTGCGAGTAGCTCATAAGAGAGCCATTAGAGCTGAGGTAAAGTTGGGGGCTGCTCATGAAAGGGCTTCCATAGTTGAAGTAAAGCTACAGTTAGCCCATAAGAGGGCTACCAGAGCAGATGCTCACTTCTAGGAGATGGAGATGAGGAGGGAGGCTAACCTGCAGGATAGCGCCGCGGGCGCCTTTATTGATGGCCTCGAGGAGTTCAGAGGTAAAACTTTAGCTGCTTTTTCCAGCATAGACCTCTCAATATTTGTTCCCTACGAGGAGCTGGACGCTGATGATGATGATGGAGAGTCAGACAACAACAAGGAGGGCGACGACAATGAGGGTAGTTTTTTTTTTTTTTTGGATCGTAACAGTGAGGGTAGTTGGAGTGTTGAGAATACTTGATGTTTTTTTCCATTTTTTTTTAGGTAGGTAGGTAATGTCAGATTGTGCTCTGACTTTTGTTCAAGTGGCTTTGTTTCTAAACTTTTTATGAAATGAAAAGCAACTCCTTATAATAAATAGTGGTGGATGGTAACTTGAATAATTTTTAACATTGTAGTTTTAATTTTTTAATGAGTTATATAAGAGTGAGATTTCCTCAAATATATATTTTTTTAATTTATTTTTTGGTAGATCATCTATCATAAATTCAAGTGAAATTCATTGGGCCTGTTTGGAGATGATATTTTTAGGTGAAAAATTGCGGTTTGAAAAATTTCGTAAAAAAATCAGAGTTAAAAAAGTCTTCCAAAATCGTTTGGAGTGTTCTTTAAATAGCTGAAAAAGTTTGTTTAGAGTAAATTTCTAATTTTTTTTGGCTGTGTCAAAATAAAAAAATAATTACATGTATGTATGATTATGCATAAACATAATAGTTCAAAAAATATGAATTTAAATTTTTTTTTACGTTACTAATAATATTTTATGAATATAATAAACTAAAAAATTATGTAGAACCCGCGACAAAATTCCAAAAAGTCGGAAGAAAAACTCATAAAATCAGATTTTTGTATTAGCCTAAATCAGTCTTTTTGGGTTCAAAAAACTACTGCATAAGCTGGTAAAAAAACCAATATCCAAATGAACTTGACTTATTTTACTTTAAAATTTTTAAAAATTACTTATTTATGCTAGGTTCAAATAGACCCATTTTTCCCGGTAAAAAACGCGGCCAAATGCCCCAAACCTTCAATTGATTTTATTTATTTGTTTATCAGTATCCGGTGCAAAACATATTTTTTTTAATATATTAATTGAATTATTATAATTAAAAAATTAAAATTTAAGTCATAATATAAGCAAAGACTACATATAATGTTAGATAGATGTTTATATTTTTATATAAATCTGCAGCTTTCATATGTCCACTGAATTATCACCAACTGTCAAGAAAGTCTTCACGCATAATAAATCAAACTGGGCCAATTTCGTGTCTTTCACCGTAATATCTCTTCAGTTTGGGGAATAAAAAACCTTAATATCTTCTCTCTCTCTCTCTCTGCATAGTTCACCACAGTTTCGCCAAAGATCAGCGATCGCAAGGTAACCCCAACTTCGTTTTTCCTTACATATTATGCCTGGCTCGTATGTGTTCAGATGTTCCTCAATATGACGGTTTTTAATTTCACATTGAATTGCCTTCTGTTGTTTTTTTCCGGTTCGTCGCAAAGTCTGTAAGGATTAAACAACATATATATAGATATATATTTACATTTATTTGATGTATATATTTTCACGATCGCACATCCTTTGTCGATTCTATGAGAGTCCTTTTCGTATTTTGTTTGGGTCTCTCTCTCTCTCTCTTTCTTTCTTTTTTCAACGGCTACGGAACTATTACATGTTGAATTCATTCGTGAAGTGGCTTGAATTTTGTGTGATTAGGTTATTGGCTTGTCAAATGTCGGAATCTATTATGGTTATTGTAAATCGCCACCTTGACTCTTTCTTCCATGCTTTTTCTTAATTGCATTTATCAGCTTCTATTACTAGTGCTTGAGACCACACTTTTGGAGAATCAGTTTGGGTTTATGCCTAGATCAACTATGGAGGCTATATATTTATTGAGGACACTCAGAGAAAAGTATTGATAGAAAAAGAAAGAAATCTCGTATTTATAGATCTTGAAAAGAGGTATGATAAAGTGCCTAGAAATATAATATGGAGGGTGCTTGAGAGAAAATGAGTGACAAATAGGTATATAGAGGTGATAAAGGACATGTATGACGGACTATGACTACAATTAGATATTCCGTAAGAGAAAGTGAAGAATTTTCAATCACGGTTGGATTACACCAAGGATCAGCCCTAAGTCTATACTTATTCGCCCTAATTATGGATAAACTTACTAGGCACATTCAAGATGATCTCCCACGGTGTATGCTATTTACAGAGGATATTGTCTTAGTAGATGAAACTTGAACGGGGGATTAACAATAAGCTAAAAATTTGGAAGAGACACACGAGCTCAAAAGGGTTTAAAATAAGTAGGAGTAAGAATGAATACATGCAATACAATTTTAGTAATAAAAGAAATAGATATAGTGAAAAAGTTAAAATTGAAAATCAAGAAATACCAACGAGTGAAAGATTTAGATATCTAGGATCGATCATTAAAAATGATGGAGATATTGGAGACAATGTAACTCATAGAATCAACGCCAGTTGACTTAAGTGGAGAAAAGTCTTTGAAATATTATGTGATAGAAGGATACCTATAAAATTGAAACACAAGTTTTACAGAACAACAATATTGTATAGAACGAAATGTTAGACAATTAGGAAATAACATAGTGACAAAATGAGAGTGGTGGAAATGAGAATGTTAAGGTGGATGTGTGGAAAAATTAGAAAGGATAGACTACGAAATGATCGTATTAGAGAAATGGTAGGAGTAACTCCAATTGAGGATAAGTTGAAAGAGAATAGATTAAGATGATTTGGTCATGTTCAACGGAGGTCGATAGAGGCACCAGCTAGAAAAAGTAATATAATTTCTTTTAATGGTAGTAGGAGTTGGCGTAGACCTAAATTAACATTGAATGAAATACTAAGAAAAAATATGAAAATATTTAACTTAAATGAGCGTATAGTGCATAACCGAAATGAATGGTAAAGACAGACTCATATATTTAACCCCAAATGATTGGGACATAAGACTTGATTTGGTTTAGTTAACTTCTATTTCTAGTATGGGTGATGCCCCTTGGGAATCTGTAGTTGATATTATATCCATTTAGTTTTGCTCATTGACTTATTGGAAATTGTTTGTGTCAGCGAATTGTGACTTTTTTTTTTTCTGTTGTAAAAGATATGTGAATTTACTCATAATAGACCAACTTTACCTTTACAATTGTTTCATAGTATAAACATATTATATGATAATTTTATTATTCAATATATTCAAATTAGCAATAGTGAGAGATGGGGCAAGATATAAGGAGAGAGAGAGCAAAGAGCTTCAAAATGATTCTTGAAAACATGTTGATGGATTCAACTAACTAAGGTGGCGTTTAATAATGTTTTTTGTTTTCAAATAAAATGAAAATGGAAATAGTTTTCATTTTTTTTCTGTGGTAAAAGTTGAAACAGAAAACTTGTTTGGTTGCAGTTTTTGTTTAAGAAACTCTAAAAACAAAAAAAGAAAAATATGTTTGGTAACCACTTTAATATCTGTCATATGTTGTAGGTGTATAGTAATTCCCTAAAAAAAAAATGAGCATCCTTATCCCAATATATTCATCAACACATCAAATAAGGCACAAAACAAAATAGTAAAAAATCCTTAAAGTCATTAAATATACTAATGTATCCCATTGTTAAACATTCTACCAAATACTATTGTATGCCATAATCACTTAACTAAAATAACAACAAGTATTAGAAATACCTAGAAAAGTAGTGCACGATACAATATCAAATTGAAACCACAACAAGTAAGCATAAAAATAGTGATCCATTTCCTTTCTCCCCCTCCTAATTGGGCTTGTGGGATGACATTCTGTTCATCTTTGAATGCATTATACTCATCAACCCAAATGAAACAATCATCATGCTCACGTCATCGTGGACAATGATAAAAAGTCAGACATTGTGTTTTTTTGTCCTCGCAACCAACACATTCATTTACTGGATCCACATGAGCATAGAGGGCCGATAGGTGCCATTGTAGTACGCTTGTTTCCATAACATTAACAACAAAACATTAGACATAATAATTATTTGAATATAACATTGATTAAGAAGGATATGCATCAATGATGAGTTGTTGCACACAATTCATCAACAATGACATCTCTGGTATGAGCTATTTCACGCAACTGACTCAGGCTTATATCTATTTCAATTGGGGCTTCTGAACTAGATCCTACACCACCTCCATCATCATCAACATCTTCTTTTTGTTCAAAGTCAACAAACAATTGATATTGGGGAGAATGCATTCTTATGAAGTTATGGACGGTACAACATATTGTGGGTATGTACTTCTGTGTTCTTATGTGTATTAGCCTCACTATCTCCACACGAAGCTGTCATCACAGTAGCACCAGACATCATATAATACAAATACTCTGTCTTCTTCTTCGAAGATTCAACCAACCTATTGAGGGCATATGTAAGGGCTAGGCCATAACTATCCTCCTTTCCTACGAGGATTGTAGCTTGGAGTGGTAGACCTACTACGAGAATGGTTGATTGTATCTTTATCATCATTTTCATTGTTCTCACCATCATCAACCTCATGTGTAGGGTCAAATGTTGAGTCTTTCTCTTTCTCGTTGTCAGATGAAGCTTGGGTTGAGGGATGAGCATTTTTATCAGTTGCACTTATCTTACCATAAATTCTACATAGCTTGTCATAATGAGGACAACTTTTTTTCTTGAACCGTCTCACAGGCTTATTCACCTAGCATAAATGAAAAAAATCAATACTAAACCTTTCTTAAAACTAGACATATTGTAAAACATTTTAAATAGTGGGCTACCTAACACAAATTCTTCCACACATCATCTGGCAAAACAATGGGTTTTTTCTCCGCATCCCAACCTACTCAAGTTGTTTTGTTCAACAACTTCCAGAATACATTGTAAGTTGTTCTTAATGTATTTGTTTCACAGCTGGTCATAGGTATATGGATAACCCGTTCTTGCTTTTATTTGCTATGTTATTTTGTTCCAAGTAGATTTGTTAGAAGTAGATGGGCCTCTATTCCCATATGTAACTTCCAAATCCATAAAATCAACAAAAATGCTTTCATTCTTAACGGCCACAGCCCTTCAACTTTGTTAGCCACAACATCAACATTTTCCATCTACAAAAACTCCAACCATAACCACAAACAATTTGATATACTACACATGAAAAAAAAAAATGTATACTGACATCTCCAATAATACAATTTGATCCATAATACTACACATTTATGGGCACTGTGTGTGTGTTTACATCCCTTGACGACACTAGTAAGAATTTTACCAAGAAAAAAATTGTCTAGAACAGGAAATCACATATAATCGGCCAACAAGAAAGCTAACATCAAATCTTTACATTACATCGGCCAACAAGAAAGCCAACTTCCAATCTTTACGTCACATATAATCGTCCAACACGAAAGCCAACATCTAATATAATTGCCAACACGAAAACAATACATGTAAACAATTCATATAAACACCCAATCTTTACACTCTATCACACAGATCCACACATTCGATCCACATAACCGATCACACTCAATCTACACACAAACACACACACACACACACACACACACACACACACATAGTATAAAGTTCAAAAAAAAATTATGGAGAGGAGAGCAGATCTGAGCTTTAAAAAAAATTACCTATGTAGATTTGAGCTTTAGATATGAGAGATCGATTGACAAATGAGCAGATCTAAGATGGAGAGGAGAGCTTCTTTCGTTCTGAAAGGAGAGATTCTTCCGTTATTAGTGAAACACAGAGAAACATACGAGAGAGATGAGAACTTTTATACTTCCAACAAAAAAACATGAATTTTGTTGCTAATGGAGTTCAAAGATGAGACCTCATTAAACCCCTCCCAAACGTGTGCATGTTTTGTGATTTGTGTTTTGTGTTTTTGAAAACGTCAATTTTTGTTTGCAATATCTGGGCTTGTTTTCAAAACAAATTGGATGGAAAAAAAAAACGAAAATATATACCAAAACGCACTATCGTTTTTTTTTTGACAAAAACTGAAAACAAAAGCAAAATGGTTACCAAAAACACCCTAAATGTTATTAAAATTTAATTATTTGGGAGTTAAGAAAATTTATTCAAATGTAAGATATTATTTAAGTAGATCAATGGGGACACATTTTGGTTATATTAGAACCTGTCTAAAAAAATTTTTGCAACAAAAAATTGTGTGGGGGAAAAGAGTTATGTTGCTCTGCCCGTGCATAGCGTCCTTGTTAAGCTGCTCCCATTCACGCAGATCGGGAGATCTCACTTGTTTTGGACTTGTTTGCCGTTGTGGTGGTCACACTCCTGTTACTTATATCATATGATTCTCAGATTGTCCACATAACTTAACATTAATTTCTCAGAATACATGCGCATTTGATCTTTTTCTTTTTTTTTTTCCACTTGATATTATGTTATGGTTGCATGCTATAAAAGTGACAACTCAAAATATGTTATCATCTTGCTTACTAACTGCAAAAGCCACACAAATGGAATTATATGTAATCAATTGAGTTTTTCACTTGCAGCAGATATTTTATTCTTGTGCCTATCAATCACGTAGAGATCATTTAGGCTGTTGCGCACCAAACCAATGAACAATGGAACTCATAGCATCGGTGAATCTTCCAGCTCAACTTCAGTAAGCAGTCAACAGGATGTTGAGGATGACAGGATGATTGCTGTTGTACTATCTGAAGAGTATGCTACGTTAGATGGTGCAGTTGGCCGGCGGCTTTCCAACCTGGAACCTGTTCGTGTAAGTTACTTGGTGATCAATACTTCGCGGGATTTAGCCTTACTGGTTTGATATCCCTATGCGGGTATATAACTATCAATCAGCCCATTAGAAATCATCCTTGAATATGGAGCATATAATAGACTTTTTTCCAATTTGAAAAATTGTTGATATTGGATATTGACCATTGGCCTCTGGCAAAAGGTGTTATTTTTGTTTTCAGTTTGTCTGATTAAAGAAAATTTTTGAAACCATGGCAGTTGAAGTTTACTGGAGGTTCGCTTGTTTTTGGAGGCTTCTTTAAAGCTCATGTCTATTCCTAAAGCCACAATACTAACAATAACAATGAAGGTCGATGATAAATTTTACTGATAAGAGAATAGGGATGTAACTCGGATGGGTTGGGCGGCTTGATAGGTCAACCCAAGTTATAGAGTCCTCAACCTGAGTTCAACCCTAACCCCGATTCAACCCGAAGCCCTCAAATTCTAGTATTACCTTTGCTTAATTGTATGAATTTGGGTTGAAATATGATTCATTTCGGATTGCTTTTCGGGATCCACAATCCAGCTAGAATTCGAGTTCAGTTCGGGATCAATTCAGGTGGAGTCTAAATTTGATTCTTGATTTACACAACTCAAACTAGACTTGGTTGAACTCGGGTTGGACCTGAAGTTCACTAATTTGGCAATCCGAGTATTGCTTAATATTAAATTGAGTCGTGATTTTTTTGCCCAAGCCCAACTCTTTACTGAAAAATTTTACCAAGTACTGAAGATTGTCTTTTGGGCTTGGGCTAACCCATCCAAGTTACAACCCTATATGAGACACAGGCTGGGCCAAGAAAATAACCAAATTGATTCAATGTGTAATGGCTATGAATATTTCAAAACATTGTATCGAAATGTTTGTTGGAATCTTCGTAGGCGTATCATTTGATCTTGGAAGTTGTACCACATTGTTTACCTTGTCATGCAATTTCATCACTCTGGGGAGTAGTAATACTCCACTCCTCCTGCCCCAACCCCTTAACCTTGATTGTGTGCTGGTTAATGTCTTTAAGTTGCATATTTGAATACTGATCCCAATATTTGCTTATTTGTAATAAAATGGTCCCAATATTCACGAATTTCTAATAAAACACTATTTACACCATGTTGTTTCCAACACCTGTTCTCTCTGTGCACCGTTGTAAATGCTTTTGTTGCATTTGGTATTCTTGCATCATTGTTAGGAAGATTTCTGCTGTTTTTGTTTTGCGGAGATGCAGACTCGTGCAGGTGATTGCAAATAGTTTCATGATTCATCTCATGGACATGCCTTTTAACTACTAAGAACAATCGGTGTGTTTGCTTCCCTTCATTTCAGTTCGAGATAAATAAAAGCTAGCAGTTTTCTTTCAAGGAATATTATCCTTGACAAACTACAAAGTTTAAGCTAAAATTTATACCTATAATTCGCTATAGCACTCTGGCTCAAGAAGTTTCTCTTACTTTGGTTGTGTAATTGAATCTTTTAATTCTTGGATCTGGTACGGCTAAGATTGAAGTGCCCCCATCCTTTACTTTTGAAATAAACTTGCAATCCTTTTGTACATTGACTTCTTTGAATTTCAGCATGTCCCACGGATAAATTCCTACATCCCCAACCTCAATGATGCTAGTTTGGATCACCAACGGCTGCTTCAGAGGTATGTCAGTCGTTTTTAACATTTATTGGTAAAGATAGAATTATTAGGAAGGCAATTTTCTTTTTTTTTCTTTTGAAGTGCAAAAGTAGATAGTGGGGGACTTTTGATCAAGTTTAGAAACATAAGGACTTGGAGCCGTATTCATTTACAACAAAATTTGAATTCGTGTTTTTGCTGAGCAAATCTGAATGCATGTCCAATCTTAAGATTTTATGCGTCCTTCAGTGAAAAATTATAAGGAACATGGTGAGTAAAGGAAATTATCTAACCTCCTTTAAATGCAAAGTGACCTTCCTCCGTTTATGCGATGTCCCATACGGTTCTCTTAGTTTTATTATATGCCCCATATGCCCAATATTCTAGCATCTCTTTCTAACCACCTTAGATTCTTAGAATTCTTTCTGACCATACAATCCACCAATTGCCAGCACCACGTGTCTCCAAGGGGTATGTGTTCTCTTACTTTTTCAAATCACCCAAAACAAATTTCGCATCACAAGAAGATGGTGCTATACAAGAAATTCCACCTATGATAAAAGGTTCCTCTGTGACGACAAGGCTACTGGACAATGTAGAAGAAGAAAATCGGTAGTCTCATTATTCCTCTTGCACATGATCTGCTGCTGGCACAAAGAGTAAAAAGATCGTCTCCTCTCAAGCATCATTAGTATTATTTACAACAGTCGAAGATAAAATTGAACATTAAGGGGCATTTCGCTTTCCAAATCATCTTAAGAGAGCTCATTGATGTCTCTAGCATCAAGGTTTCTGATAAAATTGGAATTCCAACTAATAGGATGAGAAAAGGACGACACCATAGAGGCCATTGGAACATTGTGAGAGTGGGATAAATGATAAAATCAAGTTGTTTTGTGATCCACATGTAAAATCCTTTCTATCTATACACATTATTACTGCCACTATATGAATTGAGATCCATGTTATTCAAATTCTCTCTTTCTCTCTCTCTCTCTCTATGCATACAGGGGTGTCTCTCTTTATAGATATGTGTAATGTGTGTGTTTCTTATGTGTGGCTAAATGTGGATGTGTGTGTAGATCCACTTGTAAAATCCTTTCTTCGATTTTTTTCACATTTTCAATAGTTGCTCATCTTGGATATATATCAAGTGATTTTTAAACACCTGTTCTTCATCAGGAACAGTCTTGTTTGCAGCTGTCCTCATCTTGGATGAGATCAAGTGATTTTTTGTTTTATTGCTTTTCTCTCAGGCTAAATATTTATGGTTTATATGAAGTTAAGGTCTCTGGGGATGGAAACTGTCAGGTTGGTTCAGTTTCTTTGTATTTAGGGAATACTGTCAAGTTCGTTCAGTTTCTTTATATTTTGGGAATATCATGTTTAGATATCTATTGAATTTAGAATTCTCTTTTCAGTTTCGTGCACTTTCAGACCAGATTTACAGATCACCTGAGTATCACAAGCATGTTCGGAAGGAGGTGGTTAAACAGGTTGGAATTACAAGAGTTGCTTTTAAGTGGTCAAAAGGCTTGTGTGGCATTTTGGTTAAAATTTTCTGTTTTGGCTTTTTTTTTTTTTTTGTGGGGGGAGAGGTTGATTTCACCCCCAGAAGTTCCAGTCTCATTTTGGGGTTTTCATCTAGGGCTGCAAATGAACCAAGACCAACATACTGTGCGGGCTTGGCTTGGGTAGATTAGAGTCTGTTTGAGCTTCGTTTGAGCAAGGCCAAGCTCTCCCAAGCATCTTCAAGATTAGCTTTCATGTTCCCATACATGGTTGAGATCGACTCGGCTTGGCTTGGTTTTTGGTGTAAAAAAAAAATTTGTATAATGGTAGAAAAAGATTGAGAGGGAGGAAGGGGCAGGAGAGTTAGAGGAGAAGTGGGCCTATATCTGGATGAGACTTACCTAAAATTCTAGATCTGAAATCTGTCAAAGTACATGAAGATGTAGCATACTGTAGTGGATTAACATTAAGATTACCAAGAAATTGTTGTAGTCCACATTCTTTATTAAAAGCATCTCATAATCTTGACAATTCTTAACACCTTGTTTCTCCTTCAGACACGACAGTCAACAGAAACTGAAAGCTCTAACTTCTAAGGGGGAGAGAAAAATTAAGGTGCAGGTGGAAAATAGTTGGATGGCTGGGGAAGGGTAACAATAATAATAACTGAAAAAAAACTAGTTTACAAGTTGGATTTCACGTAGTTTTGCTGTTAAACACAAAACTTGAAGGAGTAAGAGCCTAGTATATGTAACACATGAAACAATCTGAACATTTTTTGGCAGTAAACACACATTGGGACTTCTGATAGCCAACAAGGTTTTACAAGTCGAGCCTAGGTTTGTTCATGCATGACTTGTTAATTAGCTAGTCTTCATTTGGGCTCAAGCTTGCTGCATTTGCTGAAAGTGTTGCTCATGGACAAACTCAATTTACAAGTGTGCAGGAGTAGTTCATGAACAATTCGGTTGTTTTGCAGCCTAGTCGCAGACCTCTAAGTGGGGCCAAAATTCCCCCAAATCTAAGGCATGCTAATTGCAGATTCTACTAGCACAGATGAGGCAAAATAAATAATAAAAAAATGAGAAGATCTTTACTACATCTCTAATAGTATGTAGCACCCTTCTTTGCAGATAAGCCCACATACTACTGCTATCGGTATCCCCACAACCTCCTTTCTCTTAGCATCATGCCAAAATACCTCCTGCCGGCATGTTTGCCACAACCATGTTGTCCCCTGGAGGCTGGAAACCCATCTCCACCTCCTTGATTGCTAAACTACCCTGAGCTGAAACAGTTTCTTACTACCAATCTTCCATGGTAATTTTCACTTTCAATGTCCAGTTATCATGATCATTGCCACCATTCCTGGGCCTTCACCACTGACACCCAATGCTTTGTAGACGTGACTGAAAATTCATAACCAAGAATCACTGGCAGCGTACTATAAATGATTTCCAAATCCATTAACTTAGCGCCATCGCTGCTGCCACTCTACCATCATCATTAGTAATACTTTACAACCACAGCCACCATTACCACCTTCATCACTGTTGTTTTCGGCATCCTTATGAAGTATTAAGATTGATATCCTATTGTACTAGTTGGAAAAAAAATATTGATGGCATGCATACTCTTTTGACATTGTCAATTTTTTTGTCGGGGCCAATTATTTGATGACGGTATGCAGTTGATGCAGTTAATCCCTACTACTATGGAGATGCTTGTTCAATGAATTTAGTATGGTCATACTGCCCTCCCCATTCCATTTTTTTTTTCTACTTTGCTTTTTCCCATTGTTTTATTTACTGCATTTGCTTTGTTATGTTTTTTTTTTGGGGGGGAGGAGGGCGGCAAAAGTTGCGTCAAAGTTCATACAAGCTTTGTGTATTATTGAAAGCATTATTCCTGGGTGCTCATGTTATATTACATGTTTTCTTTTGCAGCTTAAGGACTGCCATTCTTTTTATGAAGGCTATGTTCCAATGAAGTACAAACGCTATTACAAGAAAATGGCTAAGTAGGGTACTTTCTGGAGAGTCATTACTTTATTATTTGGTGCTATAGTTCTCTGCAGCTTAAGAAGCATTTAATTGCTGCTCGATAGTACTTGACTGATCTTAGCTAAATGAGATTTCTGTACTTGCTCTGATTCACACTTATTGCAGATCCGGTGAATGGGGGGACCATGTTACCCTACAAGCAGCAGCTGATAAGGTCTAATATTTTTCTGTAAAACATGTGTTTTGTTTATTTCATACGAGTTTTCCCAATCTCTCTTCTTTTTAGATATCTTCCATTCATTTGATGCTCTTTGATGAACAAGGTGTTTTATGTTTCTTTTTTGTTGGTGCTTTGAATTGGAAATCCTTAGAGGGCAATGAAAATTGAGTAAGGATGAGCCTTAACATTTTTGTGGAATGGGGCAATATAAAAATACATCTTGTCATGCGGCCATCTATTTTGTTTCGGGAACTTGTGCTTGAAAATGGATAAAAAGAAGATTTTCATCTCACAAGGAGAGGGGGAATGCCCCCTGAGGTTCAGTATTAACGAGGTCAGGTTGGTTCAGTTATCTGACTTTTGTACCAAATGAACGCTAGTGGTGTTTGCAAAGTGAATGACATAGTTCCAAGTTGGTAAAATTGGTCCCCGATGGTGACAAGATTTGAAGAGCATCATGGTGGAAATTAATATGCATCTCTAGAAATTGGTTTTCTGATTTCAGATACTGTGGGAAGACCATGTGAACCACTATTGTTGTTTGTGTGATTGTTAGTACTAACTTCTTATAGGCTCTGGGTTTATTCTTGCACAACTTTCTTTAGTGTTTGAGTCACCTGAAGCAAGAACTCAGTTGCTTTAGTACTACATTTCTGGCATAAAGTTGAAGTCTTGTGCACTTATGTGTGTTCTCTCAATGTCTATAACAAATGTTCTTAATTGCCCTTCTAGCTTTAACAATTTTGCTTGTTTTGTTCTAGAATTTGAATTCTTATGCCGCAATCTTAGATTAATAATTTCATTCTTTTGTCTACATTTGGTTTGTCACGAATTGGCTTCTGACTGGCTTTATGATTATCTCTTCTTGTGTAATGGCATCAAGACATGATTTATTCTGCATGCCTATTTGCAGTTTGCAGCAAAGATATGTCTTTTGACTTCGTTCCGAGATACGTGTTTTATTGAAATTATTCCTCAACATCAGGAGCCTAAACGAGGTAAACTACTATTTGCTATACGCCAACTACTGGGCTTTGCCACATTGAATTCGTTGAGTTTATAACTTCATATTGCAACACACACTCTCTCTCTCTCTCTCTCTCCACCCACACGCACACACTTCCCTATGGTACGCAAATATGCATACACAGCCATATAATTTATAGTAGGGGTGCAACTTGGGCGGGTCAACTCGAATTCAACCTGAGCCCAACTCGAAAAAACAGGGCTTGGGTTAGAATTTTGGAAAAATTGGAAGAAGGTATACCAAATTAGACTTATTTGACAAAAAATATACAGAAAAAAATGTAGGGTTATTAAGTCCTTAATTTTGATACTTATTTGTAACTAAGTACACAATTTGAATTTGGATGATTTTATTATGACTCTTTTGTCCTCCATTGATCCATGTGTATTTTCTTTGGAAAGTGGTGCATTAAACATCTCCTAGTTTTATGGGAGAACTTTTAAAAAATACGCATGAATCAAGGTGCATTATATATATATAAATTCGAATTATCTAAATTTTGAATTATCTTTAATTCACCTTGATTCATGCGTATTTTTTTTTGGAAAGTGGTTTTATTTTCAAATTATATTTATGCATTAAATATTTACTACTACTAGTTTTATAGGAGAATTTTAATATTTCGTTTATTTTAGAATATATCACTTGTTTGAATTTCAAAATTTGTAATATCCGAACTCCATAATAGTGTAACAAAAATAGTGTAACAAATACACTGTAACAAAGACAGTGTAACAATACACTGTAACAAAAATAATGTTCAGTAGTTTTGTGCATGTGGTAACAAATTCAAAACTGAGATGGACTGTTTTCAATGAAATTATATGAAAATATATGTTTGACACAATGTAATAGTACAATAATTTGTGTAAATGGCTTGTTACACTGTTATTGTTACACTGTTACACTTTTATTGTTACACTATTCGGGTATTAAATTAATTTGAAAATAAAACTACTTTAAAAAAAAATGCATGAATCAAGGTGCATTAAATATAATCAAGGTGCATTAAAGATAAGAGATTTTGAATTAAATGACCCTAAAAGGGGTATTTAGGTCTTTGTATCCATGTAGTGTATTTTTTTCCGAGACATTTTTTAATGTGTACTTTTTGCCAAATAATTCTAATTAGGTGTACCGGTTTTCAAAAATCCCTAGAATTTTTAATATTTAGGTTGGGTCTGGACAAAAAATTCTAACCCGAATTGAATTTGGGTAAGTCTCGGGTTGAGGTCTCGGGTTCAACCCGAATATTAAAATTGGGTTAGACCCGATTATTAAATTGGGTTAGACCCGATTATTAAATCGGGTTGAACTCGAATATACATCAATATATAAATATATTTAATTAAGGTTAGTATTTATCTTCACACTCTAGACTTTCACTTCACTTTAAGTCTTCACTCTTACGCCTCCATTACTCTCAGATCCCTCTCTCATTCGTCACTCCTTCCTCTCTCAATTGTCACTCGTCTGAGTCGTCTCAGCTTCCCTCTCTCACTCGTCACTCATTCTCTCACTCCCTCTCTCTTTATCTGCGCCTCGCCCTTCATCTCAGATCACTTGAAAAAATTAGATCTACACTTGAAAAAATCAAATCTACACTTCAAAAAATCAACCCGAATTAAGTAATTCAAGTCCAACTCGATTTTTAATCCGAAATCAGTCCGAATTAAGTAATCTGAATTAAACTCGAGCCCGTCCGAATTAAACTCGGGCAATACTCGAGTTGAGTACTTCGGATTGAGGTAGAGTTAGGGTTAGGGTTGAAGATTATATATCTAGGGTTGATCTCTCAACTTGTCCGAATTGCACCCCTAATTTCTAGGTCACTAAGTCAATCCTGCTTGCTTGAACCCTGATATTGTTTAATCTCTTGTATTTATTTATTTATTATTTTTCTCTTAATCATTCCCCCTTTCTCATTTCAAAAGTTAGATAAAAAATTATTTAAAGTTATTGGGTAGTAAAAATAATTTCTTTAAATAAGTTTAAATAAATGGTGGGTAGTTGGTGGAAAAAGAGATGGGTAGTTACAAGTAATACATATCAAATATAATTTAATGTTTTTTTGAAATATAATTAAATAATTAAACTAAAGAAGGAAGATTTCTCAAAGCTTCTTCCTAAGAAATTGTTTGTTTTATAATATGGGGGGGGGGGGTGTTCGAGCTCCTTTAACTTCGTAGAACCATATCATCTGTTCAAAGTATGTATTTAATTATTTTATTGGTGCAGAGCTGTGGTTAAGCTTCTGGTCTGAGGTGCATTACAATTCACTTTATGAAATCCAAGGTTTGTACTACTTGGTAAAGCTGATTGTATTGCATTAGTAGCTAGGCCAGAAATTAAATTAAAAATAAAAAAGGAAACGAACAACATAAACCAAAGGAGGAAATTGTCTATTTTTTTTCTGTTTTGCAGACGCTCCGGTACAACATAAGCCAAGGAGGAAACACTGGTTGTTCTAACTTCCAAGGGAAAGAGACTGCTTGGCGCTCGCTTGCTATTCAGTATTCATATTATATATTATACAGGAATATGTCAACAAATTATTTTAGGTGCATATTTTCATACGTGTGAGTGATGTTTTGTCCTTTCTTTTCTTTACATAATGTTCATTCCAAATTTTTTCTTTTAATAAATTGTCTCTTTTGACGTTTGTTAATTAACAGATTAGCTGGGCATGACATGACCCAAATATTCAACACGAAATTAATGGGTTTGAGTGATAAACAGACCCTGCATAATATATTAGTTGTGTTTGGTGAAGTATCTTAATCCATTTATCATTCGTCAACTTGTGTAATAATTGGTATATAAAATCCCCAAAAAGAAAATCAAGCCCGAAATTATTATTTTTTAAAACGTTGGATGATTTGATTCATGCTTTGGTTTGTGAATCTGCGTTGGAATAACGTATCCCAAAAAAAAAATTCTGCATTAGAATTGGACTTGTATGCATTGTTATTTTTTTTATCCCAAATTATGTTTACTATTCAGTCTGGCTAATGATTTGTTTATTTAATGGGTTATATTAGTTGTGTTGTGTAATTCGTATAATAAACGAGTCGTATTTTGGTTTGACATTTGGATCTATTTATATAAATGAATTGTGTAGGAGTGAATTATTTTCTTAACATGAACTTTTTAAGACTTGACACGAACCTGATTCATCGGGATTACGTTTAGCACTATAATTTGAAAGAAACAGAAACAAACTGAAAGAAAAAAGTGACTTATATTTTTCATATCAGGGGTTAAAAAAACAAAAGTAAAGGTGTCCAATGAAATACCTGAATGGCCACCAAATATGGGGAAGTGTTCAAATTTTTAACCACAAAAATAACTCCAAGAACGGGGAAGGGAAGGGAAAGGAAAGAAAGGGATATTGGCGTGACGGGATATTTTATTGTGAAGAAGTTGTATCTTTACAGTTATAGTTACAGAACGTCTGTCTGAGAAATTTCTTGCCGCTGATTCTTCGTATACTTGAAGATGATGAAATTAGTTCCGCAAGATGCCATGGTTTTACCGCAGCAGGTTCGATTTGGTTCGGCTTGAGTTGGCATTGGCAGGTTAGGTTTTTAATACCATTATCTCTGCTTGAAAGGTAGTGTCCAAATGGGATGGATATCTTCTTATCAGGCCTTTGGACGCGCACCAAGTTACCCTCCAGTTTTGAGTTTTCCAGTTTGTCTTCCTCCCAAATTTATGAAAAGAGAGAGGAAGAACGAACCATTGAAAACTGGATGACATAGAATCCAAACCCATATATATATATATATATATATATCTCGAACGGTTGGAGTAGTGGAAATGGAAACGAGCAAATCAACCACACATCTAAGATTCTAAATACAACAGAAGGGACAATTAGGGATTTCTCTTCTTTAAAACTTTTGAGAGGCTATAAATATGGTATGCCGGGTGGGTCTTAGAAATCCAAACCCACAAACTGTAATGGTGGTAACTGGTGTCGTATAGGCCAGGCTGGCCAGCTTAGTTTAACAGTCAGGAGTGTTTAGACTAATTTATATGCACATCAATTAATCTTTTTTTCGGTCCAATTAAAGATAGACCATCCATGCCAGAATTAGAGTATTTATGAGGGATAATCCTTCATGACCTGACCCCAAGAGATTGCTAAGATTCGAACTCAGGATGTTTGAATTTATAACTCATCTCTATTACCACTTGAGCTACTCTTAGACTTACAAGTACCCAAAAACAAATTCATTCAAAACAGTATCATCGGAAAGAGGTATGTCTGTACAATGCTGCCCTGAATTACAAATTTAACAGTATGTTTATATTATACTTTCAGACATTTTGCTCCGATTGACTACACAATATAAACACGTGGCTATATAGTCCTTGTTCAAAGCTGCCAATCAAGCTCTTGCTTTTGATGTTCAATAGCTCTAACTTTATATGGGATGAACGCCTCATGTCATAATACTATTCTTTTTTGAGCAAACATAATACTTCTTTTTGGTCTCACTAGATTTGAGAGAGCATTGAGCTGCATCTTTATTTTCATCCATCCATACACTGGAACAAAAGTCCCTTGCTAACATTTTCATTTTCCCCTCCATCCAAAATTGTCAACGAAAATCCTCAACGACATACATACTTTATTCTAATGCTAACCTATGTATACCATGGTATTATACAGAAAACAAAAAATGGCTTGTCGCTACCATTTTTCTTCTGAACCTTTTTCATTCCCTCTTAATATTCTCAAATACCCTTACCACGCTAGTTAATTCCATTATAATACAAGGGACTAAAATACAACTACTATATCAAATAAGAGAGGTAAATATCATACAAAAAGACTAATCATTCTAATCGTGAGGTGGTGGGGGAAAAAAATACTAGTGTTGTGGCTAACTTGAGGACATCCCAGACAGGAGACCGACAAATTTCATTAGAGAGCTTGATGACTTACCATGACATGAACACAGCATGATGCCATGCGAAATGACAGATGAAGTTTCAGCTTTCTTACAATACCAAATTTCCACCTGACATTACCTTCGGCACCATACTCTGTTATATCAAGTTTACTTTCAAAGTTTCCAACCAAATTATGCTATTCATCTACTCAAAAACTTTTGGTAATGATGTAGACCCTTCCGGAAGAAATGACCTCTAAATCCGATCACCTTGACAGAAAAGCTAATTCTTTTACTAAACAAGAGTTTGAAGCAAAATATAAAGCTATCTGTAAGTATACCACTGTTTTTGGGAAATCACTGAACAATTCCGTCAAAAATGATCTTTTGACTATGGTGAAAGGAGAAGCCTACAAAGGGCCAGTTGCAGAAAGTTGTGTTCTTAAAAGATAATGAGCTATACCATAGCTGCATTTTCCTCACTCTAGAGGCCAATCACAATTGTTCACACAGCCAAGAAGCATAGACCAAGACCCTAAGTATCTCCTATGCATCAAGCATTGTGCATTATGCAAAGATAGACCTTCCACTGTTCCGATCAACATTAGCAAAAATCTGTAGCACTAAGTGACAACAAAGAAGACTTCCAATATACACATGCATATGTCACAAGAGGCCAACATCGATCTGATGAGTAGTGTTCGATGCAGGCATGAAAAGACTCAACTGTCATAGCACTGACCATGCTTCGTTATGTAACAGAAAGGTACACTAGTCACTGAACCAGTAATATTGGTCCCTGCCAACTTGAGAGGCTGGCCAGCTAGAGCATTCAACAATGAAATTTTTGGGATAAACATGGGGATGGTTAACAACTGATGGAGATAAGGAATATACACACACACGCGCGCGCGCACACATATATGCCTATATAATTAGAAATCTTTTTTGGGGAAAACACAGAACAGTTCCTGGAAAATGATCTTTCAACTATGGTGAAAGAAGAAGCCTACAAGAGTCAGTTGCAGAGAGTTGTGTCCTTAAAACATAAATCCTTAATTTTGGATTCAATTCAAGTGTACACGATGATTAACCAAAACACAAAAATGTATATAGCATCCACTCTTTTTTTTTCTTAGCAACACAAATGGCATTTCTAGTCTTTAGTCTTTACGGACATAGGGCACCCAGCCCAAAAATATAATATTTGATCTTTATGAAATTTCAGTAAGATTTTGCTTTGGATCATTAGGTTGTAGACAACTCTTAGCCTTCTTCCCCTTCTTTCCCTTCTTTTTCACAAACAAAGAAAAATGAAAAAGAAAACATGCACACAAACGGACACAAAAACAGAATGAAAAAGGTCAAAACCAAAGAAAATAAATTCACAAAAGAAAAGGAAGGAAAATAAGAAAGCCCGACCAACACAAAAATTACATTTTCCAACCAATTTCCTATTTGCTAAATTCAATTTGTAAGTCCGAAAGCACCATGATGGAACTGGCCATGAGAAGGAGAACAATCACTCTAAAGTCTAGATGGATAACTCTCGCAATCAAGTGTTTACTACTGACTTGCTAAGCAACCACAGCATAACTGATGCCACGTTATATAATCATAAGCTCTCCTGACTTCTTCTACTGTTAAATCTCTCTAACACATTGCTAAGCCCCAGTATAAAACAACTTGACTCCCATAATAAGCAAAAGAAAACAACTAAACAAAGCAAAATGGAGTAATAGTACCATCACAGAACGACATCTAGAGAGATAAAGGGGCAAAAACTTGCAAGGCCATTTATCAAAAAATCCTAAACCCCCGGTAGCAAATGAAGAAATAAAAATGTACACACAAATCATACCCTCAGAATCTGAAGCTTCGTTGAGAAGGCAATGGCAACCCAATCAGGTTGGGATGAGGACCACTGCAGCTGCTCAATTTCAGCACCGGCAGTGTATGCCAGAATGGGATCCAATCCACCCTCGACTGGTTGACCCATAGAGGACAGGTCCCAGATGAGCGCCTGGGAATCATCACCGGCGGTGCAAATGTGGCAAGAGCTATGTGGAGCCCAGGCGATGGCATTCACACTGGCCTGGTGCCTCTGCAGTTCCACGACTGGTAAAGTGGGGAAGCGGATATCGAGGACCACCACCTTGGCGCTGTCCATGATGATGGTGGCCATGTACCTGGGGTCCTGCTTGTTCCAACCCAGGCGGACAAGAGGGGTATCTGGCTCGGAGCTCTCGTAGATGATGGTGGAGTGCTCCTTGTCGCGGAGATCGAAGACCCTGACAGATCCGTCGGCCGAGACAGAGGCGAAGACCCCCACACCACCCCAAGCGATGTCGTAGACTTCCTTGTCGTGGGCGATCAGCTGCGTGTCGACGGTCTCCCTCTCGATGTCCCAAATGGTGCAGGTGGTGTCGATGCTGGATGTGCCGATGCGCCTGGGCTCCGCCTCGTTCCAGTCAAAGGAGGTGAGGGGACCGCAGTACTCATTGTTACGGTTGTTGTTGAGGAGGCTCTTCATTTCCACGCGGCTGTTGTCGTCGGCGATTCGCCAGACCCGGAGGAAGTCGCTGGAGGTGGCCAGAAGGTCCGGTTTCTGGCACTCCTTGTCGGGGATGAAGATGGCTTTGGTGGGTGGGTATGGGTGCTCGAAGGAGAGGTTCGGGTCGGAGCGGATCTCACCGTTGGAGTCGTCAAGCTGGACGATCTCCAGGCGGTTGGGGAACTGCTCCAAAAGGCTGGCTATGGCTAGACGGTACTTCTTGTCCTTGCGGACGCTCCAGTTCATGGCGTATATGTGCCAAGGCGCCTCGTACGTGTAGATCTCCGATCGTCTCTGCTGCTCGTCGGACCCGTCCTGGTTCGGATCACTACTAGCCCCCATCACTCACCACCAACAGAAACTCAGAAATTTCCTCTGACGACCTTAATTGATGGATGAGTAGCTCTCACAGCGAAGTCAAGAAGAATAGCACTGCCTCCGTCTCCGATTGTGAGGCCTGAACCACACGACCGAATGTATACAGAGAGACAAAGAGTGAGGGAGAGAGAGAAACGAATTCTTTCTCGTGCAGGTGGAACGAGGGTTTTTTTTTCCCTCAATAAGGTCCGAAGGAAAGTTAAGGGACCCAAATGTACTGTTGGAGTTGAGGTTACGCGACATCTCAAAATAAATTTTTGGCCAAACTTAAATTTGATGTTTTTGCAAATCACCGTCTTATCTATATAATAAAATATAATATAATTTAAATTTAAATAATATAATAATTTTTGTTATTTGCAGTTGAGATTTTTTTTAATTTTACTTTAAAATTAATCCGAGAGTTAATATTAATATCTCAATTTTAATAGACAAAATAGGCTCATAAGAGTGTATTTGGTGTGACTTTTTAAAAGTGATTACATAATTTATAACTTCTCAATAATTTTTTTTTTTAAAAAGTAATATTTGAAACTGTCCCACCATTCCCTATACCACCACCACCACCTCTACCACCATCACCACTATTTTCATTCCATCACCACAACTACCCCCTCCACCACCGCCCCATTACCAACACCACCACCAACGTCGCCGCTATCATAATTGTCGCCACCCTACCATACCCAGCGCTACCATCACCACTACCACCACCTCCACCATCGCTGATGCCACCTTACAACCACCGTCACCGCCACCACCCCAACTGCCCCACCATCACCACCTCTACCGCCCCACTACCACCACGCCCCACCACCACCACCACTGTTGCACCCTACTACCACCGCCACTATTTCACCATCACCCTTACAACCATCTCCCCTACTTCCCCACCACCACCCCAACGACCACCACCACTGTCACCCCACCACCAACGTCGTTATCCCCACCACCCCCACCGCTAACCCCACCACTATCGCCACCCACCACTGTCACCACCATCGTCATTTTATTCTTATATTTATTATCAATATCACCATCATTCCACTACCATCGTAACCCACCACCACTCACTACCACAACCTACCACCACCCGTCGTCGTACACCATCGCCGACAACCACTGTCACCTACTCCAATCACACCTACCACCACCAACCGTCATCGTCCACCATTGCCGCCACCCACTGTCACCCACTCCCTACCATCACCACTATTACCTCCGTCTTTCGTCACTACCCATCACACTATCGCCTAGAAGCATTCGTCGTCGCCCACTACCATCATCGTCCCCGCCCACCACCACTACCCACCATTGCCAACCACCATCATCGTCGCCTACCACCACCACCACCCTTGTCACCCACGACTACCACTACCACCATCATCACCAAAAAATACCATCATTGTTGCCAACCACCATCACCAATATCGTCGTCACCCACCACAACCATCATCGTTTCTCACTACCACTACCACCGCTCACCCTCACTACAATCAGTATTTAAATTATTTTCTCTCTCCTCTATGTTTGTGATTTGATTTTGGGTGTGAATACAAATATTTTTATTATTGATCATTTTTTTTATTACTTCATTCTTTCAGGCACAAGAAATAATTAATCTTTTTAAAATAGCACATAACTCCCATGTGGTTAATAAACTAAAATGTATTGTGACATTTTTCATCCAATTTAGCAGCGCATACAACTAAGACCATCTGCAATGGAGATCCAAACTCTTACCCAAATTTGAGTAAAAAAAAAAGGGGTAAAAATCTTGATTTTGTATAGACATCTCCAATGGAGAAACTAAAATTTAAAAGAAGGAAAACTTTTTTTTAAATAAGGACAAATCCAAATTTAAAAGAGGGTAAATATGACAATTGGATCTTTAAAGAAGGGTGTAATCTCACAATTGGTAAAAATGATAAAGATTTGAGTCTCCCTGAATTTGGATTTAAAAAAAGGTTTCCTTTCATTTGATATGAGTATGAGTCTAGTATTAAAGAATATTTTAAGAGTTTTTTTACCCTTTTTAAAAAAAAGATACAAAAAAGGGGGTAAGGGTTGTAGATGCTCTAACGTGCATGCTCTACCGTTTGGGCTAAAAAAACACATGTTAAAAAGACTAAAAAAACCGCTCAACGCTCTTTCTCTCTCTGTACCCAAACTTCCATATCTCTCTCAATAGACTCGACGATCCACGACAGTCACCACTACCAACCACGATGACCACGGTCCCCCACCTCCTAGTCAACAGATGCCAACCACCACTACGCACCTCCCCTTTTCATGACTAGATCACCCATTTTATCTTTCACTGATTAACCACCAACACCCACCTCCTTTTTTTCCTTCACATTATCACCATCGATATCCATTTCTTCAGATAAACCCTCATCGACATTTGAGTTGGCTAGGAGTGTTGCACATACATCAATGGTGGACATCAACAACAAACACCAATCTCTTTGGTTCAATTTTTTTTTGGATTCATTCGATTTTCAATTTTGATTCAATATCAGTTCAATTTTTATTTTGGTTCAATCCATCTAATTTGGTCTAATTTTTGTTTCATTCAATTTTTTTTGTTCGATTTTGTTTGCGATTTGATCCGATTTCATATCGATTCAATTTTTTTTTCATTTTTGGACTATTTTGTGGTGGTTGTATACAATGGAGATGGCTGATTTAGCTTTTGAGTTTTTTACGTCGTGATTGGTGTCATTGTAGTGGGTGCCAGTGTAGTGAGTGGTGAAGGTGCAATGGTTTGTGGTGCAGTGGGTGTTTGGTAGGGGTGTTAATCGTGTCGGGTTAAACGGTTACGTGTTGGGTTAAATGGGTGACAGGTGAAAAATATATAAACTCATACACGACACGTTTAATAAACGGGTAAAATTGTTTAACACGAACCGTTTAATAAACGGGTAATACGACACAACCCATTTAAAAACAACAAAAAAAAAAATAACAAAAAAAATATTATTTTAACAAATTTTTACACTCCATTTCTTTGCTTCCAGCTGTACTTTCCTCCATTAAAAGAGTTTCAATCAACAGCCCACATGAAAGCCACACCACAGAGGTTAGCTAAAATGAGAAGGCCCACTACCTTTTTTTATAGGCAACTAAAATCTCCCCTCTCCACTCATCTGTCGATGTGGGACTAAAGAAAGCCAATTCAATGCCTCAAACTTTGAGGCTCAGCCATTGATTTATTCAATATATATCTGCAAACCAAACCCTAAACAATGTCTTCCTCTTCCTCCTCCTCCACCAACTACCAACACTCTTCCGCCGATGAGCCACTGCCAAACCTTCCTTTCCGAGAAATCCCCGGCAGCTATGGACTACCGTTCTTCGAAGTCTTCAAATCAACCAACATGCCACCAGGTCCATTCATGGCTTCGGACCCTAAAGTTGACACCATTCTTGATGGAACTTTCATTCCCTCCACCTCCTTCACCGGCGGTTACCACCCTTGTGCCTATCTCGACCCCTCTAAACCATCATATGCCGCCCTAAAAGACTTCTTTCTCTGTCTCCTCTCCTCTTTCCATAATAAATCCATACCCTCTTTCCGTATTTACTTATCAGAGTTCTTCACCAACCTTGAAGATGAATTATCTGATAAAGGGAAAGCAGATTTCAATACCCTTTCAGATAAAACGTCATTTGAATTTGGTTTCCGGTTGTTTTGTGATCTGAGTCCATTTGGAGACCAATACCGAATTGAACGGACTGAATTTGATTGATTTATGGTCGTCTTTTTAGCAAGTTCTAGTGATATCACTAGGTTGAAGTTCTTACCAAACTTCATTGAAGATTTAATGTTAAACACATTTCCTCTTCCTATTCTCTTCGTAAAATCGAATTATCAAAAGCTTTTTCTTTTGAATTATTAATTTATTAATTTATTAAATTTATTTAAACAGGTAAATGGGTGATAAACGGGTTGATAGGTCTCATCCGAACACGACTAGTTTATTAAACGTGTCTGACAGGTCAATCCGTTTACCACCCAAACCTGTTAAGGTCTCACCCAAACCTGCTTAATTCATGTCGATTCGTGTCGTGTCGGACTTTGACAAGCATAGTATTTGGTGATTTGAACTCAATTTTGGAATTGAAATGTTGGGTTTGAGTTTGCTAGAGAAGAAAGTGTTGTGTTAAAAACGGGTATGTCGGAGAAGAAGTGAAAAAGTTTGGTGAAATAGTGATCAATCGTCACCGGAGAAGACGAATGGGGAAAAAGAGCGAGGAGGGGCATTAAAGTCATTTTAGTCTTACTGTTAACGGAGTTAAGCAGTGTATTTTAGTCCAACAATCATAAGGGGTTATGTGTTGTTTTAAAACTCCATGGAGGTGTTGTACAAGCGAGTCAAACCATAAGGGAGTAAAATGAAGTTTGCCCTAATTTTATTTTTTTACATGACTTTCGAAATTGGACTTTCAAAATAGACTTCCAAGTCGTATTAGATGTTTGGTGAACATGCTACTTGAAAATGCTTTTAAATCAAGAAGTCCATTTATTCACATGGATTATGTTTGATGGCAACATTTCAAAATTATAAAATAACACCCATTTAATAATGCTGCCCTTAACTTTATCTACATTATTTATGAACTTTAGTACTAATTATCTAATGTAATTTAGCAAATAATATAAATAAAATATAAATTATAAAAATTTAACTTAATAAAACTTTATTCCGATTAACATGAATTATGTTCTTCATGTTTGTCAACTCAATGCCATATTCTTTTGTCGAAAGACAAGAAATTAAAACATAAAAATTAAAAACTAGTTTATTGTCGTTGCATTGCAATCTGCCCTAAATTCCAATTCACCCAGATAATATCACAATTTCATGTGAAATCAATCTCACCTATATTTTAAGGTGGATAAAAAAAATCTCAAGACTTTTTTTTTGAGGACCGAAAGAGTCTAAATGACTGTAATTAACTGATACTTTGACAAGTTGCATTACTGATACTTTGACCAAGAATTCAAAGCTATGGATATTTTTTTTTGGAAAATCCTATGTTTCCAAATTTTTTTTACTAAATCTTACATACTAAATAATGTGACACAATCTCCGTCATTGAATATTAATAAGATTCACTTATCTGATGGTGAAAAACTGTGTTACATCATTTGAGATAAAGATTTAATAAAAAAATTTGATGAGCACGACATTATCCTACTTTTTTCAAGCATCTAATTAAGTCCAAGTCTAGATATTCTACTTCTTTTCTCTCTCTCTCTCTCTCTCGATATCACTTATATATCAAGCCAATCCAAGTGAAGAAATCAAGGTTATGGGAGGACATCTAATGATCTATTTCCACCCAATAGATGTAAGAGAAGTCTCTGGAACATCTTGGTGACCTCTGGAGAGCATCAACAATAGAATCTCTGGGACATGAGGCCGGTCTTAAAGTACTGAGCAATCTTTCTCACACCATGGAATGGTAGCTTTCTGGTGAACTCCTCCATGGGCTTTGATATTTTATCGATTCCTCGGGAACAAGAGGTCACCAGAGGACTTCGTTGTCATCTGTTGCATACATACCATATGTATAGATTTATGAGTAATGTTATTTGAATCTAGAAATTTGACATAATTTATTGAAACTATTAGATTAATATCAAGTTTTAATGTTTAATGAAATTTACAGTCAATTTAAAAGTTATAATGAATTAGGTCCGTAAATTAGATTCTAATAACATTTGACGAGTTCGAATTCTACTGGGCCGAAGCCCAAATCAAGTGAACCAAAGAAGCTCCCAAATTGAAGTTGGGCCGACCCACACTGAACCCAATTCACCAAAACACTAGAAGATGAGCTCCAGGACACCCAGGACCCAAATGGGCGCCGCCCACCTAGCCCCTCATGGGCGCCGCCCACTATGCCCCTCATGGGCGCCGCCCACCTAGCACCGTTGGGCGCCGCCCAGTGCAGGGCCCTCCTGCTTCGTCCACTTTCACTTCAGTACGAGCCCAAATGAACTCCGGGTCCAATCTCAAGATCAGGGAAGGGCCCAGTCCAGCTTAGGACCTCCTCCGACTGAATAGGAGCATGAGGAAGAGAATACCGGGATGAAGATTGAGAAGATCGAGTCCTACCTAAATAGAACCTTCCAAAATGGTAGAGTCCTACCATAACTGTACTTACTAAATTATAGTGACCGTCTCACCGCCTCTCCCAACCTATATAAATGTAAGTCCTCTCCATACATGGGGACAGACCTTAAGAACCTCTGCACGCCTCCAAAACCCATACACTTACCCTCTTACACATTGCTCTCTTTCTAGAAGCACTGTAACTCCGATATACACTGTCCGGTGACCCTTATTCATCAATAAAGAACACCGGCCATCGCTGCCATTCCAGAGAGTGGACGTAGGTCATCCGAGACCGAACCACTATAATCCCTGTGTTGACTCATTATTTACTGCTTTACCATTAATTGTTTGTTTATTGCTCATTGATTGCCTCCATTCATATTCTTGACTGTTGATCTTGCACGGAGACCGATTTGTGCATCATCAGTTTGGCGCCGTCTGTGGGAAACGACTAGGCTTCCTACTCTCATTCAATCCATGGCAATCACTACCCGCTCAATGAGTCAGCAACCGGGAGAAAACAACCAGACTCACCAGGAGGAGGTTCCCCCTCCCATCGTGCCTGGGGAACCTTCTACTGTTACTCCCGCCACTGGACAACAACAACTCCTCCAAACTATGCAGCTGTTGGTGAGCCAGAACCAACAGATCATCCAACTCATGCTCTCTCAAGGAGGAGTCCCACTCCCTCCACCACGAGAAGAACAGCCTGTCCCTTCTGGACGCTAGACTGCCCCCCACCATGGGGTCCCTCACCATAATGTACCAGGGCCACGTCAAGGAGCCCCTCTTCCGGCAGTCCCTCCTCTACACGCAGGGGGTCCACGCGTTCCCCCTTTGCATGTGCCTGCCCAGGAGGACGCATGAGAGAGTCAATATGGAGACCACGAAAGCCAATACCTGTCCAAGGATGTCCCTAATCAGTGGGACGAGAAGATTAGAGAGGTACAAAACCAACTGGGTGATGCCCTCAATGCTATCAAGGCACAGGCGCCGGAGACCTTGGACTACTTGGTGAGACGTACCGATTCTCCTTTTACTGCTGATATAGTAAATTACCCACTGCCCTCGAAGTTCAAGATGCCTAATATCGAGATCTTCGATGGCACCAAAGACCCTCTAGACCACTTGGACACCTACAAGTCCCTCATGCAACTCCACAATATGCTTGAGGAGATCATGTGCAGAGCTTTCCCTACCACCCTGAAGGGGTCTGCTCGCCAGTGGTTCTCCAAGATGAAGCCCTCCTCCGTCCATTCTTTCGTAGAGCTCAGCAGGTCTTTCGTCTCCCACTTCATTGGGGGACGCCGTCATCAGAAGCCAGTTACCCACCTGCTCACCATGAAGCAGGACAGGGACAAAAACCTCAGAAGCTACCTCGCCCGTTTCAATGACGAGGTCCTCCAGGTCGAGGAGCCAGATGATAAGGTAACCTTAGCTGCCTTCATCGCCGGCCTCCGCACCTCCAGCTTCATGTTCTCAGTCCTCAAGAAACCACCCTCCAGCATGCCCGAGCTGCTGACCAGAGCACAGGAGTATATGAATGCCGAGGACGTCACTAAGGCCCGCCGAAGCGAGTCTTCACGAGAAGGGGAGAAAAGGAAGGACAGCCGAGAAGATAGAAGGGAGGCCGAGAACAAGAGAAAGAAGACCGACAGAGTTTCAGTAAAAGACCGTCTAGGGCCATTGCCCCCGAGAGACCAACAGCCATTCACTCCACTCAACGCCTCAGTGGAGTACATCCTGCTCCAGATTCAGGATGACCCAACCGTCCGTTAGCCCGGAAAGATGAAGTCTGACCCCAAGCGTAGGAACCCCAGTAAATATTGTCGCTTCCACCGCGACCATGGGCATGACACGGATGACTGTTTCCAACTGAAAAAGTAGATTGAGGAACTTATCCAGCGGGGTCATCTCAGACAATACGTAGCTGGTCGAGGACCAGTTCCCCCGAACGAAGAACGTGAGCGACAATAGCCCCTCGGCGAGATTCAGACCATCGCCGGAGGGTTAGGAGGAGGAGGTGACTCCAAATCTGCCAGGAAGGTGCATGCCCGTAGAGCCAGACATGCAGAGCCTTATGACTCTCGCCCACTGAAGACCCCCCGACATGGGGAGGAGGAGGTCATCACCTTCTCAGATAGAGATCTTGAAGGGGTCCAAGTCCCACACGATGACCCTCTAGTCTTGACTCTGATGATTGCCAACTACCAAGTCAAGAGAGTCCTGGTTGACAGCGGCAGCTCAGCCGACATCCTATTCGTCACTGCCTATGACAGCCTTGACCTCGGCAGGGAGAGGCTACAGCCAGTCCGTACTCCCTTGGTGGGTTTCTCGGGAGAGAGAGCCCAGCCTTTGGGATCCATCACTTTGCCTGTCACAGCAGGGACTGCTCCTAGAAGCTCTACCATAATGGTAAATTTTCTTGTACTTGATTGCCCTTCTGCTTATAATGTAATTCTTGGACGTCCTGCTCTCAATGCTTTAAGGGCAGTACCCTCTACCTACCAGCTTCTCCTTCGATTCCCAACCTGCAATGGGATCGGGGAGATAAGAGGAGATCAGGTCTCAGCCAGAGAGTGCTACGTGGCCTCTATGAGGGCTAAGAGACCGCACGAGACTCTCCAGATCGAAGTACTCGACCCCAGGGATGATAACACCTTGGAAAAAGGTGAACCTGCAGAAGAGCTCCAACCAGTAGTACTCGACGACAGCCTTCCAGAGAGGAAGGTCTATATAGGCTCCTCACTCTCCCAGGAGCTGGCATCTGCCTTAGTAAACTTCCTCAAGCAGAACATAGACGTCTTCGCCTGGTCCCACGAGGACTTGGAGGGCATTGACCCCGAGGTGGCCTCCCACCGACTCAACGTTGACCCCAGATACAAGCCTATCCGCCAAAAATTGAGGAGTATGAGCACCGAAAGGGGGCAAGCCATGGAAAAAGAGGTAGACAAGTTACTGGTAAATGGGTCAGTGAGGGAGGTAGCCTACCCAGATTGGCTCTCCAATGTGGTCATGGTAACAAAGAACAATGGGAAGTGGCGCCTGTGCGTAGACTTCACGGAACTCAACAAGTCATGTCCCAAAGACAGCTACCCTCTCCCCCACATCGACCTCCTCATCGATGCCACAGCGGGGCACGAGCTGTTAAGTTTTCTGGATGCCTACTCCGGGTACAACCAGATCAGCATGTGTTCCCCCTGATCAGGAGAAGACCTCGTTCATCACCCTGAGAGGCACTTACTGTTACAGGGTGATGCCTTTCGGGCTCAAAAACGCCGGAGCTACATACCAGCGCCTCGTTAACAGGATGTTCGAGAGCCAGATTGGGAAGACCATGGAAGTTTATGTTGACGACATGCTAGTGAAGAGTATAGTTGCAGTAGACCATGTAGCACATCTCCAGGAGACCTTCAAAGTGTTGAGAGCCTACAGAATGAAGCTGAACCCAGAAAAATGTGCCTTCGGCGTCAGCTCAGGAAAGTTCTTGGGCTTCATGGTCCACAAAAGGGGAATAGAGGCAAACCCGGACAAAATCAAAGCTGTATTGGAGATGAAGTCTCCTACATCCACCAAGGAGGTCCAACGCCTTAATGGGAGAATAGCAGCCCTTAACAGGTTCGTTTCTAAGTCCGCTGATAAATGTCTCCCTTTCTTTAAGATACTCCGCAGGTCTTTCCAGTGGGGCCCAGACGCTGAGGAAGCCTTCCAAAAGCTCAAAGCCTACCTGGCCACACCACCACTACTCTCCCATGCCGTTCCAGGGGAGGTCCTCTACCTTTACCTCTCCTCCTCGCCCTCTGCTGTCAGCTCTGTCCTTATCAGAGAAGAAGGAGGCATCCAGAAGCCCATATACTATGTAAGTAGGGCATATCGAGGAGCAGAGGTAAGGTACTCGGAGTTGGAAAAGTTGGCCCTTGCCCTTATCACCGCCGCAAGACGTTTGCGCCATTACTTTCAGAGCCACACCATCAGGGTGGTCACAAATCAACCGCTCAAGGGCATATTAGGAAAGCCAGATGTATCCGGCCGGTTACTCAAGTGGGCCATCGAGTTGAGCGAGTTCGATGTGCAGTATCAACCACGATTAGCCGTAAAAGCACAAGCACTCGCAGATTTCGTGGCGGAGTCTACACCATCACAAGAATCTCAAGGAGAGGTTCTAGAAGTCCTTACGTCCATACGCTCAGGGCAAACTGACTCCACCTACCAGGAGACTGAATTAGACGCGGCCCTGGGAGGACATAACAGCTCGAAGGAGCAGCGGCGGGCCAAGCAGCCCAAGGCACCCCCCACCATGACCAGGGCGCCGCCCACCATGGCCTGGGTGCCGCCCACCTTGCCCGGGGCGATGTCCTCTCCACCTGCCTCGCCCCCTCTCATCAGGAGTCACCCAGTGGCCTATTGCCACCAACCTTCTGGAAGCTTTACGTAGATGGGTCATCCACCAACGAGGGTGGGGGAACTGGACTAGTACTGATCAGCCCTCATGGTACTCCGTTGAAGTATGTCGTCTTTCTCCATTTTGCCACGTCTAACAATCAGGCCGAGTACGAGGCCCTCATATCAGGCTTGAGACTGGCATTGGAGATGGAAGCCCTCAACCTTACGGTCTTCAGTGACTCTCAACTCATAGTCAACCAAGTAAGAGGAGATTTCGAAGCAAAGGAAGAAAGGATGCAGGAGTATCTCTCAGTGGTATAAGCTCTGCTCACAAAGTTCACCTATTTCCATATCAATCATGTACCTCGAGAAGAAAACGTCATGGCCGACGCCCTCGCCAAGTTCGCCTCTGCGAATCTGCTTATGGGCCCGGCACTGACAGGTCACCAGTACGAGCCTAGCATCTTCAAAACTCAAGATGGCGATGTCCACTGCACATCCTCGGAATCCAACTGGATGACCCCCATCCGAGCCTACCTTGAGGAGGGCACACTCCCAGACAACCCTGTGGAAGTCAGAAAGTTGAGAACTAGATCGTTCAGGTACGTCATCTTACAGAATACCCTCTACAAGAAAAGCCATTCTCTCCCACTACTCCGCTGTCTCACACCAGAGGAAGCAGACTATGCCATGAGAGAGATTCACGAGGGAATATGTGGAAACCACTCAGGAGGGCGAGCATTGGCCCATAAAGCAGTCAGGCAAGGATACTATTGGCCCACCATGATCAGAGAGTCTAAAGACTTTGTCAGGAGGTGTGACAAGTGCCAACGCTTCGCCACTGTGTCTAGACAACCACTCGAAAAGCTCACTACCATTCAGAGCCCATGGCCTTTCTCCATGTGGGGATCGACATCCTGGGTCCCCTCCCAGTAAGCCGAGGCTAATGCAAATTCGTGGTCATCGCTATAGACTACTTCACTAAGTGGGCTGAAGCTGAAGCCCTAGCCAGGATCACAAACCAGAAAATAAAAGATTTTATATGGAGAAGTCTGGTCTGTCGCTTTGGAGTACCACACGCCATTGTGAGCGACAACGCCAAGCAGTTTGATAACAGACTACTCAACAATTTCTGTGCAGATCTCCAAATCAAGCAACCCCACTCCAGCCCTGCCCATCCACAGGCAAACGGCCAAGCGGAGGTCACTGTCAGGACCATACTCCGCAACTTGAAAGCCAGACTCGAAGCTGCGAAAGGGAAATGGGTAGACGAACTCCCAGGAGTGCTATGGGCCTATCGAACGACACCAAGAAGTCCTACAGGCGAGACACCATTCTCCCTATCCTATGGGACAGAGGCTGTGATACCCGTTGAAATCAGGGTACACTCACTTAGGGTTCAGTTTCATGACCCTACTAGTAACGAAGAAGGTCTCCGCATCAACCTCGACTTGGTAGAGGAGGAAAGGGAAATAGCCATGCTCAGGAATGCAGAGTACAAACGTCGCATGACCAAGTACTACAACTCGAGGGTGAAGCTCGCTCCTTCTTACCCGGGGACTTGGTCCTAAAAAAGGTCATCCTGGCTACCAAGGACTCCAGGGAAGGAAAGCTGGGACCCAACTGGGAAGGATCCTACACGGTCACAGAGGTAGTGAGACCAGGTACCTACAGAATCCAGAATTTTGAAGGAAAGGTCCTGGGCCACCCCTGGAATGTAGAACATTTAAAGAAATACTATCAGTAGCTGGGGGCAGTAGGTCATGATTTGGTGTCCACTGTTTAGACTATTTGCCTTTTTACCTTAGTCAATTTCTCATGATTAGTTGATTTTCTCCGAGTATCCATTTTGGACTATGAAATAAAATTCCTTAGTATTTTCTCAAAATGTTGTATTTCATTCAAAATTCTAGAAGCTTTTACAAAAGAGTTAGACATAAGCTGACATTTCATGTAAAGAAGCTTCTACAAAAAAGTCGGACTATATTTCATTCAAAGTCTAGAAGCTTCTACAAAAAGTTAGACATAGTCCGACGAGCAAAAAGTACAAGGTGCCACACTACTACTGACCCTCACTGTCTCCACTCACATAATCACCCTCGTCGTCAGACTCAGGGGCCTCATAAGGCTTAAGCTCAGAAAAATCGTTATAAGGATATGCTACTAATGCCTTCCTCCTAAGCTCCTCATAGCCATCAACAAAAGCACTAGCCCTGGCCCTCTCAGCAGCATCCCTCTGGGCCTCCGCTCTGACAGCTCTCTCAAGTGCTACTCGAAGGTCAATCTCAAGCTGAGTAACCTTCGCCTGTGACAGCCTCAACTGCTCAGCAGCACTCTCTCGCGTCTGCCGCTCGAGCTCTAGTTGCTTCTCGACATCCTCTCGCGTCTGTCGAGCTAGCTCCACGGCATTCTCCCGTGCCTGCCGCTCATGCCGAAGCTGATCCTCGGCAGTCTCACGCGCCTGCCTCTCCATCGCTCGACCTTGGACTGCATCCCCGATAGTCAGAGTGTGGTTGAAAAGGTAAGGCAAGGTAGCAGCCACCTGTTGACATTCAAAGATAAAAAAAAAAAAAAAGAAAGATGAAGAACTAGGCCAAGGTATACCGAAGAAAGCCATATACAAAGCAGGAATGTAAGGCATACCAAAGCAAAGCCTTCCACGGCGGCGTTGACCACTCCCTGTGGACCTAGGGAGGCAATTTCTCGAGCTTCAGCACCGGTCACAAAGGTACAGAATCTCTCCTTTGCCAACTCCACATCACGAAGCATGGACGACGAGGCAACTCCCTGAGAAATGCGTGTAAGTGGACCTTTCGTCCTAGTAGAGCATGGCGCCGGAACCTCGGCCTCAACTGCGCTAGGACCGCCCCTCGGAGGTGATGGAATATCAGCTAGAGTGGGAGGAAGAGCATCGCCGGGCTCTGCCTCCGCAGGGCCACCCAAGCTAGGGGCATCGGTCCTCGCCCTCTTGGGGGCAGGAGGAGAAGGAGAAGGAACTGTCCTGTAGACACACACTTCTTCCACAAAAGACCTGACAAGTGGAGGGCCTAGAAAAAACCAGTGTAAGCCAATGGATCCTACCACACAGTCTATCCAAGGGGACTAGTTGATGGTCAAATGCCTTTCTTCTTCGGTCTCAAGGAGGCTGTGGAACAATCAACTGCTGACATAATCTCGAAGTGCTCCCTAGTTGGGTTGTTAACGACCATCTCAAGTAGCCCCTTCTGGTCATTGGTGAGGGTCGGCGGAGCTGCAAGAGAACAGTCATCGTAAGAATAAGCACATGGTTGCGCTTGACAATCAAAGTAGAAGTTAAAAGTTAGAATCCTTACCCTGCTTAGTTTATGGAATCGTACTCCAACGGGTAGGCACCTTGGCGCGATCAGAATCGGAGGCCCACTCACCCCCAACAAAAAAGAACTTCTTTTTCCAATTGTGATGATTGGAGGTGAGCCCAGCGATAAACTTCCTCTTCCCCAACCTTGGGGAAAATCGATACCACCCCTGGTGTGGAATGGGGTTCTCCAGAAGTGTATAGGTAACAAAGAACTCCTCGAATGGTGGAGGGGCACTAGCTCCGTGTGTCAACTGCCACAATGCAAAGAAAGCTAATAAAACCCTCCAACCATTCGGAGCCAGCTTCCCGGGAACTAATGAAAGATGCTCCAAGACCCGACATATGGGCCCGGGAATCGGGAACCTCAGACCCGCCTCTAAGGCCCCCTCATAAAGTACTATATCATCCGGGGAATCACAGCAAGCTGACTCATCAGCTTCCGCATGACGGCACAGTACCGAGGGAGGAATACGGTACATGGAAACCAGCTCTAAAATATCCTCGTCATACTTAAAATAGCTAAAGAGGGAGGCTACCTTAGAACGACTGCCTCCGTCATCAATCGGACCTTCCTCAGGATCCTTGGCAGTCTCCTGCTCATCTGAGTAAAGATTCATCAAGAGAAAAAATTACATTCTGATTAAAAAGAATACCCGTACCAATGAAAGAGAAAAGGAAGTACCGGGAACCTACCTTGAGAGCCAGGACCATCCGCGTCGTTGATCGATCGCTTCCTGGACTTGAGAGGAGGAGACTGAACCATGCCTGGGGCGCCGTCCAATGCATCCTGGGCGCCTCCTGAAGTGCATGTGGTACTACCCAGTCCAAAACGGACGTCCTCTGCGCCTCTTGGAGATGCACCCCGCTGCTTGCCCAGGCGTAGGGTCCCTCTAGATACGCCAAAAGGATTATCTGAAATCCTCGTGCTCACGCCTGACCCCCCACTAATGGTGCCAAAGGGGCTGTCATTGGTCATTAACACCGCACCAAAACCACTGTGAGGACGAGAGCTCAAACCTCCGAAACCCAAAGAGGAACTGCCCAAGCCCGTGGTACTGCCCAGAGCATGGGCGCCGCCCATGGAGAATCCTCCATCTCCCTCTTTGCCGCTGCCTGCAGCACCATGGGCGCCGCCCAGGCCAGGCTCCCCATGGGCGCCGCCCCCTCCTTCGGTGTCATGGCCAGCCCACGTCGTCCCAAAGGTCTTCGAGACAGCCACATGGGCGCCGCCTGTCGCAGCACCATGGGCGCCGCCCAGGCCAGGCTCCCCATGGGCGCCGCCCAAGCCAGGCTCCCCATGGGCGCCGCCTCCTTCAATGTCATCTCCAAGATTTGAGCGCCTAGTCTTCATGTGTTTCAGAGAAAGAAATGAGAGGAAGAAATGGAGGAGATGGGGATGAGAAATGAATATGAACAGTGAGCTCCTTAAATAGAGAAGGAGTGCCTTGGAGCTTCTTGAAGAAGCCTTACAAAACTTCTAGAGGAAGCCTCACAAAGCTTCTTGGGGAAGCCTAACTAAGCTTCTTGAGGAAGCCAAGTTGGTTTAGCTCCTTGGGTAAACTCAGAAGAACACCCTTTAAGAAAAATTTCAGGAGATAGGTAGGGATGAAGACGATGGAATAGTAATCTCTATTTATAGAGAAACAGGAAAAAATGTATATGTACATATTTTTCGGTACCGGGAAGTCCAGCAAAGTCCCTAAACAGCGAGTTTCCGAAAATCAAAGGATACCGTGAAGAGCAAGAAAAATTCCAACTCACCCGAGTGGAGATGGAGCACATGCCCTCGACCCTTGTCTTTTAAAAAAATCAAAGGCCCGGGGCATGGGGGGCAAATGACGAGTTCGAATTCTACTAGGCCGAAGCCCAAATCAAGTGAACCAAAGAAGCTCCCAAATTGAAGTTGGGCCGACCCACACTGAACCCAATTCACCAAAACACTAGAAGATGAGCTCCAGGACACCCAGGACCCAAATGGGCGCCGCCCACCTAGCCCCTCATGGGCGCCGCCCACTATGCCCCTCATGGGCGCCGCCCACCTAGCCCCGTTGGGCGCCGCCCAGTGCAGGGCCCTCCTGGTCCGTCCTGCTTCGTCCACTTTCACTTCAGTACGAGCCCAAATGAACTCCGGGTCCAATCTCAAGATCAGGGAAGGGCCCAGTCCAGCTCAGGACCTCCTCCGACTGAATAGGAGCACGAGGAAGAGAATACCGGGATGAAGATTGAGAAGATCGAGTCCTACCTAAATAGAACCTTCCAAAATGGTAGAGTCCTACCATAACTGTAGTTACTAAATTATAGTGACCGCCTCACCGCCTCTCCCAACCTATATAAATGTAAGTCCTCTCCATACATGGGGACAGACCTTAAGAACCTCTGCACGCCTCCAAAACCCATACACTTACCCTCTTACACATTGCTCTCTTTCTAGAAGCACTGTAACTCCGATATACACTGTCCGGTGACCCTTATTCATCAATAAAGAACACCGGTCATCGCTGCCATTCCAGAGAGTGGACGTAGGTCATCCGAGACCGAACCACTATAATCCCTGTGTTGACTCATTATTTACTGCTTTACCATTAATTGTCTGTTTATTGCTCATTGATTGCCTCCATTCATATTCTTGACTGTTGATCTTGCACGGAGACCGATTTGTGCATCATCAACATTAATCATAGATTTATAGATAGAAAGTGGGTATGTGGTGATAGAGATGATAGTGACATGCTTTCGTTTTTAGTTTCGTGTGTAGATAATGTGGCAGTGCAAATTAGAAATGTTCCAGGGTTAAAAAAGGGATACCATTGTAATAAATGAGGGTAAATATTGACACTCAATTATGAATACAATTTAGAAGCGAAAGGGGGAGAGAGAGAAAATCTATAATATAAGACAGACAGTTTCAACAAATAAATTTAACGGTCACAAATCAATTCATCCACCGGTCATAAATCAACTCATCCAACGATCACAGATACTCTCATTTTTCCCCAAATTTATCATTTTATCACCCACAATTTTTTTCAAAAATCTGATCAACTCAATCACTTCACCTGTCAAATGGCCTCAGTCACTTCACCTGCCACCTTGGACATCGCTTTTTTTTTTCCCATCCTTTCTGTCAGACAAGCTTTCTTTAGAGACCATCTTTTTTTTCCCCCCCACCCTCTGTTACTCCTTACCCTCTCTTCTCTCTCTTTATCTCTCTCCCTCTATTTCTTCTTACCAGCAACACCACCACCACTATCGCCGCCACTTCGTCAGCAGCACCACCACCGCCCCAGCGACACCACCAGCAACACCACCACCACCGCCGCTGCTAACCCCTCCCAGGTATGCCTCATCTCTCTCTCTCTCTCTCTCTCTCTCTCACACACCCATCCTATCCCCACCTCTTCTCTGCCCTCTTCTACTCAACATCACCCCCACCTCTTCTCTGCCCTCTTCTACTCAACATCAACCCCACCTCTTCTCTGCCCCCTCTATGTTTTTGCTCACTTCTCTCTCTCACTTCACACCCACAGCGCACAACACACAAATACACACTCATCACCCACACACAAATCGCACACACACCCAGCACACACGCACCCACACCCACTCACCCACACACACATCACAAACAAACCCACACACTATTGCGGACACACACAAAACACAATATACACAATTCGGACACCAAGTGTTTGTTGGAATTACCGAGAGAAAATGATAAATGTGCATAGTTACCCACAACCTGTTGGTGGTTCCATTCCTTCATAGTAAAATTTAATGTTGATTTGAAATATTATATTGTTTCCTTAATTTAGACTAAAGAAAGGGTTTTTTCATCCTTGTTTTTTTGGCTAAGGTGGCTTTTGACAGGGAAACACTTAGTTAATGCTTGTAATAGATCTATTTGAAAATTTATGTTATTAAGATTCCTTGTTTTACACAAAATTTTTAGAGCTTTAAACCATAGTGTTTGAAGATAAAGATTTATTACTATGTTAATGTGGATAACTACATCCATATATTTCTTGCCAATGCAACTTATGATGGATGAATTGTGTAATTTCGTCATTATTTGCTGATTGTGTAACACCCCACCCTTCACATGACATAATATTGTCCGCTTTGGCCCCACTGGCCCTCACAGTTTTGTTTCTCCCAGTACCCCTGGGAAAAGACCTTATACCAAGTAAGGCGAGGGGCTTACTTATAAGCCCATCAACTTTTCCCTCCCTAACCGATGTGGGACACCAGGATCTCACAATCCACCCCCCTCAGGGCTACCTGCCCGCCCACTACACGCGAGCACGGCAGGGGCCCACACTCGGTCCAGACAAAAGTCGGCTCTGATACCATCTTGTAACACCCCACCCTTCACATGACATAATATTGTCCGTTTTGGGCCCACTAGCCCTCACGGTTTTTTTTTTTCCCAGTACCCCTGGGAAAATGTCTTATACCAAGTAAGGCGAGGGGCTTACTTATAAGCCCATCAACTTTCCCCTCCCTAACCGATGTGGGACACCAGGATCTCACAGATTGACTCTTCACTCACCAGTGCTACAGCAGGCGGTATTCTTGATAGGGCTATTGAAGTAGAGGACAGGAAGCATGGAGACTTTCTGAGGCTGGTATTGTCATTCTATCATGTGTTTCTTTCACTTTTTTGTTATCTGCATTAGACAAAAATTAACCATGCCCGCCTCCCACCAGGGGGAGAGGGGAGTATGCCCACTCCTATGCCCACCTTCACAGGTGAAATGGATGCTTACGTTTGGATTCTCACCTCCATATGTGCAAATTTCTTGTTGCATCATTCCTAATATATGTTATTCTGGGAAGCCAACCTACTGAACCTTATGTAAATGTGGTGCGTGCAGGAACACATTGAGGGGTACCTTGAACTATCAGCCAAGACGAAGTCTTTTTTTACTACAGTTGTTGCTTTGTGGGATGCGGATTTCTATGTTAAAGTAGATGATGACGTGCATGTAAATATAGGTAGAGATGCCAATATTTTTCTGTTCACAATGATTTCGTTTCAATCTCACTATCGACTATATTTACTATCTAAGGGGGATGTTAAATCTTGCTTCACATTGATATAATAACACATCTCAATCTAACTATAATAATACAATATAGTGTTTATGCAAATGAAATTGGGTTCAATTGATTGATTATTTTATTTTGGACATTGATGGTCAAAATATTGTCATGAAATATGGGAAATATTTATCAACAATACATTATTTCCAACATGATGGATATTGTATGTGTCATGTTCTTGGGAACCCTAGAAGCTGGAGAGATGCAAAATTAAGAGCAAAAAATATATCTAATTTGTAGTTTCTACCCAAAAAAAAAATATGAGGGGGAGTTGCCAGCTAATTATAGTTTCTACCATGTGCTTTTCATACATGTGTAAACCTTGGGGATTAAGGATATATCATCCTAAAGAAAACAAAGAACAGGGGGGAGGAAGTCGACATTTTTGGCCAAAAACAAAAGTATGGTTGAAGAAAGATTATTAGTTTGCTCCTTTTGTTATTCCTATTTGAACTTAATTGGGATTACATTGCAATTGTGCCTATTTTATTTGTGTGTGCGCAAAGCTTTCTTTGCTCAACAATGGAAAACAAGTTCATGGCCTTTTTATTAGTTTAAGTAACTATTTTAATATTATTTATTCCTTGGAGGAGGATGGTGTCATTGGAAGTGCTTTAATCGATGTGTATGGCAAGTGTGATCGTCTAGGTGAACCGCATGAAGTTTTACTTGGATGATACGCCAAAAATAAATGTATTAACTGGAATATGTTAGGTCAATGTAGTTGTATATGCAGTACATCAAGGATACAACGAACATAGAAGCAAGAGACTTCATTTAGTGGACTAACCAAGCTGTTCAGCTTGGTGAATCACTTAAATTCTTATTTTCTTTATCGCTTCACTGTTCATTTACATAGGTATTCCTCACACACAACACCTCATCATACAACTCAAACCTACTCCATTGTTTCTTGCACCATTAAGGGGAAAACAGATCCATGCAAAACTTAAGCAAACATTAATAAATACGAATATTAATAGTGGGATTGTTGGAACAACTTTGTTGGATGTGTATGCTAAATTAGGTTATTTGGATTACTTTGATTTGATGTTGGAGAAAAATATTTTTTTATTACAGGCCATGCACACCGTGGTTTGGTATTCAAACACTTAATTGTTAATGACGGTGGGTTGGATATTTTAGATAGTGGCGGTGGCCATGGGCTGGTGGTGATGGAAGCTGTGGTGGACGTAGGCTGGATTATTTGATATTTGATGATTTTGATCTTCATTATGTTGGATAAGGTTTGTCTATGGTGGTTGGAGTTGGAATTTCTTTACCACACTTTTTGGCTGCTGAGAAGAAAGAAAAAGAATTTTTTTTATGAAGGTTTGTGTCCCTTCTGCTATTAAGTATATGTACTCCATAATTCAGTTGGATATTTTTTCTAGCGTTTATAAATAAAGTAATCATTCGATATGTTTTATTGCTAGGTCGTGTTTGCAATTTGTTCGAAAACATATTGAGCTTTCAACACCAAAAAAAAAAAAAAACATATTGAACTTTGGACTTTCGGTTTTGATTTTGTTAATAATAATTGTTCATTCATTTTTCTATTTAATGTCTAAATACGGTTGTGAATTGTTCCTAAAACTGCATCGTGTACTCAGGGGTAAATAAAACTGCTATGTGTTTGCAATTTTTATTGTGTATTAGGGATGACACCAACTCAATTTCAAACTACGATTTGCAACTGAGGTTGCATTGTGCCCTCGGGCACGGGTTAGTATAGATTGTTATGTTTGTTTTTCAGTTTTGTTTAAAAAATAGCGAGTAATTACTCGATTGATTTAACTTTCTTTAATTAAATGAAATAAATAATAATCTACATCAAATTAACCGGATTTGTATGAGTTTTGTTTGTTCTGTGTTTAGTATGATAAATTTATTACACATTTATATTATAGACGTTTGGTCCGATGTGAAATGGTTATGTTTGTTTTTTAGCTATGTATATAGGTTGATATTTCTATGGTCTCCTATTTTTCAAGAAAACTCTGTCAAAATTTTGCAAAAATATCGGGTTATTATTAAATTGATTTAAATTTTTTTAATTAAATGATATAAATAATAATCTACATCAACTTAATCTACATAATCTGAAGAAGGCTTGTCTGACATGAGAGGGGGGAAAAAAAAAAGCGATGTCCAAGGCGGCAGGTAAAGTGACTGAGGTCATCTGACAGGTGAAGTGATTGAGTTGATCAGATTTTTGAAAAAAAATTGTGGGTGAAAAAATGATAAATTTTGGGGAAAATGAGAGGATTTGTGACCGTTGGACGAATTGATTTGTCACTGTTGGATTTGTTTGTTGAAGTCACCCTATTTTATATTATAGATTATAAATTAAGAAAATTTCTTCTTGACCCAAATTGTGGAAAATTCAAATTCTATATTAAATTTTTAATTGTATTAAATTTGAGTTATAATTAGAAATGCTCTTAAGAATTACTAATTGTTTCCTTGGCATTTTCATAATTATTGAAGAGACCACTTATCCTATTATTTTAGTATAATGGTATAAATCATTGATAAAATGACGTGTATACTATTGTTTGATTAAGTTCAAAAAAATTTAAAATAATAAAAATATGGAGAAATATAAATTTAAAACTTAATTTTTGTCAATATCAAATGAGAATGTCTCTCCATTTTATTTTTGAAATAACAAGAGGTTTCTGTGTACTTTTACCAAAATATTGGGGTTGTTGATCTAAATTATAGTAGATCTAATATCTTCTGTCTCCGTGAAATCGTACGGAACTGAGTACTAGTATTTTCCTAACGAAATTCAAATTCCACAGAACTATCTTCCATAACTAAAATAGGAGAAGGGAGAAGGAACTTGAAGAAAGAAAAGAAAAGCAAAGGAGAGCAGTTAAAAAGGGTGGAAAGGGACGAGTTGGGTTTACAGGGACCCTTCTCTTCTCTTTTCTATTGGAAGGAAACGATTAATTCCATCGATTCCTTTTTTTTTTTTTTTGTGTGGAGCCTGGAAGAGGAAGAGGAAGAGGCAGAGGCAGAGGAAGAGGGCACGCTTTTTAACTAGCATAATATATATATACAGGCATACATTCATCCGTAGACATCTGAGTCTTTGTGCGTTCTCAAAATTCAAAGAGTCCTTGTGCATTCGTCCTGGCTCAAGCGAACCAATTTGTTGTCGGACAGTGGGTGTTCCGCTCTATTTTGTTGATTTTGTCGAACGCACGCGCGTCTAAAACAAGCATAGGGATGTATGAACTCGTTGAGAGAGAAGAAAAAAACCAGAATGCAGATCCTACTACTAACGAACTTTTTATGATGGAAGAAGGTGGCATGCAGAAACAATGGCAAAAGATCCCGCAAATTACCATAAATTCTGCGGCTGCCGGAGACAATCAGTTAACCCATCCAAGTACTGGTACTGGGGGTGCATTTGCGGCCATTGGGAAGCATCGCCTTGCGTCGCTTGATGTTTTTCGCGGGCTGACAGTCGCTGTAAGGGTTTATTTATTATTATTATTTGTTTTTTTTTTTTTAAAGAAATCAAGAATACTGTTCAATGTAAGCATGTACGCATGTATATTAGTTTGATTTTTCCTTCCATCCCTATTATTATTATTATTATTTAATAAAAATAGTCGTGCTGGCTGGCTCGTCTACGGCTCACTGTTTTACCGATAAGTATGGTTACTCAAAGTCTCAAGGATGATGAGTTTTTCTCAAGCGGGTAGACAGACAGACACTGACGTAGGAATAGGATATATATATATATATATATATATATATATATATATATATATATATATATATATATAGATAACCAAAAGTTGCGGGGGAGAAATTTGAAATAATATTGAACGAACTCAGAATCGTGCTAAAGGCCCCAATCCACCACGATCGATCCACAAGATTAGCCAAATTCCCTTCGTTTTCACACATTTATTAATTTTCGGTAGTTTCCTTTATTTGTTTTGGAATCCCAATTTAATTACAATCTCCTGTTTTAGTTTTAAACATTCAGTCTTTCTGTTTTTATTGCTCCCATTTATTATAAATAAAAGTGGGATTGTGAGTCAAAAGGCAAATACATCTTTTCAATAATGTTTCTAGAGTTTCAGATTTATTATCTTCTTTGTTTTTCCTAGTGAACTCTAGTCCACTCTCTTTCGCTTCAACCCTAGGCTGACATGTTTTCTTATGCTGCAAAGGTTGTACCTTGCTTTAGCTTTTTAGTCCAACTACATCACCTACCTTAAAAACCCCGGACATCTATCTGTTTTACTCTTAGCATTAGTCTCTTCTCGTACCTATTTTTGTACTCTGCTTCTATCTTCAACTTTAACTTTAAACAACATTATCGGAAGTTTTGGAACTTTAGGGAAACAAACTCAAATTTTACAAATGAAATCCTACTTGTATCCTTCTTAATCATGATGCTTTCAATTTGTTCTTCATGATCATTATTAATAGTTTAGATTTGCTTTTTGTGACTATTGCATTCTCTTCAATTGGACCAATTCTTCCATTGGCTACCAACCGACTTATTTTTGCAACAATTGATAGTTTTTGCATGGATGGTCTCTCATCGACAATACCATTGCGTTTATCAATTTTCCCTAACTTTCTTTGCTCTATTGGTGATACAAGTTCTTTTTCATAAGTCTCAACTTTCATTTCAGTTGTTTCCTTATTTGGAACTTCATATTCTCTGAACATCGGAGTACTTGGACTTTCTTTTTCTCCTATATCCTACGTTTCTTCTTATTAGCGCCATCAATATATGTCCATTATTCATGTTTTCTTTAGGACTTAGTGGTCAAAAATAGTAAAATACTCCCATTCTCCTTAAAAAATTTGATCACATAGTAATCTTCGTACTGTAAAAGAGACTTCAAATCGATCTTACCTTGATTTGACTAGTTTAGCTTTGATTCTTGTTGCCTCCTCATCAACTGATATGCACCATATTCCTCATCTAAAATAATCCACACAATTGAATTCCTGCCTAGATGTTCGGAACATCACCAACATTTGGTCAGTTACAAATTAACTTACTGACAGAAGCACCTACGTGATCAAGGTTCTTATTGCCACCAAGCTTAAGACCTTAAGAGTACGTATTGAATATCCTGCAACGTTTGTTCGGAATGCTCGGATCGCTGATCATTGCATTGCCTTCCTTGTTCCTGAGTGGTAACAAATTCCCACTGGCCTACACATGTGCCATATTACCAACACCTTCAATCACTAAGGTGGTAGCTACCATTACTATCATTTCCCTCTGGCCATGATATGTCAAGACTATGATACCCTTTGACGAAGCAGAAGAGGATAGATAATACTTAACCTTTGAATCCACTAGAAATAGTAAATCCAAAATTTTGGAAATATTATTGGAAATGTCTTTGTCTTGTAGCTTGCAACTATACATATAATAAGAACGACCTAAATTAGAAAATTACATTTTCTAATTTAGTCTAAAATTAAAACAACATATTGCCAAACAATTTTGGATTTCAAAATAAATAAATTATTGAAAGTGTCCTGAAATTAAGAATATTACGATGACGAATGATTAATGATGGAATTTGGGTAGGACAATGCAGGTGAGATCTTGTAGACCTTGTCATTTCCTTTCTTTGACATAATTCTATGTTCGTTCAAAATTATTTTAACTAGATTTTTGAGTTATTTATCCTAAGTCACCTAATTATAGTGCCAATAAATTAATTGTTTAGAAATGGAAGTAGAAAACATGACTCCATAATGTTAGGGTTATTTGATTCCATTAGATTCAAGCGATGGGGACCTTTCTCATCATTCTGTTGGTTTCCAATTCCTATAAAGACCTAATGAGATGGATAAAAGGTTGTGATGCATTTTAGTATTGTGGTTATATTGGTAATTGAAAGGAGATAAGTTGAGTACTAAGAAACATACAAGGCACAAAAAAGAGTCTCAAACAAAGATATAGAGATAGAATTTTTCCACTTACTAAGGTAGGGATCCACCTATAATCGTGATATTTTTCTTATTGAGAAAGGAGATGAAAGATGCAGCTACCATGTGATCAAATGCTCCTGCATCAATAACTCAACCTTCTGCAGCAAAATTGTTCAGTCTCAGAAGTGACAAGTTGTAGAAGGAGTAGCCAAGGACTCTACTAAAATGGTGTGTTTAGGAAGTCAATGCCTTCTTAAATCTTGAACCTAATCAGGCCATTGTCCAAACTTAATCTGAATACAAATTCAAATATGTGCCCATTGGTGTTTGTCTATAAGACAAAAAGCTTGAAATATCTGGTAAAAATCTAACTCTTCCCGCATGCCATGAAATTTTTCCAAGTATGCGGTCAGATACATATCCTTTTTGGCTTGATTCACATATCTTGCTCAAAGTAGAAAAATGATCTTCTGGAGAGCCATTATTGTCAAGTACTAGCCTACATTATATTACAAAGTGATGTCATGCATATACACACCTCCAATTAAAAACAATTCGTTGCAAGTACATGACATGTGCCTTTTCTAATTCTTAAGCTGCTCTCTCCCTCTCCCCTTCTCTCAAAAGTTTGCCGCATTGCCATTGCAGTTGATGATACTTGTGGATTATGCTGGTGGAAACTTTCCAGCAATAAATCACTCACCTTGGAATGGCCTAACTCTTGCCGATTTTGTTGTGCCATTTTTCTTGTTTATCGTGGGAATGTCGGTCGGAATAACTCAAAAGGTATATCTTTTGATCACGTTCTTGCTCATGTTACTCCATATTATCAATGGGACTATAGTAATAATGTTTTTTCCCATCCTTAAGTAGCATAGCAAATGCTTTTGCTGATTACCAGTAATGTATTGCAAACAGAAACCTAGCAGCAAATCTGTTGCAACTCAAAAAGCTGTACTCCGGGCACTTAAGTTATTTGTTTTGGGGATTGTGCTTCAAGGTATATACTTTTTGGCTTGTTATGTTTAAATTTTAAACATCATGATATTTTACATCGGTTAATTAGTCAAGACCACGAAAATGTTCAGCATTTATGGATGTGTAAAGCTTTAGAACTCAGGACTTCAACATATTGGTGTTCGGGACAACATTCTACTAAATTGTTTTGGTTTACCTGCTGTACAGGAGGCTACTTTCATGGACTCGGTGATCTAAAATATGGAGTTGATATAGATAAAATCAGATGGATGGGAATATTGCAGGTTTGATCTTTCGCACGATGTTGTTATTTGTAATTCTGAACACTGTATAGTTTGACTATAATGTTGGATCTGGATTAAAAATTGTCATATCAGACATTCATTGGCTGAGTTTTACTAAGATGTTATTAAACAATAAAATATGCATCACATTTGAATCTTTTCACTAGATAAAAATAATATAATCACACTAATTACCGATTATTATTTTGCAGAGAATTGCACTAGCATATCTGTTAGCAGCACTTTGTGAGATTTGGCTCAAGGGCGATGATGTCCATTCAGGATCATCTTTGCTGAGAAAATACCGACATCAATGGTAAGAAAAGCTGATTATATGTTCACATGGTATATTTCTATCTAGAAAGATCCTCACTTATATGGCATTCTGCTTTCACTGTTTTCTTTGGTACATGAACTTCACAAAAAAAGGTGACATTTATTTCCTTTGTATTTTCTTTAGGAAAATCCCTGATGGCATATCAAGAGAATATAATTTCACCATTAAATTCTTCTATTCCTTAACTATACTCTGAAAAGTGAAACTCTCAGCACCTAAGCATGTCGGTTGTTGAACTTGATTAAACCCTCTTGAATCTGATTATTTGGATTTCTATTTTTCCTTTTTTATGCAGACACACCATTATAATATTTGAACTGCCAAAATTATGTGATACCATTCCGGCGCGCAGCCAGGAAAAAGTTTTAGGATGGGAACATTAGCACGTTTTAATTTTTTTTTTAAATTGACTGTAAAAGTTCATAAATTCATATTTATTAAAATTATATTTAATTCTTAAAAGTTCAGTAAACATAAAAAATTAAAAATCTATATGCATAACATGAAAAAAAAATAATAATTAAAACTTCTTATCAAAAATGAGACTAATTATTGTCACTTATAATTGACCCTGGTATGTTTTTATTATTTGAAAGAGATACAAATCAATCTTATCAACAATATTTCTTTTATATATAAAATCGTTGTAACAATATTTCATTTATGATCCTATAGTTTAACGACACACATTTTTATATAATAAAAAAATAATCCTAAAATTTTAAAAAATTATAAAATAACCTCAATATATTCAAAACATATTCAAATATGTCTGAAACGTTTGTAAAAGTTAATAATAATATTAGTTGTATCTAATTTAAAATTTAATTGGTGGAGACCCAATGGTTTGTGACCATTGGATAGATAGTGGAGTTTGTTAAATATTGAGACTCACTATTAGACTTAATATCACAATGTATTATATCTTTAAATTAGGTCTCAATAACATTGTTTGGAAAGTTAATAATCATATAGGTATATGTCTATTCAAATCGATATCACTAGAAAATAATAGACACAATTAAATATGTCTAAATTTTATTTCAAAAAATACATGTCTAATATGAAGGGAAAAAAATCTGAGGGGGGGCATGTGCCCACCCTAGCCCAAGGGTGGCTTCGCCCGTGATCCCACTGATTGTTATATACTTAGGCAATGGATGCAAGCTAAGAAATAAGAAGCAAAGACACTTGTAATAAGATCACGTGTCTGATATTATTTCGGTCAGGACGTGATTAAGAAATAAAAAATTTTACTTTTTGTTATATACTTGGGCAGTGGATGCAAGCTAAGAAATAAGAAGCAAAGACACTTGTAATAAGATCACGCGTCTGATATTATTTCTGCCGGGACATGATTAAGAAATAAAAAATTTTACTTTTTGACATGTGTCTCAAACTCTTTTGGAGACTGAAACTTCTTACGGCATGCGTATGATTGAAAAAAGAAACTTGTGAGTGTGATCATGAAAGTTGAGAAAGGTGATGTATAACTATTTTATACTGTGGAAAATGTGTGACTGTTAATGCTAATAATATAAAATTTTAGTTAAAAGTTACTGCAAAATCAGATGATACAAATGGTTTTACTAGAAAAGGCTTGGGAAGATGAGAGGAGTTATTATATTCGTATACGATATATGCTTCCTACACTTGGTCTATGAGAAACGAATGGCTTGGGAAGATGGGAGAAGTTATTATAATTATGTATGCTTACTCCATTTTGTTTATTAGAAATGGGTGATTATTGCTTACTATGATTTATTAGTCTGAAAATTTATGTTGAGTAGCACATATATGATTTGCTTATCATTTGTAATTATTTATTTAGATTGCGCAAATATAGTTATGTTTATTGATAAACTATACAATTTGTCAAGCAAGACATAATTAATGTAGCGTGTCTCAGCCGTGTCTGTCTTACTTTTGTCATGTAATTTCATGATTTGTTGAGCTGTTGTGTCCATATCATGGCATGTCTGTGTCTCGTGTTTGTGCTCGTGCTTCATGGGATACATGGGTAGTAGTTCTATGTAAATGGTATTCTATGAAAGGAAGTATGCTGTTCCTTGACTATTTTCTAACCACATCGTTACATCTCCTGCTTTTATATATGATTTTGCTTGGTTTCAGACCGTGACTGCTTGTCTCTGCTATATGTATACATTATTCCTCAAGAGAATTAAGTCAATGGCTTTGCTCATTGCATTTGGCTTATTGGAATTCCAAAAATGTAATTTGCATTTTGTATATAATTTTTCACTCCCATTATCTTGTCTGCAGTACCATTTTTATTTTTCCTCTCCTGGTAGGAAAGAATGTCATCTTCTATCTTAGTACATATTTTTTGGTGGTTAATTTTTTGATTCCCTATATAACTGCCGCAGGATGGCAGGGTTCATACTTACAACCATATATTTGAGCCTCTTGTACGGTTTGTATGTTCCTGACTGGGAGTATCAAATTTTAGACAGCAGCTCTTTTCTTGCATCTGTGACATTTTCAGTGAGTATGGCTTTTTAAAAGAGCTATGAAACCTACAGAATTTTGTGTGGCTTAGTTTGTATGGATAGCAGTTGCCTAATCTTGTTTATATATCTCATCAAAGATAAAATGTGGAGTTCGGGGTGACTCTGGACCTGCTTGTAATGCTGCTGGCATGATTGATCGTAAAATTCTTGGAATTCAGCATATGTACCGTAAACCAACTTACGAACGGATGAAGGTTTCTATTGAAGTGGCTACATGATTTTTACTTTGGCTGCAAACCTGCATCCAACACTTCACCTTTGAATATTCTTTTCTATTTTCGCAGCAATGCAGTATACATTCTCCAGATTATGGCCCACCTCCTCCTAATGCTCCTTCATGGTGTCAAACCCCATTTGATCCAGAGGGACTTTTAAGGTTTGTTACCCTTTTCTTCTTTATAGATTCTGTTGCATGCCCTGAAGAGAGCCTATTGCAACTCTGGTGGCTGTCACACCAGTAAGTGTTTCTTCAGGTGGTTTGTTGTAGATATATTGCTCCCTTTTGCTTGCTGCAGTTTTATTAGGTTTTTTACTGCTTCCTATTTAAGAGTATTACTTTTGCACCCTAGTCCTTGAAATATTATCAGCCCCTATTCTTTTTCAGGAATTCACAGTTGGGACTTCATAATTATGAGACATAGACATGAAAATATTCTCAAATAAATTATCAAGACAGTAAATCACATTTTAGCCAAAATGACATGGTTGGCATGATCCAAGCACTTTAACCCCATTATTCTTCAAATCTTGCAAGTTTAAGAGTGCCCCCTCATATTACTACCCTGCCTTTATCTTGTGGGGGAGCTTCCAGGTAGTCTCCAGGGCACGGAAGGTGGTGATAAAGCAACTCTTTCGGTCTGAAAACCAAATCAATAAAAGGGAGCGTGGTTTCACCCATGTTGTCTGCAAGTTTAGTGAAGTAAAGTGTAAGTGGGTAAGAGTGGTTAAGTGAAGTTTCCTTGAGTGGTTGTCCACGAGTGGTCACATGAGAAGTCCAGTTTATGCGTGATTTGTGTCCAACATCTGGTATTCTCACTGTTTCTTTTAAGAAAAGGTGACATGTCAGGTCGTAGCATTGTAGTAGTCGAGTGGGAGGTTAGCCTTATACATTGTACGACATACATTTAGTTTTGTATGGGTGCCTAGTTATAAATCAATGTAATTTTGTTTGTATCCTTTTGTGGTACCATTGTCCCCAGTCACCTTGGAGAGTTCACAGTTTGGACTGTGAAAGCAAGCAGTCAGCGACCATGTTTTGCGTGCACTTCTGCTTTCCCAACATTATAAGCCCAAAAAATCCCATAAACATGCTATTTCCTGGTACCTTCAAAACCTTGAATCCTTATGCTTTATTACCTTTCTGCAACCAGAAAACCCCAGTATGTCCCCTGAAAACTGATTATAATTGACTCCAACAGTTCTATTCGATCACTGCCCTATATCAGGTTTTGAAATTGAAGAGAGGAGAGTGGCCCTACACTATGAGACTTTTAGTGGTTGAGTCAATGGGAAGGAGGGAAATGATATGATTTGGTATTTGATTTTGGCTTATGACTTCATTAATTGTTTAAGCACTCGAAAATTTAAGAATTTGTGGAGTGGAGAAGGGGTCATTGCTTGGTGCAGTAGTAACATGATTGGGTTGCCAAGCTTTGGGGCTCAAGTTTGTGTTTGATGGCAATCACTTTGTACAAACAATTCTTATGGTTAGAAAATGTAGGGTTGAAATCCTGCATGACATATCTTTTGCTTCAATTTCTTAGTCTTCTGAGTGACATACTTCTTAGTTGATTGCAGCACCATGATGGCCGTTGTAACTTGCTTGATTGGATTGCACTATGGGCATATTATCGTTCACATGAAGGTTCCTACTTCTGATGAGTCATGAAATTCATGTCATGGGCTGGATGCGTTTCTTACTTAAAAAAGTCTGCTCACTGCAGGAACACACAGATAGGATTCTGAACTGGCTGATTCCAGCCTCTGCCCTTGCAGTCATAGGCTTTATTTTGGACTTCAGTGGTACTAAATAGTTCCTTATACTACTACCTTAGGCTTTCACATCTCAATCTTATTTTAGCTTTGTAAAATGAGGTATTTTAATAAATAATCTGTATATTTTGGCAGGAATGCATGTAAACAAGGCTCTGTACACTTTCAGTTACACTTGTGTCACTGCTGGTGTGGCTGGCATTCTAATTTCTGGCATATATGTTCTGGTCAGTGATAGAAGTCTTATTTCTTTGAGAACTGTCATTTAATCATCTTGGACGAATTTGTATCATACCTCTATGCATATTATTTGTTACATGAATAATTAATAAATACAAGAAAAAGAGCATCTGATGATCTGTATACTATACAGCATCTGTTATGTTTAAGAGAATTGATTTTTGCATAAGAATGAGACCACAAAACCCATATGGCTATTTTCAATTTGTTCCTGCTGCAGGTTGATTTGTACGGATATAGGAGGCCTACAAAAGTGTTGGAGTGGATGGGAATGCATGCTTTAATGATATATATTCTTGCAGCCTGCAATGTCCTTCCAGTTGTGCTCCAAGGATTTTACTGGAGAAAAACTCAAAATAACATAGTGAGTTTTATTTATGAGTTCTAAATACCCTTCATGGTTGGTGTCCTTCTGGTATGATAACCTTCTCTGATGATCAGTATCCTTTCTGCAGTTGGGATTTATTGGCATCAGATCGTAGTGGGTGGAGAGCAGTTTTTGCAGAGTTATCCAGTATGCCGTCTGACTTCTAGATGGTTTTATATCTTGTATGGAAAGATCTTCGGAACAACATTTATATTCTTTATTCCTAATTTAATTATTGGCTTAAATGGTGTTGTGTTGTTTATTTTCTTTTGCACGAGTAGTAGCAATAAGCGTTAGTCTCCCCTTGAGTTTCATTCTCACTTTTCGGGCCAACTTTCTGCTTGTGTCACATGGGAACGGACTAATCCAGTGACAGCAAGGTCGACATTTTTGAAGCAGAAGAGGAGTTAAGGTGAAAAGTAAACAAAGAAATTATTCATAGAATCACAGTGTCTTCCAAGGCTGTCGTCGGTTCCGGCAAATTATCAAATTGGATGTATATGTTTGCTTGGTTTTTTAGTGTTTAAGCATAATTATCAAGTTTATTATGTATAAGGAATGTATAATTCCCTGTAATATAATAATATATCGAAGCAGAAGCAAAAGCAAAGTCACTGCAATGGCAAAGAAACTTGGAAGTACACTCAATTAAATTTCACATTGTGAGTTCCACTGCCCTTGATGCACATTAATTATACATGTACACAATAGCCGTATCATAGGGTGCAGAACATATTTTAGGCAACATTGCAAAACAAAGGTTTGCTTGCATTATTATTATTTGGCACCACAAAGATGCAAATATAAAAGTTTTGGTAGGACGCTAAAAAATATTATCTGAACGCTCAAAAAATTGCAACACCAAAATATCTGATATATTTAACCCACCCCGCAAACTTGCAATCAGTGGGAGTCTGCAACTGAACCAATCAGTGGGAGTCTGAATTCAACGTGTTTTGGAACTTCAGCAATCAGCAAGTGCAATAAGCTGGTCGATTACATTTGGCTCTGCAAGTGTGCTTGTATCCCCGAGCTCATCTAATTGCCTTGAAGCAATTTTCCTTAATATCCTTCTCATTATCTTTCCGCTCCTTGTCTTTGGTAGACCAGGAGCCCAATGGATTTTGTCAGGCGCTGCAAATGCTCCAATCTGATATGCAACTTAACAAGCTTTAGAACTTGGAGCTTATGATTTTTTTACCCACCAATCTCAAGCACAAGGAAGATGCTTTTAGACAAATGACCACATATGCTGCAAGGACTAGTATTGACAAAAGGGTTGTAAAGCGATCATGAAGTAATAAAAATATCAAAAGATATAATGCCAACACAAGTTGCAATTTTTGGAGAAAATGACAGATGCTTAGCAAAGACAGAAATGTTGATTTCAAATCTCATCCAGAAGTCATTTTGCATTTCATGAACATGCGATATATCAATTGGTACAATGTGACAAATAGACAAATAACAATCCTGAGGGAACCTATGGTAAGCGATCAGTTTTTTTCTTTTCCCCCTTTTTATGTTAGAGGTGGGATTTATAGAAGCTTAGGGGTATGTTTTCTGATTATTAAAAACAACTGCTTTCAATTTTTGGTGCGGCATTATATCTCCATCATTGCAAGATAGGAGAATGATGCTGAGATCAGTCTCTGCAAGGAGCTTACTGGCTGATTCAGGAACCTACATCATGGTGTTTTCTCCTAATACCAAGCTTAAAAATTAATACAATGACACTTCTTCTACCAGACCATGGACATTGACAATTGTGGCCATCGCACTATGAACCTAGTCTGATCCAACATCCAAGTAAATCTCTCACAAGACAAGCCCAAACTTCCTGGTCGTAAGCCAAAGTAAGGTAAAGCAAATTCACTAACTTAGCCCATTTGACCCCAGCCAATTTGAGCAACACAGGTATAAGTTAAAAGGTAAAGTTGATATTAGGGTTTATGAGAGAAAGAACAAAGGAGAGAGAGAGAGATAATAAGTTGTATTAGACTGTGTACCCTTCATCCTCTTATTTATATTGAACAAATATTTAAGGTAACTACAATATTACCCCACACTAGTTTATGCTCATAAACATAAATATAAAACATAAAAATAAGAACTCTAACACTCCCCCTCAACTTATACTAAAAAAAAACTCCTCAAGCTAGAGCATAAAGATAAAAAATGTCCATCTTAGAACATAAATTACTGAAGGCAGATCGAACCAATGGCTTGGTAAGAATATCACCCAATTGATTACAAGACTAGATATATGGAGTGATGATCTCCTTTCGCATCAACAAATCTCTAACGAAATGACAATCCACTTCAATGTGTTTAGTACGCTCATGAAATACAAGATTACTCACAATGAAAATCGCTATCTGAATGTCACAATACAACTGCATAGGAGAAGGAACATTAATACTCATCACAAAGTAAAGAACGGATCCACAACATCTCACACGCAGTATGACCAATAGCCCGATATTCAACCTCTGCACTAGATCGCGCAACTACATTTTGTTTCTTACTACGCCAAGTAAAAAAGTTGCCCCCAACAAACGTACAGTAGCCAGAAGTAGATCATCTATCAGCATCAGAGAAACGAATAACAATTATGGATGATGATGATTGATATAATAATCCTTTCCTCGAAGACCCTTTTAGATACTGAAGAATAGGACAGACAGCCTTCCAATGAGGTTTCCGAGGAGCATGCATGAATTAACCAATTACACTAACCACATATATAATATCAGGGTGTAACTGTGAGATAAATCAGCTTACCAATCAACCTCTGATACCGCCCTATGTCATCAAAAAACTCTCTACTCTCAGTATCTAACTTCCCCGTAGAATCCAGAGGAGTATCAACTGGAAGTGCACCAAGAATACCAGTCTCAGATAGTAAATCCAATACGTACTTCCGTTTGCACAAACTGATACCGTCCTTTGACCAGGTAACCTCAATCCCTAAGAAGTATTGAAGAAGTCCTAAATCTTTGATATGAACCCGCTTCCCCAAATAGATCCCAAAGTAGGCTATATCATCCGAGTCATTGCCACTAATGATAATGTCATCAACATATACAATAACAATGATAAAACTTGCAAAAGACCTACCAATAAAAATTGAATGGTCTGAAGTAGAGCGCTGAAAGCCAAACTAAAGTACCACTACACTGAATTTATCAAACCAAGCACGTGGTGATTGTTTCAGGCCATACAATACTTTCTTCAAAAACCATACTAATTGTTCCTTTCCAGAAACAACATAACTTGGAGGTTGAACCATAAATACCTCCTCCTATAGATCTCTATGTAAAAAAATATTTTTTATGTCAAGTTGATACAAGGGCCAATCAAAATAAGACGAGCAACCGAAGAAAAAGTCTCACTATAATTCACACCATATGTTTGGGTGTAGCTTTTGGCAACCAACTATGCCTTCAAATGCTCAACAGAATCGTACGACAGCTAATGGACCGTTTTCCAGAAGGAACAGAGGTTAGGTTCCATATATGATTGTCATGAAGGGCTTTATTTCCTCATCCATAACCAATTTTCATCCAGGAGATGTCAATGCCTATTGCAGGGAATTAGGAACAAATACAGAAGACAAGGCAGATGTAAAACAACAAAAAGATGAGGAAAGCCGATGTAAAGAGACAAAATCAGAAATGGAATGTTGGATACAAGTACGAGTACATTTCCTTAATGCAATAGGCAAATCAGAAGAAGATGAACTACTTGACGGTTGACGGCTCAGAGGGCAATACCTCAATAGAATCAGGAGATTGTTGTGAATCTGAGCATATGGAACAACTTGTTTGTCCTTGGAACGACGATAAACTTGCAATGGAGAAGTAGTAATAGGGGAGGACGAAGATGCAAAATCTGGTAAAACATGCAACAAAAGTTCTCCCTGATTAGGAAATACTAAATCTTCGGAAAGTGTATATCTTGACGAAGAAAAAAAAGATGATGATTCAAAAAAGGTAACATCAACACTGACACAGTATCCGCGAGAAACAGGGTCATAGCAGGGATAACCTTTTTGAGTATGAGAATATAAAAAAAAAACACACTTAATAGAGCAAGGCGAAAGCTTATCCTAACCTGGACCAAGAAGATGAACAAATGCGACACAACAAAAAATATGAGGAATGAGACCAAATGGCGATTTATCAACGAGAAAGTGGATTTGTTGTCTAAAATGGGGGAATGCATGCAATTAATAAGATTTACAGAAATAAGAACTGCATCAACCCAATATGGTTTCAGTACATGCATGTTAAATATCAAGGTGCGAGCAACATCCAACAAATGACGGTGTTTATGTTCAACAACGACATTTTGTTAGGAGGTATGTAGACAGGTGGTTTGATGGATAATGTCACTGTCAGCACAAGAGATTTTCATAAACGACTGAATATACTCAAGAGCATTGTCAAACTGAAAATTTTTAATACGTACATCAAACTGGACTAGAATTTCATTATAAAATGTGGTAAAGACCTTAGGCAACTCAGATCTATCTTTCTTAAGAAATAACCAAGTCATATGAAAGAAATCATCGACAAAGATTACAAAATTTTGATAACTAGAAAGACTTTTGACTCTTGCTGGACCTTAGATATCTGTATAAACAACATTGAATGGACGAGATACACGACTTGATGAATAGGAGGAAAGGAACCACTGTGATGCTTGCCTAATTGGCAAGCCTCACATTCTAACACCGAAGAAAAACTCAAACCAGAGATAATTTGACGTAACTTCTACAAGGAGGGATGACCCAGTCGGAAGTGCCACTAAAGAGAAGACACCGTAGCACTCAAGGAAGAACAAAATACCAGTATCTAATTTATAAAGGCCATTGCGCTCTTGCCCCATACCAATCACCTTCTTCGCCCTAAGGTTCTGAAAACAAAAGAAGATGGAGAAAATGTTACTGAACATTGTAAGGACTTAGTTAACTAATTCACAGATAACAAGTTAAAGAAAAAATTAAGAACAAACTAACCAGAGGTTAATAGCATAGACTGAGTAGGGCGGAGATCGTCAATCCTATGTACTGGTCGAAAAGAACCATCAGCTAACACAATACGTTAGTTTAACGATCGAAAATTAGAGAATAGAAAAGAAATATTAGACACTAGCCCTTGAATCATTGATCCAAAATGATGAAGACGGTTGAACAACCACATATGCAGAGTTACCTCCATTAGCAAGACCGGTGATAGGGACAAACAAATGTGGAGAAAGGGAAGATAACTGTTGAATGAGTTGAGTAACCTGATAAGAAAGATCACCATGAGAACCATAACCAGATGCAAGGGCCATCGGTAGAAGGCTAGTGTAGTATTGAACCGAAAGGATCACCAGAAGCCTGATGAGCATTTGAGGGTCTCCTATACTTAACCCAACAAAAATACTCAGTATGTACTATGCCACTACAATAAGTACACTGCCACACAAAACGATAACCAATGACCACCACGTCTTCCATAGGTACCTCGACCACCAAGACTGACACTATAAGGTGGACCACAATTGCCACCACAACCACTATTCAAGTTCATCATTACGAAACCCATGGTAAACTATGCAATGATCGGAACTAATAGACTACAACAATCCTCAATCACACTAGAGGCTAGAGCACACAACCATGTAACTCAACACAAAGGCCGCACCAAATCAAACAACTAGAGGTCACAAGCCAACACAAAGACAAAAAAATACCTCCAAATCAGCCCAAAACAGGCTGAGCAACTCATAGATCAACCCCGCAGGTCTCAAAACATCCATCAAAGGCCGAAGAACAATAAAATAACACAAATGAAAAATAGTTGAACGATGTCCAAGTGGAGAACAGTGTTATCGGCACTGGTTTGCTCCAAAAACACCGCAAAATACACAACCCGTGTCGGTAGTAAGCTATAACAACCATAAGGCCCAAACTAGACTACACGTAGGAACCAAGAAAAAACAACACAGAAGCCTAAAAAACACAACAAATCACAGCCAAGGAATAGTTTTGCCACTGTTCAGGCCAAATATAGGGAGGTCGACACTCCTTCCTCAGTCCAGAAGTAGTCTAATAAAATAAAAAACATTAAAGATTAAAGTTTTTCAGTAAGCAACAAGGGTGGGGTTCTTAAACCTTTCGATGTATTTTAGTACACGTAAATTAAATGTAGAACGACAAAAATAGGCAGAAATAGAAATTTAGGGCCTTTTTTATTCTTTATGTTATAGAGTTCAACCAATTTAATTGCTAGGGCATGGCGTATTCTAAAAATTTGAATAAGAGAAATAAAAGTATCAATACCAATCAATACAAATTTTTCTTTCTTACGAATATTGTATGGACTAGAAAAACCATTTTCTTTTTGAAAAAAAAAATCATATATCCTCTTCTTCTAGTAATATTTTATGCAATTTTCACATATCTTTCACCTATCTACATTTATATGAAAATAATATTATCTAAAGAATAAAAAGAACAATTTGTTTTGAACAATAGATGTCTTTCACATCCAACTATAATAATGAGTAATCTGTTCATTTTTAAATGGCAGTTCCAAAAAAAATGTACTTCTATATCAAAAGAGAAAAGGGCCGAAATTCGCAGATCTAAAAAAATAGGCCCTATTTTTCTGAAAATATTCAAAAATAGGAAAACCAACTTAGATGGCCTCAAAAAAATTCTAAAAATATCGCCATAATTACGGGGCACAAATTCGAGTCAGACCACTATTTGAGTTGCTGAAAATTACTAACGTCACTTTTTCAGTGATGACATCATTTTTCTAGCGATTACGTCAATGCAGAGAAACCCTCTCGATTGTTTGTACTGTGTTGTTTTTGCACTTATTTGCTAAAAAGAAAAAGAAAATTTTGTTGTGATACCAAGTTAAAAGGTAAAGTTTATGAGAGAGAAAAAGGGAGGAAGAAAGAGATTGGAAAGAGAGATTGAGAGAAATAATCAGTTGTATTAGGCTGTGTTGGTCTTCACCCTCTTATTTATATTGAACCAATATCTACGGTAGTTACAATATTACCCTACACTGGCTTATGCTCATAAACATAAATATAAAATATAAAAATAAGAACTCCAACAATATACATGAAAGTTCACAAAAAAAATGATAATGAAGATATAAGGAAGAATTCCCCTGGGGAAGACATCTAACAGAACATAAAGACATGAAATACAAAGCAAAAGACCCTGAACCACTAAAACTGGAAACAAGAAACAAATAAAAATTTTCGGTACATCAAGCAGTTTTTCATTTTACCTTCATCAAAGAGCGAGTGGTTGAATATTCATCAGTAAAGTATTTCACAAAAGGCTATATAGTTTTATTTGTGAAACTATTTACGGGTTCAATTAGTAGTTACTTGTGTTCAGCATTATGATGACACTCAAGTTCATTTTGCCAGTAAGAAGAAAATTTGCACATTGTGTTTGGTTGGCAACATGTTATGCACCCTATTTTACCATAGTGAAGCAGTTTTAAGAAGCAGCCACGAGGCAATCTAGGTATGAAGCAGAATGGCTTGAAGGTTTTACATTCGCATTAAGCAAGAACATAAGGTATTTGAACAATGCATCGCACCACAGTAGAAGGCTTTTTGAGTCCTAAGACATGTGAATTGTGTAATACTTAACTTTGATTGAACTAGATTGTCTGAGAAGAGGAACCCAAAAGCATAAAGACAGTAACCAAAGGAAAAGCCATCACCAAACATTGGATACGGTAGGGATAGAGTAGATACAAACCTAAACGTGGCATCACTTGCATGAAGTGGTTGCTTCCAGACCCAAACCCATGATCTAAGGCTTGACAGTCTCAGATATAACCATTATTTCATACAATGGCCCATATAATGCTTGCAAACAAGACAGACACAAATCCTATATTAAAATGCACCTATAAATTAACTTCATTAAAAAGGAAGCATCAGTTAGGTGCATTCTTTGGCCACTGAATCGCTACGTACCTGGTTTCTTACAGCAAGGATAAGACTTTTCCGAAGCTCTTCACTATACGGAACACCTTCCACCAGGGTAACAAATGCATATATGCCCTGTCCTTTGACCTAAGTAGCATATAAAAATGAAAAGATGGTTGAAACTAATTTCCTGAAGCACACGTTAATAGCATTCTACCAGAATCAGGCACTAACTAGCAAATCCACATTCAAACAGAAAAGTACCTCATGCTCAACACCAACAACAGCGGCTTCAGCACATTGGGGATGTGAAACTAGAGCAGATTCCACTTCGGCTGTGCCAATACGATGTCCGCTGCGCAAATAACAAGTACGTAAGGGAATAAGCTAACTCCAAGATTATAGTCATAAATTACATCTTATCAACAGTATGCTAGGGTTGTGCAAGTTCGCTCAATAAGTGAATTTAAAGTTTACATGTTTTCCCCAATGATAGGATAGTGAAAATGAAGAGCTGGTACCTGACATTAATAACATCGTCAACTCTTCCAGTGAGCCAGTGGTATCCATTTTTGTCCCTAAACAAAAAGTAACATTCTTGTAGAGTACCAACCAGGATGAGAGGCTCCCAAAGATCAGAGAACTAAACTAACAGTATTCGAAGACGTCTCAAGAATCATATGGCATTAATAGGAAAAATGTCTACAAAGACAAATGTGCATCCACTCATAAACTACCTGCTGCAGCCATCACCACTAAAATAATAGCCAGGGAATGCACTGAAGTAAGTAGTTTCGTATCTGTCATGATCCCCAAAAAGAGTTCTGAATGCGCCAGGCCACGAGCTTTTCACGCACAAATAACCGTTGCACTCACCTTCGATCTCAACACCCTTTTCATCCACGATGACAGGCTGTATTCATATTAAAGAACGAGACTCAAGTATAAGACAATAATGATGATAGCAGAAAGAACAGTTATTTCTAGTACCAGAAAATTAGTCCGTGCAAGTACCTGAACCCCAAAGAAAGGAAAAGTAGCAGAACCAGGTTTCTGTGGCCAGGCACCTGGTAAGGGAGTGATCTGCAAGGCAATAATGGTGAACCATGTTTAAATTATAGTGTTTGTAACAATTTCTCTTTTACTGTAAACAAAGCTACCATGAAGCCACCAGTCTCTGTTTGCCACCAAGTGTCAGATATGGGGCACCTTGCATCTCCAACTACATTGAAAAACCACCTGTCAAGGTGAAAAACAATTGGTACATAAATAGAAAACAGGTTTAAAGATTTCGATTTTAAAAATATTTACACCAAGCAGCATAAATAGAGAAAAGGACCTCCATGCACTTGGATTAATTGGCTCGCCCACACTTCCAAGGACTCGTAAGGATTTGCGCGAGTAACGGGTGACATACTGCATGTTCAACAACAATTGAAGTAAGCACTAGATATACAAAAACAACAGCTCTCTCTCTCTCTCTCTCTCTCTCTCTCTCTCTCTCTCTCTCTCTCACACACACACACACACACACACACACCAAAAATTCATTCAAGCACCATAATCTAACATAAATTTCTGATCGGGAAACCAGATGATTTACTCCCGCAACAAATATAATGATTAGCACAGATTAATTTCACACTATTATAACATTAGCACATTACCAAATTAGCTGGTCCTAAAAGCCAAAGCATAATAAAGTGTTGAAGCCTTGAAAAACACTTTGTGGGTTGCAAGATGAGAGTCACTGAATGGACATGGTGGAGGCAGTCAGAAGTGAAATGACAGGGCTCAATCAATCAAATGAGTATCTAAGTTCACAATCTTCAGTTTGATGTCAGGCACAAAAGATGATGTCGCAGGCAAGAAAAATATCATCTTGATTGACAGCAATAAGATTCACACCTCAACCCTCACCACTCCCATTGGGTGCAAAACTAGCACTTGCACGAACTTGCTACATCAGTTGCGTATGGATCACCACCCTTTCTTTTCTTTGATTTCCCTTTTTCTCCCCTATAAATGAGAGACTGGGAAAGTTCTGATGCCTGATGCATCCTATATCCCTTCCCTCTCTTTTCAATTTCTTTTGCATTCCTTCTTTCTCTTTGCACGTACATTTCAAATGAAAATCAGCATTTTGACCACACTGTTTTCAACGTTCTCAAGACTTGAAGGTCTACGATAAAGATGTCTAGATAATGCAGAGTATGAGTCAGAATACCAATAGTTGGTACCAATAAACAACTTTTTATGAGTAAGAATACCCTTTAAACCCACCAAGAGGGCACAATAAATGTACACAGGAAGTTTTACAAAGAAAGATAAAAAAAGGGATATATCAAAGACCAGGTAAAGAAGACTTTACTAGATACAAAGCGAACCAGCAACCCAAAAATCACACATATCTTTCCAAACTCCCAACGACGACAAAATCCTCCATAGAGATCAAAAAACCTTTACAGAAAACCAGTAAAAAATCAATATAAGAAGGCTCCTCCTCCACTTCAATGCTGAAAATGCCACATGCTCCACTGCAACCATATAATTAACCGAGGATATGGAGGACAGTGTCATCCAAACCTTCAGGCCTCCCCTTCTACCTTAACCCCTTCACGAGAGCATGCACAAAACTAACTGGCAATAAGCGATGTAAGCAGATGGTGAATATTGGGCATGAGAAAGGTAAATCGGGCCCCAAATATATTACAATGTTCTGTGTTGTATTTGTACAAGGGACTTAGAGAGGGATATTATTGAGTGAAAGGAAATTTTTTCCATAGTTGTCGTAAATAGAGATGACAAGAAGGAACTTAGTGGGTCTCAAACAGAGAATTAACATCTTCATAATAGGAAATATTTTTTCCAATTTCCTACAAAGAAATTGCATCGGATATCCCGGGACTATCTCGTGTCTACAAAGCTTTACTTTTTGCAGTTAGCCAGTAATGCCTCCCTTCAATTTGCTTGTCTCCTTCTAGCTTAGAATGCCTAATACATTTATCTAGTTCTATAAGTAAACTGTCGGAAGATCACTCTTCAGAGGTCACTTCCAATGCAGGAGGTTGAGCATTCTGCCAAACACCCTGACTTGGTAACCTCATTTGCCTTGGATACTTCAACAACGTTTTCAAAATGAAGAAGTGCTACCTTGTCTATGCCAACATTACACAAGCCCCACTCTCTCACTCTCTCTCTCTCACACACATGCACACACACTCACATTCCTCCTAACCACTTATTATGGCACACAACTTCATCACTTATTGCTGCGCAAGTCAATGGCCAGGGAACCTTATTCTTCTCTTTGTTTTAGTAGCTTGGGATTGGAGTTATTGGTGGTTGACCATTCGGTTCAAGCACAACAATAGGCATTCTGATGATAGCAGCAGTGTCTTTTTCCATTTCTTGGGGGGTTTTTTTTTTTGTTGGGGGTGGGGTGGGGTGGGAGGGGGGGGGGGGGGGGGGGGGGGCAGCATACACCAGACTCAAAGCCACCTCCTATGATTTCATTTTGCATTTATTGGATAGAAGTTTATGTTCCTGTTTTCTTTTTTTGGGTTTTTTGTTCTTTGACACCTGCTGTAGAGATCGGAGGTTTTTGGACCCTAAAAGGATTTGGGGTTTTATATCCTTGAGAAATCCTTTCTCTTGATACCCTTCCCCATCCTACAATAAGATTTTTTTCTACCAAGCAAGTGGGATACAACCGTTGTGGGATGATTGCATGCAAGAACTTTTCACAAACAAAGAAATGGACAAAAAAATGCGGAATAAGCCCAGAGTCATGACGACTTTCATCATGACACCATTCCATCCAATGTAACTTACTCCCCAATGCTAGACATTATTGTTAAAGCCATAGTTCTACTTGATGGCTTGAAAGAGAAAGGATCAAAGGCCTAAGAAACAAAAAAAAAAAACAGAATCTTACTCGTGAGGTATCGAAATCAATTTTTGTGTTCTCCCTTTCTTCTCTTATTGTCTCTCTTCCTTCCCTTCCATCAATTGCAAAATGAGAGCCCTTTAGTTATAATGCACTTTTTCTCTTATCTTTCTTTATGATTTTTCTCCCTTCTTTCTCTTGCGAACAAGAAGTTTCAAAGTTATGGCATACCTTTCCCCTCCATTTTCTATACTCAACTCAACAAAGACTTGTCTTCTCTCTTTATTCTCTTCCACCTCTTATTCTTTTCATACATATAACAAGAAAATTAAAAAGAAATATATTGTAACCATTTGTCCATCACATAATCAAAGAAATTCCCATGACAACCAGATTACATTACTATGGACCAGTAAAGAAATGAAACAAGCAGCCAGCAATACAGAGTACTATAATAGCTTATGTTCTTGCCTCATCTCCATCACGCATGAGAGACCGCACCAGTGTTGGGGCAGTATAGAATATCGAAACCTTATATTTGTCGACAATGTCCCAACATCTCCCAGGATCTGGATAATTTGGTGCCTGCAGGCAATACATGAAGATATTGTCAAATGATATGATATCAAACCATCACTCCTTTTACAATAAAGCATGGCAATTTCAAACTGACATTACCAAATTTATGCAGATTAAGGGAATGAATGCAAGACAGTGGACTCTACTGTTCTTGTTGACAGTGATTAATATCCTTAATCCTAGTAGACACCACTATTGCTTCTTCTGTGTACAGTTATGATCTTTTTTACTATCTTTCCAAACTTGTGCATAAAGTTTTTATTTTATTGGAACCTGTCTGCACGATTACAGTATTTTTTATTTATGTGTTTCATACCATATGCAATATGTTGATTATAATAGAAATAGTCGAATTATATATGTATAATACACTCGATCACTCCAAATTTTGTGAAACAGAAGTAACATTTAGCTCTAAAAATTTAGAATCAATCACTTTAAAGAAGCTGATGTTAAAATCTGAAACTTAAGGGAAAACAATCAGCTGAAATCAAATTACAATCAGCATCCAATGAGTGTTTCAGCATTCAGTGACAAGTTAATCCTCCAGACTTCAGTTAAATTCTTCTTCAATGAGAAGTGACATCATAAGGGTTTGTTACTTCAGTGTAATTGAATAGACATACTAAAGCAACCACCGAAAAATTTCAGTTTTCATCACCAAACATGATCATCTAAAAGTTTATCAATCTTCCCAACTGATACGATATGGCCTATAGGCTATAGCTATAAGCTGCTGAAAAGGACTATACTACAATCTAATACTAAGATCATAGTTATATAGATCTCACGAATATAGCTATATTAAATTTCATCTATTATACCACCCATTTGTTATTATTTTTTACGCACTAAATGAAATTGTCAATTTATCCATATGTACCCTATATGATGATCACTGTGTGTGCATTATCTGCTTTCCTGTCTTGAATGCAATCCTCAAAGTGATTAAGAAAATCTCTAAGTTCTGCATTCATTACCCCTTCATAAACTATAACTGTTGCTCCATTAAGCAGAGGTCCATAAGTGACATAGCTGTGTCCAGTTATCCAACCACAGTCAGCTGTACACCTAAAATACAAGAAATAATATGTCAACCTATTCAATAAATTTCGTTTAGTCCGCAAGTGAGAAAGATGTAAAAAGATTAATGGTGAGCTGTATTTTCGAGGGTACCAGTATATGTCTGATGCTTTGTAGTCAAATGCATATTTGAATGTTGTTGCACTGTATACCATGTATCCTCCAGTTGTATGCAGAACACCCTTCCAAATCCACCAAAAGATTTATTAGAAAACTTGACAGATTACCAGTATATGACTGTTCCAGGGACCTTGAGTACCTTTGGCTTTCCAGTGCTCCCACTAGTATAGAGCAGGAAAAGTGGATCCTCCGCATCAACCCACTCCACAACACAAGTAGTTGGATACTTGGGAACCACGTCCTGGAAGATTGAAGCGGCAAAGGAGTAAGAGCTGAACTCTTTTATGAGAGAATGGTCAACGTGAAAGCATGAAATATTTCTAGGAATGACTCTTACCACAAAACATTGTAAGTATTAGTAAGCATACACAAAGAGATGATAGATAGAGAGCACACAAAGGGAAACCAAGAAAAAGATATGAAAACTAGTAGAAAAAGTTTGATAGTGACAGAAAGATAGAAAGAACAAAGACCCCAAATTCAGAAACGCCAAGGTAAATTAATATATATCAAAATGACTGCTCGTCCCACAACAAGTATATAATCTACATCATCTGCTTGCACTTTCCACAACAGTTGCCATAAGGCAAAAGATGCCATCTTTTAATTACTAGACAAGGCTCATGAATATGCTATTAAAAGGTTCTAACGGAACGGGCTCGGCTCAAGCACGACTCATTGTAGGCTCGTTCAAGCTCGTTTGTTTTGTAATATGAGCCGAATCTGAACAATTTCTTAGGCTCGTTCAAAATACAAGCAGAGCCCGAGTACCACAGTGGGCTTGTTTTTTATTATATATTGTTTTTTCTCACATCCTACTTTCTATACACACTATATACTAACAGAACACATAATCTAAGGCTAGATCAAGGAAACAAACGATGCTGCCCTGCCCCTCTCTCACACTCAACACATTCTCCCGACAGATCCATCGATTCAAAGCATATATTTACCTAAACAACACATGATCTCTCTTTGTCTCTCAACAGAAAAGGTGGTTTGGTCTAATATTCTTAGATATTCTCTCTCCTTCATCTCAGATTTTCTCTCTCCTTTAGCTGCATAACTCGGTTTCTCTCAAGCTTCAGCAAAAAAAGGGTGAGATTAATTTGCAGTATAGATGGTCCAGCAGGGAAATTTTTTTGAGCATTGGGGGTTTAAGATGCATGTTACTTGTTTGACCAAATGCCCGACGGAGTCATGTTTCTCGAGTATATTTTGTTTGGCAAAATGCCTATCTATAGATTGTTGTCCTTTGATACTTAATGGTGAACTGTTGATCCCTGCTTCATGTTTTGTCTTTCTCTCTTTCAATTTCTTAAATGATCATTTTTTATAGCAGTGATAAAGGATTGGATATGAGAAATTGGTTGGTGTCTTCAAAAGGTGGTAGTGAAAAATAAGCCAAGCCCAAAGCCAAGCCTGAACAAAGCCTAATCTGAGCAACTCCTACAATATGAGCCGAGCCTAAAAACACTAGGGCTTTTCAGGCTCGGCTTGTTTAACAGCCTTAGTCATGAAAGGTTTTACTGCAAGACTGAAGCCGAATCAGCCGCATGGGTAGCTAGTAACCAATAGTTACTGCAAACAAGGATCAAAATTTCGTTTCGGTGTATTGTTTCTGTCACCTAAGAATCGGAAACGTTTCGACCCGTTTCGGAAACATAATGAAAAAAATAAAAAATTTAATAATTATTTTTCTAATACATTGATTGAAATATATCAAAATATTTTGAAATACCTTGAAACATTCCGAAATAATTGTGCAAATACGTTGAAATATTATAATATATCTCGAAACATTATGGAATACCTTGAAATATTAAAATTTCGATTCCATCACTGTTTCGTTTCGGTATCCTTGAAAACGGAAACGTTTCGGATGTTTCGACCATTTCTAAACGATATTTTGATCATTGACTGCAAATGCAATTGATGTTTGACTGTTTCTTGGAAAGACTTTATTTTCCAAAGGAGTATAAGGAATTTTCAATAATTTACACCTTATTATTCAAGAAAAGAACAAAGCAAAAAAGGGATGTGTACTATGTATCTTGTTAAATTGGCAACTAATGCTGACAAACCTTTCTAGTGACAATGACCAAGCAAAGATTTTGAAATGTAAAAGGAGTCATCAACATTTTTCTACATATTAAAACCTTTATTTAAAAACAAAGCAAATTGAGGGAGATTGATGGACCATGTAAAAGTACATGATTTCCTTTACGACTGCATCAAGGGGCCTACTTGAAGTCTCTATCTCTCAACCCCAAACACAAGACAGATTAATTGGACGGATAATTGCAGTTTTTATCACTTATGGATCAGTCCATGAATACCGTGATGACACACAACTACTTTGTGTCTCCTTGTCTTTTCACGGTAGAATTACACCAAGGATCGGTCTTAAATCCATACCTATTCGTCCTAATTATGGATAAACTCACTAGGCACATTCAAGATGATATCCCAATGTGTATGCTATTTGAAAATGATATTGTATTAGTAGATGAAACTCGAAGACGGATTAACAATAAGTTAAAAATTTGGAGAGAGACGCTCGAGTCGAAAGGGTTTAAAATAAGTAAGAGTAAAACTGAATATATGCAATACAATTTTAGTAATAGAAGAAGTAGACATAGTGAAATAGTTAAAATTGAAAATCAAGAAATACCAATGAGTAAACAATTTAGATATCTAAAATCGATCATTAAAAATGATGGAGAGATTACAGATCATGTAACTCATAGAATTAACGTCGGTTGGCTTAAGTGGAGGAAAGTCTCTGGCATATTATGTGATAGAAGGATACTAATAAAATTGAAAGGTAAGTTTTACCGAACAGTTATAAGGACAGTAATGTTGTATGGGACAGACTGTTGGGCACCTAGGAAATAATATAGTCACAAAATGAGTGTAGCGGAAATAAGAATGCTAAGGTAAATGTGTGAAAAAATTAGAAAGGATTGAATAAGAAATGACCGTATTAGAAAAATTGTAGGAGTAGCTTCAATTGAGGATAATTTAAGAGAAAATAAATTAAGATAGTTTGGTCATATTCAACGGAGGCCAATTGAGGCACCAGTTCGAAAAAGTGAGAGAATTTCTCTTAATGGTACTAAAAGTAGGGGTAAACCTCAATTAATATAGAACGAAATAATAAGAAAAGATATGAAAATATTTAACTTAAATGAGCGTATAGCGCATGATCGAAGTAAATAGCGAAGACGGACTCATATAACCGACCCCAAATGATTGGGACATAAGGCTTGATTTGGTTTGACTTGCTTTGTTTACTACTTTCTTTTTGTAACTATAAAAGGACTCCTTGTCCTATCATATACTCTTTATTTTTAATATTCCCTCATTTTCTTTAAAAAAAACAGTCCAGTAGATTTTTTCCGAAAATGGCACATAATTTTTCATGATGGCAAATGAAAGTTGAAGCACACGTGAGATTTTTCCGCGAGGACACGAAACAGTTTCGATAAAGGTTTTTACAAACATCATTGGTTAGCCTGAATTGACACTAGTTCAAAACTTGGAAGACAAAACTGACGCGGAAAAAATTAACTTCAAAGGATCCAAGTGAGAATCGGTGTATCCTTGGGGTCAAATGTGTAACTAACCCTTCATTGGGTTCAAGTACATGGTAAGAGATCCCATGGCCTATACATTGCCATGCATTCATATTTCTATAAATTAAGATTTAGAACAACACTTTCAAAGCAAGGCACTAATGATGAATATACAGAGTAAATTACTAATTAAAACTGATGACCATTAGATACCTAAAGATAACTGCTTTCACTATCTAATGAAGGGGTAAATCACGATAAATCAAAGTAGTTGTTGCCAATAAAGTGGAGTAGTTCCGAAATGGTGTGCAAATTGCATATGGCTTTCTAATTAAACAAAATATGAAACTTATGTTTAAAATAACTACAAAAAGATTTATAAAAAAAGAAAAGAAAAAAAAATGCTTTGTGGCTATTTGGTCCACCAACCTGCCACCAGATATCTCTTTCCTCCTGCCATTTAGTGGCTCCCTTTGTCCTTGCCGACTCATTTTACTAACCCTTCATTGGGTTCAAGTACATGGTAAGAGATCCCATGGCCTATACATTGCCATGCATTCATATTTCTATAAATTAAGATTTAGAACAACACTTTCAAAGCAAGGCACTAATGATGAATATACAGAGTAAATTACTAATTAAAATTGATGACCATTAGATACCTAAAGATAACTGCTTTCACTATCTAATGAAGGGGTAAATCACGATAAATCAAAGTAGTTGTTGCCAATAAAGTGGAGTAGTTCCGAAATGGTGTGCAAATTGCATATGGCTTTCTAATTAAACAAAATATGAAACTTATGTTTAAAATAACTACAAAAAGATTTATAAAAAAAGAAAAGAAAAAAAAATGCTTTGTGGCTATTTGGTCCACCAACCTGCCACCAGATATCTCTTTCCTCCTGCCATTTAGTGGCTCCCTTTGTCATTGCCGACTCATTTTCATATGTCAAGCATACATCTGCCAAAAACACCATAGATCAATCAGAAAAGACTAAGAAATCATGTCTCCATTGACATCCAAGCATATCTAGAAAAAGGAGGGGAAGGTGAAAGGGAAAGGGAAGGGGAAGGGGGGGGGGGGTGAATAACAGGATAAGAAAGCAAAAAATAACTATCTTTGAAACAAACAGATCAAGGATTAATTCCTCTGAATGGGCAATTATCTACTCCCCGCATCTTAATTTTTAGGTCCATTTTTCCTAATTTAGATGTTAGATAATAGTTCTCCACCTTGAAACGTAAATTTACAAAACTTGTGACCCTTTCTGAATTGTTCTTTCAGAGGAATAGTTTTGGCGCTCTCCCATGAGACAATGATATGAATTTCCAAAAGTTAAGCTTTAAGAAAAAGAAGTTTCACTTTTGATGGAAAATGAAGACGGATTCTCTCATTGGTAAAGGAAATCCCCTTTCTCTAATAATAAGAACATGTTTCAGTCTTGAAGTCTATCTTTTTCAAGGGAAAAGATTCAAAGGGCATGACTGCAACTTGCTTCTAGGCTTACGGAAAAAGGCGAATCTTTTGGAGGGCAATTTGGGAAACTTGTGCTTATCCATTCGAGCACGAATACATTTCATGTTTGTTCGTACATCAGATGCGTCTCCTTAAAAAAGGGATGTAGGAAAAAGAAAAAGGGAGTGAGTCGTCTACTTTGTTAATAAGGTAAGAAAACGAACTTCAAGTACTTCGTAGGATGAGGACGAAGACTTATTTATAATATAAGATACGAACAACCTTTCACTTGGCTACGATCTAAAACGATTCCACATTCAAGAAAGAACCGGGCCGGACTTTTTTTTTAAGAGGAAATGAGTCAGAATCGAGAGGATCAGATGAAGGGAAGAGAGAACTACTATTGAAAAAGGGGATCGTACTTTGCAGCCTCCCGTTCACTCTACTTTCAAATAGTTTTTTTTTCAGTAAACTGAATGACTATCTCCTATAGTTTTGAAGCTGGATCTCTAAACTAAGGAAAACAATTATTACAAAAGGTAAAGAGGTTGCACCCATTGTAGCAGAATAAGCTGCCATTGATTTGGCATCTTCAAGATGTGAAGAAAGACCTAAACCGAAAATCTTCCCTCTATTTTTTCTATTTTCTAGAATTTTAACTTATTTAATTACAACATATAACTTCATCAAATCAAATTCCTCCAAATCATATAACGACTAATACCACAATTAGAGTCAATGTAACTACTCATTTAACACTAAGAAAAAAACTAGTCCAACCCATTAATGGAATGTATTTCATAATATCAAAATTGGAGGGGTGGGATGGGGATTTAATAGGTATGTTTTACAATATCATAACCGGATAGGGTGAGATGAAAGTTTCATGCATCACTGGAAACGGAAAATCTTCCCTCCATTTTTTCTATTTTCTAGAATTTTAACTTATTTAATTACAACATATAACTTCATCAAATCAAATTCCTCCAAATCATATAACGACTAATACCACCATTAGAGTCGATGTAACTACTCATTTAACACTAAGAAAAAAACTAGTCCAACCCATTAATGGAATGTATTTCATAATATCAAAATTGGAGGGGTGGGATGGGATGGGGATTTAATAGGTATGTTTTACAATATTAGAACCGGATAGAGTGAGATGAAAGTTTCATGCATCACTAGAAACCATCACTAGTTTTATCATAATTATATGTTTAGAATGATAATTTCTCACGCAATTCGAATAGTTTCAAGCATATATAAACACATCCGCAACTATCATGATCATGGTCATTATATTTCCACTTACAATAAATAAACTCCGACAATTATAACTTGTACCTGATATTGCTATTATAAATTTTGTTGTCACTGTAAAGTTCTCCCCTAGCATTTCTAGATATTTATGCTTATTTACTTCTTACTTTTTTTAGGTGAAGCTATTCCTAATAATACTCTTTTTCTATCGCTTTGCCTCCTCGGTTAAATAATAAATAGACAGATGTTCATTTCAGTGTCCTCTCAATATTTTAACTTGATTGAAAAGGTCAAAATTTTAAGTATAAAAATAGTCGCTATGTGCGCTCTATAGAAACTTAGGATTCTAAATTTAATCCCATGCTCCAACTCTAGCAGACCATCAATCCTATCTAGGATCCTCATTTTGGCAACCTTGGTGACAAAGAAATGTGGGATTTTTTCACAGGTTCAACACTAGAATCTTACTGAGCAAATGGCATAACCTAAATTCTACAACTTGTTCATTCCATCACACAGTAAACTAAAGTTCTGCATCTAAATAAGCACATACATCCATACTTGTTTAGTGTTTTTATATTTAATTTGATTTCGATGAAATTGAATGATTTTTGCCACATACTCTGTCTGAGCTTGGCAGCATTGATGTGCATTGAGACTATAAGCGTCTGGGATATTTCAACAACCAGAAATGATTACCTTGTGTCCTTATCGTCATGAATCACAATGTGCAATGTTCATTGAAGAATCATGTACAATTAAGTTATATTGCAACAAGATGGGATTTAAAACAGCCACCATTGCTAGAAAAGACTGACAATGAGTTAAGGAGAACCAATGGTCCTGAACCATGCCTAACATAGTTTTCCTTTTCAATCAAATATTTCCTCGCCCAAGAGTATGGCCTAACGATATATGGAGGGACAGGATAATGCACCCAAGACATGAACCATATATGGAGGGACAGGATATTGCACCCAAGACATGAAGCAATGAATTAATTTCTCACCTACAGAGATGCCATTTTGAGATGCTTCTTTGAGGGCAGCATCAACTATGCCTTTGAGATTGATGATCTTAGACCCTCTCCTAACAGCATTGCAAGTTATCACGACCTTTGGTTTGCAATCCATTATTCTTTGAGCAAGAGACTCCGCAGAGAATCCGGCAAATACGACCTGACAAACAAGAACAATTTGAAATCAGAAATTAAGAAAATCTTGAGAGACAGATAAGATATGATAAACATCTTAGGAGAAAATAAGGAATGTTGCGGTGCAATACCGAGTGAACAGCACCAATGCGCGCACAAGCAAGCATTGCAATTGGCAGTTCCATAAGCATGGGTAAGTAAATAACAGCAGCATCACCCTTCCTAATACCAATATCTTTCAAGTAATTTGCAAGCTGTTTGCAGGACACGTTAAAACAACATTTTTATCCAATTGAATTTTGATGAAACGCAAGAATTATAACAGGTATTTGATACAGCAGCAATAGAAAGAGAAGGATGCAAAAGCAAACCTGGCAAACTCTCTCAAGCAGTTGGTTGTATGTCAAAGTCCCGTCAAGACCAGGCTCATTTCCTTCCCAATAAATTGCAATTTTGTCACCATTTCCAGATTCAATGTTTCTATCCAAGCAGTTGTAACAAATGTTGGTGGTACCGCCCTTGAACCACTGTTCAGAAACACAAACATGCCTTACCCAGAGAGATGAGTGATTTACTAAGATTAAGTATAATATGGAAGATAGAAAATGGCATATAACTGGGAAAAATGGGATTCGAAAAGAGATGGATGCGATAAAGGACCTCGATCTTGATGCTTCCTTTTCTGATGTCAAGATTCTCTGAGTAGACCTGTTGGCCCCATTTCTCTTTCCAGTAGAACTCAGACGCAATATCAGACCAAAATCCAGCAGGGTCCTCAATTGACCTTATATACATCTCTAAATACTGATTCATGAAATTTCAACCGGAAAACATCAAAATCGTCAAAATAATAGAAAGAAGCCGAAGACTAAGACACGGCAAATCGAAAAAAGAGACGATGATCGTTGTCGGTATAGAAAACAAACAACATTTACGGTTGGGACATGGGTAGTGGAGAAATGGAGGTGGATGTAAGACAAAAAGATAAAGAGGGAGTTGAGTGGAGGACCTTCTGGGTAGAGGGAACGAGAGCCTGGCGAGAGAAATCGTCGCTAGGGAAGACGAGATCATCCTCCTCGGAAACAAGTGCCTCTCCGAGTATGACTGCGTTCAACCTGGGTATCTTGCCGGCTCCCGAAGGCAGAGTGGCCATCGACTCCACATGCCGCAAGTGATCCGATGTTGTCACATATTTCCGAGGACTGGGAGTAAAAGAAGATCTCTCCGGAGGAGTATCCATCGGCGTCAACCCCCAACTACGACCACCAACTCGTAATTTGATTATTATTCTGCTGCTGCAACCCAAAGGGTGGTGACGGTGAAGGTAGTTTAGACGGTCAATGGAGCACGACGAGGGCGGACGAAGAAGACAAGGAAAACGTGAGATACGGAAGGTAGAATTTGTGTTGCCGTTGAAGAACGGCAGGTTTGAGTTGGACTTCGAATTAATGAGAAAGATCGGACTGGGGACAGGTAGATACACGAAACTATTATTAGTACTATATTTGTACCCAGGAGAAGAGAAGGCCATTTTCGTTTCCCCTGGCCCCTTTTTATTATTAGATTGATTAGATTTGGAGAGGGAGGGAGAGAGAGAGAGAGGGTAGAGAGAGCTGTGCGGGCTACCAGAATCACGGGTCACTGTGGAGTAGATTGTCAGTCAGATCTGGTTCCTTCTTACCGTTTTTCAAAGGAAAATTTCAGTCCCACTTTTTTTCAGTTTATTGTATTTTTAAAAATATTTTTTTTATTTTTCGAATTTTCATTGACACCCAACCTTTATTAAATTAATGGTGTTAATTAGAATATAAATTTACTAAATTATCTATGATATATTTTAAAAAAAAATTCATCCACACCCCTTCTAGAAAGACATATCTTTAATGAGACTCTCTCTATTTTTTAAATTTTTTGACATATTAAAATTTTTGTCAATTAAAATTTATATAAATACAATTATTTTTCTAAATTTTATTATTCTTTTGGCATCAAGAATTCTGTATTTGTCTGATCGTGCGTAGTAGTCGTCATGGAGATGGAGATTCTTTTAATACTTTTACCATCCATATGAAGGCAAATTATATGTAGAAGTGGTAGGAGATGGAAAGTCTTCCCTTCAATGTAAATTATAAGTAGAGAACGAGTCAAAATTTTACAAATGTAATCATTTCAAATCGGCTGAACTCGTCGAGATCATCTACATACATTTTTCAGATGGAATAAAATATTGCATTCCAAACGATAAGGATATATATAACTATGATATCATATCATGTGGTCCGTTTACTCAGTCCCACATTCTTTTTTTAATGCAATTCCCATGTGCCTTTGTGACTTGGGGCTACCCTTTTTGCCGCCCAAACAAGAGCTCAAGCATCTCACACATCTCCCCCAATAACACTCACCTCACCTACCACAACCATATAATAATAATAATAATACCGTTTGGCCATAAAAATAATGTAATTAGTAATGTAAATTGAAATAGCATAACTTACTAATAAACGGTTTAATTTTTTTTTAAAATGTTATACAAATGTTTGAACAGATTTACTAATAAATCGAGAACTAATCTATGACATTGTCACCAATTTGCTCATGCAAATAACGATTTTGTTAAATTTGTCAAAATTAACCCAAGTAAAAGTAAATAGTTTTTTAGAATTGACTTAGAGTGCGTTTGGTAATGTTTTCATTTTTATGTTTTTTTTATATAAAAAAAATATAACTAATTTTTATTTTTTTTGTGATAAAAACTGAAAATATAAAAGATGTTTGGTATTATATCAAAAATCCACCACCAACCACCCGACACCACCAAAACTCACCACCACCAACCACCTAACTCCATCGAAACCCACCACCAATAGCCCCCAAAACCCACCACCCAACCCCACCACACTACCAAAACTGGTGATTCAATCCCGGAACCCACCACCACCCCCTCTCCCCCTCGGCAAAAACCCACCACCACCCACCCCTTGAAACCCACCATGCACCCCCGAAACCCACCACCAACAACCCCTGAAATCCACCACTCAATCCCCCTGCAAAACCCACCATCGCTAACCACCCAACCCCTGAAAACCTACTAGCCAACCACAAAAAAAAATCATAGAAAGGCGAGAGAGAGAGAGAGAGGCGCAGAGAGGGAGCTGCAAACAAGAAAGTGAAAGAGAGAAGGGGGTTTCTTATACATATTTTATATTTTTTTTGGATATTCTTAATTGGGTCCACCCTAATGATTTAGAAAAAACAAAATTAATTCAGTCAAAATTTAGGTACTAGAACAAAAAAAACAAAAAGTCCATACTAAATCTCCTAAAATTAGCAAACTAAAATTGATTTGTATGTGTGACGTTTATGTGATGTTAGAGTATCAGTATGATTTGTTGCAGTCTCCTTATTTGAAAATTATAGAATATATATGCAAAAATGAGTAAAATGTGGAATTTGTAAGAAGATTAAAAATTATAGAATATTACTTTTATTTGTGTCAAATAGATTATATAATTGATCTTTGATGTATATATGTTATCTTATTAAATTTTTTCAAACATGCCCCTTTTATTTTTAATAATTTTTTAAGCATCAAATACGATGTAAAAAAATATAAATATATCACATTATTTTTATCTGTTAGAGGACACAATAAAACTTATACTTAAAGTGTGCCAACTCTAAATTATACCGCTGACTCCACCATTGGGTTCAATGGATACAAAAACTGGAGAGGGAAAAGGGGCATGGGGTTTTCAACCAGGTTGACAGTTCTTAGGTTGTCAATTGAGAAAGATCAAGAAGGTTGGATTGTGTTTCAAAAACAGTTTTATGTTCTCCAGAATAGTAAAACTATAGGGATATTGTTTGGTTAGAAATTTTCAAAAATAAATTTTTCAATAAAAGTGGGAATTGAGAACAAAAATTAGAGAATACCTAAATGATGTTCTCTAAATTTTCAAGCCAAAATAGAAACAAGGGAAACAACCACTGCTCTTTAATGAGGTCCACACTGCGAACTTTGTTAACAGTAAAAGCCCCCCTTTTTTCTTTCGTCTTCTCTCTCTCTCTCGTCTGCTCTCACTCAACAAATATATATATAGACATATGTACAAATTTGTATATATATAGATCTGTGTGTATATATATGTGGGTTGTCTGTGTGTGAGTGTGTGCTTTTACTGTATTTGTGTGTATGTCTTGTGGAGAGAGAGGGGAAAAAAAGAGAGAGATGAGAATTGGGGGTTTGTGGATTATTATTCAAACATGTTTTACAATTTTTTGTTCTTTAAAACTATTTTCAAAAACATATAACCAAACAAGTTTTGCAATCTAAAATTTTTCAAAAACACTTTTTTAAAACTCTTCTCAAAAACTATTTTCGGATGCTGTTTTTTGAGATGCAATCCAAACACGCCTGTGTTGGTTTGATTCTTGAAAACTGTTTTTTGTTCTAAAATCTGAAAACCTGTTTAGTTTAAATTTTTGTTCTCCAGTTTTTGGAAAAAGAGGGATGTAAAAAACAAAAAATAGGAAACAAGTTCAATTTGTTTTGGGTGTTTTGGAGACAAAAAGAAGCAAAAAATGAAAAACATAGAGAACAACAAACTCTTTAATGAGGTATGCCCTTCGAGTCCCCTTAGAAGCAAAACAAGTTATACTATAAAAGCCTTTTTTTTTCTTTTGTCTTTGTCTCTGCCAGACTCTCATCAGTGTCCCCGTCTCTCTCTCTCCACAGACTTTAATGCCTTCTTCGGCGACTGCATCTTCTCCGGCAAAGCACACACACACACTGGAGCTCTCCGACGACTAGATCTACTACGAGCTCTGCGACGATTGGTTTAGATCTGGTTCAATCGGCGAAAACACATAGCTGATTTTTTTTTTTTATCTGATATGATTTTTTTGTTCAGATCAGATCAGATCAAAAAAAAAAAAAAATCAGATCTGTGTTTGATTATCGATTGAAGCAGATAAAAAATCAAAATTGGTTATATATATATATTTTTCGAATATTGATATTGAATCTGTCATTGATATTGATTATGTTATTCGTGTCGTTATTGATCTAAGATTTTTTGGTTCAAAAAAATTTATTGTTGTATGGTTGATTGATTTTATATATAAATTGATATTGAATTTTTTTTATGAAATTGTCCATCTAAAAATAATTTTCACATATTTTTTCATTAATTTTTGAATTATTGTCTAAACATATATTTAAACTATCAAAACAGGTTTTACTGTTTTCAAAGATATTTTTTTAAAACTTTTTTCAAATATTATTTTCAAATACTATTTTTTGAGACACAAACCAAATATGACCAATTTGCAAGATATGAGAATAAACAGTATCTGTGTCCAAACATTATGATTGGAAGTATGAAATCACATATTAGATTGCTATATTGTGAAATAGAATTGGAATGGATAAGAAATTTACTAGTAATTATGAGTTTTATTAGATATGAAATATTAGTGTACTAGTTATTGCCTGTGCCTGAAGACACAGTGTAATAAAAAATAATAAACAATAAACATATTTGTATTCATATCTAAAATCAAATCACAAACATAGAAAAGAGATAAAAGAATTTAAGCATCGATTTGTAATGGGGGTGAGAGGTGGTGGGCGCCAGTGGTGGTGGTAAGAGACGGTGATGGTTGTGGTGGGTGGCAATGACTGTGGTGTCGGTGATGGCGGCGGTGATGGTGGTGGGTGATGGTGGGTGGTGGTGGTGACAGTGGTGGTGGTGGTGGCGGCGACGGTGACAATGGTGGTGGCGGCGACGGTGGCAATGGTGGTGGTGACGGTGGCGACAATGGTGGTGGTGGCGGCGGTGGTGGTGGCGACAATGGTAGTGGTGGCGGTGGTGTTGGTAGAGGTAGTGGTGGTGGGGGTGGGGGTGGTGGGGGTGGGGGTGGGGGTGGTAGAGGTAGTGGTGAGACGGTTTCAAACACTATTTTTTCTTTTAAAAGTATTTATGAGAAATAATTTATAGAAGTAATTTTAAAAAGTCACTTCAAACACACTCTTAAGAGCCTATTTACCATATTAAATTTAGGGTGTTAATATTAGCCGTTAGATTAACTTTAAAGTAAAATTTAAAGCGATCTCAACCGCGAAAAACAAAAGTCATTTTGTTTATCTTTTGAAATTTGAATTGTAAGCTACTTTATTATATAGATTCTGAACGAGGCTTATTCTGAAAATTATAGGTATTGAAGAAGAAAATTGGATGAGTTCATTGATATAGTTACGGGTCAATGCTTACTACATGCAATGATTGGCCTATTTTGTTCCTCCCTGTTTGCTCTATTTTATAATCTGTTTGGGCCTCTCATTCACCACTTTTTTAAATAATCATCCAATAATGAACTCTTTTTAGTAATCATCCAGTAATGATAAAATAAAAAATAAACAAATACAATGTACAACACTCGATAAAACATGAGATGGTACGCCAAACAGGTATGCCCATCGTCTCCTGGTAGGTAACATTACACAAAGTCTATATCCAGTCAATATATTTCAATTCAATACGGTAAACTCAGATTTCTCAGGAGCACATCTCCTTCTCTAGCAATTCCTGCAACTCCCCACTTTTGTATGCCTCTGCAACAGAAAGAGTTTGTCAATCAAGACTTGCTTAACAACCAAAGTTTCTATCCATCAAGTTGACATGATCACCAACAATATGTGCAAACTTCCACAAAAGAGTCCTACGAACTACATTAGAAAACTGTGGATCCATGGTTTTCTCTTTGAAATGATTTAGGCAAGGATAAAAAAGTTCAACAAAAAAAACTAAATGCTTTGAGCTCGTTTGGTAGACGTATTATGAGAAGATTAAATATTGTATTGTACTATTTTTTATTTAATCAGACCTAATACTTTGATTGATAAACAAATTTGATACCGTATTAATTTCAAAAACATATACTAATCGTATACTTATCGTATATTTTTTATACGTTAGACCTGTATTATGGAAGTATTTTAATACCATCAAAAGATGTGATATTATAATCCAACTCAAACGTATTATTAGACACATTTACCATTATAACCCCCTAACTGATAAAATCAAACTATCATCAATGTAACAAATACTGTTTGAGGGTATTTTTGTTAATTCAACATTAATACGATAAAATAATTCATTAACCAAATAACCGATTGAATTAAATAATTACTATCCAACATTTATGTTGTGTATTACCAAACACTAAATAAAATTACATATTATTCTAATACCCTATTTAGTCTTGTCTTTTGTCTTTCTGTATTGTATTAGACCGAATTATTTTATCTAATCTATCCATTTCTAATACGGCAACCAAACGAGCCCTTTGTGTATAACCAAAGAGCTGTAGCTCCACTGTATTATGTGGCATTGAAACAGAAAATTTCTAAAAGATCAGGGACTCCATGGTTAATTTGGCCTCGGTCCTTCATGGATGTCATATGCGCCAATTCTGAATCGGAACAATGCATTGTGAACCCATATGAAGTGAACGATACGTAATCACCAAGTAGAAGCCAATGCTTTGCACAGATATGCAACCCAATGTTAGTTGCCAAGCATCCAATGGTTGAGCACCAGTTGTCTTGCTAAGGGAGCAGGTCAAATTTAATCACTAATTGTGACAGCCCTGACCTATATTCTGTGTACATTGTCAATACCAATAACTCTTTGGATGTTTTCTAGAAAGGACAGACAAAAAAAAATCAAGTATGACGTATTTATCCACAACAAGAAGTCAACACTGCATATTGCACATGTAGATTCAATCCTATTCTTAGGATTTAGATCCATTCCAATACATTTATATTTAATTCCCCTCAATGAAAGATACCCACCCTGCATTGCCAGGGGACTGACCCATATATATAGCAGATATCATTCGAATTCATGGTGGAAGATGTATTATTGAATCAAGTTGAGGGAAAGTGTGTTTTAGAAGGAGCTGGATCCCAGTCCCTATCATGTTTGTGCTTCTGGAATTGGGATCCAATCCAGATTCCAGACGCCTGAATAAATAGACACACCTATCTTAGCAATCAAGAAGAAAATCATTATTGGGGTTGGGGGGGGGGGGGGGGGGGGGGGGGGTATACCCACCATGACTGGCCATCCTAAAACTCACTCAAACCTTCTATTATTAGAGCAAGCAAACGCCATAAAAACCAGTAGAGAACTAAAAGCATGGGTGAACATATTTCATGCATCTAAGACGTTATTCCTCAATGGCTTGTTGCAGGAAAAGATTCGTCTCATTTAGTGTCTTCGTTTTAGTTGTCTAGACGGGTAGGTAGCATGCATTGACACGTGAACTTTGTTTTTGCAGGACATCTTTCCAGACATATGACAAGCATTAGCACCTGTGACGGTCCACATGTAGAAACCTAACAATGAGGCTGCAATAGTCTTGACTCTAGATCCAATGATGGTATATCTCTTTTCCACTGTTCAGCAGAAGTTTTTGTTTCACAGTTTTATCTAAAATTAGTTTGCACAAACAATGTGCAATTGCAATAAATCAAAGCAGAATTTCCAAACACAAATATATGCAGAAGAAAGTTCCAACTCTTACCCTTATTGCCTCTACCATTCTTGAACTAACACCAAGCATTATCCTTTGGATTGGTTTTAAGCTTGTTTCCGAAAGAATATTTCAACATGTGTATGCATTGAGCACATGACGTGCAAAAGCACTTTCTTTCCATTCTTTTGCCAATTTGGTACATGCAGATCTTTGTGTGTGTGACCTATGAATTCTTGCCCTCATAAACATAAAAGAGAGGCTGAGGAGAAGAAAAGAAAAGAAAAAATCTATGTAACAAAAAACAATTTTAGAAAATATGCTTCCTATAAAGCAGAAAAATGGTTCAGATTAACCCAAAATTGATCAAACGATACAAGATCATACTCCCGAATTTTTTTCCTGCCAAAGGTACAAGTTCCCACTTGTGAGCGCACGTGCCAAGAAATAAAAAGAGCAGCAGAAAAAGTGAACCTTTATCCACACAAGGTACCGACAAATTGACAAAACACAATTCCCAAACTTCCATAATTCTTTCCACTTGACCAAAAGAAATGGGGCCTAACTTCTTGTTTAAGTCAAGTAAATATTTCCAGCTTAACCTCAACTAAACTTAATTGAACAAAGGTTTGTCCCTCTGTTTGGGGTCAACTCTATTAATCCTATTATTCTATTGTGCTCTATCAAGGGACATGTTTTTTGTTAAATCACAAGCTACCGTATCTTTTTGTTTTTCTTCGGAAAGCTACCATATCTTTTGTTATTGTCTCATTCAAAGTTAATTTTGGTTTATCTATACCTCTCGTGTTGTCAATGATAGGAACATCACACTTCCTGACTGGTACAATTATATTCTTTTATATATGTCCAAACCATCTAAGTCAATTCCCTCTACATTTATCTACTATTGCTCATACTTCTACCGTTTCATGAATATACTCATTTATCGTTATGCCACACATCCATCTTAATATACTTACTTCTGTGTCACACTTAGTTTTTGATCGTGTTGTTTCTTAATTCCTAATATTCTGCACCATACAACATAGGTCTCTAATGGTTGTTTTGTAAAACTTACCTTTCCACTTCAGAGAACTAAATAACATACTACACCAACTGCATTCCTCCATTTAGTCCATCTTGCATTATTCTATTATTATTATTATTATTTATTTTTTTTGGGGAGGGGGGACTGGGGAGGGGAATTTGAATCATTGACCTCAAGAAGGCAAAACCTTCACAACGTAAGGAGTACCAATGGACTAAAGACCCGTTAGTTTATTCTATTATTATTATTGTTTCCAATCTCTCCTCCCTATGAAAATTTTTGCCATTTGATATATCTTGATATTTGATCTTTACCACCTCTCCGTTTGGGTTTTTACCATTAAAAATTATATTCCCTATATTCAGTTTATTTCCTCCAATTTGGAATTTTTTTATCCTAAAACTTCTCTCCAAGCTTTTTATTTATCATCAACAAACAGTATACACAATGGGAAGTTATTCTGAATGTATCTAACCAATTCATCCATAATCAAGACAAAAAGATGCGAACTCAAAACCCTTATATAGGTCTATAGCGGTTGAGAATTCACTACAATCCGATCCAGTCAGTCTTACTAAAGCACTAAATCCTCGTACATATCTTTAATTATATCAATATAACTATTTGAAACTCTTATCTTTAAGCACCAAGTAAAAATGCCCAATATATCAAATCACTCAACAGGAGATGTGCAAAAAAAGAATTATTTTTTTAACATCAATAAAACAATCAAATACCCATTAGTTCCTAAAACACCACCACACATAAATAAAATAATACTAGCAACATAGTAACCTAAAATCGACAAATCCTAGACTTCATCAAACAATGGCTAATCTATGTTCCTTGAGAGATTTCCATATTTCTTGAGAAATTGACATTGTGCTTGGGTCATCTTGCCTAATCCATGTGATGTGTGGCTCTTTTTTTTTTTCCTTCTTTTTGATACGTTCTAATACCTTTGTACCTGCAATCAAATCTGAAGCAGTGTGTTTCTTACCCTATGCTCCAAATTTTAATAGCCTATTCTGTTTTCTTGCTCATATAATGCCAACTTTTATGAGAAAGTTTGTATAGCAAATGATGTCATGTTCCCATACAATGGGTATTCTATGAAGGGAATAGGGAGAACATGCTGGAATGGAATGCCTAAAAGCAACGACAATTTGGGGTTCAAAGAATTTCATATTTAGGTGTTGTTTGATAAAATTGAAAGTTGAATATTAAAAACAGAATATTGAATTTTAAGTGCTGAATGCTGAATTTTTAATATGTACCCACTGAAATTTAAATTCTGAATTGAACCAAACTGTTTGATAACTACATAGAACTCACGTCTGTAAAAAAAATTCATTCCCAATTTTTTACCCTTCCACTTTTTATTTTGAATATATTTATAAAATATGCGTTTATTTAATAAAAAAACACAATATATAAACCAAACCAAACCAAACCAAACTAAGCATTATGTCCCAATCAGTTGGGGTCGGTTATATGAGTTTGTTTTCGCCATTCATTTCGATTATGCACTATACGCTTATTTAAGTTAAATATTTTCATATCTTTTCTTATTATTTTGTTCAATGTTAATTTAGGTCTATCCCTACTTCTAGTACCATTTAGAGAGATTATCTCACTTTTTTGAACCGGTGCCTCTATCGGCCTCCACTGAACATGACCAAACTATCTTAATCTATTTTCTCTGAACTTATTTTCAATTGGAACTACTCCTACCATTTCTTTAATACGGTCATTTCTTATTCTATCATTTCTAGTTTTTCCACACATCCACCTTAACATTCTCATTTCTGCTACACTCATTTTGTCATTATATTGTTTCCTACTTGCTCAACATTCTGTCTCATACAACATTGTTGTCCTTATAGCTGTTTGATAAAACTTACCTTTCAATTTTATTAGTATCCTCCTATCACATAATATGCCAGAAACTTTCCTCTACTTAAGCCAACCGGCGTTGATTCTATGTGTTACATCATCTCCAATCTCTCCATCATTTTTAATGATCAATCCTAGATATCTAAATTATTTATTCGTTGGTATTTCTTGATTTTCAATCTTAACTTTTTCACTATGTCTACTTCTTTTTTTATTAAAATCACATTGTATATATTCAGTCTTACTCCTACTTATTTTAAATCCTTTCGACTCGAGTGTCTCTCTCCAAATTTTTAACTAATTGTTAATCCCCCTTCGAGTTTTATTTACTAATACAATATCATCTGCAAATAGCATACACCGTGGAACATCATCTCGAATGTGCCTAGTGAATTTATCCATAATTAAGGCGGTATAGACTTGGGGCCGATCCTTGGTGTAATCTCACCGTAATTAATAATTCTTTACTTTCTCCCATGAAAGGCATAATTGTAGTCATAACCCCGTCATACATGTCCTTTATCACCTCAATATACCTATTTGTCACTCCTTTTCTTTCAAGCACCTTCCATATTATCTTCTTCTCTCTATACTTTTCTATGAGTGTCCTTAATAAAAATATAGCCTCCATAGTTAATCTACCCGGCATAAACCCAAACTGATTTTCCGACCCTGTAGTCTCAACTCTTAGGCGCCGTTCAATGACCCTTTCCCATAATTTCATTGTATGATTTATCAATTTTATCCCTCTATAATTATTACAATTTTAAATATCTCCTTTATTTTTATAGATAAGTACTAAAATACTCTTTCTCCATTCATCGGGCATTGTCCTAGTAGCAATAATTCTATTGAATAATTTCGTTAACCACGACACTCCCTCATTCCCTAAGCACTTCAAAACCTTAATTGGAATCTCATCCGGTCCTAAAGTATTACCTAAATTCATTTTCTTCAATGCACACTCTACCTCCGAATTCTTTATTCTACGAAATAAAGTTTCATGGATCCTACCATTTTCTATCTCTTCTAGGTTTCCTAAGTGATTTTTGTTTAATAGTTTCTCAAAATAGTCTTTCCACCGATCATTTATTTCCTCATCTTTAATTCAAACCTTTGAGTCTTCGCCCTTGATGCACTTAACTTGGTTAAAGTCTCTTGTTTTCCTTTCTCTAATTTTAGCTAGTTTGTAGATGTCTTTTTCTCCCTCTTTACCTTCTAGTTTTTGGTACAACTCGTCGTAGGCTTTTAACTTAGCGCTTTTAACTATCTTTTTAATCTTCTTATTAGCTAATTTATATCTTTGGAAGTTCTCTCTATTTCTATCATTTTGCCATCTCTTAAAGGATTCTTTTTTTACTTTAACTACCTCTTGTACGTCGTCATTCCACCACCAAGTTTCTTTTCCCACAAGCCCTCTACCCTTTGACTCCCCAAACACCTCTCTCGAAATTTTCCTAATGTCTTCCGTCATCCTACTCCACATAACGTTAGTCTCATCCTCTAGGTTTCATAAGGCCTCTTTAAGCATTCTACTCCTAAATAGTACTAGTTTCTCATCTTTTAGATTCCACCATCTCGTTCTTGTTTTTCTAATATTTCTCCTTACTCTATGTTGCCCTTTAATATATAAATCTAGGATTGTTAGCCTATGTTGAGATGTTAAGTTTACTCTCGGGAAAACCTTACAATCTTTACATGTTAATCGGTCCGTTCTTCTACTTAAGAAGTAGTCTACTTGACTTTTGTTTGGTCCGCTCTTAAAAGTTATTAAATGTTCTCCTCGTTTTTTAAACAAGGTGTTTGCCACTACAAGGTCATATGTCATTATAAACTCTAAAATACTCTCTCCGGCTTCATTTCGATATATCATTGTTTGGACTCATCATAGTGAATCCGACAAAGTTTTACACTAATTGTCGGCTACCTAATGCAACCCTCCTCCTTTATCCTGACCTGGGATAGACAGTGTTGAAAAAAAAATAATTAATCACTACAAGCAATTCATAACATAAATCATAATCATTATTATCATATTGTAGTCTACATTTAACAAACATGATAATAAAAAACAATTAATCACTACAAGTAATTCATAATATAAATCATAATCATTATTATCATATTGTAGTCTACATTTAACAAACATGATAATCAAAATTAATTCAAGTTAAATTGATCACTTAAAATTGTTAATTGTCATAAATTTTAAAAATTAAAACTAGGATACAAATCAAGCGTTTAATTGCCTTGCATTGGAAGAATTGTTTGCCATTGCGCAGTTTTCCTTTAAAACTCTATACGCATCACAAATTCTCAAATTAATGCAATCAATATCCCATCTATAAATTTCACATACATATTTCAAATAATTTGATTCAGCCAGTCGACATTATCTCTTTATCTCTTTACATCACTGAAAATTTGAACTTTCAATACAACCAACATTAATTAAGCCGTGCAAGTTTTAAAAAAAAATAACTAATTGATTTCAATACTAATACTAACCTAAACAAAAGAAAGAGAAAGATACTGAGATTGGAACAGATCTGATCACTAATTTTAGAGGAAAATCAAAAACCCTAATTGGTTTTGCTCCACAAGTAAAAACAAGCTCAACATATGTGAAGGTTTTGGAGAAAAAAACACTTTTAAAGTTTTAATAAGATTGTGAAACATTTCAAAATAAAATTGTCATATTAAAAAAATTATAAAAGATGCTCCTCTTGAACGCTTTCAGCTTTCAAAATTAAGTAAGGGATCTCTTACTTAATATTTTAGCCTATTTTTAAGGAGCACTTAACATATTAAGAAATCTTAATTTTAGTTATCAAACAAGTTTAATTAATAAATGCCGAATACATTCATTTTAAGTACTGAATTTGGGTTATCAAACACAGTCTTAGCTTAGAATTAAAAAGGCATTAGGCGGCATTCTTTCTATCAAATGAAGCATTAAAGGCAGCATCTACCATTGATAATTTGTAGTTCAAAATTTCATCTACTCAGGAACACCATGCACAAAATGTAAAATCGTTTGTAAAGTATCAATTTCTACCAAATAAAAGATCTAATCATCTAGTTGATACTAATTTGTTGCATTTGCAATAATAAGTAGTAAATGAGGCTCCAGCAGCTTGAAAGGTACTAGAAAAATTAACAAACAACAGGACATCCCAATAATTAGATTGATATAATAGCAATGATGTCACCAATATACTTCCTAAATGAAAATGGCGGAAAATTATTTTTGCATCCCAACATATGCACGATGTAGTATACGTACCTATAGTAATGTCACAGCCACCAAAGAACTCCCCGCCAACGTATAGCTGAGGAAAGGTTGGCCAGTTGGAATATTCCTTCAGCCCCTGACGCAATATTTCATTTTCCAGAATATTTATTGCTTCAAAAGGTACATTTAGGGAATTCAATATCTGCACAACAGTGTTTGAAAAACCACATTGCGGGAATTCCTTCGTCCCCTTCATGAAAAGAACCACTTTCTGTGATGTAACAACCTTATCCAAGGTGGTCTTCAGCTCAGGAGATAATGCTGCATGTGTATGTAGCCATGCATACAAAGACAATTCTAAGTTAATATTGTCCATAAGTCAAGTTGGCAGGAAAAGAAAAGCATGAATGAACAATGTGAAATAATGAAAGTAAAAAGAAATGTGAAGGAAGCTAGCTCTTAAATGAACAAAAAACATCCTTTAGTTAGTATATGTCAACAGTTAAAGTAGTAAATCGAATCTAAGGTTTAAAGGAGAGAAGAAAAGGGAAGAAAAAAAAAAGAGAGAAAGTGAGAGGAATAATCATTGTGTAGGCTACATTACCCTACACTCTCTTATTTATAATAAACTGATGTTATGAGAATTACAATATTATCCTACACTACTAATAATATAAATAACTTTAACACTCCCCTCAAGGTAGAGCATAAAGATAAAAAATGCGCAGCTTGAAACAAAGATTATTGAAGACAAATCGAGCCAATGATTTTGTAAGGATATCACTCAGCTGATCACTAGACTTGATGTATAGTGTGATAATCTCCTTACGCATCAAAAAATCTCGAATAAAAAAACAATCTACTTCAATGTGTTTAGTCCTCTCATGGAATACCGGATTGCTGGCAATAAAAATAGTTGCTTGGTTGTCACAATGCATCTCCATCGGAGAGGGCACATTGATACCCATATTACGAAGTAGTGAATGAACCCACAACATCTCACATGCAGTATGAGCCATGACTCAGTATTAAGCCTCTGCACTTGAACGTGTACCAACATATTGTTTCTTATTACGCCATAACAAGATTACCACCAATAAATGTACAATAACCTGAAGTAGATCGTCTACCAGTACGACTACTTGTCCAGTCAGCATTAGAAAAACCAGTAACAATCATGGAGGATAAATGACGATATAATAATCCTTTACACGGTGCTCCTTTCAGATATCAAAGAATACGACAAATGACCTCCCAATGAGTTTGACAAGGAACATGCATGAACTGACTAACTACACCAATAACATAGTTAATATGAGGACGTGTAATTGTAAGGTAAATCAGCTTACCAACCACCCTTCGATAATGCCCTACATCATCAAACATTTCACCACTATCAACATCTAACCTAACCGTGGAGTCCATGGGAGTATCAATTGCACGTGCATCGAGAGTACCAGTTTTAGACAATAAATCCAATACATATTTTCGTCGGCACAAACTGATACCTTTGATTGAACAACTTCAATCCCAAGAAAATACCGAAGAAGATCTAGATCTTTGGTATGAAATTGTTTTCCCAAATGAATCTTAAAGTGCACAATACTATTTGAGTCATCACCGTTAATGATAATGTTATCAGCATACACAATAAGAATAATAACACCCGTGGAAGAACGACGAATAAAAATTATGAGATGTTATGGATCCGCTCTTTACTTCGTGATATGAGACTTAATGTGTCTTCACCTATGCAGATGCATTGTGACAATCAAGCAACTATTTTTATCACAAGTAATTCGGTATTTCGTGAGCATACCAAACACATTGAGGTGAATTATCATTTCATTCGAGATCTCTTACTGCAAAAAAGAAATCATCACTCCATATATCAAATCTGTTGATCAAATGGGCAATATTCTTACTAAACTATTGGTTCAATTTGCCTTTAGTAGTTTATGTTCCAAGTTAGGCATTTTTTATCTTTCTGCTCCAGCTAGAGGAGGAGTGTTTGAATTCTTATTTTCTACATTAGACATAAGATAATTAGTCTAGTGTAATACTGTAATTACCTTAATATTGCTCAGTTATAAATAGAGAGTGTAGAGCAACCTAGCCCCAACAATGATTATTCTCTCATTATATTCTCTAATATATCAATTACTAGAGGTAACCCGTGCCTGAAGACATGGTACAATGTGAATGGTTTTGAGAGGAATATTGATGGCCGTTGGATGAGCCTATTTGAGACCGGATGAACTTATTAAAATCTGTCATATTTTATATTATAGATTGTTTTAACTAAACCAATGCTTTTTTTCTTTTTTAATAAAGAAGACAATATCAAGTGAGAGAAGAAAGTGAGGGAAAGAGAGAGTACAAAAAAGTTGCAACGCAACTTCAAACACTTTGTTCATAAAAGGAAGAGGTAAAAGACAGAGAAAGGGTGTATGTTTCACTTCCATGCCTTTCGAATATAAAATTAAGGTAGAAAAAGCATAGATGAAGGACAGAGGCAATATGAGAGACAGCTCAAGCTCTTTAAAAGATCAATACCGACAAACTCAACCTCAATATCTCCCAAACGACTTCTGTAAGCCAACAGATTTCTCCACATTTTTCCTTGAAAGGAAACTTTGGTTAATTTAAAATTAAAAGAGAGCTTTCTTTTTCTTTCCCTCCCAGCACTTTCAACACAACGGAACACAGGAAAATGGGATTCCCTAAAATTTGCTTTTCCTTCCTTCCTGGTTTCAAAGTTCCAAATGGATATAATATGCCAAACGCGAAATTCCGAACAAGGAGACCCCAAATAAGATTACAACACTACGGGGGAGGAAAAGGAGGAATAAGAACTCTTCCGGATGAGTCACATTTTTAGTTATTCTTCGGTTATACGTTGACCATAGTTGTCCAACTCAATTTAAAGAATGAACCCCCCAGTGAAAGCCAAGGTAGTGTGCATTTTTCTTTGTGGTTAAGAGTGCAGTTGGAAAGCAATGATGCTATCGCTTGGCAGAAGAGACAATTCATACCATATTTGGTGCAATTATAGAACTTGAACAATACTGGGGTTGGTTCATAGCAAAAGCACAACATTAGAAGAAACAAGCTCACTCTAATTCATACATAACGGATAACATCTGAGCAAATAAAGGCCACGACAACGATTACATATGTACCAGATAAGCATCGAATATAGCCGATCGTTCTGGTTCTGGAGCCCAGTCCAGCTACAGCAGCGTTACGTCTAACAGTCAAGCAGCGAAAGGCATCGCGGGACAGATCGGTACAGTGCAATCGGGCAGGAGTCGTGGAAACTGAGCCAAGTCCCAACCTAGGGACAACTACGGGGTTCCTGACCGAGGATGATGCAACAAACGGTGACTGAAAAGCCATGGCACATGACATCTGCCCTCGTCCTCTCCTTTGTATTCTTTATTACTGACGAACGCCAGCCAAAGCCCAATTGGTGCTGGAGAGATTCCTGAGTGTTTGTTTGGATTGGTTTTTTTTGTTGGTGTTTTAGAAGTCCGTGCAAAAATTTGGATTTAATTAAGTTAAAATTATATTAAAAAATTTTATTTGACCCTAAGTGTATTTTTAAAAAAAAAAAATTAAAAAACTATTTATTATTCCATTACTCTCTCTCTTCCCTATATTTTCTCTCTCTATCTTTCTCTTTCACATTGATATTTTTTTTTTAAATATGTAAAGATTTGATTTAATTTTTTTATTCTTCTCCCCTATTTTTTTTTCTCTCTCTCACTCTTTCTCCCCCTATGTTCTTCTATCAACGTTACTCTTTCTTTCCTTATTCTCTCTCTTATCTTATATCAACGTTACAATATTACAATTATACCAATCAGTTACACCAATTAATTACAGTTATTATATAATATACAAAACAGTTACTCATGTGTTATAATAAACCAAATAGTTACACTAAATAATTACACGAAATTACAACATCAACTCAATTTATCATTCAATTTTTTACAAAAATCAAATAGTTACATCATTTAGTATCATGATATAGTTACACTAATTATATATATCAAATTGAGTATATAATTACACAAAAGACTTCACCATTATACCAAATTTGGTATAGATAATTAGTGTAACTATATTGTGATACTAAATGATGCAACTCTTTGATTTATGTAAACAACTAAATGACAAGTTGGGTTGGTATCATAATTTTGTGTAATTGTTTGGTATAACTGTTTGGTTTATTAGAACACAAGAGTAATTATTTGGTGTATTATATGACAATTGTAACTGATTGATGTAATTAATTAATGTAATTGTATTGTTGTAATGTTAATATAAAGAGAGAGAAAAAAATAAGGAGAGTGAGAGAAAATAGGAGAGAGATGAAAAAATCAAATCAAATCTTTACATATTTGAAAAAAAAAAAATTATCAATTGGAGATAGAGAGAGAAAATAGGGGAGAAATATGAAGAGTAATAGAAAGAGAGACAGGTGGAGAGAAAATATGGAGAGATAGTGAGAGAGTAATGGAGAGAGAAGGAGAGAGTGGGAGTGATGGAGAGAATAAAAATTATGCATAATTTAAGGAAGAGTAAATAAGTAAAAAAATTCAAATGTTATTTGAATTTTGTATCTAATCACAAGATGTTTTCTTAAAATTGAACTTAATAGAGTAAAATATTTATTCATACACTTTCTTTCAAATAAGTCTAAAAAAATATACCTACACTCAAAAAACCCATTTTTGTTTTCATCCAAGTTTAGATTGGGTTGAAAGGCTCGGATTTTTTTTTAATTTTTGTCCTCTCCCTAAATATAAGTTGGCTAATAATATTGGGAGAGAGAAAATATTTTCTCCCTAGTCCACCGATGTAATTAATTGAAAATTATGCTCACATTCTTAAATGATTTTTTAAAACTATAATGATATCCTTAAACAAAATTTTACCACCCTATCTCATTTATGAGTTCTTATTTCACAATATATCTCTCAGTTAATCAATCGCACAAAAATATCAATAAAATTTATTAATCACATTATACTTTATCTCATAAATATATTATCTATTTTTATGATCCATGAACCTAAATTGTCAAATACAAAATTGACCGCAACCCATCTCAAAATATAAACCATCCTAATAAATAATAATCCTATCAACACATCATTTCCACAATTAGGTGTTATATCTTTCTAGCCTTATCTCGATCTTAGCTTTCTCTCATATACACACACATAAACAAATACACTATTTTTCATTAAAATTGTCATATATGAGAACACACATGCTCCATTCTATTTACAACCACTTTTTGATGACCAAACAATTATTACTAGCTCGAGCCATCCTTAACATTGAACCAATGTGGAATGTTCAATAAAGAACCAAAGAAGTGTCTAAGTTAGAATCTCACATTGGTTGCACATAAAAAAAGCCTCTCTCTCGTCTTCTATATAAAAGAAGGCAAACTCCATGTGAATTTGTGTCTTTAATGAGTTTGGTTTTTATTGAGCCTATGTGAGTTTAATAAAAGAGTTAAAGATGTTAACATCTAGAAATTGAAATCTAATCCAAAAATTGAACTTGATTTAATAAATTGGGTTCAACCTGAGTTAAATGCGAGCACGAGCAGATAGTACTCGGGTTGAGAAGTTTCAGGTTGAAGTCGGGTTCAGGTTGTGCTCGAGTTGATAGATTTATAACTTGGGTTGGGTTTGAATAGACCTCTCAACTTGCCCAACTCGCAACCCTAAACAATATAGGTTATGGCATAATGGATGAGCAAGAATTGTAAATAAATGTAGTTATTTGTAGGTAGCTCGAGATTGATATAAATTGCTTTCCAAGTCAACTTTAAAGCTGGTTATGTGAATGAGTTGGACCCCTACAATAACTTGTTTAGCTCATGCTCACGAAGATATAAACACGTAATAAATAATATAATGTAGTATATATTACCTATATTATAACATGAATACAATATATAAAACTATAAACGGGCCAAACTTAATCCTGAACATATATAAATTCAAGTTTAAATTAGAACATAATCTCATGCTTGGGTCATTTAATTAGACTAGCCAAGTCAAGTCAAGTCGAACTTCAATACTTTTTGCAAATCGAGCCAAACACTTTGGTGCTTAGCTTGGTTTGATTACTCACACAATGGTTGGATTAGCTTGCAGAAGATTGGTATCGGGAAGCTCTATTCATATAACTCAAGAATGTCTTACGGAAGGTTGATGGTTCATGACAGTTTTACGTCAAAAACAGAATTATGAAGCCTCATGGTCGTCCCCTTACTAAGAAAGTCCGACTATGCCGGCTATACTTGCAGGGATAGTTTTATACCCCTCATTTATTATTTTTAGCTGTGGAAAGCTCTGGTCACTCAATAGGAACATTATTCTCATCTATAGACAAAAATTGTTTATGCAAAGGACTCGCATTGTACAGGTATCTGCAAAAAAAAAAAGTACCATGTACGTGTCAAATTTGAATTCCATTTCCTCAGTCGTGTACTTCATGTTTTCGTCTCCAGCCACTTCTGCACATGACTAAAATATAAGCCAAATCGCATCTTACAGATTTTGAAGGTCAGACAAAATTGGGAATACTGTACAAGACATTGAGTTATGGAAGAAATCCGTATAATTTGGCAGGGACTTTCCTTGGGTTGTTAGACCGCAAGATTCACCGGGCTTGAAAACATGCCATCCGTCTATAGCAACCGTCCACAGTGCCATCACCCAAGACTGAGCCTTACGAAGGTGCAAGTTGGACAGGAAATGACTCAGGCGAGCAGTTACTACAACCAATCAAGTCAGATTTGATTGGTTGCGATGACTATCGGCAAATTCTCTGACTAAACGCTTCAGAACTCTGCCCCCTTTCCCTTGCATATGCCCATGGTTATTCATTCCCCCATCCCACCTTCCCGTCTCAAGATAATCTGAAGCCGCACTAGCAAGAGCTTTCAGCCAAAGTGGCACCAGAGACTCAGCTTCTCCATGTTTCAGGTACTCAGCTGGTAAAGTCTGCACCTGGTAATAGCTCAAGCATTTAAATAATTTCAAACTGAAAAGGAGGAGAAACATCCAAAATGCACACGGCCTAAAGCCTAAACAAATTCAAGTCTCAAAGTGGAGACATGTAGTCATGACTCCATCAACTAAAAATAGGCCAACAATGCATCAACATTGATGATTACATCACCAGTTTTTTAGCACAATGGCATCAAGCATGTTTGTTACCACTCAAGCCTCAAAGACTCTGGCATATCACATATCAAAAGGCATCCTGATTAGTAACAATGCTCTCAGGTTCCCACTATTTTACCAGTGGAAATGCCAGTTGTTCCACCAAGTGGTCACCAGGAAGTTGAGCAAGCCGGCCTTCTTACGCAACCTATGATGGTCTTTCACCTAACATCCTCATCCATTGACTCAGAAAAACTGGCAGTTCCAAGTCATGGATTTCACTATCTACTCATTTTCTTCTTTACCCTTGCATGCAACATCTGAACAGAAAAATCGTGATTGCTTTCATCTCATGCCAACTTTATCCTAGACAGGTTCAAAACTCAAACCCAGAATTTAGTTTTTTTGTTCTCCAAAAATATGCTACTTGGGCAGTAAAGAAAAGACAGTACAAATGATGGTACCTTGATAGGGGTGCTTGAGATTCCACATAAACTCGGTAAGAAGGTGGCCAAGGTTGAATTTATTTAGCTGTGCGCTTCATATGATTGTTTGGTTAAGTTGTTATTTATAATCAATGATTAAAATTTTCATTTTAGTACATTGTTTCGGGTGGCTTGGAAATGTAAATGTTTTGGAAATGTTTCGAACACATTTCGGAAACATGATAGAAGTACAAACAGAGCGGAAACATGATAGAAAGTACAAACGGAGTTTGAAAATTTGTTTCTGAAACACTCTGAAACATTAATCAAACATACTGAAACATTCCGAAATATTTTGAAACCCCCCGAAATATTTCGACACACTCCAAACATGGAAATTTCCATATTCAATCATCCGTTTCAGTGGGAAGGAAACGAAATTTAGTTCCTTGCTGATACTTTTCAGCAGTTTCGGTGGAAACAAAATGAAAGTTCCTTGCTGATAGTTGACTAATCCAAGTCAGAAGTTACCATTCTAGGCATAACTTCATGTGAAAGACTTTTTGAGTTTCAAGACATTGAGTTACTAGGGGTTTCACTTATGCCTTCCATAGAAGGAGAATCATCACACAGCAAAGCACAATAAATTTCTCGCCGTCACACATAGCCTCTGGAGAATGTCTATTCTTGAACAGAATTCAGCAAGGCCGTTCAACCTGCCAATTTACAATGGTGTTCCAAAAATTTTGCAACTTCACCTTGCACTTCATCCATTTAATAGGAGCCAACAAAATGAATGTGAGTAAACTTAGCTTAGTGTCTCAGGGCAGTATTTCATTCAATGAGGATATTAAGGAGATGACTCAGGGCAAGGGCCAAAAATTTGAAAAACTACTTGATGATGGTGCCTGTATGCCTCCTCTAAAATGTGTGGAGAGAATATAGTTTAAAAACAGGAGTTCACCATTCTTAATCACAGAGATATCCATCTCGGGTCTCTCTTTAAGTTTCTGAAACAGACTTCTCTTCCTTATCTTGATGTTGTAATGCCTTGTATGCATTATCAGCCCTTGGATTTTATTTCCTTAGATTCTTTCTACCTCGAAAGATACTATATCCAGAGATACACACACATATATCAAAGAAATAGAAATCATCATACTATTAACAACAGAAACATTAGTTTAGGTCTAAGGCAGCTGTGTCTGAATGCTAATCTGAAACTACCTGATAAGAACAAGTTGAATTCGCCTAATTAAAAGAAGCTCATTTGACCAAATCTTTTTAGTTGGCTGACATGAGGATTGCCAAACACACCCCACTTGAAAGAAAAACTTCAAAACATGGGATCGGGTTAGGGCTTCTACCGATTTGCCACAGATAATATTAAGGAACTCATTTAGGTAATCCTAAACCCTTAACTGGCAGAAAAGGTACAACTATACCCCAATGGAAACATGTTTTGAATCAATCGATTTCACAGTTACACTTGATTTCACAAATATATGTGTGATAAGAGAGAGACTGACCGCAGAATGTAACCATCCATGCAAAGATTCCCAACAAAGAATAGCTTTCCATAATGTTTGCTCACTTAAACTGCATAGTGCAGCCAACTGTTGCAAGATCGTAGCGGACTTGTGAACCTATGTAAGAGAGTGGATGATAATCTCTTAGTTGTATATGCAACCATAAACAGGAATTTGGACGAGACGTGAAATTGAATCAATTAATATTTTTCAGTAGGATTTTAAAAAATAGAGCAAGGATTATCATCTCATAGGAAGAAGAATACAGATTCTTAGCTACATTTTATACAAGAGTAATTAGCTGAACTGGAGCTAAATAAACAGGTGAGTCCCGAATTACTTTCACTGTTAAACTCATTGTACTCATTGTTTGTCAACATGAAAAAAAGTATCAGCTAGTTTTGTCCTTGTTCATCAAGCGTGTTGAGAGGGGTGGATTCAGTATAGAATTGGCAACATCCACACAAATCGCAGATTCAAACATACAATCTTGAGGTTGTTAGCCCAAGCGCTGTACCACCGCATTGGCAATAAATTCCCACTTTGTAATGTTGATCAGTCTAGGTTAGTCCCTCCACACTTGGTAAGTTTAATACCTTATAACTTTACACAATCACTTCGATGCATGTCTAGTAACCAAGTCAAGAACGACATACACAGGATGTGGCATGTGCATGAGGACATATTCAACTTGCATGGCCAAGAAAGAGAATGAATATATTCCTTGTTTGGTTGAACTTTCCATCATAATCTGTCCTTGTTTAAATGTCAGGAAAGAATTATAATGCAAAACAAGCCTATTCAGACACTTTAATCAACCAAAAGCATAAAAGAAAAACAAGAGAGCAAATTAATCACTAAGATATGCTCCCGACCATACATTTAGAGGTTAGATAGATCAAATACACAGACATGCACTTGTGCTTGGGGCTTGAATCCATGTAACACAGCATCCCATGTATGTTTTCATGTATAGGAGTTGGCTATTAAGCATGCACATTCCAAATAAATATATAAGTTATTCAGACATTGCAAGATTAATACTAAATAGTTTTGAATCTAAAAAGAGATATAAGGATCTCGTATTTACTCTTGACATCGCTGAAACACCGAGTAAAGCGTATACCACATTTGATACAAGCCCCTCACCGCAATGAGATATGACCTGAATCGCCATGGCATAAATTGTTCCTTCACAGATATGAGTCATGGATTCCAACAAACAGGTCAGCCCGACCTCCAAGAAACCTAAAAGGCTCAAGAACAAGTTAGAGAGTCAGTATGCATGAACTGAATACGAATGAGATCAACTCATACCAATAACCAAGAAATTCAACACAAGCGCAAAAAAACTGATAAGGAAGATTCCCAAGTCATCTGGCTATATTTTGTAAGAACAAAAGCTTATCACCATGTCCTTAAAAGGTAAAATTTCAGGCAGAAACTTACATGCTGTTGGTTCATTACTATTGTGTTTTGAAGATACTGCTTCAATGTTTACCACTCACTACAATATAGTGCCTCATACTAGGAAAACTAAATTGTAGTGATAGACAGAGATACAAAACCACCCAGCATCAACAACTATGCCAATAACACCTCATGCCTCACAAACAGATGCTTTTCACAAGTAGTTCGTGTTAGAATATTCAACCCACAACCAATTGGTAATGGGTGGAGTGACCCCTCAACTGTATAAACCAACCTTGGTAGTCCTAATTATTCGCTGTAGGACACAAGCTCTCTTAACACCCTTCCTCGCATGAGACTCGGGTACGCATGTGAGGGTCAACAAAAAAATAATTATGCATATTGAAAAATTCAAATAGGTAAGAGAGTTGGTCCACTAATCACCCACGACCCAGCTCTAATAAACCAACATTGGTGGTCCTAATTATTTGATGTGACCCCTCAACTGTATAAACCAACCTTGGTAGTCCTAATTATTCGATGTAGGACACAAGTTCTCTTAACACCCTCCCTCGCGTGAGACTCGGGTAAGCACGTGAGGGTCAACAAAAAAATAATTATGCATATCGAAAAATTCAAATAGGTAAGAGAGTTGGTCCACTAATCACCCAAGATCTAGCTCTAATAAACCAACCTTGGTGGTCCTAATTATTTGACGTAGGATACAAGCTCTCTTAACACCTTCTCTCGCGTGAAAGGGTCAACAAATGAACAAACAACTATGCATATTGAGAAATTCAAATGGATAAGAGACTTAGTCCACTGACCACCCAAGGTCCAACTCTGATACAATGTTAAAGTATCCAACCCAAAACCAATAGGCAATGGACGGAGTGGTTCCTCAATTATATAAATCAAATTGGTGGTTCTAATTATTCGATATGGGATACAAACTCTCTTAACACTTCGAAACTTTCAACTTATTCTCCACCATAGTCACTATATTATTGTTAGAGCATCTAACCCAGAATCAATTGACAATGAATGGAATAGCTCCTCAAGTATATACATTATACACCAATCTTGGATAGTCTTAATCATTCGATGAGGAACACAAGCTCTCTTTACACCCCCCCTCATGTGGATCCGTACTCACACGTGATGCTAACAAACAAACAAACAAACAAACAACCATGCATACCGAAAAACTTAAAAGGTTAAGAGAATTGGCCCACTGACCACCCAAGACCTAGCTCTGAACCAATTGGCAATGAGTAGAATAGCCCCTCAACTCTCAAGTATAGAAACCAACTTTGAGTAGTCCTACTCATTTGATGTGGGATACAAGCTCTCTTTATAATTAAACAAGAATTTAGAGTCGTCACTCAATTATCAGGATCTTATCTTTTGTTATGGTCACAATGTTTCATTATGTTCTTAATCCACCTATATGCAAATATTCAGCAAGTTTGATAACACCAGTCATCCCAGCAATCTTCTGAAAGTTAACTATAACGAGAATTACTAGAAAAATACAATGCAACACAAATAACATCTCAGTATGCATGTCACATGATAACAAGGTTATAAGAAAAAGTGAACTGATAATGGTGCAAGGATGGGACATGAGTGGCGGTGGATTCACAATAAGTGAGAGGAATATAATATAATATTTAAGCTGAACATATGGCATAAATATAGCAGACTGGCAGAGCAAATTTTAGTTGCCATAGTAAAACACTTGGGATAATAAGTATGGTCGGATGATCATTCCATGCTCTACCCGTTGATGTAAAGACTAGCAAGAATCAGAAAATCTTACAGGACATATATGACATTGATGCTAGCGCTGCTCCCCGGTGCATGGCAGTACAACATATAGTTGCCTTCTGAAAGGATACTTCAAGAAGGGATCCACAAGTGGCTAATACTTCCTGAGATGTAGAACATAGGTGGACAAGTCATTCCATATGTTTACACTTAACCACCTATTTTACAGAGCAAATGCTTAGAGAAGTATGGCAAACATGTCTTCTATTTTAAACGACCGGGGGAGAGAGAGAGAAAGAGAAAGAGTGGCGTACTGCACCTTTCGAGAGTGGCGAACAAACATAGACGCAAAGTTATTGTACGCCTCCACTAGATCGGGCTCTTGGTCACATACATATGAAGAATTAAGAGCCATAATTGATGTTGCATAAGTGAATCTTTGGAAGGCACTGATGAATAGAGGCCCATATTCTTCTATACTTCCAAATTCTTCCATAATAACTGAAGCTGGAAAAAGATTGTTGATAAGGTCCAAGAGAAAAAAGAAAATAAAAGAAAAACATAGCTCAATGAGTTAATTAAAGGAGGCAAACACAACCTCATGATAGTGTGTGTATGGTGTAAGTTACACAGTATTTTACATTAAGCTGTAACCTGAACTTCAAATACCTACCATCATATCACAACACAAGGGCATGCTGAGCAGCTTGGAAAAGTCTACACAAGGCCTAGAATACCCTTGTCACAAGACACGAGTCTTATTTTGGTGTTAGGACCAATTGTGACTTACTTTCTTCAAAAGGAGGTTGAGCTTGAATGGAAAACAATGTCATCCTTGGGTATATCTTCTTTGGTTAAATAGGTAAACTCCTTATTTGGGTGGTTGGGGGAGGAGGTATGTATGTGTCTGAAAGATTAGAAAAACAAATAAAAAAATTGATAGGTTGTCCCATATTGTTCCTCCTCACCTAGAAAGGTGGGCGCTTTTGGAGTGCTGTCTGGGAGGCCAGAAAAGGCAAAGACACATAGTTCATGACCCACCTCCTCCACCCAAGACTGACACCTTTTTTCCTAAGACATACTCACACATGTGAAAACTTGCCTAAAGCACATTTAGCATTCAATCACACTGGCATTTTGAAATTTTACAGCATCTGAGGTGATATGAACTATCTCAAGCTCAATTTGGTTGCAAGAGATATTGGCAATTTACAAGAGTTCTAGCCAACACTTCTGTCTGGGCTAGCAAGAGTTATGACAATTGACTCCTAGTCACAGTCTACAGAGGCATGCACAAGAAATAAGACCCAAATATGATGGGAGTGAAGTTCTGATACAGTTATGCTGAGTAGGTTTGGCTTTCATGGAAGACACAACCCAGATAAACCTGAGAAATACCAACCAAAAACTCAACACGAGCTCTTCAGCATGATATAAACACCTCACCTGTTCTGATGTAGCATTCATGACTTTGGAATGATGCAAAATTTGTTGACAGACAGTCTAATACTTTGGGCAATAGTGTTACAAAGTGCTGGCCTGCAAATTAAAAAAGCTCAAGCTGTATGAAGCATGTCACCAACGAGATTCCAATTTCGTCTAGAAAACTCCTCTTATCACAGAGAGAAAATAGTAGATAAGGGAGACAAGGGACACCTACTTCAATAAGTTGCCCATTCAATTTTTACAGGATCACAATATGACAATAATGCCACTTTGATATTAAGTAACACAAAAAACGATAATGGTATGGAAATAAAATAAAGTAACACCAAAGATCAAAATTTCGTTTCGGAACATTGTTTCGATCATTTAGGAAATGGAAACGTTTCGACTTGTTCCGAAAAAGTTTCATCCTGTTTTGAAAAAAGGATGGAAGCGAATAAAAATTTTGAGAATTGTTTTTTCAAAACATTGATCAAAATATACCAAAATATCTTGAAACACCTTGAAACATTCCGAAACAATTGGGTAAATGCCTTGAAACATTACGAAACACCTCGAAATATTATAAAACACCTCGAAGTAAGCATCGAGTGATTTACTTGAAGCAGCGAGTGAACAAGTGGACTGTGGTGAGTGGGCTAGGATTTTTATAGGTCACGAGCCGTATCGAAAAAAGAAAAATGTACTGGGAGATAGCGAATGAGACAGCATCTGAGTTTCGCTTAGTCGTGAGCGCTCATCGGGTGGATTGAGTTGGTAAGACACACTAGAATATCGATTCTATTACTGATTCGTTCCGGTCTCCTTGCAAATGAAAATGTTTCGATTGTTTTGAAATGAAATTTTAATCCTTGAACATAGTGCAAACAAAACTATGTCTATATACATATAAGGCAATATGGTATACTAAGACAGGGAATCTACTTCTCTCAACGATCCTTAATACAGGTGGAATACTTGAGTAGCATTGCTACAATACTCACATAATGATTATCTCATAATAAAATAAGGAGAATGAACAGTAGCAACAAGTGAAAGATTCCAGTTTTTGCAAGGTCTCAAGAAGCACGAATTCCAGAAAAGGGGCATAGATGACCGTGACAGGCTACTCACTAGACATTTTTGATAAGTAGCTTGCAAGAACTATCAACCATACCGACACAAGATTCAAAATAACTTTACCACAACAATCTAAGGAGTCCAATTTATGTCCTAACAGGACTATCATTCTCCAGATAAAGTAGGATATTAGCCAATCCAAAACAGAATTACTTGTGTTAGAGTTCTTATTTTATGTATCAAGTCATGAGTCTATTAGTGTAGGGTAATATTGGAATTACCCTAAATATTGCAGTTATAAATAAGATGGTGTAGGGTAACATAGCTCATACACAACTGATTCTTAATTCCTTACCTTTTCTTCTCTTTTCTCTGTCTTTCTCTAACCCTAATATCAATTTATTGCTTTCAACTACTTGCAACCACATATTTGTTTTGTTTCTTCCACATTCATGCACCCCTAATGAGTTCCATTTAGCTCAATATTTTTTCTATTATATTTGTATAAAAACAGGCACTTAGAACGCCAACTGGTATCAAGAAAAACATGTACATGAAAGCAGCAATACCTGAGGACTGAATTGCTTGTGAAAGAGCCCTGCAAGCTGCCATGGACAAACTCACATTCCTAACGTGTTCTGACTGAAACAGTTTCTCAAGCAGTGGCCAGAACACCTCCAGCAGTGCCAGCATAGAATCATCTAAAGCAGGACCAGTTGTTCGAAGCATCCCAAGATGATTGAATACAGTTCCCACCCTGAAACCAAACAACCAGAAGTTGAACTGGAGGAGATTGATTTTCATGCTATGATTTTTACAGTGAGATAAAATGCACCAGTGACAAAGGGCTCCATTAAAGCCAATATAAAACCGTACTACATGGAGAGAAATGAAGAAAGAATGATATTCTTCAGCAATGGTATAATATTTTATTGTTCAAAAATTCTTTCCCACGTTGGTCTAGATCTATATTGGAGAAGAATCCAAATTATCCGTGTCAGTGAAGATGATAGCGTTTACAAGCTATTTATAATCTATCTTAAAACAGACTATAAGTGTGGGATATATTAGCTAGAAACATCGATCAGTCCAAACATCAAGAAGCTAAACAAGGAAGTATATTTTTCAACATCATGATTATCGTTCCCTTTCATACCAAGATCAGTCACAGTTAAGCCATTGAATATGGTAGCCTCAAGAACAAACCTGTGCAACCCGCGTGCAGCAGAGCTAATGATTTGACTACAACTAGCTGACCTCTTCCTCAAAGAATGCTCATGATTGTCATTAATCTGAAATAAAGCAACTGGAATTTTCAGCTAAGGTTAAGATGAGTGTAGAATTTGAAAATTACTTATTTGGGTATGCTCACTCGCTCTCCTCCAAGGATCAAAGTTTTAGTCCACTGTCATTTTGTTTGGCTCAGATATGAAAATAATTTGGATAGAATTCAACAAACACAATGGAAGCGATGTACAACTTTGGAAAAACTTGATCTATTTATTTGTAAAACCAATCCCACAAATAGATGAGCAATGTGACACAAACAAAACAGACTCGAGAACGTAATCAAGTCCCCAAATAGCTTCTAACACTGTTTTCCCATGGAAGAACAATCCTGAAAAGTGTCATATATGCCAATGAGGAATTCCCTGACTCATACCTCAGGATCTATCCAAAATGATCATCTCTTCTACTTTCCCACCAGCAAAAGCATACTTTCCCCATTAAGGGTCCTAGTAGAGCTAATTTTGTTCATCAAGCGTATAGCATATTAGGAAAATTTCTTTATCCATTTCTTTGTCAGTATGGGAGTAAAAAAATGGATATACAAATAAAAATGGAAAAATCTTTCTTCTCTTTACGGACAAACTAACAACCTTTAGGCAAGTTTGCATCACTTTACCAAAAACAAACTGCGATAGGACATCTCCTTGCCGAAGAAGTCTTGAGTTCACAAAAAAATAACAATCATGAATACTGCTTTTGACAGGGAGCAATAGAATACCATAAAAGATGTATAGAAGGAGTACATGAATGGGAAAGGAGTCCTCAATCTATCTAGCACTTCGAATTTTATCCCTACATATTTTTTTCCGCTCATTTCTATCACATCACCCATTTCTACGACAAGTTAAATCATTTAATTTTTGATTAACTTGTGGTTCAATACAATTTTTATTTCAGACATCATTCATATATGATACGATAGTGTACACATAATGATATTTTTTAAGATCTTTTATTTTGAAAAACAATTGTCGATTTTTTTATAAAAAAATTATGGGTAGGAATTAATTTCAAATTATGTCATTAAAGGGAAAGAAAAAAAATTACTATTTGATATAGTGGGATCGATTTTTTGGGCGTTTAAATTTTATGTTGCATCGTGCCTTTAACCATAAACTAACTATGACTAGTAATTACATAAAGAAAGAAGAAAAGAGAAAGTTTGAAAACGCTAAAAACAAATAAAAAGAAAAGATAAAAAAATGAAAGACACTGCATGGCAACACTATTCTCACGCACTTGCGTCTAATTATTTTTATTAACAATAGTGGATCCCCACCCACAGAGATGCCAAGAAAGAGATTCTTTCTATCAACTTCCCAAGGAGCCTAATTTTCCTAAAAAATTGGTCCATTTTCTTAACTAAACTGCCAAAATAAGATCAACCCTGCACATCTTCATAAAATCTTGGCTTTAGAATATGGCAGAAAGCCATCAAAATTAACACTAAGAACCATGTCGCAACTACTTGAAAAAACACTAGGAATTCCAACAATATACAAGAGTCTATTCCAAAAATTCGAGACTAAGGAGCCATGAAGAAACAAATTATCCACATTCTTTTTCTTTCTCAAAAGGATGCACCTTTGTAGTTGAGACAATGCAACGACCTTCTTTGTTGCAACAATTAATTGGTTTTTAACTTCTTTTATGCAATTAACCATGCAAAACTTGTACCTTTAAAGGCGTCCTACACTTAAATCAAGGTGAAGGCCAAAGAATAGAAGAGCTGACTTATTAATAAAAACCTTCAACGTATGATTTTCAAAATTTCACTTAAAGGATGAATTTCCCATCTTCAATTATCCAGTGAAGAGTATCTCAAAACTTTATGGTCAAGAAATTTAAAAAATAAAACAATTGAGTGAATAATATTTTCATCCCCTTCAGAAAAGAAAATAGTGTTACCGACAAATTCTAAATAGGTCACCTCAACTTTTTCCTTACCAAATCATAAAGACCTCAATCACCCCAATACTACTAGCCTTGTATCCATCGTCCTACTAGAAACATCAACCACCAAAGTAAACAGACGTCCAGTAGTTCCAACGCACACTTCCGAAGCACGAATAATAATGGCAAAGAAATTCACGAACTTTAGACATCTCACATTCTCCATCTCAAGCCAAAACTTTTCTTTATGAATACATAATCCAAAAACTCCGGTCCACCATGTCATTTGATTTTTTGCAATCAACCTTGAACACAAGACCCTCATTCTTTTTCTACTTTGAAAAATACACCTTGAGATCCGAAAATAGTCTCTCATAACACTTCCCAAATTCACCTTGGAAGGACTTGGGGAAAAAAATTATAAAGACTAAAGATTAAACTATTGACTAACAGTCTTTTTACCATAGTAGCCATTCCTTTCTCATGAATAAGGCACATAAAGGTGGTTTCACCACACCATTCTCAAAGAATTCCTCAATGACTCTCAACAAATTCCCCGGTCACACCTCCGGAAGCTTTTGAAAAACAATCACAGTAAAACTATTCAAGCCAGAAACTTATCTCCACTTTAACTCAAAAGGTGTGCCAAGCCACCTAGACGTACTCTAACCAATACGACACCTCTGATCCTTCAATACAAAGTCTTTCTTTACTCGCGACAGAATATAAGTTGGACAAGTAGTTGAGGATCCCCCACAATAATAAGGTTTTCACTCTCAAGCACTTATTGTGGCTCAATTTCAATCGCAGTAATCAAATTCTTCTTCAATTTGCCTTCTGCGACTCAATGGAAGAATTTTGAGTTCTCATCACCATGCATAACCCATTTAACTTTGTCTTTTGTCTCCAATTTGGTTTCTTTTTCCACAACACGGATTGATACTTATTTGTAATATCACACCCTTCATTCTCAACCATTTCCGCAACCATTTTCAAAATTATTTCTTTTTCCATTCTAATATCCTAAAACACATACTTGTTTCACTTATTCAATTAATTTTCACTAACTTCAAGTTTTCATGAACTTGAAACCTTCCCATCCCTCCACGATGGCCTCCGACCATCCATTTTTAAAAGCTATTAGCAAAAGAATGATGGTCAATCCATATATTGTCAAATATTAAAATTTAATGGCATTGGTCCCATCTAAAAGTGGAGGCATCAAGAGACACCGGGCAATGATCAAAGATAGCCCCATGTAGAGACATTAGCCTTACGGAGGGAAATAATTCTTCCAATACCAGAGAGTAGAGAATCTATCCAATCAGTTAAAACTCAAGCTGTCCTGAAACAGACCAAGTAAAATTATCATTCAACAAAGGAGGGTCAAATAAACTACAATCTCTAAGGAATCTATCAATCTTTCTCATACTTATAGCATTCCTTACTCCAATCATCTTTTCTGAAACAAATCTCACTACATCAAAATCTCCGCCAAGGACTACCTAGGGCTACGCAATCCATAGAGATTATGTAGGTCCTCCCACCAAGACTATCAAACTAGGATTACTTGGACCATACACATCAAACTCACCAACCTTATGATCTTAAACTTAATCGACATTAAACAATACGTAACACCACCTCAACACTTTCCAACACTCGATCATCCCATATAATTAGCAATCAATGCTCAATCCCTATGTCTTACCCCCCTCCCAAAAAAGATAATAAAAAAATCAACCCAAACAGATTTTTAATAATAGCAACATTTATTGAATAACAACCACATCCGGTCTAACTATCCTTGACATTTCCTTTATCACCCTCATCATCTTATTTTCCCCCAAACCCTTCCTATCCAACTAACTATCTCCATTAATCAACGTACGTGCCCCTCTCTCCTTCCTAGACTTAGCTCCATCATAATCCACATCATAGATCAAAAACCAAATGAGGTAAGACACCACCTTACTTAAGATGCCTTCAGTTTTTAGAAAAATCACTATCATAACTTATAATCTGAGCAAAATACAATTTTACAAGACTAATCCACCTACACCATTACAACCTGAATCTTGTACTTCAATCCATCTTAATCCCTACCTCCTAGCGTGAACCAAGCAACAAAAAGGATTGGAAAAAATTCATTCCTCTTGCTAAAGATACTGGATTTTTATTTGCTCAGTGGTTTTGGATAAGATCTCTTGTATTAACTATTTGTTCTCCCAGATTTGGCCGATCCTTAGGAGTTCAAATAATGCATCAGAGAGGTGAAAAGGCAAATCACTGACTGGGTCCTTGAGGTTGAACACAAGATGGGAAACAATGTTACCAAAAATGAATGTAGGAGTAGGAAAAAGGTGCAATCACCAACAGTACCTCAAATGCACCTAGAGCCAAAAAAAAGATACAATCAGCAGAAAGGCACATAAGAATAGGTTGAGTGGAATAGCAGCACCATGATTTGACTTCGCTGTGATACAATAAATCAGATAGAAGATATGAGGACATGGTGCACAAAGGAGCACCATGTCGTCCTTAACAATTAAAATTGGCAACTAGTGGTTTGCGAAGTTGGCAAAGTCATTCATCATTCTATTGATTTATAAAAATATAGAACACTTGATGATTGAACCATAACAACCAGGAACAGAACACCTTATTTAGACATGCTCAATTAGGATCTTTAATTATGTTGGAATTTGGATACATTTTCTTCCTTTGTATATCGCTTTGAGGTTTTACACTATCAGGAGATCCCAGGCCAAGCAACTGAACTGGCCCGTCCAAGCAGTTTGATTCTGAAGTAAGGATAATCAACGAACCATCACATAGTCATAGACTAGGAAAAGACAGAACAACTTACAAGTTCCCCAATAGCTTCATAGCTAGGAGAAAGCAATCTAGCCAACAAATTACCCTTTAGCTCCTTGCTAGGAACGGAGTCAAGTATCAGAGTAATAGCAGAAACAACTTCTTCCTCATCTTCTAGAGGTAAATGCCTCTTCTCCAATTCCTAAGAAACCAAATAGATTTTAAAAAACAATAGAACATGCCAAAGAACACGAGGAGAGTTAACATATCTCAATGCCATAACAGTCTAGTGGAAGGGAGGGAATTAAAAAAATAATAATATGCAACATAATGGTCGACTCAAACGATGTCTTCAGCCATTTATTTTACCCATTATTTAGTGTGTGATTCCTAATTGTTACTGAAGCAAACAAAAGCTTCAGTAACAATGAAGGAATATTTTCTTGCTACCAACTCATAATTAAAGATATACTAAGCCAGTAGCTGTGATAGCGAAAAAGATTTATGTAGCTAATCCCAAATAATTGGGACAATTCTTTGTTTGGTTCAACAGATTCTGAATCAACAGTTATGCTAAAAACAAGAGGCCTCTAAGAAGCCACACAATGAAGCATATCATGATTATCTAACAATATCAGAAACTGACCTCTCCTATCCAGACCAAAACTTCTAAATTTGAAGGTTCAGACATTACTGCAGTAGAATCTTCACAGAACTTGCGCAAAGAAGTGGCACAAGCATTTGAACACAAAGATTCTGAAATCCCTGACGCAAGAAACAACCTGAAAGAAGCAGATCAATCCAAAACCAGAATGGCGAAACCAGATGACGCATAACAAAGGTCTACTAAAGAGAAAATATAATGAAAGCTAAAAGTGCCATAAAAAATAATCCATCGATCGGATGTATTGGCCTGAACATGATGTTCTATTTGTGGAATACATGCTGACGTGCAAAACATGGCCGTGCAAATAATGTGCAGTGACAGGCCAAAATCTATCAGTATAGACACTCGAAGAAGAGAGTTCTTACAATAATGGTCTAGCATTGGTTTGGAAAGCACATATCCACCTGGAATAGGAACCAACAACATCTGCAACCGATCTATATACCTGGAGGGAAATAAGCATCCAGAGGCAAGTAGCAAAATTAAACTAGAGGATGAAAATGATCTTCTAGACTGAAGGACCTAACAGATTGTTCATTTTTTTGGTGTCAACAAATATAAAAAATAAAATAAAATAATTGGCAATGTTCGACATACAATGCACATAAAGCCCTTAAGTTCATCGGATGTCCTACTGGACAAAATTGTCACCAAGTGCATAACAATAGAGAAATCAAAAGTTTCGCTTCCCTTCAGAACAACTTCAGCAACCTGGAACATTGAACTTGTAAACATTGTTACAGTTGTCAAGACGGATCAATAAGGATAAAAATACACAAAAATGAAACTGGTTAAACAACCATCCAAAAGCTTCAGTTGTTGTTGGAGATGGAGTAACTTAAGTATTTATACTTTAATATGCCCCTTCAGGTGCAAGCTAAATATTAGGCCTAGCATGTGGAAATCTTTTAATAATTTGGGTGGCGGCGAGATTCGCACACAGAATTGAAATCTAAAATTGCATCAACCGACAACCAACAATATCACAAGGGATTCGAATGGCATATAAATCTACCTGGGTAGAGATATTTAGGATACCACAGGAGAAGATCATGCATGTTCACCATAAGGCCTTGTCTCAAGGCACTCACCTACTTGGGATGGGCTACATAATCACCCAGTATGCCATGTCAAGGGTCACTGTTCTACTGAACCACAAGGTATCATATATTCTTTACTATCTCATTCAAGGCCAATTCAGCTTATCAAAATCCCTAGCCTACTAGTGTTCCCATATTCTATGCCACTACCTTAAATTTAGTATCATAGACTAGATTCTTTGTCCGCGCTCGTGTAGCATGATGGGCATAAACCCTGGCCCGTCCGTGCTGCTATTGTGAACACCCTGATATTTACACTCGGATTCATGTTCTTAAGAGATCTGACAGGTTTTAAGATGGCTGTACACTACTGTTAAATGATAAACACTAAAAAAGCCACAGCTGAAGTTCATTATTCAATAAGAGTCGAGGAAGAAGGTAGTAAAAAAACAGTTTCCATGCTCATCAATGGAGTGCTGCTCCAAAAAATGACAATGACGGCAACTTCAGGCATGATTGGTGAGTTTACAGATCATCAATGCTATCCACCAGACATGGAGAAGATGTTAATCCCCAAAGAAGCAATATTCAGGCTACAGAGCTTTGATAATATTGAAAAAATATTTCTGCTACCAGAGAAAGGTTTCAGAAGCAGGTCCATGCTTGAGATGGATTAATGAAAAATCAGTTTAAAGAAAGAAAGGAAAAGTAGATAGACGGAACCAGAGAAAAAGAAACCGTAACAGACCAATTTATGTGCACAAGGCACATGCTACATATCTAGTATTCTTTTGTGATCCAGTGTGATCCAATTTATTCTCACCAGCCAAGACACAAAAACCGATAAAATCATACTAGTGCTGCGGAGACACCAAGGCAGTACCATCTTCAGAGTGTTTGAATAAAATATAGTTTGCCTGTATGAAATCCCAAGTTCTTGTACTTTTTTTGGTTGTTTTTGCGGTTGTATTTCAACCTCAGCATAATGCTTGCATCCCATAACACGGCAGAATATGTATTCATGTGCATGTGTGTATGTGCACCCACAATAACAGTTGAACAAATTTTCTTGAATCACAACCAAATTAACTAACACTAAAACTCAGCAATTATATACTGGAGTCCGATCACTGAACTACTATAATGCACTCACCACGTTCAGGGCAAACATTTTGGCCTCCACCTCCTTCCAAGGAATTTGTGTGTTGGAAGACACCCAACCACCAAAGAACACCTGATATGTTATTTACAAATTAGCAGAATTATGTAGCCAGAACAATTAGAAGCCTTATAGAAGCACTAAAAATTGGTGAAGTGTTAATTGCCACAAAGATTCAAGTCAGATGACTCATCAAGAATTTAGTTATCTGATTATACACCTTTCCTCAGCTTTTCAACCTTTTGCAGGGAGAGGGGGCCGAGGTCAACAATTGTGCTGGATTTCCTTTTTGTGAAAGAAAAAAGGGAGACAAATTAATGCAAGCTCTATTTTATTTATTTATTTATTTATTTGGGAAATGCTCAAATCAACTTTCATAAATTTATCATATCCTCGGCACCTCAGTTGCCTAAAAAAAAGGCCATTTGAGAAAATGTAGAGAAAACAGCACCATAAAAAAAAGAGCCTAAGAAGTTACATTAGTTCCAAATAAACCACATAAATTTCACAAACAACTTAAAAAATCCAAGGAAACAAAAAGAGAGAGACGTGAAACCTTGAGATTTCAATAAAATAAAGTTTCCTAATTCCAAACTAAAAGGTTCTTCGGGTGCAACACTAGTGATATGCAAGCTGAAATTTCAATGTTTTGCCTCATGAATGGGTTAGAATCATTAACTTAGCATTTGTGTTTGACTAAGACGCACAAACACGGATACGGGACATAGATACGACACAACAAGGACACGCTGATTCGAAATTTCTCAATAAAGTAGGGCACAAACACGTTAAGGGACATGCTATCAAATATACCGATACACATTCATCATAAGCATTCATAATTATGACTACTAAAATTTTTATTTTTAAAAATATCTCACTTCGTAATCCTAATTTTTATTCAGTTTCAAAGAGTCGTAATTTCATAACCCTATTTTTCATCAAAATAGGTTCATCTAAAAAATTTATTCCATTTGTATATAATTTCATGATGGTGTCCAAAATTATGTTTCTATCAGTGCCCTATGGTTGTGTAGTGATTTTAACTCTTTTATACTATGAATTTGACCCTTATCTCTTTAAAATCACAAAAATAAATTTCTTATTTATAAAGTTAATTGACAAGCTTTCAAAAAATTGAAAAAAAAAAAACTAAAAACATGTCCTTGGCGTGTTGGTTGCGTGTCCCCCAATATGTCCAAAACGTGTCCGAAAAAAAAATATAACAACTAACAAACCAAACACTCATTTTAGTGTGTGCCCGAAGCGTGTCCATGTCCTGGACATGTCCGACACCAACATTTTGGCCAAAATTAAGTGTTCGGACTTCCTAGGCATTTGGCATACAAATTTAAGAAACCTAAAACAAGAGATTTGCTTTAAGGACAATCAATTTTGTTCCACGTAGTGGGTGAAAGATACATTGTTATTAAGATCAAGTATTATTAGAGTGTGAAGTTAATCTAATACAAAAGCCATGTTAACAAGCCAATTGAATGCCTTATTACTTCCTTAAGAACGTAATACACTAGAATGCCAAGAAACTAGTTCTCACAGTAGATGTCTACCAAATCCCTTAGCAATATGGCTTTTGCAAAGAGGGTAGAAACTTTTCACGTATGGCCACTTTCAACCATGACACAGAGATAATTGAAACTTGACAACACATTGAAATAAACAACATAATTGTACACAACATGTACCGGCATTGTAAACACATTCATGTCCCTTTTCCTTTTTTCCCTTATTTTTCTTCATTTTCTTTCTTTTGCTTTGGGGGTTAGGTCTCTAGGGGTAGTAGTATTCAAGGCTTCCAAGTCCACAAACACCAATTGAGTCGTCTTCATCTTTTTGCGCCTAGCTTAAAAGAACTTTCTAGCTGAGCTCTGGTGAGATACAAATATATGCTTGCTAGTTGGCAGATGATTAAATGTCGACGAAAGTTTGGATGCTATTAAAAACAGAGCAACCAGTGTACACATGCGACATATACACTGGAAGCAACCAAAGAGTATGTACATCATAAACTGGTTCGAGGTCCAGACCAGTACATTCCCCAAGAATTCAACAAAATAACTTGTAATTCCCAAACAATACTCATCACCCCCCCAAAAAAAACCTAAGCATTGTCTGTTAACTTATGAATAACATAAGCCCCCATAACCTTCTACTCCTCTCGCTCCACAAGATTCATTTAAGGAAAATCTTAAGCTTTAGGGTAGTCCACTGTATGAGACTCCTACCATTGCAAGGTCTGGGAAGAGTCAGATTTGTGTAGCCTTACCTCTACACGCACAAAAGTTGTTTATGCGACTCAAACCTATGAAATCTTGGTTATATTAGAACAACCTTACCAGTTGTGCCGAGACTCTCTTGAATTCTCCAAAACCTACTGATCATAGTACAAAATAAAAAAATACAGAAGTTTGCCTTATGCTTTCAAATCTATTTTTTTTTTAAATGACAACAAAAAAACAGTGAAATAAGCGAGTCATCGGCAATCAGTGAGACTTATGCAAAATAAGCCACAAACAACAACTCAGATGGTAGGTTAAGCAATTTCTATATAAGGGATCCTAAAACAAGCACCTTTTGTACAAACATAGCAGATCCAAGAAGTTGACAAATATACACCAAAAGTTCGACTACATTCATCCGAAATTGCACGAGGCTGTCAGGCAAGTCTAGTGTCCCTTCCTCATCATTTAATGTAGAATCATCCACCTGTGCAAGACAATGTCTGTATGAATCCATGTTTCAATATTCAAACAGGAATTAAGGGAAAAAGGCAACTAGAAATATAAAAAAAAAATGAATGAACTATGAACATCTTCCACATGATGCAAGATTTGGAATAATGCACAACTAGCTTTGAAGGTATCCTAGTTTTGCATCTAGTAGAAAGAATATAAAACAATCCACCCACCCATATACACATTAATGTCATTCTAGACCACACAATTTTAAGATATATCAGAACCACCCTACATAAACACTTGCCAAAACCCTACAATGGGACTTGCTCAATTAACGGGATAGCAGTTCGTACAATTATGTTTCCCAACTTGGAATATCCAAAAACACCAAATTACTACCAAAAAACCGAAGTCATCATACATTTGACCATAAGTGGCTTTGTGTACAAATTCCAGTGATTAGTCATTAGAAAACCATGCAAGGGACCAAATAATGATCATACAAGTGGTCATACATTTATAAAATAAGAACATTCGTTCTTTAAGAAATCAAAGAAAAAATTCACCATATTACCTATTCATGAAAAGATTTCCGATGTATTTTAATACCTATATATAAAAACAAATGAAACATTTAGAGTTTCACATATTATGGAGGTATTGTACTTATGAGTCATATAGTAAAACTCTAGGAGATAGTGATAGAGCAACATTTAGACTTGAAATACAAGCTCTCAATCACTGTGGATTGGATTTATTTTGGAGGTAACAGTGGAAGTTTCATACCTGCTCAACATACCAATGTAAAGGTATAGAGAGAAAAAGAAAGATCCATATGATAGTTATAGACTTAGAGAAGTCTTAAGATAAAGTCTTTAGAGATATAATATGGTGGGTTTTAGAAAAGACAAAAATTAGCAATAAGTATATTGATATGATTAGAGATATGTACATGCGTACAGTGACTTTGGTGAGAACAATTGTAAAAGAGAGCAGTCAAAGTACGGTGTTAAAGATATGGCATATGATTTTGAATTTGTATGAATGTAGATGGCAAAAGTCAAAGTCACCAACATGTGTAATGACGTACTTGTCATTACAAACATAATGACTCAAACGATGAGGGTGTTGTCCATGATACCGATGAAAACCTAGTTATTACCAATGGTAATCGAAACAGATCTATTCCTCCTAATTGTAGTCGACGTGAAGAGAAACAATCGTATTGTTGTGCCCTTGTAGCTTCAATCAATATGTTTGTCAAAAGTTCAAAGAGGATAGCATACTATTTTGATAAACAAATTTCAAGTGGTGGTGCATCGTTAACTTGTGGTGACACTAGGGGTGATTCAGTCATGTGACTCATCCACATAAAGAATTATTTTGTAGCTAGGACCAAAAAAATTTATGGTCGAGCATTTTATCGTTGTCCAAAAGCATTGGAGCATGTGGATTGCCTTATATCAGATGGTCAATACCATTCAGTGCGCGAAGAGCATAATGTCATTCACCATGCCTCGAAGTATGGTGAAAGAAGAAATGGGTCACTATTGTGATGTCCACGTGTTGTGGTTGCAATGTGGTGTAATATTGAGCAATATTTTTCTTACCATTGATACTATTTTTAGGTATTTTGCTTGAATAATAGGGTATTTGTATTCGTAAGACTATGGGTTGTTTAAATACAACATGTTGTATAGTTACAAATTGCGTAATGTATTTGTAGTAATTGAGTTGTGAGATGTGCATTTGTGTTGTTTAATATAAAATTGCAAATAGAACGAAAATTGTTTAAACAAATTATTTATAACACCATTTGAGTCCTTTGTTTCCATTTTCATTTTTTTTAAACTAAAAACTATAAATGTTACCAAACGACACTTAGATGTGATTGAAATGCACATGTTAAGATGGCGACATTTGTTAAGAGCAGAAAGGACAGAAATAGAAACACATTCGTGAAATCGGGGAAGTAGAACCACTAAGAGACAAATTAGGAGAGAATCGATCATGTGGGTTGGACATCTTTATCGAAGGTCTAATATTTCACAAATGAGAAAGTGGGTTTCGATAATATCAATGGAAAAACAAAATGTAAGTAACCAATCCTAAATAGTTGGGATAAAGGCTTATTGAAAAAGAATCTCTTATCTACATTGTTAACAAGGCCTGAATAAACCGTTCAACAGAATAATCGAATTTTTCAATTTATATAATAAAATATAGCTGTTTTTAAATTCCAAAGACAAAAAGCGGCACAAATCGTTACAAGATAAAACAAAGCATCATCCGACAGACATAATAATCCCAACTTATCTCAAGCTATTAACGATTCAGATCATCTCAAAATTTTTTGATCCGACACATCAAATCAATTCCCAAGATTTTCAATTTTTAAACCTCTTCAATCAATCCCCTCAATCACGCAATTACTCTTAAATCTCTCCCTAATTTCTCTCCTTCATATCTCCTCTCTCCACCGACTGTCTCCCCATTTCTCTTTCCCTAATTTTCTCATCCCTTTGTCTCTTTTCTTTCCACCAAAGCCACTGCCAAATGCCACACAACCACCATCGATGCCAACAACTAAGCAACACCAGATATCTCCATATAGCTTTCTCCCACTTTATCACTCACTCACTCCCACATCTCTATCTCTTCTTTTCCTCTCCCCCAATGCCGCCAAACCCTTTCTAGGCACCATCGCCTACATAGCCCTTTATGCCCATCTCTCTCCCGCCCATCTATGTTCTTCTGTCCACTATCAAATTTTTGTCTTCGTCTCCCTCCATCTCTCTGACACTCACTCACAAAGAAGAACACAATTGCCACCATCACGAAGAAAATGAAGCCACTCAAAATTCGTCACACTTGTTTTGTATTGCCGAAGTCGTCGTTGAACACCATCACCACCAACCCCATCAATCCCTCTCCCCATATGCTTCTCAGCCCCTACCCTCCTCCACGACAACCACTAAAGACCCTTCATGGAGCCACCCATTGGTAACCACCAGCGAGACCAACCACAACCCCCCCCCCCCCCAAAAAAAAAAAAAAAAATAGCCCACCCTGAAACCCCCAAACCAGCCCCACCCAAACCCCAACAACAAGGCCCATCGAAACTGCCCCACCCTCACCACCAAACCAGCCCCATGGAAACCACAAGATCAAAGCATCCCCGAGCCACACACTTGCATATAAATTTTAAATAACTTGGTGTATGAATTTTTTGTTTTGTTTTGTGTAACTTGGTTTGGATTAATTTATAGATTAAATTGTTTTTTAACATGTACTCATTCGGGTGTTGATTGAATTTGGTGGTGATGATTATTTTTTGTAGTTGATTGAATTTTTGTGTTGATTGAATTTGATGATATGACGTTTTCGAGTTGTTGTTTGATTGGATATTAAACTTATCTATTTCAGTTTTTCATTCTTGCAATTTGTATTTTTTGTTCAATTTTCACATTCTTGCAATTTCAAATTTTTGTTCAATTTTATTTTTTGTGCTATTCTTTCTCTATAATAGGTGAGATGTCCTCCTTCAAGTATAATCTTTAGTTTTATTTTTTGTTCAATTCAATTTTTTTGTTAGAATTTAATGGTTATTATTATACTTGGTTCATTTTGTTAGAAATTATTAATATTGACTCTTGCAAAGTGAAATGTTACATTATGTTCATCTTTTATCTTATTTCAATAGTTTGACATCAGTGATTTGCGATTCTGCAATGGGTTGTTAGTGTTGTTCTTTTATTCTATTTACACAAGTATTAGAGTTAGGTTTTTAGTTAGTACATTTTTTTTATGCTTCCATTTCCTTTGTAGAAGCAGAATTCAGGTCACGAGACGACCAAGTTGAGGGAGCAAAAACAGGTGAGTACATTTTGTTTCATGGCGTGGCTTTATTTTATAGTGTTCTTGAACCTTGATTGAATTTGCTTTTGTGAGTTCAATAGAGGCATACCAAAATGATTCCATTTTCTGGGGTTGTGTTTTATGTTGTGAAAATAACTAGCTATTGGTGATCTCTTAAAGGAATTTACTAGGATGTTTATTTGTGTCACATGCACTGTGTTGGATGAAATGTTTTTTTGTTGTTTCATTTGATGTGTACATGTGGGCAGGTGTGAATGCCATATTTCCATGAAAAATGAGAGGAAGCCATTGGGACTGTATGAGCTGAGAGCCATTTACAAACTAGGTAGACTCAATTACTTAAAAATGTTCAATGATAGAGTTATATTTTGTAGAATGCATTGTTGTATGGTTGTACTCATCAGTGTGACATGATACCAATCCCTAGAGAGGAAGATACTTTGCTTTAGCTGCTTATATATCAAGTACAAAAGTATTAAGCCAACCATGGACGGAGATCTATTCATTTGTCAAGTGGCAGGAAATTGTGAGCGCAGTCACTACCTTAAGCTATAACCTCAATGGAATGGTGGTAGTGTACCTAGATGATATTGTTCAGACATTGAAGTGGATGAAACTGTATGTGATTAAATGTCTGTTCATGAGGTTTATGTGAATGGCTTTTCTCTAATTGTTTAACATATAGTGGTTTCTCACGATGACCTATTTATTGATCTCTCTATTCTGGCTTCATAGCTTGGAAATGAATTGCTCATCATCCTTCTTTATGAAATGTTAAAAGTTAATTTGAAAATTATGTTGTATTACATAGACGAACCAAATAAAAACAATCTATCTTATCAGCTATAAAAACAATTTCATTAACCAGCCCTGGAAAACCATACTATAAAAGGGTGGGCCAATTCACGAGAATCCCGCCACTACGGGGTATGAGGAGGATCACCCATGCAAGGATCAAAATTTCGTTTCGGTACATTGTTTCGGTCACCTAGGAAACGGAAACGTTTCGACCCGTTTCGAAAACAGAATGAAAAAAAATAAAAAATTTAAGAATTATTTTTTTCAAAATATTGGTCCAAATATACCAAAATATCTTGAAATACCTTGAAACATTCTGAAATAATTGTACAAATGCATTGAAATATAACAACATTTCGAAACATTATGGAACACCTCGAAGTATTAGAATTTCGACCGTTTTGAAACGATATTTTGATCCTTGCACCCATGCGGATAGGCTATTTCCGCAACTCGAACTCTTACCACCCATGTCACAATGAAGCAACCCATGCCATGCCGCATGTTAATGATTTCATTAAACAGTGAAGGAGAGATAAGTACAAGAGCTGTCAGTAATGCCAAGTCAAAGAAAAAAAATCAATGGCAAGAGACCTGATTTACAAACTAACCAGTCCATCATTCCACCGACTTATTAGTCCATTTTGCTAGAAAACACACAAGATTTTTGCCAGTCATCATAAATTATGGCAAGTCTGAAAGATTAGCAACACGAGCAAACCAAATTTACAAATAAAACAAGCAAACTCTTAAGTATTTCTATCCACACCCAATAAAAGCATGCAGTAGACAAAGAATGAACCTGAGCACGCAATAGAAGAGCATCAAGTAATGCTGAGAATACAGGAAAAAGCATGTCGTCAACATTTTTCCTATTTTCTCCACCATCCACATCAAGCCCAAGAATATAGCCCGCCAGACTACACCTGGAAATGGAGCACAGTGAACAATCTCAAAGGTATAAAGCTTTGAATTTAACACAGGATTAAATTTCTATAATCACATAGAAAATGTATAACTGCATGATATTGTCTGTATTGCACAGCATGAGTTATCATCTCAAAAGCACCAGTTTCAAACATGAAGTACGGTAAAGATTTCCATCCACCAACAGTCACACTCCTATCAGCTTCAATTAGAAGTGAATCATTCAACTACTTGCATACTCTTTATGGTTCAAAGTATGATCTATCAATAAAAAACTAGATTGCCAGTTGGTGGCAGAGAGGGGGCTACCTAGTTATTGCATGCTCACAATAAGAAAATTATTTACATATAATAACATAGAAACATACGAAAAAAAATCCTAATTGGCAGCTTGACCAACTATACAAACTCATAAGCTCAAATGTTCTAAAAGTCTAAATCTACAAAATTTTTAGAAGTTAGACGCTATCTATACGTTTGTGGTTAAGATTATATGGAACAAAAAGTTTGCCAAGAAAACCACACTCAACTCTACCTCCTTCCTACCATGCCTTTTCACATACATTATGTACTTACTAAGTGAGTTATTATTATTGACTAGCATAATTATGTCTAAGTGTACATCCCTCTATGATGCAAGTCTCTAGAAAACTCAGATCCTTCCCATCATCCGGTTTAATCCATCTTTTTGATTGGTAATTTAACTCAAAATTTAGTTGGAAGCAGTTTGTCAAAGCCATTCTGCCAAAAGACACCATCCAAGGGAAACAGGAAAGTACTGAGATTGCATTTAGATATATTCTTTCTTTTCAGATTCTTATACATGGACACAAAGAACTAACTACAGATAAGTCTTCAGCTCCCTGATTTGTCTGTGTGATTTATAACCGCGCATACGAAGTCATTTAACAGAAACAACTCAAACAAACTTCCTCTAATTTTAGAATTTCTAGGGCAGCCCAATCTTTCTCTCTTCTTTTTAACATAACAATTTCATGAAACAATCGTACAGCTAAACCTTTCGCCCTCCATATCAAACAAAGAAGGAAGAAATATAACAGAAAAGAAGAGAGGGGAAAAAAAAGAAATATACAGTAAACAATAAGGAAGATACCAGAACTGCAAAGTTGAGTCCGCAATATCCCAATCTTCACTTGGAAATGTTACGCAGCTGCCAGCATAGTCAACATATTAGGTTTAGTATCCAACAAATACTCATTACTCAAATTGGTATCCATTTACTGAGGGTGTAGGTGGGGTACTACACCCCAGTAAACATCTGGCCTAAAAATATGATCTCAATGAACTTTGGTTGTTGAAAAAGACGCACTACTGTCCCACTATGAAGGAGTCTTCTAACAACATGCACACACATGATACCCTTGTCAGATGCCTTAATTGTTCATATACTCCTACTAGAATATGTAAGTCACTTCAATACATAGTGTCAAATTTGGTTACTGAACACTTCATAATTACGAAACATCACCATACATAAAAAAGCACTGCAAAAACTGGACAGTGAGTCGATTATGTACTGTGGTATGGGCTCAGATATGGATAAGCAAGATGACACTTTTTCAGATATGCAGTGCGATAGGGAAGACTTAGTTGATTTAATGCTTTGGTCGTAACTTTTATCCTGATCGTTTTCACTATTATATGAAATTGTGTATAAGTGTATGTCCATTTCTGCATAGTTAACTAGTATTTGTTTGATATTTCTGATAAAAGTTTCAAAGCGAACCATAATCCAAGAGAACATACGGATGATGGTTGTAAGTCACAAAAGCTAGTGGCTACATGTTTGTATTATGAAAATATTCAAATCACAACTTCTCAAAATATAAGTTTAAAGATCACCTATATCAAGCAATGGCCAGTTGGGGGTTATAATTAAGGATTGGTGTAAGAATTTGGGATTATCTGGACGTGAGTCGATTTAGGTTTAATATATAATTTGGGTCTGGAATTTTGGCAATTTGGGTCGTGAACTCACCCCATTTCGGAACATGGGTATTTACGATCCTAGTGTCAATGGTCGTAATTGTAGTAGCAATAGTAACGATACAACAGAAGCAAGGTATAACGGTAATTATAGGAAAATAAAAGGGCATAAGCTATTTTCCACCTTTCTCTAAAAATGAATTTATGTACCGGCAATGTTATTGAGACATAATTTGGGGACATAATGATTGTGACCATTAGATTATTAGCGAGTCTTAGCATTAAATGCACTCCACTATCAATTAAATGGTCACAATGTATTATATCCTCAAATTATGTCCCAATAACATTAGTATTTATGCACATTTTAACTCCGAAATTATGCACAACATGCTATTTACATGTTAACTGATTTATTCTGGATTTTTAGTTAATCATTATACACGGGTTTTCTACCGACCTTATGTGACGCCCCACTCTTACCAAAACTTGAAATTTTGAAAATATAACACTGGGGGCCCTCAAATTTTGAGCGCACTTCCACGAATGATGTATATAGATAATAATAAGCCTATATTCTGATATGTAGACCTTGAAAAGGTCATACAAATGATATGTGAACAAATTACGTGTTGGGTAGTACTCCAGTACAAAGGAGAATTTGTCGAATTTTGTTTTGGTTATGACCTTGGTGAATGGGGTATAACGACGTGATATCGGGTTATACAGTACTCATGGGTATACTTCCGCGGGTTGATGGGTGATCAACGGGTTGATGAAGGACTCCCGAATTTTGGGGCGTCACACCTTAAGCCAACCTCTAAATTTAATGTCAATTCTTTAATAATTTTATCCTCTAATCAAGGATCAATATTTTATTTCGGTACATCATTTTGGTGAGCTTGAAAACGGAAACGTTTCGGTAATGTTTCGAAAAAATTTCGAAAACAAGATGGAAACAAAGAAAAATTTAAAAATTTATTTCCACAATATTGATCGAAACATACCAAAACATAGGTCGAAACATGCCAAAACACCTTGAAACTTACCAAAATACCTCAAAACCTACCAAAATACCTCGAAACATAGAAATTTTGATATTCAATTAATGATTCGTTTCAGTTTCCATGAAAACGGAAACGTTTTAACCGTTTCAAAACGAAATTTATTTCCTTGCCTCTAATACAACCATTATTCTTCTATTATCCTATGTTTCATGACAAGCTCTTTTCTGGAATAAACTTATAGTCATTACATGTAAACAATTTACTTTTCTAGTTAGGAAAACAATTTATTTGATGCTTAATTCATTTTTAAAGGTTATTAATTGTTCATCTTTTTTTAAAAATGTGTTTGTGAATGTGACATCACATGCCATTTACAACCCCCCACCCCCCACCCCAATCATTCATATCTTTAAACTCACTCATGTCCCTCATGCATCATCTCATATGCGATCTCATCTTTTCCTATATGACCATTTAAGTCTCTTCCAATTGTATTTCCCGTACTACCTCGTCTATATTCTCATAACATGGAGATTTCATAAGTTCATCTAGTCCAACTTGAGATGATTAAGTAGTAATAATGTTAATGATTTTTTCTCCTACTAAAAGTTTGATTAGTATTTTCTTAAGATGTTGATATACTATTATTCCAACTCTATTTTTATGTCTATTTTTTTTCAGCATAATAATATCGTTCTAATTCCATTGTTTTCTCTCCTACCACTCAGATTCTTCTAGGCAAACTATATTGATTTTCTACTAATGATAGTTTCTGTTAGATTTTTAATTTTCTATTGTTTTACTTTCCTATTGCTTTTAGTTTTCAGAATATTCTAGGATAGGGCAATATTGTAATTGATTTCCATACCAGTCTAATATAAATAGGTGCCATATAAATCCTACACATAAATCTTCTTTCACAATTTCTCTCGTTCTCTTTACCCATTTATGTTCTTTCTCCTCCTAAACACTAAAACTAAATTGTTCTTAGTTTTAACTGTTTCAACTAAATCTAACCCAAACATTAGGGCTTAACCATATCAGAGGCCAACAATGCCACATTCCTTAACAACCGATTTTTAAAACTACAGTTGAGCCACCATTTCTTACATAGACCTGAAGCAATATATTCTCAATTTAATATTTACTAGAAAGGAGGGGAGAGGGAAGGCTTGAAACCTCACCTCAAAAGTGCATCTGCCAATGCAAGTGCTTCCGTACTTGCTTCAGCAATTAAAGATGGTGCCTACAATAAAGAGATAATGAAAAGCTAATCAGAACAAGAGTTGCATAAAACTAGCTTCTCATTCTATTGCCTACATCCTTTAATTGTTGCCATTCGTCAGAACAAGAGTTGGACAAAATTAGCTTTTCATTCCATTAGCCTAAACCCTTTGATTGTTGCAATTACCAGTGGCAATAGAAACTTATTTATGACATCAGAAACAACATCTGCACGGATAAATGAAGATACAAAATTGTAACAGAAAAAGGCCTCATAATCGAAGTAAATTCTAAATACTTACAGCCTGACCAATTTCTGACATCAAGCATGCAAGACCACCTATTACTTTCTCATCTCCATTATTTAATGCTGGAAGAAGAAGGACTTCTTTAAGATATCTTACCCTGCATAACAAAACCTGTGGTAGCCCCTATGAAAGCAAGGACAACAAAAGTAAGACAAAATCACCAAAAATGCATCTAAAAGTTGTGAAACTTTAATCTTGGCATAACTGCCCCCTGCTAAGGTTGCTTATGCATGACATTCACATGTATCTCCAAAATTAAATTATTATCCTGATCAATAATCCATGGCTATTGCGTTCTATCATGTACTAAATCTATAAACACTGGTGGCAAATTGAATAGGAAACCTCAACACTTTCATGCCTTAGGAACATAAGTTTATAAAGATTAAAAGCCCAAAAAATTTCGCACATGTAATGGCCATTACAGGAGTAACAGGCTTTAACAGGCATTACCGCCCATTACTCTGTTGTAGTGGCTGTTACAAAGTTCTTTTTCCTTCGACCAGTTAGCCAATGGAGGCTGTTTAGTGGGAAGAGATGACTGATGCTCGATAGAATAAACTTAAAAAGAGGAGTACGTGGCAACTGCCAATCAAGTGGGTTCACAGGCTCTTGGGCAATGGAGAAAACCAGTTTTAACACGTCTAGACCCCATTAACTTGGTGATTTTTATTGCATTATCAACCAGTTGGATGAATACATAAATAAATGTGTCCTACTATTGGCCATGTGAAGAGTGGATCCCACAAATCAAGAATTTTGGGGATGGGATGGGTCCTATTTCTACCCAAACGATTTAGGCCCTTTGTGTAGGCAATTGCAAGACACACTTTCACCTTTCTAATCGAACGGCTGATATTGCGACACATGCTCCCTAATTTACGGCTGGATCTCAATGGCACAAAACACATGGACACATTTTTACCTGTTGCTGGCTTGGCTTAAATGACTATTTTAGCATGCGAAATTTTCCATCACATAGAAAATATTGTAAATAACAAAAAAAATTTAACTACTTGACTATGCACCTATAAGAAGGAAATAACTAATTTCTAGTGAGAGGTGCGAATACGAAGGAAACACCTCTGATTACCGTTATCATTACGCAACACACCCCGTGTCTTTTACATCGTTCCTACCTTTACAACATCCGTTACCATTTTCCAAAACCATGGCCTGCACACCACATATATGAACACATACATGCACAATCACACCCACAGTTAATTTAGACAGTGTTCAAAGAGACTAAGAACCAACTCCCCACTTCCCCTAACCTCAAATCGGAAAAAAAAAAAGAAAAGAAGAAGAAGTATGTATTCAATAAGAGATTGCTCTAACATGTTTCATGGAGGGACTTAAGTTTGTAATTCAATTCTCTCTTGAAACTATTCTTATGCCAACCAGCAACTATGGCCAAGCCACCCTCCATTTTGGCGCCAGTGGTTTTCCTTGACTAAACTATCCCTGATTGTAATCCAATTTTCTTTGTGATGTTATCATTGTAGAATCTTTATCTTTAAAAAACAAAACTTGCAACTAGTACACTTCTACCACCATAGTCGCACCCCATCACTACTCCCCACAAATTCCTCAGCAAGTTGTGGAGAAGGCCAGAACAAAGGGGGGAGAGAGAGAGACAAAAAGAGGTTGAAGAAGGAGAAGAGAAAGAATTTCGAATTTTTGACAGATTGGAAGGCCTCATACGATACATAATTTTAAGAATTGAGAACGGTATTTTTCCATTTCACGATTGGACATCTTCTCCATCCATAGTGTTTTTTTATGTATCAATTTTTATCATTTTAAATCAATAAAGGTGTTTTGTTTCCTATTAAAAAAAATGTTGAACTCTGTAGAGGGGCACAAAGATTGGTGATAAATTGTAAGCCATTTAATGATACACTCCAAAAAATACGATATCTTTTGACAAACATACTCAAGTAACTCAACTCAACAACATATTGTCCCAACATTTTTGGTCGGCTACATTAATCTTATTTCGCCATTGTGCTCTATTAAGGACCATACTTTTTGTTAAACTATGAATTGTCAAATTTTTCTTTACTATTTCGTTTAAAGCAAATTTTGGTCTTCCTCTACCCTTTTGCTTAGGATGTAAACTACCAAGACTTAACAATGCAAAAATATTCTCAAGATATGATGTGGCATCAGGATTCTAGCACATTCAAATACATAACATAAGTAGAACATTGGCTTCACAATTCCATTTGGATCAATTTTAACAGCTGTTCATTCTTAATATTTAAATTATGCTTGTTAAACTGAAAAAATGTGTAATTAAAAAATGCAATGAAAAAGTCAGCATAAAGTAAATAATTAAATAAAAATTAATAATTAGCAGATTACTTATAATATTGCTTCAAATTTGACCAAGTAACACAAATTTCAACATCGACTTTCCATTGGGTTTCCTCACCATCAGATCGTTTATATGCCAGCAACCAAAGCCAAGCTTTTTTCAAGCATTTGGTCCATAGCTGGAGGATTATCATCAAATTCTGAAAACATATCAGGAATATCTGAAACAAAACTTATGGGCTCCGGAAAATTTCTTTCAAAAATGCAGGAAAATTCCTTATTCACCTTTATATTTGAAAATTTAAATACTTTCTGAAGTCCACGTATCCTAAATGGGGTGGTTTGTTCTCAGGTTGGTCAATATAATGCATTGCCAGCCCACCGCTTGAGTCTTTCACAAGAGAGGCCTGAATTTGGAATCTCTTTTCTCTCATCATTAATGAGTTTGGCTAGGCTCTCAAATCACAAAGAAACAGAAAAAACGTATACTTAATGTGGCTGTTATGAGACAGTTTGTACCTCATGGTGGCTGATAAGTTCAACAAGGACTTCAACGGCCAGATCAAATGAAGATGACACCTACGGACAATTAGGCAGATATAATAATGAGTGCATTACTGTCTTGATCAAACTTGGTAAAACCAACTTGAAAGTGAAGAAATAAAACCTGCAAAGAGTTGAACACAAAATTAAGAAGTGGGTGTTCTGGCAATGATCCCGGTGGAATCTCTGAGAAGCACCCAGCTCGAACCTGAATGAGGCAGCTACCAGTTAGATGTGAGTAAACACAAAACATGTCAAGATTACAATATTTGTCTTTGAATGGGCCAGATGTAGACAGGGAAGCCTGTTTCATATTCACTGTCAAACTAATAACTATGAATACTCTATACATAAAACACGAGGACTAGAATGGTCTACATTTTGATTATAATAAAATAAATTTCTGAACTCGTTAAAAAGACATGGGCCCTGGACATGTTCTAAGATAAATCTTACCCAACTCAGTAAGCAACGCAATATCTTTCTGTTCCTGTCATATAGTTGAATGCCACCATCAAAGCTTTTCTCAGATTGCTGCAGTAGGAACTCGAGAACCATAGGAGTATGCGAGAGAAGCTGCTCTTAGTCGAAGAATATGCACATTAAGTGAGAACAAAGAATAAAAGGAAGAAGTGCATAGAAAGTAAAGATGCACAAATGTGTCAACAAGAAAGTCCAAAACCTCTCGGCCATACTCGCATCGCCGAGCAGAACTTATGTTGCAATCAGTATGTTCATCCTCAACAACTTCTGGCAAGACAGTGAGCATCTCCAAAACAGCAATATTGCCATCATCACGGCATTGCAGACTCTGGAGACTGTAAAAAAGCTGCTCGATAGGTTTGCCATGGTCTACAGCATGAAGTATAAGTGCAGAGAGAGCAAGACATATTTGTGTTAAGAGCTGTAATTCAGATAGAACCCCAGTCAAAACATCTCGTGAAGGTTCCCAAGAACCGACAAACCAGATAAATAAACATTTCATTGTATAGAAGCAGCACCAAAATCAAACATCCGACAGTATAAGGAGGGCAAAATGAAGCACCTGAGGGGGCCCTGAACTGAATCTTTTAGCAGCCACAAGAAGAGCATTCAGAAGAGCGTCTTTGGCTCCTAGTTGCAAATAATATCCTTCATTGTGGATCTGCAAAATTGACTCAATACATTGGACATAAATTAGATTAAAATATAATAGTGCCAAATACTTTCATTGTAAAATGAGTCAATGAAGAATCCGCTCCCATAATTTTTTTGGCAGGAGGAGGATGGGCCTTTATGCCATTATGTTGCACACAAAAAACAAAAACGACAACCAAGTGCACGAGGCTCCGATCACTGTGGAATCTAGAAAGGATCAGATATACTTAGTCTCACCCCTCATGCAAAGTAACTATTTTTGTGACTTGGACTCATTGTGCTCAAGCACAGTTATCTTTGTTTAACTTCGAAAGCCATCACTGGTCAATTAAAACGAAACCAATAAAGAGGGAGGAAGACATAATAAAATAGAGATTTTCCAAAGAAGATAAAAATATAGAGCCAGAAACTAAGAGAGCCAGAGAGAGAGAGAAAGAGAGATGATAATAAAAAAGTTTTAATGAGACATGAATACGGATTCGGGCACCTTACAAAAACCGATAATGATCACAACAACCAATGAGTAACTAATGAAGATACCGAAGATAGGAAACTGTAACTTAGAGTGATTCCGGCGGCGACAACAACCGGCGAACACACAGACGATTACAACTGAATGTATGTTGCGCTTGCCTATTGTAATTGTGTGTAGGGTATGAGTTGCTAACTCCCCATCACCTATTTATAATAGATTGATATTGAAGACAATTATAATATTAAGAAAGTAGATCATAACAGGAAAACCACATAATAGGAAAGTAGAACAATAGGCTTCTATGAGGAAGGCGGTGCAAAGGAGGCTCGAGGGCTTGTTAAGGAAGGCGGCAAGGGCCGACGAAGGGGTGAAACCGAAAGGCATTTTGTGATCCCCTGAGAAGTAAGATAACAGAAAAGTAACACTGTAGCATTCTCCTGGGAGCTGGAGTTTAAAGATGAAAAATGTTTAGCTTAGAATAAAGGCCCTAAAGGTGGTCTGCGCCAATAGTGTGGTGAAAAAATCACTGAATTTATTGTAAAATTTCCACGTAGCCAATAAGGATGATAAAACCAAATTTTGGGTGACTATTTCAGATCATTCAAGACTTCCACGATACTCCCTGGAGCAACAAATCCAGGGTGGTTGCTCCATGTGAAGTCTAAGACATCTCTTTGGTCTTCTTCAAAAGCAAGTAATGACAACATCAAAGCAAGCAATAGCAATCGACAATCCCGACGACACAGATGAAAACAACACAGTGATGCCAAAGGACAAACACAATGATACTAGCACCACCAACAACAATATCAGTACAAACAAACACAACAATAATACCGCAACTGAAAATCTGAGGAAGGTATAATGAACGCAGCCTTCCCAAACATACAGAGAAGTCATTTCCCTATCTCAAACTTATGATGCCCACACCACAGTAAAGCAATATACCCCTATGCCAAAGTCTGCCTTCCTTATGGAGGAAGAAGTATAACAAAAAATGACTTTGACAAATAAACTCAATTTTCAAGGCGGATCCTACAAGAGAGATGATTCTTCAAAGTTATGTTATAGTAATTTAGTGTCCTTACGATACTTGATACAGTAGTGTGTCTAAAATCAGGCCAGCAAACAACATACGTATGTTGTTACTAAAAGATATACTGGTAAATTTGTGTTGGGCCTAGGAGTGAGTTGTTATGCTGAGATTTTATGTCGTGAGCAAATGTATGTTCATAAGATCATGTGTGATGAGTTCAGTTAGTCCAAACAAAGGTCCAAGGCTTCCAATCAAAGATCTAACATTCTGTCATCTAGTCTTGCTTGGTCATCAAGTTTTCTTGGTTATTATAGCATCTTGATCTCCAATTTATTATCTCTATAAATAAATCAAGGTCGCAAATAATAGTTTCATATGATATTATAATAAAAATGAATTATAAGTCAACAAACTTCTTTTGATATAAACCATATTTGTATCCTTATTTTTTTTATAAAAAAAATCACTTGTTTTTTTCTCTACATCATCAAAATAATCCAACAAGTGTCTTCGTCCGTACAAGCGACACTCATCCATGTGATTACATCCTAAATGGTTACTAAATATTAAGTCATTGATCTTTTTGAATACACTAAGTGAGATATTTACACATTGGGTGTTTTGAAAAGTTGGAGGTTAACAATAAAACTTTTTAATTATATACAGGGAATAATGAGAAATTTTAAAATTTGAGGGGGGCCTAGGCCTCCTCATAGTTCCGTCTCTGGTCCTCAATATGTTCTTTTGACAAAAAACAAATTGACATGAAAGAGGAAAAGTACAACAAATATATGAAACGGTGGGCAAGTAATCCAATCACTTTTACTCAAACTTCAAAGGACAATACATTAACCATCATAGATACACAAAGACCAAGTTATAACCCGCATCGATATATCTTCATCTCGCCTTAAGGCAAAAGAGAGAAATATTTTCAAATTCCTTGGAGACTAAAGCATAAATGATTCTAAAAATTGGATTCAAACCCATGATCCTTCCACCACCTAATATTTGTCTCAAAAGATTCTTTAGTTTCTTTCCAACCACATTACATAGAAATAGCTAGAGTTGTAGACTGGCCCCACAATAAGGTACAAATGTTGGGAAGGGGACATGATCAATAGAACTTGGCTGGATCTAGGGCTGGGATAGTGGCGCCCATTTCTAACCAGTTCCGAAAAGGTTCGCTCATGCTGGAGGAGCATCCCTCACTTAGTGATTGATCCGATACTTCATGCAAATCAGAAGAAGTTATTACCGATGTGTATCATTATATGTATAGTACCACCTTTATCTCAAAACCCAACATTTCCTCCCCGATATTCTCTTATTTACCTTCTATTTGTCGATTTCCGGCACTTTTCATGCCTTTTCTTCTTTTGGGTAAATGGCATGTAATAGCACCAAGTCTAAATGGGGTGCCAAAATGCTCCACCATGACTAGTATTTTCGGGAATTATTGCGTATTATTTAAAAATGTTGTGGGAGCACCTACAAAGGTCGTCATCTGACTAAGTGCAAATCCAATAGCCTCTTTGTTCCCAATTCTTTATTGTAGAGACTCAACAACTAAAAATCGATCTCCAATAGACTCTCTATTTTTCAAATTAAAATACATAGACCAATTTGACTCTTTAACTTGAAGAGTCAAACTTAATATCTACTTTAGCATTATTGAATAAAAAAAATGATACATACACCTTCTTTAAATGCTATTGACTATAAATCCTACTTTTTCACTAGAATAGAGAGCCATATTGCAGTTGTACTAGGAGTAACCAGTGTCTGAAGGCACGGTGCAATGTAAGTAAGAAGTAATAGATTTGGGAGAGAGAAATTCAATGTGAATGGTTTTGAGAGTTATGTTGATGGCCGTTGGATGAGTCTATTTGAGACCATCGGATGGATTTATTGAAGTCTGTCTTGTTTTATATTGTAGATGTAAAAATGTCACTCTCTATTTTGAATTTTATCAAAAATGCTCTCATTTTCGAAAAGATGCTCATTAAATAGAGATCACTTTTGGAGAAGCTCTAAAATTTCTAAAGATTATTGGATAAAATCATGAAAAAATATATTTTAGTTGCGTTGTCAATGCAACGCATAATAAACAAGTTAGCGAAGTCCAATAGCCTATTTTATAGGTCCAATACCAAAGAAGAAAACAAAAAGATGCAGGAGAAACTCAGTTTTCATCGACTCAACTTGATTAATCGCAACCTAACTCAACAAACCTTTTTCCTAAGTATTTGGGGTTACTTTGAACTCTATCAGATTCCATTATTTTTGTTAAACCATTAAACCACTAGTTATCAATTTCAATCTACCTCTATCACTCGTAATACCATCAATCAGTATCATGTTGTTTTTCCTCAATACTATATTAAGAGTTTTCTATAACCTCAGAGTCCTTAATTATGATAATCCTATCTAGTTGAGCTTATGCATGAGGATCAATCTCACTTTGAAGAGTAGCCTAGAAAAAAGGGCTAATTTGTAATGTATGTGCTCGTTACCTATTGGTGAACACCTCATCTCTCCAGCAGGTGTTATTAGAGTTGTGGCATGAAAATCCTATCTAGCAGCAAGACACTTGCAGCCAGACACAGGCTCTTGATGGACAGGAAACATAATGATCAGTGAAAAGCAGATAAAAGAGACAAGATTCAGAAAAAAACAATAGACACGGGATGCAGGTTTGTGATAGTTGCAAGTAACTGGACATGGTACTTGAGGGGTGTTAGTGTGTGAGTCATACGAGAATGGATTATGGAAACCATGTGAATTATCAAATCCCACCTAGATAGGATAGATTTTGAAAATTATAAATTATATCTCTAGAATTTTATTTCCAAGTCCATCTAGTATGCCCCTCAAAATTTTTAAATTAAATTTTATATCGTCAAATTTGATCTTGATTTGAGTTTTAACTTCAACTAATTCGTTGCACCATTATTTTGAGTGGTCAATGGTGTAATGTGTACAAATCAACAAGGGAATAAGTGAAATTAGGGTCATACTTTAAGAGGAAGATGTCCAATGGTTACAATGAATTAGGCATTCTAATTAGGTCTCCAAATTAGGTCCCTATAGCATTACTCTAGATATAGAAGGTTCAAAGTCATATTGAACATGTATTTGAGAGATCTTGTCTCTCTCCCTCTTCTTTTGGCTTTTTGCATTCCTCATAGGCGCGATGAAATGGAATTGTACTTGAATGATTACACGATGAAATCGAGTTAAAATTATTAATTGATAAATTAATACAAGTTTGAAATATTTTTTTGAATTTTCTTGAGAAAATAAATAATACTGCAATTCATAGCATGAAAAGGATTTTAATGGGTTATATACATCCAAATTTTTTTGATATTGATGATAACTCATTGAATGACCCACATTTAACAAAAGTTCTGGTACAAGGCTATTTGCCCCCCTCGACATAAAATTCTGCTTCCGCTGAGTGTGTTGCTTAAGTTTTTAGGTGGAGTTGGGTTCTAAAATGTACATTGGGCATTATGTTGTTAGGTTGTCTAAATTTTGTGGCCAGACCAAAAGAGGTCTAGCATTGGCGCTCAGATTTGATAACGACATTTAAGTTGTATAGCCTCTCGGCCCTATCAGTATGTTTGGGAGATATTTGAGACCTTTGACACCTAAAGCCAAACGTTTATGCAGAGAGTTCACCTCACCCTCAGCAAGCTTGTTTTCCTGCTCAATTTTAAACAATCACGTGTTGTTTGTTGCCACAGTTTGGCTACTTGGCATCAAGAACCGAGCAAAATTGCAGAATATGTAAAATACAAACAGCATACATAAGCTGCATGGAGAGAAAAAAGGGGGAGGGGAAGCGACAGACCTTCCGCTTGAGAATCTGAGCGGCAAAGAACTCTACTTCGAAATCGGAGACGAATGGCTGATGATGGTTGGAGGTGAGGATGGAGGTGGCCACCTCCCAAGCGGCATCGGTCTGCTGAAACTGAACCAGCCATTGATTTGCAGCAACGCGGTTGCACGACTGGGTGTCATGATTTAGAACATGAACCGCCTGCGCCACCTTGATTTGCAGCTCCATCTCTCTCTCTCTCTCTCCAATTCTAAGAAAACAACGGAGGAAACAGAATCATCGAAAGCGAGGGAGGAGAGAGCGACGCCTGTAATTCTCCTGATTTCTCACAGGCTGATTAGATCGAACGGCTAATGAGCACACATATGCTGAAGGCCTAGGGGAGCATCTACCCCTTTATAACAACAGAAAGGAAAAGGTGGAAATGGATGAGAGTACGACCTCTGCGCCCCACTTTCCTTTAGGCATTCCAATTTGAAAAATTAAGGCATTCTAATTATGATTCTCCCAATTGAATTATTAGCATAAATGGTTAAAAAAAATTATTAGCATAAAAGTCATACTAACCCTTGTCTTTATTTTTAGAACAATGTTATTGAAATTTAATTTATTCACCTAATTTATTGATTTAATTTAGTATGACATTTAAATTGATTGTGGGTTTATCAAATATTGAAATTTGGTGTTGATCTAATAGCTCTAATGAAGTCACATCATTAGGTAACAAGTTAAGTCAGATTTTTAAGTCCAAATAACATTACTCTTATTTAGAGTAGGACCAACAACAGGTACAAAGCTAAGCATTTTTAAGGTGAGAGGTTTAACCTATACACTTTTAAGGTGAGAGGTCCATAAAATATGCAGTTGACAGAAATGCTCTTAATGAAGAATGTTATTTAAAAACTTCTCTAATATCCCATTTTTATATTTATTACCATTATCATCATCATCCGACTGTCACCTCGCCCAACACCCCCTACTGGGTTTAGGGTTTGGGGTTTGTGATTTAAGGTTTGGGGTTTGAGGATTTGGGGTTTGGGATTTGGGGTTTGGAGGGGTTTTAGGGTTGGGGTTTTGGGGTTTGAGGGTTTGGGGTTTCGAGTTTTGGAGTTTGGGGTTTTGAGTTTCGGGGTTTTGGGTTTTGGGATTCGGGGTTTGGGGTTTTTAGGGTTTAGAGTTTTAGGGTTTCAGAGGTTTAAGGGTTAGGGTTTTGAGTTTAGGGGTTCAGGGGTTTAGGGTTTAGGGTTTTGGGTTTGGGGGTTTGGGGTTTGGAGTTTAGGGTTTAGAGAAAGATTGGTTGCTATTATAGTATTGATTTGTTTAAAATAGGATAAGTCCTAGATGTTGTTTTTGAGGGTTGTTTGAAGTTCTGTTGGCTTTTTATGTTTTTGGGTTATTTTTTTGTTATGATAAGGTTTATGGCCTTATCTTTGCTTCTTGTAAATGTTGTTTTGTGAATAAATAAAATTTTTCTTTTTGATTTTAAAAAAAAAAGGGTTTAGAGAGGGAGTAGGGCTGTTAATCAAACTGAGTTATTCGAGCTTGACTCGGATTCAACTCGTTTAGGCTTGATTCATTTTCTAAATGAGCCCGAACTTGAACAAATTTTTAGACTCGTTTAGAAAATAAGGCCTACAAACTCGGCTTAAACTCGACAGACTTGACTCGTTTATGTGCAAATACTCGGGTTCGGCTCGAGCTTGACTTATTTTGGGCTCGTTCAAGCTTGACTTGTTTTCTAAACGAGCTGAATTTGAACAATATTTTAGGCTCGATTAAGAAACAAGCTTTTCAAGCTCGGCTCGAACTCGGCTCGGGCTCATTCGACTAACTGCCCTAGGAGGGAGGCAGTTCTTGGTTCTATAAATAAAAGCTCTCACTTCTCTCTTGAAATTTCTTTGGCTTTCGTCGATTTTTACTAATTTCTTCATTCTGGTTATGTTTTCTTTCTGACTAATCATGAATTCTAATCCAAATCATAGTCAAATCCCCCCTAAACCACCTGATATCATCAAGAATTTTCGTATAATTGTTGAAGAATCCTTTGATTTCTTAGAATCCTGTAAATTTCTCTAAAACTTGTCAAGGAGCAGATTTTGCTTCAGCTTCGTCTGATATGAGTGTAGATCAAAGGAAAAACTCTCATATACCTCATGTTCCTCCCGATTTCCCTAAACCTGAGAAGATGATTGTTTTCAATAACGGTGAGCATGGTATGTATTGGACTCCAGATGAAACACAGGAGCTTTCGAATAGATTTCACTAGACTCTTATAGGCAAGTGTGTCTATGTAAGCCCTCGTTAGGAGTCATTCGAGAGTTCATTGTGTCTCGATGGCTTCCAAAGGGGGGAGTTTACTGTAGGGATTCTTAACCATCGTCATGTTCTAATTCGATTCAGTCTGTATGAGGATTATGTCAAAACTTGGTTGAAGGATGCCACTTATAGCGAGGGCTTCTTGTTTCAATTCTTCAAGTGGTTTCCTAAATTTAGCTTTCGGTGGTTCCTATTTGGTTCTTGCTTCCTGGTCTTCCTATACATCCTGTTTAATAGAGAACAGTTTGAGGGATATTTTGAGCCCTAGTGGGTCGTATATTGGTGATTGGTAACCCTACTCTTCAATTGAACTAGGCCAGTTTTTGCGAGGGCTTGTGCGTGGAAGTCAATCTCTTGGCCTAACAATCAAAGATATTTTGGTTGGACATGGGGGATTGAGTGGGAGATGACAGAGGATTGTGTATGAGAAAGAATGTAAATACTGCTTTGTGTGTCTTAAGCAGGGGCATGAGGAGTCTTTGTGTCGAAATAAAAAAGGTGGTGGTGAAGACACAATTAAATAAGGGCAAAACTGTGATGAGGGATTTTCAAGGTATAGGGAGTAGGAAGGAATTTGTAAAAAAGTGGGG